>JAUCBN010000033.1:10010000-11330833 GCA_035048815.1 Abelmoschus esculentus
TTTAATATGTAAACTTATGAGTATATAAATCATTTATTTTGAATATTAATTGAATGGATTATTTTTAATTATAATTGTAAATCAGTTAATACTAGAGACAGATCAATCATCACTTTGGTAGAATCCATCGGAATAAAATTAATGCAAAGAATGACTAAAAGAAAAGATCAAGGTGACAATTAGACTAAACTTTTATGCCCTAAGATTCAAAAGAAATTAGAACATGCAATCACACTAACACATGGGTATAACTATTTAGATCATATATATTATTGTTTTATACAATTTTTCTTACTATTTAATTAGTTAGTATATTTTGATTGTTTTATAACAACTAACCTACTTATGTTGGTGGACACATGTATCAAATTTTATGTGGTCCTTTAATTTAACATATAATTAATATCCAAGCATGAATGTGTTCTTGCAAAAAATCGAAACTAACAGATTTATTTTTTGGTGTTTATGTATTAGTTTTCTTTAGTTTGATTTAAGGTTTTTTTTATAATGCCGTTTATGTCTTGTATTATGCAGACATTCCATGTGTCATGCTTTTTCAGTTATTTTATCCCGCCAGAAAAATATGTAAATCTTTGTTATCATGTATCAACTCAGAAAATATTTATTCTCATTTGACAAGTCCAATAAGAATTGAACAGCAATGGACAAATAAATCAACAATGGATCCTATCCTACCACTTATTTTTAGAAGGTCTCCAGGAACACCACACAAGAAGAGAAGAATAAAGGTTGTTGAATCAACAACTCATATTGCTAAATTATCGAGGAAGGGCACTAAGATTTAATAATTATAAAAAATGTGAAAACAGTGAATACAATATAGATAGGGGTGTTCATTACCGGGTACTCGATTTTCGGGTACCCGAAAAATCATATACTCGGCTCCTTCAGGTCATAAAAAATCAACCCGTGTCTCGGCCCATTTAAATCGAGTATTTATTACCGTGTACTCATAAAACTCGGGTACCCAGCTAATCGGGTAATGGGTACTTGGTTCATAATTTTTATTTTTTTATTTTTAATTTTAAAATTAAAAAAATTACATAATAAACATATAAGTTTTAAAAATTTATAATACATAACCAAACATAAAAACGAGTGATTTAAAGTTAATTTTAGAATATTTGAATTTCTATATACATCTATATTTATTAAATTTATCACTAAAATGACGTTAAAAGTATTAAGCCCGTTTTTCTTTCGGTATTAGTAAATTAATAAAAATATATTTGAAATTTTTAAAACCTAAAATTATATAATACAAATATAAAACGAATTTAGAGATTTAAATTTAATTTTAAGTATAAATATTAAATAAATCCAAAATAAAAATATAATTTAAAACTAAAAATATATATATAATAAAACTATTCGGGTTGGTTCGAGTACCCGGAATTCAAAATTTTCGGTCCAATCCCGGCCCACTAATTCTCAGATCGGATACCCGACCTGGTCGAGTAATTTTTTCAGGGAATATCCGATATTTTTGTTTCGAGTCATCGAGTCAAGTAATTTTGAACATCCCTAACATTAGAACATGTAAGGGAAAGGCTCCAACAACCACTTAAGCCAAAAGAACTACTTCATCTTTTACAAAAGCTCCGAGAATTGAAGTTTACAAAATCCATATTTATATGTAATATTATATTTTTACTTATCAATTTCATAATACAAAAAATATCTCTAACCTTATATTTGATTTACAGATTAAAAGATCGGGAGCTACTCAAAATACAAATCAAGGTAGAATCACACCAACTACAAGTCATGTTAAAAACACTCCTAGAAAAAGTCCACTATTGTATGAACCTTCCCAAGTACATACTGTTAGATGGATGCTCACGCCCACTTTACATGTTAGTTAAGAGTGTACTGCTAGTCAAACTTCTTCAAGAGTTGATCCTTGAATGTAAGCAAAAAAGTTTTTGTTGAGATCAAACATTTGACTAAATTTTTTGTTTATTACCAATTACAATTTGGGATGAAATCATCCGAGTATCAATTATTTTGGTGTATTGTCAATCAAATTTTTTTATGTATTGGTATAACAAAATGTATATTGGTCTAAAATTATGAATTTACAGTGTTTTAGTCTAACATTATGTATTTTAGTCTAATATTATGATCAAATATTATGTGATGTATTGGTCTAATATTACAAAATGAATTTACAGTGTTTTGATTTACCAATTACAATTTTATTCCAAACAAAAACAATAAACCAAATTTTTAATTTCAAACCGAGAATTTTCATTCTAATTTTTTTTATTTTAAATAACCTAGATGTTCATCATACAACTCAGAAAAACCAAAAAAAAAACATTTAAATTTTATTACAAATAACTCATAAAAAACCCAAATTTTATTATAAGCTTATACAACCCAGATAATCCAGAATATAGGATAACAATTTTTTAAATATACCCCCCTCAAAAAAAAAAAGCTAAAACAAGAATAAAAAATTCAAAAAATCTATTTTTCTTTCTTTCTCCAAAGCAACAATCCTTCTACGAAGACCAACAATAATAATTTTTGATCTACCATTCGTTGGTAGCTCAAACTAGCAAAAAAAATTTGCAGCCCGGACTGAATTTTTCATAATTTCCTCAACCTGAAAATCTACTACCTAAATTTTTATCTGTTCATCCAATTTTTAATATATGAGTAAGCTCTAAAAAAAGCATAAACGGTACATCTGATGATCCATTATTGCCTGAAAACTCAAAACCGTTTTCTCCTAGTGAAATCGAAGAAAGGATTGAATCATGAACAAAACTAGGGGATATGGTTTCTTTAAATATTGAATTTAACATTTTTTATATTATTTGTGTAAGTGTCATTCTTACATAGCATTCTCACGTGGATAATTATATATCCAACATGAAAAAAATTATAAAAACAATCCACATCAATTGCTCTGTTAATTTCTTAATGACAGGTGCCCATTTTGATGCCATTTAAAATGTTAAGTGGTATATTTAACTTCTTTTAAAGTATGATGACCATTTCGATAATAATCCTATAATATGGTGACTATCTGTGTGTTTACACTAAAATTTATGGTACAACAATCTATATTACTAACCAAGGTGTATACACTTTTTAAAAAAATATAATACCTAAAAATTCTTACATTAATATAATTGTCCCTTTAGTTTTAAACACTTTAATTTTATTAATAAAAGTCATTAGTTTTATTAAAAATGAAAATTTTTAAAAATTTATAATAGGAGTTTACAATTATCATTGTAAACAAAATATATATTTTAAATATTTTTTATAATATTGACATAAGAAACTAGTCAGTTTATATCATAGAAAGACTAAACATAGACAAAATAAAAAGTTCAACTAAAGGATTAATAAAATATAAATATGAATAAATTTGAACGTATTGATAAACGAACCACAAAAGAAGATCATACATTTAAAAAAGTCACCGCCAATCACATGTTAGAGGCTCGGAATCGAGTATCGTGAAAAATTATTCACAAACATAAATCGAGTATCCAAATTTAATATAAAGGTCCAAAGTTATGAAGATCCATATGATAATAAATAAATATTATCTTCACCAACCGAGACGATATTAAATATATAAATAACGAAAAAATATCATACAATTGATAGGAAAAAAAACTAAAAACATATGATAAAGACAGAAAACACTAAAAACTAACATTATCGTTTGGCTAAAACAAAGATGGAAAAATAGATTTCACTTGCAGAGAGAATAACGTAAAATCCTAGACAACAGAAAATGCATGGGTTATTCTTAAAGTAATTTAATCTTTAAATTTATATTTTACGCAAAATAATTTTATTATAGATAAAAATCATTAATCAATTAATGATTAACGTGATAATATGACATAACTAATCTATATGACATTATCTACCGATGTGATATTGTCATTTATAAAAAAAATAATATTTTTTATTATAAATCGATAACATACAATATCAATTTAAAATTAAAGAAAGACTCAAATTTATGTTTTAGGATTGAATGTTGACCGCTTAATCACTGAACAAAGTGCAATCTCAGTCCTTCTTTATAAACTATAATATATATAATAACTTAATACTTTGACCATTTAGTTAATTATATTAAAATAATTGAATTAGTTTTGATTTGGTTTGTTAGTTTACTGTTTGAATAATCCTTACTTATTAAAAATAAGAAATTTATAGTTTAGTAAAATTTATCCTCTTTTACTATTTGTTTTTATTACTTTTGTAAGGCTATATAGCCTATCTATTGTTTCTATGTATGAACAAAAGATAGGCATTTTCTTTGGCGTTACAAAATTACAAATGTAGTTTTACACCTGATATCCGAGGCCAGAACACATAGAAACAATAGTCTTTTGTGTAGGAAATGACAACCGAGAGTAGGTTTGTGCAGCCATCTATTCTTAAATTCGATGGGCATTATGATCATTGGTGTATGCTCATGAAAAATTTCATGAAAACAAAAGAATATTGAAGCGTAATAGAAAAAAGCCATTGAAGGCATATAAGACTCATTGAAGAAAAATATATCAAGGGAGTCAATGGGTACAACAAGCAAAACACCAAGTTCTTCAAAAGGAATATGAAACGTTAAGCATGACTAAGAGCGAGACAGTAAATGATTATTTTGCTTGTATTCTCACTATTTTCAATAAATTGCGACTTAATAAGACAAAGATAAAGGATGTAGATGTCATTGAAAAAATCTTGCGACCCATGACACCCAAGTTTAATTATGTAGTATGTTCTCTTGAAGAGTCGAAAAACTTGGAGGTTATGACAATTAATGAGTTAAAAAACAGTTTTTTTGTTCCATGAGCAATGAATGAGGTCTCAAATTATAGAAGAGCATGCACTTAAAGTTGCTAGTGGAGAGTCCTCAAGAGGAAGAGGATGGGGTCATGGTGAAATACGTGGACGAGGTGGAAATGGAGGTAGGCGATGCTTTGACAAAGTGACCATTGAATGCTATCACTGTCATCGGTTTGGACATTTTAAATTTGAATATCCCAACAAAAGTTATGATGCAAAAGTAAATTATATGAAATATGGTGATGAAATGTTATTAATGGTATACTTCAATGATAAGGAAGCAAGGAATGAAAAGTGTTGGTTTTTGGACTCTGGATGTAGCAATCACATGTGTGACAAGCGAGAATTCTTTTCTTGTATCGATGAAAGCTTTAGAGAGACGATAATATTGAGAGATAATTCAATCATGAATGTGATGGAAAAAGGAACCATGCGTATACAAGTAAATGGTTTTATTCAAATTATTACTAGTGTGTTTTATGTTTCAAGCTTAAAAAATAACTTGCTAAGCATTGTTCAGCTCACTGAGAAAGGGCTTGAAATCATCATAAAACAAGGATTCTACAAGATTTATCATCCAGAGAAGGGTTGTAACCCCCTC
This sequence comes from Abelmoschus esculentus, assembly GCA_035048815.1. NCBI lineage: Eukaryota > Viridiplantae > Streptophyta > Magnoliopsida > Malvales > Malvaceae > Abelmoschus > Abelmoschus esculentus. Next base: position 10,015,450 of record JAUCBN010000033.1, read on the forward strand.
GACCTGGTCTAGACGCCACCTAACTCGAACGAGCTACACGGAGAATACTGAGTTAACAATACCCAATTTCACATATTGGGATATCAAGAATCAAACTTCAAAATAAATATATTATTACTAAGGAATATCAATGGACAATTTAATTCGAATTCACGAGTTAAGATCAACTTTGATATTAATCAAATATGTATAAGCATATAACTATTTCAAGTCTCAAAAGCATATAATCATCAAATATGTATAAACATATAACTCATACCTGTTGCTCTCTCACTACAAAAAAAATTATAAAGACATACTTGAGCTTTCACTTTACGGTTTAACCGGATCCTTGCTTCTCTTTGTTGTCTCCATATTAAAAACTTTGTATTGCAAGGTAAATAAGAGGGTAAGCATAAGCTTAGTAATTTAATAAAAATATATTTAAAAACACCTTGCAATGCAGCGCATATTAAACAAATTTCATCAATTTAAAAATATGTCATGCTCTTTATGAAATAAAACAACATGGCTAACACTATCACTTCTAAAACTCAATAAGTGTCATCAAACCATGGCTAACAATGCCATTATTAAAATTTAGTAAAACCCTTTTCAATGAACTTTTGAAAACACATGCTCAACGAGTAAAACTCAAGTCTTACACGCTACTCACATAGAAATGCTTACACATGCATGTCAAATGCACAAAGCTCAAGTCTTACATGCTAACAATATAGCAATGCTCAAATCAAATGCATACCAATGCACAAAAACTCGCATACATAATACCATATGCAATCAAGTAAAAACCATGACACTTACCTTTGAAAAGTAAAAAAATATATTGGTTCTAGTGATCTGATTTATACCACTCCAAATCGTTAAGATAAACGGACAACCGCATGTTAGTACTATTGTTGTACATGCAGCGCTTGATAGATTGTTTCAAATATGTGATTAAATTGTGTGCAAGTGTGTGCAAGTATACACATCAAACAAGTAATAAAGTGTATGAGTGAGATCGTTCCCACGAGGATTGGGTAGGTTAATTCAAAAATAGTTATCATGCACAAAAGATAAAGTAATCTTTTGTAATGACATATGCTAAAGCAATTCTACAAGTGTCACCAAAAATGCTTTAGCAAAATAAAATGTCACCAAAGATGCTGGAGCAAAACAAAGAATGTCACGAAAATGCAGTAGCAATAAACAGATAATGGAGAAATAAATAAAGTTGTAGAAAAACAACACTAAAAAGATATTCAAGCTTAAGACAGGCTAGGCTTGCTATGACATGACTTCACTGCTCTCCTAGATGTTACTGTTCCCCTGTTTTACTAGTGCTCGACAGAGTTTACTTAAAATGCCTCCACTATCCCTAGTCAGAAATCCTAATACTCGAAAATGCTAAGGCATTACCTCCCGGTCTCAACCCTAACACTTCTAATGTTGATAAAGTGCTACCTCTTTTAGTCGTTGAAACTCTACCTTATCCCTAAGACAAGTTAAGATTCTGCTCCCGCAGCAACCCCATTGTTCAAGTTGGTCTAGCTTTGTCTATCCCTAGATCTAAGCTTCCCAAACCCCTTGAGCTATGCTTACCTCCCGGTGCTCTTACAAACCAAGGTTTAATGTGAAAAAGTGTTAGCATTCTTGAACAAAACACAAGTAAACTTAAAACAGTAAACATCCATTAAAACAGAATTAAAATTATCCAAAACAAGCCTTAGCCATACTAGTTTAGTTCATGGCTAGGAATAAAAAATTATTCAACTTTCATCCTTTGAAATACATATTCATCGAGTTAGAAAAGAGGTAAACAAAACGAAGAGGAATAAAGTCTCAAACGCTTGTACCGTGACACTTCCTAGCTTGCCGCTCCTCCCGAAGTCGCACAAATCCCTTGCTTGAAGCTCTCCAACAATGGTGGCTTGGCTAGAGGTTAAAGACGACCGAAAGTGGCCTCCTTTCTTCTTTCTTCACGCTCTTGCTTTCTTAAAGCTCGCTTCTTTATGGCTCCTTAGCTACTGATTTTTTTTCTTTTTCTTGCTTCGAACATCCTTGTTGAAGGAGGCTTGGCCTTGTAGTTATAGGAGGCTTCTAGGGTTTGGTGCCCTAAAGGTGCCAAGGGAATATCCCCTGACATTTGCTGTAGTTTGTGGCAGGAATGTAGGGTCTGCAGGAGACTGTGGTAGGGTATAGGGGAGGTGCGATGTCTGCAGGTTTTATAGAGGGGGAACAGTTGACCTGGAAAACGCGTGGAGATAGTGGGCTGTAGGTGTGTCCTTTTTTCTGTTCTGTTTTGTCCGCCCACAATGGTGTAGCATCCTTGAAGTCCGATCCAACACTTGAGAAATATGCTATGGCATCTTTTTTACTCTTTCAACTTTGCTTCAGCATCTACATAGCATAACCAACAACATACCCTTTAAAGCAACATCTTTTAAAAATAAAAAAAAATAAAATAAAAACCTAAACTAAATGCAAATGCTCATGAAATGCAGCTAAATGCAATGAAATATAATGCAAATAAACTTGAATCCAAACAAAACTTTAAGTAAAAGGGTAGAGAATATACGTTTTTAGATGTTAACACACCCCCAAACTTAAGATATTGCTTGTCCTCAAGCAATGTCATATAAAAATGCTATGGAATTACTTTCAATTCTTGACAGCTGATGAGTGCCTAAAATACAGTTATTTACTATCCTTTTTATGGTACTTTATGCATCTATTATACACCAACTTGAACCGAATTATGAACTCTCTGTACAAATATTGTATATTCCGTTATCATTACTTACAAAATCAATATTTATAGAGAATGCAGATATTATTACATATTCTGTATATACAGGAATATCCAGGGCCGAAGCGGCAAAAAAACAATGTTGAGGATGAGGTAGAAGACAAGGCCACGGCAGAATCTAGTGTGGCAGCACCAACAATGGAGGCGCAATGAAAGATAAAAATATAGAGAAGGCAACAAACTTGGAAATATCATATTCCTTAAAGAAGACTTATTCCCTACTCCAAGTTGAAGTCTTTTAGGAAAGGTTTACCCTAGGTTAAGACTAAAATACCCTAGCTGGCCATATTGTTTAAGAGAGTCGGTTTTTAGAGAAATCTTTCTCCCTAAGAATTATACTTAACGATGATATGTTCTAAACTTCTTAGGGATAGGTGAAGGTTGTCGATATTAGTGAGAGGAGATTGATTCTTGTATTTTTGTTCTTATACAATAATAATATCAAAGTTTGCTTATCCTATTGTCATTCTTTGTTCTTGCATTCAAGCTCGAGAGGGAAGTTTGCAAGTAATCTATTTATCTAGCATCGAGAGGTGTAAATTCACGAAAGGGATAAGTACGGTGTTGTAGACACTAACTCGGCCTAGAGATAGGTTAAGATTTTCAACAGCTAAAAGAAGTGTTGGATTGGTTGGTGGTTATCGTTGATTTACGCTGAGAGGTATCATCAAGGACTGGTCATCAATAGCATTCTGACTCAGAGTTGAGCAGAGTCACTTACGGACACTTTGTTGAACTTTGATACCTCTGCCCAAGAGCAAAAGATTGTCGCGGTAGAGAACACTAATACTGCCGAGGTTGTATCTGCAGTACTGTCGAAGCAGTGTTGTGTGATTGCATTGGACAAGAAGAAGATCAATTGAATCCACTAATTGACGCAACTGGATCCTACCCACTTTCTCTATAATTGTTCTCAACCTTTTTTTTTTTTATGTTGTGCTATTTAATTATTTAATTAGTAAAGCAAATCAACTTATTTGTGTTTTTACTTTATTTTCAGGAGCAAGGGAACAAAGGGGAAACATATTAAGTATATCAATCCCTGTGGAGACGATACACGATATACTTATCATTTTATTACTTGGCGACGTATACACTTGCACTCAAATTGCGCTTATACCACATGCATCAAGTTTTTGGCGCCGTTGTCGGGGATTGACAACTAAATTTTGTTTTCTTTAATTTTCTTGCTATTTAACTATCCTTTATCTAACTTTAACTTTAATTATTTATTTTATTTAATTTTTACTAACTTTAATTTATTTGGTTTATGACCAGGGTAAATCCGAGTGGTCCATTGTACGAGTTGGATCCAGAGATTGAACGCACAAGATACCATCTGAGACGAAATCTGTTCCAAGCCATGGATGATCCACAAAGAGGACAAATTCCACCGGTTGATCATAATGTACTACCACCAGCAATGTCGCAGCAGCCAATGCCGCAACCATTGCCGAGGTAGCCCACTGTTAGAGACTATCTGGTGGAAGATTTAAATGGACTCAACCCTGGCGTAGTCACCCCAGAAATCAAAGAAACTCACTTTGAGCTCAAACCAGTGATGTTCAACATGTTGAATACAATTGGACAGTTTTATTGGGTCTGGTACTGAAGATGCAAGGTAGCATCTTAAATCATTCATGGAAGTGTGCAACTCTTTCAAGATTCAAGGAGTCCATGAAGATATTTTACGATTAAAGTTATTCCCCTATTCATTGAGGGATAGGGCGAAAACTTGGTTGAATGGTATCCCAGCAGGATCCATAGGATCTTGGGAGGAACTCTGCCGAAATTCATTATGAGGTTTAATCCGATAAATCTCTTTGATCGCATTCGTAATGAAATCACATCATTCCGGCAAGATGAAGATGAACCGATGTATGAGGCATGGGAACGTTACATAGAATTGCTAAACAAATGCCCGCTCCATGGTTTTCCCTTGTGGACGCAAGTCTCCATGTTTTATAATGCTATTAATGCCTCCACAAGGATGATGCTAGACGCTTCCGCAAATGGGGGACTTTTGGATAGAGCACCCGCGGAGGCCATTGAAATTCTGAACAAACTCGCAAGGAACTATTTCCAATTTCCCACATCAAGGCGAGGAGGAATGAGACGTTATACCACAGCCCATGAATTAGATACATCAAGTTCGGTGGTAGCACAATTGGCTTCTCTGACCAAGATGGTTCAGACTATGCAAGCCCAAAGAAACGTACATGAGATTAAGGCAGTTAACTCATCGGATTACATGCAAGACGAGGAGACCAACTTGTTGGAAACTATAACAGAAACAATCAAATGATGTCCAACAATTATAACCCATGTTGGAAAAGGCATCCAAACTTCTCATGGAGTAACCCTAACAATGCCTTGAATTCAATTAATCAAGCCCCTGGATTCCAGCATCAAAGCCAGAACCTGCCGCAGCAGAACACTCAGCAGCCCATGCCACAGCAGCAGGTACAACAGCAACAGTCTCAGAATGCATTGATAGATTCTCTCACGGCTTTTATGACAAAGACTAATGCTTACATGATGGAGAATAGTCGCTTCATGAAGCGTACTGATGACTTCATGAACCGAACTGAGATGAGACTGTAGAACCAGGAGGATGCAATAAAATCTCTGGAAACCCAAGTTGGTCAATTTGCCCAACGACAAAACACTCAACCACCAGGGGGTTTACCTAGCAATACAGAAGTTGCTAAGGTGTTAGGCCACGAGAAATGTGAGGTAATCACAACAAGAAGTGGCCTACAATTGAAAGATAGAGAAGGAACCTCAAACGATAGAGTCCAACCAAAAAGCAACATTATGAGGACTCAGAAGCTGAGCAGGATCCTGCCGAAAGCTCTGCCATGTAATATCCCAAAAATTTTAAAAACCCTAATTTTAAAATCCCTAATTAAAAACTCTTTTTAGATTCTCAATTTTTGAAACCCTAATTTTTTTTTTGAGGTTTTAAATTGATTTTCTATATTTAAGGGAAAATGTTTGAGATAAGATTATAAAGTTTTGAAAGTTTAAATGTGAATTTAAAGATTAAAAGTTAAAGTGATGTTTTAAAATTAGATGACTTTTTGAATAACTAATTTGCTTTTAAACTGAGATTAATTATTTTTTTATTAAGAGTTTTTCTACGATCAATCTTTTTATTAAAAATATTATTTTATTTAATTATTATTTTATCAAAACTCTTTGTTTAATATTATATATATTATATAAAGTCTCAGATAAAGATAAGAAGCTCATTTAAAATGATATAATCTTATTTTTTTTTATTATTATATTTATAATATGATCTAATAGAATTTTAATTCTACTTAAGCTCAGTTATTTTTCTCACTATAAATACATATTATGATCTAAGAGAAATCACTACATTATTTTTCCTCCATCAAGATTCTCTAAAAACTTTGTTCTCACTCTTTATTTTTGTCCGAGATCAAAACTATGTTATGCAATAATTTGAGTCGCTTTGGCTAAGGTGTATTCTCTTACTGGTGCTACATGTGTTTATCTAAAATATATATTTTTCTGTGACATGTTTAATATTGTGATTTTAGAAATACATAAAACTTTCGGATTTTGAAATCCTACACTTTTGTGAGTAATTATGATTTGAAATCCTGTGAATTTGTATTTTCGGATAAATTATGATGTTGGATTGGACTATGATTGAAGTATGTAGTTGTGATTTGTGTTTTGCGTACATCTTGTTTTGCATTGTTTTTCCAAAATATTACTCTTGAATAATAATTTTATAAATCATGTTTTTTTTTGTTTTTATATACCTCTTTGTGATACGCTAAGTTCTTTAGGTTACTTCATCTTAGTTTTCTCTTACAAATCTGTGGGATTTAAGCAATTCAATACTTAAAGAATCTTATATTTTATCTGGTTATTTTATTATTTAATATAAAACTAACTTCTAGTCAATATTATTATTTTTAAAAACTTTGATGCATTTGAGAATTATGGTTATTTCAGTATATATAAATATTTTTCTTACATTTGAATATTTTATTTGAACCATCTGACTATAATACTATTTTAATGAGTTTTGAGATAATGTATTTGGAGAATTTTAACTCTTTTCAAGTCATCAATTCTTAATTATAATTTTAATTTTGGGTTTTAACGAATTATTACGTATTTAAATATTTTAAAGTTATGATAAAATAATATAAATTAAATTAGTTTTGAGGGTAAAGTTTTTAATGTTAACTTTTTAGGTTCAACCTATCTTTTCTTGTGCTAAATATGTGTTTTCTTTTTGTGCTAAATGTGTGTGCCTTTCTCACGTTAAATATGTGTGTTTTCATGTGTTTAAATGAATATATATATATGTGTGTTATCTTACCAGTGCTATATGTTTTTTTTAAATATACTTTCCTGTGATATGCTTTGAAAAATATTCGTGTTTTGCTGTCATGTTTAATTTTTGTATTGTGACTTTGATTGAGTATTTGTGTTTGAGAAATCACACTTTTGCAAGTAATTATGATTTAAATCATGTGAATTTGTGATTTTGGATAAATTAAGATTTCAGATTAAACTATGATTTAAATACGTAGTTGTGATTTGTGTTGTGTGTACATCATGTTTTTGTATTGTTTTTTCTAAAATATAACTCTTGAGTAATAATTTTATAAACTTTATTTTATTGTTTTTATCTTCATCTTTAAGATACGTTAAGTTCTTTAGGGTTACTCCATCTTAGTTTCTTCTTATAAATCTTTGGACTTTTGGCAATATGGTACCTGAAGAATCTCATATTTTATCTGTTCTTATAATTGTTCAATATAAAACAAACTATTAGATTTTCAAATTATTATTATTATTATTCTGGAAACTTTGATGCATTTGGGAATTAAGATTATTTTCAGTATACATAAATATTTTTTTTATATTTATATATTTAGTTTGAACCATCAGATTATAATATTAATTTAATAAGTTTATGAGATAATGTATTTTGGGAATTTTAATTATTCTTAAATTATCAATTCTTAGTTATAATTTTAACCTTCAGATGTGATGAATTATTAAGAATTTAAATATTTTACAGTTATTATGAAATAATATAAATTAAATTAGTTTTGAGTTTAAAGCTTTTAACGTTAACTTCCTAAATTCGACCTGTTTCTTTTTGTGCTAAATATATATTTATTTCTGTGTTATTGTCGAATAAATTCAAATGTGTCTCTTCTTCTTGTGCTAAATGTGTATTCTTTTCTTGCGTTAAATATGTGAGTTTCCACGTGCTATTGTTAAATGAATATAAATGTGTGTTTTCCTCTTGTGCTAAATGTGTGTTTCTTCTTGTGCTATTGTAAAATGAATTTAAATGTGCATTCGCTTTATGTGCTAGATTTTCTGTGTATTGTACTTATCCGTTACTGAGACTTTACGGTATATCGACATGTTATATGATATTGTGAACACTGTGTTACACTATGAGATTGAGATCAGATTTACTGAACTGTGTGATTCGTGTACTATACGGATATCTGTGTTGTGACATGAGATCATTGACATTTATTGCATTACATGTGCATGGGGTGGATTGTACTGAGGAAGGTGGTTTTACCATACTGTGTTTTAGCGAAATAAGGGGTGAGGGGTTCTGGGGAACTACCTCCACTGTGATCGGTTGGCTTTGCCACCACTGTGTTTGGCGTTCGGAGTATGGGACTGCATTCTCTGTGATATTGCATTTTCTGTGACATTGCATTCATCACTCTTTGTGTTTATTTACTACGGAAGTTATATTATAATTGTGATTGTGATTTGAGTGATATTGTGATTTTTGACTGCACTTTAGAGGCACACTGAGCTTTATAGCTCATTCTTTTAGTTTATTTTTTTTCCAGATGTCTGGCCCTAAGAGTTGGTACTTGGAGATCTCTACCGGACAATATTTTTTTCCAGTACGGTTATTTACAACCATTTTTATTTTAGTTATTTTGGGATTATCAGGGATCTAAGATATTTTAAAACCTCATGCATAAAACTGTTTTATCCATTTTTAAATCAGAATATTTACTTTTTAATTGTGCTTTTATCTTTTGGTTTACAAATTGGTTTTGTATCACTTTTTTAAAATTTCTTGACATAAAAGTTTTAAAAACAATAATTTTAACCTACCGTACTCTTTAAATTAAAATTAAGGGGTTACATTTTTGGTATCAGAGCCGAGTTCAACACTCGGACTGTGAGGTCCATTACAAGTGTTTTACAAATTTTTTTGAAAAACATGCATGCATTAAATATTTTTGGGATATGAGATGCTTTGAAAAAAAATATTTATTCATATGTTTTAAATCTGAGACTCCAGTACCAAATCTTACTTTAGGTTTTTTATTTATTTACACACTACTTTATATTATCATCTCTAGTAAATAAATTATTATGTCACCTTGCATGAGTTTTTGATTTGTGTATGTTTCATATAGATTCAGATCTAACAAGATTGTGTATCCATTAGTTTGTGCTTACTACTCATGATATAGAATTTCTTTCTTTGTGACCTTGAAAATGATGACTTTGAACCATGTGAATCTTTGAGTCATGTTTTTTTGAGTAATCTTTATAAGTCTTAACACAAGTTCTGCTTAAGAACCCAAACTTTAGTTATCGAATAAAATATCGTAATTGTACCTATTCCTATGAATTTAAGATTAAAGCTTTTCTGAGAACCTTTTGTTGTCAATTGTTGCCTGAACCTATGTGCTCTTTTAGATTTTCTCTAAACAACTGTGCTTTTGAAAATCTACCGTTAAGTTTGAAAAATTTTGAGGACAAAATTTCTTTTAAGGGTGGTAGAGTTGTAATATCCCAAAAATTTTAAAAACCCTAATTTTAAAATCCCTAATTAAAAACTCTTTTTAGATTCTCAATTTCTGAAACCCTAATTTTTTTTGAGGTTTTAAATTGATTTTCTATATTTAAGGGAAAATGTTTGAGATAAGATATAAAGTTTTGAAAGTTTAAATGTGAATTTAAAGATTAAAAGTTAAAGTGATGTTTTAAAATTAGATGACTTTTTGGATAACTAATTTGCTTTTAAACTGAGATTAATTATTTTTTTATTAAGAGTTTTTCTACGATCAATCTTTTTATTAAAAATATTATTTTATTTAATTATTATTTTATCAAAACTTTTTTTTTAATATTATATATATTATATAAAGTCTCAGATAAAGATAAGAAGCTCATTTAAAATTATATAATCTTATTTTTTATTATTATTATATTTATAATGTGATCTAATAGAATTTTAATTCTACTTAAGCTCAGTTATTTTTCTCACTATAAATACATATTATGATCTAAGAGAAATCACTACATTATTTTTCCTCCATCAAGATTCTCTAAAAACTTTGTTCTCACTCTTTATTTCTGTCCGAGATCAAAACTATGTTATGCAATAATTTGAGTCGCTTTGGCTAAGGTGTGTTCTCTTACTGGTGCTACATGTGTTTATCTAAAATATATATTTTTCTGTGACATGTTTAATATTGTGATTTTAGAAATACATAAAACTTTCGGATTTTGAAATCCTACACTTTTGTGAGTAATTATGATTTGAAATCCTGTGAATTTGTATTTTCGGATAAATTATGATGTTGGATTGGACTATGATTGAAGTATGTAGTTGTGATTTGTGTTTTGCGTACATCTTGTTTTGCATTGTTTTTCCAAAATATTACTCTTGAATAATAATTTTATAAATCATGTTTTTTTTTGTTTTTATATACCTCTTTGTGATACGCTAAGTTCTTTAGGTTACTTCATCTTAGTTTTCTCTTACAAATCTGTGGGATTTAAGCAATTCAATACTTAAAGAATCTTATATTTTATCTGGTTATTTTATTATTTAATATAAAACTAACTTCTAGTCAATATTATTATTTTTAAAAACTTTGATGCATTTGAGAATTATGGTTATTTCAGTATATATAAATATTTTTCTTACATTTGAATATTTTATTTGAACCATCTGACTATAATACTATTTTAATGAGTTTTGAGATAATGTATTTGGAGAATTTTAACTCTTTTCAAGTCATCAATTCTTAATTATAATTTTAATTTTGGGTTTTAACGAATTATTACGTATTTAAATATTTTAAAGTTATGATAAAATAATATAAATTAAATTAGTTTTGAGGGTAAAGTTTTTAATGTTAACTTTTTAGGTTCAACCTATCTTTTTTTGTGCTAAATATGTGTTTTCTTTTTGTGCTAAATGTGTGTGCCTTTCTCACGTTAAATATGTGTGTTTTCATGTGTTTAAATGAATATATATATATGTGTGTTATCTTACCAGTGCTATATGTTTTTTTTAAATATACTTTCCTGTGATATGCTTTGAAAAATATTCGTGTTTTGTTGTCATGTTTAATTTTTGTATTGTGACTTTGATTGAGTATTTGTGTTTGAGAAATCACACTTTTGCGAGTAATTATGATTTAAATCATGTGAATTTGTGATTTTGGATAAATTAAGATTTCAGATTAAACTATGATTTAAATACGTAGTTGTGATTTGTGTTGTGTGTACATCATGTTTTTGTATTGTTTTTTCTAAAATATAACTCTTGAGTAATAATTTTATAAACTTTATTTTATTGTTTTTATCTTCATCTTTAAGATACGTTAAGTTCTTTAGGGTTACTCCATCTTAGTTTCTTCTTATAAATCTTTGGACTTTTGGCAATATGGTACCTGAAGAATCTCATATTTTATCTGTTCTTATAATTGTTCAATATAAAACAAACTATTAGATTTTCAAATTATTATTATTATTATTCTGGAAACTTTGATGCATTTGGGAATTAAGATTATTTTCAATATACATAAATATTTTTTTTATATTTATATATTTAGTTTGAACCATCAGATTATAATATTAATTTAATAAGTTTATGAGATAATGTATTTTGGGAATTTTAATTATTCTTAAATTATCAATTCTTAGTTATAATTTTAACCTTCAGATGTGATGAATTATTAAGAATTTAAATATTTTACAGTTATTATGAAATAATATAAATTAAATTAGTTTTGAGTTTAAAGCTTTTAACGTTAACTTCCTAAATTCGACCTGTTTCTTTTTGTGCTAAATATATATTTATTTCTGTGTTATTGTCGAATAAATTCAAATGTGTCTCTTCTTCTTGTGCTAAATGTGTATTCTTTTCTTGCGTTAAATATGTGAGTTTCCACGTGCTATTGTTAAATGAATATAAATGTGTGTTTTCCTCTTGTGCTAAATGTGTGTTTCTTCTTGTGCTATTGTAAAATGAATTTAAATGTGCATTCGCTTTATGTGCTAGATTTTCTGTGTATTGTACTTATCCGTTACTGAGACTTTACGGTATATCGACATGTTATATGATATTGTGAACACTGTGTTACACTATGAGATTGAGATCAGATTTACTGAACTGTGTGATTCGTGTACTATACGGATATCTGTGTTGTGACATGAGATCATTGACATTTATTGCATTACATGTGCATGGGGTGGATTGTACGGAGGAAGGTGGTTTTACCATACTGTGTTTTAGCGAAATAAGGGGTGAGGGGTTCTGGGGAACTACCTCCACTGTGATCGGTTGGCTTTGCCACCACTGTGTTTGGCGTTCGGAGTATGGGACTGCATTCTCTGTGATATTGCATTTTCTGTGACATTGCATTCATCACTCTTTGTGTTTATTTACTACGGAAGTTATATTATAATTGTGATTGTGATTTGAGTGATATTGTGATTTTTGACTGCACTTTAGAGGCACACTGGGCTTTATAGCTCATTCTTTTAGTTTATTTTTTTTCCAGATGTTTGGCCCTAAGAGTTGGTACTTGGAGATCTCTACCGGACAATATTTTTTTCCAGTACGGTTATTTACAACCATTTTTATTTTAGTTATTTTGGGATTATCAGGGATCTATGATATTTTAAAACCTCATGCATAAAACTGTTTTATCCATTTTTAAATCAGAATATTTACTTTTTAATTGTGCTTTTATCTTTTGGTTTACAAATTGGTTTTGTATCACTTTTTTAAAATTTCTTGACATAAAAGTTTTAAAAACAATAATTTTAACCTACCGTACTCTTTAAATTAAAATTAAGGGGTTACATTTTTGGTATCAGAGCCGAGTTCAACACTCGGACTGTGAGGTCCATTACAAGTGTTTTACAAATTTTTTTGAAAAACATGCATGCATTAAATATTTTTGGGATATGAGATGCTTTGAAAAAAAATATTTATTCATATGTTTTAAATCTGAGACTCCAGTACCAAATCTTACTTTAGGTTTTTTATTTATTTACACACTACTTTATATTATCATCTCTAGTAAATAAATTATTATGTCACCTTGCATGAGTTTTTGATTTGTGTATGTTTCATATAGATTCAGATCTAACAAGATTGTGTATCCATTAGTTTGTGCTTACTACTCATGATATAGAATTTCTTTCTTTGTGACCTTGAAAATGATGACTTTGAACCATGTGAATCTTTGAGTCATGTTTTTTTTGAGTAATCTTTATAAGTCTTAACACAAGTTCTGCTTAAGAACCCAAACTTTAGTTATCGAATAAAATATCGTAATTGTACCTATTCCTATGAATTTAAGATTAAAGCTTTTCTGAGAACCTTTTGTTGTCAATTGTTGCCTGAACCTATGTGCTCTTTTAGAATTTCTCTAAACAACTGTGCTTTTGAAAATCTACCGTTAAGTTTGAAAAATTTTGAGGACAAGATTTCTTTTAAGGGTGGTAGAGTTGTAATATTCCAAAAATTTTAAAAACCCTAATTTTAAAATCCCTAATTAAAAACTCTTTTTAGATTCTCAATTTCTGAAACCCTAATTTTTTTTGAGGTTTTAAATTGATTTTCTATATTTAAGGGAAAATGTTTGAGATAAGATATAAAGTTTTGAAAGTTTAAATGTGAATTTAAAGATTAAAAGTTAAAGTGATGTTTTAAAATTAGATGACTTTTTGGATAACTAATTTGCTTTTAAACTGAGATTAATTATTTTTTTATTAAGAGTTTTTCTACGATCAATCTTTTTATTAAAAATATTATTTTATTTAATTATTATTTTATCAAAAAATTTTTTAATATTATATATATTATATAAAGTCTCAGATAAAGATAAGAAGCTCATTTAAAATTATATAATCTTATTTTTTATTATTATTATATTTATAATGTGATCTAATAGAATTTTAATTCTACTTAAGCTCAGTTATTTTTCTCACTATAAATACATATTATGATCTAAGAGAAATCACTACATTATTTTTCCTCCATCAAGATTCTCTAAAAACTTTGTTCTCACTCTTTATTTCTGTCCGAGATCAAAACTATGTTATGCAATAATTTGAGTCGCTTTGGCTAAGGTGTGTTCTCTTACTGGTGCTACATGTGTTTATCTAAAATATATATTTTTCTGTGACATGTTTAATATTGTGATTTTAGAAATACATAAAACTTTCGGATTTTGAAATCCTACACTTTTGTGAGTAATTATGATTTGAAATCCTGTGAATTTATATTTTCGGATAAATTATGATGTTGGATTGGACTATGATTGAAGTATGTAGTTGTGATTTGTGTTTTGCGTACATCTTGTTTTGCATTGTTTTTCCAAAATATTACTCTTGAATAATAATTTTATAAATCATGTTTTTTTTATATACCTCTTTGTGATACGCTAAGTTCTTTAGGTTACTTTATCTTAGTTTTCTCTTACAAATCTGTGGGCTTTAAGCAATTCAATACTTAAAGAATCTTATATTTTATCTGGTTATTTTATTATTTAATATAAAATTAACTTCTAGTCATTATTATTATTTTTAAAAACTTTGATGCATTTGAGAATTATGGTTATTTCAGTATATATAAATATTTTTCTTACATTTGAATATTTTATTTGAACCATCTGACTATAATACTATTTTAATGAGTTTTAAGATAATGTATTTGGAGAATTTTAACTCTTTTCAAGTCATCAATTCTTAATTATAATTTTAATTTTGGGTTTTAACGAATTATTACGTATTTAAATATTTTAAAGTTATGATAAAATAATATAAATTAAATTAGTTTTGAGGGTAAAGTTTTTAATGTTAACTTTTTAGGTTCAACCTATCTTTTCTTGTGCTAAATATGTGTTTTCTTTTTGTGCTAAATGTGTGTGCCTTTCTCACGTTAAATATGTGTGTTTTCATGTGTTTAAATGAATATATATATGTGTGTTATCTTACCAGTGCTATATGTTTTTCTTAAATATACTATCCTGTGATATGCTTTAAAAAATATTCGTGTTTTGTTGTTATGTTTAATTTTTGTATTGTGACTTTGATTGAGTATTTGCGTTTGAGAGTAATTATGATTTAAATCATGTGAATTTGTGATTTTGGATAAATTAAGATTTCGGATTAAACTATGATTTAAATACGTAGTTGTGATTTGTGTTGTGTGTACATCATGTTTTTGTATTGTTTTTTCTAAAATATAACTCTTGAGTAATAATTTTATAAACTTTGTTTTATTGTTTTTATCTTCATCTTTAAGATACGTTAAGTTCTTTAGGGTTACTCCATCTTAGTTTCTTCTTATAAATCTTTGGACTTTTGGCAATATGGTACCTGAAGAATCTCATATTTTATCTGTTCTTATAATTGTTCAATATAAAACAAACTATTAGATTTTCAAATTATTATTATTATTATTTTGGAAACTTTGATGCATTTAGGAATTAAGATTATTTTCAGTATACATAAATATTTTTTTATATATTTATATATTTAGTTTGAACCATCAGATTATAATATTAATTTAATAAGTTTATGAGATAATGTATTTTGGGAATTTTAATTATTCTTAAACTATCAATTCTTAGTTATAATTTTAACCTTCAGATGTGATGAATTATTAAGAATTTAAATATTTTACAATTATTATGAAATAATATAAATTAAATTAGTTTTGAGTTTAAAGCTTTTAACGTTAACTTCCTAAATTCGACCTGTTTCTTTTTGTGCTAAATATATATTTCTTTCTGTGTTATTGTCGAATAAATTCAAATGTGTCTCTTCTTCTTGTGCTAAATGTGTATTCTTTTCTTGCGTTAAATATGTGAGTTTCTACGTGCTATTGTTAAATGAATATAAATGTATGTTTTCCTCTTGTGCTAAATGTGTGTTTCTTCTTGTGCTATTGTAAAATGAATTTAAATGTGCATTCGCTTTATGTGCTAGATTTTCTGTGTATTGTACTTATCCGTTACTGAGACTTTACGGTATATCGACATGTTATATGATATTGTGAACACTGTGTTACACTATGAGATTGAGATCAGATTTACTGAACTGTGTGATTCGTGTACTATACGGATATCTGTGTTGTGACATGAGATCATTGACATTTATTGCATTACATATGCATGGGGTGGATTGTACGGAGGAAGGTGGTTTTACCACACTGTGTTTTGGCGAAATAAGGGGTGAGGGGTTCTGGGGAACTACCTCCACTGTGATCGGTTGGCTTTGCCATCACTGTGTTTGGCGTTCGGAGTATGGGACTGCATTCTTTGTGATATTGCATTTTCTGTGACATTGCATTCATCACTCTTTGTGTTTATTTACTACGGAAGTTATATTATGATATTGATTTTGATTTGAGTGATATTGTGATTTTTTACTGCACTTTAGAGGCACATTGGGCTTTATAGCTCATTCTTTTAGTTTATTTTTTTTCCAGATGTCTGGCCCTAAGAGTTGGTACTTGGAGATCTCTACCGGACAATATTTTTTTTCCAGTACGATTATTTACAACCATTTTTATTTTATTTATTTTGGGATTATCAGGGATCTAAGATATTTTAAAACCTCATGCATAAAACTGTTTTATCCATTTTTAAATCAGAATATTTACTTTTTAATTGTGCTTTTATCTTTTGGTTTACAAATTGGTTTTGTATCACTTTTTAAAATTTCTTGACATAAAAGTTTTAAAAACAATAATTTTAACCTACCGTACTCTTTAAGTTAAAATTAAGGGGTTACATGCCACGGCAACAGAACTAACAGTATCAGAACCTTCCGCGGAGGCAGCTACAGATAAGTTCACCCCAGGTATTAAACTCAATATCCAAGGAAACCTGGAGGATATTACACCACCACCTCCTTTCCCACAGAGGCTAAAGAAGCAGAAACAGGACCACCAATTTCAAAAATTCCTAGACATATTAAAGCAGGTCCATATCAACTTGCCACTAGTTGAGGCTATTGAACAAATGCCCAACTATGCCAAGTTCTTAAAGGACATAGTATCCAAACAACGAAGGCTAGGAGAATTTAAAACAGTGACAGCCACTGAAGGTTGCATGGCTATGTTGCATAATCGAATGCCGCCCAAACTAAAGGATCTTGGATGCTTCACAATCCCTTGTGCGATTGGGGATGGTTATAAAGGAAAGGCCCTATGCGACTTGGGAGCAAGCATCAACATAATGCCCAAATCAGTTTTTCAAAAACTTGGAATAGGACGGGCAAAACTAACAACAGTACTGCTCCAACTTGCAGATCGGTCCTACGTGCATCCTGAAGGCAAAATTGAGGATATTCTGGTGAAGGTTGACAAGTTCATATTTCTTGCCGACTTTCTTGTCCTTGACTATGAAGCTGACGATAATGCACCAATTATATTGGGTAGACCTTTCCTTGCTACTGGACGCACCATCATCGGTATGGAAAATGGCGAGCTCACAATGCGAAAAAATGATCAACAAGTCAAGTTGAACGCCTTCCACAATCTTACAAATTCAGACGCTCCAGCAGAATGTATGGCTCTTCATACACCGAATCAAGGTACTAAAACATCCTGCTTGGGGAGCACGCTCGACAGACTGCTCGGTAAACGAATAAAACCAAAAGGAGAAGTCGAATGCACTGAAGGGACTGGCTAACTCATGAAGAAAGATACGGGCCAGAAAGGGAGAATGAAAGTGGGAGATGCATTCACATGCACTCCACAAGTAACATAATATCTTCTCTTCAATTTTAATTATTATATTAGAATTAGTTTATATTTTCAGTATTTCATGTTATTATGTTTTCTTTTCAGTATTTTTATTTTTTTATAATAAATAAAGCTATGAATGCAAAAAAAATTATGCCACAGCAGGAAGACTGCTGCCGCGACATTGCACTGTGTCAGAGTCGCAGAATTCCTAACGGGCAGAAATAGTGTAACGGCTCTCTGTCGAGAAACCTGCCGCGGTAGTAACTGTGCATCAAGGCAGTAAATGCCTAACGGCTACTTTTTAACAGTCATATTTTTACAGCCTATATAAGCAGTCACATTGTTGTCCATTATTTACTTTTGCATTCTTGCTATTTTTGCTTTCTTGAACAATCTTTCTATCACTATCTTTCAAATCTCACAATACTCTCTGTATTCTTACCCGCAGTCTTGCACTTTACAACCTATTTTCAAGAACATCTCATCAACATTCAAATCCTACATGGCAGCATACAAACACTTTGCTAATAGCAACGTAGCAGAACGATTCCAAAGGTCTTTCATTGCACGTCAGTTATGGGAGGAACAAGGATTCCAGCACACCATTGAAGAAAACTACGGCATCGACCAATTCTTGTTCGATAGAATCGAAGACCAGGATTGGGAAAAATTTTGCCTCCAACCTCCCATAGCAAATGTCATAATTGTAAGAGAATTCTATGCGCATTGCCTGAACAAGGACACGTTGTTCGTTTACTGCCGGGGCAAGCCAGTAAAGCTTGATGTTGAGGCAATCAACGATTATTACGGCCTTATCCCCATACGCGATGAACATGGTGAATTTGCATCCAATATCTAGGAATACGAGGCTATCAAGGACGAACTTTGCTACGACAACACTCCATGGGAAACCGGTGCCCATAGGGGTTGTGTAACAAGGCTCAGCCTTAAACCCGAAGCCAAGCTTTGGTGCATATTTGTCAAGCGATGCCTCATGCCCACCTCCCACAATAGCACAGTTGATAGAAAAAGATTGTGCTAATTCATTCAATCATCAACAAAAGGACCATCAATGTTGGAGAGATCATTCTTCAAGAAATCTATGATTACGGTAAGAAAGAACAAGGCCCATTATATTTCCCTAGTTTAATCTCTGCCCTATGCATTGCTGCAGGTGTCCCTATAGAAGCAACCGATGAATACACAACACAAAGGCAAGGTTGGACAAAAGAATTTTTCCACAAAGTGATGCAGATCACCCAAGCAGACCCAGTGCAGGAAACACCTCAACAATTTACTACCGACTTTACTGTCGGAAGGCATTATACGGCAGAAGCACCTGACAATTCCCAAGCCACTGCCGCAGCAAATCCGTATCAGGAGATTTTGCAGAGGATGTCACACATGGACCTTCGCCAACAAAGATACATGGAATATCAGAGAGATTTTAACAACACTCTTGCCAACATGCTGATCCAGAATTTTCCCAACCATGGAACGTAGTTTCCAGATTTCCCTCCCAACATTTTCGTCAATATCGCACCATACACATAGACAACCCCTTCCCCAGGGCCTCAACCATTCTTTACCGCCAGGCAACAACAACAGTTTCATGGGCCGGCCCATCCAGACCTACAGGCACGGCCGCCACATCATCCAGCAGCAAGCGGCCATCAAAAAGGAGAGTCGTCTTCAACTCTCCACCACCGATTCCCATTCCCACTGGCAGTTTCTCTAGAGATAGCCTTTCTCGACAGATTGATGAGTATGTCCATGAGAGCTTATCACATACCCAAGAGAGAATACCAACTGCCGAGGCAGGGGGAGAAACAGAGGTGATGCATACAGACGAAGAAGAAGACAGAGATGAAGTTACAACCCTACTGCAGAAACAAACACCCATCAGAGTACAACCGCCCCGGCGGAAAAAAACACAGCAATCACCAGGAAAAGGATCAAGACAAAAAGCATCGGCACGAATACCTAGGAGGGCAGCTATTTCTAGCAGCTCTTTTGAATCTCAATCAGACTCTCTTTAATCCCTGCTGCTTTACTATCCTTGTTTTCTTTTGCATGCTGTGTATATTTTGAGCATTGAGGACAATGCTCGGTTTGAGTTTGGGGGAGATTGTAGGTACAGAAGCACTACCGAGGTAATCCACTGTCGCGACATTACCATAAAGAGAGTAAATTTTTTCTGAATTTTTTTTTAATATTCTTTTTTCTTGAATTTATGTTTGTAATCTTGCACTGCCCTACGTCAGCTTTGCTTTAGTTTACTCTTTTAAGGCTATAGAAATCTTTCTCCTTACCATGGCCAAGTTCTGTTTTGAAGGGATAACCATAGGATACTCATGGAATAAAACTTAGAAGCTTGCTTTAGGATTAGAAAGAAAATAAACACTTTTTGGACTTGTTTGATTTAGGAGTTCTTTTAATAAACTTAGGTGATAAAGACTTAGAACTTTTTGGAAAAATAACTAGAGGTGTCTATCACTGGCTCTAGTTTTGCTCTCCTTCGTGCTAGAGGTGCCCGAAATTGGCTCTAGTATACTAAATAGGTGGTTAATAAAAAATAAGAAAATAAAAAATGCATATCTTGAGGTGTACGAAATTGGCTCAAGACTTGTTGTTTTAAGGAGACAGCTTTAGTCCAAGATTCTATTTGTCTTGAAATTAGAGTTTATCTAAGAAATCCTTGAACCAGCCTTGTCCATAAAATGCACACACTCACCTAGCCTTATAGCTTGTTTCTTAGTAAAAGTCCTTGGGTAAACTAATGGCTAAAACGGAGAGATAGATATGACCATGGTGGGGAGAATAGATGGAAGAGTAAGACCAAAGGAGAGTAAGGTTCGGTAATTTGATGTTTTGCATTGCTTGAGGACAAGCAATAGTTCGAGTTTGGGGTATTTGATGAGTGCCTAAAAGGCAGTTATTTACTATCCCTCTCATCGTACTTTATGCATCTATTATACACCAACTTGAACCGAATTATGAACTCTCTATGCAAATACTGGATATTCCATTATCATTACTTACAAAGTCAATATTTATAGAGAATACAGATATTATTATATATTTTGTACATGCAGGAATATCCAAGGCCGAAGCGGTAGAAAAGAAATATTGAGGCCGAGGCAGAAGACAAGGTCGTGGCAGAATCCAGTTTGGCAGCACCAACAATGGAGGCGCAATGAAAGATAAAATATAAAGAACATTCTGGAAGATGCAGCGCATCAATTGGATCAGGCTAGCGAGCTAAAAGCCCAAGTCAAAGGCTAAGCGGGAAAACCCTTCTAGAAGGCAACAAACTTGGAAATATCAGATTCCTTAAAGAAGACTTGTTCCCTACTCCAAGTTGAAGTCTATTTAGGAAAGGTTTACCCTAGGTTAAGACTATAAATACCCTTGCTAGCCATATTGTCTAAGAGAGCCGATTTTTAGAGAAATCCCTCTCCCTAAGAATTATACTTAACGAAGATATGTTCTAAACTTCTTAGGGATAGGTGAAGGTTGTCGATATTAGTGAAAGGAGATTGATTCTTGTATCTTTGTTCTTATGCAATAATAATATCAAAGTTTGCTTATCCTATTGCCATTCTTTGTTCTTGCATTCAAGCTCGAGAGGAAAGTTTGCAAGTAATCTATTTATCTAGCATCGAGAGGTATAGATTCACGAAAGGAATAAGTACGGTGTTGTAGACACTAACTCGGCCTAGAGATAGGTTAAGAGTTTCAGTAGCTAAAAAAAGTATTGGATTGGTTCACTATACCCTAGTTCCTAAAAATCTACTCCTTTGCTTAGTTTTTTTTAACTGCTTCGAAGGGTGTCAGCTCATCAAACCTACCATCCTTAACTCTAGATGAGTATGGAGCAAACATCTCATCCCCGAGCAAGTAGGTAGAGTCATCCCGTGACAACTTTCATTCGCTCATATGTTGTAGCATTATTTATGTTCAGAGCATAAGCTAACTTTTGCATAGAGGAGCGTCCTCCTATAGTTTTATGCTAAAGCATTTATTCATTTTTTTATTTATTTATATACTCTAACAAAAAGGAGTTTTTCTTTCTTTCCAAACTAAGGTATAGATTCTAAGTTCTTTAAAAAGTTCCCACCACTCAAGCATAAAAAACATACAATTGTGTCAATAAAATTCCAAAGTATCAAGTCCTAATTTATTTCAATTCATTCTCAATATGTTCACTAATTCAGCTTAAAAGCATCAAAATTCTTATCATCGGATATCATCTATTCTAACCTAAAAGCTGTCTTGAATTGAATCTAATGCTATAGCAAATTTATATGTATGCAGAATGAAATAAAAATACTAAGGCGAAGACTTTGCTACCCCCAAACTTGAGGTTAGCATTATCCTCGATGCTAAAAAAATGAAACTATATGCAAAAAGAAAAAGAAAAAGAAAAGATGCTTACTTCTCAACGGATTTCGTCTTATGGATGACCATCTTAATGCGTTTCCATGGCATGTCCAGTGGTGATGGGTGCTCTGTTTCTGCTACTGCAATGGGCATCATGTCCTCCTCCATCCTATAAGATACGTGTCTTCCATCATTACGCTTAATCTTATGGCATGGGACGGATGTGACTAATTGATCTGTAGGAGGTATCTCTTCAAGTGGTGATGAGTCGAGATTGAAATCATCACTGCTGATTTCAATTGTTCGTTGCACAGAGGTTGGCGATTCCATGGTAGGTTCCTTGCCTTTGTCTTGTGGTGATGGTTCTGATGGACCGGCAGGGACCTGGTGTGATGTTGTAGCAGAAGCTGAATGGGATGGTTCAAATTCTGAGGCAGTTGTTGTTGGCTCATTCTGTTGGGGGGCAGTGTCTTATGCATTCCTTGGCGGAGTAGTCTGGTTGTGTTGTTGCTGTGGTGGGGCCTATTCCTTTGGTGCTTGGTCGGGCTTAACTGGGCTGAAGATGTGGGTTGGGAAGCTGAGAAAAGTGTAACCACCATCTTGTAGCAAATCTTGAAAGTTCATTTGAAAGATTAAGTCCTTTTTTTATGTAACTCATGTATGACATGAATTTGCTTTGAAGGTCTTGCAGCTGTAGTTGCATCCCTTGCACAATAGCAGGTAATGCACTGAAATTTACTGATGCATTTTTCGGCTTGGCAAAAGGCTCAACAGATGCTAGAGAATTTACCTCTAATCCCATCAACTCAGGGATATTCTTCAAAGGTATTCTTTTCTGTCCTTTCACCTTGAAGTCCTCATCATTCTCGAACACTCTCTGTTTCCTATAGAGTGTTGTAATGAGGTAAGGGAACGAAAGGGGGCTTTGCTTCCTCTTGAGCGCAGCATAGGTCTCTTCGAGAATGATCTTCCCCACATTGATCTTCTTCGTCCTCAGTATTGAGTGTAGCAATTATAGTCGGCCCAAGTTTAGAGTAGCTGTGTGAGTTATCGGCATTAAGTTTTTCTTGATGAAGGGCATTGAGATTTTTTCTTCTGGCTTCAAGGAAGTGTGGTCCACCGTTGTGTTTGCTTCGTCCCAAATGGTTCCTTTGATGCAAAGTTCTTGAAGTAAAACGTCTTGGTCTTGTCCCAACATTGATACGAAAAAGATGGAGTACTAGTTATCTTCATCCAGTCCATAGAACTGGTTGATGTCTTGTGCGGTGAATGGCATAGCATCTCCTCGAACATACACTGTTGGCTGTCTCGATCTTGTGTAATGTGCGTAGAACTCTTTTTCCAGCGAGATGTTGAGTGGTTTGGCCTACTTCTTTGTTGCGAAGTGTCGAGAAAATTCCTCCCACTTGTGGCGTTTTATGATGAGGGCAACTTGCTCCAGCAACTTCTGGAAGGTTGTTGTGTTGTAGAGGAAACCTTTTTCTTAGTGGATCGCCCTTACCTTAAGCTTTTGGAATCGGTCCTTCGCAGCAGCATCCTTGAACTTTCTGATTCGAACCGGCCGAGCTTCAACAGCAGTCCTTGAAGAATCCTCAGTGTTCTTGCAACGGACCATTGTGATAAAAAATTTGGGTTAGAGTCTCTCTTTTTTTTCTTGAAGGAAGGGTAAGTTTTGTGAAAAATTGAGGTTGGTTATCTTGGAGAAGAAGATGGAGTAATGGGGGTAGAGAGAAGGACGGTTACTTTCTTGGGAAGGGGGAGAGGAAAGAGAAAAAGTAATAATGGATTGTGTAAGGGTTTGGACGGCTAGGGTTCTTGGGAAAGTAAAAAGGTGTTATGGGGGTTTAAATGGATGGTATGTTGGAGAGAGAAAGAGGTTTTGTAATTAATAAAAAGTAATTATGGGTTAAAGAATGGTTGAATTTGAACCAAATTCTCTCTTTTCCCTTTGAAAACCAACTGAATTCTCCTTTATGGGCTCCTCATCTTCCTCCTTTGATGGTCCAAATCAAATAACTCCAAAAAAATTTTCTTAAAGACTGGAAGCCGTACAGTCCTTTTTAGCTCCCAGGCCTCCCTTGCACAGACTGTGCACTATACACTGTCTTGCCTTGGCATGCCAAAACTCTGGTCTCATGCAGACTGGTGCAAGGACACACAGTGGTCTGATCTTGTACCTTCAAGAATTAAAAGCTGAATAAAGACAAAAAAGAATTAAAAGCATCATAAAATAAACCCTAAATAAAAACTTTTACTTTTATTCAAACTAAAAATTAAATACTAAAGCAAAATAAAACAGAGGGATAAAAATGCTCAGGCATTTTGCAGATTATGGTCGTCCTTGTCACGCACAATAGGAGCTCCATTATAGATCTTCATTCTTTGACCATTGACCTTGAATGTTCGATCTCCATCAAGTGTTTTGATCTCTACAACTCCGTAAGGATAAACCCTATGAATCAAGAATGGTCCAGACGATCGAGACTTTAATTTTTCAGGAAAAAGTTTCAGTCTTAAGTTGTATAGTAACACTTGTTGGCTCTTTGAGAAATGTCGTGGCAAAAGATGTTTTTCGTGATACCTCTTTGTCTTTTCTTTGTAAATCCTAGCATTCTCATAGGCATGAGATCGAAATTCGTCCATTTCATTTAGCTCCAAAAGCTTGTTCTCTCCAGCTGCCTTGAAATCCATATTGAGCTTTTTGATGGCCTAATAAGCTTTGTGTTCGAGTTCCACGGGCAAATGACAAGCTTTCCCATAAACCATCTTGAATGTGGACATTCCTAAAGGAGTCTTGTAAGCTGTCCTATATGCCCACAAAGCTTCATCCAGCTTTGAAGACCAGTCTTTTCTCTTTGTGTTGATTGTCTTCTCTAGAACTTACTTGATTTCTCTACTGGAGATTTCATCTTGGCCATTTTTCTGCAGGTGATATGCTGTAACAATTTTGTGTCTGACTCCATAGCGTCGTAATACCTTAGCAATGAGCTTGTTATCAAAGTAGGTTCCTTCATCACTGATTACGGCACTAGGGACTCCAAACCTTGTGAAAATATTCTTGTGCAGAAACTTCAGGACTGTCTTGGAATCATTGCGAGGTGTTGCCACCGCTTCTACCCATTTGCTCACGTAGTCCACTGCTAGCAAGATATACAAATCACCATAGGACGATGGAAATGGTCCCATAAAATCAATTCCCCACATATTGAAAAGCTTGATTTCCAGAATATTTTGTAACGACATTTCATTTCTCCTCGAGATGTTATCGGTTCGTTGACATCTATCGCATCCCTTGTAAAATGCTTGAGCATCCTTGAAGAGTGTGGGCCAGTAGAATCCAGATTGAAGGACCTTTGCAATAGTCCTTGATCCACCAAAGTACCCACCAAAGTACCCACCACACGATGCTGCATGGCAATGGAATAAGATATCTTTTTGTTTTTCTTCCGATACACATCTTTGAAGCAATTGGGCAGCATATTGCTTAAAAAAATATGGCTCATCCCAATAGAAAAATTTTGCATCATGTTTGAACTTCTTGCGACCCTGGCTAGATAAATCAGGAGGCAAAATCCCACTAACAAGAAAATTAACAATGTCGGCATACCAAGGTAATGCTGTAGCATATAAAATTTTCTCATCAGGGAAATTTTCCTTGATCTCAAAATTTTCTCCTAAGTTATCAGGATTTTCTAGCCTAGATAGCTAGTCTGCAACTTGATTTTCAGTTCTTTTCCTATCCTTTACTTCAATATCAAATTCTTGAAGCAAAAGTATCCACCTAATAAGTCTCGACTTAGCATCTTTCTTAGTCACTAGGTATTTGATGGTAGAATGATCAGTGTGTACTATCACCCTAGTTCCTATAAGATACGCCCTAAACTTATCGAAGGCAAATACTACAGCAAGTAACTCTTTCTCAGTAGTAGTATAGTTAATTTGAGCATCATTAAGAGTTCTACTTGCATAGTAAATAACATGGAAGAGTTTACCTCGCCTTTGACCTAGTGCTGCGCCAACTGCATAGTCACTTGCGTCGCACATCAACTCGAATGGCTCAATCCAATCGAGTGGTATTACTATTGAAGTTGAGGTAAGCTTCTTCTTCAGTTCATTAAAAGCGTTGTGGCATTTTTCATCAAAGACAAAGGGTTGATTTTGCTGTAGCAAATTGTAGAGTGGCTTAGAGATCTTTGAAAAGTCCTTGATGAACCTCCTATAAAATCCAACATGTCCTAGGAAGCTTCTAATTCTCTTCACAATGGTGGGATGTGGTAGCTTCTTTATCAACTCTATTTTTGCTTTGTCAACTTCAATTCCTTTGCTTGAAATTTTGTACCCAAAATCGTATCTTCGGTTACCATGAAATTGCATTTTTCCTAATTGAGTACAAGGTCGGCTTCTTCACAACGTTTTAGTACCTTGGCCAAGTTGCCTAGGCATTTTTCAAAAGTTTCTCCGGACACAGAAAAATCGTTCATAAATACCTCCAAAAATTCTTCAACCATGTCTGAAAAAATTGCCAACATACAATGTTGGAAAGTTGTTGGAGTATTACATAACCCAAATGGAATTCTTCGAAAAGAATAAGTCCCATAAGGATAGGTGAAGGTTGTCTTCTCCTGGTCCTCAGGTGCTATAGTAATTTGGTTGTACCCAGAATAGCCATCAAGGAAGCAATAATAAGTATTTCCCGCCAATCGATCCAGTATTTGGTCGATAAAAGGAAGGGGGAAATGGTCCTTCTTAGTTGCCTTATTCAGCTTTCTATAGTCCACACAAATGCACCAGCCTGTGACTGTCCTTGTTGGGAGAACCTCATTATCCTTATTTGTGATCACTGTCGCGCTTCCCTTCTTAGGAACACAATGCACCGTGCTAACCCATGAGTCGTCAGAAATTGGGTATATGATCCCTGCATCCAATCACTTGATAATCTCTATCATCACTACCTTCTTCATTGCTGGGTTCAGTCTTCTTTGGCGCTCAACAAAATTGCAGTGGCATTCTTCCAGCAGGGTCTTGTGCATGCAGATCGCAGGACTGATGCCCTTCAAATAGGTCATAGTCCATCCTAGAGCTTTCTTATATTGCAACAACAATTTCACAAGACTAAGCTCTTGGTTACTATCTAAGCTAGAAGAAATAATTACTGGCAAAGTATTGTGAGATCCCAAATAAACATACTTTAAATACGGCGGTAGTGGTTTTAAATCTAAAGATGGTGCATGTAAAAGTGATGGTTTAAGAGGAATAAATTCAGAGAAATCAATTGATTCAAAATTTGTATCTGGTCTTGTCTTGAAATGACCAATTTTTTATAGCTCTAGATGAGCTTCTTCATCATCCTGATCATAATCCTCTAGTATTTTTGCAAAGTCCTTCATTTGCGTAGAATTGTCACATCAAAAATCTGCATCTTCTTCAATTGATACGGTATTTATCCCGGCTATACAGTGACATTCTTTATTATCATTCATGTACTTGAGAGTGTTGAAGACATTGATGGTCATGGACTGAACTACTACTCGTATTGTGAAGTCTCTCTTCTCACAGTCGATGAGAATTCGACCGATTGCAAGGAATGGTCGCCCCAAGATAATGGGTGCTCTATAGTCCACTTCACAATCCAAAATCAGAAAGTCCACAGGGAACACAAACTTTCCCACTTTTACTATCACATCTTCTACCTTGCCTTTTGGTCGGACATGAGAACGGTCTGCCAATTGCAGGATGACAGTGGTAGGTCGCGTACTCCCTATACCAAGCTTCTTGAATATTTCTTTGGGCATCAAATTTACACTCGACCCTAGATCGCATAATGCCTTGCCCACAAAATTATCTCCTATCGAGCATGGAATGATGAAGTTGCCAGGATATTGCCTTTTCATGGGAAGCTCAGTCCTCCCAGAATAGAACTCTGATGCTATAGCAACTATTTCAAAATTCTCAGCTTTTCTTTTCTTTATAACAATATCTTTCAAAAACTTTGCATATGAGGACATTTGATCAATAGTATCTAAAAATGAAATATTTATAAAAAATTGGTCCAGCATACTTACAAACTTTTGAAATTGGAGATCCTCTTTGTGTTGTTTCAATCGCTGAGGGAATGGTGGTGGTGGTCTTGTGTCCTCCAAAGGTTGCGATAGTGCTACTCCTTTTGCTGCAGCATCTGCAAGCTTCTCACCAAATACCTCAGTATTTAAGTTTTCTCTAGTTTCTTCTCGAGCAGATTTTTCTTCTTGTTGTTCAGGTTCTGTTTGCTCCTGAATAGGGGTTTCTTCTTTCTCCTTTTGTTTGAATTGTTCCCTTGTGTTGATTTATCTTCCACTCTTCAAGGTAAGTGCGCTGCATTGCTCTTTTCCATGACTTTTAGTGACTTCAGTATCACTAGGTAAGTTGCCTCTTGGTCTTACTTGTAATGCTTGAGAAATTTGACCCATTTGAGTCTCTAGCGATCTAAGTGAAGCCTGTGACTTTGCAGCAGTGCGCCTTGGATCTATAACAAATTGCCTTGATTAGATATGATGGTGGAATCCTCCTGCAATAATGTTTTTGTTGATGTCATGAACTCCTTAGTCGAAGCCATGAATTCTTGCAGCGAAGCTTCCAAAGAATTGTTCCCTTGATGAACTGTTCCCTTGTGTTCATTTTGCCATGGCATATTTCCTTGAAAACCTTGGAATCCTTCGTTTGTTTCCATGGGTTGCTGCCTATTCGAGCTGCTAGCTTGATTTGATCCTTGATTACCCCAAGAAAAATTAGGATGTTGTCTCCACCCTGGATTGTACGTGTTGGAGTAGGGATTGTTGGAATTTTTGTTGAAGTTTCCAACGTAATGAGCAGACTCTAGATGAGTTGGGCAGTCTTTATCGAAGTGGTTTCCACTACAGTGCACACAACATAATGCCTTAGCATCTCGTACTTCACTGGGCTGTTGAAGATTCTTCAACATATTTGTGATAGCAGAAAGTTATGCTGAGACAGAATCATTAGCATCGAGCTCCAGCTTTCCTTGTGTTCGTCGTCCTGTCCCAAGCCTAGTAGTTGGAAATTGATAGTCATTTTTGGCTATTTTGTCCAAAATATCAAATGCTTCTTCTGGAAACTTGTCCAGTAGTGTCCCATTTGCTGAAGCATCTAACATCATCCATGTGGGTGCATTGACTCCATTGTAAAACATCACGATTTGAGTCCAGTCTTGAAAACCGTGATTGATACACCTTCTCAGCTAGCTTTTGTACTGATCCCAACACTCGTACATCGATTCATCATCCCCTTGTCTGAAGGATGCTATCTCATTTCGCAGTTGAGTGTTCATGTTGGGTGGGTTGTATCTCGCCAAAAAGCTTTTGCACAAAGTTGTCCATGACTCCATCGAACCGGATGGAATACCATTCAACCATTCTCTTACTCGGTCTCTCAAAGAGTATGGAAATAGCTTGAGCTTCAACACATCCTCGTTCACTCTTTGTTGGCGGAACGAATCGCAAACCTCCAAGAATGTACGGATGTGTTGTCAAGCGTCCTCGTGTGGAGATCCTCCAAACTGTTCAATTGAGTTGAGCATATTAAACATCACAGGCTTGAGCTCGAAGTGTGTTGCCTGTATCTCAGGTGCCACTATCCCAGAATTGAGGTCATCCAAGATCAGTGTCAAGTGATCTCGAATTGCTCTTGGTCTTGCTACTATCTCCTGATTTCCTGCAGTATTTGGATTTTTTGCAGGTACTGATCTATCATTTTGATTCTGTGGATCCTGATACATGGCTCTTGTTCTTTGCTCTCAGTTCCTTTGTCTAAAATACCTTTCGATTTCTGGAATAAATGGTTCGAGGCCTTCCCTACGATTTACTCTGGGCATCCACTAACCAAAAACCTAAAAAGATAAACAAAGAAAACAAAGATTAAACCAAAAATAAAAGACTCAAAACACAAAACAAAAATAAAAGATAGAAAGTGTAGAAACTATGATTGAAAAAGCCTATTGCCTCAATCCCCGGCAACGGTACCAAAAACTTGTTGTTGTACACACAGTGATTGATAGATTGTTTAAAATATGTTATTGCATTGCGTGCAAGAGTATGCAAGTATACACATCGAACAAGTAATAAAGTGTGTGAGTGAGATCGTTCCCACGAGGATTGGGTAGGTTAATTCAAAAATAGTTACCATACACAAAAGATAAAGTAATCTTTTGTAATGACATATGCTAAAGCAATTCTACAAGTGTCACCAAAGATATTGGAGCAAAACAAATAATGTCACGAAAATACAGTAGCAATAAACAGATATTGGAGAAATAAATAAAGCTGCACAAACACAACACTGAAAAGATATTCCAGCTTAAGACAGGCTAGGCTTGTTATGGCATGACTTCACTGCTCTCCTGGATGTTATTGTTCCCCTAGTTTACTAGTGCTCGACAGAGTTTACTGAAAATGCTTCCACTATCCCTAATCAGAAGGTCTAACACTCGAAAATGCTAAGGCATTACCTCCCGGTCTCAACCCTAACACTCCTAATATTGATAAAATGCTACCCCTTTTAGCCGTTGAAACTTTACCTAATCCCTAAGGCAAGTTAGGATTCTGCTCCCGCAGCAACCCCATTGTTCAAGTTGGTCTAGCTTTGTCTATCCTTAGATCTAAGCTTCCCAAACCCCTTGAGCTATGGCTACCTCCCGGTGCTCTTACAAACCAAGGTTTAGAGTGAAAAAGTGTTAGTATTCTTGAACAAAACATAAGTAAACTGAAAATAGTAAACATCCATTAAAACAAAATTAAAATTATCCAGAACAAGTCTTAGCCATACTTGTTTAGTTCATGGCTAGGAATAAAAAACTATTCAACTTTCGTCCTTTGAAATACATATTCATCGAGTTAGAAAAGAGGTAAACAAAGTGAAGAGGAAGGAAGTCTCAAACGCTTGTGCCGTGACACTTCCTAGCTTTTCGCTCCTCCCGATATCGCGCAAACCCCTTAATTGAAGCTCTTCGATAATGGTGGCTTGGCTAGAGGTTGAAGACGACCGAAAGTGGCCTCCTTTCTTCTTTTTTCTCCCTCTTGCTTCCTTAAAGCTTTCTCCTTTATGGCTCCTTAGCTACTGATTTTTTTTCTTTTTCTTGCTCCGAACATCCTTGTTGAAGGAGGCTTGGCCTTGTATTTATAGGAGGCTTCTAGGGTTTGGTTCCCTAAAAGTGTCAAGGGAATATCCCTGACATTTGCTGCAGTGGGTGGCAGGAATGTAGGGTCTGCAGGAGACTGTGGCAGGGTGCAGGGGCGGTGAGACGTCTGCAGGTTTTGCAGAGGGGGTACAGCTGCCCTGGAAAACGCGTAGAGATAGTAGGCTATAGGTGTGTCCTTTTTCCGTTCTGTTTTGTCCGCCCACAATGTTGTAGCATCCTTGAAGTCCGATCCAACACTTGAGAAAAATGCTACAGCATCTCTTCCACTCTTTCAACTTTGCTTCAGCATATGCACAACATAACCAACAACATACCCTTCAAAGCAGCATCTTTTAAAAATAAAAAGAAAATAAAATAAAAACCTAAACTAAATGCAAATGCACATGAAATGCAGCTAAATGCAATAAAATGTAATGCAAATGAACTTGAATCCAAATAAAACCTTAAGTAAAAGGATAGAGAATATACGTTTTTTAGAGCGTTAACAAGTACCACTCCCAGAGCATGCACATGTTGATACACTCTCAACATGAATTATCTCATCTCGGTGTCCGATGACAGTATCACTCCTATCAATCATGATGTGACAGTACCACTCCCATCACATAGCATTAGACTAAAAGCCAAAATACAACACAAGGAATTTAAACACGTACAACTTTTGAATATTTATAGTGCACTCTAGACCCTATTGATCGATCAACTTATCACATAAATTTCATCACTTAAATAGCCAATATTTTATCAAAATCCAATGCTCAAAATTTAATTTAAAAGAGAATCCAAATCACATGTATCCCATATTTTATGCATCACTTGAAAAAACAATAAAAACCACTTTTATCTTATTTTTCAAAATAAAACCATGGCAACATCGAATGCATATAAAATCTCTTTAAAAAAAGGCTCGTGAACATTTATATACATGCATAACCACATATGCACAACACAATAAGAGCATGACAAATAACATATAAAAACACGACATAATATGGGATCCTTTAAGAAAGTAATAATTTAAACTTACTTTGGAGTGTAGAGAGGTTTATCACACCTTATCCAAATCCCCAAACCTTTTAAAACTCAATTAAAAAACTTCCGAAGTAGCTCACTCTCATAATCCACTCACCAATTTACCGAAACTTGCTCGACAAGTCACCCGATAACGCAATTTGTCTTTTCGATCTCCCTCAAACTTGTTCCACTATCTCTTGAACTAATTCAAGCATCAAAACCAGAGGTTTTAGTGCATTATAACATACCCAAACATCCCTCAAGTCGGACCAATACATGACAGCCCCTAAAAACACCATAAAACTAACCGAAACTCACCGAAAACCTCTCCAAACACCACCTAAACCTTAGATCCGGGATTAGATACTTAAAAGTCAACCTAATTAAATCTAAAAACTTCAATATTCATGTATTAAGGCATCAAAAACAGGCATATAAAACCCTTGAATGAAAATCAGGAAAACAATGTAATTTTTATCAAGAAAACTGATTTTATTGATTCAAGACTTTAAAGATTGTTTCAATAAGCCAAGAACTTATTCAATTCATTAAAGAAATTTAGGTTTCAGATGTTTGAATGATTATTCACTCCAAAATTGATCTCACCCCTTTAAAGGTTTAAAAACTAGAAAACCAAAAGAAAAATGATGAGATTTTAATAAAGAAAAATATAGAAAAATAAACCAACGAAATTATATTTAAAAGAATGGATATTTACCTTGAAAATATTATGTAGAATATGTCTTGTTAAGCAAGAAATAAAAATCTTGGTGGAGGGTTTAAAGCTTGATGCAAAAAAGAGTTTTTCAAGTAAAACCGAAGAAGAAAATTATAAAGAATTAACCAAAGAGATTTTTATTGAAAAGTTTTATGTTTACCTTTAAAAATATGATGGATTGGCTACCAAGAAGATGAAAAGTAGGAATTTTAAAAATAGGTTTAGGTTTATGACATAAAAACAGGTTTTTAGGATTAATATTAAGTTATTTGGGTTATGGGTTGTTAAAATAGGCGCTTGGAAGGCTTAGATCAACTAGGATTAGGATTGGATCAAATCCCCTTAAAGATTCAAAGTTTTGGCTTAATTTATGAAATTTTCCTCAAGTTTTTAATTTTTATAAAATACTCACTAATTTCAAAATCATAGGGATTAAAGGGTCAATTTTCATAATTGATTTGACCTAAGTCAAATATAAGTCAATTAAAAATTTTCATAATTGTGTTCATCAAGTCCATGAATGCAACTGGTGCATTAGTCAACCCAAAAGGCATAACCAAAAACTCATAGTGACCATACCTTGTACGGAATATTGTCTTCGATACATCGACTTCTTTAACCTTCAACTGATAGTACCCTGATCTCAAGTCTATCTTAGAAAATACGGTAACACCTCTAAGCTAATCAAACATATCATCAATTCTCGACAGCGGATATTTGTTCTTCATTGTTAACTGACTCAACTGTCTATTGTCGATGCACATCCTCATACTACCGTCTTTCTTCTTTACAAATAATACGGGTACGCCCCAAGGCGAAGAACTTAGCCGGATAAAATCTCTATCTGATAGTTCTTGCAACTGAGTCTTCAATTCTTTCAGTTCTTTTGGTGCCATACGATACAGAGCAATCAAAACTGAAGCAGAATCTGAATACTTCTCTAAGGCAAACTCAACCTCTCTATCAGGTGGCAAACCAGGCAACTCTTCCGAATACACACTCGGAAAATCATACACCATCCTGATATCATACGGTCTGACTTCATTCATGTTCGGGTTCATCACATATGCTAGGTATACCTCACATCCTAACTCAACTAACCTCTAAGCCTCTACAGCCAAAACGACATTCGATAAGAACTTCACGTTCTCACCTACTACCACAATCTCATGATCATTTACAAGCTTCAAATAAACTCTCTTGGTCTCGAAGTCTATCTTATCTCTATGCTCTGTCATCCAGTCCATACTCAAAATCACATCAAAACCGTAGAATGACAATTCCATCATATCAATTGGGAACACATACCCCTAAACAATTAACGAACATCGTCTGTACATCTTTCTGACCACTACGGTATCTCCGAAGGAACTAGTAACACTAACACCTATATCTAGTGTCTCACAAGGTATATCCAACATGCTAGTATGCTCACTCAAAATATATGAATGTGTAGACCAAGAGTCAATCAAGGAAAGTAAACTCAGAGACTGTATCGAGAAATTACTTATGATCACATCAGTGTTGTTTTGTCCCTTTCGCTGAGCATAAACCCTACCCGGCCCACCATCCTCTGGATGAACCGCAACCACATGAACCACGTTCCGTTTTCCATCATTCCTCGGCTGAAAATTTCCTCGACCACGACCACAACCTCGAGGATAATCAATAACTCTGGAAGGAGCCTGAACCTAAATCGGTACACCTCTAGCTTAGTTTGGGCAATTATGCCTCAAATATTATCAGGATCCACAGTTCTAGCACTCACCCGGTACACCCCATCACTCTCCAGCGTGATGCCTACCACATCTAGTACACACAGGAGCACGAGCAACACCTCCTTAGCCTTGATGGCCTCGACTTGGGTTTTCAACCCCACGCCCATGATCAAAATGATGCCTAGTGTCCCTGTGCCTCTTGGCATCACCTCTATCAAAACCTGCAGACCTTTTCCCAGAACTAGAGCCTCTGGCTCGTTTGGTCAGACCCAAACTGTGCTCCATGTCCTTGGACCTAGCGACCAAGACATCAAAATTTGTATAGTCATTAGCCAACATGTACCTCTTCACTTCTTCATTGAGTCCATATCAAAAGTGGTCACATCTTTCCCTCTCGGTAGGAACTATCTCTGGCGTATACTGACTTAGTCTAACAAACTAAATCTCGTAATCTGTCATAGATATATCACCCTGAATTAAGGCCATAAATTCCCTCTTTTTCTTATCAATATAGCGAGGACCCAGAAACTTCTTGCAGAAGGAGGACTCGAAGAACACCCAAGAAATCTCATCGTCTGACATACTGGCAGTAATGGTGACCCACCAGGTGTAGGCATCACCTTGAAGTAGAGAAACAACACAACCTAGTCTACGTGCTCCAATACATCCAATCTGATACATGTTCGTTCTCAATAACAACCTCGGGCACTACTACCCTAGCCCTAGGCATGCCCCTCTGCCTTAACATACCGAGCAAGGGAGATAACAACTACAAAAACAATAAACATACAAGATTGAGTTAGCAAAGGTGAGGGTCCAAGGTGCTCAAGTATTTCTTTACTGAAAATCATTTTCCAATAATGTATTATTAGGAATGGGATCTGACAACTATGTTTTCACACGATAAACAACTCAACATAAACTTTCGAACATCGTACAATGCAACCAACAATCAACATGGAATATACAATCACCGTACAAGGCAAACAACGAGATTTTGCAACCAAACGCTGTAAACTTACCTCACTTACTTGTTAACATCGCAGAAATAGTTCGAGAGCCTTAAAATGAGGCTTTGATTCCAACAAATATAACCTCCTCGACTTGTCTTAGTCGTAAGGCCAACCGGATGTGGCTACACAGGGACTACCAAAGCGAAGTTCGAAGACCCGACTCCAATAACCAACCCTATAAAGTCTTTCCGAGCAAAAACGACTAACGTATCTGCACACGGGCTCTAAGCTAAACTTATTGGCCTTACTAAATGCCCGAAGGCTCAAAATGATATTAGCGTATCGGTACAAGGTGAAACCGAAAGCCCCTATATCTGGATGAATTTTAAAGAACAAACAGCTAAGTAATAACCCAACAACGACATACAAGCATACTTAACATGCATGAGATATTATAGAACTCAAGGATCAGGTTACACATGCTTGAAACTCATACACATCCATTTGAATCATGCTCAAGCAACAATACATAGAATTCATACATAAAAGAGTTCAAACAACATCAAAGATAATATCCACATAACCATAATTTCAAAACATAAATCAACATGATAACTTAAGGAAACCATGGCGAATATAAACCATGCATGAAATCATCCAAAACATAAGTCAACATAGGAGTCAAACAACGCTCCTAAACAACATATCATATCCCATTGCTAGTTAATACATTACTACAACTAAATCATACTTGATCTAATAAGCAACACGCTTGGATGCCCTTCTTCGCATCATGCTAACTGCCAAGTTAACGATCTATATTGTCGAAAAACGAGAGTATAAGCATAAAAGCTTAGTGAGAAGAACTCAAAAACGTAACTACGACAATGCAGGGTTCAAGCTTTATTTGAAAATAAAGACTAACATCATTACGTACATCTTACATCATAACATCTTACAACCAACGAAAACAACCAAATTCCACAACATAACATAAAAACACATATTCATAGTAATTAAGATAAGTATGTTGGCAAACTCGGTTATTATACACAGATATACGGAAACGTCTTACACGCATATGAATTTATCTTACACGTATACGAGTTTTATCTGACACAACTGAATTTATCTGACACGTATGCGAATTTTGTCTCATAGTGCACTATTCTTACATCCTATTGGTCGACCAATTATACCGTGTATGATTCAACGAATGTCAACATTATTACCATAATATTATCTTACATTTTATGGCTTACAATGTCTTACATAGTCACCTGGCCATAATCCTACCATACGCAAGTGATCTTACTTAACACTTACAAGCATAAGCTGCAACATCTTACAAATATCTCACATGACATACTAACTTGTCACTAATCAATAGATAAACAACACAACTCAATATAACAATTAACATGCAATCGACAACAATTAAACACAACAAGCTTTCCAATCTTTACCATCTAATAAGCATACAAGGTAAGTAAAATGGGTAGATCTTACTCTTGAGTTTGGATTAGCTTATCAAGCATAATAAAAGCTCCCAAAATCTTCCTTGAACTAAAACCAAGTTCAAAACATTTTTCGGCTTACCACACAATTCTAACGGTAGCCAAATCGAGCCTGAACCTTCTAGAATTGCACTGGAATCACCGAAAACTAAATGTGATGCTTCAAACCAACAAAAATTTAAAATATTAACCTCATAACAACCAAAAATTCACTATTTTACATCAGCTCACAAATCCACAATATTTTCTGAACAATTCAAAGCCAAATTCATCCCAAATATTCTCATTTTCTTACTTAAGCAAAGCACAACCATTAACCTTCAATTTAAAAACCTAAAGCACTTCAAAACATGTTCAAAACATCACTCATATATAGTATAACCATCAGACCTTCATTTCCACACTAAAACACCGACAAAACACTCTTTTCCACTTTCAAAAATTGTCTAATGCAGCCACTTCGAGAATTCAATCATCTACCTCATTTAACTACTCAAAATCCATCCTTTAAAATTCTAAAAACACCTACCAAGGTTCTATATACCTTCAGACCTTTATTTTTAACAAAACACAACCAAAACCTCAACCACAACAACTCTAAAAATCCTCCCTAAGACTAGTTTTGGGTATGCTAAGATTAAACCATTTTCCTAACATGCTTTAACTTCATTAAAGATTTCAAAAATATCCTTCAACTTTTTTTTACTAAGATCATTTGAAATTTCAACAAAATTCTCATTTTTCTCATCAAACCTTAAAAAATAAAGATTCTTCAAGACTCGATAAAAATAGGATTTTTAACTATCGAAAGATAGAAATTAAAAGTATAAGTCAAATATGAAATTACCTTTTGAAAAAGCTCTTGGATGATGTTGGATGATGAAGAAATAAAGAATGGGGGTTTTAGAGAGTTTTTAACATTAGTTTGAAGAAAAGAAAAAATGTATTTTGATTCTTCAAATCCCTTATAAATTTCATTAATGGTGCTTTTGTAAATATTGTGAAATTTTGTAAAAGTTATCTCTTTAATTAAAATTAACCCGAAACTAATCCTAGTTTAGAGTCTAATAACTCCTAAGCCCAAAACCAGGATGTTACAAAAGGGGAATCAAACAAAAATTGTAATAAAATGGAAAATGGTGATGACAAGGATAGCAAAATAGATGGATTGAACGAAG
Organism: Abelmoschus esculentus; assembly: GCA_035048815.1. Lineage (NCBI taxonomy): Eukaryota > Viridiplantae > Streptophyta > Magnoliopsida > Malvales > Malvaceae > Abelmoschus > Abelmoschus esculentus. The sequence goes on from JAUCBN010000033.1 coordinate 10,053,967, forward strand.
AAGGTTCATCAAATTCAAGTGAAGATCGATCACCTGAACATCTTGGTGAGAGAACATGACAACAACCAATTTGGTTACAGGACTATGTAAGCGGGGAAGGTCAAAAGAGGAAGAAACAACGAATTTTTTCATGTTCGCAGAATATGATCCAATTTCATTTGAAACAACACAAAAAATAAAAAATGGAGGACAACAATGGATACAGAGATTAAAGCTATAGAAAAGAATAACACTTGTGAATTGACAAATTGGCCTCTTGGAGCAAAGAAGGTTGGAGTAAAATGGGTGTAAAACAAAAGCTAATGAAAATGATGAAATTGAGAAGAATAAAGCGCGTTTGGTTGCGAAGGGTTATGTCCAAAAGTATGACATTGATTACACTGAAGTTTTTGCACCAGTAGCGCGTCTTCAAACGATTCGATTGGTAATCTCTTTAGCGGCTTAGAAGGAATAGACAATTTTTCAACTTGACGTTAAATCCGCTTTTCTTCATGGAGAACTTAATGAAGAGGATTACATTGAGAAACCACCAAGGTATGAGAAAAAAGGTACGGAATATAAATTTTATCAATTGAAAAAGGCTTTATATGGGTTAAAACAGGCACCACGAACCTAATATAATCGATAGAGTCATATTTTGTCAAAGAAAATTTTCATTGGTGTCCTCACGAGGATACTTTATTCATTAAAACTGAAAAAGAGGTAAAATTTTGATTGCTTGTCTTTACATTGATGATTTAATTTTTACTGGTGATGATGAACAAATGTTTCTTGAATTTAGAAACTCCATGTTGCATGAGTTTAGTATGACAGACCTTGAAAAAATGAAATATTTTCATGGATTGAAAGTAGCTCAAAATCAAAATGGTGTTTTTATCTGTCAAAAGAGATATGATCAGGAAGTGTCAAAAAGGTTCAATATGGATAAATGTAATCGATTAAAAATCCAATTATCCCAGGTTGCAAACTTACAAGAGATAAAAATAGAGCGAGGGTAGAAACAAACATTACAAGCAATTAATCGGCAGTTTGATGTATCTAACTTCTACTCATCCTGATATGATGTATATTGTAAGTCTTTTGAGCAGGCATATGGAATATCCTACTGAGACACACTTTCAAGTTGCCAAGAGACTGTTAAGATACATAAAAGGTACACTTGAATTTGGTATACTTTACAAGAATGAAGAAAATGGTGAGTTAATTGGTTACACAGACAGAGACTTGCTGGAGATTTGGATATAGAAAGAGTACTTCAGGCCATGTTTTTCTACTGAATTCTACAATTATTTCCTAGTTATCAAAAAAGTAACCAATAGTCACTTTATCTACCACATAAGCTGAATTTGTTGCTGCAGCCTCATGTGCGTGTCAAGCTATTTGGTTAAAGAGAATTTTACAGAATTTAAGCCACATTCAAAATTGCAGTACAACCGTTTTTTGTGATAATAGTTCGATTATTGAATTCTCAAAGAACTCAGTGTTACATGGTCGAAGCAAGCACATAGATGTTACATTTCACTTTCTTCGTGAACTTACTAAAGATGAAGTTGTAAAATTGGTTCACTGTCATGCTCAAAAACAAATTGCAGATATAATGACCAAGCCTCTAAAGCTTGACTTGTTCATAAAGTTTAAGTCTCATGGGAGTATGTGCTGATCCAAATATAAACTGAAATACATGAAACATTCAGTTTAAAGGTGGATATTAAAGTAACTGAATTAATTTTGATTTGGTTTGTTGGTTTACTGTTTGAATAATCCCTAGTTATTAGGAATAAGAAGTTTATAGTTTAATAAAAGCTATCCTTTTTTACTATTTGTTTTTGTTACTTTTGTAAGGCTATATATAGCACTGTCTATTGTTTCTATGTATGAACAAAATATGAGCATTTTCTCTGGCTTTACAAAATTATAATTATAGTTCTGTATGCAAATTAATAAGTTTCACATGAACTATTTTTACATAAAATATAATATTTAAGGTTAAAATGTTTAAAAAACAAAAAATGAAAATGAAAATTAACAAAAAAATATAAATATTTTTTAACATTATAAATGAGATTGCAACGTACATAAAAGGAATCGAAGGGATTTTAATAAGTTTCATCAGGGATGGAATTAAGATTTTATGTTGAGAGGATAATAATTTATTAAACTTTTAAATTTAAAAATTAGAGGACAAAAACTCTTATTTAATTGATATTTAAACTAAAAAAATTAAAATACAATTGTACTAAAAAAAATTATGAGGGACTATCCACCCTATGTATGGCTCCATCCCTAGCTGCATGTGTAAGTGAAGAATGTCAACCCTAAAACAATAATTAACATTGAACAAAGCTGCAACGAGAAGATTATGCATGTAGTCGGATCTAGCCGACCCAAATATAAAGGGATCCTGATATTTAGTCGGTAATCGCCTCAAAAACGTGCGCACCGTCCCCAAAAGGCCCTTGGGTGCAGGTCATGCCTGAGCTTTGCTACTACAGCAACCACTGCCAGTTTGTCTTGGCTTTAGGCGAACATGTGATCGTGATCCTTGCCTCACGGTCATCGGTAGGGGGTAAATGAATCGAGCTCGAGTAGTGCTAAGCTTGGCTCGGCTCGTTAAGATTTCTAGTCGAGTTCGAGCTTTTTTTGAGCTTATCGAGTATTGACCGATCTTTGATTGTGTTAGACTCGATTAACTTATATCTCTCAAGTCTCATTTAAAGTCTAATGGTGAAAAAACTTTGATACACATGTTGTGTAAACTCAAGCTTGTAAATTTTAGGTTTTAGTATGTTATTTTAGGGTTTAAGACTTATATTTAGGGTTTTAAGTTTAGAATTTTAGATTTTAAATTATAAAAAAATATTATATTTATATTTTCGAGTAGTTCGTGAGCTTTTCAAGTCGGGTATCTTGTAGCTTGGCTCGACTCGTCAAGAACTCGAGTCGAGTTCAAGTTTAAGCAGAGTCCAATCGAGTTGAGTTTTGATCGAGCTTTGACCGAATCGATCTCGAGAAACTCACAATCTGTCTCGTCTCATTTACAGCCCTATTCATCGGCTCTTGTATGTTAATTCGTTAGAATTTGATTTTTGTATTTAATGGAAATTTAAAAGAAGTTAATGGGATGCATTAATTGTTCAAATAATTAATAATTTTGATATGATTATGTTAGTGTATATGAGTTCGAACGGTGTAAATCGTCTATATTTTAACCGTATTTTTATTAGCGCGTCCACTTTAAATTAGTGGATTTATAATTTAGGATTCAAAGTTAGGAGTTAAGGTTAGGGTTTAAAGCATTAGGAGTATAATGTAGTTTTTAGATGTAGCGTTTAGGGTTTAAGATGTAGAAAATTAGATTTGGGGTTTAGAATTCAATTTTTAAAATTTTTTAATGGGAGGTATGACAAACAAAATTAGGAGATAAGAGATTTCTACTTGAATTCTAATATCGATATTTATCTTTGGAAAAAAATATCATTATATTTAACCTAAAGCAAGTAAGAAGTTAGTTCAGTTGTTCAACACCTGAGCTGAAATGGGTTATTTTTGCTAATCTATTATATAAAAAATTATTGAATTATTTATTTTTGATAACTCATAGTATTTAGATTGTTGAACATATCGTGTTTTTAGGTTAATAACTCAATGGTAAAAAAAAAAAAACTTGTATTGCCAATTAAATTCGCTTGTATATTCTTTCATAGTGTGACGACTAAATTCCGAAAAATTAAAATAAAGAATTGACTTTTTAATTTTTATTGAAGAATTGAATTGATAATCATGACTTAAAAATAACTATCATTAAAAAATGTTATTTAAATTATTTTTATGTCTTAAACGTGTTTAGTACAACTAATGCACTCCTTAATTCAGGGCTCCCTTCATAATCAATTCAAGTAAACAAAGGCACTACTCCCACTATCTTAGCTAATGTGGAATCCACAACACACATACATATGTTGTCTTAAACTTTTCCAAATCTGTAGAATGTTTTTCTCCAAGCTGTGGGCTCTTCGCCTCAAGTTTTAACTCATTTTAGAAAGCATGGATGGTGACTGTTAGAAACTACTAATGATTTGATGAATTCAAGCTTTAATCTTTACGTGCATGGAGTCACCACCTTCGTCCGAAAGTTGATTCCGACATTACAAAAGAATCGAAAAAGGTAATATTTCAACGTATGATTATTGATTTTAGCTAAAAAATGTGATTCACGTAAAAAGTTTAGTAGTAGTTTATTTAGTACGAATTATCAAGTTGGGGAAACAAAGTTATGGTCCCACAATTGTGAAAGAAAGATTTAACGTAGGAGTACGAAACATAGAATAATTGTTATTTTTAGAGGTCACGGGTTCGAGCACCAATAATGTAAACACAGTGAATTAAGCGATCAATGTTCAATAGTTGAAGATATATTCTAGAACAAATGCTATTATACCCTGATTTAAAAAAATTGAATGTATACAAAACATTGTTATTTGTAACGTAAGGTTGTTTATGAGATTTTGAAAACTATGAGTAAATCAAAATTCTAAGTCTTAATAATTTTTAAAAAAATTAATATATTTCATTAACATATTTAGAGTAAATTAATTATTTTCTACAAAAAAATTATTGCTTAATCTTTTAGAAAAATACTAATAGGAAAACATGATTCAAACTCAAGACTTACATCTTGATTTAATCCAATGTTAGGGTTCGAAACTCGAGTCGTTACATAAAATACTTGAAATAATATATAGTAAAATAAAAATATATCACTAGCTATGTTAGCTCAGCTCAGGGCAAATGATTTCCATCCAAACTTGAGGTTTTAATTTAAACAAAATTTTAACGAGTAGAAATCCTCTGCCCCTAATCGTGTCTGTAACTAAAAATTTTTAAAACTTAAATTTTAAACCTTAGCCCTAATTCTTTATATCCTAAACCCTATATTCTACACTCTAAAAAATATATAATATCCCTAACTTTTTAAACCCTAACCACAGTTTTAAACATTGAACTCTAAACTTTAAACCCACTGATTTAAAGTGAAAACACCAATAGAGGCTCAATTAAGGGCAGTTGATCCAAAGATTTACGAAAGAAAGAGTCCCGGGATCGGAAGAAAATTCAAATGCCTCACACAGGTAACCCCGACTGGACTAGAGTTGTTGAATGAAAAAAGGCTTACGCTCAATTCTAATGGCCAAACTAAGTTACCCAAATATAGTATCTTGGATCTGTTGAGATCGAAGTGTTAAAATGACCCTCTTTTGTGCTTGTGTCTTTCTGTACAAAGTTGTATCTTTAGGACATTCCCAATCATGTATCTAGCTTAACATAAGAACGATTGTTGTTTTTAGAGATCATGGGTTTAGGTACCAGTAATGCTAACAGAGTGATTGAGCGATCAATGTCCAATGATTGAGAGTATACTCTAGAATAGATACTACTATAATTACTATTAGTTGATTAAAAAAATAAAGACTTAGATACAAGAGTCCAATTATACATAAGAGTTTATCCTAAATACAAACTCTATCACCCATCTCTTTAGCTTAAGATAAGACTATCCTACTTATAATTACATAATACATTTTAATATTTAATACGATTACAACTCACATCGGATGCTTTAGAGGGTACATTGCCCATACCCTCTCCATTGGATTAGGGGAACAAGGAGGTGAAGCAACAAATCCAAGAAAACAAGGATGATCAAAACATCACCAATATTGACAGTTGAGACTCCAAAAAAGAAAGAACAAAACATGCGCCCTAGGATCGTCTGGTCTGATTGGTCTGGTCTTGTCACATACAAAAGCAAGCTCTTCAAACTCAAGGAGGCCCCGACAACAAGTACGACCAAGCCGTCTATCCGAAGGAAACCCTTCAGTTCTTGCCTTAATGTTTTAATATTAGTAGCACTGTTGGAATAAAAGTTGGAACCGGGTCTTAACTCTCTAGGTAAATGGAGTAGACATATTACCCCTAAGCCGCCTTCCAAACCTGACACATAGGCTTCCACTAAACCTTTCCTTCTCTCTCTCCTCTTGTTGCAGACAGTAATCCTTTTATAGCAAACACCCCACGCACGCGGGTGCGACAACAACGGACAAACCCCACTTTATTTTTCTACCACTAGTTCAACGCCCTTATAAAATGGTCACTTCCTTTGTTGCTGTCTGCAAATGTTTTGAGTTTGCTTCTTGAGAAGAGAATAGGATAAAGGATGTATTACGACGGTGATTCGTGGGGGTGCTACATGCCGATGAGCTTGAGCCTCAGCCTGAGGAGTATTTGTTCGGACCCGATGGAGAGGGTGGTGCAGCTGGCCTCGGAGAGCGCGGTGGTGATATTCAGCGTGAGCAGTTGCTGCATGTGCCATGCTGCCAAGAGTCTGTTCTGCGGAATGGGGGTGAACCCAACTGTTCACGAGCTCGACCAAGACCCGCATGGGGGAGAAATCGAGAAGGCGCTGTCGAGACTTTTGGGGAACTCGCAAACGGTTCCGGTTGTGTTTATTGGTGGGAAGCTGATTGGTGCTATGGACCGAGTCATGGCTTCCCATATTAATGGAACCTTGGTTCCACTTCTCAAGGAGGCCGGAGCTCTTTGGCTCTGACTCGGACAATTAGTGTTAGCCAATACTATATGCCTAATAATTACTGATTAACCGTGTATGATGATCTCTATCCATTTTTGGCATGTACATTAGCTAGTTTTGATTTAAGTCTGTTCTCCAAGGAGATTTTGAGGTCTACTTTACCTTTTCCTTGTTGAATTGAAATGGTGAGATAGCCTGCAGAGGAAAATAGTTTGCCAATTCGCTCCAGTCCCCTTGATCGAATCTACGAACAACGAGTATTTCAATCTAATATCATATCACGTATAGACTCTATTCTCAAAATACATTAAATATAACTTAAACATTCTTTGATTTTTTTTTTTCTAATTCTTCTGTTCTCTTCCTTTAAACATTTAACATTGACAATATAAGTTTTGTAACAGTTTTAGAGGAAGATCATCGAATAAAACTCTCATTGGTCGGTTCAAGTGCCCAGAAGCTACATATCCCACGAATTAAGGAAAATTATTAGGTAAATCTTGCACATATCTATGATTTCAATTAATCAGGATTGTTTATCTCAATTTTTTAGGTGAATCATCACCTTTCTTTTTATATTTAATTAGTAGGTGAATAGTTATTAAGTAGTTATTTTAAGATGAACGATCTCGATTGCTTAGACTATGAATATCGTAGTGAATAGTGTTCACCTAATGATTTCTCCAAATTAAGGCATTTGAATTACAAGTTTCTTTGGTTTTGCTGGGAGGGATATGATTTTTCTAGAATTAGGATTAACTAATATAAATTGTTAAATTTAAGATTTTTTAAAAAAAAATTTGTCTCTTTAATGTCTCACACTAAAAATTTACGCTCAAGGTTTATAATTAAAGTTTTAAGGCTAAAAATTAGTGTTTAATGAATTAAGGATGCTATGTATTTTTTTGAGTTTAGAGCTTAATAATCAGATTTAAAATTTATGGTTATGACTTAAAATTTGATTTTTTTTTATGTTGGACGTAAAAGAGACATACAAAAATAAAGGATTTTTATCCAATATTTAAGGTTAAATTATTTTTTTATGTCAATTAAAATTATAGAAATTAAACGAAAAAATAATATATTAATCGTCCTTAATTTTTCACTTTTAAAATTGACCAGGAGTGTCACACTAGTATATTAAAAGTTGATCACGAGTGAATTGTTCTTTTCTCGTACGACTAATAAATTCAATTCTAAATAGGTTATAGTTTGATAGACATCGAGTAAAAAAATATTACATAATTTTTAAAATTTTAAACCTAAATCTTTAAATTTAAAATCCTAAAGGATTGTTTAGATTAAGGAAAAGAAAATTTCCAGGAAAAAAGTTTTTCCAGCATCTTAAGCTTTTGTTTGGATTTAAAGATGTCCACTGCAAGATAATATAATATTACCTACAGTCTCGTGTTTTGGGCGTTTAAATGAGAATCTCAGTCCAATGAGATTTTTTGATGTTTGATAATTCTCTCTTTAGAACAACATCACCCTTATAAAATTGAAAACAATTTAATTTTTTTAAAAGTATAAAGTAAAGAGAAATAATAATTAAATTATACAATTAAGAATTTGATAATATATTTTGACCAGATTTTCTCCTAATACTAATTTTTATCAGATTTAAATATTTAACAATATCATTAATTTTTTTATTTGAATTAGCATACAAATTTAATTTTTTGGTTTTTTATTAACATAGAAATTAAATTTTTAATTTTAAAAAATATATAATTAATAAAAAAATAAAATATGTTATGAATAAAGTAAAGAACAAGAATAAAATAGGAGAACAAAGATGAGAGACAGAGAGAGATTTTATTATATTCTCAAAGTAGGGTTGTGTACAAAACTTTGGCCAAAAGTCCATTAAACCCTAATTTCAATGGGTATTAAACCCTAATAATAAAGTCCATTAAACTTTAACTTAATATATGGATATCCACCATAAATAAATATATTCATAGCACTCCCCCTTGGATATCCATGAAGATAATATGTCTCGTTAAAACCTTACTAAGATAAAAACCCTGTGGGAAAAAAAATTCTTAGTGAAGAAAAAAGAGTACACACATCTTTGATACGCATAACATGTTGCCTCATTAAAAATCTTACCAGGAAAATCCATTGGGACAAAACCTTGGTTAAGGGAAAAAGAGTGCAACGCGTATTTACTCCCCCTCATGAAAATATCACATAAGACCTTTGAATCTTCGTAAATACAAACTTCAAATGTTGAAGTAGATCATGCACTAGTGGATAAATCTTCTAAATCATTGCTTGAAATGATTCATTGAATAATATTCATCTAAAAATCATGAGGGACGAAACTTGAAGAAATATGTTTCGTTTTATCATATTTGATATATCCACCTTGAGATATAAATTTTGTATTATCTCTTTACAAGATAGCTTGCATCTTATCTTATGAAAAACATTCACATATCTTCAGTATATGTTTAGCCAAACACATATTTTGGCTTTGTCTTATGCATAACAATTATTTAAAGATAATAATCTCGTAGCACTTAAATAATATTTCTGGACCAGCTAAGATACGATGCTTCCAGATCAAATAATGTATATATTGTGCTTTTAGACCAAGAATATCATTACCCTTTTCTTGAGGCAGAAAGAATCTTTGTTTACACTAAGAGACCTAACAACCATAAAGGTGATCAATGAATATGCATTATTCATGTAAAGTCTCTTTCAACATTTTTCTGTATGTCGATTGATGCACAAGGATTTGAGGAGATCTCTTCACGAGTCTCAACTATATTCAAATCATCGACAATAATAAAAAGTCAAAACTAATCCACTTAATCAAAATTCTCGAGGAAATTAAACAATTCATATAGCATTATGCTAATAAGTATTCAATGAGGTGATTATATTAAATACGCCTAAATCTTTAAATCCATAAAAGATATATTTAATATAGTTGAATAATGTTCTCGAGAACTTGAATTAACTGCATCTAGCAGTCTAAATCCTTTTAGAAGTTTCATGTAAATATTTTATCAAGAGGCTCACACAAATAAGATGTAACAACATTCATTAGACGAAACTATTTCATTTATTGCCAGAATATCTAAAAGTTATTACATCCACCACCGAGGAATATATTTTCCTCATTCAATTTCATGTCTTTGTGAGAATCCTTGTGCAACCAAATGAGCTTATATCTCATGATTTTCCCTTTTGATTTCTCTTTCTCACAAAGGTTCGTTTATATCTACGAGCTTTACATATTTTAATGTACGGGCTATAGGCCCAAATACTTCTCTTTTTGAAAAGAGATTTTAGTTTCGCCTCAATTGCCTCTTTCATGTTGGTCAATCATTTCTTTGTTTACATTGCCCAATTGACAATGATTCATGATCCACATTATCAAATAAAATCTCTAGTGCTATATTGCATGCAAATATATTAACGATGTCGATTTAATTTCAGTTCCATTTATTGTCAAACATGACATAATCTATTGAGATCTCTTTATTGTCAGGTATCTGATTCATGTCAATATCTCTGTTGGAGACCATTTAATCTCTTCTAGAAATTTTCATAATCATTGATTCCTCGATCAGACCATCCTAAAATATAGCTCCTTTTTCTTTTCGAGGATCTCTTATCTTTGGAACTTACTTGTCTACTACGCTTTAAGCGTAAGTTAGACTCATTAGCAACTAGAGTTTGTCCTTCCATGACATCAAATTTAATCGGAGCATTCATAGATGGTATACGTGACTTAGTCACTCTTTTAGGGTCAGCAAAATCATCTGGTAACTGATTTGCTAAATGAATTATCCATTGAACTTATAGTTCACGTTGTGTATTACGTGGATTAAAAAGAGAAAATGATAATTCATTCCAACTTATTTCTTTTCCCAACTATTTATTTCCTCCCCCTAATGTTGGATAAATTGACTCATTAAAATGATACTCAATAAATCGGATTGTAAATAAATCCTCTATCAGAAGCTCTTATATATAATCCCAACAAAACTCATCTTTGTGCGTTGTAGTGGAACAATTAGAATATATATCACACACCCAAAAAAATTGAGATGAGAAATATTTGGTTCACCAAAAACCATTTATAATCGGGAGAACTTATGATCATTTGATGGCTTGATGCGAATTTGTGATACTAGATATAAAATTACATGTCATCAATATTATCAAGACTGATTGTCTTTAGAAAATAATCTAGAATATATGCTCGTAATTTTATCAACTGAGCAAGTAGTCTCGCAAACACCAAGTTGCGGGTTAATAACAAGGATACACATAACCATCTAGTCGATGCATCGATAAAAATTATAAAATATGTAGATGGTCTTTAAGAAATGTGTATGGGCCCATATATATCACCTTGTATCCGTTCCAGAAAATTAATAGCACTCTATCTTAGATGTTGATGATTGAATAATCAAAATGCTTTCATAGCAAGTATCACAAGAAAAATTACCTTGAAGAAACTCCTAGTTCTTTAATAAATGACCACATGAAAGTATCAATAATTTTTCGCATCATAATTGAACCGTGATGGTCTAATCGGTCATGCCAAATAAAATAATCAGTAAACATCTAGTTTACAATAGCATTAGCTTCAATTTGTACTAATTCTTATGTAGTACAATATGGATGACAATGCATATAATTTTGTCAAAATTTTCTTATTACCTTGAGTTAGGCTCATAACATTGAGATAATCAACATCCCTTTGATAGATATTCTCAATATATTTCTGCAAATATCTTTAAAACTCAATATCCCTTTGCCATTTTGACGAGTATAATGCATTGTAAATATGGAATAAAGTTTCATTTGGCAATAACATATTTGCTCAACGAACATAATACACTGTAAATATGAGATAAAGTCTCATTTGGCAAATAACATATTTGCTCAATCGGAGTTTTTTGTGATATTAGTACTTCCGGATATAATACTCATATTATTCCCTTGTATTTAAAATGGGAAAATATGCATAATTATGCACCTTTTAATATGTGTTTTATTTCATTCACTTCGGGAAATAAAAAATATGTGCTTTGTACCATTCACTTCGGGGAATGGAAAAATATTAAAAGATAGCACATCATATCAAATCGGATCAAAGATAAGCTCTCAAGAGCTCTTCCGAAGCATTGATATTTTAGTACTTTGAGATGTAGTACTCATATTTTCGTTGTATTTAAATGGGAAAATATTTCTTATGCTTGAGTATTGTATGAGTACTTGCACTTTCTGCTAAGCATAAATCGCCATAAATTATTGCATATTTTATTTCGGAAGTAATCATATTCTTTTAAGGAAAAAAATTAACATAAAAGATAAATAAATAATATATAAAATAAGTTAACATAAATAAATAATAAATGAAAATAAATTAACATAAAATAAATGGCGGATTATTCTCTTGAAGGATTATGAGAAAATTTTTAATATCCAATTGAGTTGGATTAAAAACGCCATTATTTTCGCCACAAAGAAAATCTGTTTATATTTTCTTTAATTTATCATTCATGATTATGGATAAAGTCCATAATACTTCGGCGTTTGACAAATACGAGATCAATGATTTGTACCATCGCAGTGATAACATAAAGATTTTGATACAATCTCTATCATTCTTGTCATCTTTATAATTCCACTTCTTGTGGATATAAGTATTCTCAAAATAATCATCTTATCCATGTATATTTTATGATCTCAATCATGATCACAATTATTAATGTGACATTTATTCTTTCCACTATAAAATATCACATTCACTTTAGGGAATGGAGCGGAGACTGATAGGTATTTAGAATCCTTGTATGATATTGTGTCTGTAGGACAACATTAATGTGTGAAAAGTGGAGTATATTTTTCTAACATATCCTCATCAATGATACTCTGTCACATAATTGAGTTTTATTCACTAACCATATAGTGAATTATCACGTTTGCATTTACTTCAAAGAATGAAACAAATTCAATAATCACATGGAATAAACATCATGCTTGTATAATTGCATGGAATAAACATCATGCTTGCATAATCGCATGGAATAAACATCATGCTTGCATTCACTTCAGGGAATGACATAAATTCGATAATTGCATGGAATAATCATCATGTTTGCATTCACTTCAAGGAATGTCATAAATCCAATAATTGCATGGAATAAGCATCATGCATGCATTCACTTCAGGGAACGTCTCCCATAAAAATTCTTTGATCAAGACAATTTTCGTAACTTGAACTTGGGAGAAGTTTATAGTCGATTTTTTTTCGACATAAAATTAGTATTGCTTTCAAGCAAATATAAACTTTATAATATTCATACTATTAAATAGTAATTGATCAACCAATATATATACAATACATACAATGAATAAAAATTTAATCCTTATACGCGACGTTGTTAAACCAGTCCACAAGGTCCTTTAAAAAGAACCTCCTTTGAGACTAGTAGCCTCGCAGAACGGGATGTTCAGTCAATATACTCGGATTAAACCAACATAACAAGAACATATTAATTTATTAAAGGTTTAATATTTGTTCTAATATCATGTAATACTTAAAACATGATTAAAACATAAAATTTCATCATAATAATAAAATAAATAAATATTGGTTATAAATAAAGATAAAAGAAGTCTCAAATTAAATAAATAAAACATACCGAACTTTCCACTAATTTGAATATATGATAGATTTAGTTACCAATATCTTGTTAAAATCTTTTTCGAGGACTGTCGACAAGAACTACGGTTTTTGAGTCACTTTATCGCTACACAAATACCAAACAACCAAAGATTTTTAATAAATAAAAATCAAATTAAAGATCAAGAAAAAAATCGGTAATTAAAATATAATTGAGGGAGAAGAACTTATCTTTGATTTATGCCAATAACAAATTCTTTTCAATAACTCCTTCAAGATTCGAACGACAAACACCTCCGTTGGTTAGAGTCTCGTGTTGATAACGTGTTGTGAATAAAGTAAAGAACAAGAATAAAATAGGAGAACAAAGAAAGAGATTTTATTATATTCTCAAAGTAGGATTGTGTACAAAGCTTTGGCCAAAAGTCTATATTTATAGGCATAAGATGGAAACCCTAATTTCAATGGGTATTAAACCCTAATAATAAAGCCCATTAAACTTTAACTTAATATATAGATATCCATCATGAATAAATATATTCATAACAAAATATATATAATTTTATGTTCTTAAAAAACAAAATTTAATAATCCCAATATATTTTTAGCAACATAAATAAATTATTTTATTAATATTTTAAACTTTTAAAAAATAGAAATACAATTTTAATCATAATTTAATAATTTTAACATATTTAGATCATTGTAAATAAGTTATATTTTTTCAAACTTAATTATAACAATGTAAATATGTTATTTTATTAATATATCATAAGGATAAATTTGATAAAAATGTATATTTAAGTAATCTTATAATCTTTAAACCAAATATTGTTATCTTACATTACTGTCTAATAAACCAAACAAAGCAATATAACATTCTCAGTAATATGTCAGGTAATGATGCATTCCAGTAATCTTATTCTCAAAGTTATTCATCTTTTTCTTGAACTAAACGCACCCTAAATCGTAAATCTTATGCTCTAAGATCTAACATTGTATCTAAATTCTAAATCCTACAATCTAAACACTAAACATAAACTTTAAATTTGTAGCAAAGTTTTTTTTCCGAAATTAAGAATACCAAACAAGTCTCTTTTATCTTAACAAACTTTTTTTTTTATAGAAACACCTAGTTTTATTAAAAAAAATATCTGAAATTATAATGAGATTTTAAATCTATAAGTGTAAATTAAACACATAATTTGAATATTTTTATAATATCCTAAATTCGACATCATATTTGAGACTCAAGCTCATCCCATAACTATAAAATTTTAACCTGGTTTAACCCAATCCATATTAAATTTTCATAAATCCATCAACATTTTAAATAAAACAATAAGAAATAGCTCAATCGTTTACAAATAGAATTTAATTTTAAAATAAAAATAATTTAAATTATTCAATATGATCAAATAAATCCAAATAAGAGTTACAAATATAAAATCAGAGTCTTGTAAATGTATTCTCCTTGTTACAAACTCTAACACATCTCTTTTCAGTCTAAGCAGCTAATGAAAAGGATATAAGTCTTGATACATCTCGTTACTACTTATATACACTTCAAACGGTCTACAATGAATTTTTATGAGAAATTAATCTTACAAATCATTTAAGGTCAGAACACACAAATGACCCTTAAAATACAAAAGTTTATCATTTCGTACCTCAAAACTTGATATCTTTCATCGTCGGACCAACTCTTCATCTAGTACTTTATTCTTCTTTATCATTTCATACCACAAATGACCCTTTATCATTTCGTACCTCAAAACTTATACTAACTAGGGGTGAACAAAACTTAACTCAACTTAAAAAAATCGAATAATTCGGCTCGATTCGAGGTGAAAATACTCGATTCGTTTTGACTCGACTCGAAATTTTATATACTTGACTCGACTCGAAAAAAAATTCAAATAAAGTTTGAGTTGTAAAACAGAAATTCGAATAACTCGAAATTTTAGTAATTAAATGAATAATTTTTAAGTTTGAGACGAATCTCTCAATTTGTTATGATATATATACATTAATATATAAAAATATAAAGAAATATTGTTACATATTAAAAAAATACATATATGCATCTTGTATGATTAGAAAAAATCGTTTAAATTAGAATCAAATCATATTATAACATGACAAATAATTATAATTAAATATTTATAGAAACTCGAAAACTCGACTTGATTCGACTCGAATTTTTTAAACTCGACTCGAACCGAAAAAATTTCAAATAAAGTTTGAGTTGTAAAATATAACTCGTCAGCTCGAATAACTCGAAACTTTTTTACTCAATTCGAGTCGGTCGAATACTCACCCCTAATACTAACGTAGGCTCCCTATCAAGCTCAACTAACAAACTATCATCCTAAGTCATTTTTAAACGGGTGAACGTTGTCTTTGATATTATTTTTTACTCAAAAATATTAACCACAATATTTGTTTTACCAATATTCCTAAGTGATAAACCTGATGATAATATTTAATAAGCTCCCCAAAACTATAGATTTTTGAGATATTCCTAAGTGATTTTCACTCTACCATAGCCTGAATCTACTGTGAATCCATGTATATCTCATTTATTATCACATGTCCCAAGAATGTCACCTTAAAATATGAAAACTCACACTTACTAAATTTAACATAAAGTTGTTTGCCTCTCAAGATTTAAGGGTGACAACAAAGGTGATAATTATGTTCATGTTTCGAACTTAAATAAATTAAAATATCATCGAAAAAATTCACCATAAAATATTTAAATGAGGATAAAATATTTGATTTATTAAATCTATAAAAGCTACTCATGCGTTTGTAAATGTGAAAGGCATAACCAAAACACATACTGGTCATACCATCCTAAAAGCGGATCCTCATATCTTACTTTCAACTAATAATAACCCAACTCTCGTGTTAATCTTTAAGAACACACAAACACTTCTCAACTTGTCAAACATGTCATCTATTCTCGGAAGAGGATAATGATTCTTTACTATATCCGTATTATATATTGATAGTTGATGCTTAACCTCATAGAGACATCTTTCTTTTTCACAAATAAAACCAAAGTATCCCAAGGTAAGATTTGAAAAAACACCCTCTTTCAGGAATATGTGTACATGAATTGTAGTCAAGTTAAAGTTTCGTACTACGACCAAAAAGTTAAGTAACAAGAAAAAGTCCCCAACATACTACAAAATCAATTATAACCCATACTTATGTTTTTAAAGCTTTTGAACATAACTAGATAGCGTTTTAAACGTGATTTTTATTGTTTTTAGAATGCTTTATACACTCTGATTTTTAAATCATTGTAAGCATGTGTTCTTGTACTACAACGTGAAAGTTAATTAATAAGAAAAAATAACCCTCAACATACCACAATATCAACTAAAACATTGTAGCGACCCTCTTTCAAAATAATAATAATAATAATAAGGTGCGAGCAAAAAAGGTGAAGTAAAAATAAAGGGGTCACTAGTGGAAGAATGAAATTTAGAGTTTTAAAAATTAAGTCAAAAAATTGGAAATTTAGAGTTTAAATTGAAAAATTAGTTTAAAATTTAGGGATATGAAAAATTAGGAATCTAGAGTTTCAAAAAAGGGGAATTTTGAGAAATTGGAATTTGGGAATTTATTAAAAAGGGGAATTTTGAGAAATTGAAATTTGGGAATTTATTAAAAAGGAGAATTTTGAGAAATTGGAATTTGGGAATTTATTAAAAAGGGGAAGTTTGAAAATTTAGAAAAGGGGAACTTCAAAATTAAGGTTTGAAAAAAGGGGAATTTGAAATTAGAGTTTGAAAACACTTAAAATAAAGGGAGTTTGGAAATTGAGAATTTTAATAAAAATGGATTTAAAATTGAAATTTGGGAAAGAATTTAAAAATTGGTTTAAAGAAAGATTTAGAGTCGCCACCGATCACTTTTAATAGACCGGACATCGTAAAAAACAGAGATTCGAAGTGATTTAGGTTCGAGAATCGGTTACGATTTTAAAATGGTATTAGTGTTGAAAAAACCGCCCAAAAATTGGCACCTTTATCAAAATATCCTCTTAATTAATTTTGGATTTTCCGGATTAAAGTGACATTTAAATTGAGATTTGTTTAAAGATTTGAATTTATTTTAATTTTATTGTATCTTTACTCGAAGGTAAACACATATACTGCCACCGATACGCCAGGTGTCGGGCCCGTTACGACCGAATAAAGAAGTAATGATTAAGTCCTTAATTAAAGGTGTGATGAGATTAGCAAAAATAAAATAAACAATATCTACAAAATGCATGTAATAAAGTAAGATGCATAAAATAAACATACATGGCATAATGTAGTGGAAACATAATAAATATGTACAAAATGAGCAATAAAGTGCATAAATGTAAATATAAACAAAACATAAGTACACATAAATGAATAAATAAAGGACGATAAGCTAAATTGCACAAATAAGTAAAATATTATGACATAAATTAAAAGCAAATACATGGCAAATATGTACAAAATAAATAAACATGCAAGCAAAATAAATGCATAATGTAAATTAAATATACATATAAACTCAAAAAGGATTAAAATTACTGAAAAAGGACTAATTTAAAAGAAAAATAAAATTTGAAGGATGAATTTAAAAAACAGAAAGTGATTAAACAGAAATCAGTGACCTGATTGAAATATTTTAAAAACTTCGAGCCACACAAAATGTAATTTTAAAAAGGGGAAGGGTTTAAAATTAAACCTCCAGACGTGGAGGGACAAAAAATAATTAAACCATTTTGAAGTGTAGGATTATAACAGAATCGAACAAAATTGAAAGCTTTACAAAACTTTGGAGGACTGCGGGCCTGAATATGAAGGGACGAAATGTTTTAATGAGATGATTAGACGCTCTAAAAATCTACTATCCAATTTGATAATAAGACATTACCCTGTTTTCATAAAAGTATGTGAATCACCTAGGTTTGACATCTACACAAATAATTTCTGAATTGCTTCAAGAGTGTGCAGAGAGGAATTTTAAGTAGTTTTGGAATAGGTTTTGACGGAACCTCACCTGATATTACGTAGATAATTCTGATATGAGAGAAATATAAGGTTTTATTTCAATTCTTTGTCTTTTGTACAGCAGGGTTAAACCTATTTAAATAGGTAACAATAAAAGAAACCTACTGAAATTAAATTATTAGAGTCTTAATTAAGACTAATGTTATTAGATAAAACTCTCATCTAATCTCTATCTAAATAGAATACAAACTTAAATAAAACTCTATTATCCTATTGTAGATAATCTACAACCCGGACCGCCCAATTTTGTAGGAATGCATATTTAACCTAATGGATTTTGGATTTATCCATGTCACCACCCCAAAGAAAGGACGACATCAATTTATTGGTGCAATTCAACACCGTCTTAGGCACCCTAAACAGAGACATGAAATAAATAGGTAAGCTAGATAGAATTAATTTAATGAGAGTGAGCCTACCACCAATAAAAAGAAATTTGGATTTCCATCCTTCTAGTCGGGAATAAAATTTCTTGATGACTGGTCCCACATGAAAATTGAGTTCCTAGACCCAAATACTCCGTAGGAAATTTATCAGGAGAACATCCCACTAACTCAGCACACACTTGTAACTGTGAATCAAAAACATTGACACCAAATAATCTTCTTGAAGTCCAGCTTTAGGTCTACAACTTCCATTTCTTATTTCACATTATAGGCATTACAAAAGTATTCTTTAACCGCAAATTTAATATCGCCGGCTTCGTAAGAACCATCCATATCATTAGCTTTGATACATTTGATCGCGTTTAAATTTCTCCTTTTTGAAGTTGTTAAGTGGAAAAAGCGAGTGTTACGACCTTCTAAATGCCTTCGCAATCTTGATTTTTGCAGCTTATCTCTCTTTCCTTTCCTATATAGCTCCCAAAGATTCGCTTGAAGCTTGCACAACAGATCTTGGAACCAAGTAGAGACTCGTCCTTCTTGAGTATCATATTCCAATTTTAAGATTTATTTCTCAAGAGATTGAATACTACCTCTCCCAGTTTGGCCATGATTACTCTGCCACCCTCTCAATGCTTCCTTAGTGCCTTTAAGTATGACATCATGAATCTGATAGAAAGGTCCTTTTTCTGAATCACATGATGGACCATATAGATTGATAAAACCACATTTGACATCGTTATGTTTCAATTCACCTATCAATGAAATGAATCTAGGAAAGATTACAGAATTCAATACCTGAAAGAATTCATTACACCAAATGTTTAACAAACCCCCAGATGATCCAACTTGAGGTTATGGTTCTTGTAGGTTTGGGTTTTGGGGTTTTCTCATAAACTCGTATCTGATTAGGTTCTGTTCAATCTTCTTTCACCGGGTTTTAGATTTGGGTTGTAAAATTTGGTTTTCTTTTGTTTTGTGTCAGCTAAAACAAATAGTTTATTTTTCCTTTTCCCTTTCCTACCTGGTGAATTCTTAGGCCAAATCTGAGATAGATTTATCTTGGTTTAGCAGTTACTATTTGGTGTGCGATTCAAATCAAAGTTGCTTTGTTCTATCAATATATGGCATACGCAAAGGTACAGTAAGTACTCTGCTTCACTGTTTGCATCAACTCAAGTCTCAGTGCTATTCTTGTCTCCTCCTTTTGTTTCAGTTTGGCAAGCTTTGAGCCGAGCCGAGCTCAAGTTTAAAATTTTAAACTCGTCAAGCCTCGAGCCAAGCTAAACCCAAATATGCTTGTTTCCGAACCGAGCCTGGACTGGCTCGGGTTCGGCTCGTTATCACCCCTGTTCATGAAACCTGCATTGGTATAGATTTCATAAACTATATGTAATTCGCAATTGGAGTATTTGATGAGTGAAATTATTGCAGTGCTACAAGTTCAAGTCAATCCATGTCGGTTTCTTGGAGCAAGTGCTTGTGCATGGCAAAGCTCTTCCCCTTCAGCAGGCCATTCGCACATCGATTTATGCTCAACATAAACCATGAATGCCATGTTGAGGAGTTTGATAATTTATTTGTGTCTACTTACAGTTTTGTTTGTGTCAATACATCAGCTGGTAAACAAAGGGTGTGATTTGTTGTGTATGTCATATTGTTTCAAAGTAATTTTATTTTAATATTTTGTTGTGGAAACTATAAGGGAAAATCCAGGGCAGTGGAGAATGGGTGAAGTGGTTGGTTGGTTGCCTGAGACTGAACAATCGAAGTCTGAGAGCCGAAGTGTAGGGTCCAAAGATGTCTCCAGGATCAGCAGCTATGCCCAATGGTGTGTTTGTGGTAGGGAAGTGAGTCTCCCTCTCCACCTTTTAAACCCAAGCATTACTGTTCTCATAGAAAGCTCATCTGCCATTGCACCCAAAATACATGTTCCTAAAGAAAAGGGATTAATATCGAAGTAAATGACCAAATTATCCCTTTTTAAGTGTCTGGTTTTTTATTTGTACTTTTAAGTGTTCAAGTTATAATTTTTTTTTTTTTATTTTAAGGTTGATTGAGAAATTTTAACGAAAAAATAATAATTTAAGTACTTAAAAAAAAATAACGGGATAGCTTGAGCACTTATTTTAATATTAACTTGAAAGAGAAAGAGAAGAGACACCAAGTATAGAGGCAGTTCCCACATTGTCCCATCTCCAGGGAACAATAGAATGTTATATAGGCATGTTTATGTATTAACTATTAAAAATTACATAGCTCATCAATTTTTTCATGTCATATTTTTTTAAGTGAATCTTCACTTAAAAATTTATTTTAAATAAATTAACAATAAATATAAATGAAAATTTACTGAAAAAATATGATATGAAAATATAATGAGATGAATGTTTTTAATGATTAGTCTCATGAATAATGTGTTAAGACTTACCTATAATCTTCTTTAGCATGATTTTTTTTAATCTTATTTCACTTCATTTAGCATGATCTTCTTTTTTATCTTATTTTCTTTCATTTTAATCCCTAAAATAAAAGGGATAATTAAAGGAAATTTAGAGTTTAATAAGAAGAGAAAACACACCTTTTGGTTTAAATATTTGTGTAAGTTTTTATTTTAGTTTCTCTGATTTTAATTTTAGTTATTTATTTTGATAAAGTCACCCAATGACCATTTCCCTTAATAATTTCTCATTTGTACCCTTTTCCAAATATTTTTAAAGTGATTAAAGAAAGGGAAATTGAAAGTTCGATTGGCTTGCAGCGGGAGACTTTGGTCTCTTCCAACAAGTTTCAGTTTTTATTAATAAAATTATGTTCTTCAAAGCTTGTCATTTTGACACGTCGGGTGGGAGAAAACAGTGTCGACGGAGAACACGGCGACAAAATAGACGGCGGTGATGATGAGGATCGTTCATCGCCACCGTCTCTTACCTTTCTCTTGTCAATTCCTCTTCTTCTTCCTTCTCCCTCTCCGAGATCCGTCGTCATGCAATCAATTATACGTTTCACGTCCGAGAATTTCACCGGTTTCACTATGAAATCCTCCGCCCCTTCCTCCAAACATCTGTCGATGCGACTGAGAACATTCTCAGACGACATAATAACAACGGGGATTTCTCTTAAAACAGAGGATTCCTGTTCAGATAAAACAACATTCATTCGGCCAAACCAAAGTTTCTGGAAATGAATTCAACAAATTTGATTTCTTTTCTCTGACCTTAACTTTCTTGAGCAAGTCGTAGCCGGTCATGCCAGGCATACAGTAGTCTGTGATAATCAGATCAACCTTTAAACCCTGAAAATCAGAAACAGAAGTATAAGTATTCAGAACACCGCCGGTCGCCGGCACCGATGAGGTTTCAGTTATATACTTACATCAAGTCTATTATTAGTTTCTTTCTCATCGTCCAATCCCAGAAATTGCAGAGCTCTTCGTCCGCTATCCACTGCCGTCACTGAAATAATCCAAGATCCAAACAACCCCAGTTCAATTCAAACCTCAAGAACAGCCTGATTGATTTATAAAGTGAGAAAAAACCGAAGAATCAGGATTGCCAACCTTTACAAGATGTGATTTTTAACAGCCTTTCAATCACTTTCCGATCAACGAGGCTGTCATCGACGGCGAGGACATGAACTTCCTCTGTATCAGAACATGAAAGACCGTACCCGTCTATCTCCCCCGCCCTCCTCAGCCAAGTCACGGTGCCGTTCACCGCCATAATCAAAAGATACCCGACACAATGTGAAATCTCTCCGTTGGACTGTAATAAACAGGGTTCCCCACTTTCCTGTCTACGCCTGGCTATTTAAACGTGCTTGGCTTCAGATTTCATTTTCTTGGTTTCTCTCTCAAATCAAATCTCTCTCTCTCTAAAAAAATCTCTGCAATCTAATTTTTTATTACAATGGCAGATTAACAGTTCCTGGGATTCCAAAATCCGCCATTATCTTGTTTGGGGAATCATTTTCTCCTGCCCAAATATCTCGAGGAACGTGTAAGTCAATGCCTAGGAATGAACCGGGAATCTTACAGGAGGTAAATTGGTGAAGGCGGCGTCAAATCCGACACGGCTCTTAAACCGGCGGCATATAAAAACAGCTAAAATATCTGTGTTTTTGAATAGTCGGATTGAATTATTTATTAATTTCTGGGAAAAGTTGAGTGGTTTTTAATTTTTTTTAAAGAAAACTTGGAGCGGTTTCAATAAATATTATTTAAAACAAAAGGATATAAATACAAGTACAATTATAGTTACAAAAATAAATATAAGCGATATATTTTTATTTTTAGATTGGATATTTAATTTAGTTTTAAATTTTTTTATTTATTATAGATCATAAATATTTTAAGTTTTGAATTTTTTAAAACTTAAAAATTAAATTTTATCATTTTTTAAAAAATTTTGATGTTTGTTATATTCGAAAATTAAAAAAAATTAAAATTTTCATATATATGAATCTCGTTATATTTATTTTTTTTAATAAATTATATTATATTATTATCTAAGACTAGAAGAACTAAGCTTGTACATAACTAAGCTTATATGTACACTTGAGCTTTCATCCTTTTCAGGGAATTCCTCAAGATATACAAACGAATCTATTTACATCATCAAAATGTATAACCCTATTTCAAGTTCGAATAAAAACATCATCTTTTATATTACGTATAAGATCCTTTCCAGTTCTAGAAGTATCCCTAACCACTCTTGAAATTTATTATATTTAGCAATTTTTATTTGTTATATTCGAAATTTTGAAATTTTCATAAATATGATCTTTAAATTCAAAAAAATAATTAAATTAAAAAATATTTTTGGATATTATTTGATATCATAATATATGGATATTTTTTTCGAATAGATATGAATTATTATATCATTGATCTGAAAATTTAATATCCAAAAATCTAGATCAGATCCTAACTAATATTCAACAATAAATACCCCTAATAATAGTTAAATTAGTACTTTAAAAAATTAAATTAATTTTTTTAGCATGAATTTATTTTTTATACATTTTAATTTTCTAATAAAAATAAAAAGTTTATAATAATTCAATTTTCTAATCAAAATTTACTCCTTAACTTTTCACTATTGATTTTCTTATATACACTATTAATTTTTTATTTTAGTTTCTAAACTCAAAGAAATAGACCTTTATAACACAAATTTTTTGTCTAAAATTTTGTTAAACTCTCTCTTAAAGAGAATAAATAAGCAATTAAAAAAATAAAGAAATATATTTATAATTTAATAATATTAATTTTAAATAAGATTAATAATCTTAACCACCCTTTTTAGGTTAAATCTTAAAATAATTATTTATTTTCTTTTTTCATTGTTACTTATTAATTTTAGTCGTACATTTTTTTATAATTCCAACCGGAATTAAATAAAAAAGTATGTATTTTTTAGCTTTTTATTTTCTTCTATTTCGTTTTTTTATAATTTCTAATGCATTATTTGATTTTTTTTCTTTCATATCTCAATGATTCTTAAATTCTCTTGAATCTTTTCTTTTATTTTTTCTATTTCAACCCTAAATCTCACCGAAATAAGTAAAATAATTTATTTTTATTTTATATTAAATATTTTTTAGTTACTTCAAAACTTTTTAATAATACAAGTCATTTATAAATGGATCCACCCTCTTCATTCGCACTAATCATAGAATCTAAAATCTGTATTGGCTGCTTGTTAGGCAATACTATAGTTCCAAATGACTACCAGAAAACAAAAATATATAAATAAAAATAAGATTTGAAGATGGCTTAAAGGACAAGGATATGAGGAACAGTTAAAACGCAAAAATGGGGAGGGAAAAGGCACACAAAACGACAAGACAGATCTGAGGGAAGGACAAAGGAAGTCTAGATGAATGGGGGGACCAAACAATATTTATTTCTCTCCTTTTTTATCATTTTTTATTCTCAACTTTTTAATTTATTATTATTTTAATTTTTAGATGGTATTTTCAAAAAAATATAACCCAGTTTAATCGAAATTTATCTGATGTAAAAAAAAATATTTATTATGTGACAAAATAAGATTTAATTCAATTTTATTTTATTAGAAAACGTAAAAAGATCTTTGTAAATTAGATCGAAGGGTATCTATAAAAATAAATTTATGTATTATTTAATATAAATTATTTGATTAATGATCGAACATTAATATATAATATAAACCGTTTGTTCTTTTCTTGTCCTTCATTTGGTGCCTCAATTCAAAATAGTACCATTAAGATTTAAGGTTCAAAGTTAGAAGTTGTGATTAGAGTTTAGAAAATTAAGGATAGACTCTATTTTTAGAGTATAGGATTTAGGGGTTAGGATGTGAAAATTAGAATTAAGGTTTAGAATTTAATTTTTAAATATTTTTAGGATGAAACATAAAAAGGAGAAATTATATCATGAACCCTTTCCTACATATAATTAGTGATTGAATAGTTATCAAATAATTACTTAAAGATGAACGTACCTAATTGCATAGACCACGGATGACGTGGTGGATATCAGGAACGAAGCTGTATATGTGTTGGGAGGCGCAACAGCCCCTCTCAATTTTTTGGTATAATTACATTTTTAGTTTTTTTAGTTTAAATATTAATTAAATAAGAGTTTTTGCCCCTCTCAATTATCTAATCTAAAGGTTTAATAGGTTATTTCCCCTCTCAACATTAGATCCTAACTCTGTCATTGATGAATATGATTTATGATATAATCTCTCCTTCTAGATAGATACAATAAAGGGACAAGAAATTCTTATTATTAATACATGATTATACACAAAAAATCAAAACATTAAAGAGATAATATTTTTTTTCTCTTTGGGTTCTTCGTGATTTTCATATACGAGTATGGAGATTTTCTGTACACATAATATATTTAATTTAATATTTATTTAGGTGATACTACATACTTATTATTTAAACCAACATCGTTAATAAAGCAATAATAAATCGAACATTGAGAAACAAAACTTATGAAAAATGTAAAAAATCAAAGCGAAAATCTTATAGATATATGAAAAAAATCTATGATTTTAGATGTTAAACCTTTTTAAAACTTTGAGATCGTAGCCAATGCAAATCAAATCTTGGAGATTTACATAACCTTGCCCTGAAATCAACAATGATACGATAGGATCCTGGTATTTGTCTTCCAATTATTCCATTTCATCCCCTAATCCACATGTTCATATTTGGATTAAGGGTTAGTAAAATTTAATTCGACTCAAAAAAATAAATAATTCGATTTAATTTGAGGTAACAATATTCGATTTTTTTAACTCGATTAGAAATTTTATAGACTTAACTTGATTCGAAAAATTTTAAATAAAGTTTGAATTATAAAATAAAAATTCGAATAACTCAAAAATTTTAGTAATTAAAGAATTTATTTTTAAAAATCTATTATTTTCTTTGTTTTTTTTAATTTTAAAAAAAAATTCTGCTTCTATAGCACGCTATTTCTGTACTTGTGACATGCTTTTCTTCTGTCTTTCTGATATGTTTTAGTTTTGTGATTTGACTCATCTGTCTTTATGGTAAGTTTCAGCATACCCTAGCGATCAATTGTTGTTTGCACAGAGATCCAATTGATGTTAATTTTTTATTTTTGTTTTGTAGGTGGTCACTTGAAAAGATTCATCTCTACTCGGTTGATGATTGTTTGCCGATAAAATTTATCATGGATAGCGATACTTTTTACATGACAGTTTAGATCGCCTACAACTCATTCTTTCTTCGTTATGCCTCCTGTTACAGAGACAAGAAGATTCATGAAGCTTCTGAATTTTATTGGTATGCTCATCTTCATAAAAATATTTATTTTTCTTTGTTTTTGGGCTGTAAAAATTTTTGGATTGTTTAATCCAATTATTTTATTTTTTAATTATGATGTAATTATAATTTTTCTATGGATTTAATAAAAATTTTGTGGCATTATCAAAAAAAGAGAAATCATTTAAATTAGAATCAAATCATATTATAACATGATAAATAATTACAATTAAATATTTATAGAAACTCAAAAACTCGACTCGACTCAACTCGAATTTCTTAAACTTAACTCGAATCGAAAAAAATTCAAATAGAATTGAAGTTGTAACATATTATTTGTCAACTCGAATAATTCAGATTTTTTAACTCGACTCGAACGAATATTCACTTTTAATTTGAACAATTATTTCATATAAAGACGGCGTAAATTTTTTTATACAAGTATACTCATCAACTATTATTATTTAAATTTTAATAGAATTCAGTCATAATTGATATTCACATATAATTTTTTTCCCAAAAGATATCTATTATACTTAACTTTTTAAGGTAAGTATTTTTTTAAAATTCTTAATTTGATTTTGATAATTTCATATATATATATATAGTAAGTATCATTTTATATAAAAACAAAAATTGTTGTGACTAGATTAAGATATTGTTGAGTTAATTTGATTTTGATAATTTCATAAATATCATTTTACTGTGCAACCTTTTAATTATATATTTTTAATTTATGTAACTCTTTAATTATATATTTTTAATTATACATTTGGGGGATAAGTTTAACATTATAAACTTATAACCTTAAATTTAAAAAGGAACCAAATAAGTGAGCTTATAAATGAGTTTACTCGTAAGTATATATAAATCATATATAACGAATATATATATTTGTATTCGTTTGTTTATTAAATAAATATAAAAATTTTATTTATATTCATTTATTTAATTAAATAAATTAACATAAATAATAATTTATAAATAATTTGTCAAATATTGTATCATAGAATTATTTTAAAAATATTAAAAAATACAAGTAAAATTTGTTTATCAAAAGTATTAAAGTTTTATTATTATTAATTGAAATATATATTTATTCAAGGTTTAATGCGATGAATATTTCTCTTTTATTTATTTATTTAAAAAATAATTTTTTCAAACTTTATTTGAAAAATAATTTATTTCTATTCATGTAGATGTAATTCGCATTTTGTACGACACGAATTACTAATTCGTATTTAAAAAAAAACGAAGTATAGTTAATACAGAATGTATTTTTTTTTATAAATTTTTTAAAAAATTAAATATAATTCGGATCCTGTAGAATGTGAATTTGGGTAACATCCAAAATATCGTGAGAAATAATGATTTTTTTTTAATATGTACTCACATTAGTCTTTTTTTTTTTTTGAGTTTGATAAATAAGAGATTATTTTATGAACCAATTTTACCATATCATCCATGATCTTTATCCACTTATAAATAGATAATTAATATTTATATTTCCCATGTCATTTTTTAAGATAGTCTTTACTTTTTTATTACCAATAAATAGGCTCATACATTAGAGATCGGCGTTAGGTCATGGCTGACCAAATCAACTTTGCTCAATAAAGTGGAACAGATCTGATTTAATATTCGAAGGGTTATATATCCGAAACATATATTTTACCGTAATATAAAAATATTATAATTATTGATTATATATAGATTGATTTAACGAGATAAAATATTAAATTTTATAAGTAAATTTAAAATTTATAATATTATAAATAAACTTAATTAGATTAAAAAGTCTCTTATAATATATTTTTTAATATTAAATTCAGATTAATGAATTAATTAAATTAAAAATAAAATAATTTTTTTAATATCCCTATTTATGCCCTTACAACTTATCGACCTATCTTTTCTACCTTTTCCAACACTATCACCATAATCAATTTAAGGATATGGAATAATATTAGAAGATTAGTGATGTCAATCAAATATGCCTACGGATTGTGCATAAAATAATTAGCTTGGAATTTCTTGGATAATTAAATATTAATTAATAAGCTGTTTGATTTTTATGGATGATCATTTTGTGCATATTTTTATTTTTTTAATATAATTAAAATACACATAATAATTTTATAGTTTTGCTCCTAAAATATTTTATTTTACCATTGTCCCATAAAATTATAATCCAATCTTAGTATTTTTTAATATTTTTATAGCAGTTTAGAATATTGACGTGGTTATACGATAATATTTATTTTATATTTTTAGCTCTTTAAAATGTATACACATGTAAATTACGTTACCCAAATTTCGATTACTTAAGAGAAATAATATCATCTTTTATCACCGAGACTAATGTCGGAACTTGGTGAAAGAGTTTGGGGGACAACTCATTTTCTTTTAAAAAAATGATGGCTTAAAATTAAATTTTCATAAAAATTGAGGGTCAAACTAAAATTTTTAATAAACATGAGAGATTTAATGAGAATTTTTAAAATTTTAAAAGAAAATTTAATTAAAATTTTTACATTTAAAATTTAAAAATTACAAAAGAGAAATTAATGTTTTTATAAATTTTAAGTGGAATGTAATTTTTAAGAAAAAATTGGGGTCGTAGCCCATTAGGTCCTCACAAGCTTCCACCTTTGACTGAGATCATTCAACGAGTTTTATTTTAAATACTTTTATTATGTTTTAATTAAAAGAACATATACGTAATTTCTCACATAATAGATCTAGTTTTAATTATAAATAGCTCTATTTAAAAATATTATAAATAATTTTTACGTAGCATTTTTTGTCCAAATATCACATTTGAACCTCAAACTTAACTAACATAAATTTTAGTAAAACATAGCTTAAATCATATTAGTTTTAAAATTCATTGAATTCAAATGTTTTAAACATAGATAAATATTTAAAACGTTTCATGAGAGAGACATTTAAAACTATAATTATAAAAATATTCAACTCATAATTTAAATCTAAAATATGAATTATAATACAAATTATGGAATCCTATGAATACATACCCCAAATAAGTCTAAGTATTATATTATAAACAAGTCAAAATTAAAATTTTACTCTGATGGTACTCTATCAATGCACATGCCAACCTACTAAACTTGCAAAAAAAAAAATAACAATTTCGAACGACAAAACTTAATGAATATATTTTCACTCTATTATGTTTTATGTAAATCATAAATATAAATATTTAACCAAAGATGACATTACCTGTAGTAGCTTAAACACAAAACAATCAACAAAGATGTATTAATCTCACAAAACAATATTACTTTATATTACACAAACATGCAGTACAGTCTTGTATCACATAGCCTCAAAAACATACATTTATTGTCTTTTCTCATAGCATTATAATATATTTTTTAAGTATATGGATCTCATAAATCGAAGGTGACTCAACTAAATTAGGTGTTTAACATAACACACAACAAATACATTATTACCATATTGCTCGCAACATTACTCGATGAATCAGGCATCTCTTATGATTGTTATTACAACAAGTCACTTAAAATTTTTACGAAGTTATTACTCATTATGTTAAGAGAATGATATCTCGAAATTTCAATTTTACTATTCATTTTTATTATATTAGAAGTACACTTGAGCATTGTCCTTAAATTATCAGCCCTTTAAGCTTAAGGTTTATTTTTTAGACAAATTGTTTAATGGATACTTATACCGACCTTCGCGTACCGACATGGTATGTCTACTAAATTTTTTTAAATATGTCAGTACATGTCAACTCATACCGATACAGGTTAAACACCATATTGATATCCCTCTCTTAATTAATTTTAATAAAATAATATTCTTAAACCTATAATATTGTTATATTTTAATATTTTAATTTCATTTAAATAGCTTTTAAATTCATGTCTTGAAGTTGGCCATGGAAATAACAATTCAGTTTGGTTTAACATAATAGCAGTACCACTACTACAAGTTTCAATAGTAATAAATATTTATCCATAACTTTGAATGAAATAATATTTCAAGGTTATTTTTTGAATCGGTATGATTATAGTCAAGAACCACCATACATAGGTGATACCCATAGAAGCCTCGTTAAAAATCTCCTTAAGCCTAAATAAAAGAAAAGAGTACTCTTAATGATATATAAAACAAACTAAAACAAAAGATGTTCAACTATCTTTAGCTAAAAACGAATGAATCCACGCCGGCGGGTTTTCATAATACAAGACTTCAAGATTATAGAATTTTACAGTTTTAGCCAACACATCAACCGTGTTTAGTCTGATTACGCTGAATATGCTGAATCACTACACTCAAATTCCGATTACAAAGATCATTGACATGCCATTTGAGCATATGAAAGCCATCAAATTTCTTACTAAGAACCTAAATCGCCTTCAAGCTATCCAACTCAAAAATGATATTACGATAGCCTAAATCCCAAGCATATCTCAAACCATAATACGCTCCCATAATTCCACATCAAGAATCAAGCAAATACGAACTTCGCAAACCCAAAACGCCATTCTCCACCACTTTTTCGGCCAAAACCACCACACCTTGCATACTCCTTTGTGGTGATCCGAGATCCATCAATATTAACCTTTAACCATTGCGATACCGATTGATCCCAGAGTACCCCTTTAAAACTTTTAGCCATTCCGGATCCGCTTGGAAGACTCGTAACAGGCATACATCTCTCCATCGTAGATGCAACAACTATATGTCCCCTTGCGCTAACAACCGCAGCTGCTAGTGTTTGCTCCACCATGGTTCTCACTCTATGATGCAAGCTAACATAATGGAGGGAAAGATTCCCAAACGTGTATGCATTCCTATTAAGCCATAAATTCCATAATGTATAACCAAAGACAAGGTTTCAATTCTCCCCATTGCACGCAAAAGCTTTGGCTTAGGTAAGATTAAGATGAATCCATTCCTTTAAATCCTGCAAAAGAAAATGACTCAACTTAGAAAGAACAATTAGCTCCTTCAATACTTGAAGAGCTGGAGGACATTTGCGAAAGACATGCTCAATATCTTCTATATCCTCACCACAAACAACACAACGGCTGGTAGATATAAAATGTCGATTATACCGCTCCATATTGATCATAAGCTTGCGGAGCCACATAAACACTTTAACCCTCGGTATACCTCGAAAGTGATGAATAACATTTCACACCTGGTTCATATGTACTTCCCATTCGAATCTTATAAACCGATCTTAAGGTAAATCTATGATCTTGAGTTCCCTCCAACCAATCACATCCGCAGGAAGATTAGGATCCAGACCCTTAATCGCCGCCAAACCTATAAAAATTTCTTGAGGCAGAAAATTCTCCATCCATTCCCATTTTCATTGACCTGATTCATTCACCATACTCACCACCGATTGATTTTCAATATACTGCACATGGGTAAGATCCACAAACTCAATTAACGGACCAATATCACTAATCCATGAGTCTCGTCAGAATTAACCGACCATACTATGTTAGATCGGACAAGGTTCCAAACCAAACGATAACATGTATTTCTCAACACCATATTTATATTTGGCTCAAAGAAAACGTACCCAAAGAGCGTCATTACATGCTAGTAGATCATACGCTATCTTCAGTAGGAATGCCTCATTTATCATGTCAACATGTTGAAAACCCAAACCACCATCAAAAATAAACCGATAATTTATTTTAATATGTGAGGGTAAAATTACAGTTTCAATCCTCTTGTGTTTTTATTAATTTTTAATCAAGCCCTTTTTCTTTTAATTTAAAATTATTATTTGAAAGGTTAATTTCTTTTACGGTCCTCGCCCCTTTTATTTATATTTAATGTTAGTCATTTTTAATATTTTGGTTTAAATACTTTATATATCCAATGCATATATGTTTTTTTTTTATATTTATTATATAAATTACTTTTTGTGCATATATGTTATATTTATTATACCCAATGCGTAATATATGCATACTTTCATAATGTAACATTATATGTTATTTTTCACTTTATGGATACATCTATTTGATCTGATCTGATTGAATTGGATTTTTTAATTAAACTGTCGGGTTGGATTGGGTCGGGTTGTTTTTTTAGAGTGACATTGGGTCGAATTTAGGTTTAGGGCGTAAAATATCCGACCCGACTTAACCCAAGATTAAATATATAATTTTCTTATAAATTTTTAAAGATATTTATAATAATAGTCCTCTCTATTTTTTTATAATTAGTCCTTAAAATTAATTTTTTATTTATAATTTAATCTTTACAATTATATTTTTTATAATTAAGTCCCTTAAAATTATTCTTTTACAATTTAGTTCCTATAATTATTTTTTATAGGTCGAGTCAGATTTAGGATATTTATTTTTGGGTTGAATCAAGTTAGATTTTTTGAAAAAAATATTCAGATCGGATAGGGTTAGATTTTTTTGAAGTAAATGTTCAGGTCGGATCATAGTCAAATTTAAAATATTTGTATTTTCGTCGAACTTGGATGAGCCGAAAATCCAAGCCGACCCGTGTCCATTCATATTGTTTATAATATTATTTACGTTGTCATTTATTTGTTTATGTTCATATACTTTATATTTTTATTTTGTCATATTTTATTATGATTAAATTACATACCGGATATTAAATGTTACTGTAGTGCCTTTTTTTACGATAAATTTAATTATATGATTAGATGATAATTTTTTTTTATTCCTCGAACATTGATGATCTTAAAATTTACTCATATGTACAATTAAATTTTAATTCACTTATTATTTTAACCCAAAAAATTATATTAATAAAATGATAATTAATTAAGTATTAATTTTGGATGGTGTGAGGTACTAATTTTTTCTCATCCGTAACTAATTCCGAACTCAAATTTTAAAATCTTTAATTTTGTTTTTAATAGTATTCGATCTACCAAAGTTAGGGGTGTACATTCAGTTCGATTAATTCAGTTAACCGACCGAACCAAAATTATTTCGGTTAATTTGGTCGGTTAATTTTTGGTAAATTCGGGTAACGGTTAATTTTTTTTGATAATTCGGTTCTAAATCGGTTAATTAACCAAATTAACCGAAATTATATATATTGAATATTATATTATATATATTTAGTTTTAGCCATTTAACTTTTAAAATATTATAAAATGTTCATTAAAATTTTTTATATTATATAATAATCACTAAATTTTGTATTAAATTAGTATAAAATAAAAATTTAGTGATTAAAAATTATTTTAGCTTAATTTAGTGACCTATTATATAATTTAACCAAAATTTATAATAAATTTCGGTTAATTCAGCTAATAACCAAAGTAATTTCGATTCAATTAATTCAGTTAAAAAATCCGATTCGGTTAACGGGTAAGATTTTTAAATTTTCGGTTAATTCGGTTCAGCCACCGACTGAATTAACCGAATACTCACCCCTAACCAAAGTAATCGATAATGATTTTGAAATTTTCTAAATAAATCCTTTTTTAATTGAATTTTTAATAAAAATATTATACACTTGATTTATTATTTTTATAACGAACAAATTAATCACTAAAATATTTAAGACGCAATTTAATCATATTACAATAAAATTCGCATACTATAAGTTTAATGAATTTTAATTCGTTTAGTACAGTTTTTATTGTCCCAATTTCTCATTTTATTTATTTTTAATTTTTTTTCCATTTTGTGGTTGAAATTTTTACCCTTTTAATTTGTTAATTATGGTACTTCATTGAAATATTAAAATTATTGAATTTTAATAGATTTTCTTATTTTCCATGATTTTAATAGTGCAATATTCCCTAGCCTCCCATGAGAAGCATGGGCATCTAGGCTCTGGCGTGGCCAGGTTCTCAGAACCGGGTAATAGTATAAGGGGTGAAATTAAAAATTTATTATATACTTTTATTTTTTTTTATTAACGGGATCAAAATACGATTACTTAAAAAAATTATATATTTTTATAAAATTATTTTTATTTAATATATAAAAACAATAATCAGCAGGAACCGAATACTTTTAAACCTTTCCTAAGTTTCCTCCATGATAGTATAGCAACGATTTTGAATACAAAATCTAATTTATAATTCAAATAAAATATTTTTTTACGTATAATCAGATGACTTTATTAATAAGAAAAAAATATAATTTTTAAAGATTTCAATATATTAAAAAAATAGAAACAATAAATCCCGAAAAATTAAATGGTTGCTCCGGTCATGAGACATTTTCTTTTTGTATCATAGTAAATGTTTCGGAAAGTCGTAAAAAACATGAAGTAGATGAAATTTTAATTAAAAAATATAGATATTTTTTTACAGTCGGTTCTAAAGATGTTGATCTGTTTTATAGTTTTGATTACATCGACGAATAACCACAAAAGTGATAAAATTATTGATAACTGCCGATAAAACTAAACCAAAAATAAAATTCTTGAGAAACACTACACGAGAATTATCAAGCGGACACAAATGTATCTAGAGAACGTGTCATGAGATAGAGACGTATCATAAGACAAAGATATATTATAAAGTAAAGAAAACGTATTATATAGATAAAAAAATAAACACAACAAAATATATGAAAAAAAAATAACAAAACGCATAATTAAAAAAGACATATCTAAGTATAAAATATCAATTATTTAGGCCTCAACTTTTGTTGGTATTGAACTCCATCCACTATATATTAGTTCTCCATAAAATGTCTTTTCATTACTATTAAGTATAAAATATCAATTTTTATATTATAACAATATTTATAAATATTTATAAATTGAATAAAATTTTAATTTAATTTAATTTTATTAATTATGATTTTTAAAAAGTTTTAACTATAAACAATGTTAAAATTAATCATTAATAAAAAATAGGGTAAATTATGTAAAAAGAAATCACTTAGCTATAAGGTTGGTGTTAAAATGATTCAATTTATTTTTAATTATCACGTCACCGCTTTGTCAGTTTTTAACGACGGATGGTTATATTAAAACTATTTTAATAGTTAAATAGTATATTTATCGCTTTTTAAAAATAACGATTATTTCAACATCAATTTTTTAATTAAATATTTTTTATGTAATTTACCCAAAAAAATTATTAACATATTTTAGCCTCTCCCAATCTTTTTGACTGGTTTTGCTCTTTGTCAACATCTGCAGGTATGAAGGTTGTCTTGTGATCACTATATATTATACTATAGAACTGAAAATCGATACTATTTAAAATTAAATTTTAGTTTATGTTTCAATTATATCTATAAAAAAGTTAATATTGTGGACGAATCTTAATGGTCTGTATGTGATGATGTACAGGAATTTTATTGTTAAGTAATTGAAACTTAAATTAAAATTCAGTGATAAAATAATGCTTTAATAGAATAATCGATAATAAATTTAAAGCATTATAGTATCTCTGTAGTTTGCCCTAAAAAAATATTACGAGAAATGAATATTGGGTTTCTCGTTTAGAATGTTACATCGTTAGTAGTATAGTAGATTGAGAGTATAAAACAGAAATTAATGTCTTTTTCTGGTATATATTTTTCCGTATTAAAAAATTTAAAATTAAAATTTAAAATTTACTACTAAAATTTAGGGGATTAATGATGTCTATTAATTTGTAAACACCAAAGCAATAACTACTCATTTCAATCAAAATATGTATATAATTGAAACGGTAGAGATGCGTCATTACGGTTGTTGTTAAATTTTAAGAGAGATTATCATCGAACTTAAGTATTTTAAGAGTGACAGAAAAATGCTTTAAGAAAAGTATTCGTGCAGGTTTTAACACGATTTTAACTTATTATTTTTAAACCGATTTGGTCGAAATTAATTCATGTTTTCGTCTTATTGTTTTGTTCGATAAATAATAATGATATTTATTTAAATTTATTATTATTTATTTTCTTGGACTAACCTTTATTTTTTAACAAATTCTACATTCAATATAATGAGAAAAAATTTTCTGCCTCTTTTTTGTGCTTCTTTTTATGTTTTCTTTGAAAATTTACTTAAAATTGAATTTTAAACCTTAACCTTTATTTTATATATCTTAAACCCTATCCCCTAAAAAGTACACCCTATCCCTAATTCCTTAAACCCTAACCAAAACCCTTAACCTAAAACCCTAAACCCTCTAATTTGAAGTGGAGTCATAAATGAAGGCATAAGGAAGAGACAGACGATTTGCACCTCATGCCTCCATTTGTGCTTCCGCCTTAAATTAGAGGTTTATGATATAGAAAATAAGAGTTAAGTTTAAAATTCATTTTTTTAGAAAATTTTAAAGGAGGCATGAAAAGATGCATGATAAAAAGGTAAATGATTTTTACTCCAACACTCAGCGGCTTGGTTCGAATTTGCTTGTAAAATTTGAGAGAAACGATAGTGCAAATTCTGCATGGATGGCTGCCCCGATCGGAAGCACGTCCTCGTCGACGGAGAAATGAGAACTGTGCGGATGATGTACGGCTCCGGCTTGCTCGTTGTATGTTCCTAGAAAGAGTAATGATCCTGGAACCTTGTCTAAGTAGAATGCAAAGTCCTCGCTCCCCATGACAATTGGAGATACTTTTGCGTTTTCTTCTCCTACAATCTCCCTCGATACTCGCATTACGTGTTCGTATATGTTTTCATCATTGACGGTCGGAAGAACCGTCGGGCTATCCTTCCCTGAGAACTCGACCTCAGCGGAGCATCGGTGCACGGCTGCTTGAGCTTTAATAACCTGATGACAAGTTGATGAATAGTTACATGAAAAATCATAACACCTTATCAAAGATGTAAGCCAAGGTATTCGACGTGTTCAACAGCTCTGGTATTGTATTCTCGAAGCGTTTGAGTTCAGATTTAGTCCTAAAATTGGGTCCCGACCTTGGGTTCGAACAACAAAATGTTCTGTATATCTTAGGACATGGGTTCGAACCATATTTAATTTCACTTGGTGAGCATCAACTCACATCTTCTTCAAGATCGGGAGACAAAATCTCAGGATGAACACAAACACTCCGAGAACATAATACCGGACATATCGAAGGCTCCACAACATAATGTCCGACATACGACACTTCGAAGACTTGTCTCGATGAAATAGAAACTGAACGTATTAATATTTGGTCACCTCTTCTATTCTGTCCCTAAGTGCATTGAATCTCTTCGTACTGAAAGCCCTGAATGTTCCTTTAATCGTTGTTGACTCAGGGATCACATTGGACGCAGTTCCACCATGAACCATGGATACCGAGACGACCTGCAATATGTGTTCCACCGCTGTTCATAACCGTGTCCTGAACATTGTCTGAAAGTTGTAGAGATAAGAATACCTGTGAATCTAAAGGATCAGTTTCCCTTGAAACTATATTTTGCAGACTGATTATCGCTGCTGAAGTTGCCAAAATTGGATCAACGGCGAGTTGGGGAATGGCAGCATGACCTCATTTGCCGGTGATTGTCGCTTTAAAACTCCCACAACCGGCCAGAAATTCTTTGGCTCGAGTGGCGACCACGCCAGAAGGATAATTATGCGCCAAATGCATCCCAAAAATGGCCTCTACGTTTTCTAGCACAGACTCTTTGATCATCTCTTTGGCTCCTTCACCTAGTTCCTCAGCTGGTTGAAATATCAGAACTACAGTTCCCTATATTAAAAAAAACAAACTTTAGACAATATTCTAAATATAAATCAAGGACTACATATTATTCTATTAATAAATCGGATACCGATGGTTAAAAAAAATGAAATGGGGTATAATTATATGTTCTTGACCTGCAACTCGGATCGGAGTTGCTGCAGTATCTTGGCTGCTCCAAGCAGCATGGTAACATGGACATCGTGGGCACAAGAATGCATTTTGCCATCTACTTGGCTTTTATGCTCCCATTCCACCAATTCCTGCATGTTGAAAAAGAATTATGGTCATTATGATAACGATACTACCGTTATATAATGAATGTATAACGGTATTAGTTGCGGACAATAATGAATGTATTATGGTCATTATTTTCTATAATAACAGCTTCGGACAGTATCACTACCGTTATATAATGATCGCTATTACAGTCACGATCCGTTATTTAAATCCCTGCATAGAAGAGTTTAGCAAAAACAGCAGAATAAACTTGAGATTATTGAAGGGATTATAGCATATAATACCATTAGGGAAAGGCAGCAAAAAGGGTTAATAATTAGACTGTTTCCAAACTAAAATTAACACTGTTCATGTTATTATCATACTATACTAAGGCTAATAATATCCAAAATCGATAAATGAACGGACGCTTATAACCAAACGTAAATTATTTGAAATTGTTGTTTTATGAACAAACGATTCTTACCGCAACAGAAAAAAAAAACGCAGCTTAAATCAAATTAAAAACAGTGAAGAATCAGATTTCAAAACCCAGTGGGTACATAATCCATGAGTAAACGGTACAGGATTTTCCTCAATAAAAACCCTTGTACTAGATTTTATCTTAAACAAAGAAAAGGAGAAAAGTAGAAAAAGTTAGATAACATAAGAAAACAAACCTGAATAGGTAAAGCATCCATATCAGCTCTGAGAGCAACAAAGGGAGGAGAACCGGAACCAATTTTAGCGACGATACCAGTTTTAGCTACCGGCCAGCGATACGAAACGCCGAGCAGATCGAGTTCATGCCGAATGAGCTTACTGGTCTCAACTT
Organism: Abelmoschus esculentus; assembly: GCA_035048815.1. Classification (NCBI taxonomy): domain Eukaryota; kingdom Viridiplantae; phylum Streptophyta; class Magnoliopsida; order Malvales; family Malvaceae; genus Abelmoschus; species Abelmoschus esculentus. The sequence continues at coordinate 10,093,150 of JAUCBN010000033.1, forward strand.
CTTCAAAACCAAGCTCAGGATATTGGTGTATTCTCCTCCTTGTTCTCTTCATCCAGTCCACCGTTTGTCTATCATTTGCAAGTCTGAGAACCTGGTCCTTGATGGACATGTCTGGATAATCTGATGTCGGAGTGAAGATATTGAGAAAATATTCGTTGAAAGGGAAGTAGAGGGAAGATAGGGTCACGGAGATGAAGAAAATATATTGGAGAGTATCCCGCAAAGCTTTCATGGCCATGGCAGAGATTAGATTAGTAAGGTGGATTCTAGCCTGAGAGTGAGAATGATTTGTTCAAAATCATTGTAGTCTTTTATAGAAAAATTTTGAAAATAATTTAAGTTAAAATTAAATTTTGGAATATAATGTTAACTATATTTTAGATTTTATTAGGGGTGTTAAAAAAAATTGATAAATCGAAACTGATTTCGAAACTTGAAAAAATCGAATCGAGAAAATGATTAATCGAATCGAAAAAATTGATTTAGGGTCGAGTTTTTATTCTTTTTATAAAAACCAATTCAGTTACGATTTACAATTTTAGGAAAAATCGATTAACCAAACCGACCGGTTATATAATCTATATTATTATATTACATATTATTTTAATATTTTAAATTAAAAAATTATAGTTTAATTTATTTTTTAATTTAAAAAAGTAAAATTATAATTTTATTTTATAAATGTAAGTGTTTAACTTGCAAATATTAAAAAATATACTAATATCATGTGTTATTTTTGAAATTATAGATTTTTTTTAACATGTTATTAAAATTTATATCGTTAATAAATAAAATAAAAAAACACTTACTTGAACTAATCTGAACCGAAGTTTTCGGTTAACCGGATAAACGGTTATCCGGTTGAATAGTTACGATTTAGGGTCAAAAATTGGGTGACCCGAATTTACCGATTAACCAAAATAATTTATTAATGATTAACCGAACCCGGTTTTGCACACCTCTAGATTTTATACTATTTTTTACAGTAAAAATAAAAAAGAACGTTATGTGTATGGCATTAACCCTAAAATTTTTAAAAAAGTATATTAAAAAATAGAAAGTATCATCTGCTAGTGGTGTCTTTTTCCCAAATCGTTATTACAGGTGATATCTTCTCATTTACATTATACTAGATTCTAAAATAAAAATTGAAAATTTTATTTTTTCAAATAAAATTTCTGAACACCGTGTATATCTTACAAAGTCTCTTTTATATGTTCATATTTGATGTATTACAAGTAGGCTTTTCATTTTTTTCAAAAAAAAAAGTAGCTTTTTTATATTTTATTATTGTATTACTACCTATTTTCCCTATGTATTTTAGCTTAATGTTTAATTTAATATTATATTTTTTTTTCTAATTCGTCTCATGTATTATAACTTTGCTTGTGTTCAAAAAAGAAAACGCCTAAAAACGGTTAAAATAAAATCTGGATATTTTAACCTTTAGATTGGTGTTTTTTTTCTTAGCCATTGGATTAAAAAAGGAAAAGAATTAAAATCCAAATCCAACCCGGTTAATTGGTAGATTTGAAATAAGGTATTAAAGAGTGAGATCTTGTAATAAATACGATATCTACCGTTTGAGTTTGGGTGAGATCTTTTTTATATATATGTACATAAATGTTTATCCTGATTTTAGTTCTTTTGAGTTTGGGTGAGATCTTGTAATAAATACGATACTTACCATTTTTATTACGATTTGGGTAATAAACTATGTACAACTTATAATAATTTATATACCTACTAAAATTCTTACCCTTATTGTAATAAATTATGTTTTATTGTAGGAAAATATGTATGCACATAAATGATTACCCTAATTTTAGTTCATTTGAGTTTGGGTGAGATCTTTTATTAAATACGTGACCTAACGTTTTTATTACCTTTTGGATAATAAACCATGTATAACTTGTAATAATTTATGTACCTACTAAAATTCTCACCCTTATTGTAATAAATAAGGTTTTCTTGTAGGAAAAAATGTACGTACATAAATGTTTATCATAAGTTGAGATCTTTTGATTTTGGGTGAGATCTTATAATAAATAAGGTATCTAGTGTTTTTATTACGTTTCGGATAATAAACAATGTACAACTTGTAATAATTTATGTACCTATTAAAATTCTTATTCTTATTGTAATAAATTAAGTTTTCTTATAGAAAAATATGTATGTACATAAATGTTTACCCTAAGTTGAGCTATTTTGACTTTTGGTGAGATCTTGTAATAAATACACTACCTACCGTTTTTATTACGATTTTGGTAATAAACTATGTACAACTTATAATAATTTATGTACCCACTAAATTTCTTATAGTTTTTGTAGTAAATAAGGTTCATCATAGTAAAATAAGTATGTACATAAATCTTTATATTGTAATATTTTATATTTATATCATTTTTATTACAATTATTATAATTATTTATGTATAAACCTCGTAATAATATATGTATAAATCGGCTACCTACTGAACAGGTCAACCTTAAATTAGCATTATTTTAGTGGTTTCATCGTAGAATCACCCTGTCATTTTGTCTTTCACTCTACTTGATTATTTTTTTAAAAAAAAAATCAGTCTCTTCGGTCAGATCATACTATATGTCATGAACATGAGTGATAATGAGCCTGACCAACTCATGAGCTACTCGGGTTCGGTCAAAGCTCTGCTCGATTGAACTCGATTCGGACTCGGGTTTGGTTCAAAACCTTAACAAGTCGAGCCGAGCCTTCCTAAGCTCAGCTCGAAAAGCTCGTGAATAGACACGAAATAATTATGTTATATATATGCTACATGTACATTAAAAATAACCTCTTTAGCAAAAGAAAAGGAATAAAATAAAACAACAGAAATTCACTAAAAATAAAATAACTAAAATAAATTGAGTATTTTTTTCTTTCTCAATATTGAGTTTTGTTTCGTTGTTGGTTATGGAAGGAGTTTTTAACGAGATCCTATATTTTATAAAAAAAATATAACAAAATTATCTATTTTGAGTCGAGCCGAGCCGAGCCTGACGAGCTTCGAGTTTGAGCTGAGCCCTATAATATTATTTCTGAGCCGATCCTGAACCTAAAATTTCGAGCTCGTCGAGCCTCAATCCCGAGCCTGGATAGGCTCAAACTCGGCTCGGCTCGTTATCATCCCTAGTCTTGAAGAAAAACTAAAATAATTAAAATTATTATTGAACTCAACAAGTGATCCTAGTATAAAAAGGATGATGTTTATCGTAAGAGATTTGAATTCAAATCGTTTTGTCTGCAAAGTGTATGTATTATTAAATAGTTAAAAATATAAAATTTATTTAAAAATAAATTATGTATAATTTTTTGTTCGACAATAATTTTAATCAAATAATCATATTAATTTACTTATATACAATAGAGATGTTCAAATCTAGGCACCAGAGGGTGTTCAAATCTAGGTATCCGAAGTCCCTGGTACCCAGAGTTTGGGGTAGTAAAAAATAAGGCTCATGTCCCGACTCGGTATTTTGGGTACCCGAAAATTTAGGTAATCTGGTATCTGGTTTTTTATTTTTTTATTTTTTTATAAATTTTAAATTTAATTATAAAAAATACATAAATTTAAAAATTCGAATTATATAATATATTATTTAAATATAAATTAACTTACAGTTTCATACATATTCTTAAATTAAAATTCATGTATCACAGTACACATTTGACCAAATTTGATATATAATTTTAATATTTATCTTAAATTATAATTATTAATTATTAAAATATAGTTTATTCTACTTACCTAACTTCACTTATGTAACTTATTTCAAATCTTAATTTATAATTAATTTAACAAAATAAGAATGAAATAGATAAAGAAAATAAAATATTTTAGTCTGAATTTTTTATGCAGTTTAAAGTGAATGATTAACAATTTTTTATATTATCATAAAAAATCTGAGATAATGAAAATAATATTGCTATAAAAATGCAAAAGATAAGATAATTTTACCGTGTTATGGAGAAACATCGTCTTATAAATATGAATAATGTATAAAATTTATTTTACATAATATGTATATTAATTATATTTAAAATAAAAAAGTTAAAAAATAGAAATCGGGTACCCGAAAATTTCCAATTTTATGACCGAAGCTTGACTTGAAAAATGATGGGTCGGGTACCCGAACCGAACAAAAGAAATTCCAGATAAATACTCGATGATTTATGTTTAGATAATCGGATAATCGAATCGGATCAACCAAATCAGATATTTTTAAATACCCCTAATATACACTTCGCTAAAATTCTTCCTAACCTTAAATAAAAAAAATACAACACATGAGAAACACCAGCATAAAATATCCAAAATACACGGAGACAACACCAACATTCATCCCTATTACATAGGACAGTTCATGAAAAAATAAGTTTATAACATAAATTCAGAAAATTGGATATTTTTCAGATATTTTTCAGATATTTTTTAGTATTTTATTTTTAAAAATTATGATTCTTATTTTTATCACATGTGGTATGATTTTCGTAGACCTCGTTACGACTTTAATGAAAACGATGGTTTGGACAAAGTGAATGACAAAATGATAATATAGGGACCAAATTAAAAATAAATAGTACATTAAGTTAAGAATCAGACTAAAATAGGAGGGTGGATTAGAAATTAAGCCTTTTATTATTTAATGCAATGCAATATAGGTAGAGGTGAACGTTCGATCAAGTCGAGTCAAAAAAAATTAAATTATTTGAATTGATTATTTATATTTTACGAATCAAACTTAATTTGAATTTTTTATTTGAATTTTGTCGAGTCAAGTTTTTAAGTTACTATAAAAATTTAATTGTAATTATCTATCATGTTATAATGAGATTTGATTCTAATTTAAATGACTTTCTCTAAACATATAAGATATGTACATATATACATACATAAAATTTGAAAGATTCATATCGAACGTAAAAATAAATTCTCTAATTATTAAAACTTTTGAATTATTCTAATTTGTTATAAATAAAAAAATGAATAAATAAAATAAGAATAAAGAACAAGAATGAAAGAATAAAGAGAGATATTTGTATTATTCACAATATTGACTTATATACAATGCCTTCACAAACTCATTTATCTATAGGCATAAGTACATAATGTATTAAACTCTAATTAATGAAGATAATATTAATGATAGAGTTCTTATTATGATAGACATCCATATAGATAATATTAATAACACTCCCCCTTGGATGTCTATGAAGATAATGTGCCTCGTTAAAACCTTAGTAAGATAAAAACCATATGAGAAAAAAATCTAAGTCAAGGAAAAAGAGTACACACATCTTTGATACGCATAACATGTTGCCTCATTAAAAACCTTACCAGGAAAACCCATTGGGACAAAACATTGGTTAAAGGAAAAAGAGTGCAACGCGTATTTATTCCCCCTCATGAAAATATCACATAATATCTTTGAATCTTCATAATTCAATATTAAATACTATCCTTAAATATTGAGGTAAATCATTTACATTAAGAAACTTAACAACCATAAGGGTGATCAGTAAATATGCGTTATGCATGTGAAGTCTCTTTAAATATCTTTTCTGTATGTCGATTGATGCACAAGGATTTGAGGAGATCTCTTCACGAGTCTCAATGATATTCAAATCATCAACATACACCACAATAAAATTCAGAGCTAAATCTCTTAATAAAAATGCTCGGAGAAAATTAAATAATTCATATATCATCATACTAAATAAGTATTCAATGAGGCGATTATATCAAATATGCCTAAATTGTTTCAATTCGTAAAAGATATATTCAATATGGTTGAATAATGTTCTCGAGAACTTGAATGAATTGCTTATGACAATCTAAATCTTTAGTTTCATATAAATATTACTATCAAGAGACCCATTTAAATATGATGAAACAACATTCATTAGGTAGAAACCGAGTAATTTTATTTATTGTTAGACTAATCAAAATCTAAAAGTAGTTGCATCCACCACCGAGGGATATATTTTCCTCATAACCAATTTCATGTCTTTGTGAGAATCCTTGTGCAACCAAATGAGCTTATATTTCATGATTTCTCCTTTTGATTTCTCTTTCTCACAAAGGCTCGTTTATATTTACAAGTTTTATAAATTTCAATGTACGGACTATAGGACCAAATACTTCTCTTTTCAAAAAAGATTTTAGTTTTGCCTCAATTGCCTCTTTCATGTTGGCCAATCATTTCTTTGTTTACATTGCCCAATTGGCAATGATTCATGATCCACGTCATCAAATAAAATCTCTAGTGCTATATTGCATGCAAATATATAAACGACGTCGATTTAATTTTAGTTCCACTTATAACAGATATGACATAATATATTAAGATCTCTTTATTATCAGGTACCTGAGTCATATCAATGTCTCTGTTGGAGACTATTTAATCTCTTCTAGAGATTTTTATAATCATTGATTCCTCGATCAAACCATCATAAAATATATAACTTCTTTTCTTTTTTGATGATTTTTTTTGGACTTACTTGTCTACTACGCTTTAAGCGTAAGTTAGACTCATTAGCAACTAGAGGTTGTCATTCCATGATATTAAATTTAATTGGAGTATTCATAGCTGGTATACGTGACTTAGTCGCTCTTTTAGGGTTAGCAAAATTATCTGGCAATTGATTTGCTAAATGAATTATCCATTGAACTTATAGTTCATATTGTGTAACACGTGAATCAAAAAGAGAAAATGATAATTCATTCCAACTTATTTCTTTCCCCATCTATTTATTTTCTCCCCCTAATGTTGGGTAAATTGACTCATTAAAATGATAGTCAATAAATCAGGTTGTAAATCAATCCCTATCAGAAGCTCAAGATATTTAAATTCGATACATATCCCAACAAAACTCATCTTTGTGCGTTGTGGTGGAGCAATTAGAAAATATATCGCACACAAAAATCTAAGATGAGAAATATTTGGTTCCCAACCGAAAATCATTTATAATAGGGAGAACTTATGATCATTTGTTGGCTTGATGCGAATTTGTGATACTACATGTAAAATTATATGTCATCAACAATATTATAAAGATTGATTGTCTTTATAAAATAATTTGGAAAATATGCTCGTAATTTTATCAACTGAGTAAGTAGCCTCGCAAACACCAAGTTGCGGGTTAATAATAAGGATACACATAACCATCTAGTCGATGCATCGATAAAAATCATAAAATATCTAGATGGTCTTTAAGAAAGGTGTATGAGCCCATATATATCACCTTGTATCCGTTTCAGAAAATTAATAGCACTCTATCTTATATGTTGATGATTGAATAATCAAATTGCTTCCATAGCAAGTATCACGTGAAATATTACCATAAAGAAAATCTTAGTTCTTTAATAAATGACCACATAAAAGTGTCAGCAAATTTTCGCATCATAATTGAACCGAGATAGTCTACCGATCATGCCAAATAAAATTATCAGTAAACATCTAGTTTACAATAGCATTAGCTTCAATTTGTACTAATTCTTATGTAGTACAATATGGATGACAATGCATATAATTTTGTCAAAATTTTCTTATTACCTTAAGTTATGCTCATAACATTGAGATAATCAACATCCCTTTGATAGATATTCTCAATATATTTCTGCAAATATCTTTAAAATTCAATAAGTTTCTTTGCAACTTTGACGAGCATAATGCACTATAAATATAGAATAAAGTTCTATTTGACAATAATATATTTGCTCAGTTAGAGCCTTTTGTGATATTAGTACTTCCGGATATAGTACTCACATTATTCCCTTGAATTTAAAATGGAAAAATATGCATAACCATGCACCTTTTAATATGTGTTTTATTTCATTCACTTTGGGGAATGAAAAATATGTACTTTGTAACATTCACTTCAGGAAATGACAAAATATTAAATATAGCACATTATATCAAATCAATTATCTATCAAAGATAAACTCTCAAAAGATCTTCCGAAGCATTGATATTTCAGTACTTTGAGATATAATACTCATATTTCCCTTGTATTTAAATAGGAAAATATTTCTTATGCTTAAATATTGTATGAGTACTTGCACTGTCTACTAAGCATAAATCGCCATAAATTATTGTATATTTTATTCTGGAAATAATCATATTCTTTTAAAAGAAAAATTAACATAAAAGATAAATAAATAATATATAAAGTAAGTTAACATAAAGAAATAATAAATAAAAGTAAATTAACATAAATAAATAAATTAACATTAAACAAAATAAAATAAAGATCAATTATTCTTTTTAGAATTTATAAAGGAAATAAATAGCAAATTATTCCCTTCAAGGGTTATAAGAAAAATTATCAATATCCAATTGAGTTGGATCAATAACGCCATTATTTTAGCCACAAAGAAAATTTGTTTATATTTTCTTTAATTTATCATTCATGATTATGGATAAAATTCATAATACTTTAGCGTTTTACAAGTACGAGATCAATGGTTTGTACCATCGCATTGATAACATAAAGATTTTGATATGATCTCTATCATTCTTTTCATCTTTATAATTCCACTTCTGGCGGATATAAGCATTCTCAAAAGAATCATCTTATCCATGTTTATTTTATGACCTCAATCGCAACCATAATTACTAATGTGGCTTTTATTCATTCCGCTATAAAATATCGCATTCACTTCAAGGAATGTCATAAATCTAATAATCGCATGGAATAATCATCATGCTTGCATTCACTTTAAGGAATGTCATAAATTCAATAATTGCATGGAATAAGCATTATGCATGCATTCACTTCAGGGAATGCCTCCCATAAAAATTCTTTGATCAAGACGATTTTCGTAACTTGAACTTGGGAGAAGTTTATAGTCGAGTTTTTCGACATAAAAATAGTATTTGCTTTCAAGCAAATATAAACTTTATAATATTCATACTATTAAATAGTAACTGATTAACCAATATATATATACAATACATACAATGAACAAAAATTTAATCCTTATACGCAACGTTGTTAAACCAGTCCACAAGGTCCTTTAAAAAGAACCTCCTTTGAGACCAATAGCCTCGCAGAACGGGATGTCCAACCAATATACTCGGATTGAGCCAACATAATAAAGAACATATTAATTAATTAAAGGTTTAATATTTGTTCTAATATCATGTAATACTTTGAACATGATTAAAACATAAACTTTTATCATAATAATAAAATAAATAAATATTGGTTATAATAAAGACAAAAATCGCAAATTAAATAAGTAAAATATACCGAACTTTTTCACTATGTGGTAGATTTAGTTATTAATATGGTGTTAAAATCTTTTCCGGTAATTGTCGATAAGAACCACTGTAATTAAGTCACTTTATCGCTACACAAACACCAAATAACAAAAGATTTTTAATAAATTAAAAATCAAATCAAAGATCAAGAGAGAAAAATAATCGGTAAATAAAATATAATTGAGAGAGAAGAACTTATCTTTGATTTATGCCAATAACAAATTCTTTTCAATAACTCCTTCAAGATTCGAACGAAAAACGCCTCCGATGGTTAGAGTCTCGTGCTGATAACGTGTTATAAATAAAATAATGAAGAAATAAAACAAGAATAAAGAACAAGAATAAAGAGAAGATATAAAGAGAGATATTTGTATTATTCACAATATTAACTTATATACAATGCTTTCACAAACTCATCTATTTATAGGCATAAACAGTACATAATGTATTAAACTCTAATTAATAAAGATAATATTTCTAATGATAGAGTTTTTATTATGATAGACATCTATATAGATAATATTCATAACATAATTTCTATTTTACAAAAAGATATTACAAAATAGAGAACACTACTTACACATGGCGTTCTTCCCAAGTCGTTATGTACAGGTAATATTCTCCTACCTGCGCTATAAAAATTGGTCTAAATTTTAAAGTAAACTCAAAATATTTTATTTTTTTCAAATAAAATTGTAAAAAACTTAATTTACAATTTAGCCATTGAAATATACATATTTTTCATTTTGTATCCAATTTATAGTTTTTTATGAATAAATCCAATTTATTATTTTCGTCCCTGTTTACATTTCCTTCCCAATTCTTCCAATAATGTGTCACGTTTATTTTGGATAAATTGGGCAAAAATATTAGTTGTGGCAAACTTGGGTAAAAAGCACAAGGTACAAAATAGGAAAAAAGTACACTTTATAGGCTAAATGGTGAATTAATCCAAAAGTGGGAGACCTATCCTTCTATACCATTTTATATTGTTTCCGGCACGAATCATCTAGCCCCATCAGTTGAAGGAATAATTGTTGTTCCTGGAGGTCACGGGTTCAAGCATCAATACTGTGAGCATATTGATTGAGCGATCAATGTCTAATAGTTGAGAGCATATACTCTAGAACAGATATTATCGTAATCATTATAGCTAAAATCATATATATATATATATATATTGCTTCCGGGCTTATATAATAATACTTCCAACCCCCAGTTAATGTAATCTGTTACCACCATTGATGGGTATTCATTTGGACTCGTGTTTTGTTGGTTTAATGTTTTGTTTTTAAAATTTTTCAATCTAATTTTGTTTTTGTCTTATTATTTTTTGTTATATCTTCGTTTCGATTAGAATATTTTTTTAGTAGGTTTTAGATGGGTATAATAAGAATGATTGTGCGGGATCCTAAAATAAAAAGGTCATAAAATTTTGATAAATTATATTCATTCGATGATGTTAATCTTAAAATTTATTGTGAAAAATTTAAGAATCTCTTCGGAAAGATGAGTTATAATTGCTAAAATATTATAATTGTTTCTTAAATATGATAATTGATTGTAAAATCTTATAAATTATTCTTATTACTATTGTTTCTATAAAACCAATGGAGTTCTAGACACGGGTAAAAATCAAGTCTCTTTCTCATGCCTTCTTTCAAAAAATTAAAAAAATAATTTTCAAACCGTACACATTGCCCCTAAAAATACTAATGTCTCCTATATCCTAAATCCTAAACCATACACCCTAAAAATACACATTGCTCCTAATTCCCTAAACCCTAACTACAACCCCTAATCTTAAACCTTAAACTCTTTAATTTGAAATAGAGGCATGAAAAGAAGCATGAGAAAGAGGTAAATGATTTCCATCCTCTAGACAGACGCAAAAAAACGATCGTACAGATATCCCTAAAAAAATACTTCAAAAGGTCACATTTTTAGAATCAGTGAGAGCTATAAATAATTACTTCTAAGAATTACATTTTAATAATTATACATGATTTCAAAAATCTTTAAATCATTCTTGATTTTTTTTAATAAATTTAGTAGATATATTATTCAAATACTAAATGACTTTAAAATTATAAGTATGAACCAATCAGAATCGAACATGTGTAATTTAAAAGAACTATTTGATACTTAATTACACACACAAAAAAAACTAAGTGGATATTTGCATAAAAAGTTAGGTATCACATTATACCAATAAAAAGAGTTAGGTATCACGTTGCACCAAAACAATGTAGTTAAGTACCAAACATTGTATTTTTAATTCATGATGGATGAAACTATTAGTTTTTTTTTCATATAATTGTCGTTTGGATTTTTTTAAAAAAATACTAAAAGTTCATCTAGATTAAAATTAATTTATAATCTTAAAATAATCATGAGAAATAATGTGATAGTTGTTTAATTTATCTCTTATTTATGAGGTCGTGTGCTCAAATACTAGCTTGAAAATAAAATATATTTTACTACCAGCAATTTGTTTTTAAATTAGTGACGAAACTAGGATTTACAAATTGTAGGATTATAAGGAGATATGTAATTTGAAATTTTTAATGACACTACGATAAGTACGTTAACATATTCAAAAAAAAAATTAATTGAGGTCAATTCTTATATTTTTTTAAAAAATAAATAGCGGAAAAACCAGATATGCCAATCAACTAAACCAACATTTAGAAAATCACAATTAAATTCGCTCAAACTATAGCCATTGTTTAGCACACTAAAAAGTCCTTAAAGTTTATTAAAATGACTTTTTAAATACATGAAATTAGGGATAGCAACGGGTTGGATTGGGTTTTCGACAGTCTCGATTTTGATCTGAAATTTAAATCTTTCAAACTGACCTCGATCCAATCTTAATATTTTTTATCTCAACAGATATTATAAAAATTATAACCCGATTCCGATCCGACCCCAATATTTTAATAAAAAATTCGAATAAACTCGGCTCGACCCAAAAAATTAATAAAAATATTAAATATTATATATAAATATATCGGTCAAAAAAATTCATCCTAAACCCGACTTGACTTTATTTTTTTTGAACAAGCTAGAATGATTACAGTAGTATCTGTTTTAGAATATAATCTCTACCATTTGACTTTTATCGCTCAATCACTCTGTTGACATCGTTGGTGTTCGAACCCGTGACCTCTAAGATCAACAACCGTTCCTTTAATCTCTACCATTTGACTTTATTTTTTAATCCCAACCCGAACCCAATTTTTTAAATAAAAAACTCACCCCGATCGGGTCAAAACCCAAAAAAGATCAAATTATCATTCGTACCTGATATTAGCTTTTTTAAATTTAAAAGAAATTAAAACATTAAACCAACCCTTAAAACAATACAATATTGTGAAATTTATAAATAATTATAATAATCAAATCTAAAAAAACAATTGATTTCATTTATAAGAGAAAAATAAAAAAACATTTAGAAAATGTAGAATTCAAAGTTTTTAAGTAAAAATGTATAATTTTAACCATTTAACATCATAATCTAATAAAAAATTTGAATAGCGGTTATCATTTATATATTACACCGTTTGCCTAAGAATATCCTCTAGGAATTTTAGTCGATTTAAATCAAAATTTTCATACCTGGTAACTGAAATAGCATCCAAATCTCATTGAAATGAAATATTCTATAAAAAATAATCCAGAGAAATATTTTCTAAAAAACCCATTTCATCATAGGTAAATGGAGGTTAACCCATCTTTCAAAGATCACCACTTTCATCCCAAAAACAAATCCACTGCTTTTAGCACATAACCATAAAAGTTAAACATGCATAAGACTTTCTGGTATTTAAACCCAAAAATACACTCCCTGCACAAAAGAGTGTACCAGAGAAGTGATTTCACATGTACAGGCAGCCCAGGCAAGATCCATAATGGAGTTTATCAAGCCTGATTGTCCAGGATGCCGATTGACAAGTATTCTAGTCGAGATTACGAATGGGGAGGAAAAAAACAAGATATGACCGAGTGAGAACAGCAAAAAAGAAAGAAAGAATCATACAATAGCAATGAGTTGTTTTCATCCTTGACATGCTGATGAAATGGTTAAAACCATCTTCACTTCATGATCAACATGTTATGATGCACTGTCATACTTGGCAGCATGCATGTTGAACCACATCAGTAGAACTTTTCAGACTCAAAAGTTGCCGGTTTCTTTATAACCTGATACAACAATCAACTGGATTCCAGCAATCGTTAATCGTTATCGTTCATCCAAATCAGAGGAAAACTTCCTAGCAAACGGAACGATGTACTTTACCTGTTCAGCATGGCTTTCTCTTGTCTACTTTTAAGTGTATATTATACCATTTCTTCTTCTTAGTTCTATCCCTCGTGGAATGTTTCCTGTCTCGTACTCCGTCTTCTTCTTTGTCCTCTTTGGAGGCAGCCTTACTCTTGTTCCTACTTGAACTTCGCTTAATTAGCGGAATAGTTGTGTACGATGCATGAATCTCATTCCTTTGTTTCAGAAGCTCATCAATCTGTGAAATTCAACATATAGGATGTGATCGAGAAATTTATCTATTCATTTCTCAGGGATACTAGATACACAAGTCCACATGTTAAATCTCACCTCTTTCATTTCGTTTGTGTATCTGCTGGTCATTTCAGTAAATTGTGCCAGGACCTGCAAGCAATTTACATGAATATCAACATGAAAAAAGGGTTTAAGACGGGCATTAACAATATATTTGCGCAAGTAAATACTTCTCTATATTCCGTTTCAAACTTCGACAGTTCTGCTCGTTTGGACAGAATCTCTGCTTCCACTGCTCTAAGGTTCTCCTTTTCCTCTATGAAAGGAGCTGTACAAATAGCTTCTATTGTGTAACTTACACTTTTGAAAAAGTTGTCACCTAGAAGTTACGTACCAGAATATTAAAACCGTATTGAGCTTTATCCATGCATATAAACCAATAGGCACATGACCTCCATGAGGCATATAAATTAAAGAGCTAACCATAAACAGCAAATATATGTGTGCCGGGTTTTAATTCCATTATTTCACACTGTTGAAATCCATCCAGCTTTTTGAAGAAAGCTGCATCTGGATCCTTTGCGGCAGCTACCTGCAGTGATGCATTTCCAGAACCAGAAGAAAAGCAACAAAATCAAACTTCAACTTCAATGTGAAGCGCAATTATGCCACATTCGGAAATGGTAACTCACAGAGTTTACTGTTTGATCCAAGCAATAGACAGGGAATCCAAGAAAATACATTCCAGCAGATGTAACTTTTCCTGTTTTAGCACTGTCCTCCTACACCGAAAAGAACGGACAACTTTGAATTTCTAAAAAGAGAAAAGCGGAAGGGAAGGAATTCATTACCTGTAGTGCGAGGCTTAATCCACCATTATCTTCAAGATCAAAATACAATAACTGCAACCGATAACAAATAGAGGGAAAAAGGGAGTAATTCTAATTCTTGATGCACAAGAAAAGGTTAAGAGAATATATTCTTTTTTATTTCGAGTCGCTATGAAAACCAGATAACTAGTTAGCAAAGTAAATATAATTGTATTTCGAAGCATTTCCAAAGGAGAACATGAGCCCAATACAATTGGCCATTGGATCTTTATATAAGTCGATAGTTCTAAGCTTCCATACATCAAAACTTAGGGAGCAAAACATGTTACAAGGATATTCAAATCCATATAAAAGGTAACACTACACAACACACGAACTTCGCCATAGAACACATATCAAAACCACCTAGAATGGGATCACAAGTACACAAAATTATCACAAGAAAAAGTTCATCTCTCAAGACACAATAACACAACTATGAAAAAATAGAAGGGATGAAACTCTAGCTTCGGGTACCAATTTTATGTTACTTAGACCCTAGCTTCAATTATTCTCGAGTCAATGAATTCTTATAACCTAAATCAACATAATGCTCCCATGGTGATGGTATTTTTATTTCTTCTTTTTTGCATCACACATTGACTCACACACATTGCAAAAGGTTGAAAAGGGGTACAGTTCAAATTTTATTTCATCAGTATGATAAAGATTAAATGAACCAAGGTTTCTATCAATGCAACCTCCAAACAACACTCCCCCGACAAAAAGAAAAAAGAAAGAAAAGAAACAGACACTAGTTTCATATGCAGTTGATATTGAATTTATAAGTTCTAAGTCATCATTTATCCACCTTGAACTTGCTTTTATCAGATGATTGTACTCGGCAAACAAACCCTTCTCTTGCTTCTTCTTCTGTTATTGCAACAGAGTAGAAGTGAGCACATTGTTTTTCAACCTGTTAAACATGCAACAAATTCAGTGGTTGAATAAATGATCTATAAAAGCATTACAAAATAACATGAATTTAATTATCTCACCTTCCTAGAAATAGGTTGCCCTGGCAGAAGTGGGCGAGTAATGACTGAACCATTAAGTGCCTCCTCTAAAACAGTTGCAGATACAGTGGTTTTAATTGGCACACCAAGTTTACTATTCATAGGAATTAGTTAAAATAATATCCAATGCATTACACTCACAAAGGCAATGGAACACTTTAGCTGATATAATAAGAACAATGAATTACCTAAAAAGTGCAGCAAACATGGTGTTCACAGCCCCCAAACTTGAAAGATCTAGCTCCAAATCTTGGTTTTCAGCTTCAACGGCCTATTCAAATATAAAACATCATGATCAATTAAATTTCAAGCTTCATCAATAAAATCATGTTTGGAAATACATGATGGAACATTAACAAGTTCGAAAGTGGAAGAACAGGATTCTTTAAAGCCACCATGTGCAACCAGTGCTTCTAAGGTGCTGTGCCTTAACCATGCAAGGCACATTGATGAAGTCCAAGCTAAATACACCAAGCACTTTTATAAGGCACAAGCCGCAGGCCTAATCATGCTTGATTGAAGCTCTCTTTAACAATTTATTTTATTTTTATTTAAATTACCCATATCTTCACTAATAAAAAAGGGATGATGGGACTCTAAGAGAATCATGCATATTGGCCAAGAAAAGTAAGGGAAAAGTTTGCATGTTCACCACTCTTTTAGAGTATATTTTCTTAGTTATGAATCTTAAGTTACTTTTTATGTATACACAAACGGACCTACAAAAATACACGCATATGCATATTGTGTTTCTTTTACGTCTTGCACCTTGCTCATATAAAAGGCTGTAGTGCCTAGATATCGCCTTTTTCTATTGGCACCGATGAATACAACGTAAACAAATGTAACAGCAAGAAATCAGAGACAAACATCATGCTAAAAATACTTCAGAAATTAGATGCATTTATAGCTTACCTCAAAACCAGCAGCGTCATATTGGCGTCTTTTATCTGGATCACACAAGATATTATAAGAAAATGTAACCTCCTTGAACATATCAGCTGCAACAGGATCATTTCCATTCTTATCAGGATGGTACCTGAAACACCATAAGATTAGCATTTATAAATATAGAGCTAAGCCACCCTAATAGAGCAAGATTTCATGCGTGCAACCAGAACTTTATATGTCCACCTCTCTGAAAAATAGGCAATGCAGTACAATCTACGTCCCAGGACCCAAACCACATATTTCATGTATAATTTGAAAGGAATATCAACAGGGAAATAAACCATTCTTTGGACTTATGTTGGAAATAATCCTTTGGGGACTTCCCTGATAATTTTATCTGTTGTCTGAACGGCGTTCAAGAAGGGGACAAACGCAAGGGTGCGAAATTAGACATTATAATTAACCATAGTAATGACTAAGCTCAAACCAGTGAACCCTGATGTATTCTCTAGTTCAATGTAATAACTAAAAGCTTGAAGAAAAAAGTAAGAAAAATGGAACATACTTTAGAGCCATTTTCCGGTAGGCGCTCTTAATTTCCTGATCCGTAGAGTTCTTGGAGACTCCAAGCACCTCATAAGGATCTCGACGGAGATGCTTGGCCATGCCATCGTTCTTTTCAGACTTGGATCGATGTGGCGGCATTTCTAAAAACACCCACCAAACAAAAAGGGGAAAATCTAATGTTTTCTTCTTCTTTTACGTTTTGACAGTAAAAAAAGAGAAAACCCAGAATCCAAAACCTTCAACTAAATTCCAAAAACGTAATGAAAACCGATTCCTTATCTTTCCAATTCCGCAAAGCAGGAAACTTTTCTGGGGTTTAAAAAGAGAGTATGGTAAGAGGCGGGGACTCCATGGGACCTGAAAGCTGTAGCTTCGGAGAGGGGAAGAGAGATGAAGATAGAGACAAACGAAGAGGACGAAAGTTTGGAGGGGAAATCAATTAATTAATTAACTGATATTCATTCTGCTTCAATGGAGTAATTTGTTTTCTAAATTTTCCCCCTTTTTCTATCTGCACAGCGCCACTGTGCACTGGGCTCTGCACTGCAGCGCATATCTGCTTGCATTGGCACGTGTCGATTGATCGAGGCGCACGTGGGTGAGTGTTGCGCATAATGTTCCCGGACACAGGGTGGCGAAAACGGTGTCAAGCGGTGGTTTCCTCCATTTTGCCACCTCCATTGCCATTTAATTAATCGAATGTAATTATAGTAACGATCGATATATAATGATTTTGATATGGTATAAAGATTATAATATTTATAATTTATATGTTTGTAATAATTTTCATTATTAAAAATATTTATAATAATATATTTATTATATTTATAATTATTATAAATATTTTTTTAACAAGCTAATATGAAATTTCAATTTAAAGTCATTGTATATTTTAATATGTTTTTCTATAAAAATATATTGAATACAACTTAAGTACATGTAAGTATTTCTTCTCTCTTATTTGTTTCTTCTTCCATGGAGTATTTTTTTTAATTCTTTGTTTTTGTGTGTTCATAAGATTTAATTACATACGTATCTTACGTTTAAAAAGAGGTAGAGAACATTAATCTTACACCAAAAATTAAAAAAAAATCTTAAAATATTTAAATGGTGATATTACACATATTATTAGATATATCTTTCAGTAAGAGGATAATAGGATCATGACAAATGATATTAGAGTAACTCTTTAACTGTCTGATTCCATGCCGAACTTTCATGAGTGGGGTAGGTGAGATACAATTAGTCAATCTAGAGAACGGAAGCTCGTGACAAAAGTGTAATGAGGTTGAATGAGGAGAATGTCATGCCTGAGAAGTAGAGATTATTAATATCATATCAGAAAAAAAAAGTATTTGGGTATATAAACGGTGACACTTCATCTCCTATTACACATATATTTTAAGAAAGAGAATAATAGCCTCTTGACACATACATGTGATGTATCCTCACATAATTTTTTATGATTTCTTATCTTTTGTTTTTTAAAACATAAAATTTATTTTATATTTATTATTTTTTTTATCGTATTTATACCTAAATTTTAGAATATTATTATTATTTTCTTTATTTTTATTCGTTGACTCAATCATTTTATCATATGAACACCTCTATTTTTTACCTTAAGAGTTGGTTAATTTTTTATAAATAAAAGTTGGCATGGAAAAATTATAAGATGGACATTTTTGCGATAATAATCCTTTGGCTATCCTTATTTGTTCCTCTTGAACCAAGTAGAGCATAAGATCACCAATTTCTTCAACTTTCAACAATTTCACCAAAATTTAAATGAATAATCTTAACATTTCTATATTATTAATAAGCAATCTAACATCAAGGATAGATACATAATTCTATATCAAAGGAGTAAACCTATAAAATTTTAAGATGAATAAACTTACAAAATTTAATTAAAATAAATCTTTAATAAATAATACACAAATATTTTTAAATTATATATAAATTTTAAATTTTTAAAGAGACGATTACCCATCGATCCCTTATTCGGTCCATCGATGTTAATCACCATCTTGCCCTATCCTTGAGAGAAAGTTACAAGTCTTTATCACCCCAACTACTACAAGGCCCAATGTGGTAACAATTCTCCTCTTAATCTTAAAAGTTACAACTCATTCCTAATCAACCCTCCCTTTGTTTCCCAAAATCCATAACATTTATGACAGCAAATGAAATCAAATTCATAGGGGTTTTGTTAGAGTGGGGAACCAAAATGGTGACATCACACCTAACTATTCATATTCACTTTGAATTCATTTTCTATGGCTTTAGACAGACAAAGATGGAGCAACTTGTGTTGTCTTTCGAAGCTTAAAATAAAGGTATATACTCATGATTTAGGTGAACTTGTTCATCACGTTATCTATGATCTCAAACAATTAGGATTTTTTATTTTAATTTTTTAAGGTGAATCATCATCTCTTTTCTACATGTAATTAGTGGATGAGTAATTATTATTAAGAGTGTTTAAAACCGGCTCAATGGGTACCCAATGACCCAATAAATTTAATATCAATATTATATTATTACTATGTTTCAACATCATTTTCATTTTTTTAACTTGCATTATGAGTTTATTGGGCCGATGGGTACTCATTGGGTCGATTTTGAACATCCCTAATTATTATATTGTTATTTTAAGATGAACGATTCTGATTGCTTAGACCATAAATAACGTGGTGAACAAATTCACCTAATAATCTTTCCATTACTTGGGAAACTTAGATTTTTATAGGATACAAATTCTATGGAAAAATTAGACAAATAATTATATATACAAAAAAAACAAGGGATACACTTGAACTTCAAATATTTTAATTTTAGAAATGAGTTTTACTTTTATATCTAAATTTATTTTATTGAATGAATCTTAGTTTGATTGATAGTGTATAGTATTAATATAAATATATTAAATATTAAAATAATATTTAAATATATGTAACACTATTTATATGTTAAATTAATTAAAGACAAATATCTTATTTTTTAACTAATATGATGATTGGACCGTTAAAATTTAACGATTATGACATATCATATGATAATATATTTTAAATGATATGACATCTAACCTATCAAATATATATTTTAAATATATAGAATATAATTTTATTCTAATATAAAATATAAAACAATTAAAATTCAAATAAAACATTAAAAATTAATTAATTCTAAAATAAAAAATTACTAAATTAAAATAATTTTAATCAAGAGTAACTAGTTTTTAGTTTACGCATATCTCTTTATTTAGAAGTTTAGTTTTTCTTGTAAAACAATTGTTTCAATGGGGATTTTCTCTATTCTTCTTGTAAAACAATTGTTTCCAACCCCAAAACAGAGAGACACTGGTGTTACTTAAGATTCATCAACGTAATCAACAAATGATGATCATGGTTGTTACCTTTTAGAACGATGCAAGTAGGGTGTTTATTGTCGGATATTAGATCAGATTCGATTTAATTTTTTTGAATAATTAGATTTTGGGATCTATGATATAATGATTCGTATCCAATCCGAAGAAGCGGATATCTGCATATTCGGATATCGGATATTCAGATCGGAGAGTCGGATATTCGATTATCTAAAAAATATAATTTGATTATATTAATTTTTCGAAGATTGTATTTATAAAAATTTTAGAATTTCAAATATAATAAACAACAAATTACTAAACACACTAAGTTTCACAATTATAAAAGTTTTAATTTTATTTTTTTAAATATAACAAACACTGAATTGTTAAATAGAACAAAATTAATATTATGAAAATTTAAATTTTTGATTTTCGGATAATCCAAAACTTGAAATATTATGATCTATATCTGATCTTAAAAACTTAAAATTGGATCGGATATCCGATCAAAAATAAAAACCGGATCGCATATCCAAATTATCAAGTCAATAGATAATCAGATCGACCGGATCAGATATTTTTGAATATCCCAAGAGACAAGAGAGCAAAAAGAATTTTTTCCTAGGTCCCTTCAAAGAAAATAAAACTGCATTCCTTAGGGACTCTCACAGCATAGGTTTTTAATCGTTAATATCGTTATATTACATTTGCACAAATTCTTAGTGATTAAGAAAACGATTGTTGTTGTTAGAGGTCACAGGTTCGAGTACCAATATTGCAAGCACATCGACGGAATGATTAATATCCAATGGTCAAGAATTTACTGAATAAAATATATGAATACAGTCATATCCACCTGTGTAAAATATCAAACTAAAGATCAGCCAAAAAAGTAAGCAAATAAAAGTGCATGCTTGATGACCATGGGGATCTAAGTGTTAGAATTAATAACATGACAACAAAGGGTCATACTCAGCGGAGGCTTCAAAGTAGCCTTAATGTCACAACCCGCCACCTAGCACTGAGGCAAACTAGACATCTTTGGGTATTTCAAGGCAATCATGCACCAAGGAAGCATCTAGAATGATTAGAGTGGTCTACAATAATCTTGAAGCTTGCAGCAAGGTTCTAGAAGGTTTTACCAAAGTCAGGATGCATCTGGAAGACTCTAGATGATTCTAGAAGACTTTAGATGATTCTGGAAAGATCTAGAATATTCTAGAAGTACTCTAACATTCTAGAAGGATCCAGAATATTGAAGAAGACCTTGGAAGATTTTAGAAAGATAGAGACTACTCCAGATATCTCTAAAATTCTCTAGAATATTATAGATAATTGTAGACATGTATAGATACATGTAGATATCTCTAGAATAGTATAGGTTATTGTAGATATTTATGGAGACAACATAATAGTCGTCCGATCAAATTAATCTCATCTGTCCGTTTGAGAGGTATGAGCCTATAAATAGGACCACCCTCCTTCATTTGTATTCATCCCATAAAATCTTAACTTTCAAGTATTGTAAGCTATTTCTACTTAATAAAGTTTCTCTTTCCCAAATTCTTGCCTTCTTAATCTTTCAAGTTTTTTAGTCCTTAAGTTTGAGTGATCAAGGCTTGTTAGAATAGTTCGAGTGTGCTAACGCCGTACGGATCGATTTAAGATAATTAAGTTCGTGACATTAAGCTACTTAACCAAATGTGACCAGATCAATAACTATCCACAGGTAGCAAAAACTCCTTCGTATTTGATCAAGCACTAGTATGTTAAGTACTTAAAAAGGTAGCATTATATTTATTTTCAAAAGATAATTGGTTCTTCAACAATTGATAACAAATCTAACTAGATTGGGAGTTCCAAACGAATTTCTATATTTTATTCTCTTCAGAAAGATATTTTAAGAAAAGTCTCAACTTTCCAACCATAACGGTACAACCATAATGGTACAACAATAACAGTTTAAGGAAATGCAAACATGACAAACTTTACCGAGCAAAGTATGTTAGAGTTATATGATAAAAGAATAAACTGATTTATTAACATAAGAAGCAGGTATTCACAACAAAATATATTGTCAGAAACATGTACATAAAACAAGTTTAGTGCATCCTTCACTGGTACAATGGGCAATAGACAGAAAATAGTATGTACCAAATATGAACTTTTTTGTATAATATTTCTTGAAAGAATTGAGTCCCCCTGTGGTGTATGCTTAGCTGATGAGGTAGGTGTGAGAAATAGGTAATGCTTGAATCCCACACGAATAATAAATACATTTGAGAATGGGTATTTATTAAGGTATCCCTTCATTCCCTTGTTGAGTGATAGAGAATAAAGGAGTCCCTTGCGTACCGCTGCCGCCGATGTCTGACTCGACTTGTGATAACATGTGTCTTTGAATTTGGGTGTACACTGTTTGAAACGTGCTAACCTTTGGGGGAAAATCGCATAAAGTTGCAAGTACATACACCGAGACGCCTTATTTCTAAGGCAGTGACCTCCATACCACGATACGGTCAATTTTTCTATAAGTTCATTCTTTATTTTTTCTTGTCAGTGCTAACGCCCTTTTTTTTGCAATATATCCAATCCAACAATAGGGAATGTGAATTTCATAACAAAAGATGTTGTACTCACAGGCCCTGGTGCATCAAGAACATCTTTGCCCATGTATGTTCTGTTTACCTGCCTTCGCTGCACCTCAACATTTCTTGAAGGAGATAAACCCCTTGAAGCAACCATTACTCTTTCAGGAGATCTTTTTCTTAAATGATCTGAAGTCCAAGGACAACATGAATTTGATGTGGTCACATGAAGAAAATCATCCACTCTTCTTGTGGAAGGAATTTTGCCCAAGATACTGGTTTCCCTTGATTCAGGCACTCGATCTCTAGGTTCAGGTATTCGCTCCCTTGAATCAAGAATTTGCTGAAGTGTCTCGTAACTGTTGGGTCGAGGTTGTCCTATTATTGACAATTTTACACGAATTTCCATGCCATTTTCATTCTGAGCCTGTCTAAACACATTTTTTTGCACGATTTTAAACCGTATATCATCTCTACTAATATGAACATCTTTTGTTTAAAATGAAAAAATGTTAGTAATTTAACATCAGTAAAGAAATCAGAAAAATAAAGATTCGCAATGTAGAAGCATAAATTTGTACCATTCAATCCATTAGTCTTAAAAGTCGTTGCATAACCGTCATGTCATAAAGTTATTACCCTCTTTCTAAAAGACATGTCTACCGTTTATATATCTCAAGACCTCCTTTTTCCTTTCCGATGTGGGATTAATATTTCTTGCCTCTTTTTAGGCGTGGTAATCACCTTTTGTCTGTAGAAAAGAAAAAAGCCTCTGCTATAACTTTTCAACATAAGAAAACTTACTTTCATAGAATGTAAGCACTGAAATGGAAACACTACTGTTCCAAAAATACTATTGCCAAACACATATCCAACATTTATAAGTGGAAAAGTTATGCATTCTTGAACTCCAAAATCCAAATTCTAGGAAAGATGTTAAAAATAAGTTAAATATTTTGAATATAATAGTCACACACAAGATCATAACCTGTAGTAACAAATTACTGGTAATAAAATCAAACAATTGAAGAAACGGCACCGTTCAGGAGTTAAGAGAGATGATCGTACCTAAGAAATTGGGGGAGTTGAATTTGAAAATGAAAATTGAGACACGTAAAGAAATTGAAGCAATTGAAGAGCTTAAAAGAAACGGCACCGTTCAGGAGTTAAGAGAGAAATATCCCCAGGGCAGCTTGGTAAATTCAATTGGCTAGTAAAGACAAATCCAAGACAGCTGGAGTAACGGTCTTCAGGAGAATTCAACCAAAAGTGACACCTGTTAAAAAATAATACAGTGTATGGCAAAATTATATATGCTGATGAAAACAGAATGTAAAGCATGATTGATGAATTGAGAAAAATCCTATCTTTTATTATTTATTTCTCTCCTACATCTATTCTCTGCTTCTTTTCTTAATCTAAAATTTTGCATTTTTCTATAGCATCGTTACAAATTGGTAACTCAGAGCCAGTCTATTGATCCACCATGCTAGGAAAAATAAAGAAAAAACCATCGATAAAAGGCCAAACAAGTATTCCAGAACCAAAGGACTCGCAGGACCTCGAATCAAGTCAAGTTGAGCCAACTGAAGAGGAAACAAACAAAAATATATTAGATCTTAAACACTAAATTCTTAAACAATGTCAAAATTTTAAATCTTAATGTTATAAATGAAAAATTAGATTGAGAGTACCATAGAATATTAGATCTCTATAAAATTTAATTCAAATTAATCAACCAATAAGTCAGATACAAGAAGTTAAACAAAAATATATATTTTGATGCACAACGTATAAATAAAAATTACAATCTAAATCTATAACCTTAAATATTAAATTTTAAAATCTAATATTTATTTATACGTTGTGCATCAAAATATATATTAATCATAATCAACCAATAAGTCAGATACGCTCTAAAATTTAAAATCTAAATCTATAACCTTAAATATTAAATTTTAAACACTAAAAACATAAATCCCTAAACTAAATATATACACCACCCTAAAATTAACACGTTTATATATCAATTTTTATCCCTAAAATTACATTTATAATGTTGGAAAGATCTAGAACATTCTAGAAGGATATGGAATATACTAGAAGTATCTCGAACATTCTAGAAGGATCTAGAATATTGAAGAAGACCTTGGAAGATTTTAGAAAGATAGAGACTACTCCAGATATCTCTAGAATTCTATAGAATATTATAGATAGTTGTAGATATGTATAGATACATGTAGATGTCTCTAGAATAGTATAGGTTATTGTAGATATTTATGGAGGCAACATAATAGTCGTCCGATCAAATTAATCTCATCTGTCCATTTGGGAGGTATGAGCCTATAAATAGGACCACCCTCCTTCATTTGTATTCATCCCACAAAATCTTAACTTTCAAGTATTGTAAGTTATTTCCGAGCTTAATAAAGTTTTTCTTTCCCAAATTCTTGCCTTCTTAATCTTTCAAGTTTTTTAGTCCTTAAGTTTGAGTGATCAAGGCTTGTTTGCATAGTTCGAGTGTGCTAACGCCGCACGGATCGATTTAAGATAATTAAGTCCGTGACATTAAACTACTTAACCAAATGTGACCAGATCAATAACCATCCACAGGTAGCAAAAACTCCTTCGTATTTGATCGAGCACTAGTATGTCAAGTACTTAAAAAGGTAGCATTATATTTATTTTCACAAAGATAATTGGTTCTTCAACAATTGATAACAAATCTAACTAGATTGGGATTTCCAAACAAAATTTCTATATTTTATTCTCTTCAGAGAGATATTTTAAGAAAAGTCTCAACTTTCCAACCATAACGGTACAACCATAATGATACAACAATAACAATTTAAGGAAATGCAAACATGACAAACTTTACCGAAAAAAGTATGTTAGAGTTATATGATAAAAGAATAAACTGATTTATTAACATAAGAAGCAGGTATTCACAACAAAATATATTGGTAGAAACATGTACATAAAACAAGTTCAGTCACCCTTCACTGGTAGAATGGGCAATAGACAAAAAATAGTATGTACCAAGTATGAACTTTTTTGTATAATATTTCTTGGAGGAATTGAGTCCCCTTGTGGTGTATGCTGAGCTGATGTGGTAGGTGTGGGAAATAAGTAATGCTTGAATCCCACACGGATAATAAATACCCTTAGGAATGAGTATTTATTAAGGTATCCTTCCACTCTCTTGTTGAGTGATAGAGAATAAAAGAGTCCCTCACGTACCGCTATCGCCGTTGTCTGATTCGACTTGTGATAACACATGTCTTTGAATTTTAAATACTTAACCGAATAGATTTATTAACAAATAATCCGAGATTTAAATGGATATATAATCGATAAACAGATATATTTTTAGATAGATATTAATAGATAATCCGAGATTTAAATGGATTATATCTGTTATTTTTAGAATATTTTAAATTTAATTAATTTAAATTTGAAAATAAAATATGATTTTTGGACGTTTCTGCCCCCACGTTCAGCCTATAAATAAGAAGTTGATCTCTCAGTTTTTCTCATTCTATTCAGAGTTCATATGTCTTACTTGAGAGATTTTGAGAGTATCCTTTTGTTCGACTCCCGTTCCAACGAACATTTTTGCTACAGTCCACTCCAAACTTTGGGTGTACACTGTTTGAAGCGTGCTAACCTTCAGGGGACAACCGCCTAAAGTTGCGAGTACACACACCGGGACGATTTGTTTCTAAGGCAGTGACCTCCATATCACGATACGGTTAATTTTTCTATAAGTTCGTTCTTTATTTTTTCTTGTCACGCCATGTTTTGTAGTACATCCAATCCAACAATAGGGAATGTGAATTTCATAACAAAAGATGTTGTACTCACAGGAAGATGTTGTACTCACAGGCCCTGGTGCATCAAGGACATCTTTGCCCATGTATGTTCTGTTTACCTGCCTTCGCTGTAACTCAACATTTTTGAGGGAGATAAACCCCTTGAAGCAACCATTACTCTTTCAGGAGATCCTTGTCTTAAATGATCTGAAGTCCAAGGACAATATGAATTTGATGTGGTCACATGAAGAAAATCATCCACTCTTCTTTGTGGAAGGAATTTTGCCCAAGATACTAGTTTCCCTTGGTTCAGGCACTCGATCTCTAGGTTCAAGTATTCACTCCCTTGAATCAGGAATTTACTGAAGTGTCTCGTAACTGTTGGTAATTTAACATCAGTAAAGAAATCAGAAAAATAAAGATTTGCAATGTAGAAGCATAAATTTGTACCATTCAATCCATTAGTCTTAAAAGTCGTTGCATAACCATCATGTCATAGAGCTATTATCCTCTTTCTAAAAGACATGTCTACCGTTTATATATCCCAAGACCTTTCTTTTCCTTTCCGATGTGGGATTAATATTTCTTGCCTCTTTTTAGGCGTGGCAATCACCTTTTTTCTGTAGAAAAGAAAAAAAAACTCTGCTATAACTTTTCAACATAAGAAAACTTACTCTCATAGAATGTAAACACTAAAATGGAAACACTATTGTTCCAAAAATACTATTGCCAAACACATATCCAACATTTATAAGTGGAAAATTATGCATTCTTGAACTCCAAAATCCAAATTCTAGGAAAGATGTTAAAAATAAGTTAAATATTTTGAATATAATAGTCACACACAAGATCATAACCTGTAGTAACAAATTACTGGTAATAAAATCAAACAAAATCTTAAAATAAAGGGGCAGAAAATAAGGAATACTACAAATGCAACATCACAGAAGTGATCATCTTAAAATATAGAACATTACTTAAATAGTCATTGCAGAAACTTGGACATACAAAAACAAGATTGAGAAATGTTTCTAAACAGTAGTAAAATGCTTAAAAAATATACCGTTTGTTGTTAAGTTGGCTCAACAAGGAACCATCTGCATTGCTTCTCAATCTATCCCTTACAGATCGATTAGTTTCAGCAACATGATGAGAATCAAAAAGATCGGCATCTGAAGCAGCTCTCGACCTCTTCAGTCTTCACAACCTAGAGCAACTTAAGCAATAAAGTACAGATTCACAACAAGCCAACACATTGTTACGATAGAAGGAGAAGAAGGACGAAGAATCGAGAAATTGGGCTGAAATTAAGGCTAAAATCGAAGAAATTAGGGATGATCGTACCTGAGAAATTGGGGGAATTGAATCTAAAAATGAAAATTAAGACACGTAAAGAAATTGAAGCAATTTAAGAGCTTAAAAGAAACGACATCGTTCAGGAGTTAAGAGAGAAATATCCCCAGGGCAGCTTGGTAAATTCAATTGGCTAGTAAAGACAAATCCAAGACAGCTGGAGTAACGGTCTTCAGGAGAATTCAACCAAAAGTGATACCTGTTAAAAAATAATACATTGTATGGCAGAATTATATATGCTGATGAAAACAGAATGTAAAGCATGATTGATGAATTGAGAAAAATCGTATCTTTTATTCCCTATTTCTTTCCTAAATCTATTCTCTGCTTCTTTTCTGAATCTAAAATTCTGCATTTTTCTATAGCATCGTTACAAATTGGTAACTCAGAGCCAGTCCATTGATCCACCACGCTAGGAAAAATCAAGAAAAAACCATCGATGAAAGGCCAAACAAGTATTCCAGAACCAAATGACTCGCAGGACCTCGAATCAAGTCAAGTTGAGACAACTGAAGAGGAAACAAAGGTGCCAAAATGGTGGGAGCAGCAAAATGTTGGCATCGATAACAACTTTAAAGAACTTTTCACGAAAATAGAAGAGACATGGATTTGTAGGACGAATGATGGAACTCATGGCCAAAGAAGCTGGCTTTACTAAGCTACACAACACAGAAGGCAGCTCTCAAAGGACACTTGGAGTAACTCCTATACCTGAGTTAAAAAGAGAATGAAAAAGAGCTACTCATGTGACTGTTATCGATAATCATAAGAAGTATTCTTACAACCCTGCTGAACCTGATATTTTATCTCCAAGACCTACCATTCCCTTGGATGTTAATTTGACTCCTAAAGTAGGTTAAACTGGGCAGAGTTTTTTAAAGAGAAAGGAAACTCAAGTAATAGTGGTGCATTTCATCCCAAACCTAGAATCGAACTGCAATTTTTTGAAAGGGATAATCCACGAGGATGGATTAGAAAATGTGACAAATATTTTTTAATATTTGGTGTGCCTAAAGAACAAAAGGTTGAAATTGAAACTATGTATCTGTTGGGAAAGGCAGAAGCTTGGTTTGACGGCTATATAATGCAGAAATACCGAGCTACATGGCATAAATTCACTACTGATCTATGCCATAGATTTGGTGACAAAGGATTTTCAGATGTCGTGGAAGAATTTAGTAAGCTGACACAGAAGGGTACAGTGGAAGAGTATCAAGAAAGATTCGATGAACTGAAACCCTACGTTCTGCAACAATACTCACTTTTGGAGGAAATTTATTTTGTGTCCATATTTCTGAGTGGAATAAAAGAAGAACTTAAGCATCACATCAAAATGCATCAGCCAAAATCCTTAGCATAAGTCTATAGGCAAGTTAAACTAGTCGAGTTATCCATGGAATTTGTAACAAAGAGATATAGATTTACTATAAAAACTACTACCTTTCAAGTTTAGGGGCAGATTCAGCGAGCTTTCCAGGCACCTATCAGCAAAGCTATCAAGAAACACACCTCTTCACAACCTGCAAATAAACAATCATTATTGGAGTACAGAAGATCTAACAATCTCTACTTCAAATGTGGTGAAAAATTTAGTCCGGGACGCCAATGCAAGTTCAAGCAACTAAATGTGATGGAAAATGAGGAAGAACGATAAGAAATTGAGGAAGGAACATATATTCTCCCAGGTAATGAGCAGCAGGATATAATTTTAGAAGTTTCTATGAATGCTCTTATGGGCAGTGCTGGGTATAACACCTTACGAATTCAGGGAACAATTAAAAGAAAAATACTGAGTATTATGCTTGACAATGGAAGCACACACAACTTTGTATATGTGGGATGGGCTCCAGAAGGGACTAAGCTAGTGGAGAATAAACTTTTAGCCATTACGGTTGCTAATGGGGAGAAGTTATATAGTACAACCCAATGTAATAAGCTTCACTGGAAAATGCAAGGCTTTCACTTTGAACATGATTTTCGAGTTCTTTCATTGGGGTGTAGTGATATGGTACTTGGAGTCGATTGGATGAAAAAGTATAGTTCTATTTTAATGGACTTTAATGAGATGACTTTGAGCTTTCAAAGAGGAGACCAATAGATTAAACTACAAGGGGGAACCAGAACCAATGCTGTTAAGTTGATTTCAAGGGAAAAGATGCAAAGGTTGGTCGAAAGGGATCCAGAAGTTAGTGGCGAAATCTACCTAATGAGTGCACTCACTTGTGAAACTATTACCCCTAAGGAAACCCAACCCTTATTGCTGGAATTTTAGAGGGTTTTTGAAGAACCAATAGGAATGCCACCGGCACAACAACATGGTCATGCTATAGTCCTACAACCAAACACACAACCCATCAATTTAAGATCATATCGGTTTCCTCATCATCAAAAGGTGAAAGTGGAAAAGCAGATTACTAATATGTTGTCCTCCTCCATTATGCAGACCAGTAAAAGCCCATTCGCATCCCCTTGCTTGTTAGTAAAAAAAAAGATGGCTCATGGTGATTATGTGTGGACTATAGGCAACTCAATATCGTGACTGTCAAGAACAAATTTCCTATTCCGGTGGTCAAAGATCTCTTGGATGAGTTAGCAGGGGTTAAATTTTTTTCAAAGATTGATTTACGATCTGATTATTGGCAGATTCGTATACAACCAGATGTTATTCCTAAAATTGCATTTCGTACTAATCACGACCATTTTGAGTTTAAGGTAATGCCTTTCGGACTAACGAATGCCTCAGCTACTTTTCAAGCACTTATGAATAACCTATTTGCTCCTTATTTATGAAAAATTTTCCTCGTTTTCTTTGATGACATTCTTATTTACAACCTTGATCTTTTCTAGAAGGTTCATCACCTAAGGACTGTTTTAGAGGTTTTATCTTCTAACAACTTGTTTGCAAAGAAAAGCAAATATTTTTTTGGTCAAACACAAGTTGAATATTTGGGACATCTAATCTCGGCTGATGGAGTTTCTACTGATCTATCAAAGATCGAAGCCATGGCTACATGGCCTCTTCCGAAGAACTTAAAGGCTTTGCGAGGATTTCTTGACTTGATGGGGTATTATCGCAAATTTATAAAAGATTATAGAGTAATCAGCAGGCCCCTTACCCAAATGCTTAATAAAGATGCTTTTTTTTTTACTTCTATCTCTACAACAACATTTTCTAAATTACAACAAGTTATGTGCACATCTTCTGTCATGTCTTTGCCAAATTTCTCTAAGGTATTCTGCTTGGAGATTAACGCTAGTTCTGAGGGTATTGGGGCAGTGTTATCACAGGAAGGCAGGCCTATTGCTTACTTGAGTAAGGCTCGCTTCCCTCACCTCATGGACATGTCCATTTACGAGAAAGAGTACCTTGCAATTCTGATGGCCATTAGTAAATGGAGACACTACTCTAAGGGTCGTCCTTTTATTTTAAAAACCGACCACGAACCACTCAAACACATGTTGGAACAGAAGTTGACAACTACAATCCAGAAAAAGGGCCTGACAAAGTTACTGGGATTGGATTATGTTATCCAATATCGAAAAGGGAAGTCTAATAAGGCTGCAAATGCATTATCTCGAAGACATAAAGGTCAGTTTGATCCCTCCCTATGGAAAATCACTATTGTAACTCCTAATTGGTGTTAGGCATTGAGAATAGTTATGTAGATGACCCTACGACTAAAGAAAATATTACTGTATTGGCAGTACATCCATCTACTTCTACTGATTGGACCTACACTCAAGGAATTTTGCGATTTAAAGGTAGGGTCTATGTTGGCATTACTGGAGATTTAAGGGTGCAACTTCTTCACCTTTTACATGCTTCTCCCTTGGGTGGTCACTCAGGCATACAAGTTATATATATGAGGATTAAACCACAATTTTTTTTGTCAAGACTCAAGGTTGCTGTGATTTCTTTTGTTCAGTAGTGCGATATTTGTCAGCGTATAAAACCTGAACATATTCCTAAGCCAGGTCTTCTGCAACCTATCTGTATTCTTAATCTTGCTTGGGAAGTAATTTCTATGGATTTCATCGAAGGCTTGCCCCCTCTTATAAAGTTAATTGCATATTAGTAGTCTTGACAAATGCACTAAATATGCCCACTTACAACCTATTTCCCATCCCTACACAGCATTGGATATTGCTAAGTCTTACCTTGAGCAAATCTACAAACTTCATGGCCCTCCTCGGATTGCCATTTTTGACGGAGACTGAACTTTCACTAGTCTATTTTGGAAGGAACTTATGCGTCAGTTGGGCACTACAACTTATTCCACTACAACATACCATCCAGAATCTGATGGACAGACAAAAAAATTGAATCAATCCTTAGAGCACTACTATCTACATAGTATGTGTTTCCTACATCCTAAAGAGTGGGCTCGGTGGCTTCCATAGGCCCAATGGTGGTACAACACAAACCACCACACTGCCATTGGGGTAACCCCTTTTGAAGCTCTATATGGGTACAAACCACCATTGTTGCCAGTTTACCAACAATCCATGGTTCAAGCAGTCCATGACACTATGACTAATCGTGAAGAGCTACAAATACAGTAGAATCTTCAAAAGGCTCAACACCGTATGAAGCAGAATGCGGATAAAAAACGAAGTGAGAGACAATTTTCAGGTGGGTGATGAAGTTTACCTTAAACTCCAACCGTATCGACAGACCTCCCTTGCTCTCTGGACAAATTTGAAGCTTGTTGCTCGGTACTTTGGTCCCTACAAGGTCTTTGAACAAATTGGTGAAGTTGCCTATCGCCTACAGTTACCACCAAAATCAAAACTCTATCTGGTCTTTCATTTTAGCCTTTTAAAGAAACGAATCGGCACATAGAGTGTTACCTCCTTGAATCCTCCTAAGGTCAATACGGAAGGTCAACTCAAAATTTACCCTGAATCTATTCTGGAAAAAAGGATGATTAAACGAGACAGCAAGGCCATTACTCAGCTCCTCGTCAAATGTGTTAACCTTGGACCAGAACAAGCCACCTGGGAAGACTTTACAGTGTTGCGTTCTCAGTTTCCTAATTTTGATCCTTGGGGACAAGGCTCTAATGGTGGAGGGGGTATTGTTACGATGGAAGGAGAAGAATGAAGAAGAATCGAGAAATTAGGGATGAAATTAGGGCTACAATCAAAGAAATTAGCAATGATCGTACCTGAGAAATTGGGGGAATTGAATCTGGAAATGAAAATTGAGACATGTGAAAAAATTGAAGCAATTGAAGAACTTAAAAGAAACGGCACCGTTCAGGAGTTAAGAGAGAAATATCCCCAGGGCAGCTTGGTAAATTCAATTGGCTAGTAAAGACAAGTCCAAGATAGCTGGAGTAATGGTCTTCAGGAGAATTCAGCCAAAAGTGACACCTGTTAAAAAATAATACAGTGTATGGCAGAATTATATATGCTGATGAAAACAGAATATAAAGCATGATTGATGAATTGAGAAAAATCCTATCTTTTATTCTCTATTTTTCTCCTAAATCTATTCTCCGCTTCTTTTCTTAATCTAAAATTGAACATTTTTCTATAGCATTGTTACACACACACAAACAAAAAGAAAATAAGTAAAATCCTACCAAGCTACAATAAATCGTTCAAAGAAAATTTTATCCTACAAATTTCAAGTTTATTCACTATATTTTATCAGCAACCAAACAAAGACTTAAGGAAAGTCACCAATTATTACGAAAAATAAAAAGAATTTTTTTTAAGAGAAATACCTAGCTACTACGTCCGAGAGTGATAGATTGATAGTAACACGGCCACGCAGAGCTTCTGCCATGAAGAAACTCTGCAAGATTTGAAAATAAATTAATGAGCTCTTCGTCTATTATTTCAGAAGGATCAACTAATATGAGTAAACGAAGTTTATTATCATCTTTAATTTTAAGTTCGAGAAAATAAGAACCCTAGAAGACCTCAATTCCGAAAAATCAACTGTCCATTCTTAAGAGATTGTAAACTTATGATTGCAAGAGAAAAAGATAGAATTTTTAGAACAAATAAAGAGAAATTAGAACAGAGAAAATTATAGAGAAAAAGAAATCGATTCATTGAGTAAAAATTTTTACACCCTTTTGATTGATACAATGCAAGCTATAACAACTTAGCACAACTATTATTTTTCAACAGCTAGCATAACAATCTTAACTGAATAACAACTATCCTGAACAAACCATTAATACTTATTTAAACGGCATCGTTTAAGCTTCAATAGAAACAACCTTCATAATATCCAATACAATGTTGTATCCCTCCTCTTACAAAACGACCACGTTTTTTTGTTCTTGTACAAAACTTCTGCGCTTTCGTTTCACTTGAAATGCCTTGAATTTCATATTTCTTTTAAATTCGTAAATTATCAACCTTTTTCTTTGAAATTCCTAATTTTCTCCTATTTTTTTCATTCAAAATTCTTAATTCTCCTTCCTTAACCATGATAATATCCTTCGCTCCAATAATAATATTAAATAATAAAATTAAAATATTATAGGCTTGAAAATTAAAATTTTAAAACTAGTCATTGTCATAATATTCAATTATTTATACATAAAAGAAAAAATTTGATAAGAAAAATAAACAAAAAAAAACAATATCGAATATTTGGTATTGCTCCTAGTTCTATTGGGTACCCACCGATTATCAGATCCAAAAAATCAAGATCTATTTTAGGTCTTATTGAAACCAATATTAGATAAAAGTCTATCAAGTCTTGCCGAATCTGAAACTAAGACCAGGTAATCGGATTTTTTATCCACCCCTAGCTGAAAGCTTTAAGTTCTTTGATTGCAATAGTAATTAACTGAGAAATTTCAGAAGCTTCCTCATGATGTCTAAAAAAGGCATTTGTGATAATTTTATTCTTTCCTTTCTTATATTGGATTTCATAATCCAATTCAAGTAAATTGGACAACCTCCTCTTTTATATAGTTGCTGAAAATTTTTGTTCCAACAAATATTTAGTGGCTCATGATCAGTTTTTATAACAAAAGGATCACCCTTCAAGTAATGCATCTACTTGGATACAACCATTAAAATAAAAAGATATTTCTTCTCATAAATTAATAGGTCAACATATTTGACTCATAGTACACGTAGACAATTGACCTTCCTTCTTGAGTTAACACAACTTCAATTCCCATAGAGTTAATATTAATTTTCAAGCAAAATGACTTACTAAAATCAGGTGAGACAGTACTGGTGTCTTATACATGACTAATTTAAGCTCTTCAAATGTTTTCTTGGCTTCAAGGGTCCAAATAAAAGTATCCTTCTTGAGGACATTGATCAGAGGCTTGTTGATCACCTCATATCTTTTTATAAACTTCATATCATACCCTGTTAAATCTAAAAATTCTCTCAAGTTTTTGAGGTTTCGTGGAAGTAGTCAATTTCTCATAGCTTTAATCTTTGTCTCATTGTTGCTACTCCTTGTGTTGAATGGTGTATCTCAAATATTCAATTTTTTGTTGACCAAAAATACACTTACTCTTCTTAGCAAATAATTAATTTTGCCTTAAAACTTTAAAATCGAATTTTAAGTGAGTGGTATGGATAGATAAATCAGGGTTGTAAATCAATATATCATAAAAAAAAAAACATAAACCTCCTCAAATACCTCTTAAATAAAGAGTTGATTCATCAATGATTGGACATTAATAAGGCCAAATAACATCACCTTAAACTCATAATATTCTTGATGTGTTCTGAAGGCAGTCTTCTCTATATCCTCCTCTTTAATTATAATTTATTAATATTCTGACCTCAAATCAATTTTAGAGAAATAAGTAACCCCTATAAATTCATCTAACAATCTTCTACTATAGGAAATAGGATATTTGTTCTCCACTGTCATTGATAGTTGCCTATAATTCACACATAGCTTTCAACTTTCATCTTTCTTTCTCCTAACATACATGAAGATGCAAAATGACTCTTGTTAGTCTGGATTATTAAAGAAGACATCATCTCTTTAATTTGTTTCTTTACTTTTGTTTTCATGATGAAAAAACTTGTATGGTCTCAAA
Source organism: Abelmoschus esculentus (assembly GCA_035048815.1). NCBI lineage: Eukaryota > Viridiplantae > Streptophyta > Magnoliopsida > Malvales > Malvaceae > Abelmoschus > Abelmoschus esculentus. The sequence continues at coordinate 10,129,464 of JAUCBN010000033.1, forward strand.
TTGACAGACTGATATTCAAATTTAATAACAATAACATAATCACGATCTCTGTTTAGGGGTATCCTTTTTGGTTTCTCAAATAGCTCTTGATAGTTCTCCAATATTGATTTCAACACATCAAAAATAATAGCTTCTTTTTTTCAACATTAAGCATATAAACTTTTTTCATTAATTTTGGATCTTTATCACTCAATTTTTGAGATTTTTTACTAGAAATTAATTTTACAATAAGTATCTTCTTTTCATCCTTCATGATTATTTCTTGACTTTTTTTTAGAATTTAAGTGTATTTTTTTTAAAAATCCAGAGTTACTGAACTATAAACTCTCACCAAATCCACCCAAGTATCATATCACTGCCTCCTAGTTGTAGTATTCCGAAATTATGTTTAAATATATCACTCCCTCTCAATTAAGTACTCTAAAATTGTGTTATATAAAATTTCCCCATTAACAATTGTTATAGATAAGGATGGAGTTTGCACTAACTCTTTCTCCTTTTTAGCTCATATATGAGTTATAAAACTATAGGTACTTTTATTATCAACTAATATGTTCAAGGATTTTTCTCAAATAGATCCTTATAACCTTAAAGTCTCATACCTTACACTGCCAGTAAGAGTATCCTTCCACTAGTCTTCATGTAGTTCTTCCTCTTCTTGCAAGAGTTTCTGATCTTCCATAGAATTCTACTGCTTAGACTTGCATTGATGACCTAAAAAGAGCTTCTCTCTACATTTATAGCATAAATTATGAGTTCTCCTATATTCCCGTAGGATCCTTTTAGGAGTATAGAGATTTATTTTTTGAGCAATATTAAAACTATAGCTTTTGATTAGAATACCCTGCAATAGATTTCAAGAGTTGAACTTATGTCTTTTATTCACAACCTTCAGTTACAATTAATGTAACTTAGCTTGTCTATAAGCTTTAGTTAATGATTATGGTTGATGAACCTTCATCTTGTGCCTGAGTTTTTCCTTCGGTCCACTTATAAAGTTGGACATTAACTATTTGATATCTATTTTTACTCTCTGAATCAGGTTTCTTCACGCTTCTGGATACAGCTCGAAGAATACTCTCTCTATATATCTTATTCTCATTGCTTGTGATTCCAAAAGTTTCATTCTTTTTTTTTATGATAGCTTGTTGATTCTACCACCATTTGGGAATCACTTCTTCATTTTTTTTCCTTTTCCAACTGTACTCATTTTTTATTCAATTGTTATTGCATCGCCACCAAATCCACATTGTCTCTCATATTTTGACTCTTTCTAGTTTTACACAGCTTGATGTTTGGATCGAAAATAACTTTGATTATCAATTGTTATGATTGCAATAGAAAAAGATAAAATTTTTAGAACAAATAGAATGAAAAATTAGATAAGAATAGAGAAAATTGTAGAGAAGAAGAAATCAATTCATTGAGTAAATTTTTTCACACCCTTTGACTTGAGCTTTGGAGTCTTATTCTTGCGATCAAAATTTTCCACCTGTTTTTTCAAATTGTAATACTTTAGATATAGATTCTATAGGGACTAGATCACCATAATTGCACGTTAATCTTGCACAATATAAAAATAAATAACACAAATAATTTGATTGGTGAATGATGAAAGTAAAGAAAATAAACTAAGTATTTAAAGGAAAGCTCAATGGTAGAAATAAGGCCAGACCGATTGCTTTATAGAGGGGAAACCAGTTGTAATATTATCCACTTATTAATACGTTGGATTGACTTGCCGCCGCGGCGGGTCACACGAAGGATCGCCTTGGCTGCCTCGGCGGGGTTATGCCTTGCCAATAACTCAACTTTTCATAGTTCGACAGAGCATCCTTGTATGTCTACTCATTATCCCTATTCGGAGAACTATTGAAATCCATATATTGATAAAACCTCCCGGCGTGAATCAAGTATAAACAACAACCGATAATATGCGTCCTTTTAGTTGCTGAAACCCTTGCAGATTATTCGATACCCTTAAGCAAAAACCGTACTCTCTCGTTTCGTGAGTCTAACTCTCCTGATATTAGACAAATAGATTTTTCCTCACATATTTATCTCTCGAGCTCATATGCAAAGAAGAGTAAATGCCAAGAGAGAATAAACTATAAAAATAAAGCTTGCATTGATAAATCTCAAATAAGATGCAACTTTCTTCCCTAACTACTCCACAAGCAACATAAGCCTCTATTGGGATTTAGAACATAATGAACTTGTCGGCGGCTTAGGGTTTAACTATGAGAATCCGACTTGTTATTTCTAGCCCTAAGGGTTTGCTTTATATAGGCAAAGCCTAGGTTAAAGTCTGCCATAAAGGTAAGAGTTCTAAAAGGAAAAGAATATATGTTCATATTAAATTTCAACACTTTATTCTATTTCCTAATTTAACTCCTTTGGATTTTCTTTAATTCTGCATTGACTTTGACCATGACTTGACTTTATTTTTCACTTTTGTTTCTTCTTGCATTATGTCCATTAAAATCAACATATTTTTCTATCTATCGTACACCAGTTATCATCTTTAGTTTACTATCGTGGCCTCCAAAGTGCTATCATGGCGGGTGCTTATCTATATTCTAGCTTTGGTTTTCAACATTCATCGTGCTATCTGGCATTACCTGTATGATTGTTTCCTATCTAAGAGACAAAACCATTAATTGCACCTGTTTTATTCTAAATAATAGATAAAATCATGAATTAAGTATTGAGATGTTGAAATATGGAAAATATGCATAATTATCCATTATTGTCATTAAATTTGTCCTTTATTAACAATAATCGATTGGGAAAATGATATAAAAATTAAGAATTTTATACACTTATCACCCTTTCTTTGGTACAATGCAAGCTACAAAAACTTAACTGTTGGGCTTAGAGGTGCTCGATGAATAACCGATTAAAACTTGCCAAGTGATGGAGAACACTTAATTTGGGTGTTTGTTGTGGAAGCAAAATATGAACAATAAATACACAAGGATTTATAGTGTTTCGGCCATGCCTACATCCACTACCTTAGCTTCCCACTAAATATTTTCCCAAATTCACTAAGAATCTTTTCCTTCTGAGGACAAAGGGCTAACCTTACAAACTTTGTTTCAAAACCGAATCAAGCATCCAAAGTTCACAACCCGAACTTTGAGAAAACACTCAAACAAGAGATAAACTTAAGCAAACTTGTTTAATCCTTCTAACAAGGCTAATTGTTTGCAATCTAAGCTCTCACCCAATTCTAATACACTTGAGCATACATATACATTAAGCTCACAAGTGTTGTCTACCAAAAAGATGAGAAATTAAGCTCTAAGACAAATCTTTGATCATTATGTTGTTTACAATGAAGTATTTTTTTCTTGATGCTTGAGGCTTCCTTTTATCATCCCAAATGAGCTTCTTTATGACCGTTGGGGATGTTTTGGGGTCGTTTGGAGCTGATTTCAAGGAATATTTCTTCTTTTGGTGCAGGAGATATCGATACCTCTTGAACTGGTATTGAAACACCCTCTTTGGGAAACAGTCGTTGACTTGCATTTAAGAACTGGTATCGATGCCGGTTCGATATTGCTCCTAGCTGTTGGGGGTTTTCATAAAATCGTTTATGACCGTTGGAGGTGTTTAGAAACCGGTATAGAAACTGGTATAGATACTGGTATAGAAATCAAACATCACAGTGGTGAAAAGGTATCGATACCAATATCAATACCACTGTGATTTTGCCTTTGAAAGCGTGACATTGATGAACAAGTATCGAAACACCTTGAAGGTGTATCGAAACACCTGGGTTAAAAACACTTATTCGGTTTCTTTAAATAATTTAAAACATATTTAAAATCTCTCAAAAACATCTTAAATATATTTTCAAGTAGTTTGGACATAAGAATCATTTTTTTAAATCTTTTCAAATTAGTCCAAAACTATTTTTCAATTATTATATCAAAATATTAATTCTATATTAACACAACCTATTATTTTCCAACATCTGACATAACAAACATTTTTCTTAACAGATTAACAACTATCCTTAATAAACCATTAATACTTATTGAAACGATATCGTTTAAGCTTCAACAGAAACAACCTTCATAATACCCAATACGATGTCATATCCTTCCTCTTCTAAAATGGTCACGTTTTCGGCTCTTGTACTGAATTGCTTCTATGCTATCTTTTCACCTGGAATGCCTTAAATTTTATTTTTCTTTTCAATTCACAAATTATCAACCTTTTCCTTTGAGATCTCTAATTTTCTCTCCTTTTTCCCCTTCGAAATCCCAATTCTCTTACCCTAACCATGACAAATGTATATAGAATCTTGGTTTGAAAATTTTAAGGTTTATAGAAGAAAATTTTTGATTCTTGGTATCGAAGAAGAATATTAGGGAAAATAAAGGCAGAGAGTTAAACATTTTTTTTGATTCAGTTACACATTTTTTTTATCGTGCACATTCTTTATCGTATCGAATTTTTATATTATGTGCTCTTTTAAGTATTTTTCATTAAAGTTTTACTTTGAAATTAACAATGAAAGTAATTTTTTTGAATTAGTTAATAGTAATTACAGTAGTATCTGATATAAATCTCCACCATTTGATATTGATCGCTCAATCACTCTGGGCATCACTTGTGCTCGAACTCGTGACCTATAGAAACCATAATCGTTCTTTTAACCACTTGGGCTAAAAGCTCGTGCGCAATGAAAGCAATTTTGATCAACTAAATTACAGGTTATATATATATTAGATAAGTGACATTTTTATTATCTAAAAACTTTAAATTTATATCGATATTATACTATCAACTAATTAATAAATAGACCATTACAGATTTGATTCAAAAATTAACTAATAAATATTAGTCAAAATTTAATGTATAGTAAAAAAAATTATTAAATAAATATATTTAATTGGTTGGTCCATGAATAACATGATAAAAATGACCCATAATATAATTTATTTTATAACGACATTATTCAAAATTATTACATAAAAGATAATAATATATAATAATTATAATAATATTTATTAGGATAAGTCTACCACGTGCGACGAACACCGCTAAACACCACTAATGATGAACATCGTTGAACACCATTAAATTAATTAATAAAGATTAAAATTTTTAAAGGATTAACATATAATTAAAAATTATTTAAAAATTAATAAAATATTTTTATATATATTAATTTTTTTTTAATTTTAAATAAGGATAAACTATATATTTAGTATCTCACCGATTTTAGTATTTTTATTTTTGTATCCAAACTAATTATTTTAGCAAAATGATATCTAATATTACATATTATTTTTTATTTTTGTATCGTTAGAATAAACAAAAATAGTGATATTGTTTGCTCAAATAACAGTTCTAATCTCTAAAACTTATACAATCTATCAATTTAATCCAAATTACTGTCAATTTAAACATTATTTTTATTTTTAGATTAAACATATAAAATTTATTTTTTTCATTCGAATTATGAAAATCTAAGTATCGAACATCCTCTTCATTAGCACTATAAATTTCTGTAAATTTTTATTGGTTACTTTTTTTATTTTCTTCAAAAATATTTTATGACTTCTATAACAAGAAAAATAAAGTATGAACGAGTTAAAATTAGTTAAATTTTACAAGAGTAAGAAGAAACAAAAAATAAAATACACTATATTGAATTTCTTTGAAGCTAATTTAATTTTATATGTTATATTAAATATCATTTTGTTATGGTTTGACTCCAACAATCGTCACTAACTTCTACCCAATTATAACAAAACACATTAAAACTTTCGTTAATCTCAAAACTCCTTCAAAATTAACACTGTTAAAATTTTTATTATAACATCAATCTCAAACTCGAAAACAATTTAGGTCAACACAACCGTTTCTTCTATTGCAAAATCGGTTCAATTGTTCATAAAATTAGGTGAACCATCAAACTCAAGAAAAAAAAGAAAGTAAATTCTTTTTATTTCTGTTAAAATTAATTATTCTGAATAAAAGCTATATGTCGTTTTTAATGCTAAAAAAATATATGTTTAAATGGAGTTGAATTTGGTGCCTACAGCAATTATAAGATAAAAATAATATCCTATTTGAAATCATTGTGAAGTGTTTAAAAATGGAGAAAGGTTACAAATTAAATGTATATATCGGGGAAAAATATTTACAACGAAAGAAATTCATAGGTCAAAGAATATTTAGTCGATCAAAAAGGTTAAGGTCTAAATTAAGATTAAGTTTCACAAACGATTCAAGTTTTAATTACAGAAAAGTTTAAAAAGGAGTTTTAAGTAAATGAAATAAAAACAAAAAAGAATTTTAAAATTATTAACATGTGATAATTGTAATAGTCCACGAGAATTTTTTTGTTTGCCTTCTATGATGATATTCAACATGACATTAAATCGATTTTGATTTTAGATGTTTATAAAAAATTATTTTAATTTAGAGTGATGTACCATTTTATTAGAAAAATAGCTTGGATATCAAAATAAAAATATAGAAATAGGTGAAGTACTAAATATGTAGTTTATCCTTATTAAAAATAAAAATATAAAAGATTATTTAATTAATTTCTATATAGTTATTAATTATATATTAAGTTCTTAAAATTTTTAATTTTTATTAATTGATTTAATATTATTCAGCGGTGTTTAACATTGATAATATTCAGTAGTGTTCGTCACCCGTTATAAAATTTTTCTATTTATTATTTCTATAATCATGATAAATATTAAAATTTAAAACAGGATCACACTCATACTAGAATTAATCTACAACTACAACTAACCACCAAAACTTCTGAAAAATGTTAAAAACAAACCATTAACTCTGTCTCTGTCACTGTCACTGTCAGTTTCTCTCTATCTTCTTGTTTCCTGTCCTGGTCATGGCCTGGGTATCTCCACGATGGTCTTCAAGTTCCAAATATCATCATCCCATGCAACATCATCAGAGAACTCACCGTAAGCCAAGTCAACAGACTCAACACCCCAGAACGGAGACCAGAAACTATCCCAGGACATCAGCTCATCCGTCTCCCCACCGTCGCTTAACCACCCCCACTCCTCCCACACACACCAATTCTCCACCGCGAACACCGCCACCTCCTCTCCATTATCCATTTCCATGGCTTCTTCCACAGCTCTCTTGACCTTCTTCTTACTCCCTCCATTTTCCCCACCCGACTGCAACAAGGCTGCGGCAGTGGCACCGTCACTCTCAGTCTCAGTAACACTACTCCGTTGCCTCTTCATTGTTGGTGATACCTGGATCCTTTGAAATGAGAAAAATCATATGATATATTTATAGGTGAAAGCGTGTGTCTTGGAAACAGGGGTGATAATGAATCTGACCGATTCACAAGTTATTCGAACTTGTTAAACCTCAAATCCGAGTCACATCTACTAATATTGTTTTCGAGCTGAACCGATTCTAGTTAAACTCGAACTCGACTTGTTATCGCAAATAAGAGTATAGCGGTAGAAAAAAAAATCCTATGACTCTTTTCTGTGTTTTCTTTTGTGTCCTTTTGATATTTTTAAAAAAATTAAATTTTATACCCTAAACTCTTATTTTTTATATTCTAAATCTTACACTCTAAAAATATATTATATCTCTAATTCCTTAAATTCTCTAATTTAAAACTTTAAACTCTAAATCTTCTAATTTAAAATGAAAATCTATATAAAAATATAAGAAAGGGGTAAATGATTTCCACTTGCGTCAGAATAAGGCTTTGTGCGTGAGTTGATATCGTAACCATCACATGCTGGTTTGGTCTTTTGTTGAATAACTACCGACAAAAGCTACCGTTTCCGATGTAATCTCATCAGTTCTGGACTTCTGGTCTGTATTTATGAAGGGAGACCTCGTTCAATGAACGTTTCGTGCATGCAGGGTTATTCTACAGTTCTACTCATTCAAACATCATGAATGAGACTAAATTCTTTATATTTATTTAATAAATAACAAACATGGAAATATATTTATTAACTAATTTATTAATCTATTTATAAATTTAATTATATATTTGTTTATTGATTCATTTATCCGATTTTTATTTTCATTTTATTACATACTCTTTTTAAAATAAAAAGAGTGATTAAAGGGGATCAAACCCGTTGCCCCATGTATGGTAACCTAGGTTTTAAATAAAATCAAAATGAATACAAATATTTAAAAATATATAAAAGTAAATATAAATATGTTATTAAAAAATCAAATAAATATAATTAAATATAAATATTTTAAAATAAAAATATAATAGAGTACCAATGTCGTTTTATGCAGTCATTTATGACTTTGTCGACTTTTAAATAAAAATGTTGGTCGGATGACTGCTACCTTTATAAAGTATTTAGGTTTTCCAGGGAAAAGTGTACATAGGGAAAGGGATGGTAAAATTCTGATTTCGATTTGTTTAGATTTAACTTAATTCGATAAAGTTAATTTTTAGATGATTTTTAAGTTTTAAATGAGTTGAAATAAAAAATAATCAAGTTTGAGGCGAAATTAGCTTTAAAGGTGCAAATCCTTGATTCTATACTACCCGACCTAATATATATTTATTTTAGTTAAATGTGATTTAATCGATTTTTATTAAAATATCAGGTTGAATTAAGATCGAGTTATATTTTTTATCATATTGAATCATATCAAAAATATTATATATTAAAATCAGGTCGAGACGAATTGAAGCAAAGAATTTAAATTAAAACACGGATTATTTGAAGGGTTATAAGAAAATCAATAATGTTAAAATTACTTGAACCAATATCATCTTCATAATTTTGGAAAAATTGCTTCTATTTTCTTTCCTTATCGTTTAATAATTGTTGATGCTTCGGCATACGATAAATACGAGATCAATAATTTATAATGTATTGATAATATTTTTTTTTGAATTTTTTTAGAATAATCTTTTATCAATTTTTGCATCCTTATAACCTCAGTTATGATAAAGTTAGGGATGGACACGGAACCCGAATCCGACGGGTTTTGACTCGACCCGGTTTGATCGGGTTGGATTTTTTGATGAAAAATTCAAGTTTGGGTCGGGTCAGATCGGGTTTTTTTCAAGTATGGTCTCGGGTTGGGTCGGGTTCGGGTTTAGGGTGGAAAATATTCGACCCGACCCGGGACTAATAGTATAATTTTCTCATATATAATTTAGGGATATTTACAATAATGACCCCTCTTTATATATATTTTATACAATTAGATCACTAAAATTAATATTTTTTTACAATTAGGTCACTAAAATTAAATATTTTTACAATAATATCCCTAAATTTTATTTTTTTACAATTTAATCCCTAAAATTTTAATTTCTAAAAAGATTCAGGTCGTGTCGGATAGAATTTTAGAGCTTAAAAATCAGGTCAGATCGGATTAAATTTTTTCACCTTAAAACCGGATCAGGTCGTGTGACGGGTAAAAGGTATGATTTTTCGGATCGAGTGTAGGTGGACCAAAAATCCGACTCGACCCGTGTCCATCCCTAGATAGAGTCTATATTCGTGTCATCGATAACAATGACAATCACTAGTATAATTTCTATTTTTTCTGCTATATAATCTCTCATTTATTTCAAAGAATATAATAGAGTCGGTAAATCTTTTAAAATCATTTTTATAATATTTTATCTAAAAAATAAAGTATATTTTTATTAATATATCTTCATCATCGTTTCATACAAATTCTCATTAAGATTAATTTTTTATAATATAAATTTAAAAGAAGTCTATGGTCAATTTTTTTGATGTAAAAAAATTATTATTTTTAAAAAGTATATTATAACAGCCATATCATAATCAAAATTTTAAATGTATAACGCATTAATATTATTTTTGTTCAAAGGTAATTGGTAAAAAAAAATAAGGAGAAGAAATTATCTTTGTTTTACTTTAAAATCAAATTATTTCTAATATTTTTTATTTAAATGGTGCGGATCTTGGTTGGTTTGAACATCATAATGATAATGTATTATGAATAAAGTATAGAAAAACAAAAATAAAAACACGCAAAAAAAAACACATGTATTACATTCTTAATATATGGTTGTGTAGAATGTTTATTTCTAATTTTATATTAATAAACATAAGAGAAAAATTTAATTTCAATATAAAAATATTTTTCATACCTGTATTTTGTTCGAGTATTAGTACATATAATAAAATCATAATAAATAGTTGATAATAATAATTAGTGTAAGAAATAAATCTCATATTGGTGGATGTCCAGTACATATACTTACTCATTTTAATGTAGTAAACAAATCTCATATTAGTGGAAAACTTCATTTTTCGCTTTCCAAATACCTATAAAAGGAGAGATTATATTATAGGCTCGGCTTACCACATCATCTGTGGTCCCTAGCCAATGAAAACCATCTATTCCGTCACTAATCAACCATGTAATTAATATAATTTTTATAAATTATATTTTTAAAATGACATGTAAATTATGAGTGAAGATTCATTGGTTGGAAAAAAATAAGTTGAAGATTAATGGTGAAGTGAGTGGTTATTATTGGATGGGACCACGGCTAACGTGGTAGGCTAAGCCTATGATATAATTTCTCCTATAAAAGGGTTGGATGTCTATTTGGAACAAACCAAAGAAAATTATGCTTGACTCTGTAATGTCAAACTTTGGTAAGTCCATCACTTTATATTTTATATAATATATTTTTTAGTTCTTTTATTCATTTAGGCATTAGAATTTATAATTTGATATATTTTAGTTATTTAGTATTTATAATTGAGTTCTTAATTCAATAAAATTCAATTTGGTTTTATATGTTTTATTTTATGTCTTAATTATTTAATTAATTTATTTGTATGTTATATTTGAATTTTTTTATTTAAGATCACATAGCATATTTGTTTAAGAAAACCTAATTCACCTAATAAAATAAGATTAAAGCCTTTTAAGATTATAATTAAATTAATTTGATTAAGATAGAATTATAGAAAAATAAATGGGTATTAAATAAATATCTTAATATACTAAATTAGTTAGTTCCTCGTTACAATGAGACGTTAGTTAATGGTATATTTCGGTATAACATTTAATATTCTATTTTGTAACACCCTCGATCTAGTGTCACATTGGGTCTCTGGCACAAAACCTATTTTTCAAAATTTCTTTTCAAAAGCCCAACAAGTGATAGTCTAAATCCATTTTCATCATAAATCAGAATCCAGTCCGTTTAAAACATAAAATTCGAGTAAGTTAAAGTAGCGGAACTCCAAAATATTACAATTCATTATAAAAGCATTCGACAAATAAAACAAAACAAAGTTACAAATTAAACATATAGGGTTCTAAGTACATAGCCCACTATGCCTAATAACAGTACTCTGATAATAAATGTTGATGTTGAACACACTACGATGATGCTCCTCCAAAATGCTTTCTTTAACCTACTTACGAAAACACGTTTCGAACATTAAGCTACTAAAGCTCGGTGGGTACTCGACCAACCGGTCCACATCAAACATTGCATAAATAAACATAAGTAACATGAATGATGACATGGCATGAGTACAATGACACTAACATAACCGCCTAAACACATGATATCATGATGGCATATACTATAACATCTATAAATAAATAAAATAATAAAAATATAAATATACTAATATTAGTCATATATAAAAACCCTATCCCCACCTGATGTCAACTTTTTTAACCTATTCGAACCATAAGAGAACTCTTCGTCTCCTTCACTTACCCCCATCTCAAATCTACCACCATTCACTGTCACCATTCCCCCATCGCATCGTGGCTTGCATCGCCACCGTGGTTGTGCTCGTAGTCCTCTCCCGATAAAAACTCACTGAACCACGCGCTCGTCGGCCACCGTAAACATTGTGAATCGAGGGTGAAAGTTTCTTCGAAATTAAGGTTTAACCTTTACTGTTTTTTGCCGATTTTGGCCACCACCGGCATTGATCCGGCATATCACCGTTCCCCTCTGGTTCATGGTCGAAGGCCGAACAAAACCCCTCTAATATTGCCTCCGACTGACGTCGTTTGGTCCCTCGATGGAGGTCGTGCCAGTTTCGGTAAGTGGGGTTTTTGTTCAACCCTTTCGATTCTGATTGTTGAGGTTTTCGGTCGTTTTTGGGTGTTTCTGGTGGTTTAGGAGTGAAATCTGGTCTAAGAGGATGTTTTTCGGCCGCCCTGGACGGTGGCCTGGAGCCAGCCAGTCCAAACCGACCCAAACCCAGTCTGAATCGACCTTGAACCGGTTAACCCAAACCGAACCAGTCTTGAACCGGTTTAACCCGAACTGGTCAACCCGAGTTGACCCGTTGACCCTACTCGACCCATTGACCGACCTGACCCGTAGACTGACCTGATCCATTGACCATTGACCGTGATGTTAGCATGACATCAGCGTTGACCGTTGACTTTGACTACTAACGTTAGTGTTTACTTTGACCAAAAAGTCAAATTTTTCAAGAACTCCTATTTTATATTTTTCGACGTCTTGAGTCCATCCGTGTAGTCCGTTTTTCGAAATTCAATCTTCAAAGCCTCCATTGGACTTTAAAGTCTCGAGTCAAATTTTTCTTCTAAGTTAAGTTAAGTTCAGTGTTTTGTTTAAAGTCTAATATCGATACCTGATTAATTATAAGTTCTCACAATTCTCTCGATCGAGTGTGTTCCTTGTGTGCTATATGACTATATACTATTGTTTTTCTTGTTTTAAAGAACCTTTCGTGTGCACATGACTGTTTTCTCGGGTTTTACACAGACATTTATTTTAAACTATAAGCACGATCATATTTTGTTTTTACTATATGCATGATATGTCCTGTAAGATATTTCCCGGCTTGGTATATACATGATATCTAATTATTTCCTATTATTGTTATCATTCTACCTGCTATTACCGCACGACTATCATTTTAGGACTGGGACGATAAGTAGTGTTTGAGATTCGGTTCAGCCTTGATCCAACTGGTAATTCTGCCTGTTTACGGTTCCTAGCTTCGGTTAAAGTAATTCCACTTGTTATCAGTTCCCGTGCTATAATCGGGGTAATTCTTTTTGTATTCTAAGGTGATTCCTTAAGCTGGTACCTTCGCCCTATCGGGTTGAGGTTAATGCCTGTATTAGATACCGTTCTGAGGAACTGTATCTGGGAGTTTAGTTGGAGGGTAGCATAATAATTATACATGAACTATTTTTCTGGTATTACTGTTTATATGTTTAACCTATGATTTTTATATGCACTGTTGGAACACACTAGGCTCCGTAGCTCATACCCTTTTTCTTCCCCTTTCAGATAGCTGTAGATAGGCATCCCGATTTTGGCACTTGGAGGATCTACTCACTTTCTGGTTATAATTTGAAGTAATGTTTTAAATCATCAGTTTATGTTTAGGGTGACATGTGCCATCTCGTTAAGAAAGTTTTTATATATGTGTTATCAGACATCGTATTTGTGGAGTATATTTGTGGGTAACTATGTTTTCAGGATACCTTATTTTGGTAACATTTTTACTTGTTTTAAGGGATATTCAAGTTTGTCTTTCATACTGGTTATTTTAATTTATTCGAAATTTGGTTTATGTTTAAAAAAAACAATGTGACCACTCTAGGTCGGGCCTTCCGCATAGACCGGTCTAGGGGTTACATATATCGACACATAGCATATGCATGACAAGAGAAGACCACACAGTATCTCAAGTTCTTATCTCATATTTATATCTCATATATACATTTACATATATATATAACGGTGTCTATATCACCTCATAGTAGTATAGAAGTAGGAGACCCATCAACACTAAACAAGGTTCGTGGCATGCCACTCCACATAATCTGTTTAGGAACCCATCAACACTAAGCAAGGTCCTAGCCAGTCTTTCGCATAATATAATACCAATAACCCATCAGCACTAAGCAAGGTATCAGTTTTACCATAATATAATATTTATCACTAGTAACCCATTAGCAATAAGCAAGATTATTAGGTATTATATCGTATATATATATACTCTAGGTAACCCATCAGCACCAAGCAATGTTCCTAGTTAAGCCATATGACTCGAACATGTCAAATCGAACCCTTAATTGTTCCACATATCGGTTTATACCACTAAACTCTATTTATTATTCAGTTATCTCTTAAACGGGTTTCGGAGTCTATTTCTTGATTTAATATTCATTTTATAGTTTAGACAACCTCTCAGAACCCCTATAGTAACATTACAAGGCTTTCCCAACTTGTCCCTAAGACCTTGGGCAAAATTGCCCCGAGGTATCGATTCAACTACTTGGAGTATCAAAACATACTGTATCGATACCCTCACCAAGGGGGATTGAAATGACTGGCATCGATACCCTCCTAAAGGGGTATCGAAACACTTCGATCGAACTTTAAAGTCAACTAAAGAGGACTTACCCATTTCGATACAAGTATCAAACCGTGATTATCACTAGACAACTCGGTATCGAAACACGGACAGGGCATATCGATACGCCTACCTTTCTAATCTAAGTTTTCTCTCTTGGGTATTGAAACCCTCCTCTAGTGTATCAATATCCCTACACGAAAGGTGCAGTTTTGAGACTTCTAACACTTAGAACTCTATCCAAAAGTTGTCCACTTAATCCCAAATTGATCCTAGACCTTAAGGGAGCGATCCTAAGCATGTTTGCACCATTTTTATGAAGGTTCATCAATTATAATCACATCCACCATTAAATACCTCCTAAGCTATCATACAACACCACAAGCACACAAGCATGCAACTAAGCTTAAATAATGATATGCATGATGATTAAGGGTTGAAAGAGTACCAACCTTAGCAACAAAAGCTCTAAACTCGAGCTCCTAGATCAACCTCAAGATTTCTCCTTCCCCAAGTGTAAAACTAAAATTGATTTTGATATAACAAACAAATGCAAGGACCATTTTGAAATAAATTTTTAAGTCCCTAAGTCAAAGTTTGACTTCTAAGTCAAAAACCAAGAACCTTGAAATACTTTTACAAGCCATTTTTATACGAGGGTATTGATACCAGGAGGATAGGTATCGATACATCTGAGATTTTTCAAGGCTTGTTCTTGAGATCAAGAACAGGTATCGAAACAAGGTTCGATACCAAAACTTTCTACCAACCCATGTTTCGATACTGGTATCGAAACATCTTGGTTAAATTTCAAATTATTTTTTAATTTTAAAATTATGACTCCTGGTATCGATACAGGTATCGATACACCCTTAATCCCCAACGGCTATTTTCATGCATTAAATGAGTCAACCATTGGTGTCAGTTAAATTTTGATTGATGGTTAGCCTGTATCGAAACAAGGTTCGATACCGAGTATCATAGAAACTTTTTGTATCGAAACAGGTATCGATACACCCCTTATTAAATGCACAACGGCTCTTTCTTTTCTTGGCATGTTTCGAAACAGGTACCACATGTTTCGATACCACTTGTTGTAGAGTGCATTTATGATGGAAAGATGAAGTTCCAACGTCCATATTTACTTTCCCAACAACCTCAACGATTAGAAATCAATGAGAAGGTATAAAAAGAAGCATTTTCAAAAGCATTAAGAAAGAATTGAACCTCAAGCAACATCCAAGCAAATCAAATCCAACTTCAAGCACTTATTGCATATCCTAACCTCCCAACTTGTGATCTTACTTTTATTCTTGTAATTCTTAAGTTTGGGGAGAGTTAATTTGTATTTAGGGCATATATTTCTTGTGAGAGAATTTCGTTTAGCTCTTTCTTTCTCTTTTAACATCTCGTGAGGTTAAAATCAATTTTGGGTAGAAAATTGATTTGTTTGTAAAGGTTATCCCTTAAACCTAGAAAAAGGTTGAATTCAATAGTGAATTGGTTGAAAATCCTTAGTGGGAGCTAAGGTAGTGGACATAGAGCTTGTTCGAAGCTTGAACCACTATAAATCTTTTTTTCTTTATTTTTAGCATTTTTAGCCAATTTTTTTACCCCATGTTTTAAATTGCCAATTTACCCCCCTCTTAGCCATCTTACAAGATTGATCAACTCAACAGTTGGTATCAAATCCTAATCTTTGAAGAGATTCACATCTACCAAAGAAGATCCAAGGCGTTTGATCAAGTCTATAAGTCTAAATTCAATGGCCTCCACCTCCGGTTCATGGAATGAATCACACTCCATCACTAAGTCCCCCTTCTTCAATGGGGACAACTATCCCTATTGGAAGAATAGAATAAGGCTATTCATCAATTCAAATGATTATGTCCTTTGGGATATAATCGAGGATGGACACTCAATTCCAATGAAGCAAGAAAATACGAAAAAGAAGAAATGAGATGACCGATGAAGAAAGAAGGAGGATGTCCACGAATGAAAAAGCTCTCTACATCCTTTTTTATGCACTAGGACCCGACATCTATTCCAAGATGTCTTCATATACAAGTACCAAAGAAGTTTGAGATTCTTTGGAGACCACCTATTAAGGCACCAATGATGTTAAGGAAACCAAAATTGGTCTACTCAACTTAAATTATGAGAACTTCAAGATGGAGTCGGATGAAGACATCACTAAAATGTTCGATAGATTCTCGGTGATTGTCAATGGTCTCAAGGGTTTCGGTGAGATCATTCCGGAAGAAAATCTTATTCGAAAGCTTATTTATTCTCTTCTCGAGTCTTGGGATAGCAAGAGGACGACCATCATAAAAGCCAAGGACCTCAAGACTCTCAAACTTGATGCTCTTGTGAGATCTCTTCTCACCCATGAGATCATGAAGAAAGGAAGAGAAGAGGAGAAAAAGAAGGAAGAGATGAAGATCGAAAAGAGGGAAGTTGAGAAAAAGAAGAAAGGGATTGCTCTAAAAACTTCATGTTCACAAGAAGAAGTGGATACTAGTGAAGAAGAAGAGCTAGAGGAATTGGCCATGGTGGCCAAAAGATTCACTGGGCTTATGAGGGCAAATAGAAATAGAAGATTCCAAAGAAAGAGAGACTTCAAGGTAAAGAACAAAGAAGATGAGAAAGATCAAATCATTTGCTATGAATGCAAGAAGCCCGGTCATATTAAGACCTATTGCCCTTTATACAAAAGGAAGGGTTTTGAGAAGAAGAGGAAACAAAAGGCTCATGTTGCAACTTGGAGTGATGAGGAGTCATCATCCGATCAGGACAACGAAGTAGCCAACTTGTGTCTCATGGCTCTTGATGAGCCTAAGGTAACCCTTCAACCATCTTGTAATGATTTATCTTATGATGAACTTTATGATGCTTATGATGAATTACAAGATGTGTATGATGAGTTGGTTTTAAAGTTCAAAGAATCAATTTTGAAAAGCAAGAAAACCATTTCCGATTTAGAAATGAAAAATGATTCTTTGACAAAAACAATTTTGGATTTGGAAGAAACAATTGTTGATTTAAATGATGATTTAAAATTTTTTCAAAAGGAAAATGTTGATTTGAACAACCTTATTTCTAGCTTGAGTGAAAATCACCACAAGGTGGTGAATGAGCTTAAGGAACAAATCAAAGTGGTTGGGAGTTCAACTTTTGAAAAAGGAAGCTCTTCAAAACCCAACCATGTGAAAAAGAATTTTCATAACCACAAACAAAGATATTTTCAAAGGCATTCTAGGCATAGAAAGATTAGGAGTGTTTGGGTTCCTAAGGAAATCATTGTCTCTAATAATTTAAATGCCATTGCTTCTTGGATTCCCAAGGGAACCAAGATTTTAGGGACTAACCCTCATGGACCCAAAATGGTTTGGGTACCAAAAATCAAACACTAAATCTTTGTTTGTAGGTTGAGCATTGCTTCAAGGCCAAAGATTCAAGTCAAAACATGTGGTACCTTGATAGTGGATGCTCAAGGCATATGACCGGAGACAAGGGACGATTTAAGGAGTTAGAGCTCAAAAAGGGTGGAGTAGTGACTTTTGGTGACAACTCCAAAGGCCAAATTAAGGGTATTGGCTCTATTGGTAATCATTCCTCTATTTTCATTGAAAATGCCTTTCTTGTTGATGGTCTTAAGTATAATTTGTTGAGCATTAGTCAATTGTGTGATAAGGGTTTCTATGTTTCTTTTGATAAAAGTGGTTGCAAAATAATCGACATAGAATTCAATAGAATAATGCTCATAGGTCATCGCATAGGAAATATTTACATGGTGCATCTAGACGACATTAATCTTTCTCATGCATGCTTCGTTGCTAATGGTGAAAATGATGCATGGTTATTACATAGAAAATTAGGGCATGCTAGCATAAGTGTTCTAGAGAAACTAGCCTCCCAAAATCTAGTTAGAGGTTTACCTAAGCTCAAGTTTTCCCTAGATAAATTTTGTGATGCATGTGCTAAGGGTAAACAAAAGAGAGTTTATTTTAAATCCATTAATGATGTTTCAACTAGTAGGGTATTACAATTGATCCATATGGATCTCTTTGGACCTATTAGGACTACTAGCTTGGGTGGAAAATCATATGCTTTTGTTATTGTTGATGATTACTCTAGATACACTTGGGTTCTATTTTTGAGTACTAAAGATGAAGCCTTAGAAAAATTCATCACATTTTTAAACATTTCTCAAAATAACCTTGATCAAAGAATTTCTCATATTAGAAGTGATCATGGAACGGAATTTCAAAATCTTGGTTTTGAGAATTTTTGTAATGAAAATGGGATTAGCCACAATTTTTCGGCTCCTCATACTCCTCAACAAAATGGGGTAGTTGAGAGGAAGAATAGAACTCTAGAAGAAATGGCTAGAACCATGCTTTGTGAAAATAATTTACCTAAGTACTTTTGGGCGGAAGCCACAAACACTTCTTGTTATATTATAAATCGAGTAATGATTAGGCCTATTTTAAAGAAAATTCCTTATGAGATTTTAAAATCTAAAAAGCCTAACATTAGCTATTTTCATCCTTTTGGATGCAAGTGTTTTGTTTTAAATAATGGAAAAGATAATTTAGGTAAATTTGATGCAAAAAGTGATGAAGCTATTTTTCTTGGTTATTCTTCAAATTCTAAGGCTTATAGAGTTTTCAACAAAAGAACCTTAGTTGTAGAAGAGTCAATACATGTGGTTTTCAATGATAAACTCCTTCCTAGGAAGGATTCTTGTGATGATGATGATGTAGGAATCATTTAAACCATTCATGATGGACAAACATCAAAGGTGGATGGGGTTTCAAGTAATGAGGAAACACAAGATCCTCCAATAGAAGCTTTAGGAAATGTAAAGCTTGAAGAAAAGGAAGTGAGCTACCCAAGGGAGTTCAACTATGTCAAAAATGGTGAAATCTTGGGTGATCCATCCAAGGGGGTAACTACTCATTCTTCTCTTAGATTAATGAATCATTTTGCATTTATCTCATGCATAGAGCCTAAAAATATCAATAAAGCCTTAGATGATGATTATTGGATTTTGGCTATGCAAGAGGAGTTAAATCAATTTGAGAGAAGTAATGTATGGACATTAGTTGATAGGCCTAATAATAAATCTACTATAGGGACTAAATGGGTTTTTAGAAACAAACTAGATGAGAGTGGTAACATAGTGAAAAACAAAGCTAGACTAGTTGCTCAAGGTTATACTCAAGAGGAAGGAATAGATTTTGATGAAACTTATACACCCGTAGCTAGAATGGAAGCCATTAGGATGCTACTTGCATTTGCATGTTATCATGATTTCAAGCTTTTTCAAATGGATGTCAAAAGTGTTTTCTTAAATGGTTTTATAAATGAAGAAGTGTATGTTGAACAACCACCGGGTTTTGAAAATCCAAAGTTTCCAAACCATGTTTTTAAACTAACAAAAGCCTTATATGGTTTAAAACAAGCTCTTAGAGCTTGGTATGAATGGCTTTCAAACTTTTTGATAGAAAAGGGTTTTGAAAAAGGAAAGGTGGACACTACACTTTTTATAAAAATATTTAAAAATGACATCTTAGTAGTTCAAATTTATGTTGATGGTATAATTTTTTGATCTACTAATGAATGTCATTGTCAAGAATTTTTTAAGCTTATGCAAGGTAAATTCGAGATGAGCAGGATGGGAGAACTCTCATTCTTTTTGGGACTCCAAATCAAGCAAAAGAAAGATGACACCTTCATCAATCAAGCCAAGTACATCAAAGATATGCTCAAGAAGTTTGGCTTGGAGAATGTCAAACCTCAAGCCACTCCTATGAGTTCATCCACTAAGCTTGACAAGGATGAAGGAAGTAATTGTGTTGATTCGAAATTATATAGATCCATGATAGGTTCTTTTCTTTACCTTACCGTAAGTAGACCGGACATCATGTTTAGTGTTTGCTTGTGTGCTAGGTTTCAAGCTAGTCCTAGAGAATCACACCTTGTAACCATTAAGAGAATCTTTAGGTACCTTAGAGATACACCTTCTTTAGGTCTTTGGTATCCTAAAGCTTCTTCTTTTGATCTTCATGCCTATTCGGATACGGATTATGGAGGTTGTAAGCTAGATAGGAAAAGTACTTCCGGAACTTGTCAAATCCTAGGTAGTATGCTCATATCTTGGTTCTCTAAGAAACAAAATAATGTAGCTCTATCTATCACCGAGGCGGAGTACATATCCTTAGGGAGTTGTTGTGCACAAGTTTTATGGATAAAACAACAACTCTTAGATTATGACATTAAAGTTAAAACCATACCTCTCAAGTATGATAATACTAGTGCCATATGTCTTACCAAAAACCCCATTCAACACTCTAGAACCAAACACATAGAAATTAGACACCATTTTATTAGAGATTATGTGTCTAAAAATAATGTTGTTTTAGAGTTTGTTGACACCTTGAATCAATTAGCGGACATCTTTACTAAACCTTTGGATAAGGAGCATTTTTGGACCCTTAGGAGAGAGTTAGGTCTAACTAGCCTATCTTGACTTCCTAAGTATCATCTTTTTGCTTATCTGGCTTGAATCTTGATTTAAATCATGCTTATGTCGTTTTTGTATCTTGATGCTTTTATGCATGTTGCTAGGGGGAGTGTGAACTTGTTCATACATAATAAACATGTCATTATATCATATGCATGCTTCTAGGGGTTTTAGAGACTCATTTCTAGTACTTTTAGTAGACTAAATGCAAAGTAAAGGTCAAAGGTATCGATAAGCTAACCCCTGTTTCGATACCTGTTCATCAGCCCATCTGGGTTTTTGGTTGGGAAGAACAGGCATCGATGCTTGCTTCGATACCTCTGTTTCGATACTAGCATCGAAATAGGGTGTTTCGATACCAGTATCGATACTCGAGGACGGAAGTTGTTTTAAAACACTTTAAACCTAATTTTAATTTCATTAAAACATTTCCAAATTTATTCCTAAAACCCTAGTCGGCCCCTCCTATAAAATCCTCTCAGTTTCATTGTTCTTAACTCAATATCTCAACGAATTCTTTGAGGGTTTTGATTCCAATCATCTACTCCAACACTATATCATCAATCCGTGCTTCACAATCAATCAATTTATCCTAATCTACACTCAAGACATATTTTCGAAAAACCTTATTTTCGTTTGGATTTAGTTTGTTAAAATTTAGATTTTGAATATAGTTTTAATGTCTTTTGTATGGGTTTTGATAATCCTACGAAATTGTTTCAAAATCCCAGATATTTTTAATCAAATATAAATCCTTGTTCGTATAAGTTTTTTTAACGATTTTTCAAATTTTTGATAAAATTCTTAAAATACCTTGAATTGTTAGATTACTACATAGGATTGAATTGGATTATATAAGCATACATATTGTTTTTAACTAATCCAAATCTTTATATCCATCCTAGATCATGGCACCAAAGATGCGATCTCATATCGAAGCCGGATCATCATCTCGTGTTGCACGAGTTGATTTTGAGAAAGTCTTCGCCAAGAGTTTGGACAATAATCGTAGATTGGACAACTATAATCTTTTCCGAAGCTATCCTCTCAAAAAGGAAAGATGTGTGGACGTTCAATTCATCACTTCATACAAGTTTCCCTTTAAATACTATGACCGACTCATCGAGTGGAAGTTCTTGAGGTTTCTTACCCATACCGGCAAGTTCTTTCCAACTCTTGTCCTTATCTTTTACTCCAATGTCAAATGTATTTTATCTCCGGACAAGAGCAAAGTAGTGGCTATTAAATCCTATCTCATGGGCAAGTCCTTCACTATTAATGTCTCTACTTTTCTTGATGTTTTTGGTCTTGAGGATAAGGGTGTTGAGGATGAAGATTCTCTTGCTCCTTTCACCGGATCGGTTACATCTCTTGACGTACACGACCGTTTTTTCCATCTTATCATCTCTTGGTGGATTCGTCCATCAAATGGTAGATATTCTCGGATCTGTCAAGTTGATAGCTTTTGGATCACATGTTTCCGTGATGGTATTCAACCAAATCTTACTCGGATCGTCTTCTCCGGCATTGTGTGGCATATCTAAAACCGTGCTACACCTCTTGTTCAATCTTTTCTCTATGTTTGCATTCTAAGCACCATCTTTTTGTATTTGGAAATAGATTGCTCTTTTGACAAGGCGGGATCCTTGAAAGAGCTAATTGGAGAAACTTCACTCAACCGTGCTCACTTTGTCTATGTCTCTAATGGTGAGTGGACTCGAGGTACTCCTCCTTCTCCTCCTCATGCTCCTATTGATCCAGAACCTCTTCATCAATTTGACATGTTGACTTTTCTCATGACGAGGTTCGACTCTCCAAACGCCCGTTTGGATTCCATGGATGGAAAACTTGATACTCTTTCCACTCAATTCAATTCAGGTTTCGAGGCCATCAACACTAGGATGACGAGCTTAGAGACTCAAGGACACTCCTTGAGAGTATCTCTTGAAGCTATTCGTCAAAGCCAAAGACTCAACAATGATGGTAATCAAGATCAAGAGGAAGAAGAAGAAGATGAGGATGATGATGATGGACTCGATGGTGATGACATGGCCGATGATTGATCTTTGATCTTTCTTATGCTTTGCTTTTAGCTCTTAGGACTAGTTATGATGCATTCATATTAGAACTTATGCACTTATTTTCCTATGTTTTGCTCTTATTGTTGTTGGATTTTTTTTTATACTTTGCTTGCTATGGATTATGTTTGCTATGAACTTTTATTATCCGTAATGTTATGTTTGCTTTATTTACCTTGATTGTCATTGTTTTTGATTTAACAAAAAGGGGGAGAAAGTTTTATGTTTTTAAGTTTCGAAAATCATCCATCACTTGTTAAAATTGTTTTTAAAGTGGCACATTTTAAGGGGGAGTCTTTCAAATCTTATTTCAAAACTTAAATTTTTTAAATGGTTTTGTTATATCAAAAAGGGGGAGATTGTAAAACTAAAATTGATTTTGATATAACAAACAAATGCAAGGACCATTTTGAAATAAATTTTTAAGTCCCTAAGTCAAAGTTTGACTTCTAAGTCAAAAACCAAGAACCTTGAAATACTCTTACAAGCCATTTTTATACGAGGGTATCGATACTATGAGGATAGGTATCGATACACCTGGGATTTTTCAAGGTTTGTTCTTGAGATCAAGAATAGGTATCAAAACAAGGTTCGATACCAAAACTTTCTGCCAACCCATGTTTCGATACTGATATCGAAACATCTTGGTTAAATTTCAAATTATTTTTTAATTTTAAAATTATGACTCCTGGTATCGATACAGGTATCGATACACCCTTAATCCCCAACGGCTATTTTCAAGCATTAAATGAGTCGACCATTGGTGTCAGTTAAATTTTGATTGATGGTTAGCCTGTATCAAAACAAGGTTCGATACCGAGTATTACAGAAACTTTTTGTATCGAAACAAGTATCGATACACCCCTTATTAAATGCACAACGGCTCTTTCTTTTCTTGCATGTTTCGAAACAGGTACCTCGTGTTTCGATACCACCTGCTGCAGAGTGCATTTGTGATGAAAAGATGAAGTTCCAACGTTCATATTTACTTTCCCAACAACCTCAACGGTTAGAAATCAATGAGAAGGTATAAAAAGAAGCATTTTCAAAAGCATTAAGAAAGAATTGAACCTCTAGCAACATCCAAGCAAATCAAATCCAACTCCAAGCACTTATTGCATATCCTAGCCTCCCAACTTGTGATCTTACTTTGATTCTTGTAATTTTTAAGTTTGGGGGAGTTAATTTGCATTTGGGGCATATATTTCTTGTGAGAAAATTTCGTTTAGCTCTTTCTTTCTCTTGTAACATCTTGTGAGGTTAAAATCAATTTTGGGTAGAGAATTGATTTGTTTGTAAAGGTTATCCCTTGAACCTGGAAAAAGGTTGAATTCAATAGTGAATTGGTTGAAAATCCTTAGTAGGAGCTAAGGTAGTGGATGTAGAGCTTGTTCGAAGCTTGAACCATTATAAATCCTTTGTTCTTTATTTTTAGCATTTTTAGCCAATTGTTTTTACCCCATCTTTTAAATTTTCAATTCACCCCCCTCTTGGCCATCTTACAAGATTGATCAACTCAACACCAAGCTTGAAGATAGCTCTCCCACTTGTTTCTCTATAAAGGGGAAGATGAATAGTGAATTAGACACCTAGGAGATGATTCTTAGAGTCTAAAACACTGGAAAACCCAAGATTTACACCCTCTAAACCCTCTTCCCGTACCCAAGCTTAAACCCCCACTTAAACCCTTGTCTCCATCAAACTAACAATTCTTTAGTTTGTTTTATAGATCTACAACAACTCTACAACATCTCCTCTATCATAAAAACAAGATTCAAAACAAAACTCTCAAAGTTTTTTTCTTTTTACCTTTCGTTTCTTTGTTTCAAGAGGAGGAAGATATGAGGGAAAAGAGAAGAGAGAATGAGATCATTCTGTAGAGAAATAACACCTCCCCTAACCCCTCTTGTCCCTATATTTAGGCATTTACCATAATGCCACTAACCCAACTCTTAAGGCCCAAAACAATCAAACCAACAAGCCTAAGGCCCAACAACCGGCCCAAAATTACTTAAACTTGGGCCCAACGCCGAAGCCCAACCCCTCGGGTTAACCCGACACTCGGATCCGAAGCCGGGTCGTGACATATTTTCACTTAAAAAATGATAAATAATATAGGATTAGTTTAAGTAAAAATGAATTAGGTAATTAACTAATAAAATAATTAGAAATATTATTAATTTTTTTTGAGGGCTTATATGGGTAATGTCCAATTGTTTGGGTGTTACCATATACCTTTTTAAAATTAATAATATTTTAAGATCTTAATTATCGAATTCATGGAGCCGAATTAGGTAGAACTTAAAATTGATTAGACAATAACTTATCATGCATTTAAACCTTTTGGAGAAGGAACTATATTTCTTCAAAATACGAGTTAAAATTTTCTAAGGCAACTGAATGTTTTAGTCAAGCTCGTATTCATAAGAAACTTGTTTTTTTTACTAAAAGGATATCCTCATTCAAATGAAATTCATCCGATAATTACGGACTAAATTGAAATTATTTTGCAAAATGCTAAAATTCCACATATAATTAATAAGGTACCTATTTTGGACGCTCATAAGACCCTTCTTTACGCGTAACAAACTCTCGAACCTAAATTTCAAAAATTGAATTTCTAGTTTGTTTTATGGTGTCCGACCTACCAAAATAGTCGGTGGTGACTCCAAATCATTTTCTAATTAAATAAAGGTTAAAATTGAAATTTTCTTAAATAATTAATTTTGATTTTAAAATTAGCATTAACTTTCATAATTAATTAAAATGAAACTCATTTTAATTAAAAAAAACTAAATTTCAAGATTAACAATAAAAATGTTTAAAAAAATTATTTTTTCAAAATTTAATCATTAAATTATTTTTAGACCCAATTTTAAAATGCTCGCGACAATATTCATCATAAATAAATATTAATAACAATGCTCCAATCATTATATTTTAAAAAGTATTTTGAGTGTTCAATTCTAAAGAAGTGTGAGAAGAGAGGTAAAAGCATAGAAAACTCGAAAATATTAAAAATATAAAAAAAAAATATAATCATATGGCTTAAATTTAAAACTTAACTTAGAAATATATGTCTAAATTATATATTTTTTTAAAATTAAATATATAATATATTTTGACTGAAATATATATTTAAAATTTTACCCCTTTAATGCGTTAAAGTAATACTATTAAAAAATATTTTAATTTAAAAATAAATACCTAAGCTAGACGATAGATGTCTAATGGGATTTTAACTAAAATAAGAACATAAAATTTTATTTGGCTAGTATTTTAAAATAATTCTATTGAAAAATTCATCATTCAACCATAATTTAACATGTGTCTTTATTTTTTATAAATAAACTAAAAAGATAAAAAAAAATTAATTTAAAAAATCTTGATTTTGTTTTTAATTTTCATATTCCTAAAACCTTAAAATCTTAAAATTGACACCACTATCGTCATCAACATTCTCATTGAATCTCGTCAATCCCCGAGATTAACGCTTCTCCCAACCACACATCGTTGATAATCGATTAGAGGCAATACAATCAGATATTGAACCACTAGAATTTTTCGTGTTCGTTGTTCGATGTCTAATTAAAATCTCTCATGCCGATTATTGACGATGGATGATTAGAGAAAATCGATGGTGGCCTAAGATAATAACAACTATGAGTCTAACAAAACTATCAATGAGGATAATGATACCAATTTTCGTTTTAAGTTTTTTTTTTAGATTTTGAGAATTTTTTGTGATTTTTAAAAATTTTAAAATATTGTTTCAAATTAATTTATTTTATTTTCTATTTATTATTAAAATAAAAAAAATAAAAGTCATATGTCAATCTATTATTAAGTGATGAATTTTTTAACGGTGTTAACATACTAACATAATAAAATTTTAGACATCTATTTTAACCATAAAAATATTAAACACTTATCTTAAAGAAAATACAATTTATACACTTATTTATAAATTAAACATAAATTTAATAGTTTATAATATATTTATTTCTATTTTAAAATATAAAATATATAATTAAAAATAAAATCAGTTAATTGATTTAACCGGTCGATGTTAAGTTACTTTTAATTTAGTCGATCAGTGTTGGAGTGAGTTAAGTTCCGACAAACAAATAATATTTTTCAGCGGAAGACTTCAAATTATTTGTAATGACAAACCGTGTAAAAAAAATATTTTTAAAAACTCTGTGAATTAAGGATAATATTTTTTTATACAAACGATCAAAAATATTTATGAAATAAAACGTTAAAAAATTATTTTAATTAAAAATTTTAATATTTAAAACAAAATTAAGAGTAAAATATGAGAATTTATTTTATAAATAAGACCAAACCATTTACCGTCAATATCAAATTAAACTGAAAAATACAATAGGTATCAATTTAAACTTAAAGTTCAAATATCAATTGAACTTAACAAAACAAGTTCACATTTTTAATTAGACAAAAAATTAATACTAAATTATACATGAAAATTACGGTACACTAAAAAAATGTTCACCGAATAAGGTGAATTTATTTTAATCATTATATTTTTAAAATATTTGATAAAATCATTTAATTTTTAATTTAATTTTAATATTGTAAAAAAAAATTAGTTTATTTTAATATGATCCCCATTAGATTCCATTAAAAATCAACGTTAGTTTTTATTTTTCTTTAATAAAAAATAATAAACTAAATCAATCATCGTTCAACGTTTTTCTCATTTTTATTTTAGTCACTAAAATATAAAAATGTTCAATTTAGTAACTTTTAAATTATTTATGATTTGATTACTTTCAAATGAATGTTTATACAGATGAAATTTTTGATTAATCCTAATTTTTTAATTAATTGATAATTTTTATTATTCAATTCTTGATATTAAATTGTACCAATTAAATCAGAGGATGAATTAAACAGATAACCGAAATATTTGATTCTGTAGATAATTTTTTTTATTTTATTTATTAAAATATTAAATATAATATAATAAATACAATAATTATTCTATAAACCTAATAAAACTAAGAGTTTTGACATTTTCTTTTACGCACTCACTGACTTGATTTCAGAGATCCTTTCACCACCCTTTATGGGATTACATAAAAATAAACCCAAAAGACAGAAAAAAATATCAAAACACAATGATTTTACATACTCAAATCATTCGATTACCAGCTTCATTTCCTTTTTGTACAGATTCCTATTCTTTACTCGACACTACTAACAAAACAAAAAATGAACACTATATACGTTCAATACGCTGTCGTTTTGCCTAACATGCAAAGAACCCCGTATTTACATTACACAAAGGGTTCTTTGCTTTTTCTTTTTTTCTTTTTTTAGTCACTTAAAACACTTCAAAATTCTCTCTTTTTATTTTATCTTATGTACTCTTTGTTGATTGAAATGGGTTCTAGGCCAGCGCCGGGATGCGACAATGGTGTCGATCCTTGTCGTGGCAATCAAACCCCTCGACTCTCACCGCTGGTTTGTTACTGAAACTTGCCCGAACGAACCCTCCTTTCCTCGAAGAGGACGAGGGAAAGTCGGACAGAGGCAGGTTCGAAGACAGCGATGACAGTGGGGTGATGACATTCTCATCCCTGAATCGAGCATCTTGTATTAACGGGTTAGCGACTCTACTCGGCGGCGACCCACAAAATAACGGAGGCGACGACGCTACTTGATCCACTCTACAACTACCCTGCTAAATTCCAAAACCAATCATCAGATCTATAAAAGAAACCAGAAACAATAAACTAAATGTTCTCCTTGTAGATGGCACATTAAATTAATGGTTACAATTTAAATGGTCCCCCATAAACAAGAGACTTGCATCGAGACGTCGCCATTGTTACAAAGCTAAGATTAATTTATTTTATAATTTAAGAATAGTTTATTATTTCCTTAAAAAATTCCATCCCAAATAGGAGAAATTATATAAAGAAATTATATTATAGGTAAGTCCCATCACGTCTGCATGAGACCAACCACTAAAAATTATTTATTTCATCAATTTTTTCATGTCATATATTTTTTTAAGTGAATCCTCACTTAGAAAAATATAACATAGAAAAAAATGATAAGATAATGATTTTTAGTGGTTTGCCCATGCATGACCTAGTGTGACTTACCCATGATATAATTTTTCTCAAAAATAGGTTTAAATAAAAAAGATAACCTATAAATTATACACTTTATATGCTTTTTAGTCATTAAATTATTTTTTAATAAAAAAACATATCTAACCTGCTATTTATGATCATTTTAAGTCCGGTAGTTATCTAAATCAAAAGAAAATTATACTTGTCACGAAGATTTTTTGATCAATACATAATTTATGGAGTAAAAATAAGAAAAATGAATAGTTTAGGGGTCTATTTTGAAAAAAAAATAGTTTATGTCCTTGTTTTTAAAAGAATGATTTAAGGCTTAAAATGAACAGAGCCATATTTTGAGGGCTGATTTTTCATTTAAGCCATAGAAATACTCAACTAAATTAGGAGAAATACTCGTACCTTTGTAAGAATCATATCCAAAATATCACTCTCTGCTGTTGAATCACAAAGCTCTGTTTGATGGCTGAAAAACATAAAAACTCTCTTACTGCTTTAATAAAAAAAAAGGTTAAAAAATCGAAGGCCGTATAAACAAGAAAAAATTACCTAATTTGCCATCGGAGGGATCGAACCGGGTGGTCGTTGAAAGAAGAGTTCAAAAATCCTAAACGACGTGGTTTGGGGCAGATCACGGTCTCTCTCCGATCCGTAACCATAACCGGAAACGAGCTCTGCAAATCATCACGGCTGCTTCCAGTAGAGTTTTGTTGAATTACACACTGCTGCATCTTTTTTGACGTTTTTTTTAAACTATTAACAATTGATATCCCTATTTAACATAAACAAAAGCTTAATCAACCACCGTCTTCAATAGAAACAAAAAAAATTAACCGTAGACCTGTGACGGTTTCCTCTCTAAGAATAAATTTCCACAATTACTGTAAATCAGTTATAGATCGCTAGATCTACAGCAGCAAAAAAAATAAATAAATGCATCTAACAGCGATTTAGAGTCACAAAAAATACAAAATAACGGAGCTTAGAGAGATTATTCCTAAAGAGAAAAACCAGCTTAAATATCTAAAATTAGGTTTTCGTAAGGAAACGATTCAGATCGGGAAAAAGCAAAGGAAATCTTGAAAAAGGCGTTGTTCTGAAGCAGAAAAATAGAGGAAAGATGAAGATATAGCAGAATAATAACTTTGATTTAACTGTACAGCTGCTTTGAGGAACCGGCGTAGTAGGCAGTAAACATGAACATAGAACGATCTACAAAAATTGGAAAAAATATTGAAAAATTAGGGGGAAAAGTGAGGTTAGGCGAGAGAAGCAAGAAGGATGATTGAGGAAAGGTCGCGTGTGATTTATAGAATCATAGACGAGAGTGAGGAAAATTACTAATAAAAATGGAATAAATACATCGAAAAACATAAGTCGTCAGGGAACGTGACAACAGCACACAGCTAAGAATAGAAAATAATTTAATAATGGAAACGAAAAGAAGAGGACCAATTGCTTCAGTCACGATAATAATTTTTAATTATTATTATTTAATAATATTTTTTATTTTATTTTTAAGTAAACTTTCAATTTTTTTATATATTCTTTCAAAAATATATTCTGTACTTTTTAATATTTTATTTATTTTATTATTAAAAAATTATGTTTAAAGTTTAAAATTATAATTTAAAGCTAAAATTTATAATTAAAGTTTAAAATATTTGTACACGATATGAAGTAAGATTTAAAGTTATAATTTTAAATTAAAATTAAAGAGTTATTTTTTTAATATTTGAAAAAAATAAACATAAAAAGTAAAATAAAAATCGTCTGGAAGTAACATGGCCTTTTCTTTTTCTTATTTTTGCCATATTTTCTCTTTGTTTCACTGCTTTGTTGATTCTTAAATTTAACTTTTAATTTAAAATACAAAACTATGTAGTATATATGTATATATATTTTTAAGTCTTTAGAGTTTTACTGTTTTGATATATATGATTTTAGACTATTTTCTCGAGATAAATATTATAATATAATTGATTTAAGATAATATAAAATAAATAAAAGCAATTTTAATCAAAAAATAATAAAAATTAAACTAGATTAAACTTGAGATGAGAATATGTTAAAGGCTTGCAAAAGTAGTTTCCTTGACATAAATTTTGATCATTCCAAGGTATTTGAGTTTACTTGGTCGTTTGTCTTTTAGGATATAAAAAACTTTTTTTAACAAAATCACGAACTGAAGAAATCTCAAAAATAAACTCTTATTTTAGCTTATAACCATGAACGAATAATAAGAGAAAGGAAAGTTTTTTAGTGTGTTGAAAATTAAAAAATTCATTCAAATTTATAAGAAAAATTAGGTAAAAAACAAGTGAGATTAATATTCTGAATTAATTGTAATTAATATTTCTCTTTTTTAATTTTAAAAATAATATTATTTTAATTTGAATATTATCATAAATAATTAACTTTAGTAGTTTAATATTTATATTTAAGGAAAGCATATATTATCTTTTAAATTTAGAATATTAAAAAAATAATTTTTTAAAAAAATTAATTACGAGTGAAATATTTATTTTTTTCAAAATATAACTAAAAATCTCTATTTCTTATTTTTTTTTCTAATAATAAACACTTGATTAACTCTATTTTTTTATTTTGGAAGATCAAACTCTTCTAATAAACTAAAATCAATATCAATTAGAACTAAATAAAAACACACACTCAAAAGTACGAGAAACACTACTAAAAGTTTTACGGTAAATGTCTTGTATAATCAAATAATTAATGATCCAATTGAACAGAGAAAGCGTCTGTTTATAGTTATAAGAAACGAAGGGGGTGCTTGTGTCATTCTCGATAGTTATATTTAGGTAATGGGTAAGTAAGACTCGACTCGATTTCAAAAATAAAATAATTGGATTCGACTTGAGGTAAAAAATACTCGATTTATTTTGATTCAACTCAAAATTTTATAAATTCGACTTCAAAATTTTTCAAATAAAGTTTAAGTTGTAAAAAAAATTTGAATAACTCGAAAATTTTAGTAATTAAATAATTTATGTTTAAGTTAAAGATGAGTCTCTCAATTTTTTATAATATATATAAATTGATATATGAAAATATAAAGAAATATTGTCACATATGAAGAGATATATAGATATATATCATGTATGATTAGAGAAAATCGTTTAAATTGAAATTAAATTATACTATAACATAATAAATAATTAAAATTAAATTTTTATAAGAATTCGAAAACTAGACTCGACTTTCTTAAACTCGATTCGAATCGAAAAAAATTCAAATAAATTTTTAATGGTAAAATGTGATTCGTAAACTCAAATAACTCAAAAATTTTTAACTTAACTTGATCTAATATTTAACCTTAGTTATATTGATTGACGATTGCCGTTAATTATGTATATCTTTAAATTTCGCTATCACCGTTTAAAAATGATTTAAATAAAAAATAAATATTTAAAATATATTTTGTAAAATTAAGTATATAAAGTTTAAATTATTATAATTTTAGGTTCATGAATTTAATTATCATTAAAAAAAATTAACAAATAAAAATAAACACGTGTAATATTTAAATTTATAATTTCTTTTAATTACTTTTTATTTTAATAATTTATTTTTTAAAAGAAATTAAAATAATACTCAAATTCCTATGTTCTAAATCTCCACCCGTTCGGTTGGCACTTATTTTCGTTTAAGTCGAAAGTTGAAATTGATATAATTAAATAATTTAAGGCTCAATCAGTAACTATGGAACACATCCTCCGCCTATATTTATATCTAACATTAAAAAATAAATTTTAAATTTTAATTTTAAATTATATAAAATAAATTCTAAAATTTTAAAAATATTCTAATTTTATACTATAAATTTTAGTCTCAAAGAAGCAAGGACAAAACTATAAATCTTAGTCTTTTAAGGGTTTTCAATTTTTTAAGTTTTTTTTTTTATATAATATGTATGTGCTTCTTATGATTCATGTTTAGGTGTGAGTAGAGTTCACAAACTTGACTCGAGATCTGAAACTTAAACCGATTTTTTGAATTAAGATTTAAAATTGAATCAAACTGAATTCGATCCGAATTCTAGTTCAACTGAAAATAGACTTGAATCGACTTTCAACCGAACACCCAAATTAAATGGACTTGAATTGATTTTCACTCAAATCAAAGACAACCCAAAATTAAAAATATATATTAAAATAAATAAAGAAAAATATTTATGAACTGTCGTACAATTCACCAAAAAACAAA
The DNA here is from genome assembly GCA_035048815.1 of Abelmoschus esculentus. Lineage (NCBI taxonomy): Eukaryota > Viridiplantae > Streptophyta > Magnoliopsida > Malvales > Malvaceae > Abelmoschus > Abelmoschus esculentus. Next base: position 10,162,792 of record JAUCBN010000033.1, read on the forward strand.
TATACATATTATATACAGTGATATATAGGGTGTGAAAACTTAACTCGACTAAAATCGATCGATCTCTTGTTAATTTGATATTGACCCGATTCGTAATCAATTGACACGAAATAACTAAACTTATATTAACCAAACCGAAACTCAACCGAACCAAAAATCAACAGACTCGACACAATACCAAAACCGAAATCAGCATAGACTTGAACTAAAATCGCAAATTTGAACTAGATCCAAATTAAATTTAAACCGACTTAATCCAATGCCCGATCTGAACATAAATAACCCAAACCAAATTCGAGCTTACTCCTAAATCCAAACTAATTTTCTATAATTGGGTCCCATTTTCATTTTGTCCAAACGACAAATGGTAAGTAAATATTTTCTGAATAGCTTGGTTTGTTTTTGGAAAAGCAAACGGAATCCATCAAAGCCATCATGCAAAATGAGCAGAAAATTCCATATTCCCGATGCCCCACCACCACCATTCTTCACCCCGCACGGAAAGTTTATGTATGACGCCCGACTGATGGAAAGCAGTGGCGTCAGGTTACAAGCAAAAGGAGGATTATGGAATCCATGACCGAGGGAGAGGTACCGATACTGATGTGACAATGATTCGAATTGATCCATGTTGTTCGATAATTGAGAATAGATTTATATTCGATGTACCGATCGACAAAGTTGTTAGACCCGTCTTCTTCCCGTGTCGAACGGGAATTTTTCGGCCCCCGCTGTTCTTGTGTTCTTGGTGCATCTATGGATTTGTTTCTGCCCTCACCACCATGTGTTTTCCTTTTGAGTTTTGTGGAACGAAGTGAATGGTCTCCTCAACAAAATTTTGGATTATATGCTTCTACCAAAACATAGCGTTTTGGGCCTGGGTTGACCCAGGATCTGCGTGTTTTCACACGGGTCGGATCTTAGGTCATTCCTTTAAGGATTTGGCCTCTAGTTTTACCTTCCTTTTAATTTAGTCCCTTAATTTATTTAATTCGAGCTAAAACCTTTAGAATTTATTCAATTAGGTCACCTTTCAAACCTAATTTGATCTCTAAGTTTAAAAATTCTTCAATTTAGTTCTAATTCCTTTAGATATGACCCCTAAACTTTCAATTGCTTCAATTAGACCCCTATATCCTTGTAGTCGGGCTCTCATGCTTTAAATGAAATTCAATTCAGTCATTTCTTTGTTTTAAATTAATGTTTTTATTTATTTAATTGTATGCTTATTTGTTCATTTAAAAAACATGTATTATACTTGTTTAGGCGGACTTAACTCACACTTATATGATTAAATTAGAGTTTTTTTAGGATTAATCACTTAAAATAATTAAAACTTTAAATAGAAAGAAAATTATAATAATGAATAGTGCATTTAATTATATACCTTGGATGCATTAAGTTGGTCGGCATCTCGACGTACCGAAACGTTGACCAAGGGTGTACTTTGGTATCACATTCGATGTAACATTCTAACTTAAAAAATGATAAATAATGTAAGGTTTGAATAAAAATAAAATTAATTAGGTAAACAATTAGAAGAACATGTATAATTATTAATTTCTCTAAGTGTCTAGATAGTAGTGCCCAATTGCTTGGGTGTTACTATAATACCCTTAAAAAATTAATAATTAACTAGAGCCTTAATTGTTTAATCAATGGAGCCTAATAGGATAGAACTTAAAATTGATCGGATAATAACCCATCACGCATTTAAACCTTATGGAGCAGAAATTATATCTATTCAAATATACGAGTTAAGGTCTCCTAACGTAAATGAACATCTTAATCAAGCTCGTATTTACAAGAAATGTATTTTCTTATCCAAAACATATCCTCATTCGAACGATATTCATTTGATAACGACGAGCTAAATTTATATTATTGTTCAAAATGCCAAAATACTACGTGTAATTAATAAGGTACCTATTTCGGGCGCGTGTAAGGGTCGTTCTTACATGTGTAGCGACCCTTTAAAATTTAACAATTAATAATAAGTGTGAGGAAAAAGGGGTCACTAGTGGAAAATTAGAAAATTAGGATTTCGAATTGAAAATTGAGAATGATTTAAAAATTGAGAATTTAATCCGAAAAGGGGTAATTTAGAAAATTAGGGTTAAGGATTTGAAAATTTTAAAATTTTGGAAATTAGGTATTAAAAAGAACTAAAAAATTGGGGAAAATTTTAAAATTGAAAATTGAGGATTTCTTGAAAAAGGGAAATTAGGGTTTGAAAATAACCTAAAAGATTAGGAATTTAAAAATTAGGGAAAAATAATTTAAAAATTGATAAAGAATAAAGAAAGGTTGGAAAATAATTTGGAAAAACATTTTTAAAAGGGTGAAAAACATTTTTAAAAGGGTGGAGTCGTCACCGATCACTTTTGGTAGATCGGACACCGTAAAAACCAGAGATTCGTTAAAAATTGGGTCCGAGAGTCAGTTACGATTTAAAACGGTATTAGCGTTAGAAACTGCCCAAAAATTTGCACTTTTACAAAATAACCGCTTAATTAATTTTGGATTTTCTGATTTAAAGTGACATTTAAATTAATGTTTGTTTAATGATTTGGATTCGTTTTAATTTTACTGTATCTTTACTCGAAGGTAAACACATACACCACCACCGATACGCCGGGTATCGGGCCCGTTACGAACGAATAAAGATATATTTATTTAGGCCCATTAATTAATTAAGTGGATGTAACTTAAGCAAAAGGAAGTATAAACAATATATACAAAATGAATAAAACATACATGGATAAATAAAAACAAAAATGAAAAATGCATTGCATAATAAAATGAGAGCATAACAAAATAAATATGTATAAAATGCATATAAAGAATTAAAATGTATAAATAAAAATATGACATAAATAAAATGTGTACAAATACAAACATGTAGATAAATAAACAACTACAAATATAAAGCTACTGGAAAAGGACCAACATGGAAATAAATAAAATTTAAAGGGTCAAATTGAATAAAAAAGGAAAATTAGAGTGAAATTTAAAGCCAAAAGAGATTTATCATTAGGTCAGTGACCGAATTAAGAGAAACTTGAAAAATATTCAGGGACCAAAGAGCTTATTTAAATACAAGAAAAGGCTTAAAAATAAGGGCGAAAACACGGAGGGACCTTTGAAAAATAAACCATTTTTTAAGAACGATTATTACTGAAATCAGTGACGGAATAGAAAGATTTTTAAAAGTTGGGAGGACTTGGGGAAGAAATATTTTGTAACGAAGGGTTTTAAAATGAGATAAACACATTTTTAAAACAGGGGCCTTAGTATATAACTTAATCAAAAAGAAAAAAAATACCCCCTTTCTCATATTGTTCAAACCCGAGAGAAAGAAACCCCCAAAATCCTCTATCTTGTTCATCCTGTTTCCAAAAAACGAAGAACAACATTTGAATGTTCTTCATTTTTCCATAAACAACCACTGAAATCCCAAAACGCCGCCTTGAAAACCAGGTTCCGACCACCGTTTTTGCCTTTTTCAAACAAAAACAATCTTCTTTCTTAAAAAATAACGATCCAACAAACCTTTGAAAATCCAGGATAAAAAACTCGATTTAAGCTTGGTTCAGAGACCAAACATCATTATCCCCTTCTTCGAAAACCCTCGATCGGTTCACTACAAGATCGCTTCTAGTTGAAGGCAATGAGGCTTGTCACCGGTGAGATTCTAGAACTCGAAGACGATTTGAGAAAGGTAAAAAAACATTTTTATTTCGCTTGCATGCAAGATAAAAAAAAGAGGTTATTACCTCGAAAAGTTTCTAATTTTATATTGATTTTGGTGGTCGGGAACCCTTACAAAGTGTTTCGGCTTTTCTTTTTATAGCCGATTGATATTACATGAAAGTTTGGAAGGAGAAATAATCTAAAATCTTCTATTGGTTCTGATATTTCTGAAATCCTCTGATTTTTGGTCAGTTTGAAATCCTCTGATTTTTGCCTCTGGAAATCCACGTTTTTGCTCTATTAATGTACGAAATTGATGATAATTTTTGTTTGTTTGTGTATGTACTACCGCCGGAATTGCGAGGGGACCACTAGTGATGGTCATCGGAGCGACCGCCGGTGATTGGAAGAAAACAAACGACCTTCAAGCATCTGAAGAGACGCGTGCGTGGGGTGACAGACAGCTGGCGTGTGGAGGACTGTCAACGGACGCCTCTTTATCACCTCGAGATCATTAGATCAAATTTTGATCTATCGGTGTAGATTGTGCTACGCATGAAAAATGGTATATTAGGATTTTAAGGTTTCTGATAATTATCAGACTTAATCTTTAAGTTTGGGCTCAAACGGGTCTTTTGTAATTCGGGCTTCATGTAATTGTTTTTGGGTTTAACAAAATTATATTTGGATTGAATTTATTAATAAAAGATGGGATTTTATTTTAACGAATATGGATTGATACTTTTTTAAAAAGGTTTATATAATTATATTCAGATTTATTTATAATATGATAAAATAATAATAATAATAATAATAAGGAAATATAATATAATATAAAGAAAAAAGAAAATCAAAAATTAAAGATAAATAATAAATTTATTAAAACAAAAATAGAAGAAATAAAACAAAAATATTAACATTATGTTATGAATAAAGTAAAGAATAAGAATAAAATAAGAGAATAAAGATAGAGAGACAAAAGAGAAAGATTTATATTATATTCTCAAAGTAGGGTTGTATACAAAGCTTTGGCCAAAAGTCTATATTTATAGGCATAAGATGGAAACCTTAATTCCAATGGGTATTAAACCCTAATAATAAAGCTCATTAAACTTTAACTTAATATATGGATATCCACCATGAATAAATATATTCATAACACTCCCCCTTGGATATCCATGAAGATAATGTGCCTCGTTAAAACCTTACTAAGATAAAAACCCTGTGGAAAAAAAATTCTTAGTGAAGAAAAAAGAGTACACACATCTTTGATATTTATAACATGTTGCCTCATTAAAAACCTTACTAAGAAAACCCATTGGGACAAAACCTCAGTTAAGGGAAAAAGAGTGCAACGCGTATTTACTCCCACTCATGAAAATATCATATAAGACCTTTGAATCTTCATAATTCAATATTGAATACAAACTTCAAATGTTGAAGTAGATCATGCACTAGTGGATAAATCTTCCAAATTATTGCTTGAAATAATTCATTGAATAATATTCGTCTAAAAATCATGAGGGACGAAACTTGAAGAAATATGTTTCGTTTTATCATATTTGATATATCCACCTTGAGATATAAATTTTGTATTATCTATTTACAAGATAGCTTGCATCTTATTTTGTGAAAAACATTCACATATCTTCAGGATATATTTAGCCAAACACATATTTCAGTTTTGCCTCATGCATAACAATTATTTAAAGGTAATGATCTCGTAGCACTTAAATAATATTTCTGGACCAGCTAAGATACGATGCTTCCAGATCAAATAATTTATATATTGTGCTTTTAAACCAAGAATATCATTACCCTTTTCTTGAGGCAGAAAGAATCTTTGTCTACACTAAGAGACCTAACAACCATAAGGGTGATCAATGAATATGCATTATTCATGTAAAGTCTCTTTCAATATTTTTCTGTATGTCGATTGATGCACAAGGATTTTTGAGATCTCTTCACGAGTCTCAATTATATTCAAATCATCGATAATAATAAAAATTCAGAACTAATCCACTTAATCAAAATGCTCGAGGAAATTAAAAAATTCAGATAACATTATGCTAATAAGTATTCAATGAGGAGTTTATATCAAATACGCCTAAATCTTTCAATCCATAAAAGATATAGTTAATATGATTGAATAATATTCTCGAGAACTTGAATTAACTGTTTCTGGCAGTCTAAATCCTTTTAGAAGCTTCATGTAAATGTTTTTATCAAGAGGCTCACACAAATAAGATGTAACAACATCCATTAGATGAAACTAAGTCATTTCATTTATTGCCAGAATATCTAAAAGTAACTGCATCCACCACCGAAGAATATATTTTCCTCATTCAATTTCATGTCTTTGTGAGAATCCTTGTGCAACCAAATGAGCTTATATCTCATGATTTCCCCTTTTGATTTTTCTTTCTCACAAAGGCTCATTTATATCTACGAGCTTTACATATTTCAATGTACGGGTTATAGGCTCAAATACTTCTCTTTTTTAAAAGAGATTTTTAGTTTCACCTCAATTGCCTCTTTCATGTTGGTCAATCATTTCTTTGTCCAATTGACAATGATTTATAATCCACATCATCAAATAAAATCTCTAGTGCTATATTGCATGCAAATATATTAACGATGTCGATTTAATTTCTGTTCCATTTATTACCAGACATGACATAATCTATTGAGATGTCTTTATTGTTAGGTACCTGAGTCATGTCAATGTCTCTGTTGGAGATCATTTAATCTCTTCTAGAGATTTTCATAATCATTGATTCCTCGATCAGACCATCATAAAATATAGCTCCTTTTCCTTTTTGAGGATCTCTTATCTTTGGAACTTACTTGTCTACTACGCTTTAAGCGTAATTTAGACTCATTAGCAACTAGAGTTTATCCTTTCATGACATCAAATTTAATCGGAGCATTCATAGCTGGTATACGTGACTTAGTCACTCTTTTAGGGTCAGCAAAATCATCTGCAATTGATTTGCTAAATGAATTATCCATTGAACTTATAGTTCACATTGTGTATTACGTGGATCAAAAAGAGAAAATGATAATTCATTCCAACTTATTTCTTTTCCCAGCTATTTATTTTCCCCCCTAATGTTGGATAAATTGACTCATTAAAATGATAGTCAATAAATCCTCTATTAGAAGCTCTTATATATATTCCCAACAAAACTCATCTTTGTGCGTTGTGGTGGAGCAATTAGAATATATATCGCACACCCAAAAAATTGAGATGAGAAATATTTGGTTCCTGACCAAAAACCATTTATAATGGGGAGAACTTATAATCATTTGTTGGCTTGATGCGAATTAGTGATACTACATATAAAATGATATGTCATCAACATTATCAAGACCATTGTCTTTATAAGATAATCTGGAAAATGTGCTCATAATTTTATCAATTGAACAAGTAGCCTCGCAAATACCAAGTTGTGGGTTAATAACAAGGATACATATAACTATCTAGTCGATGTATCGATAAAAATCATAAAATATCTAGAAAGACTGTATGAAAGGTGTATGAGCCCATATATATCACCTTGTATCCGTTCCAGAAAATTAATAGATTTGCACTCTATCATAGTTGTTGATGATTGAATAATCAAAATGCTTTCATAGCAAGTATCACAAGAAAAATTACCTTGAAGAAACTCCTAGTTCTTCAATAAATGACCACATGAAAGTGTTAGCAATTTTTCGCATCATAATTGAACTGGGATGGTCTAACCGGTCATGCCAAATAATTGAGTTTATGATCTCAATCATGATCACAATTATTAATATGACATTTATTATTTCCGCTATAAAATATCACATTCACTTCATGGAATGGAACGGAGACTGATAGGTATTTAAAACCCTTGTATGATATTGTGTCTGTAAGACAACATTAATGTGTGAAAAGTGGAGTATGTTTATCTAACATATCATCATCAATGATACTCTGTCACATAATTGAGTTTTATTCACTAACCATATAGTGAATTATCAGGTTTGCATTTACTTCAAGGAATGAAACAAATTCAATAATCGCATAGAATAAACATCATGCTTGTATGATTGCATGGAATAAACATCATGCTTGTATAATTGCATGGAATAAACATCATGCTTGCATAATCGCATGAAATAAACATCATGCTTGCATAATCGCATGGAATAAACATCATGCTTGCATTCACTTCAGGGAATGCCTCCCATAAAAATTCTTTGATCAAGACGATTTTCGTAACTTGAACTTGAGAGAATTCTATAGTCGAGTTTTTCGATATAAAAATAATATTGTTTTTAAGCAAATATAAACTTTATAACATTCAAACTATTAAATAGTAATTGATCAACCAATATATATACACTACATACAAGGAACAAAAATTTAATCCTTATACGCGGCGTTGTTAAACTAGTCCACAAGGTCCTTTAAAAAAGAACCTCCTTTGAGACCAGTAGCCTCGCAGAACGGGATGTCCAGCCAATATACTCGGATTAAACCAACATAACAAAGAATATATTAATTAATTAAAGGTTTAATATTTGTTCCAATATCATGTAATACTTTGAACATGATTAAAAACATAAACTTTTATCGTAATAATAAAATAAACAAATATTGATTATAAACAAAGATAAAAAAATCTCAAATTAAATAAATAAAACATACCGAATTTTCCACTAATTTGAATATATGGCAGATTTAGTTACCAATATCTTGTTAAAATCTTTTCGGGAATTATCGACAAGAACCACGATTTTTGAACCACTTTATCGCTACACAAATATCAAAAAAACCCAAAGATTTTAATAAATTAAAAATCAAATCAAAGATCAAGAGAGAAAAATAATCGATAATTAAAATATAATTGAGGGAGAAGAACTTATCTTTGATTTATGCCAATAAATTTTTTTTTTCAGTAACTCCTTCAAGATTCGAACGACAAACATCTTCGTTGGTTAGAGTCTCATGCTGATAATGTGTTATGAATAAAGTAAAGAACAAGAATAAAATAAGAGAATAAAGATGAGAGACAAAAGAGAAATATTTGTATTATATTCTCAAAGTAGGGTTGTATACAAAGCTTTGACCAAAAGTCTATATTTATAGGCATAAGATGGAAACCCTAATTCCAATGGGTATTAAACCTTAATAATAAAGCCCATTAAACTTTAACTTAATATATGGATATCCACCATGAATAAATATATTCATAACACATTATGTATTTTTTGGATTTTTTATTCTAATAATAAAAGAATAAACGTAATTTTTTTAAAAAGGTGGCAATATATTTACACATAATATATTTTGGATTTTATAACAATAAATTAATGCATGATATTGAAATGAAAATGAAAATTAAAACCGGAATTAAACCCGGATAAAATTAGTGATTATAACGTGTAACCGACTCTTGAACCTAAATATTTTAAAAAGAATCTTTGATTTGTTTTATGGTGTCCGACCTACCAAAGTGGCCGGTGACGACTCTAAATTGTTTTAAAATTAAAATGAGACTCATTTTAATAAAAACCTTAATTTTCAAATTAATAATTAAAATAGATAAAGAAAACTTGATTTTTCAAGATTCAATCATCAGACTATTTTTACATCCCGATTTTAAAAAATGGTCACGACAATTTGCGTGATATATAATGAAATAGAAGTGTTTATAATTTTAGGCGGCTAGTATTTTTATGTTCATATTAACTTGTATGCTAATGTTTTTTATTTATTTGAAGAATAATAAAGTAGAAGTGTGCCATTGAGTTTTGTAAGTTCGATATTTAAATTCGTTGTTTATGTTTGCAGGTTAATAGATTTGAGACGTGATTTTAAAATTCAACATCGAAACAAGATTTTAACTAATAATATAATTATATTGTATTCGTCAAATACATCTAGAGAAACTAAGGTCCAACCTTAAAAAACTCTTTATCAATAACATCCCATCTCATATCTTCCTTCCAACTTGTTTTCCTTTCCTCTATCCATGTCTTCCCCTAATCTTAGTCTCTTCTGCATAAACCTATTGCTTTGAGAGGCACACATGTTAGAGCTACCTAGGCTTCATCTCTAACTGCTTGTCTTTGAACCTGATTACAGTGTTTTTAATCCGACCAACCAGCCAATCGGGATCACATTACTGCTGCCCACACACGGTTCAATTAATCCAACATCCTTCCAATCTTGTAATAAATCTTTACAATCTCAAACACCTGAAACTCTTTGCTTTTGTTGTGTTTCAAGGCACTGCCTGCATTAAATTGTGTCAGCAGTTCAGTTGCTAGGGTTTGTTTCTTTATTACTTTTGATAACTAAGACATTATGAATTAAACAGTATACTGTGTAATGGAAAGAAGCGAATCTCTTATTAATTGAAGTAGAATGGAAAGGAAAGGGGAAGGAAGAGTGATGTCCTAGATTTTTCAACTTAAGTTCTACAAGGACTATTGTCCGATTTCCATATCTAAAAACATGACAGATTTTACTGCTATGTAAAATGGTGTTCAAGATTTACTAGATCTCATGCTCAAAATAGAGATGTTTTCTCTAAATCTCATTGGTTTCATTATGGCTAAATTCAACCGATCTCAAGATTCAAAGCTTTTTTGAATTAGGGTAAACTACATAAATGATCCTTCAATTATGATTCAATTTTTTTACATCCCTTGACTATCAAAACTTACAAATTACATTCTTTCAAAAAGTTTGAGTTATTCTAATGAAACATTATGTTTTATAACTTAAAATTTATTTAATTTTTTTTTACTCGTGTCGAGTTTATGAAGTTTGAGTCAAGAGTTTTTAAAGTCATATATAAATTTAATTTATTTAAATTTCTATTTTACAACTCAAACTTAATTTGAAAATTTTTCGAGTCAAGTTAAAATGAGTAAAGTTTTTTTGCCTAAAGTCAAATCAAAAAATTTTGTTTTTTGAGTATACTCAAATTTTACTCACCCCTAAATTTTGGTACAAATCGTACGTCTTTCCCTAATTGTGTCTTCATTGATACCCCACTTTAAATTAATGGGTTTAGGATTTATGGTTTACGGTTTAAAGTTAGGGATTGTGGTTAGGGTTATTGAAATTAGGGGTAGGGTGTATTTTTTAGGGTATAGGGTTTAAGATATTAAAAATAAGGATTAGAGTTTAGAATTTATTTTTTTAAGAATTTTTAATAGGACATAAAAGGATGCATGATAAAAGGCAAATGATTTCTACTTCTAAATTTAATGGCTCATTCCACTAGACCAATTTAGTTGTTGGTTCATAAAAGAAGTCTTTAATTCAATTGAAGATTGATGAAGATTGTTTGGTTAAGGCTATAGAAGCCTCACTCCATTGCCAATTGGAAGATGATTATTTTGGTTCAACCGTGGGCATTCAACACTAGCTTAACTAATCCGGATCCGGTATTGTATTGATTTATTATGGGGCCACACTTTTATCCCAATTACTCCCTTTATAACGTTAAGATTCAAACTCTTAACCTTACTTAAGGATATAATATCTCACTCCACTTATCAACTGATTGGCAGTAGGTATAATTTATTCATTAGGGTTCCTCAAGTTTGATAAAATTTAACGGGTACAAATTATTTATCTCTTTCTCATACTTCTATTTGTGTCTTCGCTTTAATTTAGACGTCTATAGTTTAGGGTTCAAGGTTAGGGGTTGTGGTTAGGGTTTAAGAAATTAAGGGTAGGGTGTATCTTTTAGTGTAGGGTTTAGGATATGAAAAATAAGGGTTAGGGTTTAAAATTTAATTTTTTTAAAATTTTTTAACAAGAAACATGAATAAAAGCATGATAAAGAGGTAAAAGATATTTACTCTAATTTAACTGCTCGGAAACATATTCTGGCGTTGTTAAGGATGCCTTTTGAGTTCAAGGTTTATGCGTAGTGTTGTGATACCTAGATAGGGCTAGTTGCTTCAACTTTTCTTCATCAAATATAATGATTTCTCAACACATTTGATCGTTTCTGGTCAGGAAACTCTCAGCAAATAGAATGAAGTATTTTTTTTCAAGACCCATATTGTGCTAACATGGTGTAACCATACATATGTGATGAAAATATCAAGAGGATCCCACAACAGGAAAGCACAGATAAAGTGGAAAATCATTACATATAACATAACATGAAGAAAAACTTCATTTCCATAATGCCATGCAAATAAAGAAACTACAAGTGCAAAAAGGGGGTTAGAAACTTTCTGTTCATTTCTAACTTGTCCTCATTTCTCACAGTTTGGCTTGGGCAACGGGCAACCCCCTCCAATCGCCACTACTCCAAGCCAAACTAGCTGAGAGTGACCAAAGCTTCATAAAGCTGCCCCCAATCTCTGTACATAAACCAAAACCTTTTTCTTCTCTCCCTCCTTGCATGACCCCATTTGTCAGCTTGTTTAGCCTCTCTCTCCCTCTTTGGGAGACGTGTCAAAGCAGATGATATGCTTCATATTTCATAAACATAACCAAAGGATTTTAAAAAATGGAAGAAAAGGATAAATGAATTTTTAGAATCCGTCTTGAAATCGATTTATCGTAAAAGGATTCTCAAAGCGCTTCTGTGTCCCTCCAGCATAGCTCCTACTACCCCAATTCACACCCTCCTCATGGTTGTTCAGTGACACGTCTCGTCCGCCGAAGTCAGTATCACCGCGGCTCGGACTAGGCCCGAATCCGTGTCCAAGTCCCACAGGTGCCCCGATGCAAGTGTAGTTAGAGTCTTGTGGACCAAGGTGGTTTAAGTTTTGCTGAGGGTATTGGGATGAACCGCTGCTTCCGAGGGCATGCCCTACATAGTAATCGTTAATGGAGGGAGTCGGGTATGGTTGTAAATATGGTGGAGGTGGTGGCGGCGGCATGAGCGTTGATGGAGAACCGGGGAACATTCTAGGTGGATAAACTGATCTAAACTGTAACGTTGGATCGCATCTGCAATGATTGGAACATGTTTGCTCAGTTCTCTGAATTTCTCAAAGAAGTGAGTAAAAACTAAAGAGAACAGTGAATAAGAATGTTGAAGGAGCGTACATACCCTAGATGCCCTTGGGTGGCCAAGTTATCGTTATTGAAGACCAGCTGGCGAGCTCGGTTCAGTGTCTCTGTCTCCCTTTCTGCTCCCCCACCCAACAACAGCAAAGCAAATCAAATCAAAATAAAATAAAAGCAGTCCTCAACACGGAAAACCAGCCAAGAAATTCAGCAGACGGGAAATCAACTTAGTTTTCATGACATGACCACGCTTCATGTCTAAAACCCCATCTTCATAACAATCTCTGATGCTTACCTAACTGTGTAGTAAAAAAAACATAAAATAAAAGTGGGAATGAAGAAGTGAAATGACTTGCCTTGGCGATGGCGGTTCATGTGTCCCCCAAGAGCTTGAGATTTGCAGAACTTTAGGGAACAAAACCTACATCCATAGACCTTCCCACTCTCATCTTTCCCATCCGTTCCGCCGCTTTTCTTTTTCCGAGAGCCTGTTTTTAGAAACCATCAATTAAAGCAAGTTCGATGAGACCATTCTAGGCCAGTTGGCCCTAAACTCCAACCCTAGTTTTACCCAAACCGTGTAACCAAGAAAGCTACTTAAACCATAAAAAAGGTCTTTTTAAGCTGTCAAACACAGCTACTCTAGCTTACCGGAGGAAGAACCTTCCCTTGTGTAATCATCCGGCAAGTTGTTGAGATCCAAGGGGTTTTTCTCCGGTCTCCTGCAATTCCAAAAATTAAAAGCACAAAACAGATGAACAAACAAGAATCACAATTACAAGGGAAAAAGACAAGGGGAAAACACTTGTGGGGGGAGACCTACATGGTAGTACCGACAGAGAAAAGACAGGAAAATATAAGGTGAATAATCTTTAAGATTGAAGATAACTAGAGCTTCAAAGATTGCAAGACTTCAGTTTCAGTAAAGGGGTGGAGAAAAAAGGGTGTTTTTGAAAGTTCTCTATCAGTTCTTCAGCCACCAGGTCTCAAAATTTTGAAAGAACAAGGAGATAGTGGTTCTCGTGACTTTGGTTCAAGGGTTGGGGTTCATTGGAAGGGATTTGGTAGGTTTAGAGAGAAGTAAAAGAGCAGGCTGAGAGCCTATACAGAGGGTCTATTTCCCTACAAAAACCAGTTTCATGAAACAATGATGGCACCTAAAATAGTTAGAGAGATTAGTAATAGGATTTACCATAAAAGTCCATTGGATTGATTTAAAGAGTTTGAACAAGAGATGGTTTGGAGCTAGCCCTAGAATCAAGCTGGTCTGTACTCAAGAGTCATGATTTGGAGAAGTGGGCATGGTAAAAGTGAGAATGGGTTGGTCCCCGTGTAGTTGAGGCTTCCCAGGGCATCATTGTACCCCTGAGCTTTGCCATGGAACATGGAACTGTAACTATCAAGATCTCATTATCAGGTTTATTGTGATCTAAGTTGGGATATAGACTCAACCCAGAAAAAAAGCGTTGTTTTATTCTTTGGAACTTCCTTGGTTGTTTGATCATGCTCCTTTCCCTTCAATATATGATCTAAAAGTTATTGTGTTTTGTTTTCTTTTATGTTTCTTTCTTTGCTTATTCGTCGTAATATTAACAGTATTTGCTATATATTTTTATATATTACATAAACTAGCAACCTTTTATCCCTAGAAAGATATTAAACTCAACCAACATTGTAAACCAGCTACAATCTACAACCTAAGGTAGATCAATATTGGCGCAAAGTATGATTGAAGCGAGGGGTCTTCTTCAACGGCATCCTCATTTAACGGATGTCTTTATTCATCGTCAACTAATAGGGAAGCTCATACTTTAGCACACTGGGCATTCAATGATCAGCAATATAATTATTTTTATTTTGAATGTCCAAATTGTATTGAACAAATTATAATTGATGCTATTATTAATGGATAATTATAGCGGGTACTCTTTTCCCCCTTTAAGAGTTGACATTAGTTTTTCTAGTGTCGACTGTAGAAGGAATTTTTAACGAGGCTTAATTTTCTTTAAAAAAAATAATGTTCATTCTAAGAAATTCGGATTCAAATCTCTTTGTGTGCAACATATGGGTGCATTGTTAATGGGTTAAAAATATGTATGAATAATATACATGGATTTGATAAATGTTTATGATTTGAATATACAATTAGTACTTGAACTAGACATCTTCTCTCAAGTTGGTATCTACAGAAATTTTAGTCTCAAATTGGTACCTAAAGAATTTTTACTCCCAAGTTGTACTCAAAATAGGAAAATTCTCACAAGTTGATAACAAAACTTATATATTTTATCAATTTAGTCATAATTTAAAATAATTCAATAAATTAAGAATAAATTGTATAATAAAGGTTAAATTAGGAATAAATTAATTTAATGTATCAATATAGAGATTACATATTTTATTATTCAAATTCATGTAGCTGTCATGTAACGCACTCAACAAGAGTTAACGATTGAGTGACCATTTTATATAAAAACTAAAGTTTAATACATATTATGTAACTTTTGAGAGTTTGATAACTATTTTATATTTTTAGAGATAGTTTATTGAACATCCATGTACTTCACCCTTTTTCTATTTAAATGCTTTTTATGAAATATAACGTTGAGAAATTATATAAAGGGTCATTCTCGTTAATAATTCATGGACCAATTAATCAAATGTATTTATTTAATTAATTTTTCTACCTCATCTTTTTACTAAGTGAATTTTCTATAATATTAACTATGAATTAATTTTAAAAATAATTTTTATCAAGTATTGTTTTTATTTTTTATTAAAATTATATTAGAACCTCTTACACTATATTTACTTTATTAAATTTTCTCAAAGAGTATGTTTTAAATACTTCACTTTACAAAACATTGACATAAATGAAGCCTTAACCTAGTGGTTTGGATATTTGTTCTTTATCCTTCTCAAAGAGTATCGTTTTCTTTCTTCTTTTTTTCTCTAATTAGTTGGTGTCAAAATATATTAAGTAATAAATTATAAGGATTATATTTATAATTTTACAGATTTTACTTAACTTGCAGATCATTTTCTCTTTCTCTGTTAGGATTTTAATTGTGGTGACTAAAATAGGTTGATTTAATATTTGGGTGGCATGATTGATGAGTTCGATAGTTCGATGACCAAAATAGGTATCCCAATTAGTAGGGTGACCACTAGAGTAGTTTACCTTATTTTATTAAATAGAGATAATTACATTTAAAGACAAATATTAGAATTTGAACTTATGTAACAGTTGGTGTCAAAATAATTTAATTAATAAATTATAAGGATTATATTTTTAATTTTACAGATTTTACTTAACTTGCACGTCACATTCTCCGTTAGGATTTTAATTATGGTGACTAAAATAGGTTAATTTAATATGTTGGGTGGCTTGATTGATGAGTTCGATAGTTCGGTGACCAAAATAAGTATCCCTAATTAGTTGGGTGACCACTAAATTATTTTACCCTTATTTGTATTAAATAGAGATAATTACATTTGAAGACAAATATTAGAATTTGAACTTATGTAAGATGAGATCACATAAACATCTTTAACCACTTAACCGAAACATCTCAAATTCTGCTGGTTAACCAGTGAAAACTTGACATATTGCTTTTAAGTATATACAAGATTAAAAATAGAAAATAGGAGATTTTCAAAGGAAAAAAGAAATGAATATGTAACTTTATCCATCCACTTCATTCGGTCAATGATCATAAATTAGTATAAAATTAATTGGGTTAATTGGGTTATATAATATATAAATATAGGTATAATTATCGATATCTAACTAATTTATTGACTAATTTGCATTAGGTGTCGCAAAAGCACACTATAAGGTGACTTTTCTAACCAAATTTGCTCAATTCACTATATCTAGATTTTAAACTCATTCTTTGATCTTTCTTAGAAGATCTAGTGTCGTATCACCGCTAAATCTACGGGTTGCTGATGCAATATATATGTCATATTTTGATATAAAAGTTCTATAAAAAAATTTACACAACCCTTCATAGGTAAATTATAAAATCAAAAATCTAAATCCCTATCCTTAACACTATAAACTCAAAATCTTAAACTCTAAACTCTAAATTTTAATCATAAATATTAAATTCTACACCTTATACCCTAAACAACTATACCGTAAATCGCAACCTAAATCTTTAAACTCTAAAACTAAAAGTTTGTGTGTTTATAGCATCATGTCGTGGACATCATTTATGGTTCACCATCGACGATTGTATATAATGGCCGATTGGTCTGAAATTTCATCACTAACTTTGTCTTGGCCCCTAAGCCCAAATTCAACCTCTATTTTTTAAAAATGCCTCGAAGTACACAAATTGGGTAAAAATATTTTAATTTATCTCTCATTGATCTCTCTCCTCTTTCGTTAGATGAAGCTTGTATCTTAGTTAACTGTTCCCTTCGTGCAGATGAATTTTTTCACTGTTAAGATCTTGGATAAGTACTTATGTTTGTCGGTAAATGAATGTCGTCCAAAAGTTAACGAAAGAATAATAAAAAAACGTTTAAATATCTAATCTTTAATGAGTAAATTGAGCTTTCAAACATTAATGACCAAAATATGTTTGCGAGTATAGTTCGATGATGATTTACGTAATTTATCCTATATATAATTTAATCTAAAAAAATAATTAATTCATTTCCTAGAAGGGGTGTTCTGAAAGTTTCTACCGTATAATGAGTATGTATGTTATCAAATTGATAAAATATACTGTTTGACAAATAGTGCAACAGTTTGACAAACTCCTAAGAAAGTACACAACTAAGATTAGAAGGAGAAAGAAAATCCAAACCAATCAAATAGGCATAAAATCAAGGTATAAGAATGGTACAGCATTCACATGTGTGGAGCTTAGCATTCTGCCACACTTATTTGTACCAATACTTTTTCAGAATTGCTTTGCAAACACGAAACTGTGTGCGCAGGGACGGAACTATGTGGGGTGGGGAGAGGCAATCGGCTCTCATTCTTAATTTTTTTTGTCTTTATATTTAAATTTTTAAATTATTTTTTATAAATTTGCTCATATACTTTTAAACATTTATGTTTTACCCCTCAATCCAAAATTTTGATTCCGTCCCTGTGTATGTATGCTTGTACCAACTTGCAGCTTTGGTAATGAAAACAACTTATCCAAACTATAAATAAATATATCGAGTAGAGGTTTGTCATCAATGACAGAACTATGCTGGGTGAAGTAATTGTTCTTTATCTTTGAATTTTTTTTATTCTTTTTTATTTATTTTTTAAATATAATTTATTTATAAATTTATCTTTATTTTCAAACATTTAAGTTTTATCCCCTCAACCTCATATATTGGGTCCGTCTCTGTTTATCGTTTTGTTTTATTAATGATATATTTTTAATTCTATCTTTGCCATCCGAAACAAAATATGCAAAACACTCTTTTTGGTAGGCTTTTGAATCCTTTTATTCTTTGGAAATTTAAAAAAAATAATTTCATCATTAAATTGTGACTTTTATTTTAAATTGGTCCCTAAATTTTTCTAATATTCATTCTTGAATTATGAGTCTCATTCTAAAATGATCTTTAACTTTTGAATGTTCTAATTTCATCCATAAATTATCAATATGTTAACCATATCTTATGTTAATGAAAATGTTATAAAAATTGTTACTTGTTATGAAAACAAATTTGTATTATGTAATAGTATGATATAGTATAAACAATAATTTGAGGATGAAATTGAAATATTTAAAAGAGTTTGGGGATCAATTTTAAATGAGGGTCATAGTCTGAAAGAGTATTAAAATATTTAAAATTTTAAGAAATAAAATGAGAATCATAGTTTTAGAACGTACGGTGAAAGTAACTCATCTCTCCTCAACCCAATTAGACTATATACATCCTCTTATCCAACAATAAGAGTAAGTGTTCGATCAAACTGAGTGATCGAATTGACAAGACGTATTTTATTATTTTAATTTAATTTCTTTTTTTAACTGAGTTGCGTAACATAAAATTCAAATCGAATTTCCGTCATGATATTTCCTGTATTGCGTCATGTGGTGGTATTTTACGGGATCACACAGGAGGATGGATTTTTAGATTTTCTAAATTCATAAGAGTTTCTTCGGTCGTTGATGCCGAGTTGTGGGGTGTGTTTCTTAGTTTGGAGAGTACTTGGAAACAAGAGTTTCGACAAGTAATTATTGAAGTGGATAGCTTGGATGTCTTACGGTTACTTCGTGGTGATCTAGCGACTCAGCGTGGATCCTCTCTATTGATACACTTAAATCAGTTACGACAACGGGATGGATTATTCGATATCAATATGTGTGTCGTGGGGTAATAAGGTTGTAGATGGACTTGCCAATGATGTTTCTTTTAATAGTTTTGATGTAGTCTATTATTTGATACCTCCTCCAGCAGTTGTTGAGGTTGTCTCAGAGGATATAATACCTTAAGTTCAAAGGTCATCGTTTATAATAGTTCTTATTATTCTCATATGTACTCTTTTTTTTTTCTATTTAGGATTAGGAAGGTTTTTTAACGAGTCATATGGGAATAATCTTTTTTTCTCTTAAAAAATTCCAATCAAATTAAATTAAATCAAATAAATTTATTCAAACCAATTAAAACCTTGTTTGTAATATGACTAAATTCCATGTTAGAACACATGAATTTATATTTGAAAAGTATTTCAAAGAAAGGAAAATAGAAACAATATACTTTAATACAATAAACTCGACTAGATAACATATTTCGTAGGAAAGAGTTTCTCTCTCCCTCTCTCTGAAATAAAGTCAAATAAAATATGATAATATAATTCAGAAAATAAAAATATAATCTAAGATATAAAAAAATTTAAGTACGTAAGTATACTTTTCTTTTTTTTTTTTCCTTTGACCCACTGAATTATTTTTTAAAGGCTTAAGAGTTTAAAAATTACTTTAATTTTTGAAAAAAAAATCAATTAAATCTTTAAATTTTTCGCATTCAATTAAGTTATTTAACTAAAAAATTAATCAATTAACTATTGAACAAAGAAATTAAATCAATTAAACCATTTGATTAATTTAACTATTAAATATTGATAATTTTTCTCTTTATATATTATCAACACACGTTACAATTCTATCATATTGTATTTAAAAAATCAAAAAACACTTTTAAAATTTTTATAATTTTTAAAAATTTTTAGAATATTTTTAAAAAACTTAAATAAAATAAAAATTTTAAAAAATATCAAGTATAAACATTGTAACACGACGCATTGTAATAATTGTTAAAAAAAATCAGATTTAATAGTACTCATAATTGGTTAAAGAGTTTAATTGATTAAATTTTTAATTTAAGGATTTAATTGATTAAATTACTTGGTTCAAGAGCTTAATAATTGAGTGTAAAAGAATTTAAGGAATTAATAATTTTTTTAAAAGTTCAAGGATTCTTTGACTTTTAAATTTTTTAAATAAAAAAATAATAGTAAACTAAACTTGTCTTTCTCAAAAAATGGGTACATAATTGCTTCCCTTGGTGCTATTATAAAATAAATTATACAAACTCACACAATAAGAAAAACTATATAAATAGAAAGAATTAAATATATATATAAACTTTAAAGAATTTCTTCTTATTTTTCATACATTTCGTTGGATAGCACAAAAGGTATTTATAGGATTACATTATATAGCTAAACTTTGAATGACTAACTCTCGGTAAATTTTAAAATTCGAATTCCTAAAGCAATAAAACTTAACCCTAAATTTTAAATTTTTGACCTTTAAAAATTAAACTTTAAACTCTAAAATTTAATCATAAATTTTAAATTATTTTTAATGTTAAAATATATATGCCCTTTTTAGCTTCCCTTGACTACAGGTGTAAACGAGTTGAGTCGAGCTCAAGTAATGCTAAACTCAGCTCGGTTCGTTAAGATTTCGAGTCGAGTTCGAGCTTAAGTAATTTTAAACGAGCCTGAAAAATCTGAGCTCGACTCGTTAAGAATCCGAGTCGAGTTCGAGCTTAAGTAATTTTAAACGAGCCTGAAAAATCTGAACTCGACTCGTTAAAAATTCGAGTTCAAACTTTATTTGAACTTAATCAAGTCAGGTGTTGATGAGGATGATTTTCTAGGAAAGTTTACTTTATTTATAATTTTAAAAGTCGAACTTGTAACGTTATTTAAGAAAATTAGTACTTTACACACAATAATTTGGCAAAATTGTATTTGTTTTTTTGCATCCATTTTTTTTCATTTTACTTTAACTTCTAATTTGGTCAAATTGAACCAAATTAGGAAAATAACGAGTTTTTCATAATTTTATATTTTTTCCTAAAAATAAAAATATTTAAAAGTTATAAAAAATTAAAAAATATATAAATATAATTAAATCATTAAAAATGTAAAAAGTATAAAATATAAAAAAAAACGTTATTTCCCCACTAGTTTGTTGAATTTAACCATAAAAATTAAAAAATGAAGGGTTTAAAGAGAAAAGAAAGGTAATAGGACAAAAATAATCTGTCTTGAAAAGTTTGAAGGCAAAAATTGTTAAAATCCAATTATTTTAAGAAACCCAGTAATCTATGGAGTATTATCTCACATAGAAACAATATATATTTTTTTATACATGTCTAGATTAATGTAAAAATTCAAAATTTTAATATTAAATTTAAATTATATGCCGCATTCTAACCTTAAAAATCTAAACATTTAAATTATTTATGTCATGAAAACTAAAATTTTACCCTTTTTATACGAGATAATAATATATAATATAGTATAAGATTTATATTGAATACACGGGTAGTGAATTTTTTTAACAAAAACACTAGTTTAGGTTAAGGTTTAAGGTAAGATTTTAGTGTTATAGAGGTTAGGTTTTAGAACGTAGGATAAGGATTTAAATTTTAACCTATAAATTCTAAATTATAACCTCAAGCGATAAATTCTAAATGTAACCTATTGATTTTAAACTGTTAAAATTAAACCACTAATATTTAAACCCTAAAATATATTTTAAAACACGAAACTGTAAGCTTGCAAAAACTTTTTATTTACTGTGTTTGAGTATGAAATAATTAGTCATACATATATATAGTATGTTGAATGAAAATATTTTGATATATAAATTTGTATAAACTAAAATTTACACAAGTTTTTTTAATTTTAAGATTTAATAATTTATTTTAGGGTTTAACAATTTGATGTGTTGTGTATAAAATTTAAGGTTTATAATTAGTATTTAGAGTTTATGTTTTAATGTTGCACAGTGTTAGGGTTAAATTTAGATTTTAAATTTTATAGCTTAAATATGAAAATTTGTGTAATTTTTATATACAACTTTTTTTATTGAAATATAACATATATACCATATTCTATATTTTTTGTTTAATTTAAGACTTATAAACCCAATACTTAGATAAAATCTATTATAAAATGATTTTTCTAACCTATTTTTTCGTATTCATAATATTAAATTTTAAATCTCTAAATCAATGAACTGTTTACAACTTCTAATAATATTTGATTTCCTTTTAATTTCAATAACATTTGATCTTGATGTGTTTTTTTAAATCAATTATAATAATTACAGTAACATCTATCTTAAATTATACTCTCAATTATTAAATATTAATTATTTAATTATTATAATATAATATTAATTTTCAAATTCGTAAATTTTAAAAATAATAATTATTTTTTTAACTATTAATATAAAATAATTCGTATCCCCTCAGGACCTTTATGGGCATGCTTAAAATAACTGTAGCAGTGGCCGCAAGGACAGTGTGAGTTCCAGCATCGTGCATGGAAACTATCGCCTAACAATTTTAAGAACACCTTCAAATCTAAATCTCCATGGTTTTCGCAACAAACCTTGCTGCCAGATCCAACCACATGCTCCTGCCCACGGTTATTCCGGCGCACGCCGCCTCCCCTCCAAATGCTACTTTCCTCAATCTTCGCCCACCATTCCCAATTTCTCCGCTGTTGATGCCGTCGCGTCTCCCTTCGTTCTCCACCGCCAGGACCTTCGCTGCCCGATCATTTCTTGATCTCAAAGGAGGAAAAGGGTACTTTACTTCCAGCCGTATCAATTTGTTTTTGGTTCATTCTCGTAATTAAAACAAAATCGAAAAGATTTAAAGTAATCCAAGTTAAAATTAGCACACCCATAATGGAAGCTTCCTTTTCTTTCTTTTGTAAGATTTGAAAAGAGTCAACCTTTTGTCAATTTGAGTTCATGTTTAAATTTGGGTAATTGTAGTATTTTAAAAGGACTGTTTGTGCGAATTGCAGAATGACTTCGTTCCATGAGCTTGAGCTCAAAGTCCGTGATTACGAACTGGATCAGTATGGAGTGGTTAACAATGCTGTTTATGCAAGTTATTGCCAACATGGTGAGTCACAAATTGTTTGGTTCTTTTATTTATTTTTGTTTATCCTTCTTTTCTGGCTAGAATTTGAGTATAAACCATTGGATTGTAGTAATTTCTGGGTTATGTAGTTCTACTACTTGGTTGAATGCCTTAAATTTCAGCCTTTTGGTCTCATTGTTTGAAATGGTTGCATAGCTCAGAGGACAGACCATGGACGGAGTCAATTTGAGGATGGGGACAAAACATAAATATTTGAACGGGGAATTCATAAATAAACCATTTTTTTAAAAAATTAAATAGGGGACAAAAGTGAAGAAAAAAATCTTCGGTGGAGAGGGGCAATGAGACGAACTATGCAATTCAAAGCCGTATAGCATTTGCATTATTAATTTATTAAAGTCTGCACTTGAAAATTAATTATTTTAGTGTCTGAAGTACAAAGTATGTTATTTGTAATCCAAATCCGATTTATTTTTGTAAAACCTTTTGAAAAACTAGGAAAAGGTGGAGGTCCATGAATTCAGTCTAGGATCACCATGGGAGAGGTTTTATT
The DNA here is from genome assembly GCA_035048815.1 of Abelmoschus esculentus. Classification (NCBI taxonomy): domain Eukaryota; kingdom Viridiplantae; phylum Streptophyta; class Magnoliopsida; order Malvales; family Malvaceae; genus Abelmoschus; species Abelmoschus esculentus. The sequence goes on from JAUCBN010000033.1 coordinate 10,186,440, forward strand.
TTGAATGGTTTGTTCTCTATCATGTCCAAAACTATAATGGAAATGACTTTCATGCTGTTGGTAATTACAGATGAAGTGGATGATGGAGGTTCTGACTTTGTTGCTTTTCCTTGCAGTTTACTACCCTGACAGTTGATTCAGCCCTTGCATATTCATTATGTTCTGATTGTTATATGTTTGCATTCTGTTTATTTAATTAGGTCGTCATGAACTACTTGATAGTATTGGTGTCAGCTGTGATGGTGTTGCTCGCACCGGTGATTCATTAGCACTTTCAGAGTTGTCACTCAAATTTCTTGGACCTTTAAGGGTATGCCACTTTCTTTGTATTTGTAGTGACTAAATCACTTTACCTGTTTATTTAGAAACTTATTTGAAAAGGGATGAGACATCTCACTATTTGTTGATTAAGAAAAGTTTTACATCTAAAGAAGCTGATATGTTAGCTTGGGGTTCCTTTGGAGGATGAGTCCTTTCGAATTCTATGCCAACAGCTATAGAAATTAACTATTTCAACCAACTTCTATGCAATGTACATAAAACACTTCTGTTCACTTAACTAAATGCAGTGCTAGGATATGCGAGAACTGCATTTTGGAAGTGCTAAATGAGTTTTATCCAAAAGCTTAGAAAATAAACACTTGACTTAGATTTGAATCTGGGAAGTATATTGTATATGCAGATTATGTTAGTTATTGCCTATTCTGCATGTCCGTGCTGTTTCCGGAAGCAGGATTAGCTTTTCTCCTTCTGGGATCAGCCCTTCTGCAATCTTACTCATGTCTATTTCTTTTGTACTTTCCGGAAACCAGAGTGGAGACAAATTTGTTATTAAGGTGAGGATTTCTGACTCCTCGGGTGCTCGCCTGTACTTTGAGCATTTCATCTTTAAGCTGCCAAATGAAGAGGTTAGTTATCATAAAACCTGAAACACTTTTGCTTCAAGGACTTGGTGTTCCTTAGTAATCTGATAATGAAATTTGCAGCCTATTCTGGAGGCAAAGGCCACAGCTGTATGGCTTAACAAAAATTATCGTCCTGCTCGTATACCTCCAGAGTTCAGATCAAAATTTGTTCAATTCCTTCGCCGCGAGGAATCTGATTGAACTGTTGCAGAGACCCTTTCATTCGGTCATCGAATGAAGAATATCATTCTTGATTGGAAACCACTTCGAGTAGGTATTTCTTAAATAACTTTTGTTGTTTTCACACCTTAAAGGAAAAAATTAATACAGAGAAAAAGGAAGTTAAAAAATTTAGTCTGTCCTTGCAGAATAGCAAGAATGCCTAATGCAAAGACCATTTCATTTACAAATATTAAAGGACAAAACCCAAGTGGATTCTAAACAGGCAGAAGATGATTGTATTTCTTGAGTCAACTCATGAGCTTAATGTATTTCTTATGCCTGAATTTTTTTCATGACATGTGAAACTGGCATCATACATCAGACACCATACAAATAGAAAATATGTTCGAAAACTAGACAAATTCTAACAAATCATGGATCTTTAGGAGATGTTTATGAATAGTAGGTAGAGTTGAATGGTTTGGCTAAAATACACAGCAACATTTAATTTTGGATCTACAGAAGCAGTGAGAAGGGCCCTGGTCTCCCCTAATATTTTGGCCTAATGGCAATTTAGATTCGTCTAAGTTTAAATATTATACAAATTAAGTCTCGCTTCCCTTAAAATTTTGAGTTTAAGCCCTTGTATTTCTTAAGTTAGGCAAGTTAGCCTCTCCTAATTAGAGGTGGCAAACAGGTCAATTGGTTCGGATTCAGTTTTGATTTATTTCGGTTTGGGTCATTTTGGTTCTTACTATAATTGGTTTAAATTCGAACTGGGTCTGGTTCAAATTTTTAGTTTTAGTTCGGGTCTACATTGGTTTAGGTTCGGTTATTTGGTTGAGTCTGTTGATTTTCAGTTCGGTTGAGTTTTGGTTCGGTTAATATTAGCTTGTTATTCGGGTCGATTGATTTTGTATCGAGTCAGTATCGGATTAGCAAGAGATCGATTGGTTCCAATCGGGTTTTTAGGTCAAGTTAGTTTTTTACATCTTATATCACTTTGTATAATATGTATATTTGTTTTTTGGTGAATTGTGCGGAAGTTTATATCCTATCTTTATTTATTTTAATATATTTTCTTTATTTCGGGTTACCTTCAGTTCGGGTCCATTCTGTTCGGTTGAAAATTGGTTTAGGTCCATTTAGTTTAATTGAAAATCGACTCGGGTCTATTTTTGGTTCAATTAAAATTTGGATCGGTTTCTATTCGGTTCAGTTCAAATTTTGGGATAAGTTCAAGTCATCACATTCCGGTCAGTTTTGGGTTTCGGCTCGGGTAAATTGATTCTAGTTTTGAGTCAAGTTTCCCAGGTCTACTCCTAATATCTGATCCTGGTTCTGTTCTGATAATATTTATCGTTCCATTTCTCTCGACCGATATTGCATATTGATTTTAGCATACAAAATGGAGGTTAGTTTTCTTCTGCACAATACTGATAAATTAGAAGTTCACTTGGATACTAGATCCATGGGGTCTTGTTTATGAAAATGTGGTACCTCATCAAACACATATCACATTGTGTGTCCGAAAGCTTGATGATGTCAAGAATTGTAGAGAAATGAACAGAACATGGAAAAAGAAACGAGGTAAGGAATTGAGGGAATCATATTAGAAAGCTATAGCTGTCTTTCTAGATCACATATGGTGTCTGTTGCACTCTTCCTGCTCTTTGCCTTGTCCAAGTCTTATGAAGCACCCTGTCGATTCTTGTCGATGCACCCTGTCGAGAATGCAAACCGGTCTATCAGTGGTGGATACAGAAATTTATTTAAGGGTGAACACATAAAATTTTAAAATTCTAGGGTGTGCACAAAGTTTAAATATTATGAAAATTTAAGGATTAATTTATAAAGATTAAGAAAATTAAGGGTAAATATATGAATTTTAAAAAGTTTAAGGTAGACAGACCTATCTCTTATGGATCCATATAAATGTGGATCCGCCACTGTGATCTACAGTTGGTAATAAACGAATCCGACTACCCTTTTCATAACTTCCTAGCGAATAAAACATACATCTGATTCTACTTGTTTCATTTTGGCATGTTGCACTGAGTTTGCAACATGTGCTTGCACATTGCATTTGCAAAGTTCCTATATTCAGTTGGAAAGTTATAGAAAACGGCTAGAAAACGGCGGTAACATTTTTTTTATAAAAGTCGTAAGAATTTTGATATATATTTTTTGGAACATATCGAAATTCTACTTTTGTAAGAAAAACGGTATATATTCAATTCCTTTCAAAAAAATGTAAGGATTTTGGTTTTATATACCAAATTTCTTTAAAAAATATAAGAATTTTAGTATATATTGTTTTTTAGAAAAATTATAAGAATTTTGATATATACTATGTATAAAAATTCTTATAACTTTTATATAAAAAAATAGTATTATTTTTTAACCATTTTTTTAGAATTTCCCATATTCAGCTTTCGCTTAGGATTATCAGCATCGTAAACAAAAAGGTTGATCAATGGGGCTATATGACGTAATTTGTCAATTTAAGGGTTAAAAAAAATCAGATTTTTAATTTTTCGGATAAGATGTCTTAAAACCAAGAAATATGATAAAATTTTGTAAAAAAAAAACATGATCAGATGATTTTTGATCTATCAAATCAATAATATTCACTTTAAAACTATTTATGTATAAACTAAGTATTAGTTTTGCCTACATAATAACATATTCCTAGGTTGGTATGGTGGTTAGATACTGAATTTTTTTTTCAATACTCATGATTTTTGAATTTTCTTTGATTTCTTTTATTTTTAATCTTTATCCAATCAGACAATGACATGGTTTTTACACTAATATTTAAAATGAAAGCGACGGAATTATAAATAAGCTAGTCAGAAAATTAGACCATTTTAATTAGACAATCCATCAACTAATGCTATTGTTCCTGGAAAAGGAAACGATAAACATAAACGCCCTCAGGCAGGTATGCAGGCAGCCGCCTTGTTATCCGCCATGCATAATCCTACCATAATCTTGTCATGCTTATTGCATAATCTACCGGTCGACACTCTTTTATCTCAGGTCTGATCCGATACACTGATTCATATGTTCTTTATCTCAAGTCTGAATCTGATAGATCAATCATATGCGATAACGCCTTTCTAGTTCAGGCCTGAGAATCCAATACATATGTGATGATCACCCCGGAGATACTCGTCTCATCCGAGACTTCACCGCCAACCTTACAATTCCGGTCTCTGGTTTTCGTTATAACCAAAGAGTAACTGCAAGTCTACCAGGTAAATGTCTCATTCCAATCGCACTATTTTAATTGTCAAATAACCACAGCTACTAAAGAACAAAAACCAAATCAGTGATGATCTAGGGTCTAAAGACTTGGGGTCTTAGCATGGGGAACAAAAAACACAGCCTCGTTCCCTTTTCGGCCAAAACCCCGAAAACCTGTTGCCCGTAAAACAATATACATAACATGCAAAGTAAAACTTCTGAATACTTGCTTAAAACTTGCTCTGCCTTTCAACAACAATTAACATCATCGAAAAAAAAGGCTAATTTCTTCCATCTATAGATATGAAAATGGGGAGGAGAGGGGGGAGGGGATTTGGATTACTGCAATGATTTTGATTTTCTACAAGCCTTGTTCATAAGTGGGTGCTCTTTGGGGTATTTACAAACATACCTAAATTAACACGAGACCGGATTCCTCAAACATTTGAGGTCGAGCGGTACGTATTGGTTGACTCAACCTTGATTACCCTGGTATTGTATGAACCGCAATACCCACACTTGTGATACATCCAGTGAAATCCTGCAGTCCCCTTCTTATCACAGTCATTGCACAGTATGTCCTGGATTAACAACATCGGAGTGTCAGTATTCCTTAAAAAACAAGAGGTTGAAGAAAACACTTACAATGTCAGTGCATGGTTTACCTGACGGCGATTCCTGTATTCTTCTGGAAGCTGCTCAGAAGCCAAAAGTGCATCAAGCATGCCAAAGTAAACCTGAAAAGAGGTAGTAGAAAAACTCGAGAATGAACGGAATGTCTCAAGTAGCTAATTACTCTTTACATAGAAGCTTCTTGGCACGAGTTCTGTCACGTTAAATAATATAGATGAATATCACTGATGTTTGACATTAAAACGGATGGTGTAAAAAGACATCAAAAGGGGGTGACATTTGATTGAGCTTTTCATAAGCATCACTGAAATCTTAAATCTTTGAAAATAACTTTTATTTCGCCGAAACAAGGTCAATTTATGCTTAGAATATGAAACCCTTTCTAAAAATTAAATTCCTCCTTGAAATCCCTCATCTAAATGAACTTCAATTGTATTGATGATAAGAGTAAATTACATTCCTAGTCCTAAAGTCTTATGTCCCTCTAGTTTCAAACATCACACATTTTCCCTAAAACTTCGTAATTGTTTAGAAAAATGTTTTATATCGGTCTAGATGTTCATTCTTCCACTAGGCAGTAACTTGTCAATTGAAAGTTGCAAAAGCAAAATGTGTATTCCAATTGATAGATTGACAATTCTCTTAACTATTCAATTGACAGAAGGATGTTCTTGAATCTTGATACAAATTGAGGATAAAATTGTGACACTAAACCGTTAAGGTTTATATGATATTCAAGTTGAACTTTAAGTAAGAAAGGTGACGGGTACAATTTACTTTAATAATGGTCATGTAAGTTATTCAAGCAAATAAAAACTGCCTGAACCAGAGCCAAAAGTTCAAGCTGCCTAAACCAACCCCCTAAGTCAATTTTATATCCAATCATAACTTTAAATGGTAGTATGCATTTAAAATAAATTTTCTTACCGCCATATCTCCCATTGATTTGCTACAAATTGGGCAGATGTAGTGACTGCATGCATATGCCTGACAAAACAAAGTATGCACAGAATTTATTATTAAGCACTCTACAATATTGTTCTCACTACATCAAAGATAAGGTTGATGTGTTGAATGAGAATAAAACAATAAAAGGAATACTGAGCAGACCTGAAAACATGCTGAATGCATGAAATGACCACATGGAAGTGCTTTTACGCTTTCGCTTGATGTGAATAAAAAATCACAGCAGATAGGACAGTTTATTTCTAGACCTTTTTCTCGACACTTGTGGTCCACCAACTTCTTGGACAGACAGCAATTGCACACCATACAATGAAAGAAATCATCACCAAGTCCTTTTCCAACACGACATAAATTGCAGAACGGGCAATGATAAACAGTTCTGAAATAAATGGAAAAGACATATAAGATGGATATTTATAGAGCAGCAACAGCAGTCAACAGCTTCGGTTACAAAACTATCAAAAGTTTCCAGGCTGAAATAAGAACCAGTTCACAGAGTTCTCACAAGAATTCGTTTTCTAAAAGTAGCTCAGTATTTCTAGAACCAATGAGACTAAAACAAACTTAGAAATTCTACTGAATAAACAAGCAGGGAACAATTTGGGGAGGTTTCTTTAGTACTCCAGATGATCAAGAGACAACAGACACATTAACAAATTTCAAAATTACTCAACATTTCTAGCAATCTTCACAATAATAGAACTCTTTAGATCTAGTAGTAACAAAGTCAGAAAGAAAGAATTCTTAAGTGATTGGTAGCACCTTTCATCATCAAAAAATTTGCAGATGCTGCAGTAGTACTTTGCCATTGAGAGCTGACTACACGAAGGGGTCATGCAAACTGGTCCAACAGGCTGGATTTTCAGGCAGCTCATGCACATCATTTCAGTGGTAGCCTTCCTACAATTAAATAAAGCAAAAATTAAGCTTATAGAAGTTGATACAAAATCAAGAAAGCAAGAATGGGAGAATTTTACCTATCCATTGAATGGTCACTGACTTTATCATGACAAAACCTACATGTATATAATTTTCCACAGCAGACAGCACGAAGTTTACAATTTCTTTTATAATGTTCACATCCAAATTCCTGTTTCTCTGAATCTCTAAAAGATGGAGAGCATCCATGTATGTCTTCCTCATTTGAACCTTCAATAGCTGAGGTTTGAGGAGACTTTTGCTGTGCAGCTATCCAACGACTGACATAGCCAATAATTTTATTAGAATGAAGCAATGATAGAAATATACAGAGACACACATAAGGCTCATAAGATTGTATCACGGGCGGATTAAACCTGGTCATAAGATTTTGAATAAGATAAGCTTTTCTCCTTGGATCAAGAGTTGAATCCCGAGAAACTTTTCTGATCTCGGCTTCAAGCTCATTCTGATTCATACGAAAGATATCCTTCCACCCAGGTTTAAAATTGAGATCACTATGCTCAAGACTCTCATGTACATCAGTGCCTTCAAAAATAAATTTTCAATTTCATTACAGAGAGATCATATCTGAAAACCCTTAAATTCAGACATCAAGAAATTTGAACTAACAGCTTGAAATTTCAGTAACCCAGCAACCAAAAGAGACTAAAAGATAAATTAAATAATATTAAGTGTGGACAAAAGCATTAAACAAACCAAGTGAAATGCAACTCCCAGATGTTGATGTCGGTGAAGATGCAGCATTTCCTTCCCACCATTCATCAAGCCACTCACTGAACATTGTATTCTTAGTTGCCTGTTTCCATGTGTCCATCATTTTATTCTGTTCCTCTTGAGTAAGGGCAGAAGTTACCCATGGCAACATTGACTGGAGCACCTCTGCACCTGTAGTACCAATAATTCGACCAACAATCTTGTCCTGCTCCTCCACAGAAAAATGTCTGTCAAACAACGGCCAAAGCTCAAGTTCTTCTCGGAACACATGTCGATCCAGTGTTACTCTAATGGATTTACACATGCCCTGCAGTTCTGTGGCTTTCTCAATGTACTTTTGCATTGTATCATTTTGCTCAGAAGAATCAGAGTTGATTTCATTCAAGTTTTCATGCACATTGCTATTATTCAAGTATTCACAAAGTTTCGTAAGCTCAGAAAGTGCAGATGAAATATCTTCAAAAAGCCTCTCCTCCTGTTTGTGATCCAGAGTATAAGAGTGGCTAACATTATGAAGAGTCTCCTTAGATTCTAGGGCTGGAAATACTATATCATCTTCAGCATTACTGTGGGCTCTATATAAACCCCACAACAAGCGAAATCTGCCAGTGAACTGCCTAAGGAAAGTTTCATTGCAATCATTAAGCTTTCCAGATTCAGTATCCAAATATTCCAAATCTTTACGGATGGCTTTATGAAATTTGAATATGTTATCAATTGGTCGTAAGTTTCCAACATCGCTAGAGCTAATATCTGTTTCCCAGTTAAAAAGACTGGAGTTGAGGGAGGGAGCGGGAGTAAAAGATAAAGACCGTAAAGATTTTGCTGCAGCCAGAGAACTCATGCTCAGCTTACTGCTATTCACTCCTAAAGCTGGAACACAACAAGACTGATCACTACAAGATAAATTATGGCAATTTATTATTCCTGTCAACAGCAAAGAATCTGAGTCTTCCGATAAAAATAAATTTCCACGCTTTACTGGCCTTCTATCATCATCTGCCTGAACATAAATTGCCATTTCATCAGTAGAACAAATAGAGGTGCATGCACAGCATGGTTGGTCAATATCCTTCTGGGTTCTAGTAAGTATTCTGGCAGGACAGCCACCAAATGCACCGGAAGACAGGCAAACATCTTCAGAGCGACCTTTGCATACCCAGCCAGAAAAAAGTGTAACCAATGCAGAGTTTGATGGTGGAGCTGTCCATGTAATAAGAAAGTTAGAAACAGACAAGGTAATAAAATAACCTAAAGCACTCGGTCAATAATAATCAAACCTGCCAAATACATATTTTGAAGGAAGGACCTAGCTTCTTCTCCACTTAATGATCCCACCAACCATGGCAAGACACACTCAATCAATTTCAATGGCATCACACATAAGCTCTGATAAAGAAGTTCTCTCTGTCTTTGAGGGCTAAAGTGCTTCCGAGCAAGTGGAAGTACCTAGAAGAGCAGCGCAGCATACCTTAAGGACAGAACTAGGGCCAAAAGATATGGTAAACAAGTTTTCAAGTGATATGTTCTGGTAAACTTGCAGACAATTTGGTACAACCATTATACAAATGTCGAGGAGGAATACAGAAGCATGTAAAGCAATTATACAAACCAGAGTGGAAACTCATCAAATTGAAGCAATAAAAACTTGCCTGTACTTCTTCACTATGGAAATGTTTCTGTATACTATCCATTATTTGATCAGCCTGTGAGCATAAACTTGCATAGAATTCAGCAGAAGACGAGTCAGCTCCTGCACTTTGAATATCCTCGATAAGGAGCCTGAGGTTGTTAAATTGAATTTCTTCTTCTGCATGCTCCTGAGTAAAAGATAATTCTGCATCTACAGCCGGGAATATGACTCTATCCTCAGCAATACTGAGGCAACAGAGAAGATAAGTTAATTTCATAACATCTATCTATTACGTAACCAGTCATAAAGGCAGATGATAAGTTTCTCTAATACTTTCATGCATCAATTTTATTTTATTTTTATCTGCATTGCACACCAGATCATAAAATTGAAGCTTTTTAGCCACCAACAATAGTCTGCCTTCAAAAAAACATGCAAGATAGAAAGTGTTACATATGAAGTCGTAACAACGCTAATCAAAGATGATTGCTAATTTGGCATGCCTCTTTTAAACATAAAATAACCTTGACAAGAACATTTTTATCAGAATTTAACTATTTGAAGGGAAAACACAGAGAAAATCCACACCTGTGAAAGATGCAAACTTCAGCAATGAACTGCAGCCTCTCGTTGAAGCCAAATATATCAGAAAAATCACCAGAGAGTTGTATCTTCTTAGCAGACTCGGCTATATCATTCAGTTCTCGCTTAATAGCATTATGCCAAAGCATAATTTCATCTATAGGACAGGACAGAGTAGAATCCTTAGGTCTAGAACTTAGCTCTGTATATTTTCTTTTACAACTTTTGGAAGATTCACAAGCACAGTGACCACTTTCAGTTGGACTTGGTAAGACACTAGGCCTAGAAGCTGTGCATTGAGCCTCCTCTTTGAAATTTTTACATTTCTCAGCTGTCTTAACACCTTCCATCCAGGTGAAAATAACCTTCACAGCAGAACAAAAAAATGAGATTTGGTTCTAAAAGGAACTTTTGAGTTTTGGAAAATTAACCATTACTAATATCCTATATAACCTAGAAGTATTGTTACCTGATGAAGAAGTTTCTCTTTTGGGATTATCTTGCTCAAGCACTTACGCATATCTCGATGTTCATCAGATGATATCGAGGAGGAAAGCCATGGAAGAAACTCCATCATCATATTAACAGGTATGCTGCAAAGAAATTGCCATACGAGTGATGCTTGTTCTTCGAATGTAAACTTCTCAATAAGCAAGGGGAATACCTGGCAATTCCAAAGCAATTTTGTGAAACTAAAAGATAACTTAACCTAGAAGGTTTAACTCCAGATCCTAAAATAGAAATGAAATGCATCATGACAAGTGATCAATCAAGATAATCATCTCAGCAATGTATATCACAACCTCATCCAATTCCAAAATACAGTAGAAGAGCTGCTATCACACATCAAGAACAAAACAACCAAGATCTGGTTTAATGTTTCATATGCAGCATTTTCCTCAAATATCATACTCACCTGCTCCTCTTCCTTGGACATATGCTGAGTAATTGATGTATGAAGGGCTCCAGTGCAAGAGGCTAATTCTCGCCGATAGCTTTCTTTATTCTGCATATCTGAATACAGCAATGCAAACAACTGGTCGAACAGTACACTTTCACCCTCATGTTCAAGTGAATATGTTGGAGCCACATTCTTCACACGATTATCAAGAGCCGGAAAGATAACCTACAGATAAGATAGCTTTGAACTCAGTAACCAGTCTCAAAACATCAGACAAATGTAAGGTGGTGACGCAACCAACAAGAATCTCATAAAAACGACAAATTCAAAAAAAAAAGACCTTGGAGAAACTATATTAACTTTAATTAGATGATTAAGTACAATAAGGCAATTCAGTTCAGCGGGGCTTTCTCACATCTTTTGAGCCATCAAAGTAAATGCTAACAAGGCTACAACAGTGTGCTATACAGATATTACCCCATATCTAAATGAATACATTCAAATTCCTTAATCAAATTCTTTCCCTTTAACAATAACCTTTCAAACACAATAAAAGCATCAAAAAATATACGAATTTAGTATCAATTTCGGAAAAGTTAATTTTGAGGAAGAGATTCAGAATTTTTCCGAAAATACTAAAGAGCGCGGACAAATAACTGAAAAAAGTAAGGAGAACAATGAGGAAAACGACAACGCAATAACCTCATCTTCGGCATGGCAATGGTGCTTATATATAGCACGAAGGAAATGACATCTCTCCAACAAAGAAGTAAGATCAGCGCCGTGGTGGTTGGTGGCAAAAGCTATGGCGGCACGGTGGAGGCGGTCGAGCTCAGCCTTGATGGCCTTGTGGAAGAGGAGGAAGATGAGAATGGGAGATTTAGAGGCCGAATTCTTCAAGCAAGATTTTGACGGTGCGGATGGATCTATTTGATTCAAAATACCTGCCATTATCGCTACTCCTCCCCCTCCTCCTCCTCCCCCGGCTTCTAGGCTGGAGAATGGAGTCGACATTATAGAGAATAAACTTGTATGTGGTTTCCGATTCAGATTTCCAAAAGCCCTAGATCTTTAGGCTGTTCAAACAATCTGTAGATTTCATTTCACAGCTTCTTTTCTTTTCTTACTATTTGTGGCAGTAAAGGAGAACGTTGTGTTTCGTTCGTTCGTCTTTTCCATTTTATCCTTTTTGTAATTTTGCCGTTTGGTTTTCGCTTCCTTTTTCTTAAACATAATTTATTTTGTTTAAACGGTTAGTTCCATTAATTAATTAAATTAAAAAAATAAAATGAAAAAATTTAATTAAATCGAGAAGAATAATTAACTTGGTCAATTAATTTAATTAACTAAAATTTATTATAAAATTTTAGATAAATTATATAAATAATTATTAAATTATATTAAAATATTTTTTTAATTATTAAATTTTAAAAATTATAAAATAACTATTAACTTATTGATTATTTATAAAATAATTATAAATTTATTGTACGTTATAAATTATTAATAAATATTAAAATTTTATTAATTATATTTTAATAATTTTAGTAATCATTGTATAATAATCTAATAAAATTTAATTATCATTTTAAAATACATAAAAATTTAATAACTATTTTATAATTTTTAAATCCATATGTTATTGTAATGAATTTATTTATTTATAATTATATATTTATAATAGGATGCAGAAAAAAGGGAGGAAAATTGTGACTGTGTGAGCGACTAAGCGAAAAGGATGGCAGTGGGCAGATCGTATAATCAATCTTCTATGGCGGAGAAAGAGGGGGTAAGGCAAAGTGTTTGACACGTGTGGAAAGCACGTGAGAGACAAAGTTTTGTTTTAACTTTTAATCCAAACGTCCACGTAAGCATCCACTCGACGTGCGAAGGAAGTCCTTCGTGGCGACTCCTTATCAAAGTGACGGCAGTCAAGGGTAAAACCGTCATCAAGCATTTTCTAGGGTTTTACATTTTTCTTACATTAGGTTAAATAAAAATTTAGGTACTTTAAGTTTTAGTTTAAGAGTTAAATGGGTAGTTTTTTTGTTTAATTACATATCTAAATTTATTTTTAAGATTTAATTTTATTTTTAATTCAATTAAATATTTAAATTTAAATTTTTAATTCAAAATGATAAATATATTGAACTTTTTTAATCTAAATTATACTTATATGACTTAGGCTCTAATTGACACTTAATTGATAGATAATAGTGGATTACATATATGGATAGTTGATTATATTAGTTGATCACTTAATTGTATAAAAACGTTTAATAAATTTTAAATTTGATGATTCACTGACCAATAATAGATACAGTTATATGTATATCGAAACTAAATTAAATAATTTATTAATAATTATATTTATTTAAAAATAATAATCAAACTACAAATTACTAGATAGAATAATGACTACAATAAACTTAATTCTTGAAAACATAATAATAATAATAATAATACATACATACATACGAAAATAAAAATAAGAAAATTATTTCATATATTGGAGAAATAAAAGATTTTGACGAATGCCATAATTTTAGGATTTATAGATTAATTTTAGAGTTTAAAGTTTATGAGTTTAAGGGTTAGAATTTTAAGTTTATATATTAAAATCTAAACCTTTAATTATATAAATCATTAGATCATAAACTTTATACTATAAACATTAATTCTAACAACAAAAAGTAAATAGTATTTTTTTTTCTTTTAAATGGTGGGTACTTACATGACCCCTAAGTATACTAATATACAAGCCTATGTTGTTTTTGATAGTTATTAAATATTAGGTTATTTAAACAAACAGAATAATATATATTTATATAAATATAATTATATTTTATATTTTTTAAATAATTTATTAGTTATTAATATTTTGTATCTATTAATTAATTATATTATGATTTTTTTAGTTTAGCATTACTAAACATGTTTTAAACATCAAAACTTTTAATTTTAAAAAACTTTTATCGACGGAAATTTTAAAATTAAAAGTTTGATCTCAACCCACTATTATAATTTACTATTTACCAAACATTTAAATCGGTAAATTTAACTGATCAATTTAATTTTAGCTTAAAACGATAATTATCGAATAAATTTTTATTTAAATTATTTAAAATATTTAAACTAAATTCGTGTATCCGAGTTTATTTGTTAATCGAAAATATATTTCTAAAAATAAATTGTATTTTTTTTAAAAATAATTTACTAAACTTAAATTTTTACTATTTGAACGGAGTTATGTAAAATATTTTCTATTGTTAGGTAAATTTTTCTATTTTTTTAAATTTGTTTTTAATCGAACAAACATAAATCACAAAATTTTATATTTTTATATTTTTTACTTTTTATTATTGATTTAGTTTTATATTTTACAAAATTTTGAATATATGTTAAATTTTTTATTTTAATTACACCGAACATCTTAAAACTACAAATAGAATATTTAGCAGAATCATCCTTTTTGGCGCCTAAAATATATTCTAAAGTTAAAATTTATGATTTAAGACTAGTATTTAGAATTTAAGATGTAAGATATATATATATATATATATATATATATAATAAATTTGATTATAATAATCGCATAATAAAAAGATATACTAAGATTTTACGTGAATTTTTTTCCGGAAATTGGATGAATAAATTCAATTAGTTTTATATTAATTTAGAATTGTTAGATGAAAAAATTGAATGAATAAAATTAAAAGTTAAAAATTAAAAGTTAAAATAAATAAATAGATTTTTGGAAAAAAAAAAGAGGAATATTTTGTAACACTCTCGACCCGGTGCCACATTGGGCCTCCGGCTCAAAATCCTTTCAAAAGCCCAACAAAAATCAAGTCAAAATCCATTTTCATCATAGATCATAAAATTCAAACCAAATTGAAACATGAAATTGGAGTAAGTTTAAGTAACGGAGCTTAAAATATTATAAACCGTTTTAAAAGCATTCGATTAAATAAATAAAACTGAGTTACGATTATACATATAGGCATGGGCGGAGACACATTGACAAATGGGGTGTTTGTTAACACCCCAAAATTTTTAAAAAATCATATTTTTTTATATAATTTATATAAAAAAATAAAAATATATATAATTGGCACCCTTTTATAAATAATTTGACACCCCTTTATATATATATATATATTAAATATCGTTCAAGAAAATAACATCCCTTTATATATAATTATTTTTTTAAATATCTTTCAAGAAAATGACACCCCATAAATAAATTTTTTGCTTCGCCCCTGCATATAGGGTCCTAAAGTACATAGCCCACTATGCCTAATAACAGTACTCTGACAATAGATGTTGATGCTGAACCCACCACGATGATGCTCCTTCGAACAAGCTCTCTTTAACCTACGCACGAAAATATATTTCGAAACGCTGAGCTACAAAAGCTCAGTGGATACTCTACCAACCTGTTCACATTAAGCACAACATATGTATAAGCATAATTAACATGAATGATGACATGGCATGAGTATGGTAGCACTAACATGATCGCCTAAGCAAAAGATATCATGCTTGCATATTACTACACATAGCATATGCATGTTAAAGAGAAATCCACACAACATCTCAATTACTTTTACTTGGTATCTACATCTCATATATATTTACTCATATATATATACGGTGTTCATATCACCCTCATAATAGTATAGAAGTAAGGGATCCATCAGCACTAAGCAAGGTCCATGGCATGCCACTCCACATAATCCGCTAAGGAACCCATCAGCATTAATCAAGGTCCTAACTAATCTTCTACATAATATAATACCAATAACCCATCAATACTAAGCAAGGTTCCTAGAAAGCCACATAACACATTTATATCATACCAACCCTTATTGGGTTTTGTATAACAAAAATTGATTTTGATATAACAATTAAGTTTAAGGACTATTTTGTAATAAATTTTCAAGTCACTAAGTCAAACTTTAATGTTTCAAGTCAAACCAAGAACATTTAAATTTTTATCTAAATGTTTTTAGACGTGAGTATCGATACCATTATAACAGGTATCAATACCGCCTTTCATTTTCAAAAAATATTCTTAAGACTAAGAACAAGTATCGATACCAGCATCAATACCTTTTGACATCAAAACGTTACTACCAACTTCTATTTTGAACCAGGTATTGAACTAGAGTTTATTTTTTTTAATATTATAAGAACATGTTTCGATTCCAGTATCGATACCCCAAAAATCCCCAACGACTCTTTTAGTATTTAATGAGTCGATCGTTGGAGGTAATTAAATTTTTAAATGATGGATAACATGTTTCTATACCAACCTTTACAGTTTACTGAAGGTATCGAACCATGTTCCGATACACCTTTATTAAATGCATAATGGCTCTTTCTGTTTGTGGTCTGTTTCGAAACAGGTACCCCGTGTTTCGATACTATAGCCTATAGAGGTACATTTATGATGGGAAGATGAAACTCTAACGTATTTATTTCAATTCCTAATAACCACAACGGTTAGAAATCAATGAAGAGGTATAAATTGAAGCATTTGAAGCAGCATTAAAAAAATTTGAACCTCAAGCATCATCAAAGCACAAAAATCCAACTTTATAGATCGATCAACTCAATAGTTTTCATACCGGATAACCTTACCAAAAGCTCAATATTTATTTATTTATCTTATGACCGGGGCTAAAGGCCTATTTCTCGATTTTATTATTCACTTTCTAGCTTAATTCACCTTTAGAGACCTCTAAAATAAATTATGGAACTCTTAACTTATCTCTTAAGAATATGGGCATAATGCCCAGAGGTATCCATACGCCTATGGGGTGGTATCAAAACGACCTGTATCGAAACGCTTCCCTTGAATTTTGATACGCTATGATGATGGTTCAAGACTGAGGGAACACACACTCGTATCGATACACCTATATGATTGTATTGAAATGACCTATATCGAAATGCTTTTATTGCGTTTTGATATGCTACAACGATTATCCAAGGATAAAGGAGTACATACCCGTACTGGTACACCTACATAGCTGTATCGATACACGACATCGTTCTGAAATACCCCCACAGAGGTACCAAAACGATTTGGCTACTAAAGGGTTAGGTATCGAAACACGATCTAGGCGTTCTGAAACGTATGCTTTTTTCGCCTAAGTTTTCTCTCTAGGTATTGATACGCTCACAAAGGGTATCGATACCCCTACACGAAAGGTGCAGTTTTAAACTTCAAACACTTAAAACTCTACCCAAAATGATCCTAATAACTCCCAAATCATTCCTACTCTCTAAGGGCATAATTCTAAACATGTTAACACCTTAATTTCGAAGGTTCATCAACAACTAATCAATCCACCATTTAAGCTATCTTACAACACCATAAGCATACAAACATGCAACTAAGCTTAAAACATGAAATGTACGATGTTTAAGGGTTGAAGGAGTACCAACCTTATCAAAGAATGCAACAACTCGAGCTCCTAATCCTTCTTCAATCTTTCTCCTTCCCCAAGCTTTTGGAAGACTCTATCACTTATTTCTTTACAAAGGAAGATGAGCAACGTATTAGAACACTTTGGGAAGATTTTTCGGACCTTAAAACACTTGAAAGAACCGAGATTTAAGCTTTCAAAAACTCAATCCTGTATTACCCTTAAACCTCTTTAAAAACACTCTTCCACCAAACCAAACAAAGAACACCTTGTTCGGTAGATCTCCCCAAGTTGTTCCTATTTCTCTTCAGCACTAAGACAAGATTTCCAGTACAAAAACTCAAAGCTTTAACCTTTAACTATCTCTTTCTCTTATTACAAAGATAAAGAAGAAAGGGTATAAAAAAGAAAGAAAGATGAGATCACTCTGCAGAGAAATAACTCTCTCTAAACTCCTCTTTGTCATTCATTTAAACATTTAACAAAATGCCCTCTATAAAAAACCCATAAACCCTAACCACTCAAGCTTAACAAGCCTAAGGCCTAACAACCGACTCAAAACTACTCAAACTCGGGGCCCAACTCCTCGGGTTAACTTGACACTCAAATCCGAATCTGGGACGTGATATGTTTAATCTTATTCATCCAATTCATTCATCTAATGGTCAACAATCAGTGTAAAAACTAGTTAAGTATTACATAGTCTAGGTGGATCCTAACCCTATAAAATTTTATATAAACAAATTATTAATATTGAAATTATTTAGTAATAGAAATTATATCATAAGCATGTCCCTCTATGTTTATGGTCCTAACCAATAAAAATTATTTATTTCAATAATTTTTTATAACATATTTTTTCCAAGTGAATCTTCACTCATATTTACTGTAAATCAAATTTAAAAAAAATAATTCTTACCATGTGAATCTTCACTAGGTAAAAAAAATGACATAAAAAATAATAAAATAAATTATTTTTATTGGTTAAATCACTAATAACGTGTCAGGACGGGCTAATAATATAATTTCTCATTTATACATGTGTACTCTTTTAGATCATACAATCCGTTTGTTCTTAAGGATTAGAAGTTTAGTTTAAGACAGAGTTTAGAGGTTTAGTTTATAGTATCTAAAATTTAGGGTTCAAAATTAAAATTATAAATTTAAATTTTATTTTTTTGAGCAAATATATAGATTTGTATAATTTTTATGTAATATATGTATTAAAAAGTTATCAAATACAAAATAAAAGTTGAGTGACCTTATCAAATATTTTAAAACTACGATGACCAAAATAAATCTATCTTAAAAGTTCAATTACCTTTAATTTAACTTTTAAATTATTCATATTTTAGACAATCTCAAATAATATGGTTATATAAATCGAAATTTTTGATTAATCCTTAAAAAATGGGATTTTTTCTTATTAAATATACCATATGTCATATTTTAATAAGCAATATAAAAAATTATTACTCAAATGGGATTTTTTCTTATTAAATATACCATATGTCATATTTTAATAAGCAATATAAAAAATTATTACTCGAATCAAATATTCTAATTATTGATTTAATTGATGCAACATGAGATCAAGAAATGAATAATCTAAAATTAAATTTAATAATTGAAATATTTGATTTGATTAATATTTTTTTATTTTGTTTATTAAAATATAAAATATAAAATATGATAATATTGTAAATTTAATAAGAAAAATAAAAAAATATTTTTCGAATTTTTAAGGATTAATCGATTTTTTTTCAATTTTTAAGGATTAATTTAAACTTTAGTGACCAAAATAGGAGTGTGAAGAAAGTTGAGTGATGATTATTTTAGTTTACCCGTTTTTTATTAAGGGTATATTAAAACTAACAACAATTTTTAACGGAATTTAATGATAGTAACCTTATCGAATACAAACTAAAAGTTAGATGACTTTATCAAATACGAACTAAAAGTTGGGTGACCTTATTGAATACGAATTAAAAGTTGGGTGACCTTATCGAATATAAACTAAAAGTTGGGTGAGTATTGAATGTAAACAAAAAGTTTAATGATCTTATCGAATATTTTAAAATATAGTAACCAAAATAATTCTATCTCAAAAATTCGGTGACTATTTATATAGTTTATCCAAAAATTTATACATTTATAATACTTGCCTATTCAAATACCCGTTTGTCAACACGAAAAATATTATATATAATAATAAAATAATAAATAATAATATAATAATAATAAATATAAATAAATAATATTTAATAATATAATTATTAAAATATATATATGAAAAAAAAGATGAAAAACTGAAATTCGTGAATTCTGGAAACGTGAAGAATCTGGGAAGGTTGGTGCCGGTTCTTGAGGGGTTTTCGGATTGGATTAGGTGGTTGAGTGTTTAGAGGGATGAGAGTTTGAGTTGAAGGAGGAGTTTTGTGCTTTGAATCCCCTTTAAAAGGATTCATTCGAGCTTGGTTGGGGGGGAATTTTCGGAGTAATCGGCAGCAGCTAGGAGGAATTCATCCGATCGGAGCAAAGGGGAAGTTGATCAACACTGGAAACCGACGATAGAGGTTTGAATCGGAGTATATTTTGCCAAGGTAAGAGTCGGTTTCAGTTTCTTGGTTTAGATACTTTGCTTTGATAGTTTTTTTGGCCGATTAGGGATTAGAGTTGTTTAAATCTGGGTTTTTGATGTTCAAGGGTTAGTTTGATCGGTTTTTAGGGATTAGAACTTGAATTTAGGGTTGTTTCAGAGGTTTTCGGCGCGTTCTAAAGCTTTCGGTGACCTCACCGGCGTCGGATTTGGTGGCCGGCGGTGTCTGGGCGACGGCCGGCGTGTTTCGCGGTGGTCGGCGAACACGCCGGAGCGGCGCTGGACGGCGGCGGAATGGATCGAACGGTGGTCGGCGTGGAAGACCAGACGGCGTTGCTGGGCGTATTCATGCTGTTCATCCTTGTTCATCAAGAACAAGGATGAACACCAAGCATTTTATGAGTTTTGATCCATTCTGCGCCTTGGTTCTGGGGATTTGGTGTTAATCCCAGAGGATTCTGGGCTCGCTGAGTTGGACCGAGTTGGTCTCGGTCCAAATGGCCGAGCCAACTCGGTCAGGAGGGTTTTTGTCTCGGTTCAACGCGGCGCCGTTTTGGGGCAGCCGGGCGCGCGGGTCGGATCCGGGTTTAACCCGGATCCGCGCGTTTTAAAGTGGATAGGGGATAATTACCCTCTAGGTCCCCCAAGTATAAGCCGTAACCTATTTTAGCCCTAAAACCTTAGTTTTAATTCAATTTAGTCCCTGAACTCTCAATTTAACCCCTAGAACTTTAGGATTTATACAATTAGGCCCCCAGAACATCAATTTGGACCCTAGAACTATAGAATTAATTCAATTAGGTCCTCAAACCCATAGATTAAACCCTTAAGACTTAAATTAATTAATTTTAGATCTAATTAGGTTAAAAAAATTAATTTTAGAGTCTTAAAAGATTAATTAATTCTTGATTTAAGATTTAATTTAATTTTAATAAACTTTAAAATTAATTTAACCCAATTTAATTCTAATATAAGTTAATTTAACCCAAGCCTTAAAAATTAGACTTAAAATAGGTTTAATTTAATTCTTGAATTTTAGAAAATAACTTTAATTAAATATTTTAATTAATATTAATTTCTAAAAATTTAAGTTTAATTAATCCAAATTAGGCCTAGTTTTTGCCCTTAAACTTTAAAACATTCACCCAACTTAGACTTTAATTAGGTTTTAATTCTTAAAAAATTGAAAGATGATTTTAATTAATTAATTTAATTAATTTTAATTATTTTCTAAAATGTTAAGATTTAAAAATTAACTAAGTCTAATAAGTTCACCAAACTTTAATTAAGTGAAAAATTAAACTCTTAAAAATTAGAAATTATTTTAATTAAAACTTTTAATTAATTTAAAATTTCTAAGTTAAGATTTAATAATTAACTTAATTAAGTTTAACCCATCCCCAATTAAACCTTTGAACCTAAAATTCACTAGACTTTAATTAAGTTTTAAAATTTGAAGTAAGAAAATTTAATTAATTAATTTAATTAAATTTCTAAAACTTTAAAGATTAATTTCACTTAATTTAAGTCCTATCTTTTGTTCAAGGTTTGTCTTCGAATCCCTTGTAATCTTTTTCATTCAAGTCCCTTTTGTACTCATGTGGAGAGAAATTTTTGATGTAATATGATGTATCATGATTCTAATAAAAATTGAAGTTCCTTTATCTTGCCCTTTTTATTTTATGTTGTTTTGCATGGCATATTTTAGGAAGGTCACCTAATAAACTTAGGTTAATTAATTTAGTGCTTTTTTAGGATTAGTCACTTAAATTATTTAATTTAATTTAATTAGGGAGAAAATCTAGTAACATAACATGTGAATCTTATGTCTCGGATACACTAAAGAGGTTGGTGTTTTGACGCACTAAGATGTTGACCTAGAGAGTGTACCTTGGTATCGAATTCATGTGTTATTAAAAACCTAGAATTTTGATAAAAACTTAGGTTTAGAATTAAAAATGGATAGGTAAATAACTAGTAAACGCTAGTAACTTAGGTTTTAAAAACTTAAGTAATGAAGCCTTTTTTAGGACTAGAACTTAAAATGAACAAGATAAAAAAATGATCATGCATTTTTTGCTTTAGCCTTTTGAGGCGGAAGTTACATTTTTTTAAATTTGGGTGAGGTTTCCTATCTAGAAGACGTCTCGTTCAACTCAAATTTAAAGGGGTGTAACTTCTAAATCAAAAGGATATCCAAATTCAAATAATGTTCATTTAAGAATGGTAAATTAAATTGATATCTTTCTTCAAAATGTCAAATGCCACGTAATGTTTTTAAAAAGGTACCAATTTTTGGGCGTTTGTAAGGGTCGTCCTTACACGTAACCGACTCCCGAACCCAACTTTTTCAAAATGAATCTCTGGTTTATTTTTATGGTGTCTGGCCTACCTAAGTGGCCGGTGGCGACTCCAAGTCAACCTTTTTCAAAATTAAATTATGTTTTCCTAAAATTTGGATTTTCAAGATTAATAAAATTCATATTTTTCGAAATCAATCGTCGAACACTCCTTTTCACCTAAAAAACCGCGTTTTTCAAAAAGAGATCGCGACACCGTTAAATTCAAGTGATTGTACGTTTATCATTATGATCAGGCTTAGTAAACTTTTTCTTTTAAACTATATATATATTTTTTAATTTACACCCTAAATTATTTTTTAACTTACTTTGCATCTTATATTTTACGTTGTTATTAAATTATTCTCTAAATTATATTAGTTTTCTTAAATTTTCTCTAATTAAGTCAAATTTCATAAAATTTAGATGGTACAACGAGCAAAGAAATTTTAAAAGGATAAATTAAGAAAAATATTATAATTTAGGAAAAAAGTTGTATTAAGTCTTATTATTAGAGTAATTAATAGAAAATACATTAACACTGTTACTTTGATAATATGAAGCCAAGGAGTGCCATGTGGGAAAGGAAATAATGTTATTTTTTTCTAAAAAAATTCAGGTTTAAACAACATGGTTTGTAAGATAGGAATAAGTTTTGTTAAGAGATCTTTTTGGGATAATATGTATAATGTTATCTTACGATACATATTCAGGGTACGAGATTAAAGATTTAAACTCGTATTTTCTTCTTAAAAGTATAATATATCTAATACACCCAATTCTCTCAGTTGATATCAAAAAAAAAAAACTTTGATACTACTATAAGTAGGGGTGTGCAAGAAAACGGTAAACCGAAACCGATTTCGAAACCCAAAAAAAAAACGAACCAAAAAGTTCGATTTAAGGTTAGGTTTTTGTTCTTTTTATAAAATCCGATTCGGCTACGGTTTATGATTTAAAAAAAACGGTTAACCGAACCGGTCGGTTATATAATATATATTATTATATTATATATTATTTTAATATTTTAATATTTTATATTAAAAATTATTTTAATTTATTTTCTAATTTTATAAAATGAAATTTCTAATTTTAGAAAAGTAAAATTGTAATTTTATTTTATAAAATTTAAGTGTTTAACTTTCTAATATTAAAAAAATATATATTAATGTCATGTGTTATTTTTTAAAATTATATATATTTTTAAACATGTTATTAAAATTTATATCGTTAATAAATAAAATATAAAAATTATTACCCGAACCGATCCAAATCGAAGTTTTAGGTTAACCGGACAAATGGTTAACCGATTAAATGGTTACAGTTTAGGGTCGAGAATTGAGTAACCCGAATATACCGTTTAACTGAAATAATTTGCTAATAATTAACGAATCCGATTTTGCACACCCCTAACTATAAGACCATATATAATTTTATATAAATTCATTCCAAAAAGTAAATCTAAGAATACTGACCTTACTAAAAAAACACATACTATTATAAAATTATATTAAGATTATAAAATAAATAAATAAATAACATCTATTTATAGCTTCTTTCATGCCACACGTATATAATTTTTTCCAATTTTATCCTCAATTAAGTAAATCAACTTCATTGCTTAAGTATATGGTTAGATTAATTATTATATTTGTTCTAAGATATGTACTTTTACTTTATTGCTTTTTAACTTTTTGTTAATTTAATGTTTAGCATTAATTATTTACATGGATGGATCGATGAGATCGAAGAGGATATATTCTTTGAAAATTTAAAATTTATATGAAAAATCTATTTTTATGCCATTAAAATTTTATAAGTTTTTCCATTAGAATTTTATAGATTCAGTCTTGTTTTATCGCTTTTGAAAAATTTAAATTTGTATATATTTTTAAAATTTATATTAAAAATTTATTTTCATACTCTAAAAGTTTTAAAAATTTAATCTATTAAAATTTTATAAATCCAACCTTTAACATAAAACTTTATATTTTTTAATTATTTACTCTAAAAGTGCGGTGCTTATGCTTGCCACACTTTGACTAATAAAATATTTGTACACAAAAATTAATTATGGATAATCCACAAACATGGAAATTTCCACTAAACTTAAACATTTTTATTGCTAAAAGGCAACCAAGATTGCAATCATCTTTCATTATCTCATTTTTTATTTTTATCGGTTATCGATATTAAATTTATTAATCAATTAATTTAAATTAAATAAAAAATTATAATTTTTCCATTCTCAAACTAATTCAAAACGTTAACCAATTATTCGATTGGTTAAAAAAATATTAAATAAAGAGATTATATTTTTATATCAGCTTTAGTCGGCACAGGAAAACCTAATCACTTATATTTAACTAATTCCCTTAATAAAATATTTTTTCTACTGCAAAGTGTTTTTATTTTTGGATACAATAATTATATTCTATAATGATTTTATTTTTATAATATTTAATTTATTTTAACAATAATGAATATCGAATTAAAACTCAATTGGGTATTAAAAAATACTTGTACATGATACGATCTTATTTCGACCTAGTCTATTAGGACAAGTGGATTGCTCAACCTTAAATAACCAGGTTTAGCAATAAATTAATCAAAGATTTGCAAACCTATTTACTTTTCTTTACTAATTAAAGCTTGATTCCACTTAAATTTATTGTATTTTATTTTCATTTTAGGAGGAAAAAAACACACTAATAATGCCATCCACGTCCTTACTAGATAGGCATAAGAACTTTAGGAAAATTAATATACTTTGAAAGTTGAAGCATGATCTTTCGTTCTAAAAAAAGTCATATTTAATTAAATTCGAATATAAGAATTGTTTTCAATGAAAAATAGACGATATTTATCTTAAGAAATTCAGATTCGATCGTTTTGCTTGTAAGGTGTGTGTGCATTGTTTAAAGGTTAAAAACATGTATGAATACATACTATCTTTAATCACCTTTATACTACTAAAAATATAAAATTAAATTTAAAAATTATGGTAAACTATGTAAATGGTGACCGAACTTTTAAGGTAGATTCATTTTGGTCATTGTACTTTTAAAATATTTGATAAAGTCACTAAACTTTTAGGGTATATTTATTTTGATCATCGTACTTTTAAAATATTCGATAAGATCACCCAACTTTTAGTTTGCATTCAATAAGGTCACTCAACTTTTAGCTCGCATTCGTTAAGGTTCCTACTGTTAACTTTCGTTAAAAATTACTGTAAGATTTAATGTATCCTTAATAAAAAAATGGATAAATTACAATAAACATAACTCAATTTTTGTCTCGCTCCTATCTTAGTCACTAAATTTTAATTGTTTTTTTTAATTTATTAACTTAACTTTTGAATTGTTCATATTTTGATTAATCCTTAAAAAATTAAGGAAATATTTTTTTTATTTTTCTTATTAAATTTATCATATTATCATGTTTCATATTTTAATAAGTAAAGTAAAAAATTATTACTTGAATCAAATATTCCAATTATTTGATTTAATTGGTATAACATGAGATCAAGAAATGAATAATCTAAAATTAAATTGAATAAATGGAATATTTTATTTAAGTAATATTTTTTTTATTAAAATATAAAATATGGTGATATGATAAATGGAATAAGAAAAAGAAAAAGATGTTTTAAGAATTCTTTAAGGATTAATCAAATTTTTCAAGTTTTTAAGGATTAATTTAAACTTTAGTGAATAAAATAGAAATCAAAAGAAAGTTGAATGATGATTATTGAGTTTACCCATTCCTTATTACGATATATTAAAACTAACGACAATTTTTAATGTAATTTAACGATAGAGACTTTATCGAATTCAAACTAAAAGTTGGGTGACCTTATCGAATACGAGCTAAAAGTTACGTGACCTTATTGAATACGAGCTAAAAGTTAGGTGACCTTATCGAATACGAACTAAAAGTTGTATGATAAAGTCACTAAACTTTTAGGGTATATTTATTTTGATCATCGTACTTTTAAAATATTCGATAAGATCACCCAACTTTTAGTTTGCATTCAATAAGGTCACTCAACTTTTAGCTCGCATTCGTTAAGGTTCCTACTGTTAACTTTCGTTAAAAATTACTGTAAGATTTAATGTATCCTTAATAAAAAATGGATAAATTACAATAAACATAACTCAATTTTTGTCTCGCTCCTATCTTAGTCACTAAATTTTAATTGTTTTTTTAATTTATTAACTTAACTTTTGAATTGTTCATATTTTGATTAATCCTTAAAAAATTAAGGAAATATTTTTTTTATTTTTCTTATTAAATTTATCATATTATCATGTTTCATATTTTAATAAGTAAAGTAAAAAATTATTACTTGAATCAAATATTCCAATTATTTGATTTAATTGGTATAACATGAGATCAAGAAATGAATAATCTAAAATTAAATTGAATAAATGGAATATTTTATTTAAGTAATATTTTTTTTATTAAAATATAAAATATGGTGATATGATAAATGGAATAAGAAAAAGAAAAAGATGTTTTAAGAATTCTTTAAGGATTAATCAAATTTTTCAAGTTTTTAAGGATTAATTTAAACTTTAGTGAATAAAATAGAAATCAAAAGAAAGTTGAATGATGATTATTGAGTTTACCCATTCCTTATTACGATATATTAAAACTAACGACAATTTTTAATGTAATTTAACGATAGAGACTTTATCGAATTCAAACTAAAAGTTGGGTGACCTTATCGAATACGAGCTAAAAGTTACGTGACCTTATTGAATACGAGCTAAAAGTTAGGTGACCTTATCGAATACGAACTAAAAGTTGTATGATAAAGTCACTAAACTTTTAGGGTATATTTATTTTGATCATCGTACTTTTAAAATATTCGATAAGATCACCCAACTTTTAGTTTGCATTCAATAAGGTCACTCAACTTTTAGCTCGCATTCGTTAAGGTTCCTACTGTTAACTTTCGTTAAAAATTACTGTAAGATTTAATGTATCCTTAATAAAAAATGGATAAATTACAATAAACATAACTCAATTTTTGTCTCGCTCCTATCTTAGTCACTAAATTTTAATTGTTTTTTTAATTTATTAACTTAACTTTTGAATTATTCATATTTTGATTAATCCTTAAAAAATTAAGGAAATATTTTTTTTTTTATTTTTCTTATTAAATTTATCATATTATCATGTTTCATATTTTAATAAGTAAAGTAAAAAATTATTACTTGAATCAAATATTCCAATTATTTGATTTAATTGGTATAACATGAGATCAAGAAATGAATAATCTAAAATTAAATTGAATAAATGGAATATTTTATTTAAGTAATATTTTTTTTATTAAAATATAAAATATGGTGATATGATAAATGGAATAAGAAAAAGAAAAAGATGTTTTAAGAATTCTTTAAGGATTAATCAAATTTTTCAAGTTTTTAAGGATTAATTTAAACTTTAGTGAATAAAATAGAAATCAAAAGAAAGTTGAATGATGATTATTGAGTTTACCCATTCCTTATTACGATATATTAAAACTAACGACAATTTTTAATGTAATTTAACGATAGAGACTTTATCGAATTCAAACTAAAAGTTGGGTGACCTTATCGAATACGAGCTAAAAGTTACGTGACCTTATTGAATACGAGCTAAAAGTTAGGTGACCTTATCGAATACGAACTAAAAGTTGTATGATCTTATCGAATATGAACTAAAAGTTGGATGATTTTATCAAATGTAAACTAAAAGTTTAGTGACCTTATCGAATATTTTAAAAGTACGGTGATCAAAGAAATCTACCTTAAAAGTTCGGTGACCATTTGTGTAGTTACCCATTTTAAATTCATCACATGTCTAAACTATGGTCCTTATTTTAAGTTAATTTTTAAAACTTTTAAATATTTCAAAATTTTCCTCAAATTTTGAATCTCGTTCTAAATTAATCCTTAAATTTTTGGATGTTCTATTTTTATCCCTAAATTATCATTTATATGCATCATATTATTGTATAATACACAGTATTTCCATGATATTTAACAATTTTCGTAAAGATTTCAATAGCATGCAATATGATTATCATATATTGATAATTTAGAAATAAAATTAGAATGTCCAAAATTTTTGGATAAATTTAGAATGATGGTCGTAGTTTGGGATGGGTTTAGAATATTTAGAAGTTTGGGATGAATTTAGAATGAAATTCGTAGTTGAGGATGAAATTGATTTGTTTAAAATTTTGGAGACCAATTAAGTATGAGAGTCATAATTCGGGAACGTACGACATAATTAGTTC
Organism: Abelmoschus esculentus; assembly: GCA_035048815.1. Classification (NCBI taxonomy): domain Eukaryota; kingdom Viridiplantae; phylum Streptophyta; class Magnoliopsida; order Malvales; family Malvaceae; genus Abelmoschus; species Abelmoschus esculentus. The sequence goes on from JAUCBN010000033.1 coordinate 10,214,794, forward strand.
CAAATTTAATACTACCTATTAATTAATGATGTAATAACATTTTGGCCTTCAAACTTTTAAAAACAAACGATTTTAGCTCTTGATTTTTTTTATTTAGGCTCTTGAACTTCTATTTTTTTTCCAAATTGAATCACTTTATAAAAAAATAGCATACATGTTAACGTAAATGATTGTTTTTTTTTGTGTGTGTGTGTGATATATTAAAGGCATATATATTTAAATTATTAAAAAATATATAAACAAAAAAAAATCTTAAAAATATGTAAAAATTGTCATTTGTAGGGATGGATATTTTATCTAGTCTGATCGGGTCGAATTTTTTGATCAAAAAATCGGGTTTGGGTCGAGTCGGTGATTTTTTAAAGTGGGATCGGTTCGTGTTCGGTTTTAGGGTGTAAAATATCCGACCCGAGACTAAATATGTAATTTTTCATAATTTTTTAGGGATATTTACAATAATGATCCTTTATCTATATAGTTTTTATAATTAGGTATTTAAAATTAAAATTTTATTTATAATTTAGTCTTTAAAATTATATTTTTATAATTAAGTCCCCAAAATTATTTTTTACAATTTAGTCCCTAAATTTGTTTTTTTCTATAAGTCAGGTTGAGTCGCAATCGGGATTAGGGTATTTATTTTCGGGTTAGGTAGGGATGAATTTTTTAAAAAATTATATGTGTTAGATCAAAGTCGATTTAGGGTATTTGTATTTAAGTCGAGTTTGGGTGGGCAAATATCCGACCCGACCCACCCAACCCGTGTCATCTCTAGTCATTTGGTTCAATTTGAAAAAAATAGAATTTTGAGGGGGTAAAAAAAAGAAAAGTTTAAGAGATAAGATGAATAACAATTATTCCTTTAACCACTGAGATAAGATGATTGATACTATAAATACCTCTTTAAAATTTCCAAGAATGGGTTTTGAACCCAATCTTGAATGTATCAGACAATGCTTACAAAATGGGATATCCATATTTGAGCTGAAAAGTAAAAATGAACGTAAAATTTTATGTTAGAATAAAATAAACTTATAAATCTTAAGACAACAAATTTTTAAAAAATTAAGAGACAATAATAAATTTTTAATAAAAAATATATAAAATTTTTAGAGGATCATTGTCCACACGAACCCCTCCGAATCCATCCCTAGTTAAAAGTGGTCATGTTGATGGAGTGATGGCATGGGAGAAAGCAATGTGTGTTGTCTGTTGATGGTAGAGCATGATGGTTGACAAGATAATGCATAATCCAAGGATGTCGGAAGAGGAAATATAATCCCCGTCCATCGTCAAATATGGAGTCAGGGACAAAGAATGAACAAGTTTATACTCTAAAATTAAAAATATCTAGAATTTATTAATTTTATATATCTTAAAATATATATTTTTAATTAATTAACATTTTTTATTAATTATATTTATATTAAAAAATTTAAATCTATATATATGTATATAGATTCACTCTTAAAATTATTTTTAAATCTGCCGTTACAGAGTATTTTTTTTTCGCCTGACATTGCATACACATACGTTGGCCGCTGTCTGTTGATGCATGCAGTATCCTACAACTAGCTATACCTTGTTTAATACATAAATTCTAACACTCACCCATAAGGGTAAAAATCATCTATCTATTTCTCATATTTTTTTTATGTCTTCATTTTAAATTAAAAATTTAGAGTTTAGAGTTTAAAGTTAGGATTAAGGTTAGGGCTTAAAAAAATAGGGTAGGGTGTATTTTTTAGATTGTATGACTTAGGGTTTAGGCTACAAAAAATAAGGGTTATGGTTAAAAATTAAAATTTTTAAAAAATTCTCAAAAGAGACATGGAAAGAGTTTTCTGGCATATGATTTTTACTCCACCCGTAAGAGTGGAATCATCTACTTCTTTTTTATACCTCCTTTCATGTCTCTATTTCAAATTAAAGGGTTTACAGTTTAGGGTTTAGGGTTAGGGGTTATGATTAGGGTTTAAGAAATAAAAGTATAGTATATTTTTTAGAGTGTAGGGTTTAGAGTTTAAGATATAGAAAATAAGGGTTAGGGTTGAAAATTTAATTTTTTAGATTTTTTTTTAAAAAAACATGAAAGAAGCATGAAAAAGAGGTAGATGATTTTTACCCGACTCGTAAACTTAGGGTCCTTACAATTGCACAGATCAGGACACTATCATTTTATCTAATAGTTCGAGTAAAGTGATTCTGAACTTACGCAAAAAAAAAGACTATATATGACTTTTTTAAAAATAAAATAAGTTAGGTTAAATACTTATAAAATAAAAACAAAAGATTAATTATGAATATACACAATAAAAACGATCACATGTAACTTACTAAAAAAATATCTCTCAATATGAAATCCTAATTTTGTTATGACTCTAATCAAGTAAAATAAGAGTCAGGAATTTATTTGAAGTGTATATATTTTTTTGAATTATATGTAAAAAAAATTAAATTATTTTAAAAAGGGTGTTATTATCATTGTTATATTTTTAATTTTATTATATATAAATTATATAAAAATATATTTTTTAAAAATTTTAGGTGTCAATAGAATCCTTCCTATATAATCAAGTAACTTTATATGTAAACTTGAGAAGAAGAAGAAGAAGATTAGAACACAAGACTGAGAATAATTTATACAATTAATTGTTATTTTATTTGTGATCATTTATCAAATAATTTTTTTTTTAAAATAACATATTTTTTATATAAATTTAATTATAAAACATAAAATATCACTATAAAAAATGTTTTCTTGCTTAAAGTATAGAAATACTTTACCGTATTTTATACCCTATATAAACAGTAAAACAGGATATAAGTTGGTATGGGCCAAATTCAGGTCTGGACATTATTTTTTTAATGAAAAACAATACAGACCAACACCTACTCTAACCCATTTCATTACGCATGGGACTAATGTGAGTTTAGCTACATGTATGAGTATGACATCAAATCTTTTAGTACGCATCGATTTAGATAATTGTGATTATAATATAATATTTATTTATATTTTTAATTTTTTTAACGAATTATATATTTTATAGAAAAAATATTTAAATTTAAATTTCTTAAAATAAATATTATTTTTTTTAATAAAATCATTTAATAAATTTACTATACAATTTAAGGGTTTGCATAATTAACCGTAATCGTTTATCGTAATGGTTAACCAATATTAGGGGTGTGCAAAACCAGATTCGGTTAACTATTAGTAAATTATTTTGTTTAACCGGTAAATTTGGGTCACTCAATTCTCGATCCTAAATCGTAATCATTCAACCGGTTAACTGAAAATTTCGGTTCGGATCGATTCAGGTAATGGTTCTTTATTTTATTTATTAAAGATATAAATTTTAATAACATGTTAGAAAAATATATAATTTTAAAAAATAACACATGATATTAGTATATAATTTTTTTTAATATTAGCAAGTTGAACACTTAAATTTTATGAAATGAAATTACAATTTTGCTTTTAGAAAATAAATTAAAATATAATTCTTTAATATAAAATATTAAAATAATATATAATATAATAATATATATCATATAACCGGTCAGTTCGATTAATCGTTTTTTTTAAAATCGTAAACCGTAACCGAATCGGTTTTTATAAAAAGAACAAAAACTCGACCTTAAATTGTATTTTTCAATTCAATTAATCATTTTTTCGGTTCATTTTTTTAGGTTTCGCAATTGGTTTCGATTTATCGGATTTTTTTCACACCCCTAACCAATATAACCCGTCATATTTTATAGGTAATTAACCAAACTGTTAAAATTAAATGGTTTCGATTAACCGAACCATTAAAAATTCGTAACTGTTAAAATTAAACTTTAGTGAAGGTTTTTATGTCTTGAACTTTGATTATTATATGTTAGTTAAACATTTATCTTTAAAAATTTTGATGATGATTTTTATATCTTAAACTTTAATGGTATATTGTTAAAATTTTATGTACCCTAAATATTTTCTACTTTAAAATATTATAAAGTTCGTGTGTTTTGTCTTATGTTGACCGTTTCTTAATAGTTAAGTTACAGTTAATAGTTTTCTAGTAGTTAAGTTACTATTAATAAAATTTAATAACTATTATAATAGTTAACTGACCGTTTAAGTTAAATATACAGTTACTTTACATAAACACCCTTAATTGTAATAGTTACAACTTATTAATTATGACTATCAGTTAATAGAGTTAACTGATGTATTAGATGAATTTAATATTTTTTTATTAAAAAATAATAGAGCTAACCGATAATAACTGACAATGAATTAATATACTTTTAATATATCCATATTTTTTTCTTCATAGACGACTCTTAACTGATTTGCATCATTATTGTGTGTTGTTGCTAATTCACATACATCATGAAAGATTGGTCCTCTGGAACACTGATTTTGCGAGTGAAAGTAATAAAGAATTACTTATTTTAAGAGGTATTTAATATTTAGTCGAGTAAAAATAAAGTGAGAGTATTCATTTTGATAACATGAAGGAAGAAAGATTATTTTAAATTTTAAGATTTAAATAAGAATGGATCTAATAGTGTTGAAGGGGACAATGGTTCTCTTAAAAAAAATTTAAAAAAATTATGATTTATATATTTTTTAAAAAAATTATATATTTTATATTAAAAATCTATTTGCTCGAGAATAAATTTTATAGGTTCGCTCCTTTTAGAATAAATTTACTTTCTCTTAAATTTTATAAGTTCGCTCTTTAATATAAAATTAGGCATCTGTCGCAGGATCTAACATCCTAAACTAAGACTAAAGTAATACTTATTGTTATATGGACGAAATCAAAATTTACGGTTTTAAATCTGAGAGATAAATTTATAAAGAAATTAATTTTAAAAAAATAAATATAAAGATAAAAGTAAAAAACAAAATCTTCAAGGGTGAGGGACGATAGCCTCTCGACCCTCTCCGTCCCTATATAGTTACGTATTTCCTTATTGTTTATTAAAGGTATAATTTTATTTTATTTTTAAAATTAAATTAGTAAATTAACCTTGTAAATATATTGAGTTCATGTTTTTAACCTTGTAAATGTATTGTTAATTTTGATACAAATTCTCAATTGAAGTAGAGGGGTGAACTTGTACTCACCACGAGACCAAATAATCGGTGGCATATATTGATTTTATTTAATAGTAAAATATTAATATAAAAATAATTATTTTATATATAGCAGTGAAAATAAAAAATTCAAGTATTTTAGTTTTAGGGTTAGATTTTAAGTTTTAGAGTTTAGGTGTTGGACTTAGTGATTTAGAATTTATAGATTGATGTTATAGTTTAGGGTTTAAGGTTAGAATTTAGGATTTTTAGGTTAAAACACGAATCTTTAAATATACTATCCTAAACCCTAAACCCTAAACTCTAACCTCTAAATCTAATCTTAAACCTTAAATTATAACCATAAATCATTAATATTAAATACTAACCTCTAAACCCTAAACTCAACCTTAAATCATAAAATTAAGATGCTTGTTTTGTTTCCGTCGTATATGTATTAAATATAATTCCTCATATATGTCAATGAAATTATCAAACTTTTTTTTTCAATTGCTTGGTTTTCCGGAGCTTGTTTTAACTAATTCGGACCGATTTACGTCGCACAAATATGTGAGTGAGTCTCCTAACATAATTTTTTACATAAATAAAGCTTTAAACTCAAGACATACTTAAGCGATACCAATAAAAATTTTACGTATACATAAAATCTCAAACTCAAAATATATTTAAATGATGCCAAACTATTTATCACTTCTATCGACCTGTCGAATTAACCAAAATTTAAATTATCCTACATATTTTTTTTTTCTGTTTATTCTATTCTTTGGTAGTTGCTATTTTTCGCTTTCCCGCTCAATGTCGTGAAGGAAACGAAACGTACTAATAGTTTATCAAAACCAGAAACGTACCATAATAATTGAACAAATCATAATTGGTCTGTCGGATTGTTTAGTTTGTATTTGGAATGATTAAGTTGGTTTTAGGGGTGTGTATTATTTAGTTCTAACCGAATTAATCGGTCGAATCAAAATTATTTCGGTTAATTCGGTCGGTTAATTTTTGATAAATTTAGTTAATGATTAATTTGGTTTAAAAGCGTTTAATGAGCCGAATTAACCGAAACTATTATATATTATATATATTTATTTTTAGTAATTTAACTTTTAAAAAATTATAAAAATTTTATTAAATTTTTTATATTATAAAATGATGACTATTTTTTATTAAATTAGCACAAAATAAAAGTTTAATTACCAAAAATTTATTTTACCATAATTTAGTGATCTATTATATAATTTAATCAAAATTTATAATAAATTTCTGTTAATTCAGTTAATTCGATTGGTTAACCGAAATAATTTCAGTTTTATTAAAGAAATTTAGTTCGTTTAATGGTTAAGATTTTTAAAATTTTGATTAATTTAATTTTAATTAATTCAATTCGACTACCGACCGAATTAACCGAATACACGCTTAAAATTTGTAACCATCTACCGACATGTGAAAGTAGCCTCTAGGTTTACTTATAATGTCGTTGAATTATTTCAATTAAGGTCGGACGAATCTAAACTACATGCCAACAGCAAAAATACAAAGATCATATGGACACGCGTATTTAGATGTGGAAAATGTATATAACTTTCCGAAATAAATTTGGCATTGTAGACATATTGTTCGGTCAATAGAGTTTTAAGTTAAATTTAAAGTATTATATATTTTCAAATTATATTAATTAAATTTGTTAAGTTAATTATTTAGTAATTAAAAGATTGTAACGCCGGATTGGGATAATTTTTTTAAAATTAAGAAAGTTGTTATAGGTAGGGTACATTCGGTTCAGTTTCGGTTTAATTCGGTAAGTTATTTTAGTAACCGTCAGTTTTTGGTTTTTTCATATTAACGTTAATTTTTAAAAAAATTTATTTTATCTTGACAAAATAGCTTTATTTTATGACTTTTAAATATTAAAAGGTAAAAATTTTGAGATATTTTTCATAAATATTTATTAGAAATTTATTTTTAAATAAAAAATAAAATATAAAAATATATTTATAGTATTTTAAGTATAAAATATATATTTTTATTTTATAAAAATAATTAAAAAACAACTAAAATATCAAATTCGGTTTAATTTGGTTAACCGCAGTTAACCACAATTCATAAATTTATGAACCATAATGCCTCGATTCGATTCAGTTTTCGGTTTTACGGTTTATTATACCCCAGTTATTGGCAATGTTTTGAGTTTAGAAGATTGAATGGATATAAGAGTTGTAAAAATTATTTTATCTTTGATAGTTATAAAATGATTTTCTACGTAACATAAATTTGAATTGCTCATATATGCTTTTTGAAATAAAATATACTCATATATATAATTAAAATAATTGTTTTTTTTGGTCGCAACCTTTTTCTAAGCAGTTCGACGTTTTTTTTTTTAAATTAAAATAACGAAGTCGTCATCAATCTTTTTAAAGGTATGATTAGATCACCTAAAAATAAGTCATTTTAATAAAATTATTTTATTTTATTAAAACAATAATTTTGGTCTGCGAAAAACTCAAAAACAGGTTTGGGAGTCGGTTACGTGTGTAGAAAGGTTAGCACCCCACAACGCCCAAAAATTAGTACCTAGCCTATTACAAAACATTTTAATGTCAAAATTTGTAAGTTCGCATAAAATTTAAGTTATTATCCATTTATGAATTTGAATTTATTTTAACGGCTCTACCGCTAAGAGAGTAAACTTTAATCACTACCAACATTTCTGGCGCTAACCCGTTACCTCCTTTCAGTAGAACACTGCAGTAATTAAATTTTACTTTTTTAATCAAGCAAGCAAAGAAATTTAGGTGTGTTAAAAGTTTTTATTATTTTAAGTTCGTGATTATTAACCTAAAAAATATCTAAGTAAATTTTACCTATTATGGTTCAAATATTATTAAGTGTGTTTTATTAATTTGATATGAAGAGATTTTTTACTAAACTTCGAAGGTTCTAATTAACTAAGGTTGTAATACTAAAAAACTTAACCCTAAGAGGTTTACCTAAACTAATACTAAAAAAATTAAATATTTTAAAATTAAAGATTTGATAAAATGTTAAAACATAATATACCCCTTAAAATAATGATTAAATAAAATTAAAATGGTCACTTTATTTGAAATGAACATAAAACTCAAAAACACCATTATTCAATTGTTGTTTTAAAATAAAGATCAAAACGATATATTTTAAAAATTCAACAAGTATTCGTGTGAAAAGTAAAATAAAAAAAATTAAAATTAAAAAAAAATACTCTAAATAAATTTAAAATAAAGAAAGAGATAAACAAAATACTAGAAAAATAATTTTTTTATTGTATTCAACTTAAAATTTTCAATACAAATTTGAGAGCTCTTTGAAATTTTCATATGCTTGTGGAGTGTTATAAGAGTAGTGGAAAGGAATTTGTGAGTGAGGTGTTTGGTGTCTTGTGGTGTTGTAGTGTGTTATTCTACGAGTGAAGGGAGAGGGGGTTTATATTAAGGGTAAGTATTCAATCGAGTCAAAAAATTTCGAGTTATTCGAGTTGACGAGTCATATTTTATAACTCAAATTTTATTTGAAATTTTTTCGGTTCGAGTCGAGTTTAAGAAATTAAGTCTAGTCAAATTTTCGAGTTCTTATAAATATTTAATTGTAATTATTTATCATGTTATAATATGATTTAGTTTTAATTTAAATGACTGTCTCTAATCATATAAAATATGCATATATATTTTTCATATATAGTAATATTTCTTTATATTTTTGTATATCAATGTATCTATCATAAAAATGTGAGAGATTCGTCTCAAACTTAAAAATTAATCCTTTAATTATTAAAAATTTCGAGTTATTCGAATTTTCATTTTATAATTCAAACTTTATTTGATTTTTTCGAGTCAAGTCGAGTCTATGAAATTTTGAATCAAGTTAAAACGAGTAAAGTATTTTCGCCTTGAGTCGAGTCGAGTCGAATTTTTCTCGCCCCTAGTTTATATAGTGGTTTTCAACCCACCAATACAATGAAAATAATCAAAATTAATACATAAAATCACTGATTTTGGATAAAATATCGCCAAAATAATCTTAATTAGATTCATGTCTAAATTTGATAGAATCCGTCCAAATTTAAATGATTTTCTTCTCTTTTTCATCTTTGATTGATTTTAAATGATCTCTGAATGATTTTTTTGTTCATTTTTTATATCCAATTTGACACATTCTCTTTTATTTGATTCTGATTTAAAGCTGATTTTAGGATAATTTCTTTCACGTTTTCTATCATATTTGATTTGAGATGAAAAATCAGTGGCAACACCCTATAAATATTTAGATTAGTACATGTGCTTCAAAAATCATCTAAATTTAGTAATTAATATATACATCATTCTTTTTGGTTTAATCATTAGTTTGTTTATGTTTATTTATTTATTAAACACTCAAATATGAATAAGATTTTTTATTTAATTATATTTATTTATATTCATTCGTTTATATTCATTTATGTTTAATCGTTTGTTTTTATTTAAATTTATTCACATATGTCTAGGAGTGTTCAATGTTCGGTTAAACCGAACTAACCGACCAAATCAAAACAAAATTGATTAATTTCTTAGATAATTTTAGGTTTCGACTAACAATTAATAGTTTTTTCAAATTTTAATTAGCTATTAATTTGGTTTAAAATAGTTAATTAACTAAATTAATCAAATTAATCCAAAATATATTTAACACGTTACATATATTTGTTTGTGTTCATTTAACATTTTAACGAACGAACACGAACAAAAATTGTATACTCGTTTATTTCATATTCTTTCATTTGTTTGGTTAAACTTAAACAATTGAACATGAAGACACACTCATTTATGTACGATCAATTCGTTTACGGACCTATCGATAAAAAAACGAAAAGAACTAACACAGTTTTATATCGTCTACCTTCGACTATCCTTATTTTTCGTAATAATAATTTCGAAGGGTATCAAAATTTTAAAATAATAATCTAAATAACTATTACAAACCCAGATTTAATTCTCCTCAGAGTCCCCTACATGCCAAGCACGCAAGCTGTTAATCCAAGTTTTGTCGTTCCGTGCGGTTCGACATTTTTCACCTCATTTCTTTCGTCACCCATGCAATCATCCATCACCATCTCCTTTAATGAAAGTAAAGCAATATATACAAAGCTCAGCACCTTGCAAACAGAACCAAACTAAAAAACAGAAATCTTACAAACATGGTGGTCAAGAGTGACAAATACAAGTCCGGTTCGTTCTTCCGATATCTATGCTCAAAAGGGTTCCAAAACTCGGCGACATCCTCGTCTCATGAACAAGAAACGACGACAAAAAACACCAAGGAGAATGCTTTGTCGGTCTCAGTTTCGGACCAGAAGAAGCCCGGAGGATGGAAAGCTATGCCTTTCATCTTAGGTTCAGACTTCTAACTCTACTTTTATCAGATTTGTTTTCTATCGATTGCAGGGACTCAATACGCGTTTTCGGTCGTGTTTTCGTCGTGTCGCGTTTATTACGGTTATAGATAGGAGTGAGTATTCGATCAAGTCGAGTCGAGTCAAAAAAAATTGAGTTATTTGAGTTGACGAGTCATATTTTATAACTCGAACTTTATTTGAAATTTTTCGGTTCGAATCGATTCAAAAAATTTCGAGTTATTCGAATTGACGAGTCATATTTTACAACTCAAACTTTATTTGAAATTTTTTTCAGTTCGAGTCGAGTTTAAGAAATTCGAATTGAGTCGGAATCGAGTTGAGTTTTCTTTATATTTTTATATATCAATGTTTATATCATAAAAAATTGAGAGATTCATCTCAAACTTAAAAAATAATCCTTTAATTATTAAAAATTTTGAGTTATTCGAGTTATTTGAATTTTCATTTTACAATTCAAACTTTATTTGAATTTTTTTCGATTCGAGTCTATGAAATTTCGAGTCGAGTCAAAATGAGTCGAGTATTTTCGCCTCGAGTCGAGTCGAGTCAAAATGAGTCGAGTATTTTCGCCTTGAGTCGAGTCGAGTTATTTTTTTTAATTGAGTCGAGTTTTGCTCACCCCTAGTTGCGGACATAACGGTTGCTATCGTGATCGTTGCGAGAATCGCGATTGTAATTTTTTTTAAAACTCGCAGAGTAGTTTTTGAAATAATTGTATAATAACGAAAATAACGGACCATTATCGATTGTTATCTGTTAAATAATGACTATTATCGGTGTGAGTTTAAATTTCATCATTACTTTTACTAATAACAATTTCGGATAACAGTATTATCGTTAATTAACAACCCTGATCAATTGTATAGTATTAAATTACAGTTGTAAATGTAATCATGATATCATGGTTACGACAATCTTCAAAACCGTTACTATAATGCCTATGTTACGTTGTTACCGCAATTTAATACTATGACTAGTTATAGTGTAATAATTAACATCGAAGAGCTTGGGTGGTCGCAGGGAACGAAACGTTCGAGAGGTTCGCGACTATCGGTTTGTTGTCGAATTTCATGGTGTACTTGATGAGAGAGTTCAACATGGACCAGGTTTCGGCCTCGAATGTGATCTACATCTGGTCCGGTGTGACCAATTTCGCTCCGCTCATCGGCGCGTTCATCTCCGACGCCTACGTAGGAAGGTTTCTAACCATCGGCTTCTCCTCCGTCGCTTCATTTCTGGTATGTTTAATTAAGTCAATTATTAAAGACCAAAACCAAAACCACTGCTTTGATTTTTCATTTTTTTCTCATTAAAGAAATTCTAGTAGGTGAAGAGATGGGTCGCCATCTTCTCTATTTTTTCTCGATTTTGTTAAAAGGAAGAAGAGATTTTCCCTTGACTAAGAAAACATTTTTTTTCTTACAAAAGTAAATTTCAGACACGTATCTGATCATGCCGAGGTTAAACGTGGGGTAAATCTTCTGCCATGCATGTAATGTTTTTGTTGGAAACATAACCCGGAATTGAATGCTGGTGATATTAATTGCAACATTAATTAAAATGAATGATTATATTGAGTTAAGTTAAAAAAATTTAAATTTGTTAATTCGATAAAAAAATTTCGGGTCAGTAAAGGGAAAAGAGTACCTCATTTAAAATTTTCTCAGGTCGGAACTAATTTTTGAATTAAGTTTCTATTTGAGTTTTCCACTTCGAGTCTAATAAAAAATTTTAGTTATTTTACTCACTCTTACAATCAACTACTAATTAATTTAGAGTTAAAACATTAAATTTTTTAAGTAAAATTAAAAATTTATATTTTAATATTAAAAATAAATCAAACTGAATTAATTATATATTATCAGTTTTATTGGTCATAATTATATACAAAATATAATAGTCTAAATTAGGTTACCAAAAGATTTTTTTATACAATGTTAAAGCTGGATGCGTGAAAGCTACAAAACAATAGTAGGGGAAAACAAAAGTGAAAAAGTAAAAAAAAAAAAAAGAATTGCACTAATAAATTAAAGAAAAAGGAGGCAAACCCATTATTTTATTTCAAATTATTTTTAATATTTTATATCAATTTTCTGAATTCTGATTGACCAATTGATATTTTATTGAGAAATCATTAAACTAATCAATATGATATGATTTTATCAATCATTAATCATCTTATCTTTGTAGATTACACATCATTGTCAATAATAATAATATTGTTTTTAATTCCAACACTCCATGTTGACTCAATTAAATTAATGTTATATATAAAGTTATTATATATTGATCAGAATTGGTCCAATTAATAAATGATTTAATATTATTTAAATAAATTTAAAATTTAAAATATATAAAATATTAAATATAAGTTGATTCTATTAATCAAGACAAAATCAAAAAATCGAGATAACAAAAAAAATACTCATGTGCAAAGTTGGTCGGATAATTAATATCTATGCATCCACGTTCTTTATTTTTATTGAAAATAGTAGTAATGGAGGAGAATAATTACGCACTACTAACTTTATATTGTCTGATGCTGTAGTGCTGTGAGCCCATGATGAAAACTTTATGTGTTCATCCATAATTGAAAAATGGAGCTTTTATAGATACCACCTGTTCCATTACTTGTATTAAAAATTGTACGATGATCGATAATATATTAGACGGAACGTGTAACGTTAGATTCTTTAAATAATGTTTAAAAATGTTGGTAATCTTCGAAATTAGATTAATCGATTAAAGAAATTTTGTGTTATACTTTTGCTTTGACAGGGAATGCTGACCATAACTTTGACGGCATGGATCCCGGACCTCCGGCCTCCGAAATGCCAGCCTGAGCTGCAATCACATGGTCACTGCATCGGTGCGAGCACGGCTCAAATGGGAGTGCTGATACTGGGGTTAGGTTTGTTATCGATAGGTACCGGTGGAATAAGACCCTGTAGTATTCCGTTCGGGATCGATCAGTTCGATCCTACGACGGAAAAAGGGTTGAAAGGGATAAGCAGCTTCTTCAATTGGTATTACACCACATTCACATTGGTCATATTGCTCACATTAACCTTGGTGATTTATATTCAAGACCAAGTGAGTTGGATCCTCGGCCTCGGACTCCCTACCATCCTAATGGCGTGTTCGATCGTTTTGTTCCTCATCGGAACGAGAATTTACGTGCACGTGAAGCCACAAGGAAGTATATTCTCGAGCATAGCGCAAGTCTTCGTTGCTGCTTACGAGAAACGACACCTTAAGCTCCCTGAAGAGGGACAGGAATGTGGTGTTTACTATGATCCTCCTTTGAAGGATTACGTGTTGTCCAAGCTACCCCTCACTTACCAATTCAGGTTTGTTGAGTACATTGTTACATGTTTGATATGTTGAGTTGATTTTAGTGCACTGAACATTTGTTGGTTTGTTGATGTTCAAATTAGGTTCTTGAACAAAGCCGCGATAATGTCGGAGAACGATATAAAACCGGATGGTTCGTTGAACCAATGGAGGTTGTGCAGCGTTCAAGATGTCGAAGAGGTGAAATGCATTATCAGAATCATCCCGGTATGGGCCACCGGTATCGTTAGCTTCACTGCCATGGGACAACAGGGGACATTCACCTTATCACAAGCTTTGAAAATGGACCGGCATCTCGGCCCCAAGTTCGAAATCCCAGCTGGTTCCATGGGAGTCATATCGATGATCACGATCGGGATTTTCCTCCCGGTCTACGACCGAATCATCGTCCCATCTCTTCGAAAAATCACCAAACGTGAAGGCGGGATAACACTGCTACAAAGAATCGGAATCGGCAACTTCTTCTCTATTCTAGCCATGATCGCTGCCGGGGTGTTTGAACAAAAGAGAAGGGACTCGGCCACATCGCACCCCGATGCCGCACCGATCTCAGTCTTTTGGCTATCTCCTCAGCTTGTTCTCATGGGCTTCTGCGAGGCATTCAACATTCTCGGGCAAATCGAGTTCTTCAACAAGCAATTCCCAGAGCACATGAGAAGCATAGCTAATTCTCTTCTCTTTTGCTCCATTGCCGGTTCGAGTTACTTGAGCAGCTTGGTAGTCAATGTCGTGCACCATGTCACAGGAGGCCACGGCCACCCAGACTGGTTGACAAACGACATTAATGCCGGCAAATTAGACTACTTTTACTATCTTTTAGCAGTGATGAGCGCACTCAATTTCGTTTATTTCCTCTACGTCGCCCGTCGGTATCGGTACAAGGGTCAGGTACAGATCGATTTGAAATCATCTGAACCCGATGTTGAGCTAAGCTCGATGAAACCATGAAACCGATTAGGCTGATGTTATGTTAATGTATCTGCTGGTTGTAAAAATAATGGAAAACGTCATAATTGAGCACTCGTGGTAATGCTTTAATTATTTGCCTTATCATTTCCATGTCTTGTTGAGGTGGTTTCGGACAGACGAATTTATTGTCTTGGAAATTTGGTATATCTTTGTTTTTTTGAAAAACATGCCCTTATTTTGGATGTTCGAAACGATGATATGATTATGATATATCACCCTCAACCTATCACATGAGAAACAAAGATCCACCGTAAGTATTGTTTAATGAGTTGAACGGTTCGTGGGTTGCTTAAATTTGTTTCGGTTAAAATTTAATAAATGTTTGATTCATGTTGACTTGATTCAAACTCGAATTCAACTCGAGATCTTAATGAGTTGAGTTTAACTTAACTCGATAAGTTTATGAGCAGCTCATTAATTTTTTAAAATATTTTTAATAATTACTTTAAAATTAATTATTTTAAAAAATCTAAATAATAATTATTATTTTATGGATTATTATTTAGTTTTAATATGCTAGTTTGACTTTTTGTAGATTGTCAGATTAGAATTTATACTTTGAAAATGACTTATACACTCTTTTGATTTTTTATTAAATTTATTAATTTATGTTAATATTAAGCCTCATATAATAAAATTTATTTTTACTTAAAAAAATAAGATGATTTTTTATTAAGCTTAATGAGTCGAGTTAAATAACAAATATTTTACGAACACGATTCGAACAAAATTTTAACGAGTTTAACAAACAATAAATTGAGTTCAACAACACAATTTTTTAACGAAACCCTACTATCGTGGTTGTCAAAGTCTCCCGTTCATTTTTTTCAAACACACATTTTTAATAATCAATGAGATGCACATCAATTAGACGACGAACAACAAATATAAAAAATTTCAATCGTTTAATCTATATATCTACTTTTTAGTTTTTTAAAAAATATTAAATTCGTGATATTTTTTACCTAAGTATTTTAAAACAGAATAAAATTTTAAATACATATTTTAATAAAAACAATATTATTCACCTATTCAAAATAATGTTTAATTTATATATCTATTTTTGAGTTAATTTTATTTATATTAAAGCTGGCAGACGCATGCACAAACTGAATAAAGCTGTCAATTTTTACGTGTCATGGGTTTGTGGGATTTCCAGGTTGCGTGCTAATGGACTGCTTTCTTTTCTTTTCAATGGTTATATAAAATAATAGATACAGAAGATTATTTTATATTATATAAAACTTTAAAGTTTATGTATTTTTTTAATCACTAAATGAAGATAAATTGATAATAAAATTAGTGGTAAAAAATATAAAAATTATTGTTTTGAAAAAATATAAATTTTTTTTTAGATATTTGTTATCATTAATTAACGTTCTAGAAAAAAAATATAAAAGTAAATGAATTTTACATATGAGTGCGTATAGAGTGAGTCGATCATGAGTTGAATAATGCTCGATTTATACTCGATAAAGAAAGCTTGTTGCTCGATTTGACTTAATGCTCATTAAGCTCTATGTAATTTTGCTTGACACGTGTGTCAAGAAGTCTCCGATGAGTGCTCAGGTGATCGGTGTTTGAGCTGAAATGTAAAGAATGGAAGCAAAGGAAGAAGAAAACAATCTGATATGTTTCCGTTCATTATCGTATGTATAAGGTATTGAAAGACCACTTATTTATACACATCACAAAGATGGTTCAACAAATCTAACTACCTAACCACCTTATAAACCGATTCAACAAATTCAGCTAAGCTAAACAAGCCTTTCAACACTCCCCTTCAAGTTGGAGGATGATAAATATCTTTCATCCCCAACTTGCTTACAAGATAGTCATGTTGCGCTATTCCCAAACCCTTTGTCATAATATCCGCTTGTTGCTCGTTGGTTGAAATATGTTGCGTAGCCACAACTTCCTTTTGTATCTTCTCACGTATGAAATGACAGTCGATCTCAATATGTTTCGTTCTTTCGTGGAAAATTGGATTCATTGCAATCTGTAGTGCAGCTTGTCTGTCACAAAACAAGATTGCTGGTAAATCATGTGTAACTCCAAGCTACTTGATTAACCCTTTCAACCATACTAACTCGGCTACTGTGGTTTCCATACACCTGTATTCGGCTTCTGCAGAAGATCGAGACACAATATTCTGTTTTTTCGATTTCCAGCATACCAGGCCATCACCTAGTTTGATACAATATCCAAAAACTGACTTACGGGTCATGGGGCAACTTGCCCAATCAGAATCACAGAACCCTTTTAGTTCTGGTTTCGTGTTAGCTGGCAAAAAAACTCCTTGAGCTGGATGCTTCTTGATATACCTAATAACTCGTAATGTAGCCTCATAGTGAAGTTTCTCAATTGCCACCCGAGCCCCAGTCTACTCCTCCAAATCAGCCTATTCCACAGTCTCCGCAATATCCTAATCCTCAACATGTTCCACTTGTTCGTAAATCTACCCGAGTTATTAAACCTCCATCCTGGTTGTCAGACTTTGTTTGCCCTACAAATCCTTCTTCATCGACTACACCTTCCGCAGGTCAACATTCTATTTCTAACTCAGTTTCTTACCTTCATTTACCTTCCCATATTTTGTTGTTGCTTTGTCTTCTATTGTCGAACCACAAACTTATCATCTAGCAGTTACTGATAAGAGATGGGTTGAGGCAATGCAGCAGGAGATTCATGCACTCGAGGCCAATGGAACATGGGAAGTGGTGGATTTGCCTCTCAGTAAACGACCTATTAGATGCAAGTGGGTCTACAAGGTCAAGTACAATTCAGATGGGTCAGTTGAGAGATTTAAGGCTCGTCTTGTGGCTAAAGGTTACAATCAACGGGAAGGTATTGATTTTCATGAAACGTTTTCACCTGTGGCGAAAATGGTTACAGTTCGGACAATGATATCCATGGCTGTCATGCACGATTGGCCTTTGTTTCAAATGGATGTTTTTAATGCGTTTCTTCAAGGTGACCTCCATGAAGAGGTTTACATGTGCTTACCTGAGGGTTTTCGCAGCCGGGGGAGGGTCCAAACCTCAAGTGTGTAGGCTGCTCAAGTCATTGTATGGGCTCAAACAAGCCTCTCGACAATGGAATCTTAAGTTGACAGAGGCTCTTGTGGTAAGTGGATATGTACAAAGTTGGCACGATTATTCTTTATTTACTAAAACAAAGGATGGTAGATTGGTGGTGCTTCTCATATATGTTGATGATCTCCTTATCACTGGAAACGATGAAGTTTTAATTACCGAACATAAGACCATACTGCATCAAAACTTTAAAATGAAGGATCTTGGGCAACTTAGGTATTTTCTTGGAATTGAAGTAAATCGATCCAAAGAAGGGATAGTATTACATCAAATGAAGTATGCTCTTGAATTAATAGAGGATTCAGGGTTAGGGGGAGCTCGATATGCTTCGACACCATTGGAGCAAAACAAGCAGCTTACAACTTTTGAATATGACAATCAAGTGAAACAAGGAGAAGTGAGTGAAATGGTGGAAGACATTACGATGTATCAAAGATTGTTAGGAAGATTGCTTTACTTAACTCACACTCGACCGGACGTTACCTTTGCAATACAATATTTAAGTCAGTTTATGTAGGCTCCTAAGAAACTTCACTATGAGGCTGCATTACGAGTTGTTAGGTGGTGACTGAAGAACAGGCTGGGGCTCGGATTGTGGCTGAGGAGAATGATATTCTTGAGACAATAGTGAATCATCTGGATAGTCAATAGTGGTGGATGACCTGTCTGACATTCCATTGGGTGACAAAACAGGGATATGCAAGAATTCATGATCAACAACAGAAGATGTAGGGGAAATAGGAAATAAGAGTGGGGTGGCCAAGGAGTTGTGAAAAGAAAAAACATCCTCGTGAAACACTACATCACGACTAACAAAAAAAACCTTCAGTCTCAATGTTAAATAATAGATACCCTTTTTGAACATTCGAGTAACCCATGAAAATAGAAGAAACAACCATGGGAGCAAACTTATAATGATTGTTAAGGAGGGTGGCATAACAAAGACAATCGAAAACCCTTAAATGAGATAAGTTTGGTGCTTTATTGTGAAGCATTTCAAACGGAGTTTTCCATCCCAAAACTACAGTTGGTAACCTATTGAGCAAGTAACAAGCAGCTAACACACACTCTCCCCAAAACTTGACAGGAACATTCGACTAAAACTTAAGGGCCCGTGCTATATTCAAAAGATGCTTATGTTTGCGTTCGGCCACACCATTTTGATGTGGGGTGTAAACACATGAACTCTGGTGGATAATCCCTTGAGAAGAAAAAAAAATTACGACTCTCATTACTGAAAAATATATACCCATTGTCACTGCGAACAACTCGTATGATTTTACCAAAATGAGTATAAACATAAGCAATGAACTGTTTTAAGATGACTATAGCATCACTTTTGAGTCTTAAAAGATACACCCATTTCATTCTTGTATAGTCATCTACTATTGTCAAGAAGTAACGATGACCACTATGAGTAGATACTCGATAGGCACCCCACAAGTCAATATGTATGAGAGAAAAAGATTGTGACTCACGTGTAGTACTAATAGGAAAAGGTAGGCGAGATTGTTTAGCAAGGAGACACACACCACAAGATTTGATATGTTCAAAATTATCAGAATGTGAAAACAAATGAGGAATTTTATTAATAGTGGACCATGAAGGATGGCCTAGGCGTGCATGCCAAAGTACAGAAGAGACAAGTTTTGGTTTCATAAGACTAGAAGTCAAGCATGAACTTGAATGAGGTACTTGTATTTTTGTCGAACTTGAGGCTGGACTAGGAGGATGAAAGATGTACAAACTTCCTTTGACTCTACCAATCCCCTTCATCTTTTCACTATAGAGGTCCTAGAATAAACAAAATTGTGGATAAAAAAGAACACAACAGTTTAGTTGTTTTATTAATTGGAAAACAGATAAAAGGTTATATTGAAAGTCAGGGACATGGAGTACATTTGATAAGGTCAATGTAGAAGAAAGAATGCAGGATCCAACATGGTTATTTTTGCTTGCTTACCATTTGGCAACTGAACAAAAGATGGTGAGGCACATACAATAGGAGAATCCAAACATTCTAAGTCAAATGTCATATGATTAGTGGCTCATGTGTCAAGGATCCAAGTTTTAGACGAAGGATTAAAACCAATACCTGCCATGTGTGCGGAGGTGTTGACCTCTGTTCCTTTTCTAAGCAAATTTAGGATCTGTTGATACTGCTCAGATGTGAAATGTGGTACCTGAGAAGGAACTGGCATAATGTCTGTTGGAACAACAGGAGGACCTCCATCACTTGCTTCTATAACAATCACATTATGAGCAGAAGAGGAATTTTTTTTCTTGGTAAATTTAAAATCCGTAGGATAGCCAATCAACCTATAGCATGTTTCTCGTTTATGACCCTTAACATGAAAATAGTCACAAGTTCCATTGAACTTCCTCCTATTTGTTGATTGTGTATCAGAATTCGAATAGAAGGCAGTTGGTATAGTTTGTTGATTGCTTGCATTTTGGCGT
Organism: Abelmoschus esculentus; assembly: GCA_035048815.1. Classification (NCBI taxonomy): domain Eukaryota; kingdom Viridiplantae; phylum Streptophyta; class Magnoliopsida; order Malvales; family Malvaceae; genus Abelmoschus; species Abelmoschus esculentus. The sequence continues at coordinate 10,235,192 of JAUCBN010000033.1, forward strand.
TGACCTTCTTCTTGTGTTAGCATCGAATACGCTTGATTAACAGATGGTAATGATTTCATAAGTAAGATTTGACTACGAACCACGAAGTATGTTTCATTTAAACCCATGAGAAATTGAAACAAATGTTGTTGCTTTAAATTTTTTGTGTTTCTTTGAGTTGCATCACAGGTACAAGTCACAAATGGACTAATTGCGTCGTACTCATCCCACAATAGCCGTAATCTGGTATGATAAATCGCAATAGAATTCGTACCTTGAGTTTGTGTAGCTATCTCTTGGTGTAGGTAAAAGATACGAGAGCCATCAATCTTATCGAATCTTTCCTTAAGATCTACCCAAACCAGTGCTGCACTGGATGCAAACACGACTCCAGCTGAAAGTTTTTGACTAACTGAATTCAAGATCCAAGAAAATACTAAGGCATTGCAACGATCCCACTGTGGCCGTAATTCTTCTACAATGCCTTCCCGTGTACAGGTACCATCAATGAATCCCACTTTATTTTTCGCTAATAACGCTATTCGTAAAGACCGGCTCTAAATATTGTAGTTCTCGACTCCTGTGAGCTGATGAGAAACAAGCTGAATCCCAGAAGTATCGGAAGGATGAAGGTAGAGTTGATGAGAGTAATCAAGTTGAATCTGCGTAACTGCCATGAATCAACGACTTGAAACTGGAAAAGTAGACTTACATCAACGATCTGCAGTTCTGGTCCAAACGTTGGAGACAAACGACCGCCGGCGGTGGCTCTGATATCATGTCAAGAAGTCTCCGATGAGTGCTTAGGTGATCGGTGTTTGAGCTGAAATGTAAAGAATGGAAGCAAAGGAAGAAGAAAGCAATCTGATATGTTTCTGTTCATTATCGTATGTATAAGGTATTGAAAGACCACTTATTTATACACATCACAAAGGTGGTTCAACAAATCTAACTACCTAACCACCTTATAAACCGATTCAACAAATTCAGCTAAGCTAAACAAGCTTTTCAACACCGTGCTTGTAAAAAGTTCTCTTGCTCGACTCAATTCGTTACTCGTTAAATTCACCAAATTTTTATATTTCTAAAAAATATAGATAAAATATAATGATACTATTAGAGTTTAATATAAACATAAGAGATAAATAAAACATAATCAAATTAGAGATAAACTTGACATTCGATAAACAATAGAAGAAAATGATTTAAGAATTTCGTGTTTGAACTTTTAATTGTACTTTTTTATATAAAAAGTGAAAATTGAAGATTTTTTATTTATATATAATAATAATAATAATAATAATAATAATAAAATTTAATAAAAAATTATTATTATAATTTAATTTTATATTAATAGAAATTAAATTTTTTAATTCTCGAAAAATAGAAAATAGCTTAAAATATTGAAACCAAATTTTTATAAGTAAATTATCTAATAATTAATTAATTTTTCCTAAAGTTTTTGATTAGTATATAAATTTTTGAAATATAAATTTTTAAAATAATCATCAAAATATCAAGAAAAGAGTTTATAAAATAGTAACGAAATGCTCAGAAACTTATTGAATTGAGTTGAACTTTGTTTGACTTGATTCACTAAAAGTTTAAATTAAATTAATTCAAATCTTATATTTTTTAAATTAAAATTAAATTATTTACGAGTTATTCAACTCAAAAAACATCCTTAATCTTATATCGTATAAATAAATCTTCTATTTCTATTATCCATCAAAACAAAGCTTTCTCGTTATATTTTTCAGAGCGTAGGTCTTTTTATCTCTTCATCTTTCGAGAAAAAGAAAACACAACAATAATTATAGTAATGTAGGCATCATAATCACTTGATTTCGAGTTTTGGGCGATTCTCAAAAAAATTACAATGTGTCTTATTTATAAATGCGAGAAATATTATGATTAAGTTTAATAATTTAAGTGTTATTCGTATCTTACGGAATAACGAAGATAATTTATCTTTTTTTTATTTTTTTCTTTAAAAATATTTTACAAGGATATAGATATGTCGTCCTACAACATGTGTTAAGCGAAGGTAATATAATAGTGGATGCGATGTTTATGCTGTGCTCTTAGAATAACTTCGAGTCACATTATTTTTACAACTTTTAGATGAGGTCTTGCTAATGTTGTACGTTGATATTGATTAATGTTGCATTTTTTTGTGATTTTCTTCTTAGTTTTATCTTGTACTCGTTTCTTATAATGTAACATAGATACTTTCTTATTTCGATTTAGGTTAAAGAGATTTTTAATAAGGCTTATAATATTATCTTTTTATTATTTATTAAAAAATTTAAACTATATTATTTTTACTAACTTAAAAAATCAATATATTTATTAAAATGTTTAAGGTATTATAAACTCAATTAAGTACTTATAATTTTTGCACCGTTCTTATATTTTAAAATTTCATCAATTCAACTCAGATTAATATTAACTATTAAGTTTAACAGTTTTTTTAGACCAAATTGTAGAACGTGTTATGTATAGTATTATTACTTAAATTTTTTAGAATTTTTTTATTTTATTTAAAAGTAAATATAAATTTAAAAGGCTTATAAATATTATAAAATTATTTTTAAAAATTATAAATATTACATGTCTATTTCTATAGAGGAGATAAACAAATAATCCACAATAAACATAGATATTACGAAGAGTATAAATGCACGATATTTTATTTGTCCTATAAATCAATAGAGAGATAGGATAAAATTATTTGATATTAAATTCTTTAAATTTTATATATTTTTGGATTGTTAGATGACTAAAATAGATGATTCATATTAATTTCTTAATTTTTTTAAAAATGATAATCTTCACATAATCGACTATCAATCTAAACCATCTGTTTCAGTCACCCAACGATCCAAAAAATGAGTTATACCATGTAAAACTTAAAGAGTTTTATACTAATCCATGATCATTGGATGATTGAAATGGATGAATAGTAAGGACGGCGCTAGAATTTAGGATTGAGGGGGCAAAACATAAAATTTTAGAAGTATGAGGGACAAATTCATAAAAATATAATTTTTAAAAGAACTTAAATAGGAGGATAAAAGTGAAAAAAATTCTTCGAGGATGGGAGCAATTGCCCCTCCCAAACACTATACAGCTTCGTCCCTGTGAATGAGATTATCAGTAAAAAGAGTGAAAATTATCACTTGAAAAAATAAGAAAATAATCTTAGTCATTTACTAACACCATCCAATAATTCAAAATTAACTTAAAACTCTTTAAATTTTATATCGTGTAATTTCATCATAACCCATATATATATATATATATATATATATATATATATATATATATATATAACAAACTTACTATCAAAACTAGGGATGAAGCCAAGATTAAATTGTGAGTGAGGAAATTTTTTAACTTTGAAATGATCGAAATCTTAAAATATAATTATACCATAAAAATTAAATGAGTTAGGATTTAATTTTATTAACTTTAAAATTAAACAAAAAAATTGAAGATCAAATGGTTGATGCAATTGATTTAAAAACTGATAAGGAGAAATTATATTATGGGTAAGTTTCATCACGTGTCCTAGGACTAACCACTAAAAATTATATATCCCATCATTTTTTCTATTTCATATATTTTTTAAAGTGAATCTTCATTTGAAAAAGCTGTTTTTAAAATGAATTAACAGTAAATATGAGTGAAGATTCACTTAAGAAAATATGACAGAAAAAAAATGATGAGATGAATAGTTTTTAATGGTTGGTCCCATAAATAACGTAGTAAGACTTACCCATAATATAATGTCTCACTGATAAGATACTAAAAATAAATTATACCGATTAATTTTTGGAGGGAGTTAAAACTTAATTAAAATGATTTCAAAACCATTAATACTCTAATGTATATTTAAACCATCAAAGTTTAGGGAAAATTATCTCTCTCACCTCATCTATATTTGTCCTTACATATTTTTTTTTTCTAAAAAATTCGTCACGATATATTTGATTCATGTATAATATTATACAAATTAAATACGTAAAATACTCTACCAAACGTCCCTACAGAGCTATCTAGACTAAATAGATAAAGAAACAATTGTTGTTCTTATAGGTCACAGGTTTGAACACCAGTAATATTAACACGGTAAACGAGTGATCAATATTTAATGATTAAGAGTATATCATTATAGTTAATTCAAAAAAATTATAAAATAACCGTAATAATTATAAAATTATATCTCTCCAAAATAATTCTCTCGTAATTCTAAAACGTTTTTTTTTCTCATTTGTAATCTTGTGTTTGGATTTTTACCCATACTAATGAATTGACTTCCGAACAAGGATCCAAAATATGCATGATTGATGGTATCGCAAAAAGAGCAGTTCACATCATGGATGTCCAAACATGTCGATTTTATTCTTTTCAGAGAAGACTTAATATTAAATAGTATTCAAATTATATATTTATACTTTTCAAAATTAATTATAGTATTTATTTTGATAAAAGATTAATAGTTTAAAATTGAAACACTTAAAAAATAAAATTATTGTTATGAATATCTTTATTCATAGTGGATATTTATATATTAAATTAAATTTTAGTGCGATTTATTATTAGGGTTTAATACCTATTGAAATTAGAGTTTTTATCTTATGCATATAAATATAGACTATTGGAGAAAATTGTACATAATCCTACTTTAAGAATATAATACAAATCTCTCTTTCAATCTCTCATCTTTGTTCTTATCCTTTACTTTATTCATAATAATTATTTAAATATTTATTTGGATATAAACCTTTTCGAGAAAATAAATTTAAGGTCTCATTCAGATTCTCATATAAAAATTAAGAATAAATAAATAGTAATGCATATAATTCTACATCGAATAGTATTTTTAGGTAAATGTTGTAAATTAATTAAAATTTTAGAGATGTAAGTCACTTCGTTTTATAATTGAAGATTTACGGTAAAAACTATAGCAACTAAAAAAGTCACCTACATATAATGTCATTTTAAAAAATTTATTAATAAAATTTAAATCTTAATAAAGACAACACTCTATAAGTGACGTATTTTGATGATTTAAATTTCGTAATTTAACTTAAATTATTATAATTTTTATTATAAAATTTTATAATTTTAAAATAATGTCTCTTATATTCTTAAAAGTTTAAACTAAAAAATAATATTTACCTAAAATCTCTATCAAATGCTAAGGTCAATCCAATATAACACCATACTTTTCGAGGCGCATTTATTGAAGAGAAACAGAGGTATACGTCACAAGTGTGTCATCACTCATCAATGGTTGAATTCTTCTCTTTGTTATTCTGAATAATATCGTGTTATTTAGGAATATACTATGTGAGTCGTAATCGTAGCAAATATAAATCGACTAAAAATTTGTATCTATCGATAAGAGTGAGCGTTCAATCGAGTTCAGTTAAAAAAATAAAATATTTAAATTAATGAATTTAATATTATTTGAACTTTTATTAAAAAAAATTTAAGTTGAGTTGAAAATTTTCGAGTCGAGTTTCAAGTTCTTTAAAGATTTAATTATAATTATTTATTATGTTATAGTACGATTTGATTGTAATATTTCTTCATATTTTTATATATCAATATATATATTATAAAAATTTAAGAGAATTGACTCGAACTTAAAAATAAATCTTCTAATTATTAAAAAATTTTAAGTTATTCGAATTTTCGTTTTACTATTCAAACTTTATTTGAATTTTTTTGAGTTATTCGAGTTTATAAAATTTCGAATCGAGTTGAGTTATTCGATTTTTTTTTGAATCGAGTCGAGTTTTTTACCCCTATCTGTTGATTATAATTATTGTATAAAATTATCTTATTTCAGTGGTTAAAGAAACGATTGTTATTTTTAAAGGTTATTAACTCGAGTATTAATATTAACAACAAAATAATTAAAGAATCAATATTTAATAGATAAGAGTATATTTTAAAAATATATTATATTTTTATATTTAATTAATTCAAAATTTTTTATTTAATTCGATGGAATAAATTATTTTAAGTGTGTGTTTATTAATTATTACCCACTTGTCTTATGGAAGTGCTATTTTAAGTGTCCTTGTGGTGACTTTGGCAAAGTGGTCGAAAATCTTTCTTTAGACCTTCCAATCAACTTTCTATTTGTTTGATTGCGTGCACTGCACTGCACCATCTTCATCTTTTCTGCTACTTTGCAGGACCACTAAAAACAATTTAAAGGAGGAGGAGACGAGGAGTATTCAACTCAAACAACAATACCTGCTCCCGTAGGTAAATCATGTTTGTTATGTTATTTATTATTAAATAATTAAGATTGTTTATTATAAAATAATTTTTTAATAATTATTTACCCATTAATTATATGTAAGAAAAAGACGATAAATTATTCTTAAAAAAATGAGTTTAAAAAATTTAATTGATTGAAACTACAAATAATATGATGACCAAGTTCATGTAATAATTTTTCACCATCCTGGGGCTGGGTTGTATTGTATAAAAGTTAGCGCAGATACCCGAGAGGGTCGATGGGAACAATTGCCTTTTAGATTCTAATAGTTTGAAAATTATATATAATTTAAAAAGTTTTAAAAAAAATTATATGTATTTTTTATTAAATATATATTCTTATTATTCTTAGAATTTTATAAATTCTTTCTTCTTAGAATTTTATGTTTGTTTTCTAACATAAATTTTACGTTTGTCCCTACTATGTTTAATTAAGAAGAGCGATGACTAATCAATAAACATAACTGTGATTTGTTGTCTTAAAATATGACTTTACTTTTAATTGTTGATCAAGTATTGAAACATTTTAAAATTTTTAAGAGAAGGAAAGTTTCCATTAAACCAGAAACATACAAACGGTGATGACGAGACCACAAACCTACCCAGAGAAAACAAAACCCAAAGCAGGCTTAGGAAACAAATTAGACACAAGCCCAAAGATTGTTGTGACAAAAACTGTCATCGTAGTTTAGTATCGATTAAACAGGGATAAATACGAGTCGAGTCGGGTTAAATTTTTGATTCATCCGAATTTGACCCGGATACAATATTTCTAAGCTCGATTTTAACTCAATCTGAATTTTTTTAAAAATTCAACCGATCCGAAAACAAATATAATAAACTTGATCTCGACCTGACCCGACCTTACCCGACCCAACCAATACTAAAAAAATAGTTTTAGGGACTAAATTGTAAAAAATAATTTTAGGAGACTTAATTATAAAAAAATATATTTTTAAGGACTAAATTATAAATAAAAAATAATTTTAAGAACTTAATTATAAAAATTGTATAGATAGAGAACTATTATTATAAATATCCCTAAAAAATTATAATAAAATTACATATTAATCCTGAGTGGAGTCGGGTCAGATATTTTTCACCCTGAAACCGAACCCAACCCGACCTGACCGCACTCTAAAAAACATCCGACTCAACCTGACCCAACCCCAACTTTTTATCAAAATATTTGACCCGATCAGGTCGGGTCGGGTCGAAACCCGATCAGGACGAGTAAAATGTCCAACCCTAACTTAAGTAAGTTTTGAATTCGAGTTTTTGTATATGTAGTAAATCTTTGTAACGAGAATCACTCACTAAAACAAAATGTGAGATACGATCAGTCCGAATTAATTAGGACAAAATTTTAAAAAACTAGGAGAAAAAAGTATGTTGTAAAAGCACATTAAATAATAAAATTCAATCTTTTTTAATGGTATCAGTTTTATTCGGGTTGAAAGTTTTTTTTTATTCTCGATTTCTCAGGATATTATCCTAACTAATTTAAACCGACTCATATCATATATTTGATTTTTTTTTTTTTATAAAATTTTTTACATACACAAAAATCTTAAATTTAAAATATATTTAAATAATACCAAATCGTTTATCAGTAGATCAACTCGGTTAATTATTTATTTTAAAAGTTTGGTTTAAAAAGTTCAACTTAAAAAAATAAGAGTATAAAATAATCAGTTTTTTAAGCCCAAGCCCAAACCCAAAGTATCCGTAAACTCAATACGGAGCCCAACGATTATTTCTTTTGAAAGAGCCCATAACTAACTGACCTTAACATGAATGCCGTTTAACGGTAAATAAAATAATATTTTATTTAAAATTCGTTAATTAATTAAGTGATTAATTATATTTATATAATACTATATTAATTTATATGTCGATATTAAAAAAATAATTATTTATACTTAGTAAAATAATAATAATATTTTACGGTTATAATTTGAAAGCATTAATCAGATCCTATCCTTATCATCTTCAAAAGCATCATCTTACTCAAATAATTTTTTAGAATATTAAAAAAAAATACAATTTAAAAAAACTTTGAATCCAATAGCAATAAATTATGTAACAACTTTTGTTCAGATATAAAAACCGTCCATTTTTAGAAAATTTTATTAATTAAATATAAATTTACGAAAAATTATTTTTAAAAATAAGATTCTTATAATGTAACATTACTTCACATATTATTAAAATATTATCTACTTTGTTTGATTTAGTTGGTAGAAATAAAAGATGATAATATTTTATTGATGAAATATAAAAAATAAATTCTTATCAAATTATTCGTATGAATATTTTATTCTTAATTGTTTAAACTTTTAATATTAAATTAAAAATCATACAATTATTTTTGTTAGAATAACTAATTTTTTAAAAAATATTATATGTAACATATTATAAATATAATTAATATCTTAAATAATATTTAGTAAATTATTATATAAATACATATATTATATTTACTTTTATCGTAATATATAATAAGAGATTTAGTTGATTTTTTAGTAATTAAAATAATTATATAAATCATTAAAAATAGTTTAAGGTTAGAAACTCACCTTAAGATTATATTCTTTTGTTAATAATGATCGAATTTTTTAACAAGTGTTATAATTAATTTTTTTGATCTAGAAATAAATTAATTTCATAATTTTGTGTTTTAATTCATTCAATGTCAAATCAAATTCAAATAAACTTAAATAAATTATATTAGTTTTATTTTCATAAACTTAAAATTTGAAATCTCGCATCAAAATATAGAGTCTAAACTTGAATTAATTTTTCTATCAGTAAAAAATGCCTTTATATAAAAGCAACATAACAATGTTAATTTAGTGCCTTTATTTAGATATTAAAATATTTTTAAATATGTGTAAAGCTATTTAAATATTAAATTAATATAAAATAAATTTATTTAATAAACTTATGCAATTTTAATACGTTAGAAAGGATTCAAATTAAAAAAAAATTATTACTTCAAGGGTAAATTTGTCTAAGGTGACGGACATTGACAAATATCAAAGGGTGCGTTTGGTTCACGAAAAAGATTATTACCTTTTGGAATAAGATTACTTAAAAATATATTTTATCAAATTATCCTTATTATATATATATTAATAAATTAATGTATTTATGCTGTTGTAATTAAGTTTGAAAAAATATAATTTTTTACATTAGTCTAAATATGTTGATATTATTAAATTATAGTTAAAATTTTATTTTTGTTTTTTTAAGTTTAAAATATTATTAAAATAACTTATTTATATTGATGTAAATATGTTGAGATTATTAAATTTTATTTTCGTTGTTGTAAATATGTCAAGATTATTAAATTTTATTTTTTAAGAATATAAAACTATATATTTTTTATTTTAATTAATTTTATATTTTTTAAAATTTAAAAAGTTAATTTGTATGTTAAGAAAAATCTAAAAATGAATGGTATTGCAGAATATTTAAATCTAATAAAATTTATTATTAAAAGAAAATGTGGTTAAAATATATTATTCAAATTCTTAATTGCATATTTTAGAGAAAGATTGAATTATAATTTTTTAATCTAAAGAAAAAGAATTACCAAATACCAAAAAATCTCATGAGATTGAAATTTCAGGTAAAACACTCAAAACACGGGACTATAGGTAATTTTATATTACTTTGTGACGAGTATCTTTTAAATTAATACAAGGATATAAGATATTGGAAAAGTTTTTTTCTTTGAGAATTTGCTTTTCCTTAATCCAAACAACCCGAAGGGAATTGTGGAAATCACATTCCCAGAATATTAATAAAAAATATTATTGTTGGTAATAATTTTTTTTAATAATATTTTTCATGAATCAAACATTCCCTATTAGTATATATTTATTATGTTTTTGTTTAATTAGCACTTTCGTCAGCAGATACAAACCAATATTTTTTTGATTAATAAAAGAATATTATTATAGGCTTCATTAAAAATCTTTTTTTAACTTAAATAAAAAAAAGAGTGTCTAAAGTAGTATTTAATAAAAATTTAGAGATTTACTCACAAAACAAATCGAAAAGGAAATATAATCCTAACAAGATTCAACTAATACCATCATGCTTTAACAGGGGTGTAAATCGTCTACATATTTCTCATGCCTCCATTTGTGCCTCAACTTCAAATTAGAGGGTTTAGGGTTTAATGTTAGGGGTTGTGGTTAGTGTTTAAGGAATTAAGGATAAGGTGTATTTTTTAGGGTATAAGGTTTAGGGTTTATGATATAAAAAAAAGGGTTAAGGTTTAAAATTCAATTTTTTAAAAAAAAATCAACAAGAAGTATGAATAAAAGAATGATAAAAAGGTAGAGGATTTTTTTCTCGTACTAGGATTAACATCCTAATTGGAAGAGAGAAAAATCTATGACAAATCAAATCTGTATGAGTCCCCATCCAATCCACAACCCGATTACCATCAGGTTTAATATATGTAACATGGATAAGACCACTCACGATAATTTTCTTGTCCCCCTGATTAAACACCTTGACCATTTCAAGATTATCGGACTCAACATTCAACAATCAAACGAGAGATACCAAGAGAAATACCTCGACGACGACGTAACATAAGCTTGCGTACACAACCTAAGGACATGATCACATCTTCTTGAGCCTCTACATTGACTACAACTGTTATCTGTAGTTAAATATCATCGAACATGCTCTGCATTTATTAAAGTCTTTTCGTGGCATGCAAGCCACAAAAAGGTACGAATCCGGAGAATACCTCAAAAACGATTAATAGCAGTCTAATTTTATTCAACGGACCAAGAGAAATACCTCGACGACGACGTTATAAACTGTGTTTATCTTAAATCTTTTCGTTCACACGTAAGATGTTTTTAATATTCTTTTTTAATATATATATTTTTTAAAATTTAAAATAATTATAAATTTATCCTCTTTATTTTTTTATAAATGCCACTGAATTTTTATTAAATTCAAAGAAAAATTATAATTACATCACAATCAAGAAGCAAAATAATTGGATTAAACAATCCAAATATTTTTATAACCCAAAGCAAAGAAAAAATAAAAAATTCTATGAAAAAAAGCATACCAATAAAATTCAAAAGCTTCCTGAATCTCCTTGTCTCCGTCCAAACGAGACATATAACGGAGAAAGGAGTTGTAGATGATCCAAATTGTCATTCAAAAAGTATCGCTATCCAGAACTAATTTCATCGATAAACGACCATCAACCAAGTGTGGATAAATCTTTTTAAGTGACCAAGGACAAAAACATAAATCAGAAAACTAGCATCGATTGGATCTCTATGTGAACAAAAATTAATTGCTAGGGTATGCTGAAAGTATGCCACAAAGACAGATAAATCAAATCTCAAAACAAAAACAAAAACATGTCATAAGACAGAAGAAAAACGTGTCACAATGACAGAACAACGTGCTATAAAAACAGAGATTCTTATTAAAATCAAAAACAAAAACAAAGAAAATAATAGATTTGGTGGTCGACAACCAATACTAAGATTGATTACCTATCACCGATCAAAATCGATCAAAGAGATTGATCAAAATAGAGAACAACTAAAAAAAATATTTTGAGAGAAAAAAAGAGCAGCTAAGGTTTTCGGATTGTTCTTTCCCTCTTTATTTTTTAACGTTTATTTTTTATATCCTTAATTCATTATCATAATTTTGTTCCTACTTGTCGAGTTATGGGTCAGTTCTAAATACAAGCGCCTTAATAAACGCCTAAGGAACGACCAAACGTTTTTAACTGTAGGATTAAACCCCTTTTTATTAACCGCTTGATTAAAATTAAAACCCATAGGAAAATAAATTGGGACCTGGTCAGCCGGTTACCACTTTAAAAAAAGATAAACTACACCAGTGACCACCCAACTAATTGGGGATACCTATTTTGATCACCCAACTAAAGAACTCGTCAATCAGGTACCCCAACTTTGAAACCCTACCTATTTTGACCACTGCCGTTAAAAATCTGACGGAAAAGTTAACAGCAGTGACGTGGCTGTTAATTAAAATTGGTAAAACTACACATTTAATCCTCTAATTTATTTATTTTTTTTAATTTAATCCTAATTTTAAATTAATAAATAAAATTAATCATCCAATCGATTGATGACACGTTAATTTTAATAAATAAAATTAATAAATAAAATGTGAAATTTTTTACATGCAAGGGGATTTGAACCCGCAACCTCCAGCATAGTAAACATCCAACCAATGAGAGAACCACTAGGCCATGTTAATTTTAATATCATAATATATTCACATGTCTTATTAAGTGATAAAGTTTTAGTAAAAGCCTAGAATAACAAAATTTCAAGTCCATTAATATTTAAATTAAAATAATAAAACATTTAATAAATAAATCAAAATAATTAAATATTCGAATATTAAATATTTGAATATTTTTATTTAATATTATTCGAATTAAAATATATGAATAATATTAAATATAAATAAAAATATTAGTTAAAAAATAATAAATATTCAAATATTTTGATTAAAAAATATTCAAATAAAAATATTTATATTTTAAATATTCAAATAAAAATATTTGGATATTCGAATAAAAATTATAAATATTTAAATATTTTTTATTCTAATATATGAATAAAATCATGAATATTCGAATATTTGAATTTAAAAATATTCAAATAAAAATATTTAGATTTTAATTATTCGAACAAAAAATATAAAAATGTTTAAACAACGAAATTCAAATATTCGAATAATTAAAATCTAAATATTTTTATTTGAATATTTAGATTTTAATTTATTCGAATAATTAAAATCTAAATATTTAATATTTTTATTTAAATATTAATCGATTTAACAAAGGTAATTCAAATTCTAAGAGATAACCATTTAATAACACTCTTTCAAATTTTATATTATAAAGTTACATTGGCCTAGTGGTTCAGCCCTTTGCTTATAAAGCAAGAGGTCACAGGTTCAACTCCTTTTTGGGACATTATCACTTTATTTTCAAGCTTTCCTTCTTTCTCACCAACCAGGTGGTGACACGTGTCACCACCTGATTGGAGAGAAAAATATGTTAATTAATTATAAAAATAAATTAATAAATAAAATTAATCACCCAATGTTGTTGTGACATGATTATTTTAAAATAATAAATAAATTAGAGGGATTAAATATGTAATTTTACAAATTTTAATTAACGTCCACGTCATCACCATTAACTGCCACGTCATCACTGTTAACTTTTCCGTCAGATTTTTAATGGCAGTGGCCAAAATAGGTAGGGTTTCAAAGTTGGGGTACCTGATTGACGAGTTCTTTAGTTGGGTGGTCAAAATAGGTATCCCCAATTAGTTGGGTGGTCACTAGTGTAGTTTACCCTTAAAAAAATTACAAAACTCCTTCCTTCCAAGCGGGAACTTGTTTTCAACCCGATAACCCCCTTCTCTTAAACCCTTCTTCTCAAAGCTTTGAATCAAATCTTTCTCCTAGTTATTTTTATTATTTTAACTTGAAATGAGAATCCTAACGTTGAAAGGAAGATCCATTTTGAGATAAGTTTCATCTCCTTAATTTTTTATTCAAAATATCATAATTATTGTTTATTTTTTCTTATTTTAGGGTTTGGTAATGACTTAGGTTTTGTTCTTTGGTTTTTTGGTACGGGTTGTTTTTTGTTCTTGTTTGAATATCTATTTTGATATAATGGTTTAGGGTTTATTTGTTTAAGGTTTGTATTTTATTTTTTCACAAGAAAGCTAAATTTTGATATAATGGTTTGTATTTTATTTTTGTAATGGTTCAGGATTTCTTTATTTAAGGTTTAGGTTTTATGGTTTAAGGTTAGGGTATGGTTCAATGTTTTTGAGTTAATTTATTTGTTTGATATACTAATAAGAAGAATGAAAGATAAATATATAGAGTAATTTCTAGTGAAAAAATGAAAAATCAAACTATAACTGATTTTATAAATTATCACCATGATAATAAGATATGAAATATTGATAATGAAGGTTTCAATCCGAAGTGGAATAAAATGAGGTAGACAAGTTGGTTTAAAACTCAAGTGGGAATGCAAACTAAATGTTATGTTCTCAGTTCCTACAGTTTGGGATTAATATTTGAAAGTAAATAGGACCTACTGGATACTAGTTGAAACTCACTTTTCCATGGTTTATTTGCATTAAGCTATTGAGTGTATACCTTATTCTCCTAAAATGTTATTCTTGGTGTTTGATAAATTTTTTATAGCATAAACTATTAGTAATAATGATTAGCTGCCGAGTTTCAATTATAAGTTCTAAATAAATAGATATCTTATTGATAGTAGGTACAACAATTTGATTGATGTAATAATCTTGCTAATGCAGAGTTGTTTTCCCTTTATTAATGACTTTCTTGATAAGCTCCAATATCTTATATTTGTAGGGTTTTAGGTTAAGCCTTAATGTATGTTATTTGATATATTTAGCATGTTGGTTGCCTATAAGTCGATAGATATTCGTAGGGTTTTAGGTTAAGCCTCTAAATCTTGGATTTTCTATGGGTTTCTTGTTGGTTTGCTATGTATGTGGTATAGTTAATCTTGGTTGCCTATAAGTCGATAGATAATCCGGTTGATAGAAACATGATAGATAAACATAGCTTTCATATGTTTAGTTTGTTTTGTGTTTTATATTTTCAATTCTAAAATATTCTTTTTTAACAAAATTTCGCATTATAAACTATATTTTCTAACTATTATGAATTTGTTTATGGTTTTTATAATCTTCCATATGTGAATTTTAATTCTATTATTGTTTGATTTCTCCCGTTATACTTCATTTCTAGTAACAATCTTTCTTGTCTTTTGATTAAATTAGTTGAAATTGAATCCAGAAGTTTGACCAATGAAAAAGTTGATGGAGCATCATGGCGAGGGAGATCTAGATAGTGTAGATGAGGCACCCAAAATCTTAACACCATATCTGCAGTTCTAGTAAGTTAACAATGAATGCATATGACATCTTTGAACTTATTATTTGGTTAGTGTATTTTTTGTGTACTCTAACTCTAAAAATATTCTTGTATAGTATCAATGGATGTTCACGACTCAAAGATGATAAGAAGAAAATCAACAATGATGTAAGTGAGAAAAAATGAATACGATTTTGTTTTCTTTTTTATTTTTATAATGTTTACATGTCATTCAAAATTAATAATTGTTTGATTGATAAAGGTGAGGAAAGCACTTGGTTTACAGTGGGCTAAAATGAGTGCTATCGAGAAGAAACCTTATATCGATAAATATGAGGAGTAGAAGCTTTCTCAATTTAAATGGATATCAAAAAGCAAGTCGAAGGATTTCGGTAAAAGGAAAGAATCAAAAAAGGTACGTGAATGTATACACTTCTTTTTAAAGATTATTTTGGGTTGATACATGTCCTAGCATGATATATTTTAGTGTAACATACTATTAATTTCTATTTTATTCAATATTGTAGGATATGTCATCAAGATGTATTTTGAAAAAATTGTGTATTCTGTTCAAAGAGATGCATAAACTAAAGATCGACGGTATTGTTAAAGATTTAGGCTTCGAGCCTTTACATGGTTTGAAATCGCAAGCAATTCATCGTGATTTGTTTCATAATATAGCATAAAAGTTTGATTTTGACATCTCTACAATGGACTTTAACGGATACAAAAATCCTATTATGCTAGAAGATGTTGAAGCAGTGTTAGGGTTAAAGAATGAAGGGTTAGATGTGGACAAAAGCACTAAAAAATTTAGTGGTAGAGAACAAGCTAAAAAGTTCAAAATCAATTTGAAGGCCACCTATCAAGAAATTTTTAGTGAGATAATTAACGGAGCTTTCGAGGGAGATGACTTGAAGGCTCGTGTTCCTTTATACATTGTAGGTGTCTTCTTATGCCCGAATTCCAACCTTGTTCCCTCCGTGGAACAATTTAATTATTGTGTTCCTTTGGGTTGAATGACAAATTGAATTGGTGTAAATATGCCTATGAGAGGTTACTAGATGGAGTAGCGAAATATCAATTTCGTGTTGGCTTGGCATATATGTCTGGTTTCATTGTCATACTCGAGGTAATATATTATTTACTTATGTTTCATTTATAGTGTATTACTTAATTTAATTTATTCATGCAAGCTTGATTTAGGTTATAATTTTATTATTTATTTAAAATACAGGTTCGGTTATTTGATTATTGGAGTGACATTCCTAGTAGAGTATATGTTATTGCCGATGGTTGTGCTCGAATTCATGCCTGGGGAACGAAGGAGGTTGGCAAGATTCTCAACCGTCTAAAGGTAGAAAGACCTCAAAAAAATGAAAGTAAGTCTCCACCTAAATTATGTATTATATAGGTTTTTTAATATCATGAATTGAAATATTTTGAATATTTGTAGTACTTGCTTCTGATGATGATTGTTTTGAGGCGAAAAAATGAAGATGGAATGAAGGATGATATTACTACTATGGTTACGGACCTATTGGAGAAGGTAATTTCTGAAATAGGTAAAATCAAAGAGACTCTCAACTGTCGTTTGGTGAAAAAAAATAAAATTAAAAAGAGTTTAAAGAATCTGACTGTTGAATGTAAAAGCCTTATTGATCAAATTGTCGGATTAAATGCAAATATGATGTACATGAAGAGGGCTCTACGTATAATAGATGTAAAATTTGACATCGACCTTGATAAAGAAGAGGCGGTGTAGGATAAAACAGAATTTGAGGAGTCCAATCTAGAAGATATGATTGGTGGTGATTCTATACAATTGGTAAAAGAGGTTATCCCATCTAAACAAGACCACATTGTTGGTGGGTTGAAATAGAAAAAGGTAAAAGAATACAAAATATTACATTTGGATCAATGTATGAATATATGTTAACCTACATCAAGTTCTGCGTTACTGATGTAGCTTACTAACTTGTAGGGTCAGCCAATAGTAGAAGCCATGTCGAAGTTTAGTGGCAAAGGGACTCGAGTGCTTCGAACGAGAACTAAGAACATGAAATAAATAACCATTTGCTTGAAGTGTCATGTGGACCTTGTTGTTGGTTTAAGTATTTAGAACCAAAACTTCTGTGATTGTTTTATAAACTTGTTGACTTACTTTGAATATTCGTATTTATTTGATTATTACTTCATCTATATATGGATTGTTTAGGTTTCAATTATTCTTCTTATCAGTTATTTATGCTCATATGTTTGATATTCTAAACAATTATTTAGAAGTTTTAATACTTAATAAGTGATTAAGCATTATAGATATTATCGTATATTAAAATAACTGACGAAGTAGGTCCGACATCAAAATCAACATGTTATTACATATGGAATACGACTTTACCGGGAATGTAAAAAATTTGCGTAATGATTTAAGCTCAATGTAGTTTAGTGGAATATAAGTTTTAAAAGGTTGGTATGTATGCAGCCAAATCCTCGTAGATTTTGGATATATGTATATGACCGTTACTGATGTTGATACCTTAAGACCCAGAAGTTAGGTAGGTTCAATGGTTATCGATTACTGTTGAAGATAGTAGGGTTGACTGTAAAATAAGTAGAGGGTACCTACCATGTGCATTAAGTGTACGTTAACATATGTCTAAGTCGGTATATATTAAACTCATTTTGTTTAGGAATAATGATGTCTAATGCTAATTGTGTATTCTTGTAATATCAACTTGTACGCGGATTGTTAAATGGTGCACAAATTGCTGATTACTTGTGTGGTACTTTCAAATCATATGGTAAATTTAGATATTATTAAACGGTATACCTAAATCGTTGTTTGATAAAAAAAAAGAATATGCACTTAGGGCTATTAGTATATTAGAAGGCATTTATTGAGTTATTACTATTGATCTAAATGATTGTTTTAGATTTTTATCCTCATCAATGAAAAAGGAAACCAATTTCGTCAAACATCAAGATAATGGGTATATAGTTGTGTAACCTTTCATTTTTATGTTTTTAGCTTGTACATGTATACTCCCGAGAGATAATTCGATTTGTCCCAATCTTGTCTTTCAACAGGGGTGATTGTGGTATATTCTACATTAAGTGGATGCAATGTTGGAGTTGAAAACGTATGGAGGAAGTGGTATGTACATCCTTTTGTCTGTACCATCAATTTATTTCTAACATCTCTTATATTTCAGAAATACTTAATTATTGTTTATGTTGTTATCATTTGTTGAACTAGACTGTTGGACAATGAGATCGAATATTTGTTTTATATGATCTGGTCATTAATGATAAGAATACAAGGAGGTGAGAAATTAATATTGTTGTGAAGGCACATGTTACAAAGTTGAAATCACGTCTGTTCATACCTCGTGTAAGCATTCGTCGTCCTTAGTGGTAAGTATGTACTGATATAGTTTATAAATTATTTAAAGTTTGTTATTTAAGTTATCACATGTTCTACATGTTTTCTGTTAATGTTGTGTACTTAATGTCACTTGCTTTTTCTTTGTTCCAAACATATGTGAATCGATCCATCTAAATTGGCAATATACTTTTTGGGATTCTAAAGGACGTACTGTACAAGTTATTGATTGGTTAGAAACAGATATTAACCGATATAAAGGTCATTGCTCTATTTTAGAATGGGCAGGAATATGTTATTTTTGTATAATGTGAATGTTCTTTTTGTATAGAGTAATTGATTTGGTATATACTATGTAATGTTAATTTTCTTTTTTTAGATACACAAATCAAGATGTAAAGTTGATCATCTGCATGTTTTTGTAATGGTGCAAAGATGTTCTTCACCATGATGTACTAATAATATGCCATTTCAACATTTCTTAGATTTGGCATTCACTATGATACAAATATTGTCCAGTTAGATCAAAAATATGTATCATAATCATTATGCAATACTGTTGCTATTGATGATGAGGAAAGACATATTGTGGTACTTATTGATTGTGAACATTCACTTTTCTTTTTGCCATTACCGTAAAATGATTTAACTCGAAAATCCTAGAATTTGTAACACATAATGTTCATTGATAAAAGTGTGATACAAGTAAGACACACTTAAAGAATCTTTTAATTTGCAATATTAAACCCACTATCTTATTTAAAACGAATGTGATACAAATATAACTGACTCACCGGTGGTTCCTACCAAAACTCGTTGTACAAGTCTTCACTTACGTTTTCTATTTCTTCTTCGAATACATTTGAAGTTGTCTCAAATGTCGAGGTTGGAAGTTACAACTGCAAACATGGGCATGTGTTTTTATTATATCCCTCAACATTACAAAACGAGCACTGATAGGTTCATGACGTTTGGTATTGATTTTTCATTTTTTGTTTTCTTTTCAAATATTTCTTCAGCGGGTCTCGAACAATGTTCTTTCTTTTTTCTTGAATGATGAGTTAGTATACAACAAATTAGATTAATCCAATTTAACTGTCAACCTAAGTATCTCATCTTTTGTGGTTTTAAATGTTTCGTCAGTTTGAGAGGCAAAATAGCACAAATGCGAAGACAATGATCTGAGAGATGCGAACCGAGACATTTGTTCAATTTCGGAGGTAGGTTGGATCCTATGAACGATGGAGCTGAAAGCTTTCATTTTTGGTCCACCGAGGGAGTATTAAAGAATTTGGGAATTCGGTTAAGTCTTCTAACTTGAGAACATGCAATTGATAACGACGTGGAAGTCCAACTGTCTCAAATTTCTTACACGAACATGTTACGCTTTGTGTCGCAACATCAAACACCACCTCATAGATTTTTTAGGATCCCTATATTTCGTTAAACGATATACCCGTGATCCTCTCACTTCCATAATTGGATATGTATAGGACCATACAATGTCTCATGTTTAAGCTTTGTCTGAACTATTTGGAATGATGCACGGTGTACAAGTCAACCAAATTCCCTTCAAGGTCATTCAATTTTTTCATTGGGAAAAGCTTCGACTGTGAACTAAAGAAATCTTCCTTCAACTCTTTAATTTGCATCTGATTAATCCCATTTTCAATTGTCCGAAGAAAATCTAGATATATATTCTTACATTTCAACACAATAGCAAGTCCAACATTCATAGATTCACACCTTTGTGTTGAACGTATATTGACGAAAAAATGTCTCGTAAGATAGGCTTGGGACCACATATGCAAAGTTTGATCTTTCTCTACAACCCAATGATGGTTTTTGATGTTAAACTGTTGAGTAACTAATCTCTAATTTTGATCAAATTCATCAATTGTTCACCAAGCTGACATGCATCTACTAAATGCACAAGTGAAGTTCTTATCACCTATGTTTTCTTGAGCATTTCGAGATAGATGCCATGAACAAATGCGATGTCGAGCATACGAGAAAACCGTTTTTATAGCCCTATGCATGGACCAATCACCATCTGTTACGACCGAGGCTAGAGTCTTGTTACATATAGACTTTAAAAATGCACTCAGAACCCATTCAAAATTATCTACAGTCTCGTCATCTAGAAGTGCAACACAAAAGACAATGGTTTGATGGTGGTGATTCACACCAACTATAGGCATTAGAGGTCTCCCATACACATTTTCTTTGTACGTTGTGTCAAATGCAATGACATCACCGAAATATGCATAATCAAACCTCGAAGTTAAATCAGACCAAAATAGATTATGCAATATGTCTGAGTCATCAACATTGTACTGCATGTATAACCCGACATCTTGCTCTTTCTTGAATTCAAAGTAATTGAAGAGGAAATTTACATCATTGTCATGAATTTTAGCATTCATGGATTTTTGTAATTCGTTGTACAAGTTTTTCTTATGAATCCAACATTATGGAAACCACATGATTGTTGCGTGAAAAAGTTCATTATTTGTGATGTTTCGACTCCGACATTTTTCAATGCTCATGCTTCAACGATATCATCTTTAGTAACTTGTCTATTCGATCTAAGAAATGATTGTATAACAAACAAATTTAAAGGGTGATTATGTTCACTTTGATAAAATGATATCCTCCAATTATCGAGATCTGTGAGTTTCGCAACTACTTTGTCCTTATAACCGATACGTGTGATTGCACAAGGCACACATTTCCGTTCAAAATCATTAACAGTTGACTTTCGAAAACCTGCTCGGGAAAAACAAAATGACCGTGAATTCACATTCCCATACTGATCATGCTTATTGTTGAGCAACACACGCTGAACCCAATACTCGTTGCATATTCCTTATAAAACTCCCAAGCATCGTTACGAGGATCAAAGATCATACCTTGCTCAATTTCAGGACCAACATTTTCATTACTTGTACAACCAAGAATTGCATTCCCTTCAATATTATTTTTTATTGTGTCCGTCGTTTCCCTTCAATACCTTGCTCAATAACGTTTGCGAAATATTGATGAGAAGTATAGCCAAAGCACGTACCATTACCTTGAACTTGGTGGATACCGAATGGAAGAGTTTTCAGGTGTATGAAAGGTCTCCAAATTAAACTCTAGTGATATGGAAATTGTGAAGGGTGTTAGATATCTTCAAATCCAAGGCTACTGAAACTCTACGAATTTAACTGGTTTGAAAATTATTGAACTCCAAAAGTGATAGGGAAATACTCTTGGGAAATTTGGCAAATGTTTGAACTAATATGTAAAGAGAACAATGGATGATTGGTGTTAGAAGTAGAGAAAGCAATAAATACATGTTTTTGGTAGTTGAAGCATAGTGCCCCAATTTTAAAATCACATGGTAGAAATGCTGAGTAATTACAAAAAAAAAATTGACATTATAGTTCCAAAACCTACATTTTCGGTTTTGATACCATCAATGAAAACTTTGGATCATTTTATAACCTTATTTTAGGTTCTGATACCATCTATGAAAGCTTAGGAACATTTCGAAAACGAATTTAAATCGTTTCTTTACACAATGCATTATCAATTTTAGTTTCTATACACAAATTATGAGTATCGATACATAATAGGTGCATACTTTGGTTCTTTTCAAACTTCTTCAATAGTTTTGATACGTTTTTTCCCTATTCCAAAACGTTTTTAATCTGTGAATATAGGTTTCGAAATGATTTTTTTCCGTCTAGAAATATTTCAAATCTGTAAATTTAGGTTTCGAAACGATTTGTCTCTATTCGTATATGTGAGTTTACCTTTCGAAACACTTGAAATCCGTTTCGAAACCGTTTCAGACAGTTCCAAACGGTTTTGAAACATTTTATGTTTATCACATTTGTGATATGTGAGTTTACCAATTTATGTATTCTCATAATAAATGGTGTATGTACAAAAATCCTTACGTTATAACATTTTATGTATATATCATTTTTCTTACAATATTTATAAGGATTTATATATACACACAAATCCTTGCGTTTGTAACAATATATGTATATACCGTTTTTCTTACAGTTTTTGTAAGAAATTGTATACAAAGTTCGTAACTAAGTATGTAAAAAAATTGACCGAGTAAACCAGTTAGTCTTGTTTTAACCTTCTTTTAATAGTCTTTTCCTAGAATCACCCCGAGTTATGTCCCCTTCGTCACTTAGCTTTTCAAGCTTCTTCAATAAGCTCTTATGGTCGAATGATAAAGAAAGAAATTTTAGGAAATATTGTTTTTGGTTAGAAGTCTTCTTATTTATTTGGGTTCTGAACTTTGAAGAAACATGAGATTGTTTAAGTTTGGTGTTGGAAAACCATTGAATTAGTGTATGATTCTTTATTAAAAAAAATAACGAGATTTGAACACATATAAAATAATATAATATAAATATTTTTGTCATTAAATTAATTAATAGATTTTAAAGCACGGATATTTGTTAATTATGTGTACTATATTACATGTTCGAGTGTGTGTATGTGTTCAATTTTATAAAAATATGATTTTATTGTACCATTAGAGGTATGTGTTCTGATTTTCGATATAATTCGATATTTTACTATATATTTTAAAATACTTTGTTATATGAATTTGTGTTAAAAATACTTAATTATATTTTCTAAAAAATTAAATTAATATTTAATATAATATTTAAATTATTTTTATTTTTATTTTAATTAAATTAATATTTAATTTTAATATGTTTAATTAAAATTATTAATATTTAATTTATTTTATTTATAAATTAAAATTGGACTTAGGTATCGATTGAGTTTAAGAATTGTAATTGGGCTATAGAATTAGTTTAGAGATCAAGAGTTGAGATTAAAGAATTGAGCTTATAGAATTTTTATTTGGGCTTAAGGAATAAGAATTAGACTTGGGGTTAGAAAATTAATTTAGGGGTTAGGGATTGAATAATTTTTAATTGGACATAAAAAAAAAAAATTAAAATTGGGCTTAAGCTTAGGGAGTTAGTTTAGGAATTAAGGAATAGAGCTTAGAAATTGGAATTGTATTTGAACTTAGGGAATTAGTTTAGAAATTAATATTTAAATTTAGATTATATATTTAATTTAGTTGTTGTATATTTAATTTTAGTTATAATTTTCGAATAATATTTAATTAAAAATTATAATTTTTAAATATAAATAAATATTTAATTTAATATTTAAATTATTATAATTTTAATTAAATTAATATTTAATTAAAATTATTAATATTTAATTATTTTATTTAAATATTAGTTTATTTAAATTATAAGTTTAAATTTGACTTAGAGAATTGAGATTATAATTTAATTATTATTTTAATTTATTTACGAATTTAATTTAGAAAATTAATTTAAGGATTAAAAAATGGAATTAGGGAATTGAAACTGGACTTAAGTTTAAAGAATTATTTTATGAATTAGGGGTTAAGATTAGAGAATTAAGCTTGTACTTTAGTTATTAGTTAGTAGTGAATAATACTTGTAATTTGTCCTATGTTTATAATTTATTCCAATATTTTCAATATTATGATATTTTTTTAATTATTATAGTCCCTAAACTTTTTTAGTCTAAATTGATCCATATTATTTTTTTATAATTTAGTCCAAAATTTATAATTTTAATTTAGTATTTTTGTTTATTATAGTTCTTAAAACTTTATTTTATTTCAAGTCCCTATATGATGATGTTTTATTCACGTTAGTTTGTAACATTTTATTTTTTTTACTGAAGTTCACCTTTATTATTTTTTTTTTAATTTGTTCTAATATTTTTCACCAACTTGAAATTAGTCGAACTGTAATTGAATCGGACTTGAAATGAACCCAACATGAAGTCTACCCGAAACCGAATTAATCAGTCAATTAAATGATTCAGACTCGAACCATTTTGATCCGACTTGAAACGAACCCAACCTAAATCTAATCCGCACATGACTTGAATCGATTTAAAACAATAAATTAACCTAAAATAATCTATATCCAATTTAATCTAACCTGAAAGCCATCACATTACCTGTTTTTATGTCCATAGTTGGGAGACATTGCGGACCTACGCATGAAAAATAAAAGGTTTGATGCCTGGGGCGAAATCAAGAAATAAAACTAAGAGGGTCAGAAAAATTAAAGATATAAAAAATTATTATATTTTGAAAAAAATTAATTAAGTCTTTAAATATTTTTATACTCAATTAAGTTTTTAAATTAAAAAATTAAATTAATTAAACTTTTAATTAATTTTGATCATTAAATCTAACTATTTTTTATCTATTAATACAAAGCATTGTATTATAGTTTCTTAACTTGATATTTTCAAAAAAACTTATTTTAGAAAAATATTTAAAATTTTTAAAAAATCTAAAAAAATTATAAAATATAAAATACATAAATAAATAAATATAACATGATAGAACTATTGTATATTAATATCTAAAGGAAAAAACTTATCAAGATTTAATGGAAGTGATCAAAATTTAAATTATAGTGACAACCGTAAGAATAAAAGAAGTTTTGTGTGATGAAAAAGCAATTTACCCAAACGAATAAAAGTCCTTTTGACTTGCTCCCTTCCTTTCCAAGAGTACCCATCCCGCCGCTCCACCACACCACCACTGCCTGCCCTCTAAACTCCAATCACCCACCCACCGCTACCAACACCAATCCAGCAATGGCGTCAGCTATGGCAGCAACGCTTTCCTCCGATGCAGCACCCACAATTCCAGACGGACCCGTTCTTAGCTTCATCAACAAACGCATCCGTGCCCTACGCAAGAAATACAACCGCATCGTCCAGATGGAAGATTCCGTCTCCCATGGAAAACCTTTGAACAAGGAACAAGAAGAAGTCCTTCGTTCCAAACCCGCCGTCTCCGCGCTCATCGATGAACTCGAGAAGCTTCGCCAGCCTCTTTCTGCCGCCGTTTCCGAAGAAATCTCACTTGCCTTACAGCGTCAAACCATTTTACCAGAAGAAACAACCTCGGAAGCTCAACCGGACAAGACCGAAACCCAAGAACAGCAATCCAATGAGCCCGATCATGCCATTGAGGATCTAATCAATCTCCTCTATTTTGGGTTGTTGTTCGATGTCAAGTCGCAGAATGATTTTACCTCGGCCATGTTGACGAGAATCCACGAGAGAGGCTGTTGCTTGACTTACGATTACGTGACCGACGACACCACCGATATGCTTAGTGAGAAAGATTTGGATTTGATTGCGACGCTGAGTCGACAGCTGACTTCAAGACCTGTGGATTCCAGTTTGTCTCATAAAAACGCTTTGCACCGTTGCGTCCAGCATGCTAACCTTTGGCTTTCTAACTCTGACGAGCCGATTGACCCAAATGCCGACGTTTCATGTAATAATCCACGCTAATAATTTCATAGCAGTTTTATTTATTCACTCATTGATAAGTGTCTAGAATTTCTGAATTGGGAGTTATTTTCTGCAGATGCTGGGTTGAGACAGAGGCTTAACAAGATCATGTCTTTGAATTATTTTACTACCACGCCGGAGATTAAGGATCCTGTTGAAGTGGCTGCTGCTGCCATCGGGACTTTTCGGATTCCAGTGCACAGCATGCCCATTTCCGTGCCTGTTCAGGTGGAAGATTCAGCCGAGCAGTACCAACCAAAGGTATAACTTTTGCAGTTTGTTTCTGATATATGTTTTGGTATGAAACTTTAGCTTCCATTTTGTCCTATACATTTAGCATTACTGAAATTATTGTTAATTTGTTTTACTTGATGCACATTACAGCCGTGGGGGGAGAGGAAACTAGGGAATTTCTAAAGTTTCTTTATATTTAAGTTAATATTAGTGAATGTTGGAGAAGCAAAGTTTAAATTATTCCAGAAACCTGCTAAATGATTTGTTTATTTTGGTATATTGTGAAGTTAAGGGTAACTGCAGTGGCATTAGAGAGTTCAAGTTTATTGATCATCATTTCCCCCTCTTGGATTTTCTAATTGTCTATTGATCATCGTAACTATGTGTTATTTATTTCTATCAATTTTACTTGTCCCTGTATCTGTAGCCCGCATTAGAGTTAGACTGTGAATCTATTTATATTTAAATTCCTGTATGCGCAAAAGGTGAGTTCTTTAATTTTGAATTTAAGCACAAAAAGGTTGAAATGACTATATACTAGACTTAGGCAGTAACGTCTAGCAAGAAATTCTTTACCTGTGTGCCGTAGCAAATACAAGTTATTGAAACAGTGAGTGTCCGTGGTACTGGTTTCCATGCTTCAGAAAGAAATTTCTTTCCTGTGTGCTGCAGCAGATGAAAGTTTTAAAACAGTGAGTACTGAGTATTTGTGTTTGCTGAAGATCATTATGTGTTGATTAATATCATTGTTATTTGGTGTTGTTTGAAACTATAGATCATTTATGATTTCCAACCGGAGGAAAATGTTAATCATTTGCATTGGTTGCTAAAACTTTCAGACATCAACATTAGAACTCTCAAGTGTTTTTTCTTCTTAGGAATAAGATAAACACACTAATGTTTTTTCTTCGGCTAAAGATGGAAGTGTAAAACAGCTAAATAGAAACTAGTTGGAGACTGAGGTACTGAGATACAGAGGAAAGTATTGGATTAGTGTGGCAAGATTTTAAAATGTTGGTACAGAATGGATGAATTATTTGAAATTCTTGTAAGTTAAAGTTGTATACTTGTTGATCATGTATTGTGGGGAGCTCGGCTATATCAACTGTAACTCTTGATCAAAGGTCTGATGTAACATGCAGTTGGTGCAAGAAAGCATAGGCTTTTAAGAAGAATTTCCATGCACATGCTGGATTTGAAGTTATATATGCTTATACTTAGTTAAATAAGAGCAAGAATGTAATGTGGTCCTAGATAAGTTCCCTTGGGCAGGATACCTAAGATTGAGCAAGTTAACAACCTTGCAGCATTAATGCTAAAAGTCTCATAAAATAGTTTCTTATTAGTCGAAAGAAGTTGCATGCATATTCCTAAAGTTAAGGAATTATACTTGCTAATTTCAAAGTTGACTCAGAATCAGTCCTAAAATTTTCATGAAGAATTTCCATTTATGGAAATGATCCAAGGTTTGATGAATATCTGAACAGCGTACTCAGGATTTTGAGTTATATATGCTTAGACTTAGTAAATAAGAACAAGAATGTGATGTGGTATTGTGGTCCCAGATAAGTTCCCTTGGACATGATACCTAAGATCGAGCAGGTTAACCATGCAGACATAATTGCTAAATTCTCATGAAATAGTTTTTTATTAGTCGAAATGTTTAGGTAAAAGCTTATAGTCCAAGGCTAATATGATAAGGAGGTTTTTTACTGTTGGATTATTCAATATTGATTTGATCTCTGGATTTTGGCTACATGTAAATGCCTTTGAGGATCAATTTAAGCTTGTTAATTTTGCATGGACTGCGTCTGTGTCCTGTTTCAGTTAACAGGGATTACCCCAACACCCATTTGTGCTTTGTTGTTTTACATGTATGTGTTGCTTTTGAAAAATTATTGTCATTCTCTAGCATAAGGCTTTTTGGATCAGTTGGCCTATTTTGCTCCAGGAATGGGATTCTTATTCGTGTTACTTGCAAGTCCTCGTGGTTGATTATTGGAATGGTGGCATATTTGGTGGAGTGCATTCTTTTGATTTTCCCGTTACTCGAAATACATTTCGTTTTTGTCATGACATGTTGCTTAGTGATCATCCTGTCCCTTAGAATTATTTTCCAATAGCCATGCTGTGCTTTTGGTAGCTCCTGCTAAAATTGGTGCTATGCAGGCTCATTCGATATAAGGCAAATTTGGAAAAGAGCAATTTTGTTCTAGATTCTTTTTTTCTTTTCATTCGGTATGAGGCAGTGTATTTTAGCCGAAATAACTGATGCCTTGGTTTCACTTCAATATTACATGGAGATGAATAATGAGTTGGGTTGTGTACTATGAGTTCATACCTTGATTTATAGGTTTACTAATGGAACCCAACTGAAACAAGATAGTCCTAGGCATTCAAGTTGAGAATTGTAATATTGAAATAAGCGTAGAATTTTCCCAAGAAGCTGCTGCGCCTGCGAGAAATTACAAATGTAGGGTAACTGAGAATTTTCAAGTTATGTTTGATGATCTTTATGCAGTATTTCATGATTATTCTGACCCAGATCAATTTGTCTCGAGAATAACAGAATGCAAGTTAGTGCCCCTTTCTGCATTGATACTTACGTATTGTTATATGGTTGAAAGTAAGAATACTTCATAGGTAAATATTGCATGACCGTGAACGTGATGATTTTTAGTTGTACTCTTTCTTTACTCAACTGTGGACTTTATTTATTTATTATTATTTTTTATGTTTAGTCTTGCTTCAATTTTTCGGGGTAAGTGGTTATGTTATTTGGATGGGGTATGTGTTGTCAGTTTTCCTAGCATTAACATAAATGTTTAAATTTCATTTAGAGCTGTCGCCCTGTTAGTTTGATTATCCAATTGGTGTCAAGTTGTTTTCGTATGTTCTGTAGGAAGACGAGGCATCGAATTATCAAGAATCTGAAACCGGTGACAATCAATATAGTAGTACAGAGGAAATTCATCAGGTTCTTTCAGTTAGCTTTAGCACTATTTGTTCCTTCTGGATTTTATATATTAGTATTTTAATATTGTAGGCTTGTGCTCTGCAGGATAATTTGGAGAAAGAGAATCATGCAGAGGATATTACAGTTCAACAAGAACATGGAAAACCACAGGCAGATAATGGAGAAGCCGAGGAGCAACCATATGTTCCTCGAAGACCATATCAGAACCAAAGAGGTGGTCGAGGCACCAGGGGTGATCGTGGAGGACGAGGCAGTGGAAGGGGAGGTGTAACCTACCCGAATGGGCAGAACCAATATTATTCTAGGAACCAGTATAGCAACAGGGCCAGAGGTGGTAGAGGCGGTGGCCATGCTTACAACAATCCGGGCTCAGCTATTCAGGGTGGTAATCCCTCGGCCGATGATGGTGTTTCCCCATGACAGCTTTACGCAGCATCCTTTGGCTCCATTTTTCGAGGTCGGTCATAGAAATGTGCATTTTGCATGAAACATGGTTTGAATGCGGGTTGATATCGATATCGTATATGTATCCGAACACCCCATTTAACTTCTTTTTTGTAGTTCAGTTACAATAATGTATGGGAAGCATCTCCCAGGGGTTGAGGCCATGCCCACTCTCCTGTAGATTGGTCACTACAAGGCCTTTTGGCACTTGAGATGCCAAAATGCTTATGTTCCTTCCCTGCAGATTGATTGATTATATGTACAAAATACAATTTCAAGTAACTTATATTCAATCTTTGAAGGTGAAAGTGTTTAAACATGTTCGATCTCACGTCCTTGTCTCACGGCAATTCCAGGTCTTCATTGTTCAATAAATGAGGAACAAAGGTATCAGCTATCTCACTTTTGCATTGCTTTGGCCTTTGATCAAGTTTTGAAATTATTTTTGTGGATGAGAATGAAAAGAATTTTTTTTAATTTAAAAATTGAGTTAATTGTATTTTACATCTTTTTTATATATGATCTTTATTCTAAATTGGTTCTTAAAATCTTTAATGTTTTAGTTTCATCTTCAAAATATGACCTTCATTCTAAATTTATCTGTAAATTTTTAAGCATTTTTATTTTATTTTCTAATTATAAATCTCATTTTAAATTGGTCTTTAAACATTTAAAAATTTTATCGGTATACGACTATATACTAATTACATTATTAGTAAGATTATTAAAAAAAAATAAATTATCATTTTAACACCAATGATTATGAAATAATATAATGTGACATATACGTTAATTTTAGAATTAAAAAAAAAAAAACTTTAAAATGATCGGGGATTATTTTAAAATGAAGGTTACAATTTAGGGGAAAATTAAAATATTTAAAAATTTATAAATCAATTTAAAATAAAAGTCAATCTAGAGATGTAATTAGAACATTCAAAAATTTAAAGAAAAAATAATAGTTTAAGAAAACCTGATTTAATTTTTTTAATCTTTAAGTTATGTTTTATCTTAAATAATCCGAATCAGCCCGTTTTAAACTTGAGATAAAATTGTTCGCCACTCTAAATAACAGTATAACTAAATTAAACTTTGAATAGGATGAAAGTTCATACGATTAAGTAGGGGTGCTAATGAGCGAGTCCGAGCCAGGTCAGGCTCGGTTCGAGGCTCGTCGAGTTCGGAATTTTAGGTTTGAATTCGATTCGAAAATAATATTATTGGACTCGGCTCGGACTCAAAGTTTGTTAGGTTTGACTCGAAATGGACAATTTTCTATATTATTTTGTTTTATTATTTATTTATTTATAGTTTTATAAATTTGTTTTAGTTGATAATATTTAATTTATTTTATTTAATTTATTTTAGTAGATTTACTTTCATTTTTTTGCTAAATAAATTATTTTTAATGTATATATATGTGTTTATATATAATTATTCTGAGCCCGTTCACGAGCTTTTCGAATTAAACTTGAGTAAACTCAGCTCGGCTCGTTTATATCCCGAATCGAATCCAAACTTAAATTGAGCTTCTTAAACTAAGCTTTGACCAAACTAAATTCTAGTAGCTCGCAAGACGAACAAACTCATTATCCCACTACGATTTATAGTCATAGAATGTGTTAGGCAGTAATAATCTGAGAATTACTGTCTTCATATTCAAATTCAAATGTTACTGCATCACAAAAGCAGACGTGTGTACCAAGTCCCAATCACACAACAGTCATTTATTTTCAAGAAAAACTGTTTTGTGTTGATTTCAATGCATTTCAGCAGCAGCGCCGGCGGATCTTATTTTGGAGATCACCATCTTCCCAAACTCAGAAAGCTTGTCGGTATCAGGCATAACATCCTTCACGGCGGAATGGGAACTGAACCTGTCGGACCATTCAACCAGGCCAGGAGTCTTGCCCTCATCGAGCAGCTTCATCTCATTGAACTTCTCCGTCACTCTAAGCCAACCCAAAAAGCTTCCGAAAGCAATATCAAGGTAACCAATCTCATCCCCACCGAAGAAACACTTCCCTTTGCTACATCCGACGAACGCTTCTTCCATCAGCGCCAACCCTTCTTCCACTTGCGCTATCGCCGTTTTCCTTGCTTCCTCTCCTTTAGCAACACCGACGCTTTTCACCGCCGGGAACCACTGCACAACACAAAACAATGGTTTTAAGCTATGTTGCATTGATATGGATATAAATACACGTACGAAAACGGTATGAATACCTTGTCGTCGAGATATGCAGCCCAGAAACGAGCAACGGCACGGTCGTACGGGTCGGAAGGAAGGATGGAAGGACCGGAAGACCATGCCTCGTCTATGTACTGTACGATAATGAGAGATTCGCAGATTGGTTTACGATCTCCATGGATGAGGACTGGGATTTTCTTGTGAACCGGGTTTGACTGGAGAAGGAGCTGGCTTTTCCCTTCCCATAACTTCTCGTCGATGTATTCGTAGTCGACGGATTTGAGGTTAAGGGCAATCCTCGGCCTCATCGCAAATGGACTCGGCCAGGAACCCAGAACTTTGACTTCACTGGTCGCCATGATCTAATGGTATTTTCTGGTGATCGGAAGCAGAAGTATATGGAGAATGGAGTGGTTTGCTTCAACGTAGAAGCGTGGATTATATAGAGCTGTGGCTGTGGGTGTTGGGATGGTGAATCGATGGTTGAAGAAGATGGATCTGGTAAGACTGTAAGTTTAGTACAGCACTCATCCGACAAAGGAAAGAGGGTTAGGTAGGGGAAGGGTAGGTAATAAAATGATTCCAAATCTTTTTACTTAATGATTTGGACGGTATTGCCAGACACAATAATTTGATATTTTAATAATACTTTAATGAAGGTGATGCAAAACAAGATAATATAAGTTATTTAAAATTTTATTTAAAAATAATATTTTAAAATTTAAATCAAAAGCTACGATATAGGTTAGGGGCGCAATCTATTCGGTTTCGGTTTAATTTGGTAAACTATTTTAATAATCATCAATTTTTGGTTCAGTTAACCTTGATTTTTAGTTTTTTTATACTAACGTTAATTTTTAAAAAATTATATTTTATCTTCACAAAATAGGTTTATTTTATAATTTTTAAACATTAAAAGGTAAAAATTTTAAGATATTTTTTATGAATATTTATTAAAAACTTATTTTTAAGTAAAAAATAAAAATATATGTATAGTATTTTAAGTATAATATATATATTTTTACCTTATAAAAATAATTAAAAATCAACTAAAAAATCAAATTCGGTTTAATTCGGTTAACCGTGATTAACCACAATTCGTAAATTTATAAATCATAATACTTCGGTTCGGTTCGATTTTCGATTTTACGGTTAATCATAGTCAGTCCTAGTATATGTGAGAGAGAATGCCACATACAAGTGACGATTTGGGAAAAAGATAATTTTTAATATTTTTTATAAAATCTAAAAGAAGAATATTATATATGATGTTTTTCTATCTACACCGTAAAAAATATCATCTATATTTTAAAATTTAATTTTAAATTGGATTATTCCTAAAATTTAATACAAAACTCACTAATTTCATAAATAAACTTAAAATATTTTTTAATAAATTTTAAATTATCAAATTATTTTTTAAATAATACAAATCTTTTAATAATTAGTGAATAAATTTTGAATAAACTTAAATTAATTTAAAAAATTAAAGTAAATAAAATTAATTACCCCTAAATTTAGTCGATAAATTTTAGATCAACCATATTTTCTATTAAGGATGAGCACGTAACTCGAACCGACAGGTTCTGATCTGACGTAGTTTGATTGGATCGAATTTTTTGGTAAAAATTCGTGTTTGGGTCGGATTGGGTTTTTTTAAGGGTGATCTCGAGTTAGGTCGGATTCGGTTTTAGGATAAAAAAATTTGATCCGATCCAAGACTAATAGTGTAATTTTTCATATATATTTTAAGTATATTTGCAATAATGATCTCTCTTTATATATATTTTATACAATTAAATCACTAAAATTATTTTTACAATTAGACCACTAAAATTTATTTTTTTATAATTAGATCCCTAAATTTAATTTTTTTTACTATCAAATCCCTAAATTTTATTTTTTTAATGGTTCGGTTCGATTTGGATTTTAAAGTTTAAAAATTGAGTTATGCTGGATCAAATTTTTTCACTCTAAAATCGAGTCAGGTCAGGTAACGAGTGAAAGATATGATTCTTTTGATCGAATAGCTGGTGAACCAAAAATCCAACCCGACCCATGTCCATCTCTATTTTCCATTCTCTCTTCCCCATATTAAGAGAAAAAATCTAAAAAAAATCCTAAGCCTGAATCAAAAGAAGGATTGAAACCTAGTGGATGCACTTGGGGACCAACTATACATGTTCACCATTGACTAAGAACAGTAGGGGTAAAATTATTTTTATGTCTTGTAGATTTTTTTCTGGGAATAAGTAGCGGATAAAAATAATTTTAAAAAAATATATATCTAGTATTTTATTTTTTATATTTTTTTGTATTTTAATATTTTACTTTTTTTAATAAAATGTCACTTAATGTTACATTTTGTTCTAATTTTGATTTTATGTCATTAAAAATTAATAAAATATTAATCATGAGAGAGAAAAACACATGTGGTGTTTATTAAAAGATAAAAAATCATATATGACATATTACTATTATATTATTTTCTCTCTTATAATCAACATGTCACTCAGATTTTTTATAATTTTAATCGACGTGGCATATTAATTAAGAGAGAGAAAATATATGACAACTTATTATTAGGGGTGGGCAAAAAATCCATTACCCTATTCTGGTCTCGAACCCGGTAGATTCTTATCTGGTATTGGTTCAGTGAGATTGAGACTGGATCTAAAATTTTGGTCTCGGTCATAATCGGGATCGAAACTGGATCTTGATTTTTTGGACCTGGAACACCGGTGGATACCCAATAGGATCGGGACTAATACCAAATATCCAATATTAGTTTTTTTGTTTATTTTTTATCAAACTTTCTCTTTATGTATGAATATTATGAGTATGACTAGTTGTAAAACATTGATTTTTAAGTTTACAATATTCTACTTTTATTATTTAATATTATTATTGATGGTTAATTTTTTTCCAATTACTTATAATTTTTTAAGAATAAACTAATTGATCGGGTATCCGGTATTGGAACGAGATCGGTTCTTAAAATTTAGGACCCGATATAATTGAAACCGGGACTGGTTCTAATTTTCAGGAACCGATGGTTATTGGGATCAAGACCAATTCTATTCAAATTGGTCGGGTACCCGGTCTTGCCCACCCCTACTTATCATATGTGACTTTCTCTCTTCTAGTCAGCATACCGTTAACTTTTTAATGGCAAAGTATCAAAATAGAAATAAAACATAACGTTAGATATCATTTTTTTAAAAAAGATAAATACCAAAACGGAAAATGGGTAAAGATGAGACACTAAATATATAAGGCTTAACTCATAAATAAGTGTCTAAACTATATATATTTTTTTAAAAAAAAGTCGTATGTCTATTTTTTTGGCTGAAATAGGTATCTAAGATTTTATTTCGTTAGTGTTTTAAGGTAATATCGTTAAATTTTTTTGCTTAACTCAAACTATACACTTTTCTGAAATATATGCCTATTGATTTCTTTTTAGCTAAAATAGGTATCTAAAGTTTCATCTCGTTAGTGTTATAAGGTAACACCGTTAAAAAAATTCATTAACCAATCAGAATTTAATATGTGTCTATTTTAATTTTTGTAAATAAATTTTAAAAAAGAAGGTTATTTTAAAAAAAAAATATTTTTTAAAATTTTCTAGAAAAGTTCAGATCTCAAAAATCTTAA
Source organism: Abelmoschus esculentus (assembly GCA_035048815.1). NCBI lineage: Eukaryota > Viridiplantae > Streptophyta > Magnoliopsida > Malvales > Malvaceae > Abelmoschus > Abelmoschus esculentus. The sequence goes on from JAUCBN010000033.1 coordinate 10,270,730, forward strand.
ATATTAAAATCTAAAAATTAACACAATTATCATAATCGATACTCTCGTCGTCGTTTGAGATCACCCCCATTTTTCAAATCACCCATCACCAATGAACGACGAGAGGCGTTGCAATCGGATATTGAACGACTAGAGTCTTTCGTGTTCGTTATTCAACGTTTGATTGAAATTTTTCTTGCCGATTATTGATGATGGGTGGTTGAAGAAAACCAACAGTAACCAAAGACGATAGTGACGACAAAATTTGACAATGCTATTTCAATCAACAAAATAAAATTTTAGATATTTATTTTAATCAAAAAACATTAAACGCTTAATTTTAAAAAAAATTATAATATAAACTCCCATTTATGAGTTAATCTAATATACAATTATCCCTTTAAAAAATGATGGTTATACAAATCTAATTGTTAAATGAAGATGGCAGACAATAATAAACTGCGTAGATATTGACTTTTTATCTTGCTTTGGTGCTTGTTAATTGTTTTACAAATAAAAATTAGTTGATCATCATAATTAAGGTGATAATGAGTCGGTCATTAAGGTGAAGGTGATAATGAGCCTGACCGATTCGTGAGCTATTCAGGCTTATGTCACCAATAAATCTTTGTAATCACGATTTTTAATACTTATTAATTTGGTTGATATTTTTACTCTTAATTTTATTATTTATAATATCATATAATTTTATAATAATACCTAAATATATTTGTAACCGAGATCATGTCATACATAAGTGAATTAAAAAAACCATATCAATCAAATTAGAATTTATAAATCCTACTATCAAATAAATTCACTTCTAAAACCCCTCAAATTTATAAAAAAATATTGTAATTAACCCTTCAAACTTATCTCAAATTTCATTTCGGTTCCTCTATTGAAAAACAGAAATTAATCCATATACATTTAAATTTTGGAAAAATTATACTGGTGGTCACCAAACTATTATTATTTTTTGTTTTAGTCTCTCAACTATTTTTTTCCCGTTAAAATTGTCTTTCCTGTTATGTTTTTTTCCCTCCGTTAAATAGCTAACGATGTTGTCACCAGTCATCACCACAACAAAGAGAATAAATTAAATTTTGGGAAAGTCAAGATTCGAACCCACATCCCTGAGTGAGCAAGCGAGTACAACATTTTTATATTTGACGTATATTGAATTATCAACAACACAAAATAAAATATTAAAGCTAAAGGGGTAATTTTAGGGATGCCACGGAACCCAAACTCGATCTGATCGAATCAGATTTTTTAGTAGAAAATTCGAATTTGGATCAGGTTGAATTTTTTTAAAGGGTGATTTTAGGTTGGGTCGGGTTAAGATTTAGGGTGGAAAAAAATCCGCTCCACTGATAGTTTAATTTTTATATATTTTAAGAGTATTTACAATAATAGTCCCTCTTTATATATATTTTATACAATTAGATCACTAAAATTATCTCTTTATAATTAGATCACTAAAATTTTAAATTTTTACAATTAGATGTCTAAATTTTATTTTTTATAATTAATCTCTAAAATTTAATTTTTTAATGATTCAAGTCGGGTCAAATTTTAAAGCTTAAAAATCAGGAGTGATTAGGTTGAATTTTTACCCTAAAATCGGGTCAAGGTCGGATGGTGGGTGGAGGGTACGATTTTTCAGACCAGGTACGCGTGGGCCGAAAATTCGATCGAACCGTACTCATCTCAGTAATTCCAACACAAAACCTTATTAATAAAAATTTAAATATTTAAACACCAATTAAATTAAGAATTGTGATACTTTTAACTTAAAATATATTTAATTAAATTATGATTAAAACTAAAAATCAAACTAGATTTCATCTTTTCTCTTTGTTTGATGATGATAAAATTAATTAAATAATTACTTTTTTATATAAAATCAAGAGTAAATTATTTTAAAATTAAATTAATAATATTTAATTATTATAGAATATAAACTTTTATATTATATTTATTTATTATTTTAAAGTGATCTAAATTATTTTAAAAGAATTTAATTTTAAATTTATAAAAATAAAACAAGTGATTATTTAATTTATGTTTTGGATTCATTTTTTTTAATTTATAATTAACTTATAATAGAATACAATTATATTTGGGGTTTAGTTAATGATTAGCATGTTTACTTATTTACTAGGGATGCAAGTTTTAATCTTTTAACTCCTAAATTTTGATATATAATTTTTAGGCTTAAGAGTCTAATAAGCCCTTAAACTTTTGTAAAAAAATCAATTAAGTCCTTAAATATTTTTTACACTCAAATAAGCCCTCAAACTCAAAAGAAAAATCAATTTAGCCCTTAAACTTTTTTAGCACCCAATTAAATCCTCAAACTCAAGAAAAAAAAATCAATTTGACCCTTTTACCAACTTTAACCGTTAACTTTATTTTTTTAAAAAAAAAATTAACACGTGTTGCAACAAAATAACATTACTTTTTTGTTTCTAGAAATTTTTAAATTTATTTTTTAAAATATATAAAAATCATAAAAAAATATTTTTAAAATATAAAAAAAATTAATTTTGAAATTTAATTTAAAATGATAAATAATATTTTTTAAACATATTTAAAATAAAAAATAAAAATATTAAACATTACTTTACAATTATAAAAAATATTTTTATATTTTAAAATAATTTAAAATTTTTCAAATTTTTTATAAATTTTTTAGATTTTTTTTATATATTTTTGAAATTTAAAATTTCTTAAAAACGATAAGTAGCATTATCTTGTCGCAACAAGTGTCAAAATTAAAAAAAAAAAATTTAAAGTTAACGGTCATAGTTGATCAAAGGGCCAAAATGATTTTTTTCTTGAGTTTGAGGTTTTAATTGAATGCAATAAAAGTTTAAGGGCTTAATTGATTTTTTACAACAATTTAAGGCTAAATTATTTTTTTAGTGAGTTTGAGGATTTTATTGGGTGAAAAAAAATTAAGGCTTTAATTAACTTTTTTACAAAAGCTTAAGGTCTTATTGAACCCTTAAGCCTAATTTTTATTACGGTAGTAATACGTGTCAAAAAATTAATTGAACAACTATCCCTGCAGTTAAAATACATAAAATAGGTAAACTAATTTTTCAATTCTATATATTTATAGGTTTTAACAGTTTGACCATTAGTCAGTAAAATACATAAATTCAAAAAAATAATTTTTTAAAGAAAAATTCTACAACGGGCGTCGAACACCGTTAATGATGAACACTGTTGAACACTATTAAACTAATTAATAAAGATTAAAAACTTTAAGGACTCAACATATAATTAATAACTATTTAAAATAAAATTTTAATTAATTTAATTTTTATTGGGATAAATATAAGAGTGGTCACTCAATTGTCACATTTTTTTTTTGGTCACTCAATTATTTTTTTATCAAAATTATCACTAATATTTTATTTTATTATTGTTTTGGTCATCAAACATTAAATGTTTAATAAGATTGTACATGACATAGTTTAATAATAACTTTAATCCCTAAATTTATGATATTATATTAATTTGATCTTATTAAAAAAACTCATCAAATAAGTTCTTATATTTTTATATAAACCCACATAATAATACAAACAATACTTATCCCTGAAATAGTTCCCTTTCACATCTTTCAATCACTCCATATTTCTCATTTTTTGTTATGTTCAACTCTTTATCAAGGTTTAGTTATTTCAGTTTCTTTTCTTTAAATTTAAAACCCAACAATGACATTTCTTTCTCTTCATCAATTGCCAATGAGCGTCTTTGAAACAATTAGTTAACAAAAATAAAGATAATAAAAGATAAAAAATCATAACAAAATCTTATGTTTAGCTTTCTAGTTTTACCCATACAATGAAGAGAAACCATAAAAAACTCTATTAATTTTATATTTTAACCGTTTTAAGTTGTTCAATAAATAACGAGTTATACTGATCTACATTAAATTTATTTTTTAATTGTGTGTGAAAAAAATTAAAATAAATGAGTTTTTTAATCACAAATTCAGGGTTTAGTATAGCTATAAGTACATTTTATGTGGTTTAATAGTTTAAACAATACCAATAATATTGTTTGTTTCAACAATATTATTACGTTGTTACGTAATAATATTGTTATGATATTATATTAATTTTATATTGTTTGTTTTTTAATATTGTTTGTTTGCGTGTGGATTTTAATTCATATAATATGTAAAATTGAAACATAGGAATCGGTTACAATCTTACAGATATTCATTAAATAAAGTGAAAACATAAATTATGCAATAATCACATGAATAAACTGTTTGATTTTATCTATCTAAAAAATTATTTAATTTTTTTACTATTTAATCTCTGTAACTAACATAATTTAATTAAAATATTTAATAAATTTAAAATTATGTTCGGAAATGTATTTTTTAAAAACTGATTTTTAATAGAAAAATAGCTATGAGTTGAACTTTGATTAAAATTAAGAAGAAACTGATATTCAATTATTGTTTTGTAAGTTTAATATTAAAAACAATAATTTTGTGTACAATAAATTTGATTGGAATTAGAATAAACATTTAAAAATCATTGAATTGCATGAATAATTTTTCAATTAACATTACTTTATTTTAATATTTATATATTAAATGTTAAAATATTTGTATAAATTTGACTCAAAAAATAATGTATACGAGTAACTTAAAGAATCGAAAAAGTTAAATTAGATTTAAAAAAACAAATCATAAAACTAATATGGTGTTTTATAATTTAAAACTTAATAAGTTGCCCAAAGACACAAAAAAAGAAATAAAAAGTGAGTTGGTTAATTAATTTTAAGAGTAGTGTTGTAAAAGAAAAAGAAAAAGAAAAGGATGAAAAATTTAAGGTTTAATCCAAATATTTGATGATTTATTTTCTATTAAGATTAAATTGATATAGTATAATAATTTTAGAAACTAAAATTATTATTAAATCATGTAATTTTATAATTTTCGTTAAATATATAATGGAAGATGATCAAAATGAGAATAAAATAAAATGTTAGTGACGGTTATCACTAAAAATTTTGTTGGATAACCAACACAAAAAAATGATGACAGTTGAATGATTACATGTGTAATTCTTCCTATAGAAAATAATTTAATTAAAATTTTGTTTTAAATAATTACTAATTATACATTGAGTCCTTTAAATTTTTAATTTTTATTAATTAGTTTAATATTGTTCAACAATGTTCAGCGCTAGTGGTGTTCAGCTGTGTTCGACGCACGTGGTAAATTCATTTTTTTAAAATAGATAAATTATTGAAAAAAAATCAGAAAAATTGGTCCCGCAAATAATTAATTAATTTACTCATTTCAAAATTAAAAGATTAAAATACTTTATTATTCTACGAATAAGAATTGATTTAAGTAATAATTAATTTAATATCGCTTAAATATATATTAAATTCGGACCTTGTGTATATAAAAAATCCTAAAAAATAGGAAAAACTAAATATTTTTTTAATCTTTTTCGATTGCAATTCACAGTTACTCTCGTTTTTCTTTTAAATATTATGTATTCAAATTTAACGGAAATACATTAGTGGTTATATAGATTTAAAAAAGAATGACTGATTTTAAAATTCCAGAGAGTAAAAGGACTAGTTAAAGAATTAAAACATTCTACTGGTTTTAATTAATATTTCCCAGACTTCTGACAAATCTAAGTTGACCCGACCCGACGACTTTGATGCGACCGTAGACCCGGGTTTTCCGAACGTGTTGCGCATGGTCATAATATGAACGTCCATGTCCCCAAAACGACGCGTTTTGAAACGGCTATTCGTTTTGAATGGGCGTTAAATTTGAAGGTTTTGTCGGAATTTAAATAGTAATAAATAAACAAATAACTTGAACGCACTTCTGTTGCTTCGCTTTCCCCTTTCTCTCTCAAAAGCTTTATGGCCTGAGTTTCTTCCTTTCCCTTTACTCGAAATTCCCAAACCCTTGTTCTTGCTAATCAAATTTAGGGTTAGGGTTCTTCCCGTAGTCTTGTTTTCAGTTCCCGAACATAAGCCAAACCTGAGAAACCAACACAACACTTTCCGTTTCTGGCTTTGGAAAGTCTCCTTTTTGAAGTAAACAATGAAGAAATCGAAATTTGAGTCATTAATGTACCCGAGTCGACTCAGGTTACTTCAGTTCTTGATTGGGGTTTTGTTTCTCTATCTCTTGTTCGTGAGCTTCGAAATCCCGTTCGTTTTCAGAACTGGTTCGGGTGGGTTCTTTACTGATACATTGCCGAGGCCTTTGATTCTTGAGAGCGAAGAGGACTTTAGTTACAAAACTGCTCCCGCTCGGCCCGCCAACGATCCGAACCGTGTTCGCCGTACCGGAGGCCGGGTAACGGAGGGGGGAGTGCGGGGGGTCGAGGGAGTTTCGGGTCTTCTCTTTAATGAAAGTTCTTTCGATAGCGTCGGTTCTAAAGGAGATTTGTCGGTGCTACATAAAACCGTACGGCACGCTTTCGTTGTCGGCAGGAGACTCTGGGACGACCTCCAATCGGGTAAAAAGAAACCCGATTCAAAACCCGAAGAACAAACCCAGAACCAAACCGAGTCATGCCCGGATTCAATTTCATTATCCGGGCCGGAGTTCGTGAACCAGGGGAGGATCTTGGTCTTGCCTTGCGGGTTAACATTAGGGTCCCATATTACGGTGGTCGGGATGCCGCATTGGGCGCATGCAGAAAATGACCCGAAAATTGCCGTCTTAAAAGAAGGGGATGAGTCGCTGATGGTATCGCAGTTCATGATGGAATTGCAAGGTTTGAAGACGGTGGATGGCGAGGATCCGCCTCGGATCCTTCATTTCAACCCGAGATTGAAAGGGGATTGGAGTGGCAAGCCGGTGATTGAGCAGAATACTTGTTACCGAATGCAGTGGGGGTCGGCGTTGCGATGCGAAGGGTGGAAGTCTAGAGCTGATGAAGAAACAGGTTATCTTTTTAATGTTTTTTATTGCATTTGACTCTTTGATATGTCAATGGAGAATGTAGGTTGAGAAAATGGTTGAAATTGGTATTTAGTTTAGTTTCTTAATAATTTAGGTAGTGAAGTTGGTTGAGATGTTTTATCGAAGTTGCGATATAACTGATACTCTTGCGGTCATTGTGGGAGAGGGGGTGTTTTAAAAGATATATAATTTGTTTTACTAATTTTCTGATTGTTTAGTTCTCTCTTTTGGATAGTTGATGGAGAAGTTAAATGTGAGAAATGGATTCGGGACGATGACAATGGCTCGGAAGAATCGAAGGCTACATGGTGGTTAAATAGATTGATAGGAAGGAAGAAGAAGGTGACACTTGATTGGCAATACCCTTTTTCGGAGGGAAAGTTATTTGTTCTTACAGTTAGGGCTGGATTGGAGGGTTACCATGTCAATGTCGATGGTCGTCATGTTACCTCATTTCCTTATCGAACCGTGAGTAACATCTTGTTCTTGGCTTAATGATTTGACAGAATTATACGACACCCTATAAAATTTTGATGGCATTTACAGGGATTTGTGCTTGAGGATGCTACCGGGTTATCTCTGAAGGGTGACCTTGATGTGCACTCTGTATTTGCTGCTTCCTTGCCTAATTCGCATCCGAGTTTTGATCCCCAAAAGCACCTTGAGAAATTGAGTAAATGGAAGGCGCCACCGCTTCCTGAAGGAGATGTAGAGCTTTTTATAGGCATCCTCTCTGCTGGCAATCATTTTGCTGAGAGGATGGCTGTGAGGAAGTCCTGGATGCAGCATAAGTTAATCAAGTCCTCGAAAGTTGTTGCTCGTTTTTTTGTAGCACTGGTAAGTGTAGAGACAGGAGGAACCAGTTTTTTCCTTAAGATGCTTCCCATGCTTGATATATTTACATCTTTTTTTCAGAGTGGAAGAACGGAAGTAAATGTTGAACTGAAAAAGGAAGCGGAGTATTTTGGTGACATTGTTATCGTTCCTTACCTGGATAACTACGACCTAGTTGTACTCAAGACGGTTGCCATTTCTGAATATGGGGTGAGCACTCAATTGATTCGGCATTGCCTGTTTTAATATTGCTAAAATTTCATTAACTGATATAATCTGTGTTAATCCCTTTCTAATGTTTTTCAAAGCATTTGCGTCGAACAAGTGCTATAAACATATCCGACACTGAATTCGAGTTTGAGCAAATATAAGATTTAGTGCATATGAGAAACTAGTAACAATGTATTGTTTTTTAGTTGTAAACACTTTAACCCCTAGACACCTGTATGTTTTTGGTCACAGATCCGAACAATGGCAGCTAAATATATTATGAAGTGTGATGATGATACATTTGTTCGGGTGGACTCCGTGATTAAGGAAGCAAAGAAGTTTGGAGATAAAAGCATTTATATCGGAAATATGAATTATTACCACAAACCCCTGCGTGACGGCAAATGGGCAGTATCGTATGAGGTACTGTTTTCGGTTCTGTTCTTAGCAAATCCTTGCTTAACTATAATTTACTGTTTAAAGAGGTTCACAACGCTATTCAACTACCTAGGTTGTCATCAGAATGAAAAGTCCGTGTTTATTTGCACTATTACTTCTTTAGTTCTTAACCCGAGTCAACATAGCCTTCGGCCAACTAGTGATTATCGATTATCTCTTAATAATTGTCGTGATCATGTTTAGTGCATATCATCATGCACATCATATTATTTATTCCGTCGATTTCCAGGAATGGCCAGAAGAAGACTACCCACCCTACGCGAACGGTCCCGGGTACATAATTTCATCGGACATCGCACAGTTCATTGTTGCTGAGTTTGAGAAACACAAGTTACGAGTAAGTGAACCGTTTTGATTGTGTTTCCTCACCGCATGCCTGTTCTTAAATATCAATAGATTCGATAACTGCTCGAGCATTGTTGCAGCTATTCAAGATGGAAGATGTAAGCATGGGAATGTGGGTTGAAAACTTCAACAGCTCGAAACCGGTGGAGTACCAACACAGCTTGAAATTCTGCCAGTTCGGATGCGTCGAGGATTACTTCACCGCCCATTACCAGTCGCCGAGACAAATGTTATGCATGTGGGATAAATTGGTACACCAAGTGAAGCCACAATGCTGCAACATGAGATGACAACCGTTACACAACAACAAATCAGTAGGTAAGGGATTTTCAGTTAATCTGTGGTAAAAATGGAGACAACAACATAAACATGTTTTGGTAAAACTGTAAATATGGTGTTTAAAATGGATAGTGTGGGAACTCTCCCACCCACCCCTAATTAGGTAATTCGTTATTTTGACAATATGGGTGGAAGATGGTTTCCGGTAACCATGGAACTATAATTCATCTTGGCATCAAAATAGTCTTGGGTAAACTAAGACAGAGGTCACTCTATTATGGGTATAATTATGTTTAAGTTATTTAATTATTAAAAGTTATATTTAGATCATTTAACTTACCTTTCATATTTAAAAAATATATCAATTTGTTTTTTTTTTCTTTTCTTTAACTCACTTGTATCTATGTAAACATTAGGGTATTTTCAATAATGTAACTTTCTTTACCTATAATTTATTGATTTAAATATAACCTTTATTAATTAGGTGACTCAAATATAATATTACTCATAATAAAAAATAATTGAATTACTATTGAGTGACTTTTTGTTGTAATTTACCCAATAGTCTTTTTTGAAAAAGTAAACTACATAGATAGTCATTGTACTATAGTACTATAGTGTTAGGTGACGAAACGACCATTATTTTTTAAAAAGCGATAAATATATTATTATGGGATTGATGTTGAAATAGTTCTTTTAAAATTAACGGACCGATGATGTGATAGTTAAAAATAAAAGAGAATAATTATACATTTACTCTATTTTTTATATAATTTTTAAATGTAATTATTTTATTATAAATATTATCATCTAATATGTTATCACCTAATTAAAGGGAAAAATAAATTCATCCGGATTGATGTTGTGGAGAATTAAACTTAGGACCTCAAGACTAATGTAGGGGTGAGTATTCGATCGAGTCGAGTTAAAAAATTTCAAGTTATTTGAGTTGACGAGTCATATTTTATAACTCAAACTTTATTTGAATTTTTTGGTTCGAGTCGAGTTTAAGAAATTTGAGTCGAATCGAGTCGAGTTTTTTAGTTTCTATAAATATTTAATTATAATTATTTATCATGTTATAGTATGATTTAATTTTAATTTAAACGGTTTCTACTAATCATATAAGATATGTATATGTATATGTATATATTTTTCATATGTAACAATATTTTTTATATTTTTATATATCAATGTATATATCATAAAAAATTGATAGACTCGTCTTAAACTTAAAAATTAATCCTTTAATTACTAAAAATTTTGAGTTATTCGAGTTATTCGAATTTTTATTTTACAACTCAAACTTTATTTAAAATTTTTTCAAGTAGAGTCTATGAAATTTTGAATCGAGTCAAAATAAATAATATTTTTGCCTCGAGTCGAATTGAGTTATTCGGTTTTTTTTAATCAAATTTTGCTCGGCCTAAATTAATGCACAACTAAATCACTGGGTTAAGCTAAACTTTATGATATAAATTCCTACGGTAAATATATATCTATTATATTTTTATTTCATACATAACCATAGATTTAATTTTAATTTAATTAAAATATTAATTAAATTATTTTATATAGTAAATTATAATAAAAAATTATTTAATAAATCCTAAACCTTAACCTTATACCTTAAATAATAAACTTTAAAGTCATTTAAAATTTAAAATTATAATAAAAATTTATTTATAAAATTCATTTAAAATTTATGATCTAGTATTCAAAGTTTAGGGTTTGAATTTAGGATTTAGAATCTTTAAATAAATTTTTATTATGATTTATTATATAAAATAATTTAATCTAATCTAATCTGATGATCATGTGTGAAACGAAAATAATAAATATAGACAAAATTATTCAATAGATATCTCTTGTAGGAATTTATAATATAGGGTCCAGTTTAGTCCAATGGTTTTGTTGTGTATATTGAACCTTGAGGTCTAAAGTTCAATTCTCCGTATCACTAGCTTGGGTGAATTTTTTCCCCTTGTTATATATCTTAATAAAATTAAGATTAAATTTAAAAAATTATAAAACAAATAAATATATAATTATTTTATTTTATTTTTAATTATCACATTATCAGTTCATTAATTTTTAATGATTAGTGATTATATTAAAACTATTTTAATAATTAAGTGATATATTTATATTTTTTTTCAAAATAATAATTATTTTTATACTAAATTTATATTACGATGATTATCTATATAATTTACTAAAAAAAACACCTTTCATTCTTTAATACTATAAAAAATAATCACCGAACGCTCCCCATTCAACTGCCAAAAACCCATCATGGAAATCAACCAAATCATATTGCAAAGATGGAAGTAAAAAAAATAGCGAACTTTATATTCACCAGAGACAAAAAGAGAACCAAGTTTTTGGTAGCTGAGAAAAAAATTTTAAAAAGTTGTGTTGGTGCAGGAAGAAGCAGGGGTATGCATTTAGTTAATACGGTCGGTATTAATTAAAAACGAAATAACTGTTTTTTAGAACTTTAATTGTTAACTAAATTGAATTATTTATAACTAAATTAACTGAATCGAATTATTTATAACTAAATTAATTGAACCGAAATTATTTTGATTAATTCGGTCGATTTTTGAATTAACTGAGATTTGTTATAAATTTTGGGTAAATTACATAGTAGGCACTAAATTGTGTTAAAATAATTTTTTAGTCACTAAACTTTCATTTTACGTTAATTTGATAAAAGTTTAATTATCATTTTATAATATATTAAAAAATTTAATGATCAATTTATAATTTTTAAAAATTAAATGATCACAAATAAAAATATGTAATATATAATATTTAACATTTAATAATTTTAGTTAATTCAATTAATTAAACGTTCGAACCGAATTAATCGATAACTGAATTTCTTAAAAAAATGATCGTTAACCAAAATTATCTTAATCAATCGAGTTAACGAAATAATTTTGATTCGGTCGAATAATCCGGTTATTAAGTTAATCATCAAATTATTGTTTTTTTTTCACCAAATTAATACTATTAGATATAAACAATTTGATTTATTATTTTTATATTTAATTTTTATAATACCTTTTTATAGTATAGAGTCATTAAATCATATTATCTGAATTTTTAATCTTAACTTTTTAAAAAGATACATAGATTGCGTAGATAAATATTTAAATTTAGGTCTTTTAAAAATAAGGTATAAAGATAATTTTAACTCTTAACGTTTATAATTTTTATCGTTTTGGCCCTTATTCTTTTTGGGATAAATTTAGCCTTTAACCTATATCTTTTTGACAAATAGCTTATTTTTTAACTACCATGATAACTAGACCGTTAAAAAATCTAACAATGATGACATGTCATATGTACATGATAATATATTTTAAATAACATGGTATTTAACCTATTAAATATATATAATATAATTTTATTCTAATATAAAATATAAAACAATTAAAATTCAAATAAAATATTAAAAAATTAATTAATTCTAAAATAAAATGCTACTAAATATTCTCAACCCTAACTACGATAAAATCAAATTTTTATCTTAAAAATTAATTAATTTCGAATTGTTCATATTTTTTAAGATAAGACTTTAATTCTATCGTAGTTAGGGTTGAGAATGTTTAGTAGCCTTTTATTTTAGAATTAATCAATTTATAATATCTTATTTGAATTTTATTATTTTATATTTTATATTGAAATAAAATTATATTTCATATATATGTATATATGTATTTGATAGGTTAGATGTCATGTCATTTAAAATATATTATCATATGCATACGGCATGTCATCATCGTTAAATTTTTAACGGTCCAATTACTATGGTAGTTAAAAAATAGGTTATTTGTCAAAAAGATATAGGTTAAGGGCTAAATTTATCCAAAAATAAAATAAGGACCAAAATGATAAAAATTATAAACGTTAAGAGTTAAAATTATTTTTATGCATAAAAATAACAACCTTTTATGTTTCTTCAAAAATTAATCAATGGATAAATTGTTATCACTTTTAATTAGATTAAAATAATCAATTTCAAAATTAGGATTGACCTTAAGTATTTTGTTAAGTTGATCACACAATTAGATTGGTTAAGAGGGGATGAATTAACGATTAAAATTTTTGTTTGGAAAAATTGGTAAAAATTAAAAAAAATTGAAAACACAAGAATTATAGAGGTTCAAGCTTTAAAACAAGCTCTACATCCACTACCTTAGCTTTCACTAAGGATTTTCTAACCAATTCACTATAAATTCTACAATTTTCTAGATTCAAGAGATAACTTTTACAACAAATCAATTTTTTATCAAAAAATTGACTTAAGCCTCACAAGAATTATAAGGTTTAAAAATAGGCAAATAAAATTTCTCTCACAAGAATGATATGCCCCAAGTACAAATTAACATTCCCCAAACTCAATTACAAAGAAATGAATTGAAATGTAAGAGTTGAGAGACAAAGATTTGCAATAAAGTGTTTGTGTTAGAATTAAAATATATTCAATACGAATATAAACCCAAGATCTATACATGTCAAATCATCAAGAACAATAAAATAAATAAACTGAATGCGGAAGCGTACCTGAATTAATTGATGAAGATTTTCCAGGGGGTTTGATCTTCCAAGAAGTTAGGTTTTCTCTTGCGGCACAACTCTCAGACGGGGAAAAGAGATATGCAAGTTGACCTAATTCTTGGGGACCATAACCCCTTTATATAGTTGATTTAATAACAAACTAGTAGTTGATTTAATAACCAACTCTGAAGTATTTATAACTCTGCCCCTCATCAAATTATAAATACACATTATGGTATCTACACTTTTAATTCCATGATAATTTAATACCTATAACACGTGTAACATAATTGCTCATTTAATTACATGTTAAATTTTATAATAGCAATATACATTATACATATGTGCCCACTATTATTGAATTTTAATCCAACAATCTCCCACTTGAGCAACATATGTTTCTTGACAAATGTATAACCTTATGAGCTCAAAAATTTGCTATCATATAATAGGTATTCTAAAACAATCTCGTCCATCAATTATATTCATATAGGATCAAAGCGGTCTTCATCATATCAATCATGATTGGACCCATCAATGGTCACGTATAAAAACATAATCAAATGACATAGATCAATCATGGATGCGTAGCATGGAAATTACATGTAAATGTGAACCGAACATGCCTATTTTCAACTGGTCCTCCTAAACTTTAGTGAGATCAAACTTTACTGAATTCAGAGTTTGCACAGCCAAAATAACTTTATTTCTGCAAAAATTAACCTTAAACTAAAGTAACCAAAATTGTGTCTAAAACGAATGAGCATTTATCAAAATTACAAACTCCCACTAAAACTGAATATACTTAAATAATATTACACCCATATGAGTAGTGTGCTCATGAAAGACCTAGGGTGATAGTTTCTCAATAAGCGCGCAATTATGGAGTTTATACCAACATGCTCTATAGACACACAAACACTCTGAATTTTCTTTAACAACTAGGAACTAAAATTTTAAAGTGTTCCTATTGTTTATAGAATAAATGATGCATATTTATTGTCACAAAATAACTAAAGTGGTCTTTCAATTCAATCTATAATTAGCAGCTCATGTGATAGAGTCTTTTACACCAATATTCTAGTAGAATCGAAGCCTGTAAACTTGATGATCTCTAACTTACCAGAACTTCGATATGTGAGCATATAAATTTTGTTCTCTAAAGTTATTTCATAACTCTATTTGCTGCTATCCAACAATTCATATTAGATTTACTTCAATATTTGTCTAACATTCTAATAATGTACGCAATATCCAAATGCATACATACTTAAGCATAAATTAGATTTTCCATAGCTTATAGAATCTTTTGTATTTTATAAATTTCAAGGTTACTTGTAGGGCACTAAAAAAATATCTTCTTTAGTAATATGAGTGTCACTTGGTTTACTCCCACTGAACTTGTAATATGTACAATTTTCAACCAAATTTATCTCAAAACCAAATGAGATAATCAATATAAAATTTATAATTTTATTAATGAGAGTTAAACTTAAGCTCATACATGGATATCTTTAATTTACATATCATTAATTTTGTATCATTAGACACAAATCAATGATTGTACCATATAATTAATTTATTCAATGTTGTCATTGAAAAACACCAGCTTAACATCCATCTTATGTAGCTCAAGATTAAAAAGCAATAAGTGTCAAATTATTTTGAAAGAGTCTTTCAGTATAACTTAAGAGAAAGTCTCCACAAAATCAATATCTTCTTTTAGAGTATATCCTTTAAATACAAGACATGCATTATACTTGTCCATATTATCATTTACATCCCTCTTGGTTTTAAATATTAATTTACAACCAATTAGTTTGTACCTTAAGGTAATGCGGCAAGTTCTTAAACTTTATTGCCTTGTATAAAATTATACTCTTTTGAATAACATCAATCCACTTTTGAGAGTTAAAACATTTATGGTTTGATAAAAGAAACTGATCAGGTTGTCTTTTATCATTCTATTATTATCTTTATTTTCTTGATGAAATACTAAGTAATAATCCTCAATAGTATTTCTCTTTCCTCTCATGGATATCTTTAAAGACACATTTTTAGGTTGTTGAGTTTGTTCTTCTAAAAATAATTACCTTATCTTGAACGAGAGTTGTTCAACATTGTTTTGCTGATGTACTTGATTCACTTTTTATTAATGATAGGTGTAAAAACCTAAACATCGTGAAAAGTGATAGTAGAAATTAAATTAATATTCAATTCCTCCTTAACAACAATGTATCTAACCTTATTCTCCCTCCAAACTCAACATCCTAAAAATGTTATAAATCTCTCATTAAAAAAAAAATCTTAATTGTGGGATCATAAAATTTACAGCCTATGGATCACTCAAAATAGCCTAAGTAATTGCTTACTTTTGAAGTTTAATTTCTTTACATATATCCTAGCTTATACAAAAGATTCAACACTTTATACCTTATTGTTATTCCTTTGGAGCAGGACCCTTAGCAACTTTATTCTAATATATATTTTTTATTGCCCTTATTCTTAGAGACATTAACCAAAGAGCACTAACTGATTGAGTATTTTTATAATTATAATGCTTCAACTTTTCTTCCTCTTTAACACAATGAGAAATAATCTCGTTTGAAGTTTATTTTTCCTTTAATAATTGTAACTAATTTTGAATTAGTTAAACTGTATAGGAAGCTATACTAAAATTATAAGAGCAAACAATTGTTATAAAGTTTGATCTTATGTGCCTTAAGTTTTGAAGCAATATAATATACTCCCTCAAATTTCCTTGATCCTTATACTTAATAGACATCAAGTAAACTAAAAGTGATGTCATATTAATCTTAAAGAAAAATTAATATTATTTTTTTTGTAGATTTGTGCTCCTAAAAAATTATAAAATATTATACTTTATGATCATTAGACTTATGCAACTTGAATAAACTCACCTCTCAAAATCCTATTTATGAATGTTTACCGCCGTGAGAGGTGCAAGTTGTTATTCACTTAGTGCAAGTTCTATGTTCATACCACCAAATACTATATATAAGTGTCTTTTCTATTCCTTGAAATTAATTTCACTAAACATAAGTATAGAATGTATTCAACAGATATTATGATAGTAAAGATAAATCATCTAAAGATAGAACAAAAATAAGTAAATAAACAAGCTCACATAAATGTCTATAAGTAAACAATAAATTCAAAATAATGGCTAGTTCCCCTCAAGATACCAAGCACAACATTAATATCAAGTCTTTGGACAGTAATATTAACTGTAAGCGGTACTCTTGTTGTAGCAATCAAATATTGACAATAAATTATGTCAAACAATAGATTAATCTTTGGACTAACGTATTGTTCACATAAAATACCATATAATTGTCACACATTTATCGCCACAGTTGTCATTGTAATTCAGCCAAATATTAATTTTCCTTTGGGCCAATTAATAAACGCATGAATTACAAAGACCTATAATTATCTTAATATTTTAAATAAACTAATCTACACAAAAGCGGTCACTTTGGTGACATTATGTTTCAATTAATCTATTAAAATATTAGATATCCGAAGCCAAAATATGAATTTAATTGTTTAAAAATATTTTTCTTAATTTTATCTTTTACTCAAGATAAAAGATAACCAAAATAATAATAAATTTGAATAAAGGTAACATCATCACAAGATATCGAACACTCCAATAATATTTTAAAAAAAATATTAATTTGTAAGTGATATCTTGATATAGTAATCAAACATTGATAATAAGAATATGTTAAACAAAAATCTTCCTTTGGGCCGATTTATTGTTCACATATAAAACTGAATAATTATCACATGTTTATTACCAAAGATGCACATGTAACATTACTAATTATTAATCTTCCTTTGGGCCGATTAATATTAGCATAAACTGAATTACATGCACAAAACCTTCTATATTTTAAAATAAAATAATTTTCACAATAAAGATCACTTTGGTGACTTAATGCTTCAATTAATTTATCTTAAAATATATAACATAAATATACCAATATTCAAACATAATATTTATAATAGTCAAAGTTGAAATTTCTGATAACACTTAAGTTTTCAAAATAAACCAAATTAAGGTCTTGATGGGGCTATCAGAATCCAAATAACCGAAATCTTTGACTGATCTTCAAAAAATCCTTAAATATGTTTTCACCAAAACTAAATTCGATCAAAATATTTAATCTTTAACTAAAAACAAAATACAAAAATATCATACAAGTGAGTAATTCGTATAATAATTACTTGAACCTTTAATATAATCATAATAATATCATAATCAAAAATAAATTTTTGATCAAACCGAATTGAATATATCAATACCAAATATATATTCTATAATCCAAAATAACATATGATCAAAACTAAATACTGAATATGTTAACCAAGTAAATTACATAAAGTAACAATATACTTTAAAAGTAACATGTCAAAAGATCATTCAATCATAACTTAATAGACATAAATCGAATATAAAGCTTTAATAGCTAACCTGAATATAATTTTTTTTTGAATCATGATAAATTTATCATGACAAAGCCGAAATTAATTATATTTTTCTTTATTATTAACGACCAAAACTAAACTTTTGATCTAACCAAATTTAACTTAATATCAATGATCAAAACTAAAATTTTGATCTAACCGAATTTAACTTAATACCCAATGATCAAAACTAAAATTTTGATCCAACCAAATTAAACATATAATTTAAATAAAATATATTTAAAATATATATTTCATAAAAATGAAGTAAATATGTTACTATCGAAGTAATTGGAATCCAAACTTAAAATTTAATTTCCAATTAATAGCAACAACAAAAAAAAAATTCATGCAGACAAAACCTAATCCTTATATAAATCTAGATTGATTTCTATGATTTATTAATTAATCGATTCAAACCCATGAACGTAAACCAAACTAAATCCACGGAAATATATATTTATCGTAAAACAATGAATGTTAATCCATTGGAAAAGGAAAAAAAACAACCGGATTGGCGAAAACCCAAAATAAAATCATAAAAAACAAATCAAATTGTTTTGTTCTTAAAATACGACAGATATATAATTTAATCTCATACGATTAATTATAAAACCATATCGAAGTAAATAATCCGTAAAATTATATTTAATTTTAGATCATATCAATAAATTAAAACCCAAAGCTTATGACCTCAATGAATTGACATAATTCTGGCACTGATGCCACTTGTTAAAATTAAAATATATTCAATACGAATATAAACTCAAGATCTATACATGTCAAATCATCAAGAACAATAAAATAAATAAACTGAATGCGGAAGCGTACCTGAATTAATTGATGAAGATTTTCCAGAGGGTTTGATCTTCCAAGAAGTTAGGTTTTCTCTTGCGGCACAACTCTCAGACGGGGAAAAGAGATATGCAAGTTGACCTAATTCTTGGGGACCATAACCCCTTTATATAGTTGATTTAATAACAAACTAGTAGTTGATTTAATAACCAACTCTGAAGTATTTATAACTCTGCCCCTCATCAAATTATAAATACACATTATGGTATCTACACTTTTAATTCCATGATAATTTAATACCTATAACACGTGTAACATAATTGGTCATTTAATTATATGTTAAATTTTATAATAGCAATATACATTATACATATGTGCCCACTATTATTGAATTTTAATCCAACAGTTTGAAGTTAGATTGGATTGCTTAGATGTTTGCTTGAGGTTGAATAGTTGTTAATGTTGCTTGAAATACTTGATTTCATACATTCTCATTGAATTTTAACCGTTGTTGGGAATGTAATTATAGACGTTGGAGCTTCATCTTTCTACCATAAATGCACTTCTACAACCACTGGTATCGAAACTCTAGGTACTTGTTTCAAAACAGTACAAAAATAGAAAGAGACGTTGTGCATTTATTATAGGGGTTTCGAAACCATATGTCATGGTATCGAAACGACTTGTCTTTAAAACAGAGGGTGTACAAAATGGCTTGAAGCTGTATCGATACGGATATAAAACTGTGACCCAACGTATCAAAACGCCCTTGAGGCTATTTTGAAACGTGGCATCTACCATTTAAAGCTTAATTGTCAACCAACGGTCAAAAACTTTTAAAACTTAAATACTTGTTGGAAAATTTCAATGATATTGAAATAATAACTAGGCGTATTGAAACGCCTTATCTTTTTTAAATTATTTTAAATGAATAAAGCATGGTATCGATACCTCTGATGGTTGTTTCGAAACACAACTTGACAGATTTAAAATTGTATCGAAATACCCATAGATCGTTTCAAAACGTCTTGTAAAACTTGAGAATTTTAATTATAATTTGAAGGCCATTTCGAAACGTCTTGTAAAACTTTGTTATATCAAAATCAATTTTAGTTTTACATATTATAATTTAATATAAGAAAAATAGATATTTATATTATATATAATAGGTTTTGAATAATTTATTCATTCAATCGATTTAATTTAAAGTAAATTTGTTTGTTGAAATATATTGGTGTATTTTAAGTCTCGGTTCTTGACATTATAAATAAAATAAATTTGATGGTCACTTCTATAACAAACATTTATAGTAATCAATCCAGATTAATTAATCATTTTTTTTTGAATATTCTGGTATAATCACAAGTTAATATTTATTCAATTCTTTTAGCTTTTTAACAACGCACATTGTACACACATGTTACTAGGGATGTTCATGGTAGGTTAACGGTACTGTTTAATCTAAACGATCGGTTAACCGTTATACGATTATTAAATTTTGTTAACAATAACCTAACCATCGAGAAACAGTTAACCATAACGATTAACTGTTAAGATGCGATTAACCAACGATTTGATTATAGGTTAATGTTAAGTGTTAATTTGTTCTATTTTATTACACTTTTTACTCTTTATTATTGTTATACTTAAGCATATAATTAGTTGCATTTCATTAATTCCATGCAATTTCGTTTAATTTCCTTGGTTGTCATTTTATTTCTTTGGTTGGTTGATTTATGTGGGAAAAGGTATTGATGTGGTGTATTTCCATGTTTGTAGGATTCTTTCTTTGATGAGGAGATACTGAATTGGAAAGAATTTCATGGAGATAAAGTCAATTGCAAAAGCAAGAAAAGAATTAGAAGAATAAAGCAAAGATGTAAAGATTTATTTGGAATCAAATGAGAATGAAAATATTCTTTTATGATTATTTTCTAATTCAAGTTTATTCTATCATTCAAGTCTACCAAGCCTAGCTATTAAAAGAGGAGGATTTCGTCTAACTAAAATGGGAGGCTGGATAGAGAGATAGAGAGTGAGGAAGCAAGTGGAAGTCGTCTTCTTCGTCTTTGTTTTTCTTGTTTATTTCGAGTGATGAGAGGAATGTTTGTTTGATACTTTTTCCCACCCATGAACTAATTCTAAGTTGGCTTATGTTATTCTACGTTATGGATTGATTTAGTTTAATTTCTATCTAAGTTTGTGAGTGTTCTTAATTAAGGTTTTCTTATTCTTGATACTTAATTTGTTTGCGAGAGAATTGGGAAAGGACCTCGATAAACGACTTATTTATCTAGATTCGGGAGAGTTAGATTCACGAAACGAATAGGTATGGTTCGATCCAAGTGCAAAAGAACTAACCCAGCTTAGGGATAAGTCCAGGATTTCAATGGCTAAAAAAAGCAACGCTTTGCCGAACCTTAAGGATAATTGCTCACTTGCCCGAGCAATTCCCTCATCGCAATTGTCTAAGCATTCGAGAACTGGCGATTCGAAGAACTGACTAGGCAATATGATTGAGCCCAATTGCCGAAACGAGTTGTACGGTGCGAGCACCCACTTACGAAGAAGAAATCATTCGACAGTTATTCTATAATTCAGAATGACCCAGCCTCATTTCTCTTATTGATTATCTTGATTACTTTACTTGCTTATTTATTATTTAATTTTATTTCAAATCGATCCTCTAAACAATTTGTGTTTTTCATTTCAATGCAAGAGATTAGATTCTATAAGGTACATCAATCCCTATGGATACAATACTTTTTATACTATAACTTGAAACGTGTACACTTACAGGAAATTGTGAAGTACTTATTACACGCAACAAGTTTTTGGCGCTGTTACTGGGGATTGACAATAGTGACTTTGCTTTTAGTTTCTTGCATTTTATTTTATTTCTTTTAAGTTTTTAATTCTTTTTCGGATTCAAGGAATTTATAAAATTTGGTTTTGTTGCTGTGTATGACCAGGGCAAGACAATCATCAGAAGAGCATTCATTTAAACTCGAAATTGAACAAGTATTTCGTAAAATAAGACGTGAACAACGAGCAATAATGGCAGATCCTGTTCCTCGTATCGGCAATCAGAATATCGTGGCAATAGGAGATGATATAGTAATCTCGAATGAAGATCTCAATGGATTAAATTCAGGAGTTGTTACACCCGAAATTGAAGCGACACATTTTGAGTTAAAGCCAATAATATTCAATATGATCAATACAATTGGTCAATTTGGAAGCGATATAGAGGACTTTTAAACAAATGCCCTATGCATGGATTTCCATTATGGACACAAGTGACGATGTTCTACAATACCGTGAACACGCCAACTAGGATGATGTTAAATGCCTTGGAAAATGACATACTCCTAAACAGGTCCGCAGAAGAAGCAATAGAAATTTTAAATCGCTTGGCAAAGAACGATTATCAGTTTCCAAACACTAGACGAGGAGGAATTAGACGTAACACCACCAAAAATGATGCAGCGGGTTCAATTGCTGCACAATTGGCTACCTTAACAAATCTCGTTATGAATATGCAGCGTCAAAATAACATAAAGGAAATAAAGGTATTGCATCCCTTTTGTGAAATATGTAATGGTGACCATGATTCTTTTGAGTGTTTACAGAATCCAGAGTCGAGTTTTTACGTGAGAAATTATGATCGGAACAATGCAATGTCAAACACTTATAATCCAGCCTGGAAGAAGCATCCCAATTTTTCTTGGAGCAATCTGAATAATGCTCTCAATCAGGGAAGTTTGAGCACACAAGTGTCAGGATTCCAGCAGAATATGTCTCGGTAATAGATGTCGTAGCAACCAACACAGTCTAGTTCTTTGGAAGATAAATTAAATGCTTTTATGATGAGAACTGAATCTATCTTGATTAGTAATGAGAAAAAAATGATGCTTTCATGAATAAGACCGAGATGTTGTTACAAAACCAAGAAGCAACGTTAAAAGCTCTAGAAACGCAATTTGGTCAATTTGCACAAATTATGAATACAAGACCACAAGACGGTTTACCTAGCAACACTGAGATCACCAAGGGAATTGGCCATGAGCAATGTAAGGTAACCACTACTCGAAGTAGATTAAGGATTAACAATGAATCTGTGCAGGAAAAGGAATATCCAGTGAAGCCAAAATCGAGACAAAAAGATGAAACTAATAAAAAGAATGAGGAATCGGAAAATGTTGTAGCAAGTCCTGATGCATTGACATTACCCTTTCTCAAATTCCAAACAAATAAGAAGATTGGGGATATCCGATTGCCACCACCTTTTCCACAAATGCTTCGACGGTATTATCAAGAATATCAATTCAAAAAATTCTTGGACATTCTGAAGCAAATTCATATTAATTTGCCGTTGGTTGAGGCAATAGAGCAGATGCCGAATTACGCTAAGTTTCTCAAAGATATTATTTCTAAGAGAATAAGGTTAGACGAGTTTGAGAGTATTATCGTGACGAAAGAATGTATGGCTATGTTGCACAATAGGATGTTACCGAAGTTAAAGGATCCAGGAAGTTTCGCAATTCTATGCGCAATTGGAAATCACTATGCTGGAAAGGCACTATGTGATCTTGGAGCGAGCATAAATCTTATGCCAAAATTGGTTTTCCAACGATTAGAAATCAGAAAGGCTAGACCCACCACGGTGATGTTGCAACTTGTCGATAAATCATATGTGCATCCAAAATGAAAAATTGAGGACATATTGGTAAGGGTCAATAAATTTATTTTTCCAACTGATTTTATTGTTTTGGGTTGTGAAGCCGACAAATTTGCACCCATTATTCTTGGGAGACCATTATTAGCAATAGGAAGGACGTTAATTGATGTTGACAAGGGAAAACTTACGATGCGAGTCAATGATCAGCAAGTCAAGCTCAACGTTTTTCACACTCTTAAGCATGCAGATGATCTAGAGAAATACAAGAACATCCAAGCAACTACTGAATTCAATTTTGGAGTTGAAGAAGATATTCTTGAAAATTATCTCGGCAATTACAATGCCGAACCTAAAGAAATTAAAAAACCAGACGATAAAGAAAAGCATGAAGCAAATTGGATAGTTAATCGTCCAGGTAAGTTCTTGGAGCCAATCGATTATTCAGGTAAGGAAGGTAAGATTTTAAAACCATTTATTGAGCAATCTCCAATTCTTGAATTAAAACCATTGTTAGGGCAATTGAAATATGCTTATTTAGAGAATAATGATTCATTGCCCGTAATAATTTCTTCCAAGTTGCAGCCTGAACAGGAAGAACAACTGATTGACATGTTAAAAATGAACAAGAAGACTATTAGATGGACCATTGCGAATTTGAAAGGAATTAGTCCGACGGTAAGCATGCACAAAGTCCTTTTGGAGGAAGATCGAGTGGTTGATCATTTGTTAAGGTTAGAAGAAGGAAACAATGAAGATGATCCTTTGGAGATCGACGATGAACTCCTGGATAAAAAATTATTGATTGTCTCAGTAATGCCATAACAATTCGTGCCTAGGTAATTAGTTCTTTTCAATTCCCGATTGAAATTTTTTCCTGAAAAACTTCTATCAAGATGGTCTGAATTGTTTGAAGTTGTTACATCATTTCCACATGGTGCAGTGATAATCAAGTCCACTATTGACGAACGAGAATTCAAAGTGAATAAACAAAGATTAAAGCACTACACCAACACAATTTGGGAGATTGATAAAGAAAGGGTTACTTTAGAAGATACATAATCATGATCTTCTTTAGTAATTTTTATTTTTATTGTATTTTATTTTGAACAATTCTTAAAATTTGATATTTTTGGTATTTTTCTTTATTTAGGTATTTTAATGGATATTTTTAATTATGGTTTGTTTTATTTTATAAATAATTATCCTCTCATGATTTGAATAATTCTTGCTCTATTAACTTTTATCTTTTTTAGGAAAGGAAATCAAGATCAAAGGAGATTTGATTGCAAATTTGGATAGATGAGAATATGGGTCAAACTTTGAAGAGATTAACTTCATAATTATCTCTTGAAGTTACCTTAAATTTTGGTCTATTAATTTCTTTTTTATCCTAACCGAATTTCTTTCCTCGCACTAATGATCTTTGTAGCATACTTTCATCAATATTATGTGTTTTTCTTGACAGACAAGTGGAGTATGACTTATATTGAACATGTTGGATAAATTTGTTGTGCTATTATGCTCGTAACAACAAAACTTCACATGCCCAGGCAATTGGTATGGTCAGGCAACTGCTATCCAAGTTACAGGACAAGCACCGATGGAGGATCTAATTCACTACTAGTACAACAACCACGAGAAGAGAAAGCTAAATCCTAGGCAACCAGGAAATTGCTAACTAAAGGGAATAACCTTTTCAATTAACTCATTTACATTTTTATTTTTATTTTTACATGCATTGAGGACAATGCTCATCTCGAGTTTGGGGGGTATTCACCTTTAATCATTCATAGTAGTTGTATTCATCATTAGTTGTTGCATATAGATTGCATATATTATTTTCCAAGAATTTCAGTTTGATCTACTTGCTTTAAATTTGATAGATAACCAATGATTATATTTATGTCATTGCACTTAATTGAAATTGCCTTTGGTTTTAGAATTATATTGGAAGAATTTAGAATTTCACTATGATGTTGAAATTTTTATACGATTGTGACTTGTTAATTGATAGAAACCTTGTGGATTTAGGTTGTTAGAATTTTTGGGCAATTAAATAATATCTATATAAAAAAAGGAAAAATGGACAAGCAATATTATTCTAGAGGTACCCGAAATCGGCTCTAGTTTATGTACGATGATGATGAATCACTAGAGGTACCCGAAAACTAGCTCTAGTTGATAAAATTAAAGAAATTGTTTGATTGCTAGAGGTGCCCGAAACTGGCTCTAGTGGAATTTGATTGATGCCCAGGCAATTACTGATTTAAACTGAATGTTCACTTGGAATCTGAAAAACTAACTTGTACACAACTTAGCACACACTTGATCACGAGCATTATATTTTAATTCTAGAAGATTTCTTTGTTTTTCGAAAAATTAAGAAGTGATCATACTTTGTGCCCAAGTTCTGAGGTTGGAAGTTAAGTTTTGAAGCATATCTTTGAAAATTGAATGTCTTGACAATTAATTGTTAGGTTTGCATTGCTTGAGGACAAGCAATAACTTGAGTTTGAGGGTGTGTTAAGTTTTTGTTCTATTTTATTCCCCCTTTTAATCTTGATTATTGATATACTTAAGCATATAATTAATTGTATTTCATTAATTCCATGCATTTTTGTTTAATTTCCTGGGTTGTCATTTTATTTCTTTGGTTGATTGAATTATGTGGAAAAAGGTACTACCGTGGTGTATTTCTATATTTACAGAATTCTTTCTTTGATGAAGAGATACTGATTTGGAAAGAATTTTATGGAGATAAAGTCAATTGCAAAAGCAAGGAAAGAATTAAAAGAATAAAGCAAAGATGGAAAGATTTATTTGGAATCAAATGAGAATAAAAATATTCTTTTATAATTATTTTCTAATTCAAGTTTATTCCATTATTCAAGTCTACCAAGCCTAGCTATTAAAAGAGGAGGATTTCATCCAACTAAAAGAGGAGACTGGATCGAGAGATAGAGAGTGAGGAAGCAAGTGGAAGTCGTCTTCTTCATCTTTGTTTTTCTTATTTATTTCGAGTGATGAGAGGAATGTTTATTGGATACTTTTGCTCAGTCATGAACTAATTTTAAGTTGGCTTGGGTTATTCTATGTTATGGATTGATTTAGTTTAATTTCTATCTAAGTTTGTGAGTGTTCTTAATTAAGGTTTGTCTATTCTTG
Organism: Abelmoschus esculentus; assembly: GCA_035048815.1. NCBI lineage: Eukaryota > Viridiplantae > Streptophyta > Magnoliopsida > Malvales > Malvaceae > Abelmoschus > Abelmoschus esculentus. The sequence continues at coordinate 10,297,519 of JAUCBN010000033.1, forward strand.
GTACTTAATTTTTTTGCAAGAGAATTGAGAAAGGACCTCGATAAATGACTTATTTATCCAGATTCGGGAGAATTGGATTCACGAAACGAATAGGCATGGTTCAATCCAAGTGCGAAAGAACTAATCCGGTTTAAGGATAAGTGCAGGATTTCAACGGCTAACAAAAACAATATTTTGCCGATCCTTAAGGATAATTGCTCAACTTGCTCGAGCAGTTCCCTCATCGCATTGCCCAAACATTCAAGAACTGACAATTCGAAAAACTAACTAGGCAATCCGACTGAGCCCAATTGCCGAAATGAGTTGAACGGTGCGAGCACCCACTTACGAAGAAGAAATCATTTGACAATCATTCCATAATTCGGAATAACCCAAACTTATTTCTGTTATTGATTATCTCGATTATTTTACTTGCTTATTTATTTTTTAATTTTATTTCAAATCGATCCTCTAAGCAACTTGTATTTTTCATTTCAATGCAAGAGATTAGATTCTAAAAGAAGCATCAATCCATGTGGATACGATACTTTTTATACTATAACTTGAAACGTGTACACTTGCACGCAATTGCGAAGTACTTATTACATGCAACAATTAACCTATAACCTATTACAATTTTTCCCACATATTTATTATTTTTTAGAGAATAATATAATTACCTTTATGGTAAATAATGTATTAAAATATTTATAAAAATACTTAAATAAAGATATTCTAATTACTTATACCATAAATAAAAAATACTTACATATTTTAAAGTTTTAACGGTTAATAAAACACACAAATTTCGTAATATTTTAAAGTTAATAAAATTTTATGTTTAACCTAAAAACACCATCAAAGTTTAAAAAATTATTTTATATTTTAAATATATATATAAATATTTTAATAACGGTTAACTTATTAGTCAAAATTCATGACCGTAACCATTAATCATCATTTTTAACGATTCAGTTAACCAAAACCGTTTAATTTTAACGGTTTGGTTAATTAACCTATAAAATGTAACAATTATTCCGATTAATTGTTACAGTTAACGATTAATTATGCACACCCCTATCTATTACTTAGAACCTGGATTACCTAAAAAAAGTTGTATCATCTATCAATAGGATCACTCCACACGTTCAATCAATCAAGAAGTTAATCACAGTTTTAGATGAAATGGTAAAAATCTCTCCTATTGGTTGAGAAATTGATTCACTTCAAATATGAAACAACTTTAAAACTCGTAATCAACGTGTATCTATACCGAAGGTCCAATAGATCGTTGGGATTATTACTTCTTTCTATTGGTATTTACACTTGCATGGATTATCCCCAGACATCATTATTCAACAGTATCTACCAATGCTTGGTTGATTTCGGCATCTGAGGATGCTGAACAAAGGTTTGATGCCACCGATAAGTCGTGGAACCTCCCCCGAGTGGTTGCAAAGAACCACACGAGCTAGAAAAACCCGCAATGTCAATCAGTAATAAGAGCAATGATCTGCAAATGCTCGGCTACCATTGATGTATGAAAGAATGCTCAGCTTAGTACCCAACATCTCCACTATCGTGTCGAGGAAATGTGTTCCTTGACACCATACGATCAACTATTCAATACTATTAGTGTAAATTGTAAAATACACACGGTTCTCATACTTGCACTTCCCTAGTCAACTGTACAAGAGGAAATACTACTACATCTTGCATAAAAGAATTCAAAACCCATACATCTTTAGCCGACGATGAGGTTATATTATCGGCTGTGAAGCGTTGAAGGAGCCCTCGCCCTGGTTAAAACCATTGCTAATCGATTGAAAATATGATACAGCGGCCCAGATCACACGAAGGAGCAGTATAACAACGAATACAGTACCTCCAAGAGTGCAAACCACCTGTGATCACATTAGTTCATATCATTTCAGCTTTGGGCAATTATTTTCAGTATCAAAGCAAGGGAAGATAATTTATGAAGAACTATACTGATGACAGCTTCAATCTGCAGCAATAGGAGCTTAATCCAACTCTCTAATAATTGTTTTGGTTTGATTTCAGCCATCTGAACTCTTAGCTTATTAGTCAAAGCATAAACGTCATAATAGCAACATTAGCCACACCTATGCTACTTGGACTCCTCATTTTTCATGAAGTACTCGTGTAACTAGAGAGACGCGGGATTTATCGTGAGCGTGAACTTTTATGCTAGGTAAAACTATACGTGAAGTTGAAATTCCAAGAGGTGCAAGATTAGATTTTCAATACCATAGCACCCCTGGATCCATCTCAACCTATGTTCAACATATGGATTCAAAGATTTGACCTCCAAGGATTCTCAGAATTCACGAAAAACTTAGAAAAATCTAACCATATCCGTGTCAGATACATATTTGTCTTCGAGTAACATAGACCATTATGTTAACCATATATAAAATTAGAAACTGATACAGTGATTGATACCTCAAGAAGTGCTTTAAGAATGGAAAGTGCAGCCAATAAGAGTACTCCATCAACTGCAAAAGACACCTGATTTTTCCAATGTCGAGATCCAAAACACACAAAATAAGAACAATAGGAGTCAATGTTGGCACTAACAAGCAAATAGAATGATCCTTGGAGCATACAATTTCTTCTAATTTACACAGCAAGTCAGCAACACAATATTAACACGCCATAGGTTGATTCTTAGCATCAAAACATTATTCAAACACAAATACAAAGAAGAAATTCGAGTATTTTTACCAGTTGGGGCGATATTCCAGCAGGTAAGATAGAACGAGAAGCTTTCTTGGCACGCTTCGAGACTTTCCGGAACATGCTCTGCAAGAATCTCATCAATAAATCCAGGCTGTTCTCTGTTTCATCGTCTTCATCGTCGTCGCTCTCCTCAACCAAATCGCGGAAGAAAGGTTCGTCGGCCGCCTCGGTTTCCTCATAACCCGAACCATCATACTGAAAATTAAAACACAAACACACACAAAGATCAGTAACAAACCTGCGATTTAGCATATTTGAAGAAAAGGGGTTTTGAATTTCAATTAAGAGGGCGACCTGGGTACGGGAAAATGAGAATTTCGGGGATTTTAGACTGAAGGATTTGTGAGGGAAGGAAAGGGTTGTGGGGTGGGAGATTGAGGAGCGGGGGAGTTTGTTATCGGCTATAGGACTGAGATGGGTGCATGATAAGGCTATTGCCATCGCCATTTCTGAAGAAACATAGACGGTGGATCGGTATCGGCGGCAACAAAGCTAAGCCCGGGTTAAGTTCTCGGAGCTGAAAATACCATACCCGACAATTTTATTGCTAAGGGAAAGAATGTTGGGCCAAAAATTATAAAGTTAGCTTTTTCTTATCATTGTTGCGGTGAGGAACTTTGTTTATCGTTTTTATCGTTTTAGCCTTTATTTTTTGGGATAAATTTAGCGCTTAATTTATATCTTTTTTGACAAATATCTTATTTTTTAACTGATTGATGACTGGATCGTTAACAACTTAACGGTGATATATATATGAAATATAATTTTAAGTGACATGGCATGTAACCTATCAAATGTATATAGAGAGAGAATATAATTTTATTCAATATAAAATATAAAGAATTAAAATTTAAATAAAATATTAAAAATTAAATAATTCTAAAATATAAGATTATTAAACATTCTTAACTCTAACTACGATAAAATCAAAATCTTATTCAATTGTGTTTATATTTTTTAAGATGAGATTTTGATTCTATCGTAGATAGGATTAAGGATGTTTAATGATCTTTTATTTTAAAATTAATTAATTTTTAATATTTTATTTGGATTTTAATTGTTTTATATTTTATATTAGAATAAAATTATATTCCATATATATATATGTATTTGATAGGTTACATTCTAAATCATTTAAAATTATATTCCATATATATATCATCGTTAAATTGTTAACGGTCCAGTCATCAATCTAGTTAAAAATAAGATATTTGTCAAAAAGATATAGGTTAAAGACAAAATTTATCCAAAAAATAATAAGGGCCAAAACGATAAAAACTATAAACGTTAAGGGTTAAAATTATCTTTATGTCTAATAATAGTTTAAATAATTTATATTTAATTTTATACGTATATTTATTATTCGATTTTTTATTTGAATTATTATTTTAAAATAAAAATCTGATTTCTACACAAACGTTTGTTTTTAAATCCAGATTTGAATCTTCAAGATAAATAAAGTCTAAACATATAGAATTTTTATATATAATATGGCGTTATAATCGAAACAAATTAAGTTTGAAATATTATTTTAATATTAAATTTATGTAAAGTTTGATTTAAATTTGTTGGTAAGAGAACTTGGTCTAGAATTCAAGGGTCAGCAAGATAAAAACAATTTGGGCACCTCGTGAATTATTAAATTCGACTCGGTCAAAACTCGATAAATATTTAATTTGGATTAGTTTGATTTAAATTTAAGCTCGATACCTTAAAGAGTTGAATAGAACAAAGTCTAACTTGATTCGATAACTTTGCGAGCAGTTCGTTAATTTTTTAAAATATTTTTTTAATAATTACTTTAAAATAATTTTATTCAAAAAATAAATTTAAATAATAATTATTAATGTGTGAATTATTACTTTAATTTTAATATGTTGGTTAGGTATATTTATGGAATGTTACTTTTGAATTTAAGCTTTAAAAATGTTTTATACACTCTCTTTGATATTTTTGGTTAAATTTATTAATTTAAATTATTATTAAGCCTTATATGATATTATTAAATTTTAGGGTAAACTACACCAGTGACCACCCAACTAATTGGGGATACCTATTTTGACCACCCAACTAAAGAACTCGTCAATCAGGTACCCCAACTTTGAAATCCTACCTATTTTGGTCACTGCCGTTAAAAATCTGACGGAAAAGTTAACAGTGATGACGTGGCAGTTAATGGTGATGACGCGGACGTTAATTAAAATTTGTAAAATTACATATTTAATCCCTTTAATTTATTTATTATTTTAAAATAATCATAAAAATAAATTAATAAATAAAATTAATCACTCAACCGATTTGCGACACGTGTCACAACAACATTGGGTGATTAATTTTATTTATTAATTTATTTTTATAATTAATTAACATATTTTAAAATTACATATTTAATCCCTCTAATTTATTTATTATTTTTCTCTCCAATCAGGTGGTGACACGTGTCACAAAAATATTTTTATATTTTTTGTTCGAATAATTAAAATCTAAATATTTTTATTTGAATATTTTTAAATTCAAATATTCGAATATTCATGATTTTATTCATATATTAGAATAAAAAATATTTAAATATTTATAATTTTTATTCGAATATCCAAATATTTTTATTTGAATATTTAAAATATAAATATTTTTATTTGAATATTTTTTAATCAAAATATTTGAATATTTATTATTTTTCAACTAATATTTTTATTTATATTTAATATTATTCATATATTTTAATTTGAATAATATTAAATAAAAATATTCAAATATTTAATATTCGAATATTTAATTATTTTGATTTATTTATTAAATGTTTTATTATTTTAATTTAAATATTAATGGACTTGAAATTTTGTTATTCTAGGCTTTTACTAAAACTTTATCACTTAATAATACATGTGAATATATTATAACATTAAAATTAACTTGGCCCAGTGATTCTCTCATTGGTTGAAATGTTTATTATGCTGAAGGTTGCGGGTTCAAATCTCCTTGCATGTAAAAAACTTCACATTTTATTTCTTCCACTAATCATTCACCAATCCGGTGGTGACACGTGTCATCAATCGATTGGATGATTAATTTTAATTACCAATTTTAGTTGGGGTACCTGATTGACGAGTTTTTTAGTTGGGTGGTCAAAATAGGTATCCCCAATTAGTTGGGTGGTCACTGGTGTAGTTTACCCTAAATTTTACTTTTAATTAAAAATAAAATAAGTTTTTTAATGAGCTTAACGAGCAACGAGTCGAGTTAAGTAACAAAATATTTTAACAAGCCGAATCAAACATATTTTAACGAGCTTAACAAGTAACGAGTAGAGCAATAAATTTTTAATGAGCACGAGTCGAATAATACCCAATTCGTGATTGACTCGCTCGATAAGCAACTTTAATCAAGATTGTTGAACAATATGCTCTTAATTTTTGATAGAATCATCATCGAAGGATACAGCCATACATAGGTAAACCGAGGCTAAAAAGTAGAAACAACTAACAGATAAATATAATTACAAGAAATAATCGGGAGTCTTGCGTGAGGCGTCAGGCTCGATTTGCCGGGGTGCTGGATCAAACTGAAGAAAACTCTGCTCCATATTCTCCCCGACCTCTAAAATCGCTGCCATGTTCCCACACCGATAACAATAATTTGGAGCGCTGAAGACCGTGACCACGTTCTTGTCCTGAAGGGAAGCACATAATATGTAATCAATACATTTGTATGACAGTAAAACAGGGTAGAAAACATGTCTTAAACTGTTTCCTTTTGGTTCCATACCTGACACCAGCTGTATCCTTCCATCACAAGCTGATGAGCTCGGGAAATCAGACTGAGACCATTGGTATGGTTGAACTGAGTAGCAATATCTTGTCCAAATGTATAACCGGCACCACGGGGAGATATACCCCAACCACATCGGTCATCAGGATCAGACCACAAAAGATCACACATTGGTCCTTCATGGGGAACCTACCATGAATAGGACCCATAGAATGCCGGATTATAATAACAAAATAGTCAAATAATGAACGTCATAAAGTTTTGAAAACAATGCATCAAAAATTTGAGGCAAGTTAACCACAAATTTCGGTGGCACCATAGATATGAAACAGAACTGATTCAGATTTGAATTGTTGGCCATTTTCTCAAGTCTCAACTATCCTACCATTCATAATCTAACAAGTTCTCATACTTTAATTGGTTAAGTAGGAATCAAAGTAAACATGGATAAAGATGACTAACGGAAGTTGAGTGTATAACTCATATACATACCTCCTGTATACGGTCCAATCCTCGAATATTGTCTAATGTGTCCAAAGATGGTGACAGTCCTCCATGCAAACAAAAGATCTGTGATATCAAAAAGCTATGATTTTCAGAAGCCATCATGATAATAACTTAAAGCTAAAGTTGAAGTCAAACCTGACTCTCAATAAGAGCTGTGAGTGGTAAATAATCGAACAGGTCTGTGAAATGCTTCCACACATTTGCATTTCCATATTTTCTCAAGCATTCATCATAAAAACCATACCTGAAAAGGAGGGAAAATATTTTTTTTTAGAAAAACAATAATATGGCAACCCAGCTACCACCTCATCATGCAATGTGAACAAGTTCTAAACACCTAAACAAACCCACAATTTTCAAACTTCTCTTTATAAATTAAATGCCAATGTGATTTCCCTTTTCATTAGTTGCTTTATGTTTATAACTACTGGCAAATGCCAAATTTGACATCCTTATCTCTAGTATCTATGCATTGCTTCAGGCCCGGCATGGCATCCACAGGCCTTTCCAAGGCTATAGTTATTGTGGTTTTAACTCATCCTAACCATTTCATATGGAAAGATTACTGGTTGTAATTTGTGGATAATATTTGTCATCTTTCCCCCTGGGCAAGTAGAAACACATCTTCTGCCTTGAATGGACAGATCCCACAACTACTTCCAAGATGGAGATTTTATATTCAGGCAACAAACATGAAAAGCAAGGCCTTTTTTTTCATTTGAAAGGGGTTATCATTTTAAAATGAGGAGAAATTGGTAAAATAAAGACCGAATCCATTTAACTGAAACATGGAACAGAGTTTGGAAATTTTATTAGTAGAAAGAATCCATTAAATTGCTCCTCATGATGCATAGAACCTTTTAAGTCACTCAACTCAACGGCCAAATAGGAACGATGTAATCAGCTGGAATACAAAAGGAAGAATGAAGGCCTTACATGGTAGCAACAGTTTTCTTTACCAATGATTATGTTTTGTAACACTTCTCCGATCTCGTAACTTAACCATTGGATCAACAAAAAAATCATTTACAACTTTTCACCCTTCCTACCAGAGCTTAAATGTTGTTTTCTTTGTCGTGTATATGATCATATAACATCATTTAAAGAAAGGAGGAAATCTAGGTGAAAAGATCTTACACTTGTGTTATCTGCCGGCTCTCGTGATTTCCTCTTAGAATTGTAATTCTCTCTCTATAACGGACTTTCAAGGCCACTAAGAGTGTGACAGTCTCAACCGAGTAGTATCCACGATCTACTCAAATGCAGCAAAGGTTAAAAGAACATCTCATTCGATTCAAATTATAAATTGTACAAACAGCTGCATTTTTTTGAGAATAGGAAGCACTATTAAATTAACTCATTTCTATCCATGTCTCACACCCTCAACCATCTAAAATCTTAGACTGGGTTCTACTATTTAATTCATATAACAATTGACACACATAATGGCTGATATTTCCTATTCATAGCAACAGCTCTTGACAATATCAGCACATGTCCTAACATAGCCCCAACAAGAATTTTGGTGTCACAAATTTGAGAAAATATAACTCCTGTCCCTTAGAGAGGCACAACCTAAAATAGTAGGCGTGTCTATGTTTTAGATGATGAAGCTCGGGGGCGAATAAACACTACTCCCAGTCTCCCACCCCCAAATTCTCAGCAGTTTAAGCAGCCAAGTTGCGACACTAATTAGTGAATTTGCAGTAAACTCCGTCGCATGAAAATAGAACATAGAACCGCAGGATTCCATACAATTTAAGCATAATAATCAAAACAATCTACCAACATATGACGAATTGAAGGTAATCAATGCTTCCTATTTTTTGGCAAAGCCAAGAAAGATCCGTGCCTATAAATCTGATTATGAAAAACTCCAGTAATCCACAAAACTTTACATAAAACATGAATATGATGAATAACAAAGCACAACAGAGACCAGAATATATTCACCAAATATTCTTCATAAAAGTATAGTACAAAAAGAAGAATAAATGAAAAACCGCCTTGCACTTTATTTTAAAATCTCCTCAAATTTCAAAAGTATCCGGAGAAAACGTTTAGGCAAGGGAAGAAACAAACTGACCTACATAATCTCCCATGAAGAGATAATTAGTATCAGGCAGATTGCCTCCTATCCGGAACAGCTCTATTAGATCATAAAACTGTCCGTGAATATCTCCACATACCGTTACCGGGCACTTCACCGGCTGCACGTTCCATTCCTCCACCAGTATCTCTCGTGCCTTCTCGCATAGAACCTTCACCTCCGCCTCCGAAAGCGGTTTACACTCCATCAGCTGCTCGATTTGACGGTCTAGGTCTCCCGTTGACGGCATCCTGTCCGTTCCTCCACCTTCCGATCACTTGATCCACCTCCCCCTTCTCCTTCACCACCGACCGTTGAGTCGAGAAAATAAACAAATTAAGAAATAAACAAATAAAACCCGGTCAGATCGGTTGATATGAATCCGTGAAGCATAATGGATTAGATTCATAACGTAACGTTTCAGAGATTAGATTTAGGGATTCGTTTTCGATCTATATCTTTCATCTTTCTACGAATTTCTCCCAGAAAAAGGGGATGAAGAAATTTCCAACGCCAATATTACGAGGAACGAATGAGTTTTGTTCTTTGTTCTCTCTCCGGTGGCTCCGCCGAGTCAAATTCCTTATGGAAATGACACGTGTCAGTTTGCTGGTTTTCTTTGAACAACATTTATCTGTTATTATATATTCTGGTAGTTTGGCAAATCACGATTTGTCCTACTTCTCAAATTGATTTATACGTAAGGTAAACAACTCGCGAATACCAAACTAATCGGAAATTTTTCGTTAATTACGTCATTCAACTTTTAAATTTTATTTATTTATATTATTATTTTACGTGGTTGTTAATTAAAATCTATAAAATTATATATTTAATCTTTATAATTTATTTATTATTTTAATTTAATTATAATTTTAAATTAATAAATAAAATTAATCATTCAATCTGTTGATGACACATGTCATCACATAAACAATTAGTTAAAAACACTTGAAGCTCTATTTAATACAAAACATTTTAAAATATTGGACCCAAAATAAATAAGAGTTACAATTACATAGGGTTCAACAGGTAATAGCTCACTACATCTAATAATTGTACTTTGACACTAAGTCGATGCTGAAATTCCAACCTTGATGGTGCTCCTCTCAAGTCAAAAATTCACCTAACCTACGTACGAAAACACATTTTGAACGCTGAGCTACAAAAGCTCAGTGGTTACACTGCCACTCGACCAACATCATGCATATCATAAATAAAGTAAAGCAAGACATGTAATGTCATGCATTATATGATGACTCTAACATACTCGCCTAACACATGGTTTAATGAGATGTATTCTAATGCATACAACATATACATGTCAAACAAAATCAAACACAAAGTAGTGAGGCCCGCATCCACACAATATCGGGATCCTACACTCAAGATTGAGGTCGCCCTCAAATCATATGCTCTGAATCTTACATAAAACATCTTCGAATGAGGTCATCCTACATTCAAAAAATGATGATTTATACACCAGGATGGAAGTCGTCCTCCTAATCTCATGCTCAGAATGTTACATCGAATATCATCGAATGTGACCGCTCATTATTTAGAATTTGCCTTCAATACACCACCCAACCGAACTTACTGATTTTTACCTTGTTTTAAAGATCCTTAGTAACCCTCTAACTCTCTCTTCAGACCCTAAACGAGATTCTAAGCAACAACTCCAAAGATTTTACATTTAGCTATCCACTTCCTTGCTTCTAAGGTGAAGGAGAAGAGAAGTAAAAAAAAGAAGAATGAGATCATCTCCTACAGAAAAATTAAAACCCCAACCCTCTCTTTCTTATCACATTTTGATAATTATTAAAATACCCTCAGCCCAACAACACAAAAGTCCAACAAACAAAAAGCCCCAAAGCCTAAGGCCCAAACACCTAACTCGTGGCCTAAAAATCCAAATCCTCGGGTTAACCTAACACTCGAATTTCAAATCTGGGTCATTACAGATACATAACGATTAGGAACAACTTGAAATGATATCTAGAGCTTAAAAACACTAAGAGATTGCGATTTAAGCTTCTCAAAAACCATTCTCGAACTCAACCTATAACCCCCTCTTAAACCTCCATCTTTACCAAACCAACTAATTTCCATCTTGTTTTAGATCCTTAAGAGCCTTAAAACTTCTTCTTCAGCTCAAAAACGAGATTTCTAACACAAACCTCAAAGATTCAACCTTTTAGCTTCCTCTTTTGTTGCTTCCAAGGTGAGGGAGATTAGAAGTGAAAGAGAAAAGATCGAGATAACTCAAAGGCCCAACAATACCCTCAGTCCAACAACTCAAAGGCCCAATAAGGTCCAAACCCGAGGCCTAAAATCAAAATACAACTCTTCGGGTTAACCCGACATTCAGATCCGAATCCAAGTCGTGACAATAAAATTATATGAATTTAGGGATATAAAATTATATTATGAATAAAATATATATATATTTAAAAATCTTATAGAATACAATTGTACCTCTCAACACCCCTATATCCACCGGGTGGGGATTTAGAAATTAAAATCGGGATTTTGTTCTATTTAAATCCATGAAATGAAAATGATCCTGAATGACAAGGGAAAGTTGCAGCTAGGGAAAGTTGGAAAGTGGCTGAGTGAAAAATAATGGATTTTTATTTTAAATTTCTAAGATAAAAATTATGTATAGACAAATAGAGTAAAGGATATTATGTAAAATAAAAATAAGATTTAAATTTTAATATATAAAGTATGAAAGATTTTTTTTTGGTTTATTTCTTTAAAGACATAAAGATAATTTTAACCTTTAACGTTTATAATTTTTATCGTTTTGGTCCTTATTCTTCTTTTGGGATAAATTTAGCCCTTAACCTACATCTTTTTAACAAATAGCTTATTTTTTTAACTATCATGATAACTAGACCGTTAAAAATTTAACAATGATTGTAATAACCTATTAACTATATATAAAACCCAAACAAAACTTTTTATTTATATCCAATCCAAAATACAACCCACATACAAATTATACAAGCCCATTAACCCAAGCCTAACAGCATAAACCCAACAGAGCCCAAGATAAACAAACCAACCCATCTGATAACCCTAACTTGGATCTAACCTAAACCCTAATGGAGGACAAGCCAGCCGCCGCCTCTTCAGCATCTCTGCCAGCTGGCCGCGCGTGGTGGCCACGCGCCCTCCCATTTGTTCTCTTGGCCAGCCACCACCTCGATCTGACCGGATCTGACATCCACCGCCTTGATCACGTCCACCTGAAAAAGGAGAATATATGATTAGATCTAGCTTTATAGAGATAAATAGGATAAAAATTCGTTTTTTAGCATCATAATATGCTTGTAAATCTGGGTATAAATACCCCTAACATTAACATGTATGCTCGGTTACAACCAAATCACCAGAAAAGCACGAATCGAAAGCAATATTTCGAACAAAAAAACTCTACCGAAAAGCAAAAAACCAACATTACAAAGCATCCAAGCAAAAGAAAGGAGACGAGAGAATCATAGAGCATCAAATCGGAAAGAAAAACGAAAGAGAAAAAGGTATAAAACATAAGAGATTTCGAAACTTCCCCTTTAGATCTAGGCTTGTACACGCTTTAGGTCGAAAATCCAACACCGAATTTGTGTTCACGTCGAGCCCAATCAGAAAGTATGAGTCTTTTGTCATTCCGACCACCGGTGCGGCGGCCGGTGGCCGTGTACGATGGTCGAAATACCTCCAGCCACCAGATTTTCAGAGAGCTCTCCAAGATCTGTTATCTCAAAAGAGCTGAAGAAGGAACAAATGAGTTATTGTCAAAAAAAAAGATAAAACAGGGTATATATATGTGATAAAACGACACCGTTTTGGTGTCGGTTCATCGGGCCCAAAACGGTGTCGTTTCATTATTGGATATCCGGTTCTAAACCCGTTCACTGACCCAAACCCGTGCCTTACCCAGATTAAAGGGGAAATTGCATCCCAGGTCCCTGAACTTTCTGTGTGCTTTCGAACCGGCCTCCCAGATCGTCCTGCTTCTGATTTTGGTCATCGATTTCGCCCAATTAAGCCATTTTCTTCTATTTTCATTCAATTTCATCCTATTTTTATTATATTTTAACCCCTTAACACTTCTGTTTTTGCAGATTAGTCCCTAAAATTTTCAAATATTATCATTTTCATGTTATTATTATTATATTCATTATTTTCATGTTATTATTATAATTATTATTATTAAATGTTTACTAACTCGTTTTATTACAGATTTTAATAACGAATTCGTATCTTCGATCGTATAAAATATTATACAACCGACAGGTATCTATTTCGAGCGTTGTGGGGGTGCTCATCCTTTCCTACACGTAATAGACTCTCGGGTTCGCTCTAGTTTGTAGACGTATTTTTGGTGTTCCAATCGCACCGGACAAAAAAATCGATTGGTGGTGACTCCCCGGACGAAAACCGGTGATTACAGCTGACGACTCCGCTGGGGACACTTTTTGAGAGTCAAGCCTCAATTCGATTACATTTTATTTAACGATCGAAAATATAAATTCGATTATTTTTATTTATTTATTATTATTATTATTCATTTTATTATTTTAAATATTTTTCTAATATGTTTTCAAATGTTTTTTTTTTTCAGGACCCTTCATCCTATAAGCCCTCAATCCGGGCTCATCCAAATTATGTGGGAGCATGAAACCACTCTTTCGTGAGGTTATGCCTCCGTGTAGAATGGTGAATTGCTTTCAGGATATTTTTTCTTCTGTCTTCATGAGACCTATGTCTCCGCATAAACTTGGAGAAAAGTATCCCCCTGAATCATGTTTATTATCCTTAGTAGGATAATAAATATTATTCGTGTACCTTCTAGAACTATACCGCATATAGTGAGCCCTAGAAGCTTACCCTTAGAGTCGTCATACCGAACATCTGCCCGATTAGAAGGTCACCTTGTAGGTTTTTCTTCAGAAAAAGAATGAGTGTAGGGAATGTTTATTTTCATTTACGCTAGTTATTTCATGCTATTTAATTCTTGTTATTTATTTCATAATATAATATGTCATATTCATATTCATGCATCATAAAGCATGCACGTTTTGTCTAATTTGATATAGATATGTCTACATATTTGTTTCTTATTTTTTATTCGTACTTCTGTTTTCATCTTATAAAAGAGGTGTTGATAAAAGTACAACCGTTAAAAAGGTTTAGTCACACAAGAATCGCTTTCTCTATAAAGTGAGGGGCAACGGAATGGGTTTCACTAGTGAAGTCAAGCAAACATAGTTCGAGAAATAATGGAAGGCTCACTTCGACCAGACGCAGGATTGAATTTGTATCTTGATCAAAGCCCTAAAGTAGGTTCAAGAGATGACCGCGTATATATTGTTCAAGCCCAAATTTTTATTTGGGGCAAGAAGCCGACATTGTTTCCCTAGGAAATCAAGATTTCAAAGATGAAAGATAAGCATCACATGTAAAACAAGACTCACCTTATGTAGAGAAAGCTTCATTCTGACTTGAACTTCCTTTTCAAAGTTGTACTAAAATCAACACCTTTTGTAAACGTTTTTGGGAATATTAATATAATGTGTTGGTTTGCATGAAACATTCCATCATATTAGAATGCATTCATACATCATTCTATTATATTATATTATTGTCCTAATGTTCCAGGGTGCTATCAATGCAGTAATACTGGAATCTGATCAAATTCAACATCCACACTTCACTCGATTCAGATCCAAAAGAATGGAAGAAAGACTAGCCAATATTGAGCAAGCTTATGAAAAAATGAAGCGAGACATGGAAAGAAAGCTGGATAAAGCACAACAGGATACGCGTACAAACATTTTGAAAACTCAGGATGATCTGCTCGATAGAATTGCACAGTTATTAGCAAAAAAGAGTCAGAAAAAAAAGAAGGAAATCATGATTGAGCCAAGCGCAACAGCCGACGACTCGGGGACTCCTCTTCAGACCCACAGTCTAGATGAAGTTCACAAAGGATCAACTAGCCAGAATAAAACTCATTTTCAAGGGGGTTTAGTCATTCATAACCCTAATGACTACAGAGTGCCCGATTTTAATGAAGTTGAGAAATCTAGGGCCGAGGTACCAAAAGAACTCGAGGATCGTTGCAAAATGCTAGAGGAAAAATTCAAAGCAATGGAGAGCATAGATCAATTCCCTAGGATGGAAGCAAGGGAGCTAAGTTTGGTGCCTGACTTGGTACTGCCTCCAAAATTCAAAATGCCAGACTTCGAGAAATACAACGGGACGACTTGCCCTGAAGCACATCTGACTATGTTTATCAGGCGAATGACAGGATACATCGACAATGATCCTGTAATAATTCATTGTTTTCAAGATAGCTTAACAGGCTCAACAGCAAGATGATATAACCAATTGAGCTGCACGAAGATTCGCTCATGGAAGAACTTAGCACAAACCTTCGTACGACAGTACAACCATGTCATGGATATAACTCCCGACTAAGTCACTCTTCAGAACATGGAGATAAGGAACGGTGAAAGCTTCAGACATTATGCGCAGCGCTAGAGAGATATAGCGGTTCAAGTACAACCATCATTGTCAGAGAAAGAGACGGTAATGCTCTTCATTGGGACATTGAAGAAGCCTTTCCTTGGGCGGATTTTAGGAGGCGCCATAAAAGACTTCTCAGACATTATAATGAATGGTGAAATGATAGAACAAGCCATTCAAAACGGAAAGATAGAAGATGAAGAGTCATCCAACAAGCCGTACTACAAAAAGAAGAACAACGAAGATGGATATTCTAGTGTCGACAATGTCAATTATTCTAAGGCATCAACATGGCAACACAACGCTTTGAACACACAGAAACAGAATCAGAATCAGAAGACCAAAAGGGAGTTCACACCTATCCCCATATCCTACGGGGAACTTTTCAAAAACCTGTATGACGAACATGTGGTGTCATCTTTCTACATAAAATCGATACAACCATACCCTAAATGGTACAATCCCAACACTCAATGCGAATACCATACTGGAGCGGTGGGGCATTCGATCGAAGATTGTATTGGTTTCAAGAAGCTCATTGAGAAACTCATGCAGATAGGAGTCGTGAGGTTTGATAATGGTGTAGGAACCAGTGATACAGGAAATCTGCTACCTAATCATGCGGAGCCCGGGGTGAACACGATTACTGATCATAACAATAAATGGATAAAACGCGGCGTGGAAGAGGTGAAGTCTCCACTAAAATGGGTGTGGAAAAAGATCGTAGAAAGAGGCTTAATACCACCAGTATCCGGAGGAATTGAAGCTATCCATCAGTCTTCCCTTATCATAATACAATGGACCATCCGATACGTGACTGTATGGAGTTCAAGAAAGCAAAGATTCAAAAGGGAAGGCTCTTATTGTGGAGCCATCGAGAAGCGTATTTCAAGAACCCGAGGCACCAGTCAACGAGCCGATGCAGGAAAAAGAAATGAAAGAATTCCTAAAGTTTTTAAAGCATAGCGAATATAATGTTGTCGAACACCTCAGAAGGTTGCCCGCCCCATATCAATCATCGCCTTACTACTTAGCTCCGAAGCTCATAGGAACACATTACTAAAGTTACTCAATGAGACCTTTGTTCCCAATGACATATCAGTGAGTAAGCTCGACAGACTGGTCAACAATTTACATGCAAACAACTTCATTCACTTTAATGATGATGAGATCCCGTTGGGAGGGATGAGGTCTACCACGACACTACATATCACCACCCAGTTCAAGGGATATACTTTATCCGGGGTACTGGTAGATAATGGATTCGCACTGAACGTGATACCGTTAAATACATTGAACAGGCTCCCAATAGACAATACCCATGTGAAAACTTGCAGCATCATCGTGCGTGCCTTTGATGGAACTGAAAGAAACGTAGTGGGACGAATGGACATACCACTACAAATGGGCCCTAACACTTATAATGTTGATTTCATAATAGTGGACATCAGGCCCACTTATAATTGCTTGCTGGGGAGACCTTGGATCCACTCTGTTGGGGCAGTGCCATCATCATTACACCAAAAGGTGAAATTTATCAATGACGGAAGGTTAATCACAATTAATGCGGAAGAGGATATTATAGCCTCCGTCACGAGTGACACACCATACGTGGAAACCGACGAGAAAGCACTTGAGTGTTCTTTCCGATCCTTCGAGTTTGTCAGTCCTACATTTATCGTAGAAGGAAACAAAATCCCTACGTCGAGATTGTCTAGGACAATAAGGATGGGAATCAAGCTGACCGTGGGGCGGGGAGCCCGAGTAGGAAGAGGGTTAGGACGACGCCTGCAAGGTCGTGCTAGGACACCAACCATTACCCATAAACAAGACCGCTTTGACTTGGGATACAAGCCAAGTGCAGAAGAAATGAGGAAAGAAATTATGAAAAATCAATAAAGAAGAAAGGCTCGTTTGCAAGGGAAGGAGGTTCATTGGGAACCTATGACATTTCCTCCATTGTCTCAGAACTTCATCTTTGGAGGAATTTTATACCCAGAAACAGAAGAAACAGAGTCAACAAAGTTGATGGGCAGGTTGGACATCAACGTAATCTCTGAAGGAAATGTTGGATCATCCACCGAAGGAATCGTACCATATTCTCCAGGATCTACTCTGAATAACTGGAGCACAGAAGAAATTCCCACAGTTTTTAGGGAAATTTTAGAGTAATGTTCTAATTATGTGCGTTACCTTTAGCCCGAGGGTAACAAGAATCCTTTTTTTGTAAAAAGGCATAAATATGTTTGCGATAATAAAATAAAATATTTTGTTGTAAATTTTTTTTAGCAAACGTTTTTGTCTTCAAATATTTGTTTTCCAAATATAATTCTTAATTATTTATGTTCAAAATAAGATTTTATTTCAGGTCCTCAGATATCGAACTATCAAGCAACAGTGAAGCTAATCTGGAACTCATTTTCGAGAGAAAAGTATGTCTAGGAGAATTTTCAGAATCTGAGGATGACCAAGATTACAATTTGCCTCCTAATTTGCTAAGGATGGTAGAACAGGAAGAGAAGCAGAAGGAATCCGTTGAGACTGTGGGTCTAAGAGATAAAGAGGAAAATAAAGAAGTGAGAATCGACACATGCATTACAGCGGAAACTAGAATTAATCTAATTAATCTGCTAGAGAGTTTAAAGACGTCTTCGCTTGGTCTTACCAAGACATGCCCGGATTAAGCACAGATATTGTGGTACATAAACTCCGCATAAAGGAGGATTGCAAACCCGTTCAACAGAAGCTGTGAAGAATGAAACCCGATGTCCTATTGAAAATAAAAGAAGTGAAAAAATAGTACAATGTTGGCTTTTTTCAAGATAATTTTCCATTGCCTCACATCGACACTTTAGTTGATAATACAATAAAACATTCTTTATTCTCCTTCATGGATGGATTTTCAGTGTACAATCAAATAAAAATGTATCCTGAAGATATGCACAAAACAACATTTGTGACACAATGGGGAACCTTCTGCTACAAGGTAATGCCTTTTGAACTCAAGAATGCCGGGGTAACATACCAGTGAGCAATGGTGTCCTTATTCCATGATATGATGAAAAAGAAGATCGAATTTTATGTGGACGACATGATTGCTAAGTCACAGACCAAAGACGAGCATATAAGGGTCTTGAATAAGCTCTTCTTGAGGCTAAGGAAATTTCAATTGAAGCTAAATCCTGCCAAATACACATTCGGAGTAGCATCTGGGAAACTGTTGGGCTTCATAGTTAGCAAAAGGGGCATCGAAGTTGATCCTAACAAAGTTAAAGCTATTCAGGAGCTGCCACTTCCACGCAAACAAAAGCAAGTGAGAGGATTTCTGGGAAGACTAAACTATATCGCTCGATTTATTTCATAATTAACTAAAAAATACGATCCTATCTTTCGACTCTTGAAGAAACATAACCCTGGAGAATGGGACGAAGAATATCAGGAAGCCTTCAACAAGGTGAAATTCTATCTGACAAGCCCTCCGGTTCTGGTACCGCCAGTGCTGAAAAGACCGCTAATCCTATATTTAATGGTATTCGAGAAATCCATGAGATGCGTATTGGGGCAACATGATGACTCTAGCAGAAAGGAAAAAGCAATCTAATACCTTAGCAAAAAGTTCACAGACTGCGAAATAAGATATTCACCAGTTGAAAAAGCCTGTTGCGCTCTAGTCTGGACTATTAAAAGATTAAGGCAGTATATGTTGTATCATACAACGTGGCTGATTTCAAAACTCGATCCCCTCAAATACTTGATGGAGTCAACTGCACTGACTAGCAGAATGGCCAGATGGCAGATTCTTCTGTTTGAATTTGATATAGTATATGTCAATCAGAAGGTCATTAAAGGTGGTGCTATAGCTGGCTTTTTGGCTAGTAGAGCTCTAGAGGACTATGAACCTCTGAATTTTGACTTCCCCAATGAAGATTTGATGTGTATTGAGGAAGATGACGCAAATGATGAACACTGGAAATTGAATTTCGACGGTGCTTCCTATGCCACCGGTAAGGGAGTTGGAGCAGTGCTGGTATCCCCAGAGGGTGACTACTATCCCTTCGCCAGCAAGCTTGACTTTGACTGCACCAACAATGTAGCAGAATACAAAGTATGTATCATGGGAATCTGAGCGGCTATCAATCGGAGGATTAAACAGTTGGAGGTATACGGAGACTCAATGCTCGTGATCTATCAACTCCATGGAGAATGGGGTACCCGAGATTCTAAACTAATGGAATATCGGAACTTGATCCTGGACTTGATCAAGTCATTCTATGAAATATCCTTTCATTATCTGCCCCGAGAAGACAACCAAATGGCAGACGCTTTAGCCACTTTGTCGTCATTGATCTAAGTGAATAAACCATCAGATATGAGGCCGATACAAATGAGCATATACGATTCTCCAGCTTACTGTTACAATGTTGAAGATGACGAAAGCAATGAACACCCATGGTACCATGATGTCTTGCAATACATAAAGAATCGTGAGTATCCAAAAGGAGCTTAGGAGAATGAAAAAAGAACGCTACAAAGACTGGCAATCGATTACGTCCTAGATGGTGACATCTTATACAAAAAACGAAAAAACCAGATACTGCTACGATACGTAAATACCACCGAAGCCAAAATGATCCTCGAAGAGGTACACGAGGGTGTCTGTGGAATCCATGCCAACGAATTCACCATGGCAAGACAAATCATGAGATTTGGGTATTATTGGCCCATAATGGAAAGTGATAACATTGAATATGCTAAGAAATGCCACAAATTCCAAATATATGCTGACAAGATTCATGTTCCTCCATCACCTTTGCACGTGATGACATCCCCGTGGCCTCTCAATGTGGGGCATGGATGTAATTGGGCCTATCTCACCCAAGGCTTCCAATGGTCATCGATTCATCTTCGTTGTCATTAACTACTTCACTAAGTGGGTAAAAGCAACCACTTATGCTAATATGATCAAAGTAGCAGTAAGCCGATTCCTCAAGAAGGAAATCATATACAGATACGGAATGCCAGAGAGCATTATATCCGATAATGCGTTGAACCTGAATAACAGGACCATAACAGAAGTCTGCAAACAATACAATATAAGGCACCACAATTCCTTGCCATACCGTCCGCAGATGAACGGGGCAGTCGAGGCAGCCAATAAGAACATCAAGAAGATTGTTGGAAAAATGGTAGAAACATACCGAGACTGGCACGAGAAGTTGTCATTTGCCTTGTTTGCATACATAACATTAGTGAGAACTTTTACTGGGGCAACAACTTTTCCCTAGTCTATGGGATGGAGGCAGTGTTACCCATAGAAGTTGAAATCCCTTTTTTGAGAGTTTTGTCAGAGTTAAAGCTAGACGAAGCAGAATGGACTCAAGCCAGGCACGACCAGCTTGCCTTGATCAAAGAGAAAAGATTAAAGGCTATCCGACATGGTCAAATGTACCAGAAACGAATGATGAGAGCCTTTAATAAAAAGGTTCGCCCAAGAGAATTTCGCGAAGGAGATCTGATCCTGAAAAAGATTCTCCCTATACAGAAAGACTTCCGAGGCAAATAGATACCGAATTGGGAAGGTCCATACGTTGTGAGAAAAGCTTTCTTAGGAGGAGTGTTAATTCTGGCTAAAATGGATGGCAAAGATTTGCCTAATCTAGTGAACTCAGATGCAGTCAAGAAGTATTTCGCCTAAAGACTCCTAGACACACGAAGACACTCTGCTAAGTTAGGTTTACAAAGCTTGATAGTCAGATATCTGGGGCATCAATTTTTGTCCTTTTTGTACCTTTTTATTGTCAATACTTATCTTAAGTTTTGTTATCAATAAAATCTTTTGTTAGTAAGTTTCTTACATTGCTTCTGAAATTTCCTAAAAGTATAGGGATTGGAAGCAGTTTTACTCAAGGAGAGATATGTTGTCAGAAAACACTTCGAAATAAAATAAGCACTCTCCAGACGGATTGGGATCAGATATTTCTATTTGATGAAAGAGACACAACAATCAAAATGATAACAACCAATCAAGCCAGTTGATTAAACAAATCTTGTGGAAAATCATTATCATACGCATTTTGCATTTTATGCTAGGATCATGTATGCATGTATACATACATCATACATGTTAGGATTAGAATCATGCGGTGCATGTTAAGCCTAATATTTTGAATCTATTTGTGGAAGTGTTACAAGTCTTGTCCCTTCAGGAAGCAATGGAACAAGCAAACATAGAGCCATTATCAAGGAAATTTGGGGGAATAGTGCAACTTTATCCCAGATTACAACCATTCATCGGGAGTGCTGGTAAGAATCTTCACCCTTCGCACTTATTATCTTTACTCAATAGGTATGTCATTCAGAAAAAGTAAAGTCAATGAGTGATGAGGACCATTCAAATATCCTTTAAAATCTATTTTCATGAATGGTCAAAGGAAATCAATCCCTTTTAATAAATCCAATCTCAGAATTAGTACCAACTGATTGTGCCCAGGGAATGGTACAACTAGCCCGGAGCAAACGGCTACCGGTAAAGGCGAGTCAAATCCGTTGACCCCTGTGCATTTAGGAAAAATGCAAGAAAGAGGACTATTCGAAGGTCCAATAAAATTCATTTTCATGAATGGTCAAAGGAAATCAATCCCTTTGAATAAATTCAATCTCAGGATTGGTACCAACTGATTGTACCCAGGGGAATGGTACAGCTAGTCCGGGGCAAACGGCCACCGGTAAAGGCAAGTCAAATCCGTCGATCCCTGTGCATTTGAGAAAAAGGCATAAAAGAGGATTATTTAAATATCCTTTAAAATTCATTTTCACGAATGGTCAAAGAAAATCAAATCCTTTGAAGAACTTCAATCTCATGTTCAATAGCAACCGATTGTACTTAAGAAAATAATACAGTTAGCCCAGAGTAAATGGCTATCAATCATGCTTCTTCGTCAATGTTAAAGCTAGGAGTCACAGAAATCGTCATCAGATCTCGTTTCTTCGATTGTAAATAGATCGAATGATTCCCCATCTCGCGGCAGTGTTATAGATGGAACATACAAATTATGCTTCTTCGTCAGTGTTGTAACTTCAGAGTGACAGAACTCATCGTCAGGTCCTGCTTCTCCGGTAGTGTTGCAAGTAGACCAAATGGCGTTTCCCATCTCACGGTAGTGTTGTAGATGGATCAGATAAATCATACTCTTCGTTAGTGTTGCAGCTTAAGAGTGACAAAACTCGTTGTCATACCTCGCTTCTCCGACAGTGTTACAAGCAGATCGAATATTGTTCCTTATCTTGGCGCTAGTGTTACGGATAGACCAGATAGATCATATTTCCTAATCAAGCATCAGAACTTCTCGCCAGATCTCGCTTCCTCGGTAGTGTAGCTAGATCAGACATCAATACTCATGTCAGACCTTGCTTCTCCGGTAGTGTTGCAGCTAGGTCCAGTCTTCAACAAAGAAATGAAAACATCACAACACTCAAGTTTTGTGTCGTCTGCTCCAACGGATCGTCAATGAGAAGATTTTGTAGATAAGGGCGGTGGAGTATATCAAGTAAAAGCTCCACAAGAAGAAACGGTGGCCGAAAAAACCCATAACCTTACCAAAAAGAACCTCCATCTTACCAAAAGAACCACAACCCTACCAAAGAAGAACCCTGAAGCCAAACCAAATGAAATGGGTTATTCTCTATCTTTGCTCTATTGTCGTTACACAACAATAAGCAAAGAGGGGAAGCTGTAATAACCCATTAACTATATATAAAACCCAAACAAAATTTTTTATTTATATCCAATCCAAAGTACAACCCACATACAAATTATACAAGCCCGTTAACCCGAGCCCAACAGCATAAACCCAACAGAGCCCAAGATAAACAAACCAACCCATCTGATAACCCTAACTTGGATCGAACCTAAACCCTAATAGAGGACAACCCATTTGTTCTCCTGGCCGGCCACCGCCCCGATCTGACCGGATCTGACATCCACCGCCTTGGTCACGTCCACCTGAAAAAGGAGAATATATGATTAGATCTAGCTTTACAGAGCTAAATTGGATAAAAATTCGTTTTTTAGCATTATAATATGCTTGTAAATCTGGGTATAAATACCCCTAACATTAACATGTATGCTCGGTTACAACCGATCACCAAAAAAGCACGAATCGAAAGCAATATTTTGAACAAAAAAACTCTACCGAAAAGCAAAAAACCAACATCACAAAGCATCCAAGCAAAAGAAAGGAGACGAGAGAATCATAGAGTATCAAATCGGAAAGAAAAACAAAAGAGAAAAAGGTATAAAATATAAGAGATTTCGAAACTTCCCCTTTAGATCTAGGCTTGTACACGCTTTAGGTCGAAAATCTAATACCGGATTCGTGTTCTCCATGTCTAGACCAATCGGAAAGTAAGAGTCTTTTGTCATTCTGACCACTGGTGCAGCGACTAACGGCCGTGTGCGGTGGTCGGAACGCCTCTGGCCGCCAGATTTTCAGAGAGCTCTCCAAGCTCTGTTATCTCAAAAGAGCTGAAGAAGGAACAAATGAGTTATTAGCAAAAAAAAAAAGATAAAACAGGGTATATATGTGTGATAAAACGACACCCTTTTGGTGTCGGTTCATCGGAACCAAAACGGTGTCGTTTCACTATTGGATATCCGGCTCTAAACCCGTTCACCGACCTGAACCTGTGCCTTACCCGGATTAAAGGGGAAATTGCATCCCAGGTCCCTGAACTTTCAGTGCGCTTTCGAATCGGCCTCCCAGCTCGTCTTGCTTCTGATTTTGGTCACCGATTTTGCCCAATTAAGTCACTTTGTTCTATTTTCATTCAATTTCATCCTATTATTATATTTTAACCCCCTAACACTTCTGCTTTTGCAAATTAGTCCCTGAAATTTTCAAATATTATCATTTTCATATTATTATTATTATTATTATATTCTTTATTTTCATGTTATTATTATAACTATTATTATTAAATATTTACTAACTCGTTTTATTACAGATTTTAATAACGAATTCGTATATTCGATTGTATAAAATATTATATAACCGTCAGGTACCGATTTCGGGCATTGTGGGGATGCTTATCCTTCCCCACACGTACAGACTCCCAGACCCGCTCTGGTTCGTAGACGCATTTTTGGTGTTCCAATCGCACCGGACAAAAATAATCGATTGGTGGCGACGCCCCGGACGAAAATCGGTGATTACAATGATGACATATCATATGCATATGATAGTATATTTTAAATGATAGACATCTAACATATCTTTATGATTTCCTTTGGTTTTCTCGTTCACGCATGTCAAACATTCTATTTTATAATCACCAGTATCTAAATTGTTAGCAACGTATAATTATTCAAATTCGGTATTATAAAGATTAAAGATCTGATAAGAGATAAATTTTTAATTTAAATAGGCATAAAGATAATTTTAACCCTTAACATTTATAATTTTTATTGTTTTGCCCCTTATTCTTTTTTTGATAAATTTAGCCCTTAACCTATATCTTTTTGACAAATAGCTTATTTTTTAACTATCATGATACTCGGCCCGTTAAAAATTTAACGATGATGACATGTCATATGCACATGATAATATATTTTAAATGATAGGCATCTAACCTATCAAATATATATATAATATAATTTTATTCTAATATAAAATATAAAACAATTAAAATTTAAATAAAATATTAAAAATCAATTAATTCTAAAAGAAAAGGCTACTAAACATTCTTAAAAAAAATATGAAAACAGTTCGAAATTAATTAATTTTTTTAGGATATGATTTTTATTCTATCGTAGTTAGGTTTGAAAATGTTTAGTAGTATTTTATTTTAGAATTAATTAATTTTTTAGCATTTTATTTTATTTGAATTTTAATTGTTTTATATTTTATATTAGAATAAAATTATATTATATATATATATATATTTGATAGGTTAGATGTCACATTATTTAAAATATATTATCATATGCATATGACATGCCATCATTGTTAGATTTTTAACGGTCTAGTTATCATGGTAGTTAAAAATAAGTTATTTGTCAAGAAGATATAGGTTAAGGGTTAAATTTATTCAAAAAAAATAAAAACCAAAACGATAAAAATTATAAACGTTAAGGGTTAAAATTATCTTTATGCCTTTTTAAAATATAAAAACCAATAAAAATTAAAACCTTGATATCAAATGGTTTGAAGTTCTATATCTAATAAAATACTTTTTATTTATATTTATATTTTTAGTTTTAATTAAAAGATAATAATAATAATATCAAGTAGTTTATGGGTGAACTAATATATTAATTTAAGCTAATGGATGAACTTTTTATTTAATTTTTTAATCAGTAAATGATAAATAAATGATACACATTCCTTTTTCACTAATAAACGAGAGGATATTGAATAATTCCGACAAAACAATTTATATTTAGATTTTTAGAACAAATCTTTTTTTTTAGAATCGCTTATTAGATTCAATAAATAAAATTATTAAATTATATTTTATTTATTCGATAAAAATTATTAATTAGATTATTAAATTTTTTGTTTGATTTAAATTAGATCATTAATTAATATTGTTAACAAAATTAAATGAAAAACAATTAAAACTTATTTTAATAAAAGCTTAATTAATTTTGTCTTGTTTGTTTATTAGGACACAGCTCAATTTGACTGGCTTTTCTATGTGCTTAGGTTTAAATTCAATTTATGGGAAAACCGCTGCCCAGCTCAACCAGAAAGTTCAACATCTCGCAAAAGTCACCGCCTTCAACGCAACGAAAAGGACCAACCCCCCGACGCAGCAGCAGCCTCCGCGGCGGATTATAAGTGAATACGAATCCAATCCCAAGAAGAAGATGGAGAGCTCCAGCGCCACCCAACGACTGCCTCTCTCCGAGATTGTCTCCGATTGCGTCAAGCGTTGGTTCAAAGACACGCTCAAGGAAGCCAAAACTGGGGACGTTAACATGCAGGTCCTTGTAGGTCAAATGTATTATAGCGGGTTTGGTGTTCCCCGAGATGCACAAAAGGTTCTTGTTTTCCCCCTTTTCCTCTTCTTTTTGTTTCATTTTGTTTGGGTTTAGGGTATATGCTTTGCTATTCTGATTGCATTGGAAAATTTAAATATTCACTATTAAATTTTGAAAATCTGCCATTTTGTTGTTTAAAGTTGATTAAAAGATGAAGAAAAGTGTCGAGCTTTTGTGTTTATTTTCTTATGTTCTAAGGTTTTGAATTCTTTATCTATAAATTAAGCTTCCTGTTGTTTCTAAACTTTGCTTTGGTATTTTGGGATTATAGGGAAGAATTTGGATGACAAGGGCATCTAGGCTTCGGTCTTCGGTTTGGAAAGTCAGCGAGAAGCATCCAGATTCACCTCTGTAAATATCAATATCTTCATCACCTTGTAATTGATAACTGATAATTTATGTTGATACTTGATACTTGATAGTTGATTGCTTTTGTTGTTTGCTCTGAGTTTTTTAGGTTATAATGCAAGCGATTCAGATTCGGATGAAATCAAGGGTGATTCTTGAGTTAACATACTGTGGTCTCTGCATTTCGAACATTTAAAACTGTGAGTGCCTTTGTGCTCTACACTGTTCTTCTTTTGATTAATTTTCATTCTTCGCCGCGGTAAATACTATGTAGAGAATAATACTACATTTCGAAGTTTTAGAGTGCCTATGTTCTCCTTTAGA
The DNA here is from genome assembly GCA_035048815.1 of Abelmoschus esculentus. Lineage (NCBI taxonomy): Eukaryota > Viridiplantae > Streptophyta > Magnoliopsida > Malvales > Malvaceae > Abelmoschus > Abelmoschus esculentus. The sequence goes on from JAUCBN010000033.1 coordinate 10,324,872, forward strand.
CTCCACCCGCGAGGACCCCGACTTTGGGGCATAGATTTGACCACAGAATGCTGAAGATGCATTTTATCTTCTCATGTTAGATTTAACATATTATATTCTTAGGCTTGTACTCTGTCCTTGTATGTAATATTTGAGCACGGATATTAAATAATCTAGTTAGTTTTTTCTTCGGGTAAGTAATTTATTTTTTTCTTCCAAAAGTCAAAATCTGATACAAATTTACATCTTGCTTATAGGCAAACCCTAATACTCTCTTATACCTATACAGAAATCCTTTTGGCTCAGGGAATGCATAATTGGCTATTTACATTGATTATCAACACATTTATAGAACTTGTTGTCCTATCACAAACTGTACATAGTAGTTAGTACCCCTTCAAATAAAGCTTGTTCTCATCTACCCTTTCCTCGCCCATGTAGTTGCATGTTTCTCTCGTACCATAGGTAGTAGATATGTGCATTCATAGCTAAATCTGGGATTTGGGTGATGACACCCATTTATATCATAGGTTTGGACTATGATCAAACAATTTTTGGACTTAAATTCCTTTTTGTATGTTAGAATATATCTGTTTTATGTGGTTCAGGGACCATTTATTCTTGTTGTTTGAGCTAGCCACTGATTACACTCAATTTCCCTCCATTTCCCTCGTATATGACACTGTTAGTAGGCTTGATATGAATAGAATGTCATGATCCTAGGAGAGGAAGCAGACAAATTAAGGATTTCTAGAGATGATTCAATTAATTTGGGGAAGGATTGGGGAAGACTTGAAATCTTAAGCAATAGAAGAGAGGACGACATCGTTTCAAGTTTAGCAAATTATCCAATCACGTGAAGAATTAATGAAGCACATGGGTAGAGACTTAAGGAGCATTGGATAATTCTACATGCGACCACAGAGAATCAGTAGCCTTGGAACTGTTATCACAGCTGTCCAGGAAATATTGTTCTGTTAGGATGAATCCAGAATAAAAAGGAAAAGGAGTATTGTATAGGGTTATCTTTTGAATGAAAAATACAGTGATTTCTTCTCTTCTGAAACCTTTCTTTAATTTTCTGGTTCGATCATTACATAGAACTTAGGCTAACTTACATGCTCTTTCTCATTTCTTTCGAGAATGCTTAGTTAAGTCATGCCGAGCTCTTTCATGTACCGGTTTGGCTCATTAACAAGCTTGATTAAATAGGTTTACCAGCAAGCCTATATGATCTCAAGCTTGACTTCATAGCGGTCTTGACATAGCTCAAGCAGACAGAAAGCTTCTGATAAACTAGATAGAAACTAGAAAGCTCAGTTCGATTCTTGTTTAATCGTCTTTCTTGCTGCTGCTGCTGTTGTATTTCGTCTCGTCTGACTGCAACATGAATTGCTTAATGCATGATGACCATTTTAATCCTTAAAAGTCTTTTCTGCTTATGTGCAGGGTCCATATTGCTGCCATGTCTGTTTTCTCTTGTTGAATGTTCTTACCCTGTAACAACTTCCTATTTTTTTCATTGTTTAATATATTTTAACCTGTGATTAAAGATGTTTTAGTAAAAATTATTGTTATGATATGTTATATTCTTCATGGAAATCCTTGAAACCTTTTCTTCCTTTCATTTTTGTATAACCACTTGTAGTTAAATTATTGTTTAATTAATTCGAATCGCGGATAGGTCTTTCATTCCAGTCTATTTCATTTAAAATATCTGTTCCTTAACCTCAACGAGAACTGATTTTTAAAAGTTACATTGGAGTCACTAAAATTTTAATCCGCTTTCATAAATTTTCTTGCCTTGAGAGCGAAAAGTCGATAATCAGGAATGGATTTAAAATTTTATATAAACGGGTGTAAACTATCAAAAAGATGTATTAAAAATATAAGAATATAAAATTATAAGATTTGAGGTGTATAATTAGATTATCAAGAAGATAATCGGAGAGAAGTTGTCTCGAGTAAATTTGATCGTCGGCTAACTCAACCTGCCATCCTTTCTCCTCCATCGTCGACTCTCATTTTTTTTTCGTATGAACCGTCCCTCATCTTCCATCACCCTAAATTCGTAATTATACAACCATTAGTGTGGATGCATCATGCATTTTTAATAGATATGAAACTTCAGTTGACATTTAGAAAGTGCGATAAGAAAGTATTTTTGAAAAGTGATTTTAAAAATATTTATAGATTATTGATTTAAATATGAGTGTTTGGGATTGATATCAAAAGTGATTTTAAATAAATAAATATTTATTTTAAATATTTTTAAAAAAATATAAAATGATTGGTGATATAACAAAAATAAATGAGTAATTTTATTCCAAAATATTTTTATAAAAACTAAAAATTAAAATTTCAGCTTTTAAAAAATATTTTTCAATCTAAAACGGAAAACCACTTTTAACCTTAAAAAATTACATGTTCTATAATATTTTTTATTCCCAAATCAGTTTTGACTTTAAAACAACTTTTAGAAAAACATTGCAAAATAAAACCTTAATCATATGTGTTACATAAATTTGATGTATTGAACTGTTTAATATGCCCTGGACTATGAAGTAATTCCTTGTTGCAAAATCTCCTTGCATGCATTCAAGATTGGTTTTACAGCAATGCAAAGCTCAAATATTATATTATTATTGTTTGATCAATAAATTTAAGGATATGTATCGTGTGTAATGTCCTACGTTCTTGTAGTATAAATACACACTTTTGTCAAGTTATAGTGTAAAAGATATCATTCTCTAGAGGATTGATATTACTTACGTAACTTATTATTCATGTACGAAAAAAATTAAAGATATAAGTAAAGTTGATTTGTTTTTGTATTTAAACTAACAAATTTAACTGAAGCAATGAACGATCAAAAAATCAGAGTGAAGCAATGAACGATCAAAAAATCAGAGTTGGAAAGTAGGCCAAAATAGATTGCTTCATAGTGTGAATTTAAAATGTAATTGTTTCGTTTTTATAATGCAAAGTCAAGAATGTCGCATCGGCGGGTCACTGAAGGGTCGTCTTGTCTGCCTTGGCGGGGTTATGCTAATATGACAAGTAAATGATTCAAAGTTCGACATAACGTCCTTTGATAACTAATCCTTATCCTTAATCTAGAGTGCTATTGATGGACATGTCATGATGATACCTCTCGGCGTGAATCAATGATGAACACTAACCGATTTTACGTTCCTTTTAGTTGTTGAAATTCTAACTTATCCTTAAGTCGGATTAGTCTTTACCGAAGTAGAAAGAAATTGTGTTTACTCATTTCGTGAGTCTAACTCTCCCGATATTAGATAAATATTTTTTCTCACAGACTTCTCTCCCGAACTTGAAAGCAAGAAAGAGTACGAACCGAGAGTAAACAAATTATAATTCAAGCTTGCATTAATAAGAACTAAACAAATTACAAACTTTTACAATTACTCCACAAAATAACCAAGGTCTTATGGAAGAATTAGAACATGATGGGGATAAGCGTCGGGTAGGGTTTTTTCAATGACTCTCGATGATCTCTAATGCCTATGTAGGGTTGGTATTTATGGGCTAAACATTGATCAAATCCTTCTAAAGGTAAGAATTCAACTTAAAATAAAATACAACTTTATTACATAAAAAAAGATCTTTATTTTATTTAATAGTTTATTCCTATTGGACCATGTGGCTTTTGAACATGAATTTCATTGTTCTTCTTTGATCTATTCATCTCCTATCTTGTCTTGAAAATTTTAGCTTTTTATTTTTTTCACATCGCATCCCATATATGAAAGTCTGAGTGCTGCCTTGACGATAATAATCTCCTCCTTGGCGAGTGCGACGCTCTGTCTCATTCTTGGTTTGGTCTGATCTGTTCTTTCATCAGTTCAACATATCTCAACAATATCTAATGATTTTGGACTAATATCGCCTTCTTCCTCTGCTACCGCGAAATATTGCTTAGGTAGTATGTTACCTGTCAAAGAAGGAAAACGATAGGAGTACTTTTTTCTTCCAAATATTTAAATAAAATCAGTAATTCAATGCATGAATGTTGAATTGTAGAAAATATGCAGAAATACCCAGCATTATCACTTAATTATCTCAAATACAAGCAATAATTGAAGTAAAAGAGGCTTATAATATAAAATTATTGTGCACTTATCGATATGCTCATTGTAAAATTTAAACTATGTCAAAATTATGATAAAAAAGCACATAATAAATATTTAAATTTATAAGATTTGATTTAATCTTATTTTGTGGATATTTTGGTTAAGGTGTGCTTGTCTAAATAAGACTTATAGTAGATTCATTAGAATTTTAACGTAGTAAAAACTTTTAAAATTTAGGCTTTGACACGAAATCATATTCAAAATCCCGTAATAAAATTTTTTGAACTTATAAAATTTGGGCATTTTTTTAATAATATTGTTGGAGATTTTTTTTCAAAATATTGAACCACTGAAATTATTTCCAACAATAGATTGCTTTTAACCTGTCTTCAATCAGTGTTTCAATAAAAATAATAAACACTATTCAAAGACAGGGAGAAGCAGTTAATCTTTAGATAATGTTTTTTTCACTCAAGCATTGTTTCAATAGTTTTTCCCTGATAAATCAAATTTAAAAAGAAAAACATTGTTTAAAGACAAGTTGTTTTCCCCTTCTTTGAACAACATTTATTATTTTATTAGAACACTATTTGAAGACGAGTTGAAAGCAATCTGAGTTCTAATTTTAACGGTGATTCACTATATTGCTGAATATAATTTGAATGGTTCACGGGAAAAATCTCCAACAATATTGTTAGAAAAATCCCTAAAATTTAATTTAATATCTTTTTGTGAATATTTTATTAGAGTTTTAAGGCGTATATAGGGGTGATAATGAATTGAGCCTGGCCAGGCTCGGCTCGGAAATAGTGTTATCGAGCCCGGCTTGAAAATAATATTATTGGGCTCAGCTCAGGCTTGAAGCTCGTCGAGCTTGGCTTGGGCTCATCAGGCTCGACTCAAAATGAAAAAAGTACCTAATTTATTTTAGTAGATTTCTCATATTTTACTTTTTGTTTTTCGTTAGTTAAAGAGATTACTTTTAGTGTATATGTAGCATATACATAATATAATTACTCTGAGCTTGTTCACGAGTTTTTTGAGCCGAACTTGAATCAGCTCGGCTCATTAAGGTCTTGAGCTGAACCCGAGTAGCTCCCGAGCTGATCAGACTTATTATCACCCTAGGTGTATATGTCTAAATTATCTTTATAGTAAATTTAATTGAATTTTAACCAAATAAAAACTTATAAAATTTAGGTTATATCACAAAATCACGTACGAAAACCAATAATAAAATATTTAAATTTATAAAATTTAATTTAATCTTATTTTACAAATATTTCATCAATAAATTTTAGGATACATTCATAATTTTTTTTGATATGGGAAAAAAGTTAAAAAGTCAAATAAGACAATAATAGGTTTCCATCATTTTCTATCATTCATGATGAAAAAGTGGGAGATGTTGATTTTTAGAGGAAAATGATTTGTAGAATTCTTCTAATTAAATACAAACCAGATAAAGAAAGATAATATGTCACATCAACGTTTTATAAATTATTATCTTTCTAATTTATATTAAAATTTAATGATTATTTATATAATTTATTTAATTTTAAAATATAAATTTTATTTACGAAGATTAACTTGAAAGATGATAATTTAAAGTATAAAGATAATTTTAAGTTTTAATGTTTATATTTTTTATTATTTATTTTTTTGGATGAACTTGACCCTTAATTTATGTACTTTTGACAAATAACTTATTTTTCAACTAACATAATGATTAAACCGTTAAAAATTTAATGATATTGACATACTATATGTATGATAATATATTTTAAATAACATGACATCTAGTCTCATTCTACATATAAAAAAATATGTCATTATCGTTAAATTTTTTACGATAATGATACATATATACATATAAAATATAATTTTATTCTAACATAAAATATAAAATAATTAAAATTCAAATAAAATATTAAAAATTAATTAAATCTAAAATAAGAGGTTACTAAACCTTCTCAAATCTTAAATATCATTCTACATATATATGATATATCATTATCGTTAATTTGTTAAACTATATAATCATTATATTAGTTAAAAAATGAGATATTTATCAAAAAAGATATAGATTAAGAAGTAAATTTATCCTAAAAATATGACGAAAATAATAAAAATCATAAATATTAAGTTAAAATTATCTCTTTGCCTAATTAAATAATATAATTTAAAAACACAAAATAACAAATATTATGGTAAGAGAAGTTTAAATTGCAACAAGTTTAGGTTTAGGGTACGATTAAGAATAAAATTTTTTAAAATTTGTTTAATATTTTAAAATATTAATTTTTTTATAATATTTTATATTATTTTTTGTTATTTTTTAATAAATTTTGATACATATAAAATAAATTTTAATATTTTTTAATAATATTTTAAATTTTCTTACAAAGTATTAAAAACTATTTTGTAAGTATTAAAACTTATCAAAAAAATCATGACAAAACGAATTAAAATATTATTTTAAATCTTCCGACAAATTTTAAAATTTATGTCTTTGTAAACGAAACTAGACTCACCCTTATCTTTATCCTTCTCCCTTTCCATCCCCAGCATTATCATGTGACCTTTCATGGTGTCTTGTATCTGTCCCCGTCTTTGCGCTGTCACCACCAGACCCAAACCAACAAAACCAAAGCCAACGGTAACGGATAAAGAAGATGTCTGAATTGGAAATGTCTTTGGCTCACAGTTTTCACGAACTCACGAAAGCTGGCATTTGCTACTTTCCGACCACCACATTTAGATGGAACAGAATGAGTGTTAAAACTTGGGGCGATAATCTGCGTATCGACTCATGAGTTATTTAAGCTCGATTTGATCAAACCTCGTAAACATATTTAGAATAATTATATTATATATACGACGTATATATTAAAAGTAATCTTTTTAGTAAAAATAAAATAAAATAAGAGAAATCCACTAAAATAAATTAAGTATTTTTTTTTCTCTTTCTTAATATTAAATTCTGTTTCGTTGATGGTTATGAAAAGAGTTTTTAACTGAGGTACTATTTATTTTGAGTCGAGCTGAGTCTGACGAGCTTCGAGCCCAAGCCGAATCCTATAAAATTATTTTCGAACCAAACACGAATTTAAAATTCCGAACTCACGGAGCCTGACGAGTTTCGAGCCCAAGCCGAACCCTATAAAATTATTTTTGAACTAAACACGAACTTAAAATTTCGAACTAACCGAGCCTCGAGCCTGAACCAAGCTTAATAACACTGTTTTCGAACTGAGCTGAGCCTGGTCAGACTCGAACTCAACTCGTTATTAACCCTAGTTCAAACAGTTATGGTCCAAAAGTAACATTACAGTGTCCAAAATATTTATTAAAATCTAAAAAAAATATTGTATTGACATGTTTAATTTATTAAATACGGTTCAGATCGGTGTGTAATTACAAAATTTTAAGGTAGCGAAATAGCATCATTAATAAAAAAAAATATAAAAAAACACATAAACCATATAAATATTATTAAATATTAAAAATATTGGATTACCTCCGATACCCCTACCTATTCTTAATATAGAACGCTTATTGTATTCATGAATCCTATAATTTTGGTAGAAATATATTATTCTTGGATTTTTTTAGAATTTTGATGATGGTCGACCTGAAGAGGAATAAATTTTACTTATCTATTTTACGAGTCTTCATATATTTTATTAATAATTTTATATTACATATATTATTAATAAATTAAAATAATAATATTAAATTATTGATGAATGTCGTGACCTCTTTAAAAACGCGATTTTAGAGTGAAAATGACTTGGCTATTAATTTAAAAAATGTGAATTTTATTAAAAAAAGATCCAAATTTTAGGAAAAAATATAATTTAATCTTGAAAAAATTTGACTTGGAGTCGTCACCGGCCACTTAGGTAGGCCAGACACCATAAAAATAAACCAGAGATTCGTTTAAAAACATTGGGTTCGGGAGTCGGTTACGTGTAAGGACGACCCTTACAAACGCCCAAAAATTGGTACCTTGAAAAACATTACGTGGCATTGACATTTTGAAGATAGATATTTATTTAATTTTCCATTGTTAAATGAATATTATTTGAATTTTGGATATCCTTTTGATTTAGAAGTTACACCACCTTTAAACTTGAGTTGAACGAGACGTCCTCTAGATAGGAAACCTCACCCAAATTTAAAGGAATGTAAATTCCGCCTCAAAAGGCTAAAGTAAAATGCATGATTATTTTTTATCTTGTTCATTTTAAGTTCTAATCCTAGAAAAGGCTCCATTACTAGTGTTACTAGTTATTTACTTATCCATTTTATTTAATTCTAAACCTAAGTTTTTGTCAAAATTCTAAGTGTTAATAACACATGAATTCGATGCCAAGGTACACTCTCTAGGTCAGCATCATGATATGTCAAAACACCAACCTCTTTAGTGTATCCGAGACATAAGATTCACATGCTATGTTACTAAATTTTCTCCCTAATTAAATTACTTAATTCAAGTGACTAACCCTAAAAGGCTCTAAATTAATTAACTTAAGTTTATTAAATGTCCTTCCTAAAACATGCTATGCAAGACAACATAAAATAAAGTGTAAACAAAATAAAGGAACTTCATCAATTTTATTAGAATCATGGGTATACAATGTTACATCAAAATTCATCATAAAGAGTATAAAAAGGGACTTGTATTGAAAAAGATCAAAAAGGGACTAGGAAGCAAACCTTGAAGATTGATTAGATTTAATTAAGTGTGAAATTAATTTTTAAAGTCTTAGAAATTTTTAATTAAATTAATTAATTAAATTTTCCTTCACTTCAAATCTTAATTAAAACCTAATTTAAATCTAATTTGGTGAATTTTAAGTTCAAAGGTTTAATTAGGGTTGGATTAAACTTAATTAAGTTAATTTTTAAATTTTATCTTAGAAATTTAAATTAATTAAGAGTCTTAATTAAAATAATTTCAAAGTTTTAAGCATTTAATATTTAATTTGGATGAAATTAGGGTTAATTAGATTTAAAATTTTAAATCTTATCTTTTAGAGATTAATTAAAATTAATTAAAATAATTAATTAAAAATTATCTTCTAATTTTTAAGAATTAAAGTAAGCCTAAGTGAGTGTTTTAAGGTTTAGGGCTAAACTAATTTAGAACCTAATTAAATTTTTTAAAATCTTTAAAATTAATTTTAAGTCCTAATTAAAGTCTAAAAACAACTAATTTCGAATCTAGGAGTCTAACCCATAAAAAAAAAGCTGAAACTAAAGAGGAAAAGAACTTACCGCCGGCGACCTCCTTTGCTTCCTCACCGATTGAAATCCTTCCCCTTACTCAAGCTTGTAATTGCTCCTCTGAATTCTGATCTTAACTCCTCCTTCTCTTCGTTTTTTCTCTGCCCCTTTAAACTTGAAATCCTCCTCATTTTATAGGCTTCAAACTCAGACTTTTGATTAAAGTAAAAAACTCCAAACAAAATTCAAATCCCTACAAACACCCCATCAACCAAAAAATCCTCAACTCCCTTATCTCTTATTTTTGAATTTTATTCTATTTTTATTCATTTTTACTATTTTCTGATTTTCTGTTATTTATTATTATTTTTTTATTTTTTTCTGTTATATTTTTTAATATTTTATTATTTATTATAATTATATTAGTTATTTATTATTATTTTCGTGTTGACAATGAAATATATAAAATGATAAAAAAAATAAATTTTATTCGAATAGAGCGAGTGAAGCAAGTAGTGATAAGGTTTGAAAGTGAGGTCGATGATATTACTATCAAGCGAAAGCCGAAGGGTTAGCGAATGGTGAATAGTGTGAAGGAGTATAAGCTTTTGTTTTATAAGGGTAGAAGTGTGTATTCGGTTAATTTAGTAAGTGATTAAACCGAATTAATTAAATTTTTTATAATTTTAACCGTTAACCGAACCGAATTAATCGAATTAAAATTATTTTAATTGATTAGTCGAAATTTATTATAAATTTTAGTTAAATTACATAATATGTCACTAAATTATACTAAAATAATTTTTTATTTACTAAACTTTTATTTCATACTAATTTAATTCAAAATTTAATGATTATTTTATAGTATAAAAATTTAGTGAATATTTTATAATTTTTTAAAAGTTAAATGACTAAAAATAAATATATAATATATATTATTTTAATATATAATAATTTGATTAATTAACCGAGTTTGAATGAATTAATTGATAATTAAATTTTTTTAAAAAATTAATCATTAACTGAATTTATTAAAAATTATCAATCGAATTAACTAAAATAATTTCAGTTCGATTGATTAATTTGATTAAAATTGAATAATGTACATCCCTAATAAGGAGGGGTGATGGGCTAAAAAGAAAACAAAAGAGTACTAAAATAGTTATTTTTATAAATTTTGTAGATCGTTACGTCATTTTCTGTAGTTATAAGGAAAAGAACATCTTGTTTTAGTAGTTGGAATGGATATCATCTTTGAGCTGGCCTGGCACACCTGACGTGCGTGTTCTCTTGACCATATGACATGCAAATGTTCGCATTATTTTAAAAATTAAATTTTAAATTATAATTTTATTTTTAATATCTTAAAAAATTGTACTTTATTCTTAATTTTTAAACTCTATTCATAATATTTAATTTTAAACACAAAATTTATTATTTTAAAAGAGACAAAATAAAGAAATGATTATTTTTACCATAATAATAATGACGTGGCACATGAGTGATCGTGTGTTGTATTCGTTTGCTTTCGTACACGCTATTTTTCGAATCAGCTGCTAATATTGGCAATAGTCGTTCTCACTCATTTTTTCTTTAATTTATTTTTTTAATTTCTCTTGAAAAACACCTCACATAAATCGTTTCTTTCATGCTTATCGATGAAATGTTTAGATTTGTAGATTTGATTGTGACGTAGGCTGAAGATATTTTGTAAAATAATTTCTATTTTTAGAAATATATAAATATTTATAAATACGTTTAAAGAAATAACAACCTGGAAATATGAATCATAAGTTATTTTTATAAATTTATATATAAACGAATAATTAGAGGCCATCTACGATAAATAAAGAACGAATTTAGGCAAACAATGTTTAGCAACCACGTGCCAAACGCACATGATCGCTACCAAGAACTAAGTAAAGTTAGAACATCAAAACATAACAAGTACAATCACGTTGTCAATATTACTCTATCTTGACATCTATTTTGACCGTATGTAACACATTGGAGTTTTCAAAATATTATAACTTTTAAAAGCATTCGATTTAAATCAAATTAAAATAAGTTATAATTACATATAAGGTCCTACAAGTACACAACCCACTACATCTAGTAAAAATATTCTGAAAACTAGTCGAAGTTGAAACCAACCACAATGATGCTCCTCCGATTCAAGGCTTCTCCTAACCTACGAACAAAAACATATTTCAAAACGCTGAGCTTCACATCGCACATATCATAAATAAGCATATAAAACATGAATAATGGCATGGCATGAGTACAATGACACTAAAATATCTGCCTAAACATAGGATATCCTGCATGCATATATTGGCACACAACATATGCATATCAATAGAAGTCAACATTGCATCTCATAGATCAAGTCTCATATTTATATAGGGTGTCCGAAATCACCTCTTAGTAGTATAATAATAGGGACCCATCAGTACTAAGCAAGGTTCCTGACATGTCACTCCACATAATATAACGCTAAGGAACACATTAGCATTAAGCAAGGTACTAGCTTGTCTTTCGCATAATATAACGCTAAGGAACACATTAGCACTAAGCAAGGTACTAGCTTGTCTTCCATATAATATAACACTAGTAAACACATCAACACTAAACAAGATTACTAGTTTATCATATCTCATAATAATATAACTCTAGGTAACCCATCAGCACTAAGCAAGGTTCGTGGCATACCACTCCACATAATATAACACTAAGGAACCCATTAGCACTAAGCAAGGTCTTAGCTTGTCTTTCGTATAATATAACGTTAAGGAACGCATCATCACTAAGCAAGATCCTAGCTTGTCTTCCATGTAATATAACACTAGTTAACCCATCAATACTAAGCAAGATTACTAGTTTATCATATCTCATAATAATATAATTTTAGGTAACCCATCAGCACTAAGCAAGGTTCATAGTATACCACATAACTTATATATATCTCACAAATTTCGTATTGGTTTCAAATACCAAACATATTGTCACGATATAAGTTTCAGGACTTAGAGTCGGGTTAACCCGAGGTTTGGGTCTTGTGTTTGGGCCTTATATATCTTGTTGGGCTTGGTGTTAGTTGGGCTTTAATTGGGTTGAGTGGATGAGGCCTTGAGGTTTTTTGGTAATTGGCTAAAAGATGAAAAAAGGGTTTTAGGGCATTTATTTTCTACTTGTTGCAGAGAGTATGAGATCATCCCATTCAACCTCTTTTTCTTCATCTTTTGTCATTGCAATAAATCACCAAAGTTAAGGTTTTTGAGGATTTCCTGGCGGAATCTCGTTTTAAGGTAGGATATATTTTTGTTCAACTATGAGAGATCTTTCTTTCAAGGTAGGTATGGTTTAAAATGGTGGATGTAAGGGTTTTGGTGGATTTTTTAGGTAAGAATGAGAATGGGTTTTAGGAAGGCTTTAGTGTGATTTAATGATTGTTTTAGCTTCCTTAAATCACCTAGATAGGGTAGTAATCCTTTGGTATCTTCTTTTGTAGTGAGGGAGCAAGGAGTGCCTTCTTCAAGCTTGGGCAAGGAAAAAGTATAAGGTTGTTGTGGTTGTTCTTCAGCTCATTTTAGAAGGTTGGTACACTTTCAAATCCTTTGTATTTTATGTGCATTATCATTTTGGCATGCTTGATTGATTATGGTAATTTTTGGTTTAGGATAGAGCCTTTGCATGCTTTAATGGTGACTTGAATTATAGTTGATAAAATTAAGTCAAATCAGTTAGAAACTCATTTAACCTACTTCAATAATGAGTAGGAACATTTTGGGATTGATTGGTTCGGTTTTGGTTAAGATTCTTAAGCATTTTAAGTTGTAGACTTGTATTTTTGTGCAGAAGTATCGATACCCATGGTAGGGGTATCGATACCCCAGAGAGAAAAAATAAGCTATTAAGGCAGGTGTTTCGGAATTCCTTGTCTGTGTATTGGAACTAATTTCTCCAATAGCAATTCGTTTTGATACCCTCTTTGGAGCGTATCAAAACAAGGGGTCGTATCGATACCCTATATAGGTGTATCGATATGGGTTGATCTCCTTTGGTCTTATACTATCGCTATAGCGTATCAAAATACAAGGGAAACATTTTGATACTTGGGGCGTTTCGCTACCCCTATACATGCGTATCAATACGCTTGGGTAATCTGCCCAATTTTTTAAGGGTCGAGTTTGGGAGTTCCGTAATTCATGCTATAGGTTCGTATGGGTTATTTAAATCATAAAATGATTAATGGTAATTGAAATTGATAATAAGGACATTGATATGAGAAATTATGTTTGCATGCTTGGTTTGGTTTGGTTGTGGTATTGGTTGATATGAGATCCTAGGTGGATCACCTTGCTTGGTTGAGTTTTTGTTTGGTGGGATCCGGATACCCAGTGAGTGATAGTATTGCAACACAATGAAGGTCATCCGATGTGAGATTTTGGATGTTGTATCGAAGGTCATCCAATGTAAGATTTCCGGTGATAACTTTACTCGATGTGAGATTCTGAGCCCCACTCGATGTGAATTTTGAGTGAAGACTCAATACGAGATTCCGAGTATATTAGCTCGATGTAAGATTTTAAGCAACCCGATATAAGATTCTGGGTCGGGTGAATTCCTAGTGTTGGGTTGGCAGTGAGAATCACTTCTAATTTGTTTACTTTACACTTTGGATGCATTTGGTCATATCATATCATCATCTTATCTTATGTAGCATGTTTTTAGTTATGATTCACTTGAAAGCATAGTCGATAGGTTGTGTACCCACTAAGCACAGTCAAGCATTTAGGAATTTGTTTCCATACGTAGGTAAGTAGATAGACATTCGGGCGGATGAGGTAGAGCACCATCATCGTAGGACATCAACATTGACTGGTTGGTAGAGTATAGTTGCTAGATTATTAGGCTATGTATTCATAGGATCTATGTTGTAAATTATAACTCTATTTTATTTTAAATCGTCATGGTCAAATACTTTTATTAAACTTGTATTTTGGAGCTCTATTAATATTTTGGATTTGTCAAACTTCTTTTAATATTTCATGTCATTTAAAATTCTTGTCGTATTTGATGGTACATTTGGATTTGATTTGGAAAATATGAAAAATTTTATGGATATGGGTTGGGCTTGTGGCCTAAAAGTGGCACCCAAGTTCGGGGTGTTACACATATACCCCACCAAATTTCAAGTTATTACCCAATTTTCTCGATACCCCCCTTTATGGTATATCGATACACCCCTTTTATGTTAAAACCCAATATAACAGTAGCATCGATACTCCCTTGCGTACTGATACCCAGAAATGTTTTTGAATTTGAATCAAGTATGAGGTATTTGTTGGGCTTGAATGCACAACCGATTACACTTGCCAAGTGATGGAGAAATGGTAATTTGGGTGATTTTAAGTGGAAGATAAAATATATAAATTTGGACAAAATGATTTAGAGTGATTCAAACTTTTAACCCAAGTCATACATACACTACCTTAGTTTTCCACTAAGGATTTTCCAAATTCACTAAGAATTTGTACCTTTTTAGGACAAATGGTTAACCTCACATCTAGATTCTAATTCACAACCCGAACTTTGAGAATCTTCTCAAACAATAGAAAAACTTAAGTAAACTTGTATCCTTCTAACAAGGTGTATATTTTCAATCTAAAACCCTCAACCAATCCTAATACACTTGATCATACATTGATAAATGAGCTCACAAGTGTTTTGTCTACCTAAAGATAAGATTTAAGCTCTAAGACATATTTTTGATCATAATGATGTTACAATGCTCTAAGACATATTGCTTGATAGATCTCTCCAAGCTCTAAAATTTTACCTTCAACACCAAAACGAGATTCTCAACTAAAATTCTAAAGCTTTCTCCTTGAACTTGGGGTTTAGGGTGAAAGAATAGAGGAGAAAGATAGGGAAAACAAATTAAAAACAAGTTGACTTCAGCCCTTCTCTTTTTCTCTGCAGAGGAGTTACTCCCCCCTCTTTGTCAAGCATTTAAGCAATTACCAAAAAGCCCCCAACTCAAACTCCCAAAGCCAAACATCAACACAAGGCCTAAAAGTCCAAGGCCCAAAACCGACCTAAAACTCTAACACGAGGCCTAAACGTCGAAGCCCAACTCTTTAGGTTAACCTGGCACTCGAATCTTGTAATATTCACAAATTTAGATTAGAGAAAACCCTAATTTCACTTTTTCCATAAATCTGAAAACCATAATTCGATTAAATTTGGGTTTATTCTAGAGTTTAATTTTAGGTTTTTACCAAAATCCTAAACCTAAAAGGAGTATAACTCCTCCTTTGATTTATAACAACCGATTGGGGAACTCCAATAACCTCTTCTCCGTAAACATCTCCATCTTTTCTATCTCTTTTCTTTGTTTCTTGATCATGTTCCTTGTGAGCGCCGTTCACGTGAGTTTCCCGTCGACCTTTCTCCGTTTTACTTGTGTTGTCGAGGTTTACTGGTTTTATCCCATCCTTTGATAAGTCAAGTATACTCTTGTGTGTTAGTTTGTTGTTTCGGTGTCGATTGTTAGAGGAATCAGGTGGTAAGGTTGGTTGTTTTGGTTGACGTCGGTGTTGCTTGTGTGTCGGTGACTTTTCTAGTTGGCCGTCGGTAGTGGGTTTTGGTTATTTACCATTTGGTGTAGGATGTCAAGGGTTCAACATAGTAGGGGGCTGTTGTTTAGTCGGTTAAGGGTGTGTTGTGAAAGAGAAGAATAATTGAACCGAATCGGTTCCATTATGAGAGGGTAAAACCAAATTGAACCGAGTCGTTCAAACCGGTTACCAATGAGCTAAACCAAACCTTTTTAAATTGTGATCCATACACGACCTGTGACTTGTGACCGAACCTGACTCAGTTTGATCCTTACCCGCTAACGTCATCTGTGATGTAAGTGATGATATCATCCGTGATGTCATCAATGACATCAACAGTTGAATTTGACCTGACCATTGACCGTTGACCGTTGACTTTGACTATGACCGTTAACTTTTTTTGAAAGTCCCTATCTTTACCTTTTTCGATATTTTGAGTTCACTTTTGCAGTTCGTTTAGCCAAATTCGAACTCGGAAGCCTTGTTTAAACCTTTTTAGGTTATAATTTGGGTTAGTGGACTTGAATAAGAGTTTAATTGGGATTTTGTAGTCTTTTTCTGATGACGTGGACTCTAAAGAGGCGTATTACCTCCACCGCCTCCGCCTCGAGTTCAACCGACTCCTTTTAGCACCGCTCGAGATACATGTATATGTTTTTCTTAGTTATTTAGGTGGCATAGTACTATTTTTGAATAAGATTATTTGTTAGAACTTTACTTGTAGGCTCTGACTCAGCTAGAGCAGGACCTAGCTCAGACCGTGGAAAACGTCCGTGTCAACGTTAGTATTTGTGCTACGAGAGGTGTATTCTCTTTCTATGCTAGATTTGTGTTATGTGATTAACTGTTATTATGATATGTGATCTTGAGGTACCCTATGATACTGTTTTTAGATTATCTGAATTGTGTATTTCGTATTTTATACGATTATTTGTCAAGTGACATTGAGATCATTATCATTGATTGCATTATATGTGCATGGAGTGGATTGTATGGAGAAAGGTGGTTTTTACCACAACTGTTCTTGGCGAAATAAGAGGTGATGGTTCTGGGGAACTACCTTCATTGTGATCGGTTGGCTTTGCCACCATCGTGATTGACGTTCGGAGTATGGGACTACATTCTCTGTGACCTTGAATTATCACTTACTGTGTTTATTTACTGCGATTATATATTATATATGTGATTGTGAAATGAGTGATAATGTGATCTGTGACTGCACTTTAGAGATAGACTGGGTTTTATAGCTCATTCTTTTAATTTAACCTTTCAAATACTCGGCCCTGAGAATTGGTACTTGGAGATCTCAACCTGCCAATTATTTTCTTATTATTTTCAGTATGTTAGTTATCAAAACTTTTGCTTTAGTTATTTGGGAATCATTAGAGATTGAGATATTTTTATTTTCATGCATGAACTGTTTGTTTAATTTACATTTAGTTATTTGGGAATCATTAAGGATTGAGATATTTTTATTTTTATGCATGAACTGTTTGTTTAATTTACATTGTTTTTTAATCATAATATTTATTTTATAAATTACCTTTTTCATTTACTTAATTCTAAATATTTAAGAATTATATTTTTAACCTACCGTATACCTCAAGTAAAGAATAAGGGGTTATAGATCTGAATACGGGTCGTGACACCGTATATAAGGACTCATGTAACAAGGGAATACATACATCTTTCACCCTTCATATTATCAAGCATGATAAGAATTCATAAATAAACTGAATTTTAAAGAAATTTAAATAAGGAAATAATAGTGAAAAATTGTCTCTCTTCGCCTTACATGCCTCTGCCATTCACCATCAAACTATCGACCTTAACTCTTATTCACTTTATTAGTGATAATTCTAAACATCAAAAATGTATTATTTCATAAAACAATCATCAATGAAAAATTATATCTGGTTGGTTAGTCAACTATTTTTGTTCTCTCATATTTTCTTAGATCACGAATTTTAGACCCACTAAAAATATTCATTTTTCTTCTTTTAGATTTTCTCATTCTTTTCTCTCTAAGAGAAGTTATTATATGATTCTAACTCATCACATCAATGATTTTATCTAATAAGATTCGTCCATTTAGTGACACAAAAAAGTAAAGATTTATTTTAGAAAAAAATAAGATATAAAATTATTATTGAATGAGACTAAAAGTCAGACTAATCTAATAATATTTTGTGTGACAAAGATCAAAAAACTATCACTCATCTTTTTTGTCACTTTCCCTTAGTGTGGAGCCTATGGCATCGTTGGTGGAAGCTTTGGAACATACACTTTATCATACCAAATACTGTTCGCGTATTTTTTTTTATCAATGGATGTTCTTCCCACAAATTTCGATCCATAACTAGGTTTAGTCTCTCACTTTCTACTGCTTTATTTGGACCATTTGAATCTGTAGAAATAATACCATTTTCAACGGAGCAAAGGTAGATTTGTCTGTATTATTTGATCCGTGTATCTTGAGATTGTGTTGGATGTGTAAAGTCAAATGGTCTATGGGTGCCATTCACATATCTGATTTAATTTACCATTGTCGAAGCCATTAGTTGGTCACTTCCACCTCACGGTTATCTAAAATTCAACACTGATGGAGCAGTTTGTGGATCTTTTAGTGAGTCTGGGACCAAAAGGTGCTTAAGAAATGAGGAAAATAATATTTTGATAATATTCTTCAAATTAGTGAATAGAATTGATACTACATCTGCGGAGATCTTAACAATAAAAGAAGTGGTCACTATTTTCAGAAACTCAAGCTGAAGCCAAAAAGTAGAATGGATGATTGAAACTGATGCCAAAATAGTGGTGGAGTAGCTACAAAATCCAGGAGTCTCACCTGCTGCTTTTAAGTCCATTACCGACTCATGCTTCAAATTATGTGTTGGAGGACTCTACAGGTTTGAGTTTGTCCACAAAGACCACAATGAATTGGTCAACTCATTAACTAAGAAGGACATAACTAGAAAGGTTTATTTTATTGTGTTCTACAAGGAATAATGATTTTTTTCAAGTGTATAATGGTTCTCGTAGGTACTATTTTCGACTAATAGTATATTATCTTTTTTTGATTTAATATGGGATAACTATTCCCCATGCCTCATTAAAAAACCTCCCTAATCCTAAATGAAAGAAAAAGAGTACACGTGGAAGTAGTACAAAACAAACAAGTAAATCATTTACGTCATTGAAACAAACACAAACCAGGCAAAAATTACCCTACAAAATCAAGATGTTGTAAATCATCAAATAAAAAAGCTTGACATTTAATCGGTGGACAAAAATAAAGAATCTTCATCGGCTTTCTTCCTCATAAAATAACTACAAGTTTATCCGCTATAGAATCAGCCGCCCAATTAACAAGACTTCTATCAAGGCTAACAATTATTGTTTAATATAAAATTTATATTTAAAAAATAATAATTTTTTATAAATAATATAAAAATTAAGTTTAAAATTTATAAAAAAAATGCAATCATGTGATTTAATGAAATAAATATTTTTAAGGTGTTATTTGGGTAAAAACACCTACAATTAAATCGAAATTATTTATCAGGTATCGTGGTTTTCTTCTGTGCTGAAATCAATTTTGTTATCTTTCTCGTATTTTACTTTGAAACCGAAAAAATCAATGGCACCAATCATGGAAGTCGAGGAATAAAGAACGATGGGTCGGAAACTTTAACCCGAGTAAACTCACTTTATACTAGGGATGTCAAAAATATCTGTCCTTGACTCGATCAAATCGAGTTGTTCTCTCTAAATTTCGGGGATCGGGGCGAGCGGGACGGAGAAGTTATAAAATCGGGTTAGATCGGGTTTGGATATTTGTTTGAAATTTCTCGTCCCGTCCCGTCCCGTCCCGTCCCAATATATTTTTATATATTTTATTATATTTATAGAAAAATATCCTTATATAAGCATTTTTATGGGTTTTAGGTAATTTTCATACTTTTGAAGTTTATTCTTATAATAAAAAAATATTAAATGTTGTTCAAATTTTAATATATTCGATTATGATAGTCGAGGATTCAAATTTTTTTTCTTTTAAATATATAATTTAACATGTGTGTGATTTAAATTATATTTTATTTTATTTTTTACATAGATTTAAAGTTACTTAAAAACCATAATTTATAATTGTGATAAAAGATTATCGAATCTAACTTTTATCGTTGACAAATATTAATTTTTTTTGGGTAGGATCAGGTAAAGATGGAATTTAAGAAATAATATATCAAAACAAGACTGAACGACTAAATTAATATTTAAACTCGAATCGAAACAAGATCAGATTTAAAAATTCTCAAATCAAGTCGGGTCAACCCTCCCCCGGTGCCATCCCTACTTTATACTTTTATCCCAAGCGGCTGAGTTGGCTTATCCGCGTTGAAAACAACCTTCTAGTGAACGGTGGGTCTACTGAACCAACTCACTTTATCTGACTCGTATTTCTCCACCCAAATCATTTCGCTGCTCTTCTCTCCTCGCCAACTTAGCCACTTTAGCACGTCCATCGCCACCGTCCACGGAAGCCGCCGCCGCCGCAATTTCAAGCACAGAGTTATGGCCTCCGTCTCCCTGTCTCTCAATCCGTAAACAGCAAGAAAAACAAGCATGCATTCCCGTTTTGCCCTTCCTTTCCATTTCTATTTCCCGATTCCTTCTTCTCCTTTCCTTTCCAGATCTCTAGTGGGCGCCAACCATACATCTGCTCGCTTCTGCTCCCGTTAACCGCTCCTCCATTTTCAAAGATTTTCCCCATTTTTTAAATTTTTTTGTTGATAGAAATCCACACTGCAAAGATACAACTCAAACAGCGAAGAAAAAGAAATTTGTTTTTTTGTTTTTGTTTTTTTCCCTCTCTATAGTTACTGTTGTCATGGAACCTGCTACAGGGAAACCGAATTTTTCCCGGAATATTCTGGCGCGTGCTCTTCTTTTCGGTGTTTTCATCTTGGTCTTCCGATTTGCTTACGTTGTCACAATCACCGGCGAGTCTTGCAATCGCGGTGACTTCTGCTTCTTTTCCATGCCGCAGAGTCTCAACTTCGTTATCCCTGGTGCTGGAGTCTCTGCAATCGTCGGAAACGACGCCGTTTCACGGTCCGATCCTCGCCGGGAACTCTATACCAGCAAGGAGTGGATCAGGTCCGTCCATTTCTACTCTTCGGTTTTCCAAGATCTGATTGCCGACGGTTACCTCTCCCCTCACTCCAAGTCTCTCTGCGTTGAGACTCCTTTAGGACAAGAAGTTTTCGCCTTGAAAGAGATAGGCGTGGAAGATTCCATCGGTACTTTCAAGAAAGCGGCAAAGCCTTTGGTGATTAAAGGCGAGGGGCATCAGATACCGTTCGATGATAATACTTTTGATTTCATATTCACCGGTGGTGGCCGATTCGATGCATCGGCTAGTCCATCGGATTTCGCAGCTGAAATCTCTCGGACACTGAAACCCGAAGGTTTTGCAGTGGTCCACATCAAGGCCAATGATACTTATAGTATGAATTCTTTGCTTGATTTGTTCAATTCCTGCAAATTAGTTAAAATGCTTGATATGGAGGGTTTCGATTCATCAATGCCTTTTGTTAGAGAAATTGTATTGAGAAAAGAGACTGGATTTCTTAACCATGGAGGCAAGAAGATTCCGCGTGGTATTTCCGTTAACAAGTGCTCGGTTCCGGGCCATAAACGAGAATTAGTCGAGAAGGCAGAGCCACTTATTGAGGAAGAGCCCTTAAAGCCATGGATTACCTTGAAAAGGAATATAAACAATGTGAAGTATTTGCCATCAATGGTTGATATCAGCTTCAAGAATAGATATGTGTATGTTGATGTTGGTGCTCGGAGTTATGGTTCGAGTATCGGAAGCTGGTTCCGAAAACAATACCCTAAACAGAACAAAACCTTTCATGTCTATGCTATTGAGGCTGACAAGCATTTCCATCAACAATACGATTTGAAGAAGAAGGCAGTCACATTGTTGCCTTACGCCGCATGGGTGAGGAACCAGACACTACGGTTTGAGATCAACCGTGATCCTGGCCAGGAAGAAGTGAGTGAGCTGAAGGATAAAGGCAGAGGGATGGGCAGAATACAACCAGTGAAATCGAGCGGAGGCGAGGTTGATGAGATTCAAGGGTTTGATTTTGCAGAGTGGTTGAAGAACACCGTGACAGAAAGCGATTTCGTGGTGATGAAGATGGACGTCGAGGGAACTGAATTCGACCTGATACCTCGGCTATTCAAAACAGGTGCTATCTGTTTGATCGATGAGATCTTCCTCGAATGCCATTATAATAGGTGGCAAAGGTGTTGTCCCGGTCAGAGGAGTACCAAGTACGAGAAGAACTACGGCCAATGCTTGCAACTGTTTACTTCGCTCCGAGATAGCGGCGTTCTTGTCCATCAATGGTGGTGAGGACCGGCAAGTGAGTTCAAAATTATCCCTTCTACGTTTCTGTAATGGCTTATACGATATTAAATCACATCCTTAGGTTTGTTTAGTTGGTTGGTTGGTTCATTGTTCTTGCTTGTTTGTATTCGTAGTTTCCACATTTAGGCCTGCAAGTGCAAACTGCAAATTATATATACAATAGTGTCGATTATGGATAGGTACGGGCGTGCATTATTCGGTTTTAACTGAATTAACCGACCGAACCGAAAGAAGAATCATTAATTTTGTCGGTTAATTTTTTATAAATTCGGTTAACTGTTAATTTTCTTTTCGAAAATTCGGTTAACGGTTAATTCAGTTCAAAATCGGTTAATTAGCCGAATTAACTGAATTAATTAAAATTATTATATATTAAATATTAAATATTATATATTTATTTTTAGTCATTTAATTTTTAAAAAATTATAAAATGTTCATTAAATTTTTTATATTATAAAATAATCACTAAATTTTTATTAAATTAGCATAAAATAAAAGTTTAGTGACTAAAAAATTATTTTAATATAATTTAGCTAATTAAGCTAAATTATAATAAATTTTGGTTAATTAAGCTAAATTATAATAAATTTTGGTTAATTAAGCTAATTATAATAAATTTTGGTTAATTAAGCTAATTAACCCAAATAATTTTGGTTCAGTTAATTCGGTTAACAGAAATTTGGTTCGATTAACGATTAAGATTTAAATTTTTTTGGTTAATTCAATTTGGCCTCCGACCAAATTAATCGAATGCTCTAATTATGGATATTCATACATCTACCGGACATGGTTATTTCGATTGTGGATTTTGATCATAAATATTTTACGATACGACTCGTTATTTAGATTGCGGATTCTAATCATAAATATTTTACGATCCGACTCCTACGTATTTGAGTTCAATTCCTACATTGCATGAAAATTTTAACGATTAGGGGTGTGACACCCTCGCCCCGGGTTAGGAGACGGGAGTGTCGACCGGACTTGTAAACTTATAAATTAGATCAATCTTGTATCTAATTCTAGAACGTTTTGATTGTTTGTAAGTTAATTCAAGACAATTATGTGTAATACCTTTCGATTTTGAGGCCAATTTAAAACTTTTTCTAATCTTATTCGTATAACAATTTCCAAATTTGAATTTAGTTCATTTATCAATTCTAGTCACAATCAATTTAATTCTCTTACTATTACAATTTGATCTTATTATTCAAGCTTAACTTAGTATCAATTTGGAGCCAAAATAGACTTTAATCTAACCTTTGAAATCCTTAAAGTATCATATGAAACTTTCACATTTAATTTCAAAGCTTGACCCAAAATAGCTGGAGGTATCGATACCTCCATATAAAGGGTATCAGAACAGGGGTATCGAACCCCAGTTCGATGCCTGATC
The DNA here is from genome assembly GCA_035048815.1 of Abelmoschus esculentus. Lineage (NCBI taxonomy): Eukaryota > Viridiplantae > Streptophyta > Magnoliopsida > Malvales > Malvaceae > Abelmoschus > Abelmoschus esculentus. The sequence continues at coordinate 10,348,644 of JAUCBN010000033.1, forward strand.
AACTATGTTAACCGTTGACTTGAAGTTAGAGCATTCTGGTTCAATACTGGTATCGAACCAGGTTGCCCACTAAAAAGCTTGGTATCAAACCAAGCATCGATCCAATTTCGCTACTGGAGGTTCCAGTATCGAACCAGGTATCGAATCTGGTCTACCTCGATGACTCAATGACTTAAGGCTATGGTAGCCTGGTACGATACTAGTATCAAACCAAGAAGTCCATTAGGAGGCTTGACATCGAACCAAACATCGAATCTATTTTGCTACTGTCAAGGGTGATATCGATACCCATGTAATTGGTATCGGTACCCCTGCTCCAATTGGCAGGTTTTTAGCTTCTAGAACACTTAGACATTATATAAAGAGCCTCTAATCTAATCTCCAATCCTCCCTAATCCTTAAGAGACAATTTTCACATATTAGACAACAAGTGATAACTTACAATTCTATTGTCTTTAACCATTTCATCACCATATCAATTTTCATTTCCATGCTATGCCACCTTACTAGTACTATGGTCTCTAGTTTAGCTTTGCCTTAGTCTTATGATATATATGTTGGACCACATGGTTCATCACTTACATGATAATACACATTACAATAACTAAAGTTTTATAGGCAATTTTAACCATATCAAAAGCTAGCCTATTCATGATTTTGCCTTAAGGCTTACAAACCAAAGGCTCGATGGCAATATATACAAAACACTAACAAATCTCAAATGCATAAAGTAGTCAAAACATACTCACTATGCCACCATAAACTAGGAATTGGCTAAAAATGCAAAATACCATACATTGCTTGCTTGGTGTCCTTGCTCACGTTCGATCTCGATCTAACTCTTTAATCCGATTACCTGTTATTTTGGAAAGGAAGAAACAAATAGTGGTAAGTATTTTTTAGGTACTTAGTGAGACAGTCCTAGTTTAACCATATTATATACATAAAACATATAGTAAATAACATGCTTAATCCAAACATTATATCAAGTTCATGGCAATAAAGATGGCATGCTTCAATTAAGCAAATAAGTCAATTCATGGCATTAGCATCAATCAATATACAAGGTCATCAATTGTTAAGTATCATGCTTGCCACAATTCTAGCATACAATTCAATCCATAATCTATATGTTCATGCATTAGCTAGCATATAATCAATGCATGTACCTCATTTATCTTTTCTATTTCTCAAGCTTCATATGTCCTTTCTTATCAAGGCCTACTTATAGTCATATATTCAATTCCAATATTCGTGCTATTCATAGCATCAATTTTATTACGAGGCTCTATAGCAATTCATAATCAATTTCAATGCTTTATAAGTAAATACATGTGCATATAAATCACAATTAATTCTTAGTCTTTCAATTCGATTTCGTGTGATGTCTTGGTATAGTTAGACAAGATAAGCGAGTCAACAAGAGTGTCACGAAGACACTAACAAGAGTACCACAAAGGCACTAATAAGAGTACCCTAAGATACTAACAAGAGATACCTATGGTATCTAACAAATGGTGACTAACCACCAATCAAAGGTACCCAAAGTATCAACAAGAGTACCGAAGTACTAAACAAGAATGTTGAAGCACTAAACAATGAGTTTAGACCCTAGGCATGTCGTACTATCCATGACCAATTATCGACCAAGGCTCAAAAACATTTTCATTGTTCGTTTGATCATTCAATTCATATTAATCAAGTTCATGCCACCAAAAACAAGTATTCATCACATTCTAATACAAAAACATATATATCATGCTACTATCATATCATTCATATCATGTGTACATATAAACATGCATATCATGTTATCCATTCAATACTCATATCATTATATTCATGCTTCATGCATGGTTCGCGTACCTGGCATCCGCAGCCGCGTGCCGTTACTTACCTCGATACTTTCGAGCTATGCAAATGTACTAAGCTAGTTTTAACAATCTAGCAAGCAATTCATATCATCAATCAAGTCATTTAACATTAACCTTCCTTCCCTTTTTATCGAATATAGATTAGTTTATTTACATGAAAATTTAAACCAAATAAACAAAAGGTGGTTAGGACCCTAGGTCCTAACCCTAAGGTTTGTCACACTCACAATGATTCCAAGCAATTTAGGGATTGTAGATCGTGATCTCGTTGTCCCTTCTTCTAGCCTGCTCGAGCCTTTCTTCTTCATTGTCCTCTTTTCCCGGATTTTCTAGTAAACCATATTCATACAATAATACATTAGGACACATCATGATCACTTAATTCTGGTGATCTTAAACTTTAACTAATGTGAACATGTACATTTGTTCGTTAGGGATAATTTTGCTACCCTATAAAGAATCGGTCATATCTATTAGCTCCCATATTCGATTTTAGCCCATTTTACCTCTTTGGGAAAATAAGGAAATCCTCTACAAGGAAAAATTAACCTCACAATTTAATTTCTATCCAATCAATACCAGAATTCATTCAAAATAGAATTGTCCAGATTCGGGACTTTTCGAACAACCCTTACAGAAACACTTATAACTTTTTCTACAAAACTCCGATTAAGGTTCTGTTAATTTTCACTTAAACTAGATATATGGAAGTATTCTACTTCAAAATTTTAGCTCCTAACTCTATCAAATCCAACCTAGGGAATTTTTTTAAAGATGGCTACCCGAAATGATATTTCTAGACAATTTCGGCTAGTTTACATTCTATACATTTAATTCCTAATTCACAACTTATTTCCATGAATTTCCAGCACCTTCAAACATGAAATCAACATCTTAAAACTTATTTTACAGCAACTTATGAAATCAATCATCTCATGTGTGTCATTTATAATATCTCAATTTCAATCTTCTAACTTATTGTTCATGCTTCAAAGAAACTCATAACCAAGTAGATTCTAACTTTAGATTAAGCCTTCTAACAACCTAATCTATCACAATAGCTTCATATAATCATTCAAATATCCAATTCCTTAAATCTCCAAAATTTTTTGATTAAGGGAAAAAAACTTACCAAGACCTTTAAACTTGATTTTCTAGACCCAAAAACCTAACCATGCAAATCTTTGGAGCCCTCCTTCAATGACTTCTCTCAAGTTTTCTCTCAAAAACTCTTCCTCTCTTCTTTCTTTTCTTTTCACGTGAAAATATGATTGGGGAGAAAGGAAGATGACTATAATCTTATCACTAATCATGCAAAATGCTCCATTTACCTCTTTTTGTTATAACTAAGTTTAGTTTATTAGGGAGGGTAGTTTAGGGAACCTTTATAATATCATGCAATCTCTTAGTTCCTTAATTAATTCAATTTAGTCTCCATTCTAATTCAAATAACATATGATTTAATTAAATTCATGAATCTATTCGAATCATTTTATTAACCCGGTTTTTTAGTGTTACAAAGGGTGTATATTCGGTTAATTTGGTCATGCTGAATCAAATTATCCAAAATTTTTAGAATTTTAATCATTAACCAAATCGAATTAACTATAATTGAATTAACTGAATTATAATTATTTTGGTTAATTCGATTAATTTTTGAACTAATCTAAATTTATTATAAAATTTTAGGTAAATTACACAATAAATCATTAAATTATGCTAAAATTAATATTTTTAGCAACTAAATTTTCATTTCATAGATAAAAGTCTAATAACCATTTTATAATATATAAAAGAACTTTATTGATCATTTTATAATTCTTAAATTTTCAATGATCAAATATAAATGTATGTAATATATATAATACTTAATATATAATAATTTTAGTTAATTTGAATAATTAATCAATTTTTAATTGAATTAATTAATTCGTTAATTAAATTTATTTAAAATTAATTGATTGGTTAATTAATTATTTTAAGAGTAATATATAATTAATCGATTAATTTTAGTCGATTAATTTGATTAAAATCGTATAATACATTAATAGGGATATGTTATTAATTATTTTAATATTATTCTATATATAAAAAAACAATAATGCTCAAGTCAAATCTCTCTATTTTTAACTTATTTACTATGTAAATATAGAAATGAGGAATAGAAAAAGATTGGAAAAACTGAATATACAACTACTTTGGTGAAAATTTAGTAAATTTAATGTATGTTATTTTCCAAATCCACGTAAACATAGATTTTTTATTACAAAAACCGTTCCGTTTTGTTCTGTCTTAAAATGTAAAGTTGTATAACAAAGCAAATAAGGATCAGTTTTTGGTATTTGTACTAGATAAGAGAAGTGGCATTTGCCTCCACCATTGTGCTCCCCCTCAAATTGGGCTTTGAATTCCCCGGTTCTATAGCCTCTTTTGTGGGTGGTGCCTGCACATTGGTTTAATTTTAAGGGGAGGAAGGAGATATCCCTTGAGACACCCAGAGGGAAAATGGGTGCCTGCTGCTCCGCGGAAATACGATACAAAGGTAGACGACATGAGAAAGACGAAGCGGAGGACAGAGACGAAGCGGATGGGCATGCCGATAATGTCACTAGTGTAGGACATAATGGTGCCATTATCAGATTGCAGGGGTCCTCTTCTTTCACTTCGATGTACACTCGAAAGGGGAAAAAGGCGATCAACCAGGATGCCATGACTGTTTGGGAGGTTATTCTCATCATCCCTTATTATTCCGATCTATTAGTATTGCTCATCTGGTCCTAACATTATTGGATTGATCATCACTTCTTCATTTATTTATGTATCTCCATAAATAATACAGAACTTTACGGGCGAGAAGAACGTGTTCTTCTGCGGTGTATTCGACGGTCATGGTCCCTCGGGTCATAAGGTCGCACGGCACGTATGTGATGCCTTGCCCCTGAAGCTTTCCAAGATGCATCAGCCTCAGCATCGGCCTCGGGCTGGTGTTAGAAAGGACAGCGACAAGGACAACCGGCACAAAAAATGGGAGGCGGATTTTGTTAAAGCTTTCCAAGAAATGGATGAAGATCTTACCTCGGTTGATTCCCTTGATAGTTACTGCAGTGGCACCACGGCTGTAACCCTTGTTAAGCAGAACCATCACTTGATAATTTCGAACTTGGGGGATTCTCGAGCGATTCTTGGAACTAGGGACAACAAAAACCAACTTATTCCGGTTCAGCTCACGGTCGACTTGAAACCGAGTGTGCAAACTGAAGCCGAAAGAATCGCGAAGCACGGTGGCAGGGTGTTTGCCATGGAAGAAGAACCGAGTGTACAACGAGTATGGATGCCGGACCACGATTGCCCTGGTCTAGCCATGTCGAGGGCTTTCGGGGATTTCTGTCTCAAGGATCATGGACTTATCTCAACCCCTCAAGTTTTTTACAGGACGCTTACACCCAAAGACGAATTTGTAGTGTTGGCAACTGATGGGGTAAGGAAACATGCAAATTTTGATGGTTAAAGGATTAAATCCCGAATTCGAGTATAGTAGAGGGACCAAAACCGAAACTTAACCAATTTAACGCTGTCTAAATTTGATGCAGGTGTGGGATGTGCTTTCAAACAATGAGGTGATACAAATAATTGGCTCAGTAAAGAGACAATCCATAGCAGCAAAGGTACTGGTTTACTATGCTGTTCAAGCATGGCGAACAAAGTACCCGGGTTCCAAAGTCGATGACTGCGCCGTGGTTTGCTTGTTCTTCAAGAAACGACCTCCTGTGGCGACGGAGACCTTGTCCGAGGTCAGCGTACAGACAGCGAGCCACTTAGATGTTCCGGACCCTAAAGGCAAGAAAACCGAAGAAGGCGAGACCGTGATTAATTCCGATATAGTCGTAGATCCGAAGACGATCGAAGAAGTACATAGAGCAAATACTTATAAACGTTCTCGGATGAGTAGGCACAAAACGTCTGGGAATTCTGGTGGAGGAACTCAATGCTAATACTTGTAATATAGTCAAATTTCAAATTTGATTATTGAAAATTTTATTATCTTTTTTTTTAATAAAAAATTATAATATTTTATAAATATAGTATTGCATTATTATCTCTATTATTAAAAAAAACTACCGAGTGTTAATCGGTACAAATTTAATTAAAAAAATATTTAAATGCATTTCTTAAATGATAGTTAAAAAATTATTATTAAAAGCGAAACATAAAATTACCAAATTTAAATGCAAACTAAATCTAAAATTATGCAATAATTATATTATTATTTTTTGAATTCATACATTTAATAGTTATTTTTTATTAAAATCTAAAATTTAATTTTTAAAAAATATTAGACAATAAAATACCAAATTAAAGTAAAAAAAATAAAAGTACATAGTATATGGACTATGAGTAGAATTTTACCAAGAAAACACACAAACAAAGCCCATATAAAATGAAAATGGTCTACCCTCCTGTCATTTACTAATATAGCCTTCTAGAGAGAGGGCCCATGGGTTTGGTGCAGGGGCATTCTAGTAATAGACTTTCGCTTATATATTTTCGATTCTGGTATCAGAGAAGCTGTGGTCGCACTCGCACACACTCAGCAGCTCAGATTTCGAGAAAGAGAAAATGCCTTGCCTCAACATCTCAACCAATGTCAAACTGGACGGCGTCGACACCTCCTCCGTCCTCTCCGAAGTCACCTCAACGGTGGCCAAAATCATCGGAAAACCTGAAGCCGTACGCTTCTCCTCCTCTCTTTAATACTTACTACCTTCCACTTCTATGTTATCTATTTCTCAAGATTTTGTTGAATATTTGATTTCTGATTTCTTTTTGGTTGCTTATTTGGGAAATTATGCATCTTGATGTGATACTCTGGTCTCGTTGTTGTGTGTTTAAGATGTAGCCTGTTTGGTAAAGAATCATTGCCAATTTTTGCAGGGGCGGGGGCCATTGTTGAATTAGAATCTTTTTAAATTTATATATCCGTCACTGCATATTTGGGAAATTATGCGTCTTGATGCGGTGCTCTGGTCTCGTTTTGCATACACATTTTAAAAAAATGTATTTTTGAACCATTTTCAAATTTTAGATCCGTCCATGTTTGTCTGTTTGTAAATTTTAGGGACCAAACTGCATTTTTGATCAATTTATGGGTCCAAAATGTAAATTTTATCATTAAAGCGACCAAACTATTTTTTTTTCTTACAGGGGCTGGATCCGCCTCTGCATTTATGGGTATCTTTAGGATGGGGTCTTGACACTGATAGGGTACCATTAGAAAGATATGTTACAAGGGATGGACCGATAGGTGCTTGTGAGCTGAAAATTTCAAATTCATAATTTAAGTATTTTCTATTAGTAATCTAACTGTGCATCTCCTAAAATTTTGTAATTCTGCACTTCTAAATTTCTAATATAACTTAATAAGAGTTTGCAGTCGGACCTAAAATCCTATGTTTCCCTGGTTGGGTTGTTACCTTCTTCTAATTCAAGTACCTGTGGTTGTTCTCTCTCTATTTGAATGCTAGGAAAGAGAAACAGCTCTGTTGTTTAAACTCGGCTGCTCTTGTTTCTTGTTTGAACGAGCCTTTTGCTATATGCTTGTATGCATGTGTGTAAATATCGTTTTACCCTCTAGTATCGTTGCAACGGTTGCATAAGAATCTGATCAAATTTAGGCTGTATGCTGCTTGATACCAGAGAAGTGTTGCATTGTCCTAAATGGCTAATACTATAGTAGTTACTGCCATCTTGTCCATTTTATTTGTTGTATCCATTGTCGATCATTGGGCACATGGTAAATGTTTCAACTGTTCTGCTTGTGCGAGGCTTCTGAATGGCTTTGTTAGACCTTTGCATTTAGAGAAATATGCTCTTGCTTTAAGTGATTTATTTTCTTGTTTAGAGACTTGCTCTCTTCGTTTTTCTATGTCTGCCTCCTAAACAAAAAATATGGGCCAGATCAACCGATGCTTGTTTGGTCTGATCCTATTAAAAGAGCAGGAAATGTTTTGAATTGGCCGAAAACCTGTTTAATCAATAAGAAACTAGGAAAAATGCTTCTTTTTTTTACTTTTTTTTCCATATATCTAATTTAAGTGATGAGATTTTAACCTATAGTCTTTAAAGTTATACTGAAGACCATACCACCAAGTCAATTGAATACTGGCTCGGGTTTTCTAGCCTTGTTTTGTCTCATATTAACAAGCTTGAAGGAACTGTATACTGTTTACAGTAATGCATGTTTATCCATGGCATGCAATATATTGTTTGTTTGTGTGCAGTATGTGATGATTGTGTTGAAGGGTTCAGTTCCCATGTCATTTGGTGGTACCGAGCAGCCGGCTGCCTATGGCGAGCTGGTATCCATTGGTGGCCTAAATCCAGATGTGAACAAGAAACTGAGTGCTGCAATTGCTGGAATTCTTCAAACCAAGCTACAAGTTCCTCCGTCACGATTCTTCCTCAAATTCTTTGACACCAAGGCAAGCCTTCTAATTTTGCTCAATTCATGAGGATGAGTATGAGTTATTGTCATCTGTCTTTTCTCATCACATTTCCCTGTTTGTTTAGGCGCAACAAACCCAAGAATATGCACAGTGTTTGCATGCTTTACACCAGCACTAGATAATCTAAATAGATCTTTCCTATTTCATACTGTGAGCATAGCTCTCGTTAGCTTTCTTGTGAGTCCGACTTATGCCATTTCTTTGTCTCGTGGCCATGATGATATTTAGCACGCCTTTTGCTGTACTTGCTTATTGACAGTGCTGATACTTTGATTGTTTGGCAGGGTTCCAACTTCGGATGGAATGGATCAACCTTCTAAGTCTTCCGGTGTCTGAATATCTCAAAACATCAATATTGTCTTTTCAGCATGCTTTATTTGTACTGTGAATTGCATCTGACTAAATTCGGCCAGACACTTTATGGCATTATGCCGTTTATCCGTGTTTTCCTAGGATAATGATATGCAGACATTAACGAACACCGATTGAACGAGCATGTATGAAGTTTATGGCAAATGATTCGGTGTTTGGATTGAAAACTACTTTAATTTGTAAATCGATCATCTGCTAGTCTGTAGCAGGTCGATCGTTTAGAGTCGTCCATTCCTCTGCCACTGTAACTGGGGCACATGCAGCACAACATTATCTCGAAATCATATCTATTGGAGTTTTGAGATAATGTTTAACTAAAATGCAGCACATACCACATCTTAGGGTCCATTGCCCTGCCCCTTCAGTGGACTTGGGAACTTCCTACTCCACCTGCGCCATATGAAACTGGGCAAAGATGTGGTCAAATTCAAACCCACTGAAAAAGGTCCCACTTCAAGTTTTGCAGGTTATTCATTATAAAATTTTAAGTTTCTCTCTGAAAGTAGGTTCATGGCTGCTGCAGACAGGCACACGAGTAGAGGTTGCTGTTGTCTGGCTGTCTGCTGTAGACAGACTTTCCCTGGTTGAGAGTAGATAAGCACTTGTCCAAGGTATTGCTGTAGGTCACTTTGTCTTTTAATTATCAAGTCGGAATTTAATTAATCACTGTTATTGATGATACATACCTTAATATCGGAGGGATTTAGTGCAGCGTTTCTTAAATTATCAGATGCACTGTCTCTGGAGAAATTATATCATAGGCAAGTCTCATCACGCCATTCATGGACCAACCATAAAAAAACATTCATTTCATATTTTTTTTCATGTCATATTTTCTTAAGTGAATTTTCACTCATATTTACTATTAATTTATTTTAAAAACAGTTTTTCCTTGAGAAAATATATGACATAGAAAAAGTGATGAGATTGGTGAATTTTAGTGGTTGGTTCTATAGACACGTAATAGGACTTGCCTATAATATAATTTTTCCTCTGGCTTGAATCTAACACAAGCTATTGAGGAAAAAAACATAAGAACAATACAATCAAATACAGTACGTTTGAAAATGATAATACCATGATTTGTTTTGTCTGGAAAATTACACATAACTTGGTTGAGAACATCTGCTGAAACCACACCAGACCTGATTATTGCTAGAATAAGAACCATTCCCATGCAATGCAATGGACACGACCTGCAGCTGCAATTCCCTCCCTTTTCTTTTTCTTGTTTAGTTTCGAGAGACAAGGTTAGCAAGGGTAAAACCAAGACACCTACAGGAAAATGGATAAATTTGCTTACAAGATGAAAAGGATGCCTGGAAATTGCAGCAACACGCACCCGGATGAATATTCTTCATTTCGATAACCGAGAGCAAAAAGAACCGATGAAACTCAGGATGGATAGTGCTAATGAAGATCAAAATACGGCCATAGTGCTATCCCTCCTGAGCTTAACAGATTCTTCTGTACTAACATAATATTATCACCATTTGAGAATAAGAAAAAACAACAACAAGGTATAATAGCGAAAGGCAAAACCAGGTTAATGTTTCTTCTCTGATAACGTAGGTGGGGGAGTTGATAGAAAAGCAGATCTGTATTTATAGGGGAAATGTAGTTGCAGACAACGTTATTGCCTATTATCTCTTTTCAAAAAGATATATAAGATATGTCTGATAAAATATACATCGTTATTATTTTTGTATTTTAAAATCTATCATATTTTTTTCTGTCGTGGATGAATGTCACCACTTCTTTCCAGACACGATGTTATATTGAATGGAATGTAGATTGGTCTAAGACAATAAAATTCAGAACGTAAATTTATTTGTATAAAAAACATGATTAAATAAGATAGACTTTGAATACGGTTTCTTGTATGTATAATTTTTGCATTTGTATGAGTACATAATTCTAAATAAATAAATTTAGAATGTTATAAATGGATTGTTGCTTGAAAATTTAATATATTTAAAACAATCATATCTCAAATTCTTGAAAGAAATTGTGAATTTTAATGATTTATAATAGTGAAATTGGGTTGAATTCACACGTAAAAAAATTAAACTCCAAAGTTATTTAAAGATTTAAAAAAAATAAAATGTTTAAAATTTATTTTAAAATATAAATTAAAAGGTATAATATAAAAGGAGAGCACTACCTACAAATAGTGATTTAGGAGGAGAATATATTTTTTTTCTAAAAATTTTATAGAAAATGACTTAGATTCCAAAACATAATTAAGGATCACTTATATTCTAAAATTTGATTTGGATTAAATTATTCTCAAAATTTTCAATATATATTGCGGAGTTTAGAATCCTTTCTATTTTAAATGTTTATCTGGTAAAACTCATAAATATATTTAAAAATATCGTATTCAAAAATTATTAGATGAATTTAATTTTAGTATTATTCTTAGCATATCGAAGGACACTCACTTAGTGTCTATTTCTTTTATAATATTATTATAATCCATTTTCTAATATCGTTTATTTTTAAATTTATTTTTAATATATTATTAAGGATTTAATTAATTTTAATATTTTTTATTTGTATTTTAATTTTTTTTAATATTTATTATTAATAACTCAATTTTTTTAATATTTATTATTAAAATTTTAATTTTTTTCAATACTTATTGTTAGAGGTGTAATTTTCAATACTTATTATTAGGTTTATTTTTAATATTTTTTATTAGAGATATTCTTAAAATTTAATTTCCCTCAATACTTATAATTAGAGATCTATTTTTTTTCTAATACTTATATTTAGAGTCTCAATTTTCTATAATATTTATTATTAGAGACCTATTTTTAAAATTTATTTTTTTAATATTTATTATTAGGGGTGTAATTTTATCTCAATACTTGGTATAAATATTTGTTATTAGGGCATAATTTTTTTCCATTATTTGTTATTAGACATGGTTTTAAAATTTAAAATTTTTTCAATACTTATTATTAGAGATTTGGTTTTTTTCCTAATATTTTTTATTAGTGCATATTTTTTAAATTCAGTTTTCAATATTTGTTATTAAGGGCCTAATTTTTGGATTCACCTTGGGGCCTTTAAAATCTCAAGACCAACTATGCTCGGCTCATGACATCATATATGATCTCAGTTAATAAAATCCATTCATTTCGTAGTAATTTTTAAATAACTACTCACTCCTTATTTACATATAGTAAAAAGATGAAAAATTGATTCACCACTTCATATATGATCTCTGTTAATAAATTCATTCATTTCAAAATAACTTTCACGTAACTGCTCGCTCATTATTTATATATAATAAAAGGCTGAAGATTCACCTTAAGAAAAAAAAATAAGATGGATTAATCTGAAATTACAAATGACATAATGAGTTGAGTCTCTCTAATAATTTTTTGTGACATACACGTCTTACACTATTTAATTCATGTCATAAAGCTAAAAATGCCTCCAACGTTTGATTAGATAGTCATTTTGGCTCATATTCTCTTTTGGAACAATTCAAACCTCAATGTTTAATTTTTAGGTCAAAATAGTCCCTCTATGAATGAAAACTATCAATCAATTAATGATAGACAAATTAAAATATCGTGACAAATTTATATAACAATGCACGTTGATATCACAAACTTATCTCAACTTTTTGTAAATAATTTATAAAAATATCATTAGATTTCTTAAGTAAATATCGATTTAATATATGAATTATTTTGTCTCGGTAATTAAAAGAACGATTGTTTTTGAAGGTCACGAGCTTGAGTACCAATATTTATAGTATAATGATTAAACAATCAATGCCCAGTGATTGAGAATATATATTAGAACATATACTATTAAAAATATTTAAAAATATTAATATACATATAAATAATATAGGCATAAAGATAATTTTAACCGTTAACGTTTACAGTTTTTGTCGTTTTGGCCCTTATTCTTTTTTTGGGATAAATTTAGCCCTTAACCTATATCTTTTTGACAAATATCTTATTTTTTAACTAGCTTGATGACTGGACCGTTAAAAATTTAATGATGATACATATATATGGAATATAATTTTAAATGACATGGTATGTAACCTATCAAATGCATATATATATATATATATATATGAAATATAATTTTATTCTAATATAAAATATAAAATAATTAAAGTTCAAATAAAATATCAAAAGTTAATTAATTTTAAAATAAAATATTATTAAACATTCTTAACCTTAAATACGATAAAATCAAAATCCTATTCGAATTGTGTTTATATTTTTTAAGATAAGATTTTGATTCTATTGTAATTAGGGTTTAAGAATGTTTAATAATATTTTATTTTAAAATTAATTAATTTTTAATATTTTATTTGAATTTTAATTATTTTATATTTTATATCAGAATAAAATTATATTCCATAATATATATATATATATATATTTGATAGGTTACATTGCCATTTCATTTAAAATTATATTCTATATATATCATCGTTAAATTTTAACGGCCCAATCATCAAGTTAGTTAAAAAATAAGATATTTGTCAAAAAGATATAGTTTAAGGGCCAAATTTATCCCAAAAAAAGAATAAGGACCAAAACGACAAAAATTATAAACGTTAAGGGTTAAAATTATCTTTATGCCAATAATATATAACAATTTGAAGCATCGTTGTCATTAGTGAAGCGTTTTTTTTCATAAGTGCGCTTCTAAAATTATTATATGTCGTTTTTAATAGCTTAAACTCTAATCCTTGAATTTGAAACCTCTAATGTTTAAAACATAAAATTTATTCTCAAACCTTAAAATTTAACCACAAATTCTAACCTCAAAATCTTAAAAATCAGACATTTGTGATTTTTTATCGATAATAATTTATTATATAAGGGTAAATCTTTTATGTTTTAAAGATTAAAGATTTATTTTAGAATTTATGAAATTTATAATTTAAGATTAAAATTTATAACTTAAAAATTAAACTTTTAGGGTTGAAGATTCAAACTTTAATTATAAAGAGTAAATATACAAAGTTTTATAATCTTTTAATATATTTATATTACTCATCATGCTACCTTCACAAATGGACCATAATTTTGCTATACATTATTTATTTTGTTTTATTTATTTATTTTTCCCATCTCTTCTAACCTTTTATTTTTGATTTTTTCTTCAAATTGAACCAATGTGATGAAATAAAAATTATTTAATACATATGGTAGGTAATCGTTAGAGTATATAATTTATTTATTTTATAGCTTAAAGATTTAGTTTAAAGTTTAAGGGATCGTTTGATTTATAAAACGTAAGATTATTGGAATATTGTATTACTTGATACATTACTAGAATTATTATATTATCTTGTTTGGTTTGTTTAGTGGGAATAGAAGATTACCATATTTAGTTAAAAAAATATAAGATAAAAAATATATGTTTTACCAAATTATCCTTTACATATATATTTTTTTACAAATTAAGTTCTTAATATTAAAGTTAAAATCTTAAAATTATCATAATGTATAACATTTTTAGTTGCAACTTAAACCACGATTGCCCCCTACTATTTTCTATTTTCATAATTTAGTCTAATATTTTAAATAAAAATATATTTTTGTTCATTTTAGTCTTTAAAATCTATATTTTACCTTAAGATTTTAAAAAATAGAGCATAAAACTATTAAATTCAAAGACTCTACTTGTAATATGTACGTGTCAAATTTATTTTCTTACCAAAATTTTATAGAAAATTTAAAAAATATTTAAAATTTTTGTTGAGTATTTTCATAACCATTATCTTTTTATTTTATTTAAATATTAATTTTTTTTAAAATATGTGTAAAACTATTTAAAAATTAAATTAATATGAATTAAAATTATTTAAAAAAGTTATGCCATTTAAATATGCTACAAAGGATCCAAATTAAGAAAACTCATTACTTCAAGGATAAATTTGTCCAAGATGATAGAAATTAACAAATACCTATGGGAAGATAAGAATCAAAATTCTCGAAATAAAGACAAACCAAACATGGTAATAAGATTCTGGAAATAATTATTCCTCCAAGTAATAACTTTTCTACAAACCAAATACCCTCTAAGCGTTTAGAGTTTTAAGATAAAAGACTTAGATTTTATTTTTTAAACGATAAATCTTAAACTAAACCATTAAGAGATTGTTCGGAGGTTCATGTTCTTCGGATGTATGGTTTATCGGGATATATATGGTTCGATCGCTTTCCAACTTGTCTAGAATGGTTGGAACATGCAGAGCAATTAGTTTCAAGAGATATATTTACAGGTATGGTTGTTTTACTTTAGACTATTTAGAAAAAAAGGAATGTGAGAATGTCTATGTTCGTGAGAAAATCTTTCGACCAGACTTTTTTATTATGGCAAATTCCATGCAACTATATAAGAATTGCAAAGAGGTGTGGTTGGGATCTAATTTAACAGGATTAAAACCAAGCATATCTAAAGGAAAATAGAGAAAACCGATTTTAGGTACTACCTTAATATCTGTAGACGAAATGTTTCAGTCGAGTACAGGTAAGGGTGTAATCGGTGTGTTGGCTAGAGATCACAATGCATTGATTCTAGGAAGATGTACTCGAACGATTTAGGATGCAAGATCGACAGAGATAATGGAATGTCATGCCTTCTACTCGGAAATTCCATTTGTTCTTGATCACGGTTGAGACTCGGTTGTAATTGAAGGAGATGCGACAAATGTGATTAATTATCTTTTCTCTAATATGAAAGGACGATCAATACTAGCACAACAATTGATAGAAGCAAGGGAGTTGGTTCGTTGGCATCTTCATCTTCGGATACAATTTATTCCGCGTACAGTGAATAAGGCAACTCATTTGTTAGCACATTGGGCTTTTGAGGATTTTTTATGTGTTTCATTTGATTCTAATTATCCTCGTTGTATTGAACAAATTGTACTTGATGTGATTAATAGATAGCTTAGGTGGGTACTCTTTTCCTCCTTAGGTGTTGACATGAGACATATATCGCGACCATTTTAAAAAGCGGGTGTAAAAAAATAGCATGACGGTTTATTTTTAGAAAATTGAGTTTTATCGCTTTTAATTGTTAATTATGAAAATCATAGTTTTTATCAAAACGGGTCTTATTTTAATTTTAAAATAATTTTGAGTCGCTACCGACCACTTTAGTAGGTCTGACACCATAAAATAAACAAGAGATTCTATTTTTGAAATTCGGGTTCGAGAGTCGGTTACGCGTAAGGACGACCCTTACGAGTGTCCGAAATTGGTACCTTATTAATTACACATGATATTTTTGGCATTTTAAACAATGATTTCAATTTAGTCCTTCATTTTCAGATGAATTCTGTTTGAATGAGATATCCTTTTATATAAAAAAAATATATTTCTTGTAAATACGAGCTTAATTAAAATGTCCAATTACCTTAAGAAATTTTAACTCGTATTTTGAAGAAATATAATTTCTACTTAAATAAAAAAAACAATCTCTATACTCAACCAATTTCGCCATAAATAGCAGTACTTTATGAGATTTATGACTAGATTTAAGTGTTTTTTTAGATTCGAAGGTTATATTCATAAAATTTTTAGATTTTTAATTATAGCAAACATTAAATTATTAAATATAATAATATTTTTATTCATAAAAATTTTAATTTTCATCTATAATAAATAAAAATATTAAATATAATAAGATTCATATACATAAAATTAAAATATTAAATATAATAAGATTCATATACATAAAATTAAAATATTAAATATAATAAGATTTATATACATAAAATTTTTGAATTTTAAAATATTCAGATATCCGATCATAATGTAAAATCATTATTTGCCGATGATCTAAAATATTCATACATCTAATCCAAATTATCTAAAAATAAAAATAGATTGAATATTTAAAATTTTAAATTGGGTGAACGAATAAATGGATCAAATAAAAAAAATACACTACTGGAGCCTATAATTTGAAAATAAGTATCTAAAAGCCCAAAATTTCACCCCACTTATCAATTTGAAAATAGGCGATGATTCACTTTTAAAAAATTGAGATGAACAATCTTGATTAATTGGGATCATACATAGATGATGTGGTGAAAAATGTTCACCTAATAATTTTTCGTTTAAATAATAAAATATTTAAGATACAAGGATAAAAATATAAAATACAATATGATTATATTCGACCGTTAATCTCAATAACAACAAAATTTTATAATTTAAATTAATTACTATTAAATTCAACACTATAATTTTAGCACTTAAGTTTTCATTTTATCAAACAACACCTATATTACACATTTTTTTTGAATAGGGACGATTTTCCCATTTTCTAAAATGATAGGGAGTTATAAGATATTTACACCAATTGGATAGACTTGTGTTTTTAAGGAATGTGTTACAAAAATCTAGGTTAATTATGAGCTACTTTCTATATTTTTCTTTTATTTAATTACCCCTTCAAGTTTCTTTTATTTTATTTCAATTTATTTGTTTGGTAACAATTGTAATATCATCCTTCTACATTTAAAATTATTATTTTTTTGTATATACATATGAGGTTATTTTAATAATTTCATCCCATTCTAATTAAGATTTATATTTGATACACGGGTAGTGCAAGCAAAAGTTTCCCAAGTGCCTTAGTTTTAGGGTTAAGGTTAGAATTTAGGGTTTAAGGTTAGTATTTAGGGTTTAAGGTAATATGATTAAGGATTTTGGTTTTAACCTATAAATTCTAAATTCTAACTTCAACCCCTAAATTCTAAGCACAACCCCTCAATTCTAAAGTTATAAACTTAAAATCGTGACCTATAACCTCTAAATTCTAAACATAAACCCTAAAACTAAAGAGATCATTATTTTTTTCACCCGTGTATGAAATAATTACCCTTTGTTAACACTATTAATTTTCAAAATTTTAAATAGATTGAATGCCTAAACTTAGTATACTTTTAAATATATTTTTAAAAATACATTCGATAATCAATATCATCAGGAAATAAAGCAAATAGATATAACAAAAAATAGCTATTTATTAAAAAAAATATGGCCATGAAATATTGAGAGAAGTTATCTTTGTATTACTCGTGTATGAAAATTACACATTAGATCGGTCAATACAAAATAAGACCTTAAATTTTCCGTAAATACCTCGTCATAAAATATTTAAATTTCAAGCAATTTCCATCCAAATGCATCACTAGAAAAAAAATATATTTTTTAGCTTATCGTTCTAAAAAAAGATGGTAAAGTTTCGTTCGATTGTATTCTCATTGATCGTGATCTTTTTGATCCAATTCGTGACATGTTTAGAAGAGGATGAGGTAACCGTTGAACTTTCCAATAAAGAAGAAAAGGCGGTGTTCTATAAAGTTTTCAAAACCATCCTCGAGAGTTTGATAAACGACGGATTAGTGGATCGCAATGTTATAAAGGATAAAATCACCCACATTGAGTTTTATGAAGCCTATGAAAAGGCTAAAGAGAAGCAACATCCTTCAACAGGTGAAGTGGAAGTGTCCCTCGAAGATGAGAAACAAATTTTCTATGTAACTCTCGATTACGTGGTCGAAATGATGGCGAGTTCGGGACTGATAAATCGCGATGTCGTGTACAAAAAAGTCTTTCCAGGGAAATCAAAAACTTTAGCACCCAAGTATGATTCAATGGTCACTCAAGCCATTGAGAAGGCTCGAGTGGATGATAAAGATCGTTCTGATACAATTTAAAGGCTTGAAGAAAAAAAAAATAAAACTCGAAGTAAAGAAAAAGATAATGCTAATAATTCCAATAGTCGAAGTAATAAAGAGGATAATTTTGATGCTTCAAAGGAAGGGATGCATATGTAACGTATCGACTTGAACTGGTATATTTACGGAAAATTCCTATATATAATATATGAATTATGATTCATTTATACACAATATAATTATAAGTTTTATATTTTTTTTGAATCGTAGAACGAGTGAAATGGACGTCTACGATTAACTTTTTATTTTTAAATAATCTTCTATATTCTACTGCTAATCTCAATCATTCATTTAATTTATCCTATAATCTAACAAATATGTAAAATTTAATACTCTTATACTAATAAATGGATTGTATCCCATACTATATAATATTTAGGTCATTTTCTCCCCACCCATAACTTTGTTATTTTTCTTATCTTATCTTATATTTTATTTTTATTTTCATATTTATGTTTGATGGGTATTTATTCTTATTATCTAAAGTTATTTTTAAAATACTTCTTATTACTTCTTTATTAATTATTTTTTCTAATAATTGAAATATACGAGTCCAATAAAAAAAACGAATGAATAGATCTATATTAAAAAAGTAAATAAATCTTTGATTTATATGGATTATATATTAGTTGGTTTGAAGTTATATCTATGTTATAAAGATTATTACCTTTAGATTTTTTTTATAAATGCTACCGAATTTTTATTAAATTCATAGAAAAAAATATTATTACATCGTATTCAAAAAATAAAATAATTGGATTAAACAACTCAAAAATTTTTACAATTCAAAAACAATGTAAAAAGAAGATTTCTATGGAGATAAGCATACCAACAAAATTCAGAGGCTTCCTGAATCTCCTTCTCTCTGTCCAAACGAGACGTATAAGAAAGGAAGAAGAAGTTGTATGCGATCCAGACTGTCTTGCAAAAAGTATCGCTATCGCTACCCAGGATTGATTTCATTGGCAAACAAACCATCAACCGAGTAGGGATATAACTTTCCAAGTGACCACTGACAAAAACATAAATCAGAAATTAGCGTCGATTGAATCTTTGTGCGAACAACAATCGACCGCTAGGGGTATGTTAAGAACATGCCACAAAGACAAATAAATCAAAACGTAAAACAAAATCAAAAACATGTCATAAAGACAGAAGAAAAATCGTGTCATAAAGATAGAGAAAACGTACTATAGAAGCAGAGATTCTTATTAAAAATTAAAAATAAAACAATGAAAATAATTGATTGTCGACCACCGATCAAAGGGATTGAATAAAATGAAGAACGACTAAAAAAAATTTTTGAGAGAAAATGAAAAGCGGCTAGGGTTTCAGACATTTACCTTTAGATCTTTAAACATTAATCAATATCTCTTCAAATCATATATATATATATGGCATGCCAAAAATGTGTTTGGCTTATGTGGAGATAATACAAAACTTATATTTCAATTAAATTATCAATACGTCGAAGATGACAAAATAAAACATATTACTTCAAAATTTCATCTCTCATGATCTTCCGAAAGTAATATTTAAGATTAAATTATGAAGATTTAAAAATTTTATGTAATATTTTCATGATGAGAATAAACACACGTTACACTAATTTTTTTTCTTTAATCGGGTTTTGTTCAAAATATTTTTCTGGTAAGGTTTTTAATGAGGTAATATGCTATACTATCAAAGATGTGTATTATTTTTCTTTCACTGTAATTTTTTTCTCTAGATTTTTATCAAGGTTATAACGAGCACATTCTTTTTATGAGTATCCAAAGGGAAGTATTATGGATATTTATCTATATAAACTTCTATTATAATAAAAACTTTATCAATAAAATTTAATTTACTTTATCATTAAAAATATTATCTTTATTAATTAGACTTTAATGTGTTGCGTGGTTTTTACTTTAATGTGTTGCGTGGTTTTTATGTTTGTAAATAGATAACCTGATGGATATATTGTATACAAGTCTATATTAAGAACAATACAAATCTCTATCTTTCTTTCATCTCTTAATTTATTTATGTTCGTTATTTTATTCGCAACGATAAATTCATTTTATTTTTTTTTTAAATTTTTAGAATAATTTTATTATTATATTAGAATTTGTAAATTAATTTATAAATTTAATATTTAAACAGTATTATTTTACTTATTTACATATTCAAAAATTGTGGACCAATTTATAATTTGAGCTATAATTTATGTAATCGAAAGAAATTAATCCCCTTGTGTGAATGACATAACCCCTTATGTGACCCAATTCAAAAAAAATGACCCCTTATTCGGCAGGTCAGCCCCAATTATAGAAAGATTTCTTTTTCGAACTGAATTAATATCCAATTAATCAGTGATATCGACAGACAGGGACAAAACTAAGTGGGATAAGGTGCGAAATATTCTAATAAACTTGTGCTGGACTATAGGTTGAAGCCATTAGAATACATCAGAATATGCTGCTCAACCAAGGCTGGTTGGAAAAGGCCATGGTAAAACAGTGAAAATTCGAATTGAGTACTCAACTTCATCTTTTCTACATTCAACAGAAGGCAACTGCTCGGTCGGACTTGCAGGAGCCTGGCACTTTGATTGAATGCTCCTCCACGAGGGCGGTGCTGCGTAATGAAGAACTAAATGCCAGTGTGTTTTGTTGTTGTTTTAGTGCCTTGTGCTTCAAAGATGTTCCAAATCTATATGTGGAGAATAATGTTCATAACACCAAGGGAAATTAATTGGCTGCTAGTATTTTTACATATCAGTCGGATAAAAACTTTGTTCACTGGAAAAGTTGTCTAAGTTTGTCTAAGTGCAATGGAGAAGAGCGAAAAACGACACGAATAGTCAACGGGCAAGCTACTCTTGTTTCTGTGGATCATATCGTGCTGACATAGTACCCGAAAGTCGGTATTGTCTCTTTGGATGTTCACTACTGCACAACACTGGTACCATGGGTGTTGGTGCTGAACACCAAAAGAGAACAACACCGGCTAGTGTTCACAACGCCAGCACAAGGCATCCCAAGAAAACGAGAGTAACTTGCCGGTAGCCTGAATATGACAAGGTTTTCGAGGAAACTCTTGATGGTTATGTTGGCTTAAAACAGAAACTGAATTTCCAATAAAAAGGCCTTTTGCTTGTTCTTGTTTTGTGGGCAGTTGATGATGGGCAAGAAGAATGAATCATATTCCACATCACTTGAATGTCTTCGTATTCGCCGCAACACTCCATGTCCTTGTAAAGGCCAAGCAGCCCTTGTCTGTTCTCTGTCATTATTACAATATCAGCATAGAAACAGAATCCAATAGCTCTAATTAGCATGCATTTAAGTGGCTAAAGAGACAGCAAAAGGAGATATACCTGCAGCCTTTGGCCTGAGATGCATTTTGACCTTTAAAACTATACATTTCCTCGGAAAAGCAATCGAACGTTTAAAACTAAGCCATTGGCCTCTCCAATTTTCCATCTTTGATTCTTCAAGCAGCTCCACAGCTTCTCATTTTTTCTTTCCTACACAATATATATAAATACATATATTTGTATGCTTCCATTCCCAAATTTCCTGTTATCCCCATTAAACTAATGCTGGAGAGCAAAAGAACTATATGCATCCGACATGCAAGAAAACGACAATGATCAAGACAGATAAATGTCATGAAATTCAAGTCCTTGCCAACTTCAAAATTGTACTGTAAAGTATCAAATGCTATATAATCAAGACATGATTTATCCTATGTAAATCACAGATAATTGGGGTAAGAAATAAATGGAATTTGATGTTTAGATAATGCATGAAAAAGGTGAAAGTGTGTTTGTTAATGAAAAGAAACCGACAGTGAGTAGGAAAAGGTGTTTTGGACTTTGCATTTCCCATGTATGCTTACAACCAAAGATTCCCAATTAAAATAAATGGAAGGGAAGGGGATGTTGGGGCCATGGTCAGACGGTTGGTTGGATTTTCTTTCAATGTTTTTGTGTTTGTGTGGACACTACTCACTTTCAGCATTTTTAGAGATATTTTAGACTTTTTGAAATGGGGTGATTACATAATGTATTAAGATTGAACAAAACTAAAATCAAGTGAGGAGTTTCACTTAAGCTTTAGTTTGCTAATTGAAGAAGATTAGTTGGAAGAAGTATGGTGTCATTGGATCCTCCTGGCATTTAGCATCACTGTTTTTTTGTGTTTTTTTTTTCTCTTTTGGTTAATCTGCTTGGCTTTATCCTAAGAGAGAAGAGTGAAGCATATGCTTTGCAAGCATTTCCGGTAGAGGTAGAGGTAAAGCAAATTAAGTCTGCACTTGTTTGTAAATGTTACCAGAAGCTAAAAATTAGTAGGCTCTCAATTGAATGCATACATAAGTCTAGTCTTGACTGAACATATGCATTTCCAAAGGAACTCAAATTCTCATCGATGAATCAATAGCTTGAAGAAGCAAGGAGTTAAAGTTCTATGTCGATGCAGACTTGTTATCTCGGGATCTCAGCATTCGAAAATGACCCCCAATGTCTCCGCATTTGTCAACTCCGAAGGTGACCCTCAAAACCTTTCAAACCGGAAGCCTACATGATCTTGAGATCAGACATTATCAGATGTTACTGCAGGACACCCACGAGACCAGACTATAAAGGATGATACTTGAAAGTTATACCTATCTTTGTCCATTCATCCATTGGTATTCATTAGGCCTGAAACTATAGCATCACCAACAGTTTAAATTGGTTATAAATGTCCACCCGGATGAGAGGGAAAAGGGCTAGAACCACATAATACACTTGGGCAAGGCTTAAGAGGACAATACCCCTCTCTTCCTCCCTCTCTACTTTGATTACTGTAAGTTGAACTACTACAACCTCCATGGTCTATGGTCAATGTCTCTTCAATTTGGCATCAACAAGACTCAAGTCCAGACTATGACATCTCCAATAAGCTTGTAATGGTACCAAAAAATAATGAATACAAATGACCAACAATAAGGATTATTCAAAAAAACAATAAGGCAGCCTGATGAATGAAATGCAGAAGACAAGTTTGCAATGACAAGAACGAGGGAACAGAGTTATCTTTCTATTGTCAGATTGGCTAAAAGCTGCAAGAGGCTCAATAAACTATAATGTCACACAAGTTTGTTTTGATAAACTGCACCTTCATTGCAATTGCACTGCTTACAAGTAGAGCATGCATAACAAATAATGCTTTATAACTGGGAAGTTCATCCCCAAGAATCGGAAAGAGAAGGTCCGTGAGGCATGAACTAAAGACTTCAAAGTCAAATAATAAAAGAAATTAAAAACTTAAATGTCAATAAACAAAAAGGGTGGAAGAAGCAACTCCTCATTTAACCAACTAAAAGCATTAATATTCCAGAAACAATCCAAGCATTTAGTAACTTAAAGCCTGGTAAGTCAGTAACAACATCCAACAGAAAGACTTAAATTGCAGGAAGTGTTCACAAAATTTAGCTCACAATTTCATAAAACAATTCTAACATCTTTAGAATAAACTAATGCAGCAATACATATCTGGATATCATATGCTTAAGTTTTAGGCAGCGTTTTGGGCTGCAAGCCTCTTCCTGGCTTCCTCGATGACGGATAACTTGATACCCTTTCCCTTAGGGAGGGACACCCATGGCTTTGTTCCTTTTCCGATAGTGAATACATTACCGAGACGAGTTGCAAACTCATGCCCAGCAGAATCTTGAACATGGATTGTCTCAAAGCTACCCTTGTGCTTCTCCCTGTTCTTAATTACTCCAACTCGCCCTCTGTTCCTCCCTCCAGTGACCATGACAACATTCCCAACATCAAACTTGATGAAATCAACAATTTTGTTGCTTTCAAGGTCTAGCTTGATGGTATCATTAGCCTTGATCAAAGGATCAGGGTAACGGATAGTACGCCCATCATAAGTATTTATGTATGGGATACCTTTCTGGCCAAACTGAACAGACCGAACCTTGCAGAGCTTGAACTGCAGAATGCAAATTGTTATTACTAAAAGGGAGAAGAAGTTGAAAAACTTAAGTACTATCCTGCAAATTTGATAAATAGCAGATCAGATAGTATGAGAATTCAAACCTTGGTTTCATCACCAGTGATAGCATGGAGACGGAAACGCCCTTTGGTGTCATAAAGTAGACGGAAGTCCTCATTTGTTTTAGGAATGGACACAACATCTGGCAAAAGGTAGTAAACATGGTTAGGCAATTATCTGAAGAGAATATTTTTAGAAAGGTAGAGAGAAAGGAGCCAAATCCTGAAATGTAGCTTTAAAGCTAACTTGGAACAAAATGGTGCTTAATTAAACAATCTCAGCATGTATTCCATAAATCGGAACAGAATAGTCAATCAATCAGGCTAGTGCTCACAGGTATTTTATAATAGGATTCCGAAGTCATGTGAAAAACAGAGTAACCAAAACAAAGTATTTCATTCCACTAAATACTTTATCAAAACTGACAACATTTGAAGAGAATATTTATGAAGGCACAGAGAAAGGAGCCAAAACATTCAACAAAATACTTTGTATACTGAGAATACAGAAATATAAAAAATGACAAACTCATCCCAGGAAGTGAAGGTAGTATACATACCCATAAAACCAGCAGGATAGGTCTTATCAGTCCTAACCTTTCCATCAACCATAACATGCCTCTGCATGAGAATAGCAATGACTTCTCTATAGGTGAGAGCATACTTCAATCGGTTTCGCAGAATAAGGATCAATGGCAGGCATTCTCTGGACTTGTGGGGACCAGATGATGGCTTGGGTGCCTACAAAGATGAAAATTGAAGGGGGGAGAAAAAAAAACAGAACATTAATAGATGAACTTGAATGGAGGTGAAGTGAAGGGGTAAAGATTATAACATACAAAAGCACCACCAAGCTTGTCAAGCATCCAATGCTTAGGGGCATTGAGCCTCTTCAAATGTTTCTTCAACCCTCTAGCCTGTGTAACACACAACAAAGAAGACAAATTGAAAATGAAACTAAAATGTAAAATATATCAAAATGTCTAGCCATGTCAAACAGCAGAACAATGAAGATAGAGCAGGAATCTTATCTAAGTACCATAATATATCAAAGGCTAACTAAGCGAGGAATTAGCTAGATCCCAGCTATCAAGGCTTCGTTTGGGCATGCTTCCAAACGGCTGTTGGGCTGCTGAACGCAGAAGCAGCAGCCAAACAGTAACGCTAGACATGCAGAACGGCCAGATTTTGCCTCAAGCTGGAAAATCCACCTTCTTCCAAACACCCATTTTCGGTCGACGCCCATTCCACAATCTATGCAGAACAAATCCTAAGACTAAAGTTACCACCCAAAACACAGACATCCAAATGTCCGCCACTATAATGAACTATGGAAACCACAGGAAACCCATAAATCATAAACATTCCAAATCAAAAAAGATAGACGATTTTTCACTTGCTCAGAAAGCTAGTTCAATACGTATAAATACAGTGATTAAACAAACTAAACTGGAATATTCTAAACAGCGAAACCAATAAATTAACATAACTTATCAAAGAATGAATAGTAATTCAAGAAATGTTGTGGATCAAAGTTATGAAAAGCAAAAGAAACTGACCATTTGGGAGAAATGAGGCTGCTTTGCGCAAAGTCTGTGTCTTGCTAGAGTTTGAACACAAGAAACCCTAATAACTGTGTATATTAATAGGATGAGCGATACTATGTTTTATGGGCCTTAAACCCATATATGATAAACTTTGGGCCCATTATTCTCTTTTTATTTCAGGACTCAAGTTTATTTGTAGATATATAATAGTTGCATTTGATTCACGAGATATAAAATCATGATAAAAATAGATTTATAAAATATAAAAATATTATCAAAAATCTTATATTAATTTTAAAAAAAAAAGAATTTCATATTAATTTATTTAATTAATTTGGACGAGTTTATTAAATTGACTTTATTACTAGATTTACTTGTTTAAATAAAATTTACTTTTTGTTAATATTTTAGAACGTTTAACTTTATAAAAACTAATATATATTTCTTTCATCTTTACTTTCTCTCCTTCACCCAAATGCAATACAAAAATCAAAGTAAGATTAAGAGGGAAAAGCATTGATAGCAGGAGTGGTCTTAATAGAAAGCTTAGTAACTAAAAAAGGAAGAAAGATCTACCCACGAGTTTACGGTACAACGATCTAATTTATGTTTAAAAGACGTCAAGTTTTAAAACTCGTAAAAGTAGCCTCCTAAAACATTAATATTTTAAGTTGTTTAGACAAGTTTGAAACTTATCATCTTTTAGCCTTAAATTAAATTAAATTTCGCAATACGTCGGTAGAAACTTCACATTTCACAAATCCATTGACATGCCAAAACAAGATCGTCACTAAACATTGTCAAAAAATAAAAGTGCATCCCATAAAATAAGCAGAAGTGATCTCCTTTGCAAGATATAGATCAAATTCAATGGGGGTGGTTGCTTATCCATATAGAACATAGTGGAACCCAAGCCAGACCTTACCAATCCCACTTGACTACTTTCTGTGGTAGCTCTGCTATGGATCACTCTATCTTTGACCATATATAGCTTCCTCCTTGGCTTTCCTTTGTGCTTCCCTTTTCGCCTTCCGTCGAGCAGAATCAGCCTGCACTTTCTCAACTACCATGCTGAAACCAGGAATTGTCCTGTCCAGTTTGTTATAGACTTCGCTGCTAAGGTTACTAAAGGTTTGGAATAATCTCTGCAGGCATAAAAGCACAGAGGTTATAAAATAAGAGCTCGTGGAATAAATGCGACTCACTGTCATCATATTAGAAAGATAACCGGAAAAGCTTATACGGTACTACCAAAGATAGATTATAAAAATCATAAGATCATGTTAATTTAACAAAGAAACATATTCAAGAATTCCTATGATGGTCATACCAACGTGAAGAACTAATATACATTGAAAGCAAGGTAAAATACTTTAGTTATCGAACTTGCAATTTGAACAACATCATACTTGGAAGAGATTACACCTTACCTTGACATCCTTATTAAAATGTCTAATGTATGGAGGACCAGTTGTGTAAGTGCCAAGAGGTTCGCGGTACCACCCTCCACCATATGTAATGTCATCCATTGCTTGCTCAACACTTAAAACTTCCCATGGCCGTAACCCAGGGATAACTTTGGCCAGTTTTCGACTGCCTCACAGAAGCAACTAAATTATTAACATTTTTCTATATATAAAACAATTTCAGCAATATGATGTACACTCATCTTCAAACACCAAACAAGATAACGTAGGCTAGAAGAAGAGAAGTAAT
The DNA here is from genome assembly GCA_035048815.1 of Abelmoschus esculentus. Taxonomy (NCBI): domain Eukaryota; kingdom Viridiplantae; phylum Streptophyta; class Magnoliopsida; order Malvales; family Malvaceae; genus Abelmoschus; species Abelmoschus esculentus. The sequence continues at coordinate 10,376,441 of JAUCBN010000033.1, forward strand.
ACCGAATATCTTTTGATATGTATTTGTTCGGCATATGATCAGATTCCAAAACAGTTGTCAGTTCGGAGCCACTAGCCCAAAGAAATAGAGCATGGCTAGGAATTCTAACTCCAGGCCATATGCCATCATTAGCTTCTAGAACGGCCAAATCACGCCTTTTGCTCTCTATAGCTTCTTCTTGAAGCTGCTTATAAGTTTTCTGCTCATGTCCTCTAAGGGGAACCCAAGGAGGTATACCTTTCTGAAGTTTATGAAGGAAAGCTGTTGCTGCCGCACCAAGCCTAACTGGTCATCAGTATAAGACAATAGTAAATCAGACCATTCAGATGCAATACTCAGCTAAATGTAGCACATTTGATGGTATCGTGAAGATAAAAGAAGAAATCATGCCTACAACATTATAAAGTGGTTTTTGCTCTAGATTCCAAATGATTGAGACAGCTAACCTTAAAGTTCTGAATCTTGTATTCAATAGATCATGGTATTTAAATGGAATTCCTCGTTCAAGTTCATGGAAAAAAGCAGGCGAGAAAATATTTTGCCAGCAACAGTATTTATTTAAACATGCCTCAACCAAATATAAAAACATCATATAATTTTAAATGGATTTAAAATAATTAAGATTGCATTCCATCATCCATGATCATTTCAATATTTTCTGAATCCCCACGAAAATCACCTATGTGTCATGACAATACACATTAAACTTAGTTCACCAAAGTTGTATTTGACTTGGATAATTAATACCATTTCAGTACTTCATTCTGCAGTTACCCTCAAAGAACACTAACAAAATATTAACTAGGTGATTTATAGGATTCCCAGGGTATACAACTCTGCTACCTGTTTCCACATACAATAATCAGATTTACACAAAAAGCACAAGTAAAAAGGAAAATAAACAAACCTTCCCAAGTGGCTATTGCAGGTTCCAAGCCGTAAACCATATGAATAGGTGCCCATTCATCCATGTCCTCTCCCCAAATAAAAGTGTTTTTATCAATAATCCCACCACCCCAAGCTGTTTTGAGGGTTATTAACTCACAAGGACCTCGGGTTCGACCCAGCCTATCCTTATAATACCATCCACCACTCCTCATGATAACTGTATCCACAAATATCCATGTAATGATTGGATAGTACTACTATATAGAATGGAAAAGAATCCAGAACATAAGATGAAAACAAAAGAACTAAAGAAGAATGTATAATCAACATCTAACTTTGAGTTTGACCTATGGTATTCATCCAACTATAGATTAGAGGGATTTAAATAGAAGCCGGCAAACACAAAGTGTCTGCAACCGCGGTTGATAAACGCAAAGAGACTGTAACCGCGATTTAAATTCCTCTAGAAGTTACGGAATTCAAAAGTTCTAAACAATTTGTAGCAGAACCAGGCAAAACAGCAATGTACATTTCAACATATAAACTAAACAGCTAGAAAAACCCTCCTGGGCACTAATGCTTGAACTCAGAACATGTTCAAAATTCCAGACAAAATCCAAACTTACAGTCATAGTAACGCTTCTCGAGCCGCTTATAGCCGATGGCTTGAGCAACATCGATTGGTCGACCCGGGGGATAAGGCCTCTGCCGGAACCCCCAAAGGCCAAAGAAGAACTGTTTAGTGAAATCCCAAAACTTATCATCACTCTCTTCCCTTGTCTTGATAGCTTTTCTAGGCATAGGCCTCCCATCCAACCCAATCACGTGTGGAACCGCTTGCCACAGCTTCTTATCTTCCTTCCTAAACGGCTCTTCATTCTCTTTAAGCTCCATTCTGTTGACCTCATCAGCAATTTCCTCAGCTCTAGACAAGAACTGAACCACGGGACTTGACCTGAAATCATTCCACCATTTCTCATTCTCTTTAATTTCATCCTCCGTCGGATTCTCTTTCTTCTCGAAAAAGGGGTCTTCGTTCAAAATCTTTTCGACCTCTGGAGTGTGCCTGTGGTCAGGGAGGTTCTCGCATTCCCAAAAGAACTGGTCCAGCATCTGCTTGTAGGTTCCGGGGTTGTCGGAATCCGGGTCGGTTTTCTTAGGCTTCCGCTTGAAGAAACTGGAACCTCTTATGGAAGCGAAATTTGGAGAGGTTGAAGATGTTTTTGGGAGGAATGACTCGGCGAGTGAGTGAAGATTGATGGGTTTGATCGGGTTTTGAGGCTTCCTAAACCAGCTTTCGAAGGGATTGAAGTTTATTGACGCCATTGGAGAGCTTTACTTGTAAGAGTTCTGGGTTTTGGTAAGTTTAAAGGAAATGGAGTTTGGCCGGCAACGAAGAAAACTGAGAAATCAGAAAAGAACTGAGTTTTACCAAAAGATAAGACTGACGGCGGGAGGGGTATTACTGTTAAGCCACATTGAAGTTTATGGGCCTAACAAAAAAGATGAGGCCTAAATTCTGTTGGGCTTGCCTTGAAAACGCATATAGGAGTTTATAGGGGTGTTCAATCGGTCAGTTCGGTTAATCGATCGAATCGAACTTTTAAAATTTCATTAACCAATTTTTTTATATTAAAAGTTAACTGAATTAAAAAAATTTAAAATTTTTTAACTGAACCGAAAAAAGTTCAGTTAATCCGATCGTTTAATTTAATCAATCGAACTTTTAGGCACTGAACTTTCAAAAATTAATCAACGAAAATGGTCAAGAAAAGATGAATTTACAAATAAAAACTTAGAAAAGCTAATAGTAAAAGAAATAAAAACAAGACAAACTATTTAGAATGATTCAACATTCTCACTATTGTTTACATCTATTACCTTAGTTATCTAAATTAAGAATTTTCAAAAAATTACTAATTTTTTTCTAAAGGTGACAACCTTATAACCTAGACTTATACATTAAAGTCTAATGATCCATTGTTTTTTTTTAAAATAAATACAAATAAGCAAACTCGGAAAAACCTCACTAGGCAATTTATTTGCACAAAAAAATTTCACTAACCCCCTTACACTTAAAAAAAATTATATAGAAGAAATTTAAAATAAAATTTACAAGATTTTATACAACTTGAGTTCAAGAAAGTTTGATATATGCTTAAAGGCTTTGTAATTGTTGACTTCTTGTTGAAAAAAGTTTGGAGACTTATTTTTACACTTTCTTATTGATTTTATCTGTTTGGGTAGATGGGATAATCAATAAAGTTATTGTGTTGTATTTTTTCCGTAATAAATATTGTCCAACAACATAAAGTACTAGTACTTGAACAAACATATTAATATTTGTCAAAAAAATTTTGTTAAAGTAAATGATTACCGATATGCGGGCAAGTGTATTAATAAGAGGTGATTAATTAATAAAGGATGTCAATACAGGTAGTACCGTACTCGTACTCATTTTGTTAACTAGAATTTTTAGAACATTTATTTTAAATATTGTATAAGTATTAGTTTAGTTGTATCGATACGTGTAATTAATCTTTTTAAAAACAATTCTAAAAAATTCTTACAAAGAAACGATCAAAACACTAAATTGAAAATATTTTAAATTTTTTGAACTTCGTATCAGGACGATTAAGGGTGTAACGATATTCAAAGTAAAAATTTGTTTTTAGATATAAAAATTTAGGCGTAAAGATAATTTTAACCATTAACCTTAATAAATTTTATCGTTCTGACCCTTATTCTTTTTTTGGATAAGTTTAGCCTTTAACCTATATCTTTTTGACAAATAACTTATTTTTTAACTACCATGGTAATTGAACCATTAAAAATCTAATAATGATGACATGTCATATGCATATGATAATATATTTTAAATAACATGGCATATAACCTATCAAATACACATATATATGTGAAATATAATTTTATTCGAATATAAAATATAAAATAATTAAAATTCAAATAAAATATTAAAAATTAATTAATTCTAAAATAAAAGGCTACTAAACATTCTCAAACATAAATACGATAGAATCAAATTAATTAATTTTTTTAATATAGGATTTTGATTCTATCGTAGTTATGATTGAGAATGTTTAGTAGCATTTTATTTTAGAACTAATTAATTTTTTAATATTTTATTTGAATTTTAATTGTTTTATATTTTATATAAGAATAAAATTATATTTCATATATATATATGTATTTGATAGGTTAGATGTCATTTTATTTAAAATATATTATCATATGCATATGACATGTCATCATCATTAAATTTTTAAAGGTTTAATTATCATGATAGTTAAAAAATAAGTTATTTATCAAAAAAATATAGGTTAAAGGGTTAAATTTATCCGAATAAAAAAATAAAAGCCAAAATGATAAAAATTATAAACGTTAAATATTAAAATTATCTTTATGCCAAAATTTTATACCAATACAACTATACACGTACAATTACCTTTTAGCCATTAAAACAAGTTTGATTTCCATTAACAGAAACCCGTACCAGAACGGCATAGGTCATACCGATTTTCAATTATTAAACTGACTATGTTGAGTATCCAAACACTTAAAAATATTCAGAATTTATATTTTCACTTGAAAAAATATTTAGGTTCAAATGTATATTAATTTTATGAGCAAATTAAGTACCTTAAAACTTTATTTCTTTTACACTTTAGTCCTTGTTATAGCAAAAAAAAATGTTTTAACAATTATAATTTTTCATCAAATTTCTCTAACTAAACGGAGAAAGACTTAAATGAAAAATAAATACCCAAGCTATATCTCTTTTGAATTTTATATGTTTAAAGTTTTTTTAAAAAAATTAACATCTAAAGTTTCAACCGTTATAGTTTAAGGTATTTTGTAGTTAATTATCATTAAAAATCTATTAAAAATTAAAAAAAATGACACATGTCATGTTTTAATATATATTTTTAATTATTTTTTTATTTTTAATAGTTTAAAATTTTAAAAAAGTAAAATTCTTAACATTCTTAAATTATCCCCATATCCCTAAATTCTCTAATCTTTACTATTTTTTTTGCCATCAATCATCATTGCCAACCTCACCCTCTTGTTCTTTGGAACCAACCGATAATTTTCTCCAATGCACCATCGTAGAATGTTAAATAGTTTTTCCATTAACACATTGTTTACCAATTTTTTGTGACGAAAAATTTGGTGAAATGTCTGATTTGATCCGATGATCGAAAAGGTGGATTCTGCGATGATGATTGGCGGCAAAAGTGACGGAGATTTAGGTTTTTCAGGGATTTTTATGGATTTAAGAACTAATTTAAAGATTTTTAGACGTTCAAGATTTATTAAAAATATTTTTTTAGTTTTTATAATCAATATTCTCGTCATGTGTCTCATTCAGATTGGACAACAATTTTTCTAAACGATCGTTGAAAGTATGACACATAAAATTGTAACGATTGAAATTTTAAACATTTGTATTTTATAAAAAAATCCTAAAGACACTTGAGTTTAACAGAAAAGTATAATTTAAATATTTATTTTTACTTAAACTGCGAGAAAATAAATATAAAAAAAAGACATGACAGAGTATAAAATAAGGACATGAGAAGTCGATTAAAAAGTTCAGGTTACCAGAAACGCCAAAGCCGATGAAATTAAAGCAACAATGAAGAATGGAGTCCTCACTCTCACAATACTTAAATAGAAGAGATGAAGCTTGAGTTCAAGTCCTTTGAGATCAGAGGCTAGATTTTTTTTCGAGAAAATTTTTTTTGTGTGTGTCTGTGAAGATGATGAAATAATAAACTTTTAAATGTTTGAGAGTTAAATTTAATTTTTTTAATTAAATTATCATATTATCATATTAATAGAGATAATAGAGTTTAATAGTCGGGCGATTAAAACCATAAATATTAAACATATAAATGATCAAAACAATATTCTTTCAAAATTTATTGACCAAAACAAAACACCCATGAACAAAATAGACTACTATTGAAGATTACCCATAAATAATTGAGTGGTAGGCAACACCGAAGGCAACGAAGCAGGAGTTTGATGTTCTTAAAAACACCTATAAAGCACAAATACTTTAAAAGGAGGTTGTCTCGCGTCTTTGATACGCCTTAGGGTCGAGGAAGGTATAAAGAGGATATTTGGACGTTTTAATTTTATAGGAGGAGGTCAAATTTTAGCGGGGACAGTGAATAATTATTAGGACAATTTGAGGATATTCCTGAATAAATTTATTTAAAAAATAATATATACATTATCTTTATGAGGAAGATATTAAAAATCAATAAACTAATCCAAACTTAAAAAGTTTTTATACCCAACTAAACTCAAAATTTAATAGAAAATAAAACACAACTAAAGCTCTAGTCCGCACATAAAAATTGAACACACAAACAAAAAATTACTAAATTTAACGCTAAATCAAAAAAAAATTACAAACTCCACGTACACTTGATCTCATTCAAAAGATAGGTAAAAATCATTTGTCTCTATATTATAGTTCATCTAGGACTCCTATTGAAATTTTTTAAAAAATTAGATTTTAAATCCTAACCCTTATTTTATATATCATAAACCCTAAAACCTACACCTTAACAAATACAGTCTATCTCTACTTCTTTTAAGCTCTAACCATCAACCCTAACCTAGAACCCTAAACCTCTCATTTGAATCAGAGGTACATACAGAAACATAAAAAAAGGCATACAATTTCTTCAAATGATCAAGACCAGCTTGTTTCCTTATTTTCGGTGGCTAAGAATATATATATATATATATATATATATATATATATATATATATAACAACACTAGATTAAAGCTTTTCCATATGGATTGACATTATGTGTTGAATCAATTTCTCCAAGTTGCAGTACAAAGATCCACCTTCCTTGACACTCTCTTGAGCTTGCTTTGAAAGTACCTCCATTGACTTGATTATCTCTTCTCGCTTATCTTCCATCAAATCTCTCACCATTTTCTCAACTATGGATCTGTGGCAGCTATCTTTCATGTCAAAACCCACTCTCCACACATCACTCACGCATCTGCTGTTAACTTGTTGCAGTAAATGCAGGCCAACAAATCATAGGAACACCTGCATAAATACTCTCCAAGGTTGAGTTCCAACCGCTATGAGTCAAGAATGCACCCACAGCCGAGTGAGCTAAGACCTCCTCTTGTGGTGCCCAACTCACTATCAACCCCCGATCTTTCGTCCTTTCTTTTAGTTCCATCAACTTTTTACTTGGATCATCCTCTCCGACAAGGGAATCAGACCGTATGACCCAAAGAAATGGTTTACCACTGTTAACCAAGCCATGCCAAAACTCGAGCATTTGGTCACATGTGAAGGTCACTATACTCCCAAAGCTAACAAACACAACTGATTTTGGTGGGTGAGAATCAAGCCAAGTGATACAACCCTTATCTTCTTGCCAAAGAACGCTTTTTGCGGAGACTAAAGTTGTTGGGTCCTCGTCCTTGATACATACATTTGAGAGAGCATGCAAAGGGCCAATGGTGTAAATTTTGGAGAAAATGGAACCCAGTTTAGATAGCATGGGTGCTTCTAGCTCCTGGAAGGTGTTGAGTATTAGACCAGATGCTCGTCGCATGGCCGAAGCTTGGGTGATAAAGAACGTGTACACTTGGTCGTCGGCTCTCTCAAGCCTGCAAATACTAGGAAGATCTCGGCGTCGTAAGACATTCTCCAAACCCGGAATGCAGGTCACCAGCTGATCCATGTCTTTATCTGCAATGACATCAAATCATAGTAGTTTCAGATTATTTAAAAATCCAAAGAACAATATGATCTTTTATTCTATTGAGGTTTATTGTTAGGATTAAATCTTTGTTTAGCGCATGTACTATTACAAGTGCCTTAAAAGCGCAGGGCTAACATAGTACTATACCCTTTTAATTTATGTTGGAGTAACAAAGTCTTAATGACCACACATTCAGCATCAACCGTTTGTTCCTTATCTAGTCGGCTAGAATTAACAAATTCCTAGAAAATTCCCCCCCAAAGGCCGAAACTAACCTTGCAATGGAACTTCACCTTCTTCAACGAGCATGTACAGATGGAAGAACGTCCAAGTGCAGCACGCACTATACGTTCGGAATGCTAAGATGGGGACTCCGAATTCCTCACCGGCATCCATAGCAGCACAGCACATGATCCCATCCGCTATTATGCACGTCGGAGGCTGCTGCTGCATCCGAAGAGAAACCAGCACTTGGAAAAGCGCGGGCTTCGCTGCATCCCTCAAAGAGAATAAAAAATTAGGGACGGTTCTTCTGTGACGTGGACTATCAGGCAGTAGACCATCGGGGATTGTCACGAAACGAAATCTAGGGAACCGGCGGGAGAAGTCCTGGGTGTCGATAGAGGAAAGGAGACTTCTGTTGACGTATTCGGTATTTATGAAGGTGATTCGGAAACTAGCATGGCTGAGAAGCTCTGCCAGCTTCAGCATGGGTTTTACATGTCCCTGGGCAGGGATTGGAAAGATAACTACATGGGGTTCTCCTCTCTCCATTTTTTTAAGATTTTTCCCACTTCAGTTAGGTCCTCAGCTATGTGAAAATACTGAACCATATATAAAAGATAAAACACGGTAAAGTGACCTTCCAAAATGACGGGTGAGATAGGAAGAGAAGGTTCGGTAAATTATTTATGAACTGTTTCTATAATATTAGTTTATTAAGTTAAGTAAAAGGACAAGAATAACGTCCAAAATTAGTATATAAAGATTAATATTGTAGATTAGTTTAAAAAATAGATCGAATATTAAAAAAATTAAAAAAAATTTAGGTTTGAAAATTTGCTACGTATGATAATATATTATTACCATCACAATGCCTAAAATTAATACGTAATTATTAAGAAACAGAAAAAAATTAAATTAAACAAAACTTTAATTTTTAAATGCATGTACGTATGACAATTAAAATTATCTTAATATTCATGTCAGTCAAAAGAGATGACACCAAGAGATCGAGATGTCTTTCCCAAATATGAAAATTATATATAATAATATAATAAATAAAATTATAAATTATACCATGTACTATATATAATATAGTATAATAATATTATGGTATATAAGATATAATATACTATTATATAAAATATAATATATAAATGGGTAAACTTTTTAAAATAGTATATATAATAATATCTAAATAGAAAATTTAACAAATATATAGTATAAAAATAATAATAATAATGAAAAATAAATAGAAAAGTGACTAAATAATAAAAAACATAAATGTTTTAGGGACCACAGAAGACATTAAACCATACAAAAGGATTAAAATTATGATAACAATGAGTGCGGGGGAACATTAATGTAATTAACCCATTTTACTAGAGCAATTCGGATCTAATTGAAATGAAATCTTATTTTTGAAATCAAAGATAAAAAAATGCGATTGTAAGATTTTGAAAACTAAAAAGGACTAGATATGCCATAAGGCCATGCGATATACCAATAATGAAAAATAGGTTGGGACAACGGGACTCAATGTGTTTTTATGCCAAAATTTAACCGCTACTATTTAAGTTAATTTTAACCAAAAACAGTATATTTCATTTGTCGTTTAAAAAAATAAAATTCCTATTTTTCTCTATAATCTTTCGTATTTAAAGCTATGATATTTCGACACGTAATATACTAAACTGTCAACGACTATAAAAATGATCATATCACCATTAATGAAGCATGTGGTAGTTGGTACTAAAATGAGCTTAATTGTCAGAGTGCTAAAAATGAAACCCCACACGTACGACACATGATAAGTAAAATACGTCGTTGGACAAATAAATAATAAAAATTAAACATACAAATAAAGCACAATTTTATTAGTCTGGTCTAAACTCCTGCTTATACGATATTCTCTCATGTTTTAAGATATCCTGATAAATCAATTTTTTTTATTTATTTAAAAATATCACGAATCCTTTCCACCACGTTATTCGTAATCCTAACCAATCAAAATCATCAATCTCATATATTTTTAAGGTGAATCATCATTTATATCTTACATATAATTAGTGAGCGGTAGTTATCATGTAATTACTTAAAGACGAATCCTTTACTTGTACCTATTTCAACAGCTCTGCGTTTCTTCTCTTCCACAAATATTGCCTACAATCGTACGTGAAATAAAAATTATTAATTATATCTAATTTATCGTATTATTTATAGTTTTAAACAAATATTAATATAAAAAAATAAAAGATAATATTTTTTAAATATAAGATACAAGTACGTTAAGAATGCAAAATATAAAATAAATTTTATAATATAAAAAATATGAAAATATTACAATTTATGGTTAATTAAATAATAAATTCTTAAAAGAGTAGTAATATTATTTATTTAAAATTCTTTTAAGTATTAATTTAATTTTTTTATTTGAAAGTGATTATAAAATAATATTTGTTCATACAAATTCTTAATTTTTTGACAATACATACGTTTTATAAATAAAACAATTAAACTCGAGAGCATAATATTTTTTACCAGACAGTGTCGTCCTTGTGTAAGGGTAGGAGGGGCGCCTGCCCAGAGCTTAATAAAGTTAAAAATAAAAACAAAATAGATAAACAAAGATGAGAGACAAAAGAGAGACTTGTATTATATTCTCAAAGTAGAGTTGTATACAATGCTTTCTCCAAAAGTTTATATTTATAAGTATAAGAGGGAAATATTAATTTCAATGGTATTAAACCCTAATAAAGTACATTAAAGTCTTATTTAATATATGGATCATATCCACCATAAATAAAGATAAGGTAACCTACTACGTTAGTCACTTTCGTTTACTTCATACACTTTTAGTCACTGATTTTGAAAAATGACCAGTAAGGTCACTACTGTTTTTGGGGTGTAAAGTTTGATCACTCCAACGTTAAGTGACGTTAACTATTGACGAAAAGATAATCCGTCACAATAAAAAAATAATAAATTACTTAAATAGTCCTTAAACTATTATTATACTTTTGTTTCATCTTTAATTTGACTCTAAAAAATTTAAAACTGTATATTTTTATCATCTTCCATAAAAAATCCTAACCCTTATCCCAAACCACAAAATCATCACACAAATAACATTGAAACAAAAATTAATACTGAGGTATTAAGTCAAAAAACATGTTTACAAGTTGTATCGACATGTATAATCACTTTTGCAGTCTAGATAAAATATAAGGATAGGTGAATTTTCCTTCATCATATCCATGCACTTACAATATTAGCGATATAAGTCCAATGTGAAAACCAACATCTTACATTCAATAATAAACATATTAGGATAGGTTCGTTGCATATAAGTCAAACTAAAAAAAGATCTATAAAGAATAGAATCGTTGGTTTTAACGAACTACATGGAGAAAAAAGATATCTTTATGTCAAGGGGTTGAACACACCTGAAGTCAAGCTTTGAGATGGAAGCGCTACAATGAAAGTGGTTCACTTTATGAAATTTCTATGAATGCTATTATAGTTAGTACAACAGAAAGTTGGTTAGTCAAATTAATCCAAGATCAAGATAAGTTTTTATTTTTCTTCCTTTCCTTATGTTATAAAAGGAGAGTTCTATTACTTGTAAATATATCTTTTTGATTCTATAAGAAAAGTATCTTTCATAGCTACTTCTCCATTTCTTGTTAATTTTCATGGTATCAGTTGATTTTTTTTTTGAAGTCTTCCGTTTCTTATCATCATGAACGATCAATTTGACAATGGTGCGAATCCTTATTATTTGCATCAGCCGGATAATCCAGGGATGATTCTGGTCACCCAGACGCTTGAAAATGACAACTACTATAGTTGGAGGCGATCGATGTTAATGGCGTTATCAGCCAAGAACAAATTTGGTTTTGTTGATGGCTCTCTTCCTGCTCCTCCAGTTACAGATCAAGACTTGTTCAAAGCCTGGACGCGTGCAAACAATCTTGTAAATTCTTGGATTCTGAATTCCGTTTCGAAAAAAATTGCTGCGAGTCTTCTTTATTTGTCTACCGCTGCAGAAATATGGACAGATCTTGAAGATCGTTTCCAGCAGAATAATAGCCCAAGAATTTTCGAGTTACGCAAGAAGTTGAATGAGCTTGTTCTAGGATCGATGACCGTAAGTACTTACTATACTCAACTAAAGATATTTGGGATGAACTGAATTCTGTTAAACCAATTTGCTCGTGTTTGCGTTGTGTCATGGACTCTTTTATTAGCTGTTGGTGTGAGTAAATAATCAGTTCAATTAGAAATGTTAGTTAATTAGTTATTAATGAAAGATGAGTTTTGGGATGTCCTTATGCACTGTCTGCAATCTAGGGTTATGTACTCTGTTTTTTTCTCTTGGTTGGATATGAATGGAATGAATGAAATTGTCTCTATTTTCTTCCCCAATTCTCTTCTTTATTGTCTCCCTATGCTCTATCTGATCCTCCCCTTTATTTTAATTCTTTTTTAGTTTTGGAGTCTTACAAAGGCATCAGAGTTCAGGTTATCCTTGGAGTTTTTGTGGAAATTTCAGAATCAAGTAAGAGCAAACCATTGCGAGTAAAATCCAAAAGCCTTCCATCTCAGTTATGGTTGACGTTCAACAATTATCTTGGTCGAAGTTTTGCGAAGAATTTAAAGTGTTGTTAGAAAGCTATTCAACCAGCCGGATATTGTTGGTAACTGTCACTCAGGTAATGTATCCGATCACAATGGAAACTATGTATCAAGTGTTCTTTCCTCATGGGTTGGTGGATAAGATTGTTCTACTTCAACAATCGACTAATTTTCAAGCATTGATCAAGTTTCAAAACCGTTTAGATGCAATCTCGGCTAGAAATTATTTACATGGTCGTTATATGAACATTCAATTTTATAAAGACAATGTGATATCAGACTATGTGGAACCGACATTAGAATCACAGGCGACAGTCCCTAATGAAGACATGGTGCTCGACAGATTGCCTGTCTCTAATGAAGACATGGAGCTCGACAGATTACCTGTCCCTAATGAAGACATTGTGTTCGACAGATTGCCTATGACAACAGACACAGAATCAGAAAATATTGATGACTTGATTAAGGGTTCGAGTGAAATTCAACAATTTGAGGAAGTCTTAATGCCAACAGTTGAAGCGAATGAGGGTGAAAGGATTACTTTCAAGTGTTATGAAGTAATGATTAGTAAGGTGAATCTTGTTGATTTGAACGACAAAATTCAGGTACATATTTTTGATAAATTATCTATGGACACTAATGAAGTATTAGATGATGTGAACAACACAAATAGGTATCTGTTGCAAGGTGATTTGGAAAAAAAATGGATTTTGAGGGTTGTGATAGCATGACTAAGAGATTACTAAAAAATCATCAATGCAGAGTATGAGGTTGAATTCTTCCATGGAGGATGAGATGATTGGCCACAAAATAGGCCAATGTAATCGGTTGGTGAGCACCAATGAATGTACTAAAGAGCAAGGTAAGATTCAGGTGAAATCGAGAAATGTAAATCAGCTATCGGATCACATAAAGTTATCTTTATCATATGATCCAGGAGATTCAAACTTTTCCATTTTTGCTGCTCGCATGGGATTACCAGACACAAGATTTATTTCTTATGGGAAATTGGTTGATCAGGGCCAACAAATCACTCAAGCCATGTATCTTCCTGTCATTGGAGATGGTGACAATGGATATGAAAATGCGATGAATGTGAAGAGAACTATTAAAGGATATATAATAGCTGGCTTTGCAGGGATCATTCTTGAAGATCAAGTGTCTCCGAAAGCTTGTGGTCATACACAAGGCAGGAAGGTGGTGTCTAGAGAGGAAGTCATTATGAGAATCAAAACAACAATTGACTCTGGTGAAGAGAATAGTTTAGACAATGTTATTATGGCACGAACTGATTCTCGTCAAGCATTGTTTTAGGAGAGTCATTTTGGATATCAAAGGTTTTTGCCGATGCTGGAGTAGATCTCTTTTTTATTGATGCATTAGCTTTTAAAGAAAAGATAAAAGCCTTTTGTGAAGTTTCTCCGCTAATTCCAAAAACGGCTAACATGCTTGAAGGTGGAGGGAAAACACCAACACTCATTTCGCTTGAACCAGAGAAAATTAGATATAAACTTGTGGCATATCTATTTTCCTTAATTGGAGTATCTGACCAAGCATTGCAGAATTCATTAGCTACTCTCAAAGGCGGCCATATTCTGCTGCCAAGAAGCATGTCATCTTTTGAAGAAATCAAGGAGAGTTTAGGTTTCAATAAATACTATGAGGAAGAACAAAAATACAAGAGTAGCAACTATCAGCTATATGGAGATAGAGTTACCTTCAATACTTTATATAGAGAAGGAAACAAGGTTGTGCGAGCCTACAGAACTGAACTTGTTTCAGTGATGAAAATGCTTAACACATTTTCCCCTTCGATCCAGGTTTATCTAGGATATGTGATGGTTGAAGAATGCAAGTTGTTATTTTAATTTTTCTTTTTCTTCGTGGAAGTGGCAGTAAAATGAAAAAGAGAAGTGTTGAACTGGGTTATTTTTTAGCTTTTGTTGCATTTAGCTACAATTTGGAAGTGGTCATTTTTGATCCTGGAGGTGTTAATCTTGCCAACGTCCACATGGAAATTTAGATGATCTTTGGTTTTTAATCATTGTTAGTATGGAGGAACTACTGATGGTTTCTACTTCATCTTTGTTTAAGGTTAAAAGAGCATGGGGGCATATTTGGTCTAATCATCGAAAAAGGATCATGTTCAAATCCTTGAGGACAAGGATTTTATTGAGTAGGGAGTATTATCATGGACTCTTTTTATCAGTTGTTGGTGTGAGTAAATAATTAGTTCAATTAAAAATGTTAGTTAATTAGTTATTAATGAAACGGTGAGTTTTGGGATGTCCTTATGAACTGTAGTTTGAGAGTGCAATCTAGGATTATATACTCTGTTTTTTTCTCTTGGCTGAATATGAATGAAATGAATGAAATGAATGAAATTGTCTCTGTTTTCTTCCCCAACTCTCTTCTCTATGTCTCCCTATGCTCTATCTGATCCTCCCCTTTATTTTAAGTATTCTTCTTTAGTTTTGTAGTCTTACACGTTGCAATTGTGATGGTGTCAATAAAATAATTTCCGAACAAAAAAAAGAACAAGTTATGCAGTTTTTAATGGGTTTGAATAGTTCTTTTTCTCACAGTAGAGGCCAGATCTTGCTAATGGATCCTTTGCCTTCCATTACCAAAGTGTTTTCTCTTGTTGTTCAAGAAGAGAAGCAATGGGATATCAAGATGAGTAATCCTGTTGAGAATGCTTTTGCTGTTAAAACTTCTGTTAATATTCGAAGATCTCGCCCGCAGTGTAGTCATTGTGGATTACTTGGTCATGTAAAGGATAAGAGTTACAAGTTACATGGCTATCCTCCTAGTTATGGTGTTCGCGTTAAGAATAATTCAAATAGTCTCACTCGTGCAAACACCAATACAAATGTCAATGCCATTACTAGTGAATGTCAGAATAATCCTGATGCTAGTGATTCTTTGAGCGCTAATCAATGTCAACAGCTTATTGCCATGTTAACAACCCAGTTGAAAGCTTCTTGTTCTTCAACTATTGTTAATACACCTGTTGACTTGTCAATGCAAGGTAAGTATACCTTTTATGTTAATACTTTTGACGCTTCTACTCATAAAGATCATTGGATTATAGATTCTGGAGCCTCAAGACATATTTGTTTTAAGAAAGATTTTTTTGAATCCTTGCATCCAATAAAAGAAGGGATTATAATGCTTCCTAATAATACTTCCATTGCTGTTCATTATGCTGGCAATGTTAGAATTTCTTCAAATCTGTTACTTAATGATGTTTTGTATGTTCCTACTTTTAGTTTCAATTTGTTAGCGGCAAGTAGCTTATTACATAATTTTGATTTTACTGTATCTTTTAACAAGTCTGTTTGTCTCATTCAGGACCATTCTCGAGTGATTGGGAAAGCTAGTCTTCAACAGGGGTTATATTTGCTTGCTATGTCTCCAAAGGAATCTTTGATTTCTATTAATAAAAGACATACTCGATATATCTGTTATAAACAAGAATAGTGATTGTTTAGTTTGTCCTCTAGCCAAACAAAAGAATGCTTCTTTTCCATTATCAGCTACATCTACTTCTTTTCCTTTTGAACTTGTGCATTGTGATATTTGGGGGCCTTTTTGCACTCCTACATATAATAATCAGAGATATTTTTAACTCTTGTTGATGATTATACAAGATCTACGTGGACTTACTTGTTACAACATCTACAATTGTTCCAACTTCATTACTACGGCTAAAAGGCAATTTGGTTTTGATTTGAAGATGTTCAGGTCTGATAATGCTCCAGAATTGAAGTTCACTGATTTGTTTGCCACATTAGGTATTGTACATCAATTTTTGTGCGTTGAAACGCCTCAACAGAATGCTATTGTCGAACGAAAACACCAACATCTCTTGAATGTTGCTCGGGCTCTTTTCTTTCAGTCCAAAATTCCTATTCGTTTTTGGGGTGATTGTATTTTAACTGCAACTTTTCTTATAAATCGTTTGCCCTTTCCTGTTCTAAAGAATAAATCTCCTTATGAGTTGTTATTCAAGGAATTACCTGATTATAAACATCTTAAATCTTTTGGTTGTTTATGCTTTGTGTCTACTTTCAAAGCAAACAGAAACAAATTCTCTGAACGAGCTCTTCCAGGAGTTTTTCTTGGATACTCACCAGGAGTAAAAGGTTATAAAGTGTTCATTCTTAAAAATGATTCGATTGCTTTGTCTCGAAATGTTGTTTTTATTGAACACATTTATCCTTTTCATTCTATTTCTTCTAAAGATTCTATTGTTGATCCTTTTTCACACATTATTTTACCTAAAAATGCTACTGATTTTTCTCTTCCAAGCATCCAGGAAAATCGTGTTTCTATAGATAGTACAGGGGTTGATCCATCTACGATAGCACAGGAGAACTTCATGTCCATTTACAGGATGATGTTTTTACACAGGATCCAGTCGATACTTCAGCAAATACTCCAGTTAATGATCCTGATAATACCACACATAATGACCCACTATCGCCTTCTGTTCGACTTCCGATTGGTGATCCAGTTATGCCTTCCGAAGGTTCGGATGATCAAACTAATGTCACGAGTATTCCTCCACAAGCTCAGGGTGGTTTGATTAAATCAAACTTACAACCACTTCGACATTCCACACGTGTTTCTCATAAACCTTCCTATCTTCAACATTATCACTGTAATAAAGTTGGTTCTAATCAAAGATACCCAATTGAAGAATATATATCTTCATCGAAGTTTTCTTCAGATTATGCTACTTTCATAGCCAATGTTTCCTCCACTTGTGAACCTTCTTTCTATCATCAGGCTGTTAAATATCCTGAGTGGAGGGTTGCGATGGATGATGAGCTTCGTGCAATGGAGAACAATAATACTTGGTCTGTTGTTTCCTTGCCAAAAAGAAAGAAAGCTATCGAGTGTAAGTGGGTATACAGAATCAAGCATAAAGCTGATGGTACTGTTGATCGGCATAAAGCTCGCCTAGTCGCTAAGGATTTTACTCAGGTAGAAGGCATAGACTATACAGATACGTTTTCTCCTGTTGCTAAAATGACTTCCTTTAAGGTTCTTCTTGCACTTGGTGCTTCACATGACTGGACCTTGCTGCAACTAGATGTTAATAACGCTTTCCTCAATGGCACTTTGGATGAAGAAGTCTATATGAAGCTTCCTCTCGGTTACTCTACTCTTATTCAAGGTTCTCGACAGTGGTTTTCTGCATTTTCTCAAGTCTTGCTTCATCTGTGTTTTGATCAATCACCTTCTGATCATTCTTTATTCACTAAAGGATTAGGAGATGATTTAATAGTTCTTTTGGTTTATGTCGATGATATAATTCTTGCCGGTAAAAATGTTGCCAATCTAACTAGCCTGAAATTGGTTCTTAACCAACACTTCAAGCTCAAAGATCTTGGTCCTTTACGATATTTCCTTGGATTTGAGGTTGCTAGAAATTCTACTGGATATCTTTGTCACAAAGACATTATGCTTTAAAATTACTTGAAGACACAGGAACTTTAGTCAAGAAACCGGTCAAAACTCCTATACTTTCTCCACATAAACTCAGCTTAAATGAAGGCGAATTGCTTCCAGACTCCGGCTTATATCGAAGGTTGATAGGGAGGTTGCTATACCTCACTCACACAAGGCCTGGCATCATGTATACCGTTCACATTCTTAGTCAATTTGTTTCTCAACCTCGTCAGCCTCATTTAGCAGCAGTATATCATTTACTAGCTTATATAAAGACAACTCCTTCATTGGGTTGTTCTTTCCAGCTTCATCCAAACTTCAGCTTACTGGTTTTGTTAATTCAGACTATAGCGCTTGTCCAGACACTTGACGATCAATCACTGGATTTTGTATGTTTCTTGGTGACAGTTTAATTTCATGAAAATCCAAGAAACAAACCACTGTTAGTCGTTCCTCTTGTGAGGCAGAATATCGTGCTATGGCTGCTGCCACTTGTGAACTCGTCTGGCTTGCTGCACTACTTTCCTCGTTCAAGGTCTCGATATCTTCTGTGTCCTTGTACTATAACAATCAATCTGCTATTCATTTGGCTTCCAATCAAGTCTTCCATGAAGAAACGAAGCACATCGAGGTTGATTGTTATTTTATTCGAGATAAAGTCAGAAATGGTTTTCTCAAGTTGTTTCATATCTCTTCTGCCAACCAACTTGCTGATATATTCACAAAAGCCCTGCATGCTCCTGCTTTTGAATATTTTGTGCACAAGATGAGATTGCTTAACATTCATCAATCTTCATCTTGAGGAGGGATATTATAGTTAGTACAACAGAAAGTTGGTTAGTCAAATTAATCCAAGATCAAGATAAGTTTTTATTTTTCTTTCTTTCCTTCTGCTATAAAAGGAGAGTTCTATTACTTGTAAATATATCCTTTTGATTCAATAAGAAAAGTATCTTTCATAGCTACTTCTCCATTTCTTGTTAATTTTCAAATGCTTTTGGTTGGTTAAGTTAAAGGTTGCTTTACCTACCTCTCCTTAACAGTTGACCAATGCTAAAGCCCTCTCTCTACTGGTCTACTATCTTAGTTCCTAACTAAATGATAGATCTACTTGAAAAGTTGCCATCAAAATCAAAATCAAAACATCAGAGGTTAGCTTAATATAGTAGATTCAAATGCACTTTCCACCGCCACTCAACACAACATAACTCTATCAATCAACTTCACTGATGCATCTAAAACAAAGTACCAAATGCTTGAAACTAGAGACTCAATTTTTGTTTCCAAGTAGATTGAATTAATCACTTGTGACCCTTGAGAGATGAGTATAGAGACAGACTACGTTATTAATTTTTGTTTTGAGGATTTGGGGGTTGGGATAAAGGTTAGGTTTGTTTTAAAAGATGATAAAAATATAAAATTTTAAATTTTTTATAGTCAAATTAAAGATGAAATAAAAGTATAATAATAGTTTAAGAACTATTTAAGTAATTTATCATTTTTTTATGATAGATCATCTTTTCGTCAATATTTAACGACACTTAACATTGAGTGACCAAAACTTTACACCCCAAAATCGATAATGACCTTACTGGTCGTTTTTTAAAATCGGTAACTAAAAGTATACTGAGAGTAAACGAAAGCGACTAACGTAGTAGTTTACCTGTATAGATATTCATAACACTCTTCCTTGGATATCCATGTAGATAATGTGCCTCGTTAAAACCTTACTAATATATAAACCCGTGTGAAAAAAATTCTTAATGAAAGAAAAAAAGTACGCACATCTTTGATAAACATATTGGCTCATTAAAAACCTTACCAGGAAAACCCAATAGGACAAAACCTCAGTTAAGGGAAAAAGACTACAAAACGTATTTACTCCCCCTCATGAAAGTATTACATAAGATCTTTGAATCTTCATAATTCAATCTTGAATATAATCTTCAAATGTTGAAATAGAGTGTTCACTAATGAATAAATCTTTCAAATTATTGGTTGAAATGATTCATCGAATATTATTCTTCTGAAGATCATGAGGGACAAAACTTTAAAGAAATATGTTTTGTTTTATCACATTTGATGTATCCACCTTGAGATATAAATTTTGCATTATCTCTACACAATATAGCTTGCATCTTATCTTGTGAAAGCAATTCATATATATTCTGGGTATGTTTAGCCAAACATATATTACAGCTTTACCTCAAGCAAAGTAATTGTTTAAAGGTAATGGTCTCGTAGCACTTAAATAGTATTTCTGGACCAGTTAAGATACGATGCTTCAAGATCAATTAATTTATATATGGTGCTTTTAGTTCAAGAATATCATCTTTCTTTTCTCAAGACAGAATGTATTTTTGTTTACATAAGACCAATTGTCTTTATAAGATAATTTGGAAAATATGCTCGTAATTTTATCAACTAAGCAAATAGGCTCACAAACACCAAATTGTGGGTTAATAACAAGGACACATATGATTATCTAGTAGATGCATCAATTAAAATCGTAAAATATCTAGATGGACCGTAAGAAAAATGTATGAGTTCACATATATTACCTTGTATCTATTCCAAAAAATTTAATAGGTTTATACTCTATCTTAGTTGATGATGATTGAATAATCATATTGCTTTGATAGTAAGTATCATATAAAAAATTACCTTCAATAAATGACCAAATAAAAGTGTCAACAAATTTTCGCATAATAATTAAAACGGGATGGCTTTACCATTCATGCCAAATAAAATTATCAATAAACATTTGGTTTACAATAGCACGAGTTTTAATTTGTACTAATTCTTCTATAGTACAATATGGATGACAATGCATATAATTTTGTAAAGATTTTCTTATTTCCTTAATCATAATATTGAGATAGTTGGTATCCCCTTGACTAATATCCTCAATATATCTCTGCAAATATCTTTAAAACTCAATAAGGTTTTTTGCGACTTTAACGAGTAAAATACACTGGAAATATGAAATAAAGTTCTATTTGACAGTAATATATATATATATTTTTTCGTTCGGAGCCTTCTATGATATTAGTACTTTCGGATATAATACTCGCATTATTCATTTACTTTTAAAATGTGAAAATATTCATAATCATGCACTTTTTAATATTTGTTTTATTTTATTAACTTCGGGGAACGAAAAATATGTGCTTTGTACCATTCATTTTAGGGAATGGAAAAATATTAAATATAACATATCATATCAAATCGGTTATCTATCAAAGATAAACTCTCAAGAGCTCTTCCGAAGCATTGATATTTTATCATTTTGAGAAATAATACTCATATTTTCCCTTTTATTTAAATTAGAAAATATTTCTTTTGCTTTAGTATTGTATGAGTACTTACACTGTCTACTTGTCATGATTTATTATATATTTTATTCCAAAAGTAATCATATTCTTCAAAGGAAAAATTAACATAAAACGTAAATAAATAATATGTAAAATAAATTAAATTAATATAAATAATAAATAAATATAAAATAAATAAAATAAAATAAACGGCAAATTATTTTCTTAAAGGGTTAAGAAGAAATAAATAATATCTAATTGAGTTGGACCAAAAATACCATAATTATTTTTTCCATAGAAAAAATTTTTTATATTTTTTTTTTCATTTATCATTTATGATTATGAGTATAGTCCATAATACTCCAACGTTTAACAAGTTCGAGACCAATATATTTTTCATTCGATTGATAACATAAAAATTTTGATATAATCTCAATCATTCTTTTCATTTTTATAATCTCACTTTTGGAGGATATAAACATTCTAAAAAGGATTATCTTATCCATATCTATTTTTAATTGGCTCAATTGTGACCACAATTATTAATGTGACATTTATTTTATGATTTACTTTTTATTTATTTGATTTTTTTTAATTTTTAAAAAATGTTTATAGTCGGGGTAAATCAATCTTTTTGCTTTATATGTCATATGCCCTACCCTTTGTTCCTTTTCAAAGAATTTTCTTAAATTTTTTTGCCAAATTGCTTTCGTTCTTCCCACAAACTTAAAACGATTTTCAGTTCACTCTATTACCTTAAACTTTAGTAATTTTAATTCACCCTTAGATTTAGGTATTTGGTTCTATATATTTTGTTTTAGACCAAAGCTTAATTTAGAGACGAGAATTTCTGTTATTAAACTTAAATAGATGAGAATTTTGATTTTCCTATTATTTTGTTTTTCGTTACATATTTTTTTCTTGTTACTATATATTTACATATTTTTTTATTTCTCTTGTTATTATGTATTTGAGTTCATGCCTCTAGTCTTATTCTGCAAGCTAGGAAATTTTAGGAATATATATTTGAAACTTGGGAATTTAAAATTTGCAATTAGGTTAACAACCATATTAAGTCTTATGCGAGTCTTTCTTATTTATTATAAAGAAAATGATTTTGAACACTAATTAAATTAAATTTAAGAGTGAATAAAGAAACATAAGACTAAAAAAAATTTACAGCAAAATTACCTGAAATTCTTAAAGTAATATATTTTAACTATAATATGTCAATTAAATGATAAGAAGAAAAATTATCAAAAATAAAATATTATAACATTATCTAAGAGATTTTTCATATAATCTTTTGTTTAATTAAGAAAATTGTGTAAATATTAAGTTATAAAATTGTTATTAATTCTTTTAAATGCTTTTCATGAACCGTTTTAGGATCAAAAAATAGTGTAGTTTTATATTTTATCTTTTCTTTTTTCAATACGGAACTTTTTGTGTTAAATCCAACTCTGTTATTAAAATTATTAACTATTTTGAATAAAAATTAAAATTCTTTCTTCTCTCAATTTCTCTCTGTCCCTATTTTTTTCTGTAATTTATTCTATTTCTATTCTTCTATATTATTCTGAAATATATTTTTCTTTTGGATTCAAACCATGACTAATGGTATCAGAACAGATTTCAATTCACAACTTCACCAAATTTTTTTCAATAATCGTACCGGAAAATATTGAAACTCCAACATGATGGAAGAATCAGATGGCAAGCTGGAAAAAAAAATTAGACAAATTTCAAACCAAAAGTCTTACAATAAATACTTAATCTCGTAAATTGTTGAATATATTGTTGGAGAACGAAAAAGATTATTATGTTTGTTGATCATGTTAAAACAATAATGAATTTTACACCATAATTGAAGTCTTTAAAAGATTTAAGATTTGTACAATAATTATTTTTTATTCTCTTATTTGATGTGTCTAGATGTAAATTTATAAGAAATTGATGGAGGTGATAATAATGTTCCTTTGGAGGATTCCAAAGCATGTTGTGGTTATTATTGGATATGACAGATAAAACTAAAGAATAGAATTATTGGTTAATCTAAAATTCTTAGGAAAAAATATAGAGTTAAAGGAGTAAAAAAGTTTATATAGATATTAAGGTTAATAATAAATATTTAGTTAGATGAATTATTTATCTTATATTTTTCTAACAATATAGTTCATCTTCTATACTAGTTTTTAATTACGTTCATTTTTCTATTTGTTTGAAGTAAATAAATATTTTTAGATCACTTTTAATTTATTATAATTTCTTATATCGATGAACTTAGAGTTGAAAGCATATATAGTTTATTTTTTTGGTATATTAACGTTGCATATGAATATAGTTTTTAAATTACCTATAATGATAATTTTCAGTTGTTGGTGACTATTTTCGAATATAAATTTATTGTGTGTTGTAAATATATACTTATTTTTTTACAGACAAACAAGAACATGTTACTGTCACATATAATTAAATATACCGAGCAACTTCTATTTAGTCATTGAAATCCTGGTTGAATTAACCAATTCCCAAGAGTAAATATCATATTTTTTCATTTCTTGAGCCTAACTATCCCTAGTCTATACAAATAAGTTTTTTCTCGCAAACTTATCTTCCGAGCTCGTATGCAAGAAAGAGTGAGAACCAAGATAGAATAAACTATGAAACTTGAAATTACAATAATAATAATCAAATAAAATTACAACTTTCTTTCACAACTACTCCACAATTAACCTATACCTTGAAGAAAAATTAGAACATAATATGTTGTCGACGGCTAAGGGTTTATTCAGTGGAAGCTGACTTGCTTTCCTAGATCTAAGAGCTTGCTTTATATATGCCTACAAACTTATATTAAAATACAATTCTTTATTTTATTTCCTAATTTTGCTCCCTTTGAATTCCCGTTGACTTTGACCATGGCTTGACATTCTCTCATTGCTTTTGTTTCTTCTCTAATTAGGCTCATTAGGTTTGGTTCTTTATTCTCCATCTATCGTACATCACATATTATCTTCACTCTGCTACCACAACAACCAATGTATTGCCTTGGCGGGTGCTTATCTGCAATTGATCTTTGTTTGCAATTTATACTTTCAACATTCATTGATTGTATTTGGTATCACCAATATATTTATTTTCTTTTCAAGAAACTATAGTCATAACTGTTTTATATCAAATAATATATAAAATATAAATTAAGTGCTTAGTTGCTGAGATGTAGAAAATAAACAGAATTATCCAGTATTGTCAATAAATCTGTTCATTACTAGTAACAATTGAGTGGAGAAATAATATAAATAATAGGACTTTTATGTACTTATTAAATACCCTAAAAATCGAACTATTGTTTGTCATTAAGTAATACAATTATATTTTAAGTAGGAAATTTTATAGTAATATGTTTTGCTTGCCGCGGTAGAGCTCTTTTCTTGGCTAGACCTCTTCTCAGTTCTAGAATTTCCTCAGAACTAGACTATGAGTCTATGTGAGTGTGTGCGTAGCTATGTCAAACATGATTTTCTAAGTTCTAACCCTTTTTCTTGTTCAAAACTCTAGACTTATATTTTATTCCATCTTTTCTTTTTTCCTATTATGTATATAAATATATATATATATATGTGAAAAAATTTTAGGCATCTCTAATAAGTGTGAAAAAATTTTAAGTCCTAGAGCCAGTGATGGGCACTTCTAAAGACTGCACTAGAGCCGGTGATACTCTAGCCAAAATCTAAAGTCTAAGTCTCTATTGTTTTTTAAATAAAAGAACTTCTAAAATCAACTAAGTTCAGCAGTGTTCATATTTTCAGGCTCATAGTCTAATCCTAAGTATTATTCCTACGATACCCTTCTGAGTTTAAGTCTGGTGAATGATACACTTGGTTGCAGCGTCTGGGTGACATATTGCTATCGAGGAAAACTCTATAAAATTTAACAAACTTAAAATAAATTGCATTTAGTATGTAAAGAATAGAAATTAAGGCAATAATTGATAATTAAGCAGATATTTTCATTCATTGCAGATTAATTATAGGTACAAAATAGACTAATGATCCCCCAAACTCGAGGGATACATTGTCCTTAATGCATGAAAATAGATAAATAAGAGAGAAAAAATTAGATCGAAAAATAAAAAGAAGAAAATACACAGAAAACAGAAAGAAGAAAAAGAAAAATAAGAAATTTTCTATCACCCTAGATTTATGGGGATTCAAAGGAATTCTCGGAGTCGATATCGATTGCTAGCTTTCGAAAGCTCCTAAGTTGTGGTTGTGTTGCTCTCAACGGGTAACAATAGTCTTTTTGGCTGATTTGGGTGGTTGGACTCTAATGAGAGTGGTTTGTTTGGTGACTTCCTCCTCAGAGTCAATATTGAAGAGGGAGGTAGTGAAAGATGCTTTCTTTTTTCGACCGGTACGCAGCTCCTCCATGAACTCTTCGACTGCCCTCAGCGAGGACTCCAAATCTTTATAAGAATTGCTCCAATCAAATGGATTGGAGTCTTCTAGTGTTGCTCCTCGGTTTATGGAATCCATCCATAAGAACTTTGCCACTAATTTTTCTGAGAATGGTTCTGTGGATGCAGCGGTTGTGGTATCAGCAAAGGAAGTTTGAAGAGGGACTGTTGCTAAGGCATATGCCAATTTGGAAGATCTTTTTACTGGAGAGAGTAGTTGCGGCATGGAGAGGTTGATTGTGAAGGGTGGGAATGCAATCGAGTAGTCCATGAATTTTTCTTTGATTGATGTTATGATGGCAGTGTTAAAATCCTAGACATATCCCAAGAAGGCCAATTAACTTCTTTCCATGCGTTGTAATAGTGGTAGTACGCCCTCCTCTGTTGTTGTTACTTGTTCTGCTATCCCCAAAAGGTTTTGTTGATGCAGTCGGGGCAACGAATGCTTAAAGGAAAACGTCCTCAACTTGCATTCTCTTTATGTACACCTCCATGGTTCAGCCCTTCTTCACCAGTGTGTACAGGTCAGTGGGCAGCGTGGGCACTCTCTCCAAGTGAACGAGACTTGTAATTAAGCAAGGGGAATAGAGCATACCTAGGTCATTGGCCACACACTCAAAAATCTACTCGTTGATGATGTGGCTGACATCGATTCTGTGGTTGTGGATGATTGAGTGGATGAGAACCAATCTGGGCTGGTCGAATGTCTGTTTGTGGGAGGTCGACAACATGTTTCTTTTGATAAATATGTTCCAGAGTTTGACTTCTGGTTGAAGGTCCCAATGGCTAACAAAACCGCGATGCTTTCTAGTATTCCACTCTGCTCCCAGCATGCAAAGTTATGCCTTCATTATCTCATAGTCAGCAGTGGTGAGGGCGGCGACGAAGATAACGTGTTCATCCTCTTCGATATGGAGGCCGAAGTGGGTATTAATTGTGATGTCGGCCACTAGAATCACTTGCCATCGTAGGTCGGTGTATAGGTTGTTGGTTGAGGTGGATAGGCATAGAATTCTTGGACCCAAACTATGTTCGCTTTATTTGATTGTTTTGCAAACTTTTATCACTGCTAGAAATTGATTTTGGACAAGATTAAGGCTTTGATGTCGAGGTCATTGACATCTGTGTAGAAGAAGCCTTGCTCCTCCCAAACTTGGCGACCTTTGATGTTGTAAGGGTAATCTTTCTCAATTGTTGGGGTCGCGAATCGTCAATATTTTGGTGCGGCCGCGGCGGCAGAACTTTGTCTTTGATTTGGCATGGTTTCTTTGTTAAGAAATAACAAAATGAAAGTAATAAAACTTAGAAACAAAAATGGAGAAGAAGGAAAGAAAATTGTTCACCGGTGGCCTTGGTATTTAAAGGTGTGGATGGGTGTGACATTTGATGGAGCGACGTAATTATTGTCACTAATGGTATGCACACAATGCTTCCCCAGCTGACAACCACTAGCATCGGAATCGACACCAATTTTAAAATTGGGTGGCAAAATTCCCCCAGATTTTTGTTATCGCTTTGATGGGGCGGGTAATAGATTTCTGTGTTGGGCCGGTTAACAGTTCATGACCTTTCTTCATTGGACCTAAAAATAAACAAAATAAATTATTATAAAGAACTGAAATTGAAAATTAAATGCAAAAATTAAATTTGATTCCTAAAACATAAAATTAAAATATGAAATATTAAAGAGATTAAGTTACTGGAGGAGTGCAATTAATTGCAGCTCTCCTAGATTAACCATCTTCCATTTTTTTGTTGGATGAGATACTGATGTTTCACTTGATGAGTCCTCATCCGGATGTTTCTTTCTTATTTGCTTATGGACATCATTATTTACCAGGATTGATTCATTGAACACATTGATTGTGCCTCCATGGCTGTGGTTGCTGAGACGGGTGTTGTCTATGCATTTTGTTTCAGCGTCAAAGTTAAATTCAGGTTTGACCTCAATCTGTTGGCATTCATCAGGTTCCTCAGGCTGCCTTAGTGTTCTGAACACATTGATATTTACTTGTTTGTTATTAACTCAAATAATCAATTCTCCTTTTTAGCAATCAGCCAATGTCCTCCATGTTGCTAAGAATGACCTTCTCAATATGATCAGAGTATTTTTATCTGTTTTACAATCTAAAATAAGAAAGTCAACAAAAATATAAATTTATTCACTCATACTAGAATAGCTTCAATTTTTTCTTCGGGTTGCACGGAAGAACGGTCTTCCAATTGCAGCATTACTATAGTTGGTTTTGTTTGTTTAATTCCTAGATTTTAAAACACTGACTTAGGCATCAAATTTATGTTGGCACCTAAGTCTCTTGCCTACGTATTGATCCCCTATAGAACATGGTATCATAAACTACCAAGGACTTTTCTCTTTGTTGTGGCTCGATTATGCAGCATTGGCACGCACCCTTCAGTCACGACGACAATTTCAAACTCCCCAATCCTTTTCCTCTTTGGTATGATATCCTTAATGAATTTTGTATAATTAGGCATCTGTTTGATTGCCTCCACTAAAGGTATATTAATGTGTACCTGTTTTAGGATGTCTAAAAACTTTTTGAACCGGTACTCCTGGTTTTGTTGCTTTAACCTTTGTGGGAAAGGTGGTGGTAACTTCAGATCTTCGATCTTTTCAGAATATTGGAATCGAATCTGTAGTGTTGCTGCGACATCGTCTTTAGCATATATTTTTGTTGGTTCTTTCTCACTAAATTTCCCTTTGGTTACATCCTTGGAAATTATTGTCTCAGGTTTTTGACCCACTGCTTTGGCAGGTATCTCAGGTTCTTGGAAAGTAATTATCCTTTTTAAGGGTCTCTGTGTGATTGTTCCTATTATACTTGTCTAAAACCTCATTGGTTCTACGGAAAACATAATAATATAATAATTAATAAAAATAATATCACGTCTTAAAAGAGGCAGAGAACATTAATCCCACATCGAAAAAGAAAAGAGAGGTCTTAGGGTATATAAACGGTAACGCTGCACATAGGAGTGATAATGAGCCTGACCGACTCACGAGCTACTCAAGCTCGGCTCGGTCAAAGCTTGGCTTGAGTGAGCACGACTCGGATTTGGGTTCGACTCTAGACCTTAATGAGCTGAGCCGAGTCTACCCAAGCTCGACTCAAAAAGCTTGTGAATATGCTCGGAATAATTATATTATATACATGTTATATATACACTCAAAGTAATCTCGCAAAAACTAAAATAAGAAAAATCCATTAAAAAATTAACTATAATAAATTGAGAATCTTTTTCCTTTTCTCAATATTTTATAGAAAAAATATAACAAAATTGTCTATTTTGAGTCAAGCCCGAGCTGAGTCCAACAATATTGTTTTCGAGCCAAGCCGAGCCTACACAAGCTTAGCTTGAAGAGCTCATGAATAGGCTCAGAATAATTATATACATGTTACGTATATACTAAAAGTCTTTTTAGAAAAAGAAAAGCAAAAAAATAAAATAGGGTAAATCTATTAAAAATAAACTATCTAAAATAAATTAAGCATTTTTTTTTCTTTCTCAATATTTTATAGAAAAAATATAACAAAATTATCTATTTTGAGTCGAGTCCGAGCCGAGCCCTACGAGCTTCGAGCCCAACAATATTATTTTTGAGCCAAGCCCTAGATGTACATCCTATTAGACGTGTTTATTAAAATTTTTAATACCCTCTTTTTTAACGATACATGTGGTCGCTCTTATTACGTTTGTTCAAAACCCTACGTTACGTTTATAGCGGTTACTCGCCAAACAAATATTGTATAGTGACCGCTATTTAAATATCTAATTGAAACAGAAAAGTTTAAGGAATGGTGTCTGTCTATTTCAACTTGGTCCCCTCTTGTTACATGGTTTACCGAAAGTGAAAGAACACTTGCCATCATCGCATTTCTCAACTATAAAAAACCTCAAACAATGAAGGATCAGCATTGTGCAGAAAGTTCTTAAAAACACATGGGTTATCTTCATCAATCTATCTTCTTTGTTCTGCAGCTTTTCCTTTCATGTTTATTTCTCCATCTTTTTCTTCTTTAGATCATGATAGTGTTAAGATTTCGCCTCCTGCCGAGCAATTTGATAATGTTACTCTGTCACTGTACTATGAATTATGAAACATTATGCCCATATTGTGCCTCCTTTATCTCAAAAGACCTTGTGAAGGTCTTCCAGACTGATCTGTATACCATTGTCAATCTAAGGTTGGCCCCTTGGGCCATTGCCGACATCGTTTGGGCGATATGATCCTTTGCCAGGTTAGAACTCTATTCTTCGTTTTTCATTTAATCTCATGATTAAAGAAGTTCAATTTTTTGTACTAAAATGCTTTGCAACAATGTTCAGAAAGGAGAAGATGAATGCTACTTAAATGCTAGAGATAGCTGTGTCATTCACTTATGTCCTGATGTGGAAAATTCTATAAGCCAAAAGTATTCGGATTCGGATTTGTCGCAAACTACTGTTCGATTACTTCATTTCGGTGCAGAAAATGTACTTCGATCTCATTCGCTGCACTGAAATGCAGTGATACACAAGTGCTATGCTAATGGAATCTGAATTAAGGTTGGCTGCATATCTTAGTATCATTTCATTTAATAACGATTCCTCTTTTGTGGTTTGAATCTAACATTGAAATGCATGCGAATTAATGTTTTCGAGCTTCTGCTACAATACGGTGACGAGACTGCGAGTCTCAAACCGCCTCACGAATTAGTTCAGTGGGTTGTGGTGAATAATGAGCCACTCAAAGATGTGAGTTTCTGTTTCTGGTTCTTTTATCGCGTGGCTTTGAAGTAACTTGTGTGACAAGTAACCTCTATATTTATTTCATGGTGCAGGACTATGAAAATTTTGTGAAACATGTCTGTAATTCTAGTCAAGGTGGTCCTAAACCAGAGGCTTGCGAAACACAATCATCTGGTGTTGGCTCTACCCTCAATAAGATGACGAGAAATATCCATACATGCTTGCGCCATCAACAACTGGCCTGATCCCGTAAGTGTCATGGTTGGGATCTGAAAAAGAATTAGGATTAAGAACAGAAATAGAATGAGAACAGAAAGGATTATAGAATCAGAAGAAGAATTGAGATTTCAGAGGAGAACTGAAAGAAAGAAAGAAAGAAAGAACTGATTTTTCATTCAAAATAATCGATACCTCAAACCTAATAGAATTGGGTGTTTTAACCCCTTACACAAAAGATTCCGTACTGACAAAAGAAAGAGAATATTAAAACTACACCGTTTTTCTTTAGTTTAAAACTGTTCAAGACAAATCTCTCCGGTCGAATTAATCCTTATCTTCAAAGATTAAAGAAGATAACCGCGAGTCACGGTCAACGATAAGAGAGGCAAAAGCAATAATAATCGTTGTCTGAATTTTTAAATGATTTGACCAAATATTTTCAAAAGCTCTCGCTCCCTTTACTAACATTGTTGCCTAAACATACATTATTCCCTTGCCTGACATGCAACAAGCACACTTCCAAGCTACTCTGGAGTTAAATTTTGCATGTGTACCATCTTTCAAATAAAACGCAGTATGACCAATAAAAACTCTGATCACCAATTTTTCTATGGTTGCGAGTCCATTCAGGCATTGCAATTGTTGTATACGGGCCTTCATTTCTGCCTTGATAGAAGCAAAAGCAGTCATACCATTGACATATGATGTTCCTGCATCTAGGAGCTTCTGCTCTTTTTGTCCTTTATCTTCTATGAAAGAGTTTTTCTTGGGTGTATAGTGACCAAGGCTCAAATTAAGATCCTCTCTATCCCATGTATACACTGCACTGAATTTTCCTTCTACTGCTTCAACAAGAATATTTAATTCGCTGATTTCGTACTGGTAGAGGAAAATCTTTTCTTTCCATAGGCAAGAACAAAGCTGCTTTGTATGATTTAAATATGAATATCTATCAGCAGAACAAAGACAGTGCACTGTCGAGGGAAACAAATCAAAGTAGCATATGCAACATTCCTTTTTCCAAATAGAACTAAGTTTCTTCACCTTACTCTTAGTCTGAAAAGTGCTACAGAGGTATTCCCTTCTCATAACTTCCTGCTTGACACAGGACTTCAATGTTTCAGCTAAGTTTCCGTTCTTTCCAGAGTAACCTTTCCACCTTAAATTGTCAATGGTATTCTTTTTTAACAGAGATTTTCCATTCTGCTTTCATTGCTTCTCTTGCTGCTCCAATCAATAATTTATCGAATGAAATTGATGTCTTCCTTTCCTGAGATTGATAGAGTGCTTTAGCATTCTTCCCATGAAGTAACCAATCAAGAGGAGCGAAATTAACTACCTCGGCAAGATTAAACCCAGAATCAAATATCGAATGATAAACCCCTGGAAAAACCAGAACAAACTCCCTAGGATAATGAATACAACGGTAGACAGGTACACCCTCATACTTTAGAACAAAGAGAGAGAGTCTTGTGATCACTCCTTCACACAGCTTAAACCATTTGGCTAGCATACCTGAAAAGTACTTCGTAGAAGTCTCAAACTTAAAGGAACATCTCCGAGGGATACAATACCAAATTTTTGGAGAATCCACATGCATGTAACATGTATAAATGGTGTTCTTCAACCTTCCAAAAAAGTGATGAAAAGTACATTCTTACATGAAGCTGAGGCACTAGCGCACTAAAAATTTTGTCACTTCCAAAAGAAAGAAGAGAACCAAGAAGTGTAGGTACATTATTTAAGTTCCAACCTGACTGAATGTAACAAGGGTTATATGATTCTCTAGGCTTTGATGTTATCGGAAATCCACTACCAAAAGTTACAGTAGACAAATCACTATATATCACCTCTAACCTTCCAGTGGGATTTGCAACAATCTTTCTATATTCACTCTCAATGCTTTCCACTGATGGGTGCCCTTGTTTACAATTAGCATAGTCACTCACGTTCTTACATTTGGATGTGAATTTGTACTGTGTGAAATCATAATCAGCATTCCAAAGACATGAAATTTTGGTAAAGTTATTGTTCTCTTGAAACAGTGCTACGTAAACCATAAATTCTCTCAATTCCATTACAAACATTGCAAAAACCATAGAGAGAGACCAATTTGCAGTGGTCTTTACCAAGATTAATACAACTATGGTGGTGTCTTTTGCAAAGGCATCATGCTTGTAATTTCTTTTTATCTCTTGCACACACACTTGTAATTTCTGTTTTTCTATGCCTAATGTTCCATCTTTGTCACTCATACTCATTAACAACAATCGAAATATGTAAGGATCATGTAGCTCAATGTTTTTATTGACACACATCAATCTCAGTGAATAATTCCCTCCAAAATTTAATCGGATTAGAGACATCATGGTACCTCTAAGCACATGATCAAACAACTTGTTCTTATCACCAATTTTGACACCGCTAATAGGATTCAAAATCACTTTTCCTATCCACATGCTTATAATTGAATCGACAAAACCTTTAATGAGATTTGAGTCCCTACGTACCTTAATCTGTTCAAGAAATGTTCCATGGACTGTATATGAATCTGACATCCTCTTATTTAAGTCATAAAACCTTCTGTTTGGATTAACTGAACCCGTTCGACGTCCAAAAACTTACCCCCATTCAGACCTTAAAGTTGTACCCCGTTTGAATCTTTCACTCTAAAATCAAGACCCGTTGCCCTTATTTTCTCAGCTTTCGAAAACCTCATCTGATTTGGGTTTTCAACATTGACAACCACTGCCTCCTCATCCTGAATTTTAACGTTTATTGCAAGTATTCCATCAAACACTTGAATTTCTTGTATACACACATCCTTAACTTCATCATTTGACACAAGCATTTTGTTGAACACCTGGACGGTAGACTTCGACTGCTCCCATGATATCCTTAATTTTTTCAGTTCAATTTGCGTGGATGGTAACATCAACATTTCCCGCAAATAATTTGAATTTTCCCTACACCTAGCTTCCAAGCAATCCATCATCTCTTGTAAGTGATCTTTTTGCACCTCTTGGATAGATTTAGTTTCATCACTCATCATGTTGTTTGATTTCATTATGATTGACTGTGGATTAAAAATATGGCTCTGATTATCATTTGTCATGGTTGAGATCTGAAAAAGAAGGATTAAAAACAGAAATAGAATGAGAACGGAAAGGATTATAGAATCAGAAGAAGAATTGAGATTTAGAGGAGAATTGAAAAAAAGAACTGATTTTTTATTCAAAATAATCGATACCTCAAACCTAATAAAATTGGGTGTTTTAACCCCTTACACAAAAGATTTCGTACTAACAAAAGAAAAAGAAAAAGAAAACTACACCTTTCTTCTTTAGTTTAAAATGGTTCATGACAGTAAGTCACCGTTCTCATGGCGAAATCCCTTCCTTTTATCCAAGAAGTAAGTAGATTTCTTGAACTGGTCCGGAATTACAGCACAGATTTCCTAATTTTAAAGGAAATGTACCTGCCAATGCCATAGAGAAAGCATCCAAGAAGTAAGGAAATGTATCCATTACTTCTCATTAACTCTGCCTTTAATATCACAGAGAAAGCATTTCAACTTCATCTACTACCTCGAAAATCGAGGCCTTCGTGTTGATGACAATCCGTACTCTAACGGTGCAGATGCCGTCTGGAATGCCTCCTCTGCCACATCGGGTATGGACCAGAAACTCATCCAGAATTGCTATGACATCGGATATGGAAGAAAGGCAAGGTCCTCCTACCTGTAACTGTAAAACAAGATCCAAAACGAATGCTACCGAAATCGAAGATCTACATCCGAAACACTTATTCGTACCCTGTGTGACAGTGAATAGTCAACCTCTGTATGATGTTGGTCTCTCAAACACCCATTGTTTCTGTGTCTGAGTCTGACCTGAGGAAAACTTTGGGTTGCAGCAATATGAAAACAATTTAGGAGTTTAGATTATAGCGACTCTTTTAAAAATTTAAAAAATCTAAAGTTTTAATAGGTGTAGGTATAAAAAGGTGTCACTATTTTGAAAAGATGATAAAATTGGAGTTTAAATTTAGGAATTGGAATTAGGGCTACAAATCGGAAAAAATAGAAATTGAATTTTTAAAATTAGAGATTTAAAATTAAAGAAGGGTATTTTAAAATTAGAAAAGTGGAATTGAAAACCCTAGGATTATGGATTTGGAAAAATAAAAATTTGAGAATTTTAAAAACATTGAGGAATTAGGGTTTGAAAACCTAAAATGAAAGTTAAATTAAAAATAATTTAAAAAAGTTTAAAAGAGGTTTCGATTTTTAAAAAAATTAAAAAAACAATTTTAAAAAATGGTTGGGAAATAATTTGAAAAATAATTAAAAAATTATTGGAAAATATTTAAAATTTAATGGAGTCGCCATCGGTCACTTTGGTAGATCGGACACCGAAAAACCAAAGATTCGAAAGAAAAACGAATTCAAGAGTCGGCTACGACTAAAAATGGTTTTAACGTTTAAAATCACCCAAAATTGTCACCTTTACACATACACCATCACCACTACGCCTGGTGTCGGGCCCGTTACGACCAAATAAAGATATATAGCATTAGGTTCATTAATTAACGAGGTAACTTAAGCGAAAAAATTACATGTCACAAGGTAATAAACATATAAAAAATAAATATATATGAAAAATAACAAGAATAAATAAAAACATGGAATGATGTAAATAAATACATGCACATCAAAAATAAAATACATAATTAAAAGCATGACAAAAATAAATAAATAAATAAATAAACATAAAAAAATAAGCATACAAATAAAAAAATATATATTTAGATTCTGGAAATGCAACTAAAATAAAGTAAAAACAAAATTTAGAGGTTAAATCAAAAACAAAATGAAAAGCAAATAAAAGCAACGACGAAAATAAAACAAAAATGGAATTTAAAGACCAATTCGTAAAGAACCCAAAATTAGTTGCAATTAGTTACGAAATTGTGAAACGATTTAAAGGTGCAGGGATTTCGAAAAGGATTTAAAAAAGCGGGATGGCCAAAAGATCATTCAAAAACACGTAAGGACCTCTAAATAATAAAACTATTATTAAAATAACGATCATGGTCCGAATAAGGACCAGATTAAAAGGATTTGAAAGCATGGAGGGACCCCGGATGTTATTCGCATAACACGTAGGGGTTTATAACGTTATTAAACCAAATTTAAAATATTCGGTAAGTATAAAACATAAACACAAAATTATAACGAAGCTCTCATTTCATTTTTTTACCGAAATCAAACAAACTCCCAAAAGCTTTCTAAGGTTCTCTGGGTTTCCCAGAATTATTAAGAACACATGAGTATTCTTCTAGGGAAACCTAGAAATCACCATGATTTTCAGAATCCGGACACCGCTGGTTGTGGCTAGCGAAGTGAAAACACCACAAAATATCCCCTTTTTGAAACTGACTTTGATAAACACCTTTAGTTTAGGAAAAAACACGAGCTAACTCCTTTTTATTTTACAAAAAAGAAATGAAAAGAAGCTTTTTTCTTCGAAAGAACAAAACTCCGACACCGGTCAATCCCTTTTCCCTTTGATTGGCTCACCATCAAGGCTCAAAGCCACTATGTTTATCGTTGATTCGAAAAGATAAACAAAGAAGAAAGACCCGGTGAGGATATTTCGAAGGTAAGGAAATCAAAATCCTAAAACCCTTTTTTTTATATTGTATGTAAAATAAACGAAGATGATTTACCTCTGAAAGTGTTTGATTTTTATATTGATAAAGAAAAGGGAAAACGAATCCCTTACAATGCTTTTTCTATCGGCCTTTATAGCCGGATTTACAAGAAATTAAAAAGGAGAAAAACTTTAAAATCTCCTATT
Source organism: Abelmoschus esculentus (assembly GCA_035048815.1). Classification (NCBI taxonomy): domain Eukaryota; kingdom Viridiplantae; phylum Streptophyta; class Magnoliopsida; order Malvales; family Malvaceae; genus Abelmoschus; species Abelmoschus esculentus. The sequence continues at coordinate 10,413,029 of JAUCBN010000033.1, forward strand.
GATTGCTGCTATGGTTTTGTTTGTATGTGCACATCTGAATATCTCTGATTTTTTGTTGGTTTTGCTCTGGAATCGCTGAAATTCTCTGATATATATTTTTGAAATTTTGTTGGCCGATTATCGCTCTGAAATTCGTATAGATCTTACTCCTTTCTTTGTTTTTTTGTGTATGCACGAGATGACCGAAGAACGAGGGGACCATCGGTGAAGAACGGACGACGACGATGATCAGGAGCCGAAGAGTCTGATGAGAATTCAAACAGTCAGCGCATGAACTGCACGCGCACGTCAGGAAGCCGAAGCGTTGGCGCGTGGAGAGCGTGTGAATCAAAAACTTCTCATCCCTTCAATCGTGATCGTTAGATCTGATATAGATCTAACAACCATAAATAGGCTGTGCACAAGACAAAGATGAGGGTCAGATTTAGGGTTTCTGTTGTAAGCGATTGGGCTAAACTGGTTTGGATTGGTTGTAATTAAAACTTGGGCTTGTAATTATTCTGGGCTTATGTTTTATTTGGACTGATAATTAAATTATTTTAGACTGTTTTAAATATTAATAAAACAGGCTTATTATTTATATTATGGGTTTTTTAAAATAAAATGAAATTCTATTTATTTAATTATGTTATATATTTAGAATATATTAATATAATAAAATGTAACCTAAAAAGAAAACAAAACTTTAATTTTATTTATTTTATTTTCGTAACAAATAAATAAATAATGATGATAATAATAACAATGAAAATATAAACAAACATAATATTAATAATATGATGAGTAAAAAACGAATAATACTAATAAAGTAAGAAATAACTATATACATATTATATATTTTTTTCTCTTTCCGCAGAACATAATTGAATTAAATAAATTTGTACATGTATGATATATTTTTTGATTTTTCCATAAGTTAAAGTAGTACATACATAATAATTTAAATGCCACTAGCAAAATACATAATAATAATTTTTATATTTTTTATTTAATAATTACAAGTCCGTTATTAAAATTAAAACAAAAATTTAAAATCGAGTTTTATAATCTCGGATAAAATTTATGATTACACTTATTAAAAGCGGTGGTATTCAAGTTCTATACTATAAGGGTTTTAGTTTTGGTTTTGTGAAATTTGAAATGGCTAGTTCTGTGTCAAGTGCTATGGAGACTTTACCTATTAATATTGATGGACGTAAAACAATTGTTGAAGAAAAACGATCTACTTCTTAAAGTGATAGTAAAGCTGGAAAGAGAGCCGTTGAAAAGAGTTATTTTCTAGTTTCTGTTGCATTTAACTATAATTTGGATGCCTTTGATCCCGGAGGTATAGAACTTGGCAGAGAATTTATAAGTTAGTTGATCTTTGGTCCAGTACGGAGAAGTTTCTACTTTATCTTTGATTAAGACTAAGAGAGCATGTGACATGTTTGATCTATTCACCGAAAAAAAGATACTTATTTTAATCCTTGAGGATAAGAATGGTTTAAAGTAGTGAGTATTGTCAAAGATTGAATTCAATAGTTGGAAGGGTTATTAAGTAATTAAATAATTGTTTCAAGTTTTAATCTGGTAGTTAAATGAAACAATAAGTTTTAGTAAGGTAGTTTATGGTTTATGTAATCGTTTTTCCTTACTGTTTATTTTGTCTTTTTTGAATACAAAAACTTGATTCTCTCATTTTTGCAAAGATATTTTTTTTAAATCTGCCTTTACTCTTCTAATCTTTCTCTCTTATAATTCTTGTTCGGATTTAAGTGTATAGAAAGTCTTGAAGGCAACCACAAAGTTCTTGGCATACTCTTGGAGTAAATAATATATTATGGATTTGAGTGGTAACGAGAAGGAAATACAAAAAAAAGATAGATTGTAATTAAGAAGCAAGATTCAAGTATTTTTCTATGCCATTCTCAGTTTACAAACGAGCTATTTAACCTGTAATAGCCCTAACAACCAGCTAGGAAAGGACAAAATTTGTTAATGCACGTGGAGTTTTTCTTTCCCTAGTACCCTTGCGTATTTCTTGGGCGTTTGTTGTAGTATGCGTCTCAATATTACCTCCCCCTAAAGAAGGAACCTTGTCCTCAAGGTTTGGCGTCGTAGTTGATGCACTGGTAATGTCGAATTTTGTAATCCCCTTAGCCCGACCTAGACGAAAATGACACTAATGGGTTACACGGGGAATACCGAGTTAAACCCGTAAAGGTTTAAACCGATAAACGACACTATTTTTTTATCTTATCTAAATGACTCAATTAATTTTTACATGTTCATACATAGCTTGTGTCCAATGGTAACAAATACGAAAGAGAAACGAGTCTTAAATTGAACATTTAAGTAAAAAGGACCAAATTTGTAAATTTTCCAAATTTAAGTGTCCAAAAATTAAATTAGTATTACCAATCTTTAATTAAGTCTATTGCTTGCTTGCATATCAAATCTCAACTCAAAACGATGTCTACAACTCATTTAATTTCATTTACAACGTAAATCTTTTAAATTCTATTGTCAAGGTAGAAATTCATTCCATAAAAGTTTAATTAAACATACAAATAGCACTCATGATAAATTTCAGACCAATCAGAGCATTCTAACATCATCAATTTCATGCTTCACTAATTAGGGACCAAAATGTAAATCTTTTAAATTCTAAGGACTCCGTCCAAATTAAGTTAGCCAACTTGAAATTAAGTCAATTTTATGCATCCATGTGAAAATTCAGCTCACAATAACATTTGTAGCTACCATAATTGAACAAAAGAAAGATATCCGGGATTAACATGTAATTTCGACACCTAAAGCTCATTATTTAGTCAGGGGTATCGATATAGCCAAGCCTTGTATCGATACCATGACTTTGCAGTAACCATATTACCTACCAAAGCTTAGCGGTATCGATACTGCTCTTGAAAGTATCGGTACTCGGGCGTTCAGTGAAGTTTAAGCATCGAACCACGATCCGAATCACCCAAATTTTGCCTGGGGTATCGATTCCATTTCTAGGGGTTTCGATACCCCCTGTGCCTAGAACAAAATTCGGACACTTTGAGTGGATTTTCTCCATCCGAAACTTAATCAAAGATCATTATCCGCTACAGGCATAACTCCTAAACATAATGAGCTACTTAATCGCTCGATTACAACCATCAACACCCCTTAACATCTATAGGCATACACCCTAACTTTGACTCTATACCATAGATCCTTCATAGTCAAACATGCTTCAAGGAAACACAACATTGCATCAATATTCAACTTATTCAACATTCAATACATACCCAAATTCGTATAACCAAAGTAAAACTTATCAACCAAAAACCGACTCTTGCAACAAGAAACTATACCCCTATTGCTCTCTTACTACTACTACACTTTAGAACGCATACTTGAGCTTTTCATCGACACGCTCTTGGAATTTTGCTTCCCTTAGCTACCTCGGTTATTATCTCTGCATTGCAAGGTAAAAGAGAGGGTAATCATAAGCTTAGTGAGGGGTAAAACAAAAATAATATCATCTTTGCAGTGCAGCCCATAAGTCCATCAATAAAACACTTTAAATCATGCCATATCATGCTCAAATATAAATGTCTCAACAATGTTTACAAAACCAAAATAATTTCCTTACCAAGTGTCCATTATATCTTGCCATACAAAACTAAAATTCTCAAGATTTGCATGCTTTCAAAAAAAAAACATATGGCCTTTTGAACGCATATGCATCTCTATGCACAAAACTTGATCAAGAACACATGCTTGAGAAACTCATGACTTTAAAACATTAGATTTTCTATACAATTCTAAATCAACATGTTCCACAATCTCATGCTTTACAATACACAAAAGTTTCAATCATCAATCATGCATATTGACAACTAAGTGACTAGCTTTATTCAAACCTTTTACCCATCAAATACACGGATTCCTTATTCATTATCTAGAGACACTTGACCTCAACATGAATCGGTTAGAAACGAAGTCACCCTTGTATACATGTTACCCCCACGACGTACGGTCGGATACAAAATCACCCTTGTTTACGTATGAGTCAACTATATGCATGGTCGGACACAAAGTCACCCTTGTTTACATATAGGCAAGCTCTACACGCACAGTCGGACACAAAGTCACCCGTGTTTACGTGTAGGCAACATCATTATTCTCATAATCTTTATAGTGCAGTTAATCCTAATGACATGTCATTTGTATTCATAGTCTTAAATAGTGTCACTAAGTCAATATCATTCTCATTATGCTTGTAGCTTGCTGTTTTACAATGCACTCAACATATGTTCATCAAAGTGAACCCAAATCATGCTCAATGGCTTTATTCGGGGAAAAGGGTTCCATACTTTAATCTAAATCATTCTCATGCTTTAAAAAGTTATGGAAACCATCATTAACCATGCATATACAACAACTAACACATGCATGCATCATTTTCAAATTCAATTCATGCATTGGAAACCATTTTTTCATATGCATCTCTCATAAAACTAATGCAACATTACCAATCATTGGATATGTTACCAAAGTATAGAAATTAATAAAACTCATTAAGTATTCAATTGTCAAAACATATCCGATATCAATGGACAATAATGGAAACATCATTTGGACAAAGCACTTATCATTTCTCATGTATAAATCACATATGTAAAAACTACATTAAGAGCATTTCTAAAATATGACAATTATGAAACGATATGGGAACCGTTAAGAGAGTGAAACAATTTAACTTACTTCCGAGTGTGGCTAGTTTTTTCACACCATCCCTACACCCCCAAACCTTTGATAAAATAAGTAAAACCTTGCCGATACCGCAACCCACTCACCACTTGTCTGAAACTAGCTTGCCGAAGCCAATTGACATTCTCGCCTTTTTCGAAACACCTTCAACACTTAGCTCAATACCTTTCCCTGTTTTTAACATATCAAAACAGAGGTATTAATGCATATTAATGCATTCAATCAACCTCCAACACTTTCCAAACAAACAACCCTAAAAACTATACTTAAGAAAACCGAAAAAGCATCCGAAACTCATCCGAATGACCTCCAACCTTTAGCCAACGAAAACCACAACCTCTCAACAATAAAACACAATCAAGAAACATGATCTAATCATACTAAACCAACAACAAACATTTAGCCACCCAAACAAGATATAAACCGAAGATCTAAGCCAATTAACATCACTAAAACCTAAGATTCGGGTTTAACCATCCAATAACCATTAATTTCATGTTAAAACACATTAAAATTCATTGATTTAATCATTGAAAACCATCAGGTATCACCTTATTATGGGATTGCATCAATTCAATCAAAATTAACCGATAAAAATCGAAAATCATCAATTAAAACCATAAAATAAATCAAGAACTCAATAAAATGGATTAGAAACTTGGGAATTTCAATAAAGAACTCAAAATTCATAGGTTTGAATGATTTCTTACCTCCAAACAAGATCCAACCTCCTTCCAATTTAAAAACCCATCAAAAACAAGTTGTAAAATATAAGGAAATTGAAGAGAAATAAGGAGAAAATAATATGAACGAAATTGAATAAAAAAGATATGATTTACCTTGGAAATTGAATAGAATTCTGATTGGAAACCAAGAAAATTGAGAGAAAATGGGAAGTTATGTGAAATTGTGATTTTGGTGAAAAATGAGAAATATGAATCAATAAAGTCTAAATGGTGATTAAAAGAAGTTTATAAAGAGATTTTTGGAAGGTTAGATCTGATCAGAAAGATTGGATTAATAGCCCCTTAAAGATTCTAAGTTTTGACCCAATTACATTTTAGTTACTAAAGTAGTCATTTTTACAAAATAGTTACTATTTTCCAAAATGTCAAGGTTCATAGTGTAATTTTACAAAATTTAGTTTACCATATTCAAATAGAATCCAAATAATAATTTTAGAGTATTTTTCCATATTTTATTTCCTTTTAAAATCATTTATAAAAAATTAAATTCCCGGATTTAGGCTAATTGGCTTGATCGGTTCAACCGAACCCTTGATCCGATCTTAATAGCATCTAAGGCCATTTTTGGGATGTTACAAATTCTCGGAGCAATGGTAAAGGAGTAATCTGATGAAGTCGCTATCCCTTGTATTGTTTCAGTTGAGAGATGTTAAAAATAGGATGGATACATGTGGATCCTAGCAAGTCCAATTTGTACGCCATAAGACCGATGCATTGAGCCACTTTATAAGTTCCAAAGAATCTGAGACTGAGTTTTTGATATCGGTACAATCACAATAGGAGCCGGCGATAAGGTTGAAGACTAACAAAGGTCCAATCGCCGACAACCAATTCTAACTCTCGTCATTTTTGTCGGCTTGATTCTTCATACGTAGTTGAGCCTTTGAAGAATTTTATTTCAACTCACGTAATAATTCATCCCGGTCTATGAGAGTTTTATCCACTTGAGGATTGAGTGAACCCCCTTCGATATAGGAAACCATGGTGGCAGGGTCACGACCATAAAGTGCTTGAAATGGAGTCATGCCCGCTGATGCTTGAAATGTTGTGTTATACCAATACTCGGCCCAATCAAGTTAGCTTTCCCACTTACTTGGCTCAACCCCGGTCATACAACGAAGGTACATTTCCAAGCAACAATTCAAAGCCTCTGTTTGTCCATCGATTTGGGGATGGTAGGCGAAACTAAGGCACAAATTTGTTCCCTAAAATGAGCCATTTCAGTCCAAACTTCACTAACAAAAATAGGATCACGATCACTAACCATCAGGCGAAGGATACCATGCAACTTGACAATGTCATGGACCATAACTTTTGTAATGAAAAGGGCATCATAGTGGCAAGGTAACGCAAAGAAGTGTCCATATTTCGTAAGTCGATCGACCACTCCTAGTATAGCTTTCTTGCCGTTGGATTTCGGAAGACCTGTGATGAAGTCTAACGATATATCTTCAAAGACTTGTTGCGGAATAGGAGGTTGAAGGAGATCGGATGGTGCAAGGTTATCGCTCTTCATTCGTTGACAAACTTGGCATTCCGAGATAAACTTATGGATATCCTTTCGCATTGTTTGCCAAAAGAAATTCATTGACAATCGATGAAAGGTTCTGGAAATGCCAGCATGACCACCCAAAGTAGAAGCATAAAACTCACATTGAAGGCGAGAACGCAATAAACTCTCATTTGGAACAACGACACGGTTATGATGCAGGATCAAACCATTGGTTTCACTATATCCTTGAGCTGCCAAATCCCCAGACTGAATTTGATTACGTAGAATGAGAAAAGTTTCATCATGTTGAATGGCAGCGTGAATATCCTCCCAAATGCCAAAAGTTGCTCTCATGAACACCATCAACTATGCTCCTACCTCCCTTGACAAAGCATCTGTAACAGTATTCAACTTGCCGGGTCTATATCTGATTCAAAATCATAGCCGATTAACTTGGCCAACCATTGTTGTTGTGCTAGTGTTTGAATTGTTTATTGGGTTAACTCACGCAAAGACTTTTGATCAGTGAGAATGATGAAGTACCGACCAAGAAAATATCGATGCCATTTTCCAACTGCCTATGTGATATCATACATCTCCCTATTTAAGGTAGAGGTTGCTTGCATTTGAGGACTGAGTTTTCGACTATAAAATGCCAAGGTTTGATTGTCTTGGGTTAGAAATGCACCAGTGCCCACTCTGAAAGCATCGTTTTCGACCATAAATTCCTTCGCGAAATCAGGAAGAGATAATATTGGTGCAAAGCATAAACACAATTTTAGTTGCTCAAATGCTTTATGAGCAGCAATAGGCCATTGAAATTCATTGTCTTTCTTTAATAAATCCGTAAGAGGAGCTATAAAAGTGGCGTATCCCTTAATAAAACACCGATAATATCCTGTAATCCCCCCAAAAACTCATACATCCCGAATAGAAGTCGGGATAGGCCAAGTTTGAATAGCTACAACCTTGGTTGAATCAACTACTAAACTATCACGCGAAACCACATGACCCAAATATTCCACCATGTCTTGCCCAAAGGAACATTTCGACTGTTTAGCGACAAAACCATGTGACCGCAAAAGCTGTAACACAGTCCGTAAATGTTGGAGATGATCGAGCCAAGTTCGAATAAAAACAAGGATATCATCAAAAAAACGAGGATAAATTGCCATAGATAAGTTCTAAAGATATCATTCATTGTAGCCTGAAAAATGGATGGAGCATTTGTTAACCCGAAGGGCATAAAGAGGAATTCATAATGACTCTCGTGAGTATGGAAGATTTTTTTATTCATATCTTCATTACGAACTCGGATTTGGTGATAACCTGCCAAGAAATCAAGCTTTGAAAAAAATTGGGAGTTCCCTAATTCATCGAATAATTCATCAGCAATAGGAACTGGAAACTTATCGCGTATAGTGATGGAATTAAGGGCACGATAGTCGACACAAAAATGTCATGTTCCATCTTTTTTCGCACCAATAATACAGGAGAAGAAAATAGGCTCGTGCTTTGTAGAATCTGGCCATTCTCTAGCATTTGGCGAACTTGTTTTTCAATCTCCATTTTTTGAAAATATGGGTAGTGATATGGGCGAACATCGACAGGTTTACTTATTGCTTTAAGATGAATTGTATGATCAGTATCTCGGTTCGGGAGTAATGCTTGCACTGGTGTAAACACAATATGGAATTCTACGAGCAATGCTTGAAGATCGGAACAATCGACACCCAATCTCGACACTGAAGAGTCCTCAATCTGTAAACTAAAAAATTCAACAATTGCTCCAATTTCCGACCAGTGGCGCAATGTCTGTAACTGAATGGATTATGTTCCAAAGCCAGTGTCCCCTTGCCAATGACAAAATGTATTACCCTGCTGAAATTGATATGTTAATTGCAAAAAATCCATCGTGACTGGACCTACAGTCGCCATCCACGCCACACCTAACACAACCTCAGCACCTTCGATCGGGAGAAAGTAAAAATTAGTAATCAACTCAGTCCTTTGAACTGCACCTTGAGGTCACAAACACACCCTTCATTTTGTAAACGTTGACCATTACCGAAAAGAACGTTGAAGTTGGGTGTGGCTGTCAATTGTAAAGCCAGGTGTTTGAATGGAGCCCTGCACACGTAATGTAGTAGGATGATGAAATTCGGCAAGGGTATTGAACGACAGTGTGTAAAGCTCGCTAACGGGAAGGGGTTGAACATTTGATACGGCCACTGATGACTGGTTATTCAGAGTATGGCGTTGTTCTTCATCATTTGATTCATCATCTAGTAAAAACAATTAGGGTTCTTTGCATTTATGGTCAGGAGCATACCATTCATCGCAATAGTAACATAACCCTTTTTACGACGAGCTTGGGCTTCGACTGAAGAAATACGTCAAACAAGTGACGTATGAGTAACCGGCATGATTTATTGGTTATCTGGAGGGGGACGAACAGGCTGAAATTTAGGCGAATAAGAGATCGCCCTGGGAGTTGGCAACAATGGAGGAAGTTTGGAACCTGAAAAACAGTGAGAAGAACGTCGATCCTGCAAACGAGCCTCATAGAACCGAGCTAATTCCTATACTTCAACCATGGAAGTAGAACGATGACCTAATGGTGAAGGCTCAGAAGTCCTTTTAATTCCACCTTTCACCAAATTATAGTATTTGAGATGCCGAACCCATAGGGACTGTGTCAACCTTACTACTGCTTAAACCTGCACAATTCAAAATAAAAACACAAGTAATTTGTGGAGTTGAGATAACTAAATTAAATACTTGAAAACTAAAAATAAAATAAGAGAATAGATATGATGGAAGTGAGTTCAGGTTGAGTTCTTTGTAGAGGAGAATCTAGTTGTATTATTTATCCACTAATTAATACAATGGGTTGACTTGCCGCCTTGGCGGGTCACACTAAGGGTCGTCGTAACTATCTAAGCGGGGTTATGCCTTGTCGACAAATCAACTTTCCATAGTTCAACAGAGCATCCTTGTATGTCTCCTCCTTATCTCTAAGTGAAGAGAACTGTTAAAGTCCATGTCTTGATGATACCTCCTGGCTTGAATCAAGGATGAACAACAATTAAACACATGCGTCTTATTAGTCGCTGAAATCCTGGGCGATTTACCTCTAAACCGGATTAGTCAATGCCCTTGAACAAAGACCGTATTCTCTCGTTTTGTGAGCTTAACTCTCCCGATATTAGACAAATAGATTTTTCTTCACATACTATAATCTCGAGTTCATATGCGAAGAAGAATAATTGCTAAGAGAGAATAAACTATGAAATACGTTTTACACTAATAAATATAAAAGATAATACAACCTTCTTCTCCAACTACTCTAAAAACAACCTAAACCTCGGAAAGAGTTTAAAGCATAGTGTAGTCGGTGGCTAAAAATATATGCTATGGAGAATCTGACTCGACTCCCTTAACCTAAACCTAATGTGTGCCTTATATAGGCTAAATCCTAGGTTAAAGTCTTCCTCATAAGGAAAAAATTGTAAAAGGAAAAGAATTCAACTTACAATTAAATTAAGACACTTTATTCAATTTCCTAAAATAACTTTTCTTTTCGTGTTGACCTTTGACTGAGGATTGACCCTTTATATTGGTTTCGTCTTTCTCTTGCTTTATGTCCTTTGAGATTGGTGTCTTTTTCTCTTCTTGTCGAGCACCAGTTGTTATCTTTATTCTACTAACGCAGCCTCCAAAGTGCTACCATAGCGGGTGCTCCTCTGCAATTCAGTATCAATCCTCTAATCTGACCATTCTTATGATGTTTTTTTCTGTCTAAGAAAGAAAATCATCAAATGCATCTGTTTTAAGATAAATAATAGATAAATTCGTAAATTATGTATTTGGATACTGGATTATGGAAAATAAGCAGAATTGCTCATTATTATCCTTAAATTTATCCTTGATTGGAAATAAATGAGTGGGAAAATGATATAAAAAATAGGATTTTTATGCACTTATCAAATACCCCCAAACTCTAACTATTGATTGTCTTCAAGCAATGCAAAAGATAAAATTAAGTCAGGAATTTTAAAGTAATATACTATCCTGCCTGCCGCGGCAGAAATCTTTTCCTAACTCGACATCTTCTAGGTTTTAGGAATTCCTCAGAACTGGACTATGAGTCTTAGTGGATGGGTGCGTAGCTGTGTCAAAGTTGATTTTCTAAGTTCTAAACCATTTTTTAGCTCAAGACTTCCGACTTAAATTTTTATTCGAATCTTCTTTTTCTCTTTCACCCTAATTGTATATAAATATATATTGCTATATACTTATACTGCTTGAGTCAGTTTCGGGCACCTCGAGTGTTTAATTATTCTTATTAGAGCCAATTTCGGGGACCTCTAATAAGTGGGAGAATGTCTAAGTCCTAGAGCCAGTGATGGGTAACTCTATGGACTAACTAGAGCCAGTGATAGGCACCTCTAGTTTAAAACTTAAACCTAAGTCCTTAATGCTTTTCAAAGAAAAGAACTTTTAAAATCAACTAAGACTAGTAGTGTTTGAATATTTTCAGGCTCATAGTCTAATACTAAGTACTAATCCTAGCAAACCTTTTAGACTTCAAGTCTGTTGAATGGTATAGACTGCGGCGGTGGCTGGAAAATATTTTCAGGCTCATAGTCTAATACTAAGTTCCCATACATTGCAGATATTTATATTTGCAAAATAGGACCAATACTCTCCCAAACTCGAGGGATACATTATCCTCAATGCATAAAAAGACAGAAAAAAAAAGAAAAGCAAAAATAAAAGAAACATAAAAACAAAAGATAAAAGAAAGATTATGGCCCTTTAAAATTTGGTGGATCTGAAGGAATCCTCCGAGTTACTATCTCTAACACCCCAAAATTGGGAATAGAAGTTTAGAGGCTGATTTAGAGGACCAGTGGACCGATTTTATCGATTTAGCCTAGTTCGGGAATAAATACTTAAAAATTAGTTAAAAATCAAAATAAATTATGGAAAATATTCTAAAATTCTAGAAATTACGATTACATCCCTAAAACTTGTTCGATTAAATTAGGACTTGTTTCTATTTAGTTTCCGCTGCAATTGAACTCGTTCCTTGTATGAATATGTAGGATCTAATTAAAATATTTAGAAAAGATGAAAGGAAAATTTAAATTTTTTAGGTTATTTATCGGGGAGAGTCTCCGGATTAGCCTCGGTGTTCCCCATGTAGCTCGTTCAAGTCTGGTGGTGTCTAGATCGGATCGAGGAGGTTACATTTGGTGGTATCATAGCTTAGGTTTACCAAACCTTTTGGGAAGGTTGGTTTGGTATGCTATAGAGTTAAATTTGTTTTAAATGTTGCTTATGCACTATGATTTTTTGAAAATTCTATGTTATTATATGAGATGCACGATGTTTGCTATATGCGATTGATTTGTGTTGTGACTTAGTAAGTTAGAGTATTGTATGACAAGCACGATGATTGCAAGCATATTTAAATTTTAATGTGCTTGGATGTTTGATATATATGTGGCTATTGATAAAGTATGATATGCTTATGTATTTGCAAGCATGATTAAATCTTGTTGTATTGTTATGATATTGATTATTAGGTGACATTGCCTACTGTTTAGACATGATCTTAATTTTGTCTTACATTTTATGTATTAGAAAGGAAATATGCTTAGATTTTAAGTGATGCATACATTGTTGTCAGTTAGATTTGAATATGATTTATGAGTTGAGCATCTCATAAGATTTTTGATTTTTGATATACCATGTAGCATAGGAAACTGGATTGAATTTGTATTGGTTAATGCATGAGATTCTTGAATGGTTTTATATGATGCTTAATGTATATTATCAAATATACACTCGTTATATGGTTATATATTTTTGATGCTAATCGTAATTAAAGTTGATGATTGTACTATGTGATATTTGAGTATATATTGTTGGAGTTTATTTTGGAGTACCCATTGCTCTAACTACTACTAGGAAATTATTTTATATTATACTTGAGCTACTTGGAACTTGCTTCATGTTGGCCTCCCAAGTTTTGCAAAATGTTTTTCTATTTTATTGTACTTGATATAGGACCAAAAAGAAAGGTAAAACTTGGTAATAGAGGAGTTGTGGAGATCATAAAGTGTAGTTAGATTTGTGTTGTGGTGTTGTGATATCCGATCTTGAGTTGAGTGGGTCCTCGATCATGTTTGAGTGTAAAGTGGTTTTGAATCGGTTTAGTTTGAGAATTTGTTGTACTGGTAAGTAGTGAGAGACTACATCATTGGAGTGCCTTTGGGAGTTTCAAAGTGCATTGTGTGTAAGGTGAATTGAACATGTTAGAAATGTTCGAGTTATGGTGTGATTGTGTACTCTTGAGTGCTAAGTTTCTATGGTTTGAAACGTTGCAGAGGTAGAAAGTGAAGTTTCGGATTTGGAGATGTTGTTTATGAGTATGGACAACAATCATGTATAATATAAGAGCACTTATATGCGTATACATTAGACATCTTAGGATATGCATACATTCTTGAGCATGACATTAGATTGCATTTGCATGCACTTGCATAGGCATCTAGGGTGACATATAGGACTTATGCATACATTGTCCATATTTGCAAACGTTTCCCTCTTGAAAATGGAAGTTGTTTTGAGATCGGTTCTTTTTCTCATTGGTTCTTTAGAGAAAAATTATAGGTTTATAAAGGTGCTTGGAAGATACTCTTGTTGGTTTTGAGCCTATTGTCTAGTGGGTTGAGTTACTGTTCTAGTTGAGAAGTAATCTTAGATAAGGATTGGTTAGTTGAGCTTGGAGTTGTGGATGGATGAACTCAGGTTAAGTTCCTTGAGAGTAATGTCAGTTGAAGTTGGTTGTTAGTAAAGAGGAAGGGTGACTTTTGTGAGGTTTCTTCGGCGAAAGTTAGGTTGCGTAAAAGATGTCGTGTTATCTTTATGTTTGATGGAAGTACTAGTATGTACCTTTTGTTTGGTATGGTTTAGAAAATGGTTAGGTTAGAGGTGTAACTGATCTAGAGTTTATGTTGAAAACCAACGGTTAGGTTTTTGGAAAGGAAAGGAAAATATTTCAAAAAAAAGAGTTGAAGTGTAACGAGGGTTTTTGTTTGTCAAATTCCTCGTTTACGCTTGGCTTTTCTTGTGTTTTGTTGCTTAACACTAAGGAGGATGTTAAGGTGAGTAGACAAAATAATGGTCTTAAGTTTGGAAATATTAAAGAGGCAGAGGTTTGGGCTTTGAAAAATGTAAAACTAAATTTGATTTTGATATAATAATTAAATAGAAGGACTATTCTTTAAAATAATTTTAAGTCCCTAAGTCAATATTTTTGATTTCAAGTCAAACAAAGATTTTAAAAAAAAATTCTAAGAGTTTCTGCACGACGGTATCGAACCATGGTTCGATACCCCTGGATTTTCAAAGCCATGTTCTTATGTTCAAGAACAGGTATCGAACAACTATTCGAAACAAGGAGCTCACTGTCAGCCTCTGTTTCGAAGCACGGTTCGATACCCCTGGATTTTCAAAGCCATATTCTTGTGTTCAAGAACATGTATCGAACCACTATTCGAAACAAGGAGCTCACTGCCAGCCTCTGTTTCGAAGCATGGTTCGAAGCATTTCGTGCATTTTTTAAGTATTTTAAAATCAATTAAAAATTGACCCATGGTATCGAACTATGGTTCGATACCATCCTTAATACCAATGGCTATTTTTGCACTAAATGTTTTGACCGTTGGTGGCAGTTAATTTTTTGATTGGTGGTTAGCCTGTTCCGAAGCATGGTTCGGTACCAACCTTCACAGTTTCAAAAAGGTATCGAAGCATAGTTCGATACCCCTTGGTTTAATGCACAACGGCTCTTTCTATTCTTGGTCTGTTTCGAAACAAGTTGTACGTGTTTCGATACCGCCTGCTATAGAGTGCATTTATGGTGGGAAAATGAAGTCTAAACGGCCATATTTATGTTCCCAACAATCACAACGGATAGAAATCAATGAGATGATATAAAATGAAGTAATTTCAACAGCATTAAGGACTATTGAACCTCAAGAAACATCCAAGCACACAAATCCAACTCAAAGTACTTCATTGCATATTTTAGCCTCCCAACTTGTGTATTTCACTTTGATCAGTTGTAATTTAAGTTTGGGGAGAGTTTGTTTGTATTTGGGGCTACTATTTCTTGTGAGAGAATTCTTCTTAGCCAAACCAAATCTATTGTAACACCTTGTGAGGTCTAAATCAATTTTGGGTAGAAAATTGATTTGCTTGTAAAGGTTATCCCTTGAACCTAGAAAAAAGGTTGAATTCAATAGTGAATTGGTTTCAAAATCCTTAGTGGGAGCTAAGGTAGTGGATGTAGAGCTTGTTTGAAGCTTGAACCACTATAAATCATTGTGTTCCTTATTTCTCAAATTATACCGAAAATCTCCTACCAAATTTTTAATATCCAATTCACCCCCCTCTTGGCCATTATTCAACATCGATCAACTCAACAATTGGTATTAGAGCTAGATCTTTGAAGGGATTCACCTCCACCAAAGAAGATCCAAGGTTTGTTGATCATCTCTACAACAAGAATCTAATGGCCTCCACTTCCGGTTCGTGGAACGAGTCTCACTCTATCACCAAGCCACCCTTCTTCAATGGGGACAACTATCCTAATTGGAAAAATAGGATGAGGCTATTCATCAACTCCAATGATTATGTCCTTTAGGATATAATCGAGGATGGACCCTCTATCCCTATGAAGTAAAAGGAGATCGGCAAGTGCCTAAGAAAAGGAACGAGATGACCGATGAAGAAAGAAGGAGAATGTCCATAAATGATAAAGCTCTTCACATTCTCTTTTTTGCTTTAGGCCCCGACATCTACTCTAAGATGTCTTCATGTACAAGTGCCAAAGAAGTTTGGGACTCCTTAGAGACAACTTATGAGGGCACCAACGATGTGAAGGAAACAAAGATTGGTCTTCTCAATTTAAACTATGAAAATTTCAAGATGGAGCCGGATGAAGATATCACCAAAATGTTTGATAGATTTTCCGTGATTATCAATGGTCTCAAGGGTTTTGGTGAGATTATTCCGGAAGATAAGCTCGTGAGGAAACTTATCTACTCTCTTCCCGAGTCTTGGGATAGCAAAAGGACGGCTATCATTGAAGCCAAGGACTTGAATACTCTAAATCTAGATGCTCTTGTAGGATCTCTTCTTGCCCATGAGATCATGAAGAAAGGAAGAGAAGAAGAGAAAAAGAAAGAAGAGGTAAAGATAGAAAAGAGGGAAGTAGAGAAAAAGAAGCAAGGGATTACTCTTAAAGCTTCATTGTCACAAGAAGAAGTGGACACTAGTGAAGTAGAAGAGCTAGAGGAATTGGTCATGGTGGCCAAAAGATTCACAAGGCTCATGAGGGCAAATAGGAATCGAAGATTCCAACGAAAGAGGGACTTCAAAGCAAAGAGTAAAGAAGAGGAGAAAGATCAAATTATTTGCTATAAATGCAAGAAGTCCGGTCACATTAGGACCGATTGCCCTCTATACAAAAGGAAGGGTTCTAAGAAGAAGAAGAAACAAAGAGCTCATGTTGCCACTTGGAGTGATGAGGAGTCATCATCCGATGAGGATAATGAGGTGGACAACTTGTGTCTCATGGCTCTTGATGAGCCTAAGGTAACCCTTGAACCATCTTGTAATGATTTATCTTATGATGAACTTTATGATGCTTATGATAAACTATAAGATGTGTATGATGAGTTGGTTTTAAAATTCAAAGAATCCATTTTGAAAAACAAGAAAACCATTTCCGATTTAGAAATGAAAAATGATTCTTTGACTAAAACGATTTTGGATTTGGAAGAAAAGGTTGTTGATTTAAATGATGATTTAAAATTTTTTCAAAAAGAAATTGTTGATTTAAGCAACCTTATTTCAAGCTTGAGTGAAGATCACCACAAGGTGGTGAATGAGCTTAAAGAACAAATTAAGGTGGTTGGGAGTTCAACTTTTGAAAAAAGAAGCTCTTCAAAACCCAACCAAGTCAAAAGGAATTTTTAAAACCATAAAAAAAAGGTTTTCAAAGGCATTTTAGACATAGAAAAATTAGGAGTGTTTGAGTTCCTAAGGAACTCATTGTTTCTAATAATTTAAATGTCATTGCCTCTTGGATTCCTAAGGGAACCAAGCTTTTAGGGACTAACTTTCATGGATCCAAAATGATTTGGGTACCAAAAGTGAAAAACTAAATTTTTGTTTATAGGTTGAGCATTGCTTCAAGGTCAAAGCTTCAAGTCAAAATATGTGGTACCTTGATAGTGGATGCTCAAGGCATATGACCGGAGACAAGGGACGATTTAAGGAGTTAGAGCTCAGAAAGGGTGGAGTAGTGACATTTGGTGATAACTCCAAAGGCCAAATTGAGGGTATTGGCTCTATTGGTAATCACTCCTCTATTCTTAGTGAAAATGTCTTACTTGTTAATGGTCTTAAGCATAATTTGTTGAGCATTAGTTAATTGTGTGATAAAGGTTTCTATGTTTCATTTGATAAAAGTGGTTGCAAAATTATTGACATAGAATCCAATAGAACAATGCTCATAGGTCATCGCATAGGAAATATCTACATGGTGCATCTAGATGACATAAACTTATCTCATGCATGCTTAGTTGCTAGTGATGAAAATGATACATGGTTATGGCATAGGAAACTTGGTCATGCTAGCATAAGTGTTTTAGATAAACTTGTCTCCCAAAATCTAGTTAGAGGTTTACCTAAGCTCAAATTTTCATTGGATAAAATTTGTGATGCATGTGCTAAGGGTAAACAAAAGAGAGTTTCTTTTAAGTCCATTAATGATGTTTCAACTAATAATCCATATGGATCTTTTTGGACCTATTAGGACTATTAGCTTGGGAGTTGGGTGGAAAATCATATGCTTTTGTTATTTTTGATGATTACTCTAGGTATACTTGGGTTCTATTCTTAAGATCTAAAGATGAAGCCTTAGAAAAATTCATCATATTTTCAAACATTTCTCAAAATGATCTTGATCAAAGAATTTCTCATATTAGAAGTGATCATGGAACCGAATTTTAAAATTTAGGTTTTGAAAATTTTTGTAATGAAAATGGTATTAGCCACAATTTTTCGGCTCCTCGAACTCCTCAACAAAATGGGGTAGTTGAGAGGAAAAATAGAACTTTAGAGGAAATGGCTAGAACCATGCTTTGTGAAAACAATTTACCTAAGTACTTTTGGGCGGAAGCCACAAACACTTCTTGTTACATCATAAATCGAGTAATGATTAGGCCTATTTTAAAGAAAACTCCTTACGAGATTTTAAAATCTAAGAAACCTAACATTAGCTATTTTCACCCTTTTGGGTGCAAGTATTTTGTTTTGAACAATGGAAAAGACAATTTAGGTAAATTTGATGCAAAAAGTGATGAAGCTATTTTCCTTGGTTACTCTTTAAATTCTAAGGCTTATAGAGTTTTCAACAAAAGAACCTTAGTTGTAAAGGAATCTATACATGTGGTTTTCGATGAAAACCTCTTTTTTAGGAAGGATTCTTGTGATGATGATGATGTAGGAATCATTGAAACCATTGATGATGGACAAGCATCAAAGGTGGATGGGATTCCAAGCAATGAGGAAGCACAAGATCCTCCAATAGAAGCTCTAGGAAATGTAAAACTTGAAGAAAAGGAAGTGAGCTATCCAAGGGAGTTCAACTATGTCAAAAGTGGTGAAATCTTGGGTGATTCATTCAAGGGGGTAACTACTCGTTCTTCTCTTAGATTAATGAATCATATTGCATTTATCTCATGCATAGAGCCTAAAAATATCAAAGAAGCCTTAGGTGATGATTATTGGATTTTGGCTATGCAAGAAGAGTTAAATCAATTTGAGAGAAGTAATGTATGGACATTAGTTGATAGGCTTAGTAATAAGTCTACTATAGGAACTAAATAGGTCTTTAGAAACAAACTAGATGAGAGTGGGAACATTGTAAGAAACAAAGTTAGATTAGTAGCTCAAGGTTACACTCAAGACGAGGGAATAGATTTCGATGAAACCTATGCACCCGTAGCTAGAATAGAAGCCATTAGGATGCTACTTGCATTTGCATGTTATCATGATTTCAAGCTTTTTCAAATGGATGTCAAAAGTGCTTTCTTAAAGGGTTTTATAAATGAAGAAGTGTATGTTGAACAACCACCGGATTTTGAAGACTCAAAATTTTCAAACCATGTTTTTAAATTAACAAAAGCTTTATATAGTTTGAAACAAGCTCCTAGAGCTTGGTATGAAAGGCTTTCAAACTTTCTAATTGAAAAGGGTTTTGAAAAAGGGAAGGTGGATACTACACTCTTTATAAAAATGTTTAAAAATGACATCTTAGTAGTTCAAATTTATGTTGATGATATTATTTTTAGATCTACTAATGAGTGTTATTGTCAAGAATTTTCTAAGCTAATGCAAGGTGAATTCGAGATGAGCATGATGGGGGAGCTCTCATTCTTTTTGGGACTCCAAATTAAGCAAAGGAAGGATGGCACCTTCATCAATCAAGCAAAATACATCAAGGATATGCTCAAAAATTTTGGCTTGGAGAATGTGAAACCTCAAGCCACTCCAATGAGCTCATCTACTAAGCTTGACAAGGATGAAGGAGGTAAGTGTGTTGATTCTAAATTGTATAGATCCATGATAGGTTCTTTGCTTTACCTTACCGCAAGTAGACCGGATATTATGTTTAGTTTTTGCTTGTGTGCTAGGTTTCAAGCTAGTCCTAGAGAATCACATCTAGTTGCCATTAAGAGAATCTTTAGATACCTTAGAGACACCCCTTGTTTAGGTCTTTGGTATCCTAAAGTCTCATCCTTTGATCTTCATGCCTATTCGGATGCGGATTATGGTGGTTGTAAGATCGATAGGAAAAGTACTTCCGGAACTTATCAATTCCTAGGTAGTATGCTCATATCTTGGTTCTCAAAGAAACAAAATAGTGTAGCTCTCTCTACCACCGAAGCGGAGTACATATCCTTAGGGAGTTGTTGTGCTCAAGTTTTATGGATGAAGCAACAACTCTTAGATTATGGCATTAAGGTAGACACCATACCTCTTAAGTGTGATAATACTAGTGCCATATGTCTTACCAAAAACCCCATTCAACACTCTAGGACTAAGCACATAGAAATTAGACACCACTTCATTAGAGATCATGTGTCTAAAAATGATGTTGTTTTAGAGTTTGTTGACACCTTAAACCAATTAGCGGACATTTTTACGAAACCTTTGGATAAGGAGCGTTTTTGGACCCTTGGGAGAGAGTTAGGTCTAACTAGCCTACCTTGACCTCTTAAGTGTTATTTTTTTTATGCATTTTTGCTTGAATATTGATTGACATCATGCTTATGTTTTTCTTTGTATCTTGATGTCTCCATGCATTTTGCTAGGGGGAGTATGAACTTATTCATGCATTTGAATCATGTCATAACATCATATGCATATTTTTAGGAGCTTTAGAAACTCATCTCTAGTACTTTTAGAAGCCTAAATGCAAAGCTTTCCTCGGTGGTATCGAACCATGTTTCGATACCCGTTCATCATCTCATCTGGAAAGTGTCTGGGAAGAATAGGTATCGAACGATGCTTCGATACCTGGTTCGATACTGACATCGAAACAAGCCTGTTTTGATACCTGGTTCAAAACACGCGGTGGCAGTTTGGTTTAAAACACCCAAAACCTAATTCTAATCACATTAAAACACTTCCAAACTTAAAACATCAAACCCTAGCCGACCCTCTCTTTATAATCCCCTTAAATCCGCCTCTCTTAACACATAATCTTCACGTTTTCTTTGAGGGATTTTTAATCTATGCATCAAAGACTACATCATATCAACAAACGGTGCTTAACAATCACTTGATTCATCTTAATCTACACTCAAGGTATATTTTCGAAAAACCTTATTTTCGTTTGGATTTAGATTGTTAAAAATTATATTTTGAATATATTTCAATTGTCTATTGTATGGGTTTTAATAATCCTACAATTTTTTTAAAAAAATCCGATTTTTTTTCAATCGAATATAAATCTTTTTCGTTTTTTTTTTTTGGTTTTTTAATTTTTAATAAAATTTTCAAATACCTTGAATTGTTAGATTACTTCATAGGATTGTATTTGATTATATAGCATACATGTTTTATCAAACTAATCAAATCGTTTTGTGAAATATCTAGATTATGCCGAGGCTGGTTCTTCATCATGTTCTACTCGTGTTGATGTCCAAGAAGTCTTTACACGATGCTTAGATACACCTCAACGGGCCAACCAATTCAACCTCTTTCGCCATATCCCTCTTAAACAAGAACTTAGGGTCGATGTCCAATTCATGAACTCCATCAAGTTCCCATTTAAATATTACAATCTTCTTGTTCAATGGAAGTTCTTGCAATTTCTTACCCACTCCGGTAAATTTTTCCTACTCTCTTCCTAATTTTTTACACTAATGCCTCATGTCTCTTTGACCCTATGGACGAAACCAAGGTTGTAGCCATCGAATCTTTTCTTATGGGCAAACTCTTCTAAATCGATGTCTCAACCTTTGAGAAGGCTTTTGACCTTAAGGATGAGGGTGAAACCGATGAGGAAGCTCTAGGCCAATTTACCGGAGTCGCATCTTCTCTTGACGTACATGATCGTTTTCTTCATCTTATCATCTCGTGGTGGATTCGTCCATCCAATGGTAAGTATTCCCGTATACGTCTAGTAGATAATTTTTGGTTAAAATATTTTCGTCAACGTGTTAGACCAAATCTCGCCCAAATTATCTTCTCTAAAATTGTTTGGCATGTTAAAAACCGAGCCACCCCTCTTGTCCAATCTTTTCCTTATGCATGTATTCTAAGTTCCATATTCTTGCATTTGCGAATTGATTTTTCTTTAGACCGGGTAAAATCTTTAAAAGAACTCATTGGTGAGACTTCTCTTCATCGTGCCCATTTTGTTTATTCCGGTAACGGTGAATGGTCTCGTGGTCCTCCTCCTCCCATTGATCCCGAGCCTATTCATCAAATTGCTCCGAGTGTTGACATGATGGCATTCCTTACCACTCGGTTCAATAACTTGGATGCTCAGCTTGAATCCATTAACACTCAATTTGGTACTTTGAATAACAACTTTGGTTCATTGAGTGCTCGCATGGATTCTATGGATGGTCGTCTTGACTCTATATCCACTCAATTTCAATCTAGTTTTGACTCTATGAATACTAGATTGACGGGACTCAAGACTCAAGGTCATGCCTTGCGCATCTCTATCGAAGCCCTTCGGTATACTCAAGAACTTCACGAGCAAGATGCCAATGTTGAGGATGAAGATGACGAGGAAGACGAAGACGAAGAGGACGAAGACAAGGATGATGATGATGATGAGATAGGTGATTAGTGCCCTTCCTTTATTCTTTGTTATTTTGGCTTTTAGGACTAGCTATATTTTCTTAAGCTTTTGTTGCATTCATAATTAGACCATATGCACCTATTATTATTTCCTTTTTATTTTTTTTTTACTTTGTTGGATTTGGATTTTTAATATTTAATGCTATGGATTGTGTTTATGAATTTTTCTCCTTAATGTCTTATGTTTCTTTATAGTTCATTGATTTTGATCTAACAAAAAGGGGGAGAATTTTTTATGCTTTTAAGTTTAGGATAACCACCATATTTAATGTATTTAAAAATCGTGCACATATTAAGGGGGAGTCTTTAAAAGTTTTCAAAGTGTTTTTAAATCCAAAAATTTTGACTTAAACTTAAAAATCTTTAAATGGTTTTGTTATATCAAAAAGGGGAGATTGTAAAACTAAATTTGATTTTGATATAACAAATAAATAGAAGGACTATTCTTTGAAATAATTTTAAGTCCCTAAGTCAATATTTTTGATTTCAAGTCAAACAAAGATTTTAAAAGAAAATTCTAAATGTATCGAACCATGGTTCGATACCCCTGGATTTTCAAAGCCATGTTCTTATGTTCAAGAACAGGTATCGAACTACTATTCGAAACAAGGAGCTCATTGCCAGCCTCTGTTTCGAAGCACGGTTCGATACCCCTGGATTTTTAAAGCCATATTCTTGTGTTCAAGAACATGTATCGAACCACTATTTGAAACAAGGAGCTCACTGCCAGCCTCTGTTTCGAAGCATGGTTCGAAGCATTTTGTGCATTTTTTAAGTATTTTAAAATCAATTAAAAATTGACCCCTGGCATCGAACTATGGTTCGATACCACCCTTAATCCCAACAGCTATTTTTGCATTAAATGTTTTGACCGTTGGTGACAGTTAATTTTTTGATTGGTGGTTAGCCTATTCCGAAGCATGGTTCGATACCTACCTTCACAGTTTCAAAAAGGTATCGAAGCATGGTTCGATACCCCTTGGTTTAATGCACAACGGCTCTTTCTATTCTTGGTCTGTTTCGAAACAGGTTGTACGTGTTTCGATACCGCCTGCTATAGAGTGCATTTATGGTGGGAAAATAAAGTCTAAACGGCCATATTTATGTTCCCAACAACCACAACGGATAGAAATCAATGAGATGGTATAAAATGAAGTAATTTCAACAGCATTAAGGACTATTGAACCTCAAGAAACATCTAAGCACACAAATCCAACTCAAAGTACTTCATTGCATATTTTAGCCTCCCAACTTGTGAATTTCACTTTGATCAGTTGTAATTTAAGTTTGGGGAGAGTTTGTTTGTATTTGGGGCTATTATTTCTTGTGAGAGAATTCTTCTTAGCCAAACCAAATCTATTGTAACACCTTGTGAGGTTTAAATCAATTTTGGGTAGAAAATTGATTTGCTTGTAAAGGTTATCCCTTGAACCTAAAAAAAGGTTGAATTCAATAGTGAATTGGTTTCAAAATCCTTAGTGGGAGCTAAGGTAGTGGATGTAGAGCTTGTTCGAAGCTTGAACCACTATAAATCATTGTGTTCCTTATTTCTCAAATTATACCGAAAATCTCCTACCAAATTTTTAATATCCAATTCACCCCCCTCTTGGCCGTTATTCAACATCGATCAACTCAACAAAAAATCTAAGTGAGATAAGAGTTGGTTGATTATAGTATCGGGTTGTATGATGGTTCCGTCACTGAGTTATTTTGGGAAAAGTTGTGTGTGTTATCATTATGGATTATAGTGGAGTAGTTTAAGAGTGTTGTGAAGTCAAGAGAAATGTTAGCTTGGTTATTTTTATCGAAGAGTGTTGGTCTAGTGAAAGAGTTGTGGGTGAGACTTTTCATGGTTGAGATATTTCGAGTTAAGTTGCTAGAGAATGTTTGGTGGAGCCGCATGTGTGGAGAACAATTGAGATTGTGTTGATGGATTTCAGTTGTAATGTTGGTTGTCGTTTACGTCTATGAGGCACGTAGTTGTTTTGTATGGTATTGAGTTAGAATGGTATCTTAATCAAAGTTTGTGATAGTCTTTTGTTATGCATCTGGAAGTCAGAAGTTGTGGCTGAAGTTTGAAAGCGGTTGGTGTTAAGTGGACTTATTTTGGATGTGGTTAAGTTGAAAGTGAATGGTTGTTTTGTTGGTAAGTTGAGATTGAGAGCCAGAAGCCTTTGATAATGTTGTTGTCGTCAAAGGTGGTAGAGTAATGGTGTGTGAACCAATCTCTTTAAGTTTAGGTATGTTTTAGGGTTGGAACTGTTGGAACTGTTGAGTAGTTTGTTTTATTATGGTAAGGTTTTTGAGACGGATGCTAGGTTTCTATTAAGTTTCGGTATTATCTTGTTAACAGGCATGTAATCGGTATAAATGAGTTATCCAGGTCTGGAAAGGTATGTTAAGGTGTTGCGACATGAATCCTTCTTGGTAAGGATGTTGTCATTGGTAGAGTTGCTTATAGTCGTCTTTAGAAGTTTTGTGATCGAGTGGTACTGTTTAAGGTTTCTGTTGGTGGGAGTTGTTATTGTGTTGTTGTGGTGAGCGAAACTCGGTGAAAAATTTTGATTGTTGCCTTGTATTTTTTTTAATATGTTTGAAAAAGTTAAGCTTATTAGTGGAAGTGGGAAGTTGTAGTTTATCGAGAGTTGGTTGCCAACCTTGAGTAAGGAGAGCTTAGTCCATTGAGAAAAGAAAAATAGTTTTGCTTTTGGCTTGAGGGTGCAATGAGTGTCGAGAAAAACTATTGTGTTTTTGTGTATCGTTGTTCTTTGAATCGTTGAAAGTTATGATGACGGGTGGTATAAGGATGAGATTGAATCTTGTCTTTATGAGATGTATGTTAAGATTTTGTTTTTGGTAGCAAAGATTCTTTATGGTAAGATCCTCGTTTGTGTAGAAGTGTTTTAATTAGTATCTTAGTGTTCGGAAAGTCACGTAGGAGTGAAAAGAAATTATGAATAGCAGTTACCTTACCTTTTTCCAAGGTGAAAATTTCGAGGACGAAATTTCTTAAGTGGGGGAGAGTTATAACATCAAAAAATTGGGCCTAGAAGTTTAGAGGCCGGTTTATAGGTCTAGTGAACTGGTTTTGCCTGTTTAACCTAGTTCGAAAATAAATACTTAAAAATTAGTTAAAAATCAAAATAAATTATGGAAAAATACTCTAAAATTTTGAAAATTATGATTAGGTCCTTAAAACTTGTTCGATTAAATTAGGACTCGTTTTCCTTTAGTTTCCGCTGCAATTGAACTCGGTCCTTGCATGAATATGTATGATCTAATTAAAGCATTTAGTCAATGCCCTTGAGGAAAAACCGTATTTTCTCATTTCGTGAGCCTAACTCTCTCGATATTAGACAAATAGAGTTTTCTTCACATGCTATCATCTCGAGCTCATATGCAAAGAAGAATAATTGTCAAGAGAGAATAAACTATGAAATAAGTGTTGCATTAATAAATATCAAAGATAATACAACCTTTTTCTCCAACTACTACACAAACGACCTAAAACTGGTGTAATCGGAGGGTAAGAATATATGCTATAGAGAATCCGACTCGACTCCTTTAACCTAAACCTAACGTGTGCCTTATATAGGCCAAGCCCTAGGTTAAAGTCTTCCTCATAAGGAAAAGAATTTAACTCATAATTAAACAAAGACACTTTATTCTATTTCCTAAAACAACTCTTCTTTCTGTGTTGATCTTTGACTGAGGCTTGACCCTTTAGATTAGTTTCGTCTTTCTCTCGCTTTATGTCCTTTAAGATCAGCGTCTTTTTCTCTTCCTGTCGAGCACCAGTTGTTATCTTTATTCTGTTGTCGCAACCTCCAAAGTGCTGCCATGGCGGGTGCTCCTCTGTAATTCAGTATCAATCCTCTTATTTGGTCATTCTCATAATAGATAAATTCATAAATTATGTATTTGGATACTGAATTTTAGAAAATAAGCAGAATTTCGTATTATTATCCTTAAATATGTCCTTGATTGGCAATAAACGAGTGGGAATGTGATATAAAAAATAGGACTTTTATTCACTTATCATATAACATTTTGTTTTTTATATCAGAACAAAAACATGAAATAAAGTAATCAAGGAGAAAGTCATCTGATAAATTGTTGGTGCGTAATGCCAGATCTTCAAAGCGGGATTGATAATTCTCCACTGTCGATACTTGCATGAGTTTAGCCAACTGACCCGTTGGGGATTCAATTTTCATTACGGTAAAACGTTTTTGGACCGCGTCAACCAAGTGATTCCAATCAGCCAACTGTCATTGGCGTTGCATCCATCAAAACCATTTTTTTATGTGTCGGTCATACGATATGATGCCATTGTGACACGGTGATGGTCGTCCGTGCCATTAAACTCAAAAAAAATCTTGTACTGAGGCAATCCATTCTTCTAGCTCTTTGCCTATGAATAACGGAAGCTCAACTTGGACCGGTTTTGGAGGGAAGGGAAAATTCCTCCCATGGAACTGTGACTCGAAGTTGATCATCAAAATAATAGGCCGGATATGGGAAAATCTCATCAGAAAAGCTTGTAGAGAAATCGGAAATTTCAGAGGAATCCATGTGAGTATATCAATTTGAGTAGATATAGATGTAGGGTGAATTGGGCATATGAATAATATATAAATAAAGAAAAGAATTTCCGAATTTCGAATCAAATTTCTAGGTTCCCTGCTGGTAAGCTTCTTAGAGGTGCAATTTCATGGAAATTCTTTAATTAATCCTTCATTTTTGAATCTTTTAACGAAGAGGTTTGGTTAAGTGATGGTTAATGGAAGTTAACCTTGGATAATATTACATATATATTTATGATTTTCTGCAGAATAATTTAATCCCTTGTCATAATCAATAATTTTATTTTTATTTTTTGAATGAAATAATTTTAAAATAGTTATTAAAATTTATTTTAAAAAATTAATAAATTATTTACAAACTTATCAAATCAAATTAAATTTTACTCTAACCAAACTTGTTAAGGTCTTAAATTGAATTAAAATTGAGTCAACCTAAATAAACAATTATCAAATTTTAACCAAACCAAATTCAAACTCACAAGTTATTTAATTCATTAAACAACTTTAAGTTTAGATATTCAAGTGATAAGATTTAGTGTCAAGAATTTAAATTTTATAAATCAAATGGATAGATTAGAATAACTTTTTCACTAATCATATATCAAAATATAATAGAATAGAATAGAAATTAACTAGATTAAGAGGATGCCTTAGATGAACCGTTTGACAAGTTTTTGGACCAGCTTCACATAAATGCCTCAAATAATGCCACCAATCACATGGAGGATTAAGAAAACAAATCCAAAACCTAAATTCTTAATAATAAATGCACAGCTCCCAACCATTTTTAGAAGACCCTTTACCAGAAATAGAACCAACCAAACAGGCTTTTTGTTGCAAACAAAAACGAGGGACAAAGATAACCTCAAGTCTCATAAAACCATCACACGTTGAATCATACCTTGGGTCCAACCAGCGGTCTCCTTCAGCTGCTCGTCATCGGATTGGAGGCACTCGCCGAGAAATTCATTATAGAAGGTGCAGTCTTTAAGCATGAGTTTTATGTTGGAGCCAAGGGCATCGGCCAGATCACCCATAACAGCAACCGCGGCTTTTGTCACACTTTCATCCCTGCAAATACATGAACAAGATCTCGACGCTAAGCATCAATGTAGTAAAAAGGAAACAATAAAGAATATAAAAATTACCTTTGGCTGTCTCTAGAGACCAATTCTATGAACTTCAAAAGATGTTGAGCATAGGGCACCATCACATCAGGCTTCACACTCTTAAAACCTTGCAGGATACCCGAATAAGCTTCAAAAACACTACGTCTCAGCTGGTTTCCATAATCTACCATCTCATCATCAGTAGTTTCCATCTTAGCACAGATTTCGGCTGCTCCCTGCATCATGGGTAAGGCATAGGGGACATACTTCTCAAAGTGCTCTCCAATTGCAAGAGCAATATCCCCGAAGCAAGAGAATATGGGAGGCTTTACAGACCGATGAAGTTCCGAACTAGCAAGATCTTTCAAAAGAAGACCCATGATCCCATCACAATAAGGTAAGATCTTGTCATCCAAGGCACGGCAGATATCACCGACAACCCCAACTGTGATTCCACAAACCTGGTATTCCTCAAAATTCTGCATTCCCATCTCAAGATACTTGTAGAACTCAGGCATATACTTCTCAAACTGAGATCCAGTGGCATAAGCAAGAGCACCAATGGCGAGCATTGCTTCCTCATGAACAGTAAAGCTACGACAACCAAATACCTTAAGGAACAGAAGCATGATTTGATCAGCAGCCTGGAGGACGATGGGTTTGGTTTCCTCTTTGCTGCTAAGTTTCTGGATGATAACCTGCAAAACACCACAAAGAGAGGCTTGCAAGTCCCCTTGCTTTTCCCTATCATCTGACGAAACAATCTGAATTTCCATAGTCTGGCCCAACTTATTCATAATGACCGGTAATAGCTGTGCTATGATGGAAGATGTTTCCGCAATGTTGGAACATCTCACAACTTCATTCAAGGTTTCATAAGCAGAAGTTCTGAGCTTGGAGTCACCTCCATCTGTCCGATCAGAAGTTGCAATTAGACAACTGATTATGTCAGTGAGATATGGCGAAAGCAGAGAGGAGCTTGGTTCTGCATCCTCATAGCCCTGGACAAGGTAGTAGATTGCCCCACAAACTTTTTCAGCAACATTGGGAGCATCCTTAATGCTCTCCAACAAAACACCAAGAACTCGTTTGAGATTCTCGGGAGAAATGATAGAAAAACCAGTAGCTGGACTGTGCAGTAACTCAAAAATTCGACTAAGAGTCCAAGCAGTGGTGTCCTTCACATGGTTGTTTCCATCCTTCATGGCATTAAGCAAAAACTCCAGACCCGCCTGTACCAGAGGGGACAGCTTATCAACACTTGGACCTTCAAGGATAGATCCAAATGCATAAGTGGCAGCCTCTCTGCAACGCCAATCTGGCTTTACAATATTAGCTTCAACAAATGGCATCACAAGAGGCACTATAGCATCCCCGACCGTTCTGGCAACAAGACCCAGACAAGTCCCACCTGCCATTGATATATTCCAGACTGTATCATCCTGGTCTTGATCTTCTTCCTGCTTCAGCAAAGTTTCCAACAACAGAGGAACAAGAGACGATAAAGCCTTCTCTATGAAACAAGAATGGGGAGGTCCAGAGTCACCACTTTCAGGACTCTCAAACTCCTGAAGTTCAATCTCTTCATCACAGATAGAGCTCCAGAACTCAATTGCTTGGAGGGCAACAGTCTCTTCATCGCCTTTTACAGCATTTGACGTAAGCTGAAATAGGGTTTGCATGTAAGGCTCAAGTACCTCATAGTATGCTGATGCTATTGCAACAAGACACTCAAAAGCAGCCTGCCTGATTTCCACCTCTTTAGACATGGCAGTGTCACATACAACCTTCATGATATAATTCCGCTCCATCTCGTTCTCAAAGTTGGTCTGTGCAAACTCTAAAGCATTATACAATGCCTTGGTTGCTGCAAGCCGAACTTCAGGGCCATGGTCAGCTAGGTTCATCCCTTGGACAACAGCAGTGAGTACAGCATTGACTTCATCTTGAACAAGGTCCTGATGAGATATCTCTTCACAAACATATCCCAGTGTTTCCAAGGTAGCTTGTTTCAATGCAGCAGGCTTGTCTTGCTGGGTCATATAGTTGAGCAATGACCCAATCAGTTCAGGCCACTGCTTCCGAGGAATCTCAATTGAAGCAATTTTCGCAATAACTTGAGCAGAAGTGTGTCTCGCCTCAGGAACAGATGAACCAAGAGTTTTCAAGAGAAAATCTTTGATTTGAGACTTAATAGAAACATCAATTGCCATCCATTGTTGAACAAGTTGTTCCTTCCTAATAGCATCTTTGGCATCTAAGGAATTCTTAAGCACAATACCAGCCAATCTACGGGACTCAACAGGTTTCTCATCATTTGAAAGCTCAACTGACAATGAAAGAAGGAAAACAGGCATGTTCTGTTCTTGGAATTGCCTCAGACTAGCCTCTGCCTCTGTCCGAACCTTTGCATCGGCCGATTGGGCAGCCAACAGAAATTGAGTGATCTCCATGGCCATTTTATCTACAGAACAAAAATCAGCGACAATGACACAAATCCATTAACAGAGGTTAAAGCAGGTTATAACTGAACAAGGTCAAACAGTCTGAGAAAGTAATAATCATAATAGGAGAAAAGGAGGAGATCTTGAAGGTACAAACTTATCAAAACCACACAAGTAATTCAACAAACAAATACCAATATTTACAGAGCTGAAGTACATAAACCGTGAAAACTATTCTGAAACAGTCAAACCATGTTTTCTGCTAAAACACAATTACATCCTTATGCTTACCAATTCCATAGATTGTTATATTATTTGCTTTCAAAGTTCAATGTTTCAGGAGACTATCTTACATAAAGGTAAAAGTTCTACAATTCCACAGCGCATAATCAGAGAAATCAAACAGTTTTACGCCTAAGCAAAGGAGGAAAAACATAAAACATAATACAATAGCATAATCTTATTCCTTTATAAATAGGAGGATCAATCAAACAGAACAAAAAATCATAACAAACTACAAATAAAACATCATTAAGCAGACGATAATCAAACGAAATGAACAAGCAAACTGAGATCTACAGATTTGAAAAACAGAAAAGAAAACGAAACGGATTTTTCTAAAAGCTGAAAACCAAAACCCTAACATAAACACACTGAAGTAGAAGTAAAAAAAATCATAGATCTGAAACTAAAACAGATATGAAAAGGAACAAACGAACTTGAAGTGAAGACTGATATACCTCAAATAAGTCTCCGATGAAGCAGACCGATTCCGAAATGAAAACACACAGAGCGGGAAGAGAAAACTTAGGGTTTTTTACTCTCACGAAAACACACACTTCCCAGTGTTTTCTTTATCCTGTTTTCCGGCCAATGCTGAAGCTTAAAGGAATGAAAAGGAAACGAAGATGGAGAGGGAATCGGCTAAGAAATGGGATTTGATGATTTCAGGTATTTATAAATGAATTTCGAATGATGGGATTGGAGGAAGCGGGACACTCTGAGAGAGGAACGGGCAGCTGGGCTTTTCTCCTGCCCGTCGCCCTCCAAAACCCTAGATTTTTGAAATCTCACACGTGCAATACTCATCCCGCGTGCCGTTTAAATGTTTTCCAGGAATATCTTTGGGCCCATGGGCTTCCGTTTAGGATGGATTAGAATTATATATTTTGATTAACTAATTAAAATTTTATTTTAATATAATTTATATACTACATTTAGATTTTATTTTTTATTAATTAATTT
This sequence comes from Abelmoschus esculentus, assembly GCA_035048815.1. Taxonomy (NCBI): domain Eukaryota; kingdom Viridiplantae; phylum Streptophyta; class Magnoliopsida; order Malvales; family Malvaceae; genus Abelmoschus; species Abelmoschus esculentus. The sequence continues at coordinate 10,444,865 of JAUCBN010000033.1, forward strand.
AACGGTATTCAGTGATATTTAATATTAATAAAGTTTGGTGGTATTTTATGCACGTAATAAATCCATCTATTAATATATTAAGATTTTAAAAATATATCATTCGAATCTATTTGGGATCCAACTTGATCATTTGATCAAAATTCGTATTATCCACTAGTAGAGGAAGAAATTATTTCTTTCAGTTGAACTGGATTCAAGCAACATAGTCTGCAAGGTGTATGTCCGATTTTAAAGTGCTAAAAGTAAATAATAGATATTATTATAAAATCGTACGACAATATTAAAAAAAACTATGTTACATTTATTTTTAATTTTATCTATTTAACTCTTAAACTCTTTGGAATCTATAACTCTAACATTTTAATCATTGTTGACTGACAAAGTCGTTAAGTTCTACGCATATAGTTTTTTTTTCTTCAACGATAATCGTAATCGTCTGATTTTCTTCCGTATTGATGATTATAAATCAGTTTTGATAATATGCAATACGCGCAAAGAATTTCAAAATTAATTATTTTAAATTATAATTAAAATAATCATTTCAATTATAGTATTACATTATCAAAGTTGGCACACAGTCATCTTATTAGATGACACTAATATATTTAAAAAATTGGTATGCAGACATGTTAGCTTAGATATTATTAATTATTGGCATAATGTAAAAAAAAAACACCTTAATATTTTATCGAATAGTTATTTTAGTCTTTATTTTTTAAGTAATTTAGTCATTAATATTTTATTTTAGGTTAAAATAACTCATTCATGAATAAAAATTATTAGTAGATTAATGATAAATGATTATTATTTTAATTTTACAGAATAACACACTAATAAAAAATAATTTTATAAAATTATATAAAATATATATATTTTGACGTGTTATTTTGTTAAGTCTTTTTAAATTATTTATTTTTATGTTTACTAATAGTTTTTATTTAAGAAGGTCATTTTGACCCAAAATAAAATAATGAGGATTAAATTACTTAAAAAAAAATAAAAACTAAAGTGACTGTTCTATTTTTTAACATTATACCTTAAGAGGGGGTGTTTCTTTTTGTCTAACATAACATATATAACAAAGAGCAACCGGTAAAAATGTCTCTGATAGTCAACAATCAAAGGGTCAGATTTGTGCAATTCAAGAAGTTTAAAAGTTAAATTAATAAAAGTTTAAAACAAGGATAAAATTACTCATATGCAATAACTAGAAGGGCCAAATTAATAAAATTAAAAAATATATAAATACAAAATTATAGTTTAAAGCCTAAATAAAATATTATTTTGATGATAAATAAAAAAACATTAAAGTATTCATTTAATAGTCTTAATAATAAAAGATGATTTTTTGTGTTAATGATAATCGGAGCATGACTTATATCGTATAATTGTTTTAAAAAAGATAAATATAAAACTCATAACTAGGGGTGCTTAACGAGTTGAGCAGGTCGTGAATTGCTTGAATTCGACTCGGTCAAAACTTAATAAATATTCGACTCGGATTAACTCGATTGGAACTCGAACTCGACTCGATACTTTAACGAGTTGAATCAAGCAAAATCTAACTCGACTCGATAAGTTCGCGAGCAACTCGATAATTTTTTAAAATATTTTTTAATAATTACTTTAAAATAATTTCATTCAAAAAATAAATTTAAATAATAATTATTAATGTATGAATTGTTACTTTAATTTTAATATGCTAGTTTGGTGTATTTATGGAATACTACTTTTGAATTTAGACGTTAAAAATATTTTATACAATCTTTTTGATATTTTTGGTTATATTTTTTAATTTAAGTTAATATTAAGCCTCATATGGTATTATTAATTTTACATTTAGTTAAAAATAAGGTAAGTTTTTTAACGAGCTTAACGAGCAACAAGTTGAGTCGAGTAATACAATTTTTTAACGAGTAAGAATCGAGTAATGCCCAACTCGCGATCGACTCGTTCGATAAGCACCCTTACTCATAACTTAAGAAGAAGAATATAATACCAATTAAGAGCTTTTAATTACATATTTTAAGAATTATTGACGAATTCTTATGAATCTTGAATGGCCAATACTTGCATTAGCTAGTAACTTTATTAGTTGGAATGTAGTAATTTGTATTTTTTTTTATTTACATTTATGAAGTTTTTTAATGAGGCATACATGCATAATAAAGAAATGTTAGTTTTAATCTTCGATAAAATTATATTTGCCGAGAGAAAAATATGTTACGTTGTTTGATTGGAAGAGTGCAACACCCTCGACCCGGTATCACATTGGACCTCCTACCCAAAATCCATAAATCCAAAAATTTCATTTTCAAAGCCCAAATAGCAATCCATTTGATTCAAATCTATTTAAAGTATATGTAATTCCACGAATTTAAAATAGTTGTAGCTCTAAAATAGTACAAATCCTTTTAAAGTATTCGACCCAAAAATAAATAAGAGCTACAAATACATAGGGTTCAACAAGTACTAGCCCATTACATCAATAAATTTATACTCTAACACTTAGCGATGATGAAATTCCAACCTTGATGGTGCTCCTTCAATTCCAACTTTACCTAACCTACCCACGAAAACACATTTCGAAATTCTGAGTTACAAAAGCTCAGTGGGTACACCCCCACTCAGCCAACATCATGTGTATCATGAATAAAGTAAAGCAATATATATAATATCATGCATGACATGATGACGCTACCATAATCGCCTAAACACATGGCATAAATGCATGTATACTATCGCACGCAACATATACATCTCAAACCAAACCTAACCAAAACACAAGGTAGTGAGGCCTGTGTCTACATAGCATCGGGATTCTATACTACGAGAAGGGCTCACGTCCACACAGCATCAGGATCTTGTACTCTAGGATGAGGCTCGCTTCCATACAGCATCGAGATCCTATATCCAGTGATTGAGGCCCGCGTCCACACAATATTGGGATCCTCCAAATCTCATACTCGAAATGTTACATCGAGCATCTTCGAGTGAGGCCCACATCCACACAACATCAGGATCCTCTATTCGGAATAGTCTTCAATACATCATCTGGAATATTACATATGGTGACTTTCTTGTGTTGCAACACTATTTTGGATATTCGGATTTCCATCACACAATGACTCAACCTCACAATATGATCCACCTAGGATCTCTACACCAAATTATATCATGACCAAACTAAAGACCAAGAATCGAGTATATATTATCATATCAGAGTCATTATCACCAAAACCAAGTTTTAATATTTATTTTGTGATTTAATTAACGCACATGAACCTTTATCACAATTTATAGAACCCTCAAGCTTAATCCCCGATAACAGCACCAAAAACTTGTTGAGTGTCGTAGTCTGTTAAAATTTAAGTGATTCTCGTACAAGTATACATATCGAACAAGTAATAAAGTGTGTGTGTGAGATCATTCCCACGAGGACTGAGTAAGAAATTTCAAAAATAGTTAACATACACAAAAGATAAGAAAATCTTTTGTATCAACGTATGCTAAAGCAATTATGCAATTGTCACCAAAATGTTGTGGCAAAATAAAACCGAGAATGGAGTAATAGATAAAGTTGCACAAACATAACACAGAGGAGTATTCGAGCTTAAGATTGATTAGGCTTGCTATGGAAAAGACTTCACTTTTATCCTTAAAGCTTATTATTCTATTGATTTAATAAATGTTCGACAACGTTACTAAAAATGCCTCCACTATCTCTAGTCAAAGGCCTAACACTCGAAAATGCTAACGTATTACCTCCCAGTCTCAATCCTAACACTTCTAATGTTGATGAAGTTCTACCCTTTTTAGTCGTTGAAACTCTCCCTTATCCCTAAGGTGAGTTAGGATTTTGTTTCCATAATAATCCCATTGTTCATGTTGGTATAGCTTTGCCTATCTCTAGATCTAAGCTACCTGAACCCCTTAGATATGACAATCTCCCGAAAGCTCTTATAAACCAAGGTTTAAATAAAAAGGTATTAGCTTTAATGAACAAAACACTAAATAAAACCAGAAATAGTAAATCATTAGTTCAACAAAATAAAATATCCAAAATAAGCCTAAGTCATACTAGTTTAGTTCATGGTTAAGTTTAGCAAACTATTCAACTTTCCGTCTTTGAAATACATTTTCAATAACAAAGAAAAAGAAGTAAAGATAAGTGAAGAGGAAGAAAGTCTCAAATGCTCGGCTGCGAAGCTTTCTAGCTTGTCGCTTCTCCCGAAGTCTTGCAAATCTGTTGCTTGAAGCTCTTCAACAATGGTGGTTCGGCTTTGATAGAAGATGAAGGAAAGTGGTCACCTTTCTTCTTTCTTTTCTCTCGTTTCTCTATTTAAAGTTCACTCCTTTTTCTACCTCCAACTCTTTATTCTACTTTTGTTTTTATCTCTCTCTTGCTCCTTGTTGAAGGATGTTGGGTGTTGCAATCGATCAAAACGCCAAAAGGAGGGGTGAATTGGATTTTTAAAATTTGGTGGACACTAATTGCAAAGGAAGAAAATTGCAAGGAGATTTAGAGTGGTTCAACTTCCTCAATGAAGTCTACATCCACTACCTTAGTGACCACACTAAGGATTTTCCACAAATTCATTAATTTGTCTTTCCTTTAAGGATAAGGAGTAACCTTACACAATTCAATAGACTTATACGCCAAAGTCTATTGAATCAATCCCTAAATTTGAGTACAAAGAAGCAAAAAAGGAAATCCTCACAAGGTAGATGTTTGCACAAATTGAGCTCTCTCACACACCCAATTAAACACTAGTAAAAGATTACAAATGAAGAACACATTAGTGTTTTTGCAAGAAAGGTCGGAAATGAAGCACCACTTGAATCTATGAATGCTTGAATCTTTGAATAGGCTTTCTTGTTGTTCCAATATGTTTTTCAGACCTCTTTTGTATGCTCTTAATTGTTTCTAACCATTTGTAGCCGTTGGGAGTACTTTGGAGCCGTTGGTTGTCATTAAGATTGAGTATTTAATGCTCACCTGCACAGAAGTTTCAAAACCTTTACCAGAGATTTCGAAACCTTTAAGAATTTTAAATAAAACTAGCCGTTACAGGTTGAAAGTTTCGAAACCTTTAAACAAGGTTTCGAAACCTTGCCAGGGTTTCAAAAAGCAGGTCATTCTATCCTGAAAGTTTCGAAACCTTTGAACAAGGTTTCGAGACTTTTAGCTTTGGAAAACACTTTTAACCATTTTATTGACTTTTAAAAGTATATTTGATATAGATAAAAAGTCAAACATTTTATAAACCATTTTGATAACTTTAAATCGAGTTTTTGAAAATTTTATTTTGAGAAAAATATTTTTACAAATTTTTACAAATTAGTCCTTTGAAAATTTATTTTAAGTTATATCAAAATAAGTCTAACAATCTCCCCCTTTTCGATATAACAAAACCTTTTGTAAAAATTTGTTTTTGAGAAAATTTTCAATGTGAAAAATCCATTTGAGCTCCCCCTTAATAAATGTTCTTATACATTTTTGAGAACCAAAAGTTTTAAAGACAATTTTAAAGACAAAAACAAATTGTTTGATTCCTCTCCCCCTTTTTGTTATAGCAAAAAGTATAAAAAGGCTACAAAGAGAAACATGTATCATTAGAGCAATAAGTCATAAGATAATCCATAACATAGCATGTAAAGCATTCAAACCTCATAGCATAAAACATAAGCATATCATAACACAACTTTTATCATAATCCATCATGTAAACCAAGATGATCCAAAAAAGATCCATCATAAAGTCTTAATAAAGTAGATAAAGCATGTAATTCAAAGCATATCAAAATAAGTCTCACAATATCATAATATAGTCATAAAAATATGTATGAAATCTAAACATCCGATGTGTCATGAGGCGGAGGATGCGGAAAAAGATGACTACGAATGTCACGCATATCATGCTCTAAAGAAGATACACGTTCATCCAAGCTATGAAGCATGCCGATGGTCTCCTCATGAGAACTACGGAGGAAAGCATCCATGTTGTCAAAACGAGTGATCATAGTAGTATACATGGAATCCATGGTGATAGGAACTATAGGAGGTGGTGCATCCTCGTCTACTGGAACCTCGGGAGCATCCTCATCGACTTCCTCTACAATCCCTCTATGAACCCATCCATGAGCACCATGATACCATTGGGCTTTGTGACAAGATTTGATATCAATCAAACTCTTGTTCTTAACATGTTCATCTAGGGAGGTATCAATATTGAGTTTCCTAAAGATTTGACTAAGAACACATACAAAAGGAAGAAAGAAGGATGTAGGATTAGAGATGACTTTGATAAGGTTCAAAAAGATGATGTTTGCTATATCGGAACAAGCTTTATCACGATATTGTCTAAGCCACCAATAGTCAATGACTCGCATACTAGCGGATTTTCCGCCGAAAGAGCGAAAGAACCACGTAGTAAAGAGATGAAAAAGGCACTCCTCTAAGGGGAGATGGGTAGGACGATGGTCGGGAAAAGGTTCAATATAATGAGTTTCATATTCATTTGATTTTCCACCAAGAGGGACACCTAGGTATTGAGCGATAGACTCGGGTGTTAAAACGAAGGTGGTACCCATCAAAAAGGATTGAATACCGGTAATGAGATTAGTTTCTCTATTAGACCAGATAAACTCGGCATTAGCATAAAAGGCACGAACTAATCTACAGTGAGTATATGGAGGAATGCTCAAGTACTCAATTCAACCTCATTCGATGAACAACTCAAAAAGATCAAAGTCATAAGTGGGAGACATAAGGAAATCTAGATCAATATTTCGCTCTAGCCTAATTTCCTTACGATGATAGACATTAAAATATCTATTTTTATGAACACCATCACTAAAGCATAATTCCTCAAAGGTAGGATTCAGGTTAGGATCGGGATTGGGATTAGTTTCATTGGAATTGGAAGGTTGACCCCTTTCGATACGGGCACGTTTAGCTCTAGCGGGCTTGGTTCTAGGAGGCATGATTTTGGGCAAGGATAAGAGTTTTGACTCAAAAAGGTTGGTTGAGGAATTTTATCAAACACTTTGTGGGCACAAGATTTTGAATTTTTTTTTCAAGAGTTCAAGATCAAAATGGGTGATACCTCCTGCAATAGAAACAACATTTGATACATAAATATGCAATCCAAGGCATTAATTCAAGTATTAATATCATATTTTCTTCAAAAATTCGAAACCCTAAAAGATAATGAAATTTTCGGAAAAATTGATTTTTGGTTTAAAAACAACATGGGTTTTGTCAAAATCATGTTTAACAATGTGAATAAGTAAGAATGAACATGATTTAAAGCATTTTTAAGCATTAAAAATGAGTTTCTAAGACATAATCTCATAAAATCCGAAAATAATTAAAAGCAAAGAGAATGAAAACAAAGGAAAAATTACCTCAAGATGTTGATGAAGATGATGTTAATCCCAAAGGGTTTGATGAAATTTGCAACGAAATTGCAAGATTTTAAAGGGAAAATCGTTTTAGGAGGTTTTGAAACTATCTTAGGGTTTAAAAAAATATGAAAAAGATCGGTTTTATGTTTTAAAACGTGCCTAGATCAGGTTTGATACGAGAGGTTTTGAAACCTTGTGAGAGGTTTCGAGACTTTTCTTTCAAAGTTCCGAAACTTTTTGGGAAAAGTTTCGAAACTTCAATTACAGAAACTAAGCTTTTGAGATAGCCCGAAAGGTTTCGAAACCTTGATTAAGGTTTTGAGACTATTTAACAAAAGTTTCAAAACTTTTTGGAAAAAGTTTCGAAACCTTCATTTCAGTAACTTTGGTTTAGAGTCACACGAGAGGTTTCGAAACCTTGCTGAAGGGTTTCGAAACTATTGGAAGAAAGTTTCCAAACCTTGTTTAGAGGTTTCGAAACTTATGGTCCTAAAACTCTAAGAAGCCTCAAATTGACCCAGAAATGCATTCTAACATACTTATGATATATTATAGGCATTTAAGAGCAAGTAAAATAACCATTTTAAGTCATTTAAACATGTGTCATCAAATAACTAAGATAACATGACATATAAGCACACAATTCATGCAATCAACAATTTAACATACTTTGAAATATATAAACATAGAAAGCAACATGATTTCATATTTTGCATGAAAAATAGAAAGTTACCAATAGGATCAAAAATTTCAATTGCACTTTATCCACTTCAAGTGCTTTTCCTTCTAGTGTGTCTAGAGCTTTCAAATTTCTTCATTTTGCTCATCATGGCTCCAACACACCTACAAAAAGGAACTCATATATATTTTGGTACCCAAAATCTTTTGGGTCCATAAGGATTAGTTCTTAAAATTTTAGTCCCTTTTAGAATCCATTTTGATAAAAGATCATATTCTTTGTTAGCAATGAGTCCTGTAGGAACCCAAATACTTTTAACTATTTTTCTATTATATGATATTTGGGGACCTCTATAAAGATTTTCATTTAAGTTCTTTCTAAAGTAGTTAGATTTTGAATTTTCACCTTTTTCAAAAGATTTTGTTCCAACTTTATCAAAAGAAGCTTTAAGCTCACAAATTTTCTTCTCATGATCATCATGAGCTTTTGAAAGTAAATTATGTAAATCTTGATTTTTCTTTTCAAAATCAATTATTTTATTTTCCAACTCTTTAATTTTATTTTCAAATCCTTTATTAGCTTTGGAAAGAGAATCATTTTCATTTTTCAATTTTAAAACAATTTTTCTATGTTTTAAAATGGAGTCTTCATATTCCAAAGCCAACTCATCATATGCCTCTTATAATTCATCAAAAGTATAATCAATTGAAAGAGATAAATTAGAGGTTACCTTAGAGTCTTCTTCGAATGCCATGAGACACAAATTTGCTACTTCATCCTCATCATCCGATGTTTCTTCATCGCTTCAAGTAGCTACATGAGCTTTGTGCCTTTTCTTCTCAAAGCTCTTTTTTTTCAATTGAGGACATTCAAACTTGATATGTCCCGGCTTTTTGCACTCATAGCAAATGATGGCATCTTTATCCCTTGGTTCACTCTTGAAGCCCTCTTCTATTTGAAATCTTCTACCTTTGTTGGACTTCATGAATCTTCTAAATCTTTTGGCAAACATGGCCATTTCTTTCTCTTCATCATCATCACTAGAATCGCTCTCTTCTTTTGTTGATTTGAGAGCAACTCCAAATTTCTTGGTTTCAACTTCTTTCTTCTTTTCTTCCTTTCCTTTGGACATCATCTCATGAGTAAACAATGAACCAATAAGCTCATCCAACTTGAGAGTCTTAAGGTTCTTTGCTTCTATTATTGTCATGCTTTTTGATTCCCAAGAGTCCGGGAGAGAGTAGATCATCTTTCTCACAAGTTTATCTTCGGGAATAACATCTCCATAGCCTTTCAATCCATTCACAATCACTGAGAATCGATCGGACATGGATTTAATGTCTTCTTCGGGATTCATTTTGAAGTTCTCATAGTTGAGGTTGAGAAGCCCGATTTTGGTCTCCTTCACTTCATCTGTTCTTTCATGTGTGACTTCAAGTTTATCCTAAATTTCTTTAGCATTAGAGTATGATGATACTCTTCCATATTCATCCAGACCAAGAGCACAAAAAAGAAGATGCATTGCCTTGGCATTGGTAGAAAATTTTTTGTTTTCTTCATTGTTCCATGTCTCCATGCCACTAGTTGGTGCGGTGTAGCCATTTATGATTATCTTCCAAGCTTCTAGATCATAAGCTTGAATGAATAATCTCATTCGATTCTTTCAATAGGCATAGTTGACTCTATTGAAGAAAGGAGGCTTGTTGGTGGGTTGAGAGTCTCCTCAAGCTTCAATAGTGGGGGAGGAAGCCATGGATGACTTTGTAGATGATTAAAAACTTCTTGGATCTTCTCAAGAGGTTATTAGACCTTCCAATGAGCCTCGCTCTGATACCAATTATTGAGTATTGCAATCGATCAAAAAACGCCAAAAGAGGGGGTGAATTGGATTTTTTAAATTTGGTGGACACTAATTGCAAAGGAAGGAAATTGTAAGGAGATTTAGTGTGGTTCAACTTCCTCAATGAAGTCTACATCCACTACCTTAGTGACCACACTAAGGATTTTCCACAAATTCACTAATTTGTCTTTCCTTTAAGGATAAAGAGTAACCTTACACAATTCAATAGACTTATACCTTAAAGTCTATTGAATCAATCCCCAAATTTGAGTACAAAGAAGCAAACAAGGAAATTCTCACAAGATAGATGTTTGCACAAATTGAGCTCTCTCACACACCCAATTAAACACCAGTAAAAGATTACAAATGAAGAACACACTAGTGTTTTTGCAAGAAAGGTTGGAAATGAAGCACCACTTTAATCTATGAATGCTTGAATCTTTGAATAGGCTTTCTTGTTGTTCCAATATATTTTTCAGACCTCTTTTGTATGCTCTTAATTGTTTCTAACCATTTGTAGTCGTTGGGAGTACTTTGGAGCCGTTGGTTGTCATTAAGATTGAGCATTTAATGCTCACCTGCACAGAAGTTTCGAAACCTTTACTAGAGGTTTCGAAACCTTTAAGAATTTTAAATAAAACTAGCCGTTACAGGTTGAAAGTTTCGAAACCTTTAAACAAGGTTTCGAAACCTTGCCAGGGTTTCAAAAAGCAAGTCATTCTATCCTAAAATTTTCGAAACCTTTGAACAAGGTTTTGAGACTTTTAGCTTTGGAAAGCACTTTTGACCATTTTATTGACTTTTAAAAGTATACTCGATGTAGATAAAAAGTCAAACATTTTATAAACCATTTTGACAACTTTAAATCGAGTTTTTGAAAATTTTATTTCGAGAAAAATATTTTTATAAATTTTTACAAATTAGTCCTTTGAAAATTTATTTTAAGTTATATCAAAATAAGTCTAACAAAGGAGGCTTGATATTTATTTATAAGAGGCTTATAGGATTTTATGCCCTATTGGTGCAAGGAATATTCTCTGGCAATTCTGCAGAGAATTGCAGCAATGTGCAGGAGAAATATAGCTGGCCTGAAATTCACGAGCAGGGACAATGGGTTTTACGTTTGTTTTTTCTGTAATTCTGTTTGGTGCGCTCACAATGCTATAACATCTTAAAGTCTGATCCAACACTAAATATACTATAGCATCTCTTCCGTTCTTCGACTTTGCCCCAACAATCTGCATAACACCTCCAAAGAAATACCCTTCAAAGTATCATCTTTTAAAATAAAAGAGAATAAAATAAAACAAAAACCTAATCTAATGCAAATGAAAATGAAAATGCAACTAAATGTAATGCAAATAACTTGAAATCAAACAAAATTTTAAGTAAAAGGGTATAAAATATACGTTTTTTAAAGCGTTAACAAATATCTCTAAGCTACCAACCTAGCAATCGTGCATGCAACCTATTCATGAGATGTCTGATGCAAAGAAGAGTTAGAGGGGTACTAACCTCGAGCAAACAACAGCAAAACCCAGAAAAACCTCTCCTTCAAGCTTTTTCCTGGCCAAGCTTCCTTGAAGGCTCTCCAATTTCTTTGCTACAAGAAAAAAATTAAACCAACAATTTGACTTTGCTAGTGATGTTTTCATCAAAGAAAAAACATAAAGAACCCTCAAAACAACCTTTCCCCATTCATGCCTTTTCAAGCTCTTCAAAACCAACACTCCATTTTACTTTGTCTTGTAGATCACCAACTGCTCTACAACTTACCTTAGAGACCCAAAATGTGGTTCTCACTTAAACTCTAAAAGATGACTCTTTTGCTTGATAATTTTGGGTGGTGGAAGGATGAAGAACTAAAGAGAAAACCAAGTGACTTCACCCTTTTGTTTTCTGCAAAGAACTCATAACTTTCCTCCCTCTCTTTGTCCTCAACAAGGAAAAAGACCTCAAAATCCTTCAAGAACCACTTTGGGCCAAAGATAACCCAAAACCAAGGCCTAAAAACAACTCAACACTCAACCCGAGGCCCACATATCGGAGCCTAATATTCTGGATTAACCCGACATTCATATCTAAAATTCAGGTTGTTACAAAGAGAACGAAAGAGATAGATTTATCGGATTGGGTTCGGCACCAACTAGCCAGTTTGGAAGTAGATCTTATGATTTTCTCTGTATACTTCTTCACGACGAGCATCGAATCTAGAAGTTGATAACTCGAGGGACGAAATGTAAGGCGTAGCTAAAAAATTTGAAGTTGAGCTAGAAATCGTAGCTTCGGAATGTATTACCTTTTAGAAAACAATAATGACCTTCATCTTTTTCAATGATTGTTGTACGCAAAGTATCATGTTTGAGAGATAAAAATATTAATCTCGCATTAAAAAATGATCACCATATATAAGGATGAAGTTACGCATTGTCATGGTCTATGTCATTAATCCCGTTTAATCATTGTTAAAAATTACGAATGATTATTCATCTATTTAAATCTTTTAATTTAATTTATTTTGATTTTATCTCTTATTTCTGTTGTTAATTATGCTTTGATCGTCAAGCTGAAGCATTGTTCCGTCTCTCGGTGTGTGTTTACTTATTGCGAACATTTTAAGTATTTTCAAGGAGCATGCATTTTGGCTATGCGCAAGTGATACGCATTTTGATATAGTTTATTTAATTTTATGATGAATATTTAATATTAAAAAAATTAAAATTATATACTTTTGTTGGATTTTAATTTCAATTTTTAAAACTATTTCCTGTAAATAATAGTGGAAGTAGTTTATCAAGATTATTTTTAAGAAGTTTATTTACATTTTTAATAATTCTTATTTTAACCATTTAATATTTTTTATTTACTTTCTTTTCACTAAGCTAAATATTGATAATTCGTAAAAAAATCTATACGGCTATATCATATAATTAATAAAATTGATTCAATTTTTTTATCGCGTTTGTTCAAAGAAAATTAAAATTTTATTTTCTTATCAATCTACCATATGATTTGGTGAAAGGAATCTATTGATAAAATACTTTGGTGGGGAAGAAATTTTCATACCATATGAATTATTAGGTAAATACAACCGACAAAGACTAATGGATTATTATAAATATGTTTACCTTCGATTTAGAAGCCAGTTTCCAAATGAAACTAACAAGTTGTCCCACTACAAAAATAAATGATGTTTATCTTCAACGATTTAGATTTAAATTATTTTATTTATAAGATACATATTATCAAAAGATTAAAAATATATATAATATTGTAATTATTAATTTTATCCGAAAAAAAATTAATTTTAATTTTAATTTTATTTTCGATAGTTGAGCTGTTGTTATTAATTCGAAAAGCATAAAAAATATTATTATGATATAATTTACCCTTATTGTTATATAAAATTCAAAAAATATATTTGTACGTAAATACAAAATACTACTATATTATATATTATGCTTTGAAGAAAATAAGTATCGTATACACTTTCGCGTCCATACATATTATATTACTTTTATTTCGGTTTCTTCTTCTTCTTATTTATTTACTATTTTGATATTGTTTTATTATTATTATTTAAAGTTATTTTATGTTATCATCATCATTATTATTATATATATATATATAATAATTAAATAAATAAAAGCTAAATAAAATAAATATAAATAAGCTCAATTTATTATAACAGTCCATTAAAACAAAAAATAATACAAGTAGCTCATGTCTTTTAATTATAATTCAGCCCAATTCTGCCCGAATACAACAACCCATTTTTTTGGGCTTAGATCAGATAACCAACCAAAATTTTAACTCCCTTTATTATCTTTGTGCAGCCAAAGGAGGGCCGTGAGATCTGACCCTTGATCTAACAGCCACGATTGAGTTGGAAGAAGCTTCCAGACCCATGCACCGCCACTAGCTGACGATTCGAGCTCCTCGTGCACCTCTTCAATTTTAGATCTGATTTTTTATCTTCTCGTCGGTCGTTCACCAGTGATTCCTCCACAGCCCGACCGCCATGCATGCAAACAAATAAAAAATAATGTGTCATTTTTGTACGAATTTACAGGAAAAAAAAATCAACCAAATACAAAATTTCAGATGCAAACAACAAGAACTCAAAAGGATAATCAACCATTTCAAAAACGAATACAAACAAATCCTAGAAAGAAGAACCAATAGCAATTTAGGATTTTTTATGTAATATTTCGTTTATAAAATCGAATCATACCAATCGAGATCTTGTTTCCCTTTCAATCAATACAAAGTAACCCTTTCAGAGGTATAACCTCTCTCACCATTTGCATGCATCGAATCAAAAATAAAAAAAATAGTTTAAGATTTAGGTTTAGGTTTTTACCTTCATTCGATTCAATAACCTCCCATCTTCATTCGATTCAATAACCTCCCCTCTTCAATTGACGATAAGCCTTAAAGCCTTTAGGTTGTTGTGGTGAACTGGTGAAAGAGAAAGGTCGTTTTTCTTCGTCCTTTTCGGCTTAGACAAGGACTTTACTCCTTCGTTTTGAGTTTCTAAAAAACAAAAGAATAGACTTGGTTTTAAAGAGAATCATTTTAAAAAAATAGAGAAATGATCTATTTTTTGGGTTTGATTTCTAAAAGAGAGAAAAAACTCGTTTTTACCTCGTCGGATTCTGTAAAAAAATCAACGTTTTCTTGGGTTGGTCTGGGTTTTGAACGATGAACATTCACAGTGTTCTTCCTTCCTTTAATGAACTGTGGAGAGAAAATGGGTTTTTAGATTAGAATAAACAGAAAATGAAAGAGAGAAGACTATTTTAATTATTTGTTTATGTTTTATACTCGATCATCGATTTAAAAAAGTATTTAAAATCATAAATCCTCTCGTGTTCTAAAAACTACCTCCGCAATCCTTATTGTTTCATTTGGTTTTACAATTTGGTCACCAAACCATATAACATATTTTAATTAATTTTTACTTTCTTCATGGATGTTTAGATCGATTCAATTAAGTATTTTCTTGTTTCAAATCAATACTGTAATTCTCTTCCTCTTTGATTTTGGTCCATGATATTATTTCTTTTTTATTTTAATTTTGTCCCTAAAACTTTTCTTTTCTTGGATTTTAGTTCTTTCTAGAAATGAATTTTCTTATTTTGGTCTTTCAATTTTATTTTTATTTAATTTAGTCTTTATTTATTTTAATTTTGACCTTTGCTTTATTTATTTATTTATTTAATTTCATATATTCATTTATCTATAATGTGCCTCGCGTTATATGATATGTTTTAATGTATATATGCTTGTTTTCTATGTTGTATCCATTTTTGTATATATTTTTCATGATTGAATAATATCATCTAAGATAACATTCAATAATAATTAATTAATTCAATAAGATGTCTCTTTATTCAGTCGTAATGGACAGTTCTAAAAATAGTGGTGTCAGATTGTGCGTTTACCTTCGAATAAAGAGGCTTTTAAAAAAGATTCGAATTCATAAATAAATTTTAATTTAATATCATTTTAAATCAAAAATTTTAAAATTAATTAAGCTGTAATTTCAAAGGTAACAATTTGGGGCAATTTTAAATGCTAACATCATTTTTAAATGTAACTGACTCTCGACCTAATTTTATTCAAATCTTTAGTTTTTGGTATTCAGTCTACCTAAATGACCGTGGCGATTCTGTTTTTCAATTTGTTTTCCCACGTTTTTTTAATTTTCTTTTCATTTTGTTAAAATTTTTAAACCAATCATTTTAAAATTTAATTTTATACAATTTTGTAATTTAAATCATTTTCAAAATTAGTGAATCTTTTATTTTTAACCTTTTCCCAATTTTTAAATTCATAATCCCAATTTTTTATTTAATAAAGAATGACATCCAAAACACCATTAAAGATGTCCCCATACCAGCTGGTCTACATTAAATCCTACCATGTACAAATGGAAATTGAACACAAAGCATATTGGGAAATCAAAATGGTCAATATGGACTAGAAAAAAAACAGGACAGAAAAGATTACTAGACTTAAATAAAATCATCGAATTTAGAGAAGCAACGTATGAGAATGCACAAATCTATAAAGAGAAGACAAAAAATAGCTTAACCAAAAATTTCTACTGCGACAGATTCTGTTAGGGCAACACCTTTTGTTCTACAATTCCCTATTAAAGTTATTTGCATGAAAACTTAAATCTCTATGGTTATGATCATTTGAAGTTGTTCAATCACAAACTCATGAGGCAGTTACAATAAAATCTCTTCATGAGGGACATGAATTCAAAGTCAATGGACAACGCCTAAAGTAATACAAAGGACCAATATTCCAGAAACACAAGGAAGTAGTCATTTTAAGCCCACTAAAGGCAGAATCACAACAACAACCTAAGAGCCACCGTAAACTGATCATCACCAGTGACTACGGGGATTCCTTTAGATCCTCTAAATGCTAAGGGCAATATTATTTTCTAATTTTTCTCTACTTTTGTTTATATATCAGCCTAATATTTTGTTTCTCTTATCTATCTTCTATACATGCATTGATGACAATGCACCTCTCGAGTTTAGGAAAGTATTGGTCCAATTTTGTAAAACATAAAAAAATCTGTCATGTATGAAAAAAATTATGAATTATCTTAATATTGCCTTAAATTCTATCTATAGTCTTTACAGTTTGACGCAAAAAAAAGTCTATTAAATTTTATAGAGTTTGCCTAGGTAGCAATATATCATTCAGCCGCTGCAACAGTGTGCACCATTCACCAGACTTGAAATCAGAAAGGTATCTTAGGATTAGTACTTAGGATTAGACTATGAGCCTGATTACATAAACACTACTGGACTTAGTTGATTTTAAAAGTTTCTTTTCTTTGAAAAGTAATAAGGACTTGGACTTTAGATTTAACTAGAAGTGCCTATCACCAGCTCTATTATAGTTCATAGAGGTGCACATCATTGGCTCTAGGACTTAGTCTTTTTCCCATTTACTAGAGGTGCCCAAAATTAACTCTAGTAAAAGTACTTGAACACTTGAGGTGCCCCAAACCGGCTCAAGCAGTATAAGTATATAACAATATATATTTATATAAAAATAGGGAGAAAAGAAAGAAAAAGATTGAGAAAAATCTAAGTCGGGAGTCTTGAGCTAGAAAAATGATTAGAACTTAGAAAATCATCTTTGAAACAGCTACGCACACACTCACAAAGACTCATAGTCCAGTTCCGAGGAAATCTTAGAACCTAGAAGAGGTCGAGTCAAGAAAAGAACTCTATCGCGACAGGCAGGATAATATATTAATATAAAATTTCTTACTTAAAGATATTATTGCACTGCTTGAGGATAAACAATAGTTTGAGTTTGAGGGTATTTGATTAGTGCAAAAAAGTCAAATTATTTATATCAATTATCCACTCAATTATTGTTAATAATAGATAAATTTAATGACAATAATGGATAATTCTGCGTATTTTTCATATTTCAGCATCCTAACACTTAATTCATATTTTTATCTATTATTTGGTATAAAAAGGTACGATTAAATATTTTTTTTCTTAAGACAAGAAACAATGTAATGCCCCGGTTTTGGGCTTAAGAGTTATTAGACTCTAAACTATAATTAGTTTCGGGTTAATTTTCATTAAAGAGACGATTTTTACAAACGTTCACAATATTTATAGGAATTTCATTAATGAAATTTATAAGAGATTTGAAGAATCAAAACACCGTTTTTCTCATCTTCTTCCAAACTAACGTTAAAAACTCTCTAAAACCCCTATTCTTTATTTCTTCATCATCCAACATCATCCAAGAGCTTTTTCAGAAGGTAATTTCATATTTGACTTGTCCTTTTAATTTCCTATCTTTAGATAGTTAAAAATTCTATTTTTATCAAGTCTTGGATAATCTCTATTTTTAAATGTTTGATGAGAAAAGTGAGGATTTTGTTGAAATTTCGAATGATCTTAGTAAAACAAAGTTTAAGGATGATTTTGAACTCTTTAATGAAGTTAAAACATGTTAGGAAAATAGTTTAATCTTAACAAACCCAAAACTAGTACTAGGGAGGATTTTTATAGTTGTTGTGGTTGAGTTTTTGGTTGGGTTTTGTTGAAAATAAAGGGTTGAAGATATATAGAACCTTGGTAGGTGTTTTTAGAATGTGAGAAGATGGATTTTGAGTTGTTAAAGGGGGTGGATGATTGAATTCCGGAAGTGGCTGCAGTAGTCAATTTTTGAAAGTGGAAAATGAGTGTTTCTTGGGGTGTTTTAGTGTGGAAATGAATGGATGATGGTTATACTATATATGAATGATGTTTTAGACAAGTTTTGAAGTTTTATAGGTTTTTAAATTGAAGGGTAATGGTTGTACTTTGCTTAAGTACGAAAATGATAATATTTGGGATGAATTTGGCTTTGAATTGTTGAGAGAATATTCTGGATTTGTGAGCTGATGTAAAACAGAGAATTTGTGGTTGGTTATGAGGTTAATACTTTAATTTTGGTTGGTTTGAAGCAGCACATTTCGTTTAAGGTGATTTGAGTATAATTCCGGAAGGTTCAGGCTCGATTTGGCTACCGTTAGAGTTTTATGGTGAGTGAAAAATGTTTTGAACTTGGTTTTGGTTCAAGGAAGATTTTGGGAGTTTGGATTAGGCTTGTTAGATGGTAAAGATATGAAAGCTTGTTGTGTTTAATCGCTGTCGATGGCATGTTAATTGTTATGTTTAGTTGTGTTGATTATCTATTGATTAATGACATGTTAATATGCCATGTGATATATTTGTAAGGTAACTATAAGATGTTGCAGGCTATGCTTGTAAGTGGTAAGTAAGACCACTTGAGTATGGTAAGAAATATAGTCGGGGTGGCTATGTAAGACCGGTAAAAGGTATAAGATGTAAGATTTTTAAGATAATGTTGTGGTAATGATGTTGGCATTCATTGAGTCATACTGGGTATAATTGGTCGACCAATAGGATGTAAGAATAGTGCATTATGAGACAAAATTCATATACGTGTTAGATAAACTCGGTCGGGTTAGACAAAACTCGTATACGTGTAAGATAAATTCGTCTGTGTTAGATAAATTCGTATGTGTGTAAGACGTTTCTGCATATCCGTATATAATAACCGAGTTTGCTAACATACTTATCTTAATTGCTATGAATATGTGTTTTTATGTTATGTTGCGGACTTTGATTGCTCTCGTAAGTTGTAAGATGCTATGATGTAAGATTTACGAAATGATGTTAATATTTATTTTCAAATAAAGCTTGAACCCTGCATTGTCATTGTTACGTTTTTGAGTTCTTCTCACTAAGCATTTATGCTTACCCTCTCATTTTCTAACAATGCAGATCGTTAGCTCGGGAGTTAGCACGATGCGAGGAAGGGCGTCTAAGTGTGTTGCTCGTTAGCTCAAGTATGATTTAGTTGCAGTAATGTGTTAGCTAGCAATGGGATATGTTATGTTGTTTAGGAGCGTTGTTTGACTCCCATGTTGACTTATGTTTTGGATGATTTCATGCATGGTTTATTTTCGCCATGGTTGCCTTGAGTTAGCATGTGATTTATGTTTTGAATTTATGGATATGTGGATATTATCTTTGATATTGTTTGAATTCTTTTATGTATAAATTCTCTGTCTTATTGCATGAGCATGATTCGAATGAATGTGTATGAGTTTCAAGCATGTGTAATCTAATACTTGAGTTCTATAATGTCTTATGCATGTTAAGTATGCTTGTATGTGGTTGTTGGGTTAGTCCTTAGTTATTTGTGCTTTAAAAATTCGTCCAGATGAAGGGTCTTTCATTTTTCACCTCGTACCGATACGCCAACGTTGTTTTAAGCCTTCAGGCTTTCATCAAGCCCAATAAGGTTGCCTTAGAGCCCGTGTGCAGATACGTTGATAGTTTTGGGCTCGAAAAGGCTTTCTAGGGTTGGTTACTGGAGTCGGGTTTTCAGACTTAGCTTCGATAATCCATATGTAGCCACCTCGGGTCGGTCTTACGACTAGGCCAGATCGATGGGGTTACAAACAACCATACAGGTAATGCCAGATTGCATGATGAATGCTGGAAACTGGAGCTAGAAAGAAGATAAGGACCCGCCACGGTAGCACATTAGTGGTCGCGGCAGTAGAAGAAAGATGACAATTGGTGCACGATAGATAGAGAATAAAATGCCGATTCTAGTGGACATAACGCGAGAAGAAACAGAAGTGAAGAAATAGAGTAAAGTCGTGGTCAAAGTCAACGCCGAATTAAAGAAAGTCCAAAAAGAGATAAATTAGGAAATAGAATAAAGAGTTGTAATTTAATATGGACATGTATTCTTTTCCTTTTAGAACTCTTACCTTTATAGAAGACTTTAACCTAGACTTGGTCTATATAAAGTAATCTTTTAGGGCTAGGAAGAACAAGTCGAGTTCTCATAGATAAAATCTAAGCCGTCGACAAACTCGCTATGTTCTAAACTTCCATCGAGGCTTAGGTGGTTTGTGGAGTAGTTGGGGAAGAAAGTTGTATTTTATTTGAGATTTATTAATGCAATCTTTATTTTCAAAGTTTACTCTCTCTTGGATTTTACTCTTCTTTGTATACTAGCTCGAATGATAAGTTTGTGAGGAAAATATATTTGTCTAATATCGGGATAGTTAGACTCACAAAACGAGAGAGTACGATCTTTACTCATGGGCATCGATAAATCTGCAAGGATTTCAGCGACTAAAATGATGCATATTATCGATTGTTGTTCATCCTTGATTTATTCCGGGAGGTATTATCAAGACATGGATTTCAATAGTTCTCCGAATTAAGGGGAAGGAAGAGACATGCAAGTATGCTCTATAAAAATATGGAAAGTTGAGTTGTCCACAAGGCATAACCCCGCCGAGACAGCCAAGGCGACCCTTCATGCGACCCGCCACGGCGACAAGTCAACCCAATACATTAATAACTGGATAATAAGTGCAATTGGATTCCCGTATACAAAGCAATAGGCCTGCCTTATTCTTATAATCGAGATTTATTTTATTTACTTGATTTATTTTATTTACTTTCATTATTCTCCAATCAATTCACTTGTGCTATATATTTTTTTAAAGTGCAGGATTAATGTGCAACTTAGGATGATCCATTCCCTGTAGGATCGATATCTAAAATATTATAATTTGACAAAGAGGTGGAAAGCTTTGTACACAAGCATAAGACTCCAAAGCTCACTTCACTTCTCATATAGTGAATATTATGTATGCTACTGAGACTTAAATAGTTGAATGCTTATACATATTGATGATATTCAATGTTGATATTTCTTTAATTAAAGCTTAATGTAGTAATGTTTTGAAAGTCTTGAACCTTATGATAAAATTAGGTTATGATGCCTTTATCCGGGATGATATGTTTTGATTAGTCGAGATAATATTAGCTTTGTGACTTGGAATTAAATTGCCTATTGGTATACCTTTAGTTACAATAAAGTTACATTGAAATTTGATTTTTGTTATCCCTATGTGTGAATTTGAGTGTTATTGATAATGAAGCATGACTAGTTATGAATTGAATCAATTGTTGCTAACCTCATTGCAATGTATCTAGTAAGTTGTATATAATATGTTGATAACGTGTATTTAGGACTAAATTTGAGATGCAAACATGTAATGAACCTAATTAGAGATTGGTAACACTAATTTCGTAATTAATCCTTTAGTTTTTGGAAAATTACATTTTTGGTCTATGAAGCATGTTTGTACATTCTAGGACTCATTCCTTATTTGTTTCCGCTGTAATCGAATATAATCTATACATAGACATGTAGGATCAAAATAAAGCATCTAGATATAAAAAAATAGTCGTTTAATTTTTAGGGTTGTTTATCGGGGAGAGTCTCCAGATTTGTTTCAGTATTCCCCGTGTAGCTCGTTTGAGTCGGATGGTGTCTAAACCGGGTTGAGGAGGTTACACTATAAGTTATTTGAAGTTAATATTTAGGTCTCTAACAATTTTACCTAAATACAAAATATACTGTTTCTAGGATTCTAAATTACCAAAACATCAAACTAGTAATATACAACCACTGAAACAAATAAAGCAATTAATGTATGAATCTCATGAAATGTAGGAGTCAGAGATGTACTGACCTTAAGCAACAAACCCGGATTAAATCTCCCTCCAACCTCTTCCACTCTCAAACATTGACTTTAAGCTTCAAGTCTCATCTCTACCAACTTTGAGGGTATTCACCTTGAAATGAAGATCTTGAGTTGCTGAACAACTCTTTCTTGATGAGCTAAACGTGATTCTCCCTCAACAACAGTAAACTTTCATCTTTTCTTTTAGCTTGAGATGAAAGGAAGAGAAGAAGATAAGGGAAAGAGAGATGAGAGTCAATTACTTCATCCTCTCATCCCCTTGCAGAGAAAATAAAAGAATGGACAACTTTGTCTCCAAAAAAAATACATCCTTGCCCTTCAATACATCTTCTTCCAAAGCTCAAGCCCAACAACACAAAAAGTCCATTAAGACAAAATTGAGGTCTAACACGATTTAACAAGCTCGAATACCTGACCTAACTTGACGATTCATGACTCGAGTCAACACCCTCCGTTGACAAGGAAAAACTGAATCGTTACATGAGTAATTCGTTACTATTTTTAGGATTGATTATGTATTATTAAATATTTTCTAAATTATTATTTTAATTTAATGTATATATGGTTTGTTGTTAATTAATGAATCTCGGAACATGTACATCTTTGATCAAACTTTCAAATTCATTAACCATTTCATTTTTACTCTAATTATATTCGGAATTAAAATGAATTTTAAAATTTTAACTCAACGAGTAATCTCAACATAAATAATATTGATAATATTTATTTTGAATGATTAAAATTTAGATAATTATATCTATAAATAGTGGCGTATGCACCTGTAGCATAGGGTAGGTCCACCCGAAAATTTTTTAGATTATTACATTTGTCTTTATTTTTTAAAAATTTTATTAGTTAGTCCTTATTCTTTTTTATATTTATGAGTTATGTCCACCTTAAAATTTAAAATTTTATGTGTTCATCTTTAAATATTTTTCTAGATCTGCCACTAACTATTTAAGAACTAAAAAATATAAATAAATATTATCTTACGCATACTAATATTTTTATACTGAATTATTAATTTTGAAGACTTTTGATAGCTGCATAGGGGCGTCCAAGACTCCGTGTACTGCAACAAATAAATAGTCGTTTCTGTCGGAATCAAAATTGCGTCATCCTCAGCCACTTAAGGATGAAATCTCATGTCTCCTGGTTTAAATTCCACGGATTTTGAATAATCAAAACACACAAGAGTAGACTAATCCTGTGGATTAACAAGAAATTAGTTTTATACTTGCTGAATCATTTTATATGTATACGGGATCACTGTATTATTTAGAAATTTTAAATTTCCATATAATTTAAAAATGTATATTTTCATTTTTTAAAATATATTTTTTTAAAATTTATAAGATATATATTTTTAAAAAATTTTAAGCTGACATATAATTTTATGTTCAACCCTATCTATATACAGAGATAAAATTAAAATTTGAGATTACGTGTAAAATATAAATGTTCAAAAATAAAAGATAAAATACATAAATAAAAATAAAAAATCTACTTTATTAAAATTAAAAAATAATAAAAAATAATTGATTTTTTAATTAAATTTTTTTTAAGTCATTATTTTTTTATCGAAAATGACTGAAATTTTCTTTTCATGATTTTGACATGATAACTCGCATATACATAGACTTTTAGATAGACATGACATGGTATTATTTATCTTATATATTACTTTAACAAATAATTAAAATAAAAAATGATTTAGAAAACAAATTAGTGAAAAAATATGCACTATCATGGACGATATTTATACCTCAGCGTTGTTAAAACTTGAAGGGTTTATTTAATATTTTTATATAAGAAAACAGTAATTGTGATAAATTTAAGGTTTATATAACATTTGGCCTCAATCTACAGCAACTTTAACTGATAACTATATAAATTTTTATCAACAATCAATTAGTTCAGTAGTAAGAGATATTATATTTTTTAAATAAGATTAAAGACTTAAATTTTAATATTATAAATAAAATAAGTTAAATTAAAAATATTTTGAAATTAATATTTTAAATATTTAATATTAATTATTTAAATTTCGAGACTTGCTCTTTTTCTTAGAAACACCCTAAAGGTATGATTCAGCTTAGTTATAATTAAAAATTCTTAAGTTGATAAAGCATACGTATCTTATAAATATAAAAAATAAATCCGTATCTCATGAGATAAATATATATTTTTTTACTATGACCCATTGTTTAGTTATAGTTTAATACTTAATTTACATTTTTTTTATCTGCTATCAATACGCCAATATAATAATATGTTAAAGAGCAAATTAATATTAATACGCCAATATAATAATACGTCAGTTATGTAAAATTATCATTTTAAAAAAAAATAATAAATTAATCTGATTCATCCATTTAAGTCATCAAACGATACAAAACTTATAAAATTTGGAGAGTTTTATGTTGTGATCTTATAGTTAGTTAGTTAGTTAGAATTAACTTACACCATATAAAACTCATTTAATTTTATATTAATTTTGGACCGTTGGATGATGATAATAAATGTCTAAGATTATTTTAGGCATAAAGATAATTTTGACCCTTAACGTTTATAATTTTTGTCGTTTTGGCCCTTATTCTTTTTTTTCATAAATTTAACCTTTAACCTATATCTTTTTGACAAATAGCTTATTTTTTAATTATTATGATAACTGGACCGTTAAAAATCTAACAACGATGACATGTCATATGGATATTATAATATATTTTAAATGACATAGCATCTAACCTATCAAATATATATGTGAAATATAATTTTATTCCAATATAAAATATAAAGTAATTAAAATTCAAATAAAATTTTAAAAATTAATTAATTTTAAAATAAAAGGTTATTAAACATTATCAACCCTAACTATGATAGAATCAAAGTTCTATCTTAAAAAAAATATGAACACAATTCGAAATTAATTAATTTTTTAGGTAGGATTTTAATTCTATCGTAGTTAGCGTTAAGAATGTTTAATAGTATTTTATTTTAGAATTAATTAATTTTTTAATATTTTATTTGAATTTTCATTGTTATATTATATTATATTATATTATATTATATTATATTATATTATATTATATTATATTATATTATATTATATTATATTATATTATATTATATTTGATAGGTTAGATGCCATGTTATTTAAAATATATTCTCATATGCATATAACATGTCATCATTGTTAGATTTTTAACGGTCCAGTTACCGTGGTGTTAAAAAATAATCTATTTGTCAAAAAGATATAGGTTAAGGGCTAAATTTATCCCAAAAAAGAATAAGGGCCAAAACGATAAAAATCATAAACGTTAAGGGTTAAAAGTATCTTTATGCCATTATTTTATTATTTTTTCCAAGCGATAACCTTTACAATTTTTATTGTTAATCTCATTCATTCATTTCACTCATCTAATAATCATAGATTAACGTAAAACTCTTTAAGTTTTGCGTTGTATAACTTGATCTTATCATACATATTTAATGAGTTTTTAAAGAAAAAAAGGACATATTTAATGAGTTTTTAAAGAAAAATAGGACTTTGTTTGTAATGTAGGAGTAGTATATTTCGATGAATAGAAATAACCAATTTTTTAATATTTTTATTTATATTTTATATTAAAAAATTAGATTTATGATTAAGATTTAAGTTCATAATTTAATATTAAAATTTAGGAAATTAACATTATAATATATTATTTAGAGTTTAGAGATTTGAATTTATATATAACTTAAAATAAATTTTTTGGTGTCAACACCGTTTTTGGTCCGAATCAAAATTGATTGGACTTCAAAGTCTCGTAAAAGATTGGAGTTGCCATCAATCATTTTGAATAGATACAACTGAAAACCTATAAAATTGGTCTACGTTTATCACTGGGTTCGGGAGTCGGTTACGTATGAGGAAGGTTATAGCACCCCACAACGCCCAAAATTAAATTAACTATAAAAAATAAAATTGAAGAAAATAATATAAGATCATACCAAAAATAAATCAAACATAAAATTAAATTAAAATAAATCATAGAAATCAAATTACTTAAATTAAAAGAATAAATTATATATAATCTAATTTTACACTTTATTATTCCAATAAAATCTAATTTAAATTCCATTTAAAAATTAATTAATTTAATAAAACCAACTAATTACTAAATTAAATCTAAACAAATATATTAGTTTAATAATTAAATAATTTCATGAATAAAAATCTAATTAAGATAAATTATAATATAAAGGACTAAAATAAAATGAAACCAAAACTAAACAGCATGAATTTAAGTATCTAAACCTAGGAGGACCTATGAAGTGATTTTTCCAGAATTCTTTGCTAACTTACCGTGCAGCAACGACCAATTTCAATTTGAAATTGAAATTAGATTTCCATCCACTGACACACACAAAATCTTCTTTTATATCTGATTTTCAATATTTGAAAACCCTTATTTTTATATTATTTGTAAAACTAAAATTGATTTTGATATTACAAATAAGTTTAAGGACTATTTTGAAATAAATTTTTAAGTCCTTAAGACAAAGTTTTAATTCTAAGTCAAAACCAAGAACTTTGAAATACACTTACAAGCCATTTTCATACGAGGGTATCGATACCATGAGGACAGGTATCGATACACCAGGGATTTTTTAAGGTTTGTTCTTGAGAACAAGAACAGGTATCGAAAGAGGGTTCGATACCAAAACTTACTGTCAACCCATGTTTCGATACTGGTATCGAAACAACTTGGTTAATTTTTTAATTTTAAAAATATGACTCCTGGTATCGATACAGGTATCGATACACCCTTAATCCCCAACGGCTATTTTCAAACATTAAATGAGTTAACCGTTGGTGACAGTTAAAATTTGATTGATGGTTAACCTGTATCAAAATAAGGTTCGATACCAAGCTTCACAGACACTTTTGGTATCGAAACTGGTATCGATACACCCTTTCTTAAATACACATCGGCTCTTTCTATTCTTGGCATGTTTCGAAATAAGTACTCCGTATTTCGATACCACATGTTGCAGAGTGCATTTATGATGGAAAGATGAAGCTCCAACGTCCCTATTTACATTTCCAACAACTACAACGGTTAGAAATCAATGAGAAGGTATAAAAAGAAGCTTTTTCAACAACATTAAGGACGATTGAAGCTCAAGCAACATCCAAGCAAATCAAATCCAACTCCAAGCACTTATTGCATATCCTAGCCTCCCAACTTGTAATCTTAAATTTGATTCTTGTATTTTAAGTTTGGGGAGAGTTAAATTGTATTTGGGGCATTTATTTCTTGTGAGAGAATTTCGTGAGAGAATTTCTTTTAGCCCTCATTCATCTCTTGTAAGTTCTTGTGAGTTTCAAATCAATTTTGGGTAGAAAATTAATTTGCTTGTAAAGGTTATCCCTTGAACCTAGAAAAAGGTTGAATTCAATAGTGAATTGGTTTCAAAATCCTTAGTAGGAGCTAAGATAGTGGATGTAGAGCTTGTTCGAAGCTTGAACCACTATAAATTCTTTGTTCTTCATTTATAGAAATTTTTACCAAAAATTTACTCCACAAATTTAAAATTGCCAATTCACCTCCCTCTAAGCCATCTTCCAAAGTTTGATCAACTCAACAATTGGTATCAGAGCCTAATCTTTGAAGAAATTCACATCTATCAAAGAAGATCCAAGGCGTATTGATCAAATCTACAAGTCAAGTTCAATGGCCTCCACCTCCGGTTCATGGAATGAATCGCACTCCATCACCAAGCCGCCCTTCTTCAATGGGGAAAACTACCCTTATTGGAAGAATATGATGAGGTTATTCATCAAATCAAATGATTATGTCCTTTAGGATATAATCGAAGATGAACCCTCAATCCCAATGAAGCAAGAAGGAGATCGGCAAGTACCAAAGAGAAGGAACGAGATGTCCGATAAAGAAAGAAGGAGGATGTCCACAAATGATAAAGCTCTACACATCCTCTTTTGTGCATTAGGGCCCGACATCTTCTCCAAGATGTCTTTATGTACAAGTGCTAAAGAAGTTTGGGACTCCTTGGAGACCACCTATGAGGGCACCAATGACGTAAAGGAAACCAAGATTGGTCTACTCAATTTAAGTTATGAGAACTTCAAGATGGAGCCGGACGAAGACATCACCAAAATGTTCAATAGATTCTCGGTGATTGTCAATGGTCTCAAAGGTTTCGGTGAGATTATTCCGAAAGAAAAGCTTGTTCGAAAGCTTATTTATTCTCTTCCCGAGTCTTGGGATAGCAAGATGACGGCTATCATTGAAGCCAAGGACCTCAAAACTCTCAAACTTGATGCTCTTGTGGGATCTCTTCTCACCCATGAGATCACGAAGAAAGGAAGAGAAAAGGTGAAGATTGAAAAGAGGGAAGTTGAGAAAAAGAAGCAAGGGATTGCTCTTAAAGCTTCATGTTCACAAGAAGAAGTGGATACAAGTGAAGAAGAAGAGCTAGAGGAATTGGCCATGATGGCCAAAAGATTCACTAGGCTTATGAGGGCAAATAGAAATAGAAGATTCCAAAGAAAGAGAGACTTCAAAGCAAAGAGCAAAGAAGAGGAGAAAGATCAAATCATTTGCTATGAATGCAAGAAGCCCGGTCACATTAGGACCGATTACCCATTATACAAAAGGTAGGGTTTTGAGAAGAAGAAGAAACAAAAGGCTTACGTTGCAACTTGGAGTGATGAGGAGTCATCATCCGATAAGGACAACGAAGTGGCCAACTTGTGTCTCATGGCTCTTGATGAGCCTAAGATAACCCTCCAACCATCTTGTAATGATTTATCTTATGATGAACTTTATGATGCTTATGATGAATTACAAGATGTGTATGATGAGTTAGTTTTAAAGTTCAAAGAATCGATTTTGAAAAGCAAGAAAACCATTTCTGATTTAGAAATGAAAAATGATTCTTTGACAAAAACAATTTTGGATTTAGAAGAAAAGGTTGTTGATTTAAATGATGAGTTAAAATTTTTTTCAAAAGGAAAATGTTGATTTGAACAACCTTATTTCTAGCTTGAGTGAGAATCACTACAAGGTGGTGAATGAGCTTAAGGAACAAATAAAAGTGGTTGAGAGTTCAACTTTTGAAAAAGGAAGCTCTTCAAAATCCAACCATGTGAAAAAGAATTTTTATGACCACAAACAAAGAAATTTTCAAAGGCATTTTAGGCATAGAAAGATTAGGAGTGTTTGGGTTCCCAAGGAACTCATTGTTTCTAATAATTTAAATGTCATTGCTTCTTGGATTTCCAAGGGAACCAAGATTTTAGGGACTAACACTCATGGACCCAAAATGGTTTGAGTACCAAAAATCAAACACTAAATCTTTATTTGTAGGTTGAGCATTGCTTCAAGGCCAAAACTTCAAGTCAAAACATGTGGTACCTTGATAGTGGATGCTCAAGGCATATGACCGAAGACAAGGGACGATTTAAGGAGTTAGAGCTCAAAAAGGGTGGAGTAGTGACTTTTGGTGACAACTCCAAAAGCTAAATTAAGGGTATTGGCTCTATTGGTAATCACTCCTCTATTCTTATTGAAAATGTCTTGCTTGTTGATGGTCTTAAGCATAATTTGTTGAGTATTAGTCAATTGTGTGATAAGGGTTTCTATGTTTCTTTTGATAAAAGTGGTTGTAAAATAATTGACATGGAATCCAATAGAATAATGCTCATAGGTCATCGCATATGAAATATTTACATGGTGCATCTAGATGACATTAATTTTTCTCATGCATGCTTAGTTGCTAATGATGAAAATGATGCATGGTTATGGCATAGAAAATTAAGGCATGCTAGCATAAGTGTTCTAGAGAAACTAGCCTCCCCAAATCTAGTTAGAGGTTTACCTAAGCTCATGTTTTCCCTAGATAAAATTTGTGATGCATGTGCTAAGGGTAAACAAAAGAGAGTTTCTTTTAAGTCCATTAATGATGTTTCAACTAGTAGAGTATTACAATTGATCCATATGGATCTCTTTGGACCTATTAGGTCTACTAGCTTGGGTGGAAAATCATATGCCTTTGTCATTTTTGATGATTACTCTAGAGACACTTGGGTTCTATTTTTGAGTACTAAAGATGAAGCCTTAGAAAAATTCATCACATTTTCAAACATTTCTCAAAATGACCTTGATCAAAGAATTTCTCATATTAGAAGTGATCATGGAACAGAATTTCAAAATCTAGGTTTTGAGAATTTTTGTAATGAAAATGGGATTAGCCATAATTTTTCGGCTCCTCGCACTCCTCAACAAAATGGGGTAGTTGAAAGGAAAAATAGAACTTTAGAAGAAATGGCTAGAACCATGCTTTGTAAAAATAATTTACCTATGTATTTTTGGGCGGAAGCCACAAACACTTCTTGTTATATTATAAATCGAGTAATGATTAGGCCTATTTTAAAAAAAACTCCTTATGAGATTTTAAAATCTAAAAAGCCTAACATTAGCTATTTTCATCCTTTTAGGTGCAAGTGTTTTGTTTTAAATAATGGAAAAGACAATTTAGGTAAATTTGATGCAAAAAGTGATGAAGCTATTTTTCTTGGATATTCTTCAAATTCTAAGGCTTATAGAGTTTTCAACAAAAGAACCTTAGTTGTAGAAGATTCGATACATGTGGTTTTCGATGATAACCTCCTTCCTAGGAAGGATTCTTGTGATGATGATGATGTAGGAATCATTGAAACCATTGATGATGGACAAGAATCAAAGGTGGATGGGGTTCCAAGCAATAAGGAAGCACAAGATCCTCCAATAAAAGCTTTAGGAAATGTGAAGCTTGAAGAAAAGGAAGTGAGCTACCCAAGTGAGTTCAACTATGTCAAAAGTGGTGAAATCTTGGGTGATCCATCCAAGGGGGTAACTACTCGTTCTTCTCTTAGATTAATAAATCATTTTGCATTTATCTCATGCATAGAGCCCAAAAATATCAATGAAGTCTTAGATGATAATTATTGAATTTTGGCTATGCAAGAGGAGTTAAATCAATTTGAGAGAAGCAATGTATGGATATTAGTTGATAGACCTAGTAATAAATCTACTATAGGGACTAAATGGGTCTTTAGAAACAAACTAGATGAGAGTGATAACATAGTGAGAAACAAAGCTAGATTAGTTGCTTAAGGTTACACTCAAGAGGAATGAATAGATTTCGATGAAACTTATGCACTCGTAGCTATAATGAAAGCCATTAGGATGCTACTTTCATTTGCATGTTATCATGATTTCAAGCTTTTTCAAATGGATGTCAAAAGTGTCTTCTTAAATGGTTTTATAAATGAAGAAGTGTATGTTGAACAACCACCGGGTTTTGAAAATACAAAATTTTCAAACCATGTTATTAAATTAACAAAAGCTTTATATGGTTTAAAACAAGCTCCTAGAGCTTGGTATGAAAGGCTTTCAAACTTTTTGATAGAAAAGGGTTTTGAAAAGGGAAAGGTGGACACTACACTTTTTATAAAAAGATTTAAAAATGACATCTTATTAGTTCAAATTTATGTTGATGATATAATTTTTGGATCTACTAATGAATGTTATTGTCAAGAATTTTCTAAGCTTATGCAAGGTGAACTCGAGATGAGCATGATGGGAGAACTCTCATTCTTTTTGGGACTCCAAGTCAAGCAAAAGAAGGATGGCACCTTCATCAATCAAACCAAGTACATCAAGGATATGCTCAAGAAGTTTGACTTGGAGCATGTGAAACCTCAAGCCACTCCTATGAGCTCATTTACTAAGCTTGACAAGGATGAAGGAGGTAAAAGTGTTGATTCTAAATTATATAGATCCATGATAGGTTCTTTGCTTTACCTTACCGTAAGTAGACCGGATATTATATTTAGTGTTTACTTGTGTGCTAGGTTTCAAGCTAGTCCTAGAGAATCACACCTTGTAGCCATTAAAAGAATTTTTTGGTACCTTAGAGATACACCTTGTTTAGGTCTTTGGTATTCTAAAGCTTCTTGTTTTGAACTTCATGCCTATTCGGATGCGGATTATGGAGGTTGTAAGATAGATAAGAAAAGTACTTCCGGAACTTGTCAATTCCTAGGTAGTATGCTCATATCTTGGTTCTCTAAGAAATAAAATAGTGTAGCTCTATCTACCACCGAAGCGGAGTACATATCCTTAGGGAGTTATTGTACACAAGTTTTATGGATGAAGCTACAACTCTTAGATTATGACATTAAGGTAGAAACCATACCCCTCAAGTGTGATAATACTAGTGTCATATGTCTTACCAAGAACCCCATTCAACACTCTAGAACCAAACACATAGAAATTACACACCACTTTATTAGAGATCATGTGTCTAAAAACGATATTGTTTTAGAGTTTGTTGACACCTTGAATCAATTAGAGGACATCTTTACAAAACCTTTGAATAAGGAGCGTTTTTGGACCCTTAGGAGAGAGTTAGGTCTAACTAGCCTACCTTGACTTCTTAAGTGTCATCTTTTTGTATATCTTGCTTGAATCTTGATATAAATCATGCTTATTTTGTTTTTGCATATTGATACTTCTATGCATGTTGCTAGGGGGAGTATGAACTTGTTCATGCATAATAAACATATCATTATATCATATGCATGCTTTTAGGTGCTTTAGAGACTCATTTCTAGTACTTTTAGTAGCCTAAATGAATAGCAGAGGTCGAAGGTATCGATACAGCTAACCCCTGTTTCGATACTTCTTCATCAGTCCATCTGGGTTTGTGTTTGGGAAGAACAGGTATCGATTCCAGTTTTGATACCTGTGTTTCGATACTAGCACCGAAACAGGGTGTTTCGATACTAATATCGATACTCGAGGACGCAAGTTGTTTTAAAACACTTTAAACCTAATTTTAATACCCTTAAAATACTTCCCAAATATATCCATCAAACCCTAGTCGGACTCCCTTTATAAATCCTCTCAAATTCGCTGTTCTTAACTCAATATCTCAACGATTTCTTTGAGGGTTTTGAATCCAAACATCAACTCCTACACTCTATCATCAATCTGTGCTTCACAATCAATCGATTCATCCTAATCTACACTCAAGGTATATTTTCGAAAAACCTTATTTTCGTTTGGATTTAGTTTGTTAAAATTTCGATTTTGAACATATTTTAAATGTCTATTGGTTTTGATAATCCCACAAAATTGTTTCAAAATCTCAAATTTTTTTAATCGAATATAAATCCTTTTTCGTATAACTTTTTAATAGTTTTTCAAAGTTTTTGTTAAAATTCTCAAATACCTTGAATTGTTAGATTACTACATATGATTGAATTTGATTATATATAAGCATACTTGTTTTATTAAACTAATCCAAAATTCTTGTCTCTATACTAGATCATGGCACCAAAGAAACGATCTCGTATCGAAGCCGGATCTTCATCATCATCTCGTGTTGCACGAGTTGATTTTGAGAAAATCTTCGCTAAAAGTTTGGACACCAATCGTAGGTTGGATAACTACAATCTCTTCCGCAACTACCCTCTCAAAAAGGAACGATGTGTGGACATTCAATTCATCACCTCACACAAATTTCCTTTCTGATACTATGACAAACTCATCGAATGGAAATTTTTGAGGTTTCTCACTCATACCGGTAAGTTCTTTCCAACTCTTATCCTTATTTTTTACTCCAATGCCAAATATATTTTATTTTCGGACAAGAGCAAAGTAGTGGCAATTGAATCCTATCTCATGGGCAAGTCCTTTACTATTAATGCCTCTACATTTGTTAATGTTTTTGGTCTTGAGGATAAGGGTGTCGAGGAAGAAGATTCTCTTGGTCCTTTCACCGACTCGGTCATATCTCTTGACGCGCACGATCGCTTTCTCCATCTTATCATCTCTTGGTGGATTCGTCCATCAAATGGTAGGTATTCTCGGATCCGTCAAGTTGATAGTTTTTGGATTACGTGCTTCCGTGATGATATTCAACCCAACCTTGCTCAAATAGTCTTCTCGGATATTGTGTGGTATGTCCAAAAACATGTTACCCCACTTGTTCAATCTTTTCCATATGCATGCATTCTCAACACTATTTTTTGCACTTGGAAATAGATTGTTCTTTTGACAAGGTGGGATCCTTGAAAAAAATCATAGGTGAGACATCTCTCAACCGTGCTCATTTTGTTTATGTTACAAATGGTGAGTGGGTTTGAGGTGCTCTCCTTCTCCTCCTCATGCTCCTATTAATCCGGAATCTCTTCATCAAGTTGATATGATGACTTTTCTCACCATGAGGTTCGACTCCATAAACGCTCGCTTAGATTCCATGGATGGAAAACTTGACATCCTATCAACTCAATTCCAATCGGGTTTTGATGCCATCAACACAAGGATAACGAGCCTAGAGACTCAAGGACACTCCTTGAGAGTATCTCTTGAAGCTATTCGTCAAAGCCAAAGACTCAACAACGATGGTAATCAAGATCAAGAAGAAAAAGAAGAAGACGAGGATGATGATGATGGACTTGATGGTGATGATATGGCTGATGATTGGTCGTTGATCTTTTTTATGCTTTGCTATTGGCTCTTAAGACTAGTTATGTTGCATTCATATTAGAACTTATGCACCTTATTATCCATCTATGCTTTGGATTTATTTTAGTTGGATTTGGTTTTAAGTATTTTGTTTGCTATGGATTATGTTATAAACATATTCTCCTTAATGTTATGTTTGTTTTATTTATTGCCTTGGCTATCATTGATTTTGATCTAACAAAAAGGGGAAAAAGTTTTGTGATTTTTTAAGTTTAGGAAACCATCCATCACTTGTGTCAACTCAATTTTTTAAAAGAATTTTTAAAAGTGCACATATTAAGGGGAGTCTTCAAAAATCTTGTTTTAAACATAAAATTTTTTTAATGATTTTGTTATATCAAAAAGGGAAGATTGTGAAACTAAAATTGATTTTGATATAACAAATAAGTTTAAGGACTATTTTGAAATAAATTTTTAAGTCCTTAAGACAAAGTTTTAATTCTAAGTCAAAATCAAAAACTTTGAAATATACTTACAAGCCGTTTTCATACGAGGGTATCGATACCATGAGGACAGGTATAGATACACCTGAGATTTTTCAAGGCTTGTTCTTGAGATCAAGAACAGGTATCGAAACAGGGTTCGATACCAAAACTTACTGTCAACCCATGTTTCGATACTGGTATCGAAATAACTTGGTTAATTTTTTAATTTTAAAGATATGACTCATGGTATCGATACAGGTATCGATACACCCTTAATCCCCAACGGCTATTTTCAAACATTAAATGAGTCAACCGTTGGTGACAATTAAAATTTGATTGATGGTTAGCCTGTATCAAAATAAGGTTTGATACCAAGCTTCACAGACACTTTTGGTATCGAAACTGGTATCGATACACCCTTTATTAAATGCACAGCGGCTCTTTCTATTCTTGGCATGTTTCGAAATAGGTACTCTGTGTTTTGATACCACATGTTGCAGAGTGCATTTATGATGGAAATATGAAGCTCCAACGTCCCTATTTACATTTCCAACAACTACAATGGTTAGAAATCAATGAGAAGGTATAAAAAGAAGCTTTTTCAACAGCATTAAGGACGATTGAAGCTCAAGCAATATCCAAGCAAATCAAATCCAACTCCAAGCACTTATTGCATATCCTAGCCACCCAACTTGTAATCTTAAATTTGATTCTTGTATTTTAAGTTTGAGGAGAGTTAAATTGTATTTGGGGTATTTATTTCTTGTGAGAGAATTTGTTTTAGCCCTCATTCATCTCTTGTAAGCTCTTGTGAGTTTTAAATCAATTTTGGGTAGAAAATTGATTTGCTTGTAAAGGTTATCCCTTGAACCTAGAAAAAGGTTGAATTCAATAGTGAATTGGTTTCAAAATCCTTAGTGGGAGCTAAGGTAGTGGATGTAGAGCTTGTTCGAAGCTTGAACCACTATAAATTCTTTGTTCTTCATTTCTAGAAATTTTTACCAAAAATTTACTCCATAAATTTAAAATTGCCAATTCACCCCCCTCTTGGCCATCTTCCAAAGTTTGATCAACTCAACATTATTACTGATTCAAAATTCTAAAGGCATGATAATCAATTATATTTTAATTTATATACGAAAAATGATGAAAAATAAAATAAAATAAAAAAAATAGTTGACTCCTTTTACCTCTTTCAAACTCGTAAATCCATTGTTGGATTAAATTATCCCTGGGAGATATTAAATTTGATCATTTTTTGAAAACCTTTCACTGCTTTAAACTCGTAAGCTTTTTCTCTTGAATTTTTCTTGTATTTTTTCTTTGTTTTGCTTGTCTTTTACTTAGAGTGTATGGGGTATTTATAGTGTAGAGATTAGGGTTTTAGGTGGGTTTGAACTCCCAAAAAATAGGAATTAGTTAAGATTTTTACTTGGAGGATTTTTTTAAATATTTTGGATTTTTTTAATTTTTAAATTTATTTTCAGATTTTTTAAGATTATTCTAGATTTATTTTGAATTTTTTAATTTTTTTATATTTGTGATTTTTTTTTTAATTTTTATATATTTATTTTAAGATTTTTTAAGATTATTCTAGATTTATTTTAACTTTTTTGATTTTTTATATTTTTATTTTTTGAATTTTTTAAATATTTATTTTTTTTTTAGATTTTTTTTAGATTTGGTTTAATTTCAAATTTTGTTGCATACAGTTGTCCCTCTTTGCTCATTACTCAAACGAAGGAAGTGAGCAAAGACTAGAAGTAATAATTTTTTCAATGAGAAACAACCTGATGACACTTTATTTTAGAGGTAATGGTGAGGTAAACGATACTATTCCTCATTGGAATCTTTAATGATGACACTCCATCTTGGAGATAGTTGATGGTATTCCCTTTTGGAAGCTCAATGATGATACTCCATCTCAGAGGTAGTTGATGGTATTCCCTTTTGGAAGCTTAATGATGACACTCCATCTTGGAGGTAGTTGATGGTATTCCCTATTGGAAGCTTAATGATGACACTCCATATCGAAGGTAATTGTTGACATTCTTTCTTGGAAGCTTAGTGACGACACTCCATCTCAAAGGTGATTAATGACATTCCTTCTTGGAAGTTTAATTTTGACACTCCGTCTCGGAGATGACTAATGGCATTCCTTCTTGGAAGCTTAGTGATAACACTTCATCTTAGAGGTGATTGATGGCATTCCTTCTTAGAAGCTTAGTGATAATATTCCATCTCGTAGGCGATTGATGGCAATCCTTCTTGGAAGCTTGGTACTAACACTCCATCTCGGAGGTAATTGTTGATGCTTATTCTTGAAAATAAATAGTGATTCTTCATCCTGAAGGCACCTCCTCTTAGAGGTCAATCCTGTCAAAAAAATGCACATGTTTCTAATGCACTTGTCTTATATGCAAGATGTTCAAATGCTTTAAATGCATAAATATTATATTTAATTTTGAATTTGTTCATCTTTATTCAGATCATGGTCAATGTACTTCATCTTCTTTACTCCATGTCGGAGGTAATTGTTGATGCTTATTCTTGAAAATAAATATAATATTTATGCACATGTTTCTAACACTCCATCTCGGAGGTAATTGTTGATGCTTATTCTTGAAAATAAATAGTGATTCTTCATCCTGAAGGCACCTCCTCTTAGAGGTCAATCCTGTCAAAAAAATACACATGTTTCTAATGCACTTGTCTTATATGCAGGATGTTCAAATGCTTTAAATGCATAAATATTATATTTAATTTTGAATTTGTTCATCTTTATTCAGATCATGGTCAATGTACTTCATCTTCTTTACTCCATGTCGTGCCTCTTAAGTTCAAAAACTTTCCACTGAGCATCAAATTTTTTAAACCATTTATTCAAGTAATGCATCGAATATAAAAACATATTGTAGACCCCTTTTTAGTAAAGCAACAAATTCATCGAAGAAATGCACAAATGTTCAGATGATAAAGAAGCACAAGGTAACGAGATTATTAAATTTTCTTATTGAATAAAAACGACCTAGGCCTTGAAGGGTGTAATCGAATGTTTAATACAATATCGAACAATAAAAGAGGAAAAATTGATAATAATAATAATAAAACTCTAAGATATCAATTACAAGGACTCCGTTGCTATCTCGCTCAATAACCTTTTTGGCATGTGACTTCTACTAGTAGAGCTTAAGTTATTGAAAAACGTCTAAAGACATATGAACTTTATTCATGGACCATTTTCAAACTCATAACTTGAATCTCCCCCTGATTTCAAGGCGCCCTTTGCGATTTTTCACCTTGAATTTTGTCTTTCTTTTTTCTTTTTTTTTTCTTTTTATTTTTTTACCAGTAGGACCCTCTTGGGTTTTCACCTACTGATGGTTCTTTTTCTTTTTCCTTTTCTTTTTCTTACCAATAGGGACCTTTCGGGGTTTTATCTACTGGTGTTGTCATGCATTGAAGAATATTTTTCACAGAATCCGAGTTCACCAGATTTGATAACTCATTTTTGTCTATCTCGGTTAAGATTAATGCTCCAACCGAGAAGGATTTTTCACAATAAATGGTCCTTCCCAATTTGGCATCTATTTTCCTCGAAAATCCTTTTACATAGGCAGAACCTTTTTCAAAACCAAATCTCCTTCACGAAAAGATCTTGGTCGGACTTTCTTATCGTGAGGCCGAATCATTCATTTTTGGTACATCTGCCCATGACAAATCGCTTTTAATCTCTTTTCTTCTATCAAATTCAATTGATCATATATGACTCGAGCCCATTCAGCTTTATCTAATTTAAATTCCATTAAGACACAGAGTAATGGAATCTCAACTTCAATTGGTAATACAGCTTCCATTCCATATACTAAAGAATAAGGAGTTGCTCTTGTATATGTTCGTACAGATGTACAATATGCCAATAATGCAAAAGGTAGTTTCTCATTCCAATCTTTATATGTTATCGCCATCTTCTCAACAATCCTCTTGATATTTTTATTAGCTGCTTCGACGACCCCATTCATTTTTGGGCAATATGGTGCTGACTTGTAATGTTTTATCTTAATCTGTACACAAATTTCTGTCATCATTCGGTTATTTAGATTTAAAGCATTATCAAAAATAATCCTTTCCAGTAAACCATATCGATAAATTATTTTTCTTTTGAGGAATTTGCATATTGTTGATCTAGTTATATTTGCATACGAAGAAGCTTCTACCCATTTGGTAAAATAATCAATCATTACAAAGATGAAGCAATGTTCATTTGATGCCTTTGGTGTAATCGTTCCAATTACATTCATGCCTCATGTTGCGAACGGCCATGGAGTTATTATAACATGAAGGGGAGATGAGGTTGTATAAATTTTATCTCCATAAATCTGATATTTATGGCATCTCTGAGCAAAATTGATGCAATCTTCTATCATAGATGTCTAAAAATAACCCAACCTCATAATTTGTCTTACCATATTTAGGCCATTCGCATGAATTCCACAAATCCCTTCCTGAATCTCCTCAATTATCTTTTTTGCCTCATGACTTTTTATGCATCTGAGTAACATTTGGTCACTTCCTCTTTTGTATAAGATTTCTCCGTCGAGAACATATTATGTAGCCATTCTCTGAATAGTTCTTTTATTAACATCGGTTACTCCCTCGGGATACTTTTGATACTTAAGATATTGTAAAATATCAAAATACCAGGGGTAATCATCTACCTCTTCTTTGATGACATAGAAACTAGCGGGTGATTTGAAGATACTCATTTGTAAGGGCATTATTTTAGTTTCTCTATTTGCTTTAAACATGGAAGCCAAAGTTGCCAATGCATCAGCCAATTGATTATCTTCTCGTGGAAGATAATAGAAAGATATCTTCTCAAAACTTTTCATTAATTCAAGAATAAGCTTACGACATTCGATCAACTTAGCATCTTTTGTTTTTCACTCTTGACGAAGTTGATAAATCCCCAATGACGAATCATCATATACTTTAAAGTCTTCGTGTTTCCGTTGGATTGCAGCACGAAGTCTCATTATACATGCTTTATATTTCGCCATATTGGTACGTTCAAAATTTAGTCGCCCGGTAAAAGGATAATAATTTCCTTTGGGAGATATTAAAATTGCTCCAATTCCAGACCCAAGTGCATTAGAAGCCCCATCAAAATTCATCTTCCAATTTGTTTCTCTAGTTAATTCATCTTCAAACTTATTCGACTGATTCTTAAAATACGTCACATCATATTCATGTTTTTCATTTTCAGATTCTAACTCAGCGATCCTTCTAAGTAACACCTTTTTTCTTACTCGCATTATTGTCTCACATACTCAGCTTCGCTTTGTATTTCTCTGAATTGTTCCTCTAACATCTGGACCTTTCCCTTACTTGGGGGCAGGATATTATAATTTTTCTTCTTAGATCTCCAAAATTGATAATATGGAGAAAGTTTTGGGGGTGCAAGTTTGGCTTTGTATGGATAATCCCAAGCCCTAGCAGTCTCAAGAATCTGCTTCTTAGACTTTTCAGTAAAAGTGAATTCACATAATCCTATTCCCTTTTAACTGGGACAAACTACAACGATCTACATTGTCTCGAGACTAATAAAGGAGTATATTCGGTTACACCCAAATCCCGAGAAAAGGGACCCAATCAAATGCACCACACATACAAAATATTAGTATGGTCCAACCAATAAGCTCATCAAGTAATGTCCTCCACCCTCAAATCTTGTAAAATTGATTCTTATTATCCTGCTAACTTCTTCTTTCTCGGTCCTTCTGGTAAGAACTCTCGTAATGGTGAATACCGTAGGGTATGAACATGAATGGTTGATTTTTCCTTTTCCCTTAGGTGGCTATCAATCCATAGGTGAGAAGTTGTGCACACCCAATAAAATACAAACCTTCATGTTTTTTAGGACATTAAAAGATCGAAATGTTTCTGCCAAGATAGTTGGAGCTGGGTTAATGTTTTTCCCAAGTTCCCCAAACAAGTCTATCACTGATGCTTCAATATGTCCAGCTACTTTTGGAAAAATAATCAAGTCGTATATCCCTAAAGCGAAAATATCAACTTGTTTCCTCGAGTCAGGATCTGAATAAATCAACCCTTGAAGTTTATCCCTAGCAATAGCAGTGCTTTTTCCTTTGTCTTTGAACTGAGCCTCCACCCATGACATGCTTGTCCCAGTCAAAGCCGCAAGTTTTTCTTTGTACGTCTTAGATTCAATCTCTTTCACATAAATCTCAAATTCATGCACATTTCTTAGATGAAGCAATACAACATACTCTTCTATTATCGGTATCATATCTTCTCCATTAAATGTGAAGCAATTGTATAAAGGATTCCAGAACTGTGCCATGTCCCATATCAAACCTTTATCTACATGTACTCGTAACAAATAGGCTATGTTCCCATAAATATCATAAATTATCTTTCTTCTATCATTACTCCAACCATTCCAGATATCCTCTAACACTTGAGTGTTGTTCTCTTTGAGTTGGAGATGAACATAACCAACAAATTGATCATCCGGTCTTGCTAAAACACTATCACCTCTTTTTCTTTGGACGCTCTTTGATCATTTTTAAACATCACAGTTTTTTTGATACACATTGAATTCTTTCGGCCATAGTGAAGATTTTTTTATCAAATCAAATTAATAACCAACACCTTCCTATTATAATGATGATGCACATGCATATAGACATAAACAAAAAAGAAAAATCGGTTAATAAATGAAATCTAAAATGAAAAAAAATGAATATAACGCATGCTTAATTATATAAAATAAATCAAAGTAAATAAATAAATAAAATATAACACATATTATTAATAGGTAACGTACTAAGATTTAGGTTTATCATGGCTCTAAATAGGGTAGGTCCCTACGGTTTATTACATGAGGTTATGGTTCTAGATAGTGTACCCGAATTGTCCTTACTATCGCCTACTAAGGCTAGTAAGGCCCTTAGTCCTCCCCCATTATAGGATCATAGAACCAAGTTCAACTCGAGGGGATACACTTCCCTATGACTATACGAAGGTTAACCTTAAGAAGTCACAGATCACATGCAATCCGGAGGCGGCTACTATCCTATATAAAGGTTAACCTCACGAAGGAGCAACATTTTACCCCCATTTAATTAGGACTAAGCTCAGGTAGAAAGCTCATAGAATGATGCAACACAAAATATACCCCTTTTGTGGCTTGACCCTCTTGAGAAGTCCCCAGCGGATTCGCCAAGCTGTCGACACCGTTTTTAGTCAAAGTCAAAATTGGTTGGACCTTCAAAGTCTCGTCAAAGATTGAGTCACCATCAGTCATTTTGAATAGGTACAACTGAAAACCTATAAAACTGGTCTATGTTTATCACCGGGTTCAGGAGTCGGTTATGTGTGGGGAAGGTTATAGCACCCCACAACGCCCAAAATTGGTACCTAAAGGGGTTATATTGTCTACCAAACTTCAAAGGTGGGTTAATAGCATTATTATATAAAAATTAACTATATAAAATAATAAAATTGAAGAAAATAATATAAGATCATACCAAAAATAAATCAAACATAAAATTAAATTAAAATAAATCATAAAAATCAAATTACTTAAATTAATAAAAATAAATTATATATAATCTAATTTTTACACTTTATTATTCCAATAAAATCTAATTTGAATTCCATTCACAAATTAATTAATTTAATAAAATCAACTAATTACTAAATTAAATCTAAATAAATTTATTGATTTAATAATTAAATAATTTCATGAATAAGAATCTAATTAAGATAAATTATAATATAAAGAACTAAAATAAAATGAAACCAAAACTAAAGAGAATGAATTTAAATACCTAAACCTAGGAGGACCTATGAAGTGATTTTTCCAGAATTCTTTGCTAACTTACCGTGCAGCAACAGCCATTTTCAATTTGAAATTAAAATTAGATTTCCATCCATTGACACACGCAAAATCTTTTTTTATATCCGATTTCCAACGTTGGAAAACCCTTATCTTTATATTATTACTAATTCAAAATTCTAAATCAGGATAATCAATTATATTTTATTTATATACTAAAAAAATGAAAAATAAAATAAAATAAAATAAGATTTGATTCCTTTTACCTCTTTCAAACTCGTAAATTCGTTGTTGGATTTAATTACCCCTGAGAGATATTAAATCTGATCGTTTTTTGAAACCCTTCCACTGCTTCAAACTCGTAAGTATTTTCTCTTGATTTTTTCTTGTATTTTTACTTTGCTTGTCTTTTGCTTAGAATGTTTGGGGTATTTATAGTGATTAAGATTTTAGGAGGGCTTGAACTCCAAAAAAAATACAAATTAGTTAGGATTTTTACTTGGAGAAGAACTTGATTTTTTAAAATATTTTGGATTTTTTTAA
The DNA here is from genome assembly GCA_035048815.1 of Abelmoschus esculentus. Taxonomy (NCBI): domain Eukaryota; kingdom Viridiplantae; phylum Streptophyta; class Magnoliopsida; order Malvales; family Malvaceae; genus Abelmoschus; species Abelmoschus esculentus. Next base: position 10,488,357 of record JAUCBN010000033.1, read on the forward strand.
TTTTTAAATTTATTTTCAGATTTTTAAGATTATTTTAGATTTATTTTAATTTTTTTTAATATTTTTATATTTTCAATTTTTTTAATTTTTATATATTTATTTTAATATTTTTTAAAATTATTCTAGATTTATTTTAATTTTTTAAATTTTTTTATATTTATTATTTTTTAATTTTTTAAATATTTATTTTTTAGATTTTTTTAGAGTTGGTTTAATTTTAAATTTTATTACATACATTTGGCACGTAAAAACTCATGACCTAAAAAAATATAAAAAAATAAAAATAAATAATTTAATTAACAAACCATGTGTCGTTCATGTTTTGATAGCATTAGAATCTTAATTAACATTATATATTAAATTGAACCAACAAAGGGGAAAAGCAAATAGAAATCTATCGTCGGTTATCTGAAATCCCATTCTCGTTAAAAAAATATATTTAAAGTTAAAATTTAAAGTTAAAATATAAAAAATTACGTGTATATGTACCTTTTACTGTTTATAATTAAAGTTTAAAATTTAATATTTTAATATAAAAATATGGGAAGGGGTTCTTGGGAGATAGCTCTGGTTCGTTTTTATAAAAAAATAGTTTAAATAACATTTTTTTAATAAAATTGCATGGATTATTAAAGAGATTAAAAAGTCTGACCCCTTCAAACAATTGAGAAAATATATATTAATACTCCCTTTTTTAATAAAATATGCATGGAGTATTAAATTTGAATCTAAACAATTCTCCCTTTTAATATTCATGTATGTTCTCGCATTATAATAACACTTGACAAATGCGTTGACTAAGCAAGCAACTTCGTGACGGTTTCCCGGCCAACGCATGTGGGTCTAAAGACGAAGGAGACGCTTCCACCCCAAACACGAACAATTCTCAAATCGTTTAACCATGGATCAGATAGCCTACACAGAAAACGAGAGATCCCGGGCGGTGCCACCATGGCTAAACAAAGGCGACAATGCATGGCAATTGATAGCTTCCACACTCGTCGGAATTCAGAGCATGCCCGGACTCGTTATCCTCTACGCCAGCATCGTCAAGAAGAAATGGGCCGTAAACTCAGCCTTCATGGCTCTTTACGCCTTCGCCGCCGTCCTCATCTGTTGGGTCCTTTTATGCTACCGTATGGCCTTCGGCGATGAACTCCTCCCTTTTTGGGGAAAGGGTGCGCCTGCTCTCGGCCAAAAGTACCTTATCATCCGAGCCAAGGTTCCCGAGAGTCGACACAGGGTAACCAACGGCAGCCACGAGACGACGGAGCCTTTCTATCCCATGGCATCGCTCGTGTATTTCCAATTCACTTTCGCCGCCATAACTCTTATTCTGCTAGCTGGTTCAGTCCTCGGCCGCATGAATATTCGGGCCTGGATGGCTTTCGTTCCTCTTTGGCTTATATTTTCCTACACCGTCGGAGCTTTCAGTCTTTGGGGTGGAGGCTTTCTGTATCACTGGGGTGTCATCGATTACTCCGGTGGCTACGTTATTCACCTCTCCTCCGGCATCTCCGGTCTCACGGCCGCGTACTGGGTTGGACCTAGGCTAAAGAGCGATAGAGAACGATTCCCCCCGAACAATGTTCTGCTGATGCTCGCAGGTGCAGGGCTATTATGGATGGGATGGTCGGGATTCAACGGCGGCGCCCCGTATGCTGCGAATATCGACTCCTCGATTGCAGTTCTTAACACGAACGTTTGTGCGGCAACCAGTCTTCTTATCTGGACATCTCTGGACGTTATCTTCTTCGGGAAACCTTCCGTGATCGGAGCTGTTCAGGGAATGATGACAGGCCTCGTCTGCATCACTCCGGGAGCAGGTCCGATTGTAAATTTCTATAAAATTAAACTCATGAATGTTTAAAACGTTCTTCTTCATTTTGTAATATTTTTTTCAGGATTGGTGCAATCTTGGGCTGCAATAGTGATGGGAATGCTTTCTGGCAGTATTCCCTGGGTGTCAATGATGATTCTTCACAAAAAATGCAGTTGGCTACAACAGGTAGGTGACCCAAACCAAACTGTGTTCTCATTTATGGCTGAACTATGTCTCATAACTAGGGCGGAGACCACTTAATTTGACTAAAATTAATCTTAATTTTGGTAATTATCGGTTATTAAAGATTAAAACTATTCTTAACTTTAGTTATATTAGATCTTAAATTTTAGGATCTAATCTCTTTATTAGTAAAAATCGATATCAATATCAGGTATTTAGTAAATTGGTTTATTATTAAGAAAATTTGAGTAATAAAAGAGAAATTTTCAACCACCAATAATAAAATTAAAAAAAATTAGAATATTGTAGACTTAAAAATTAAAGTTTTAAAATAAGTCATGCTCATAATATTCATACATAAAGAGAAAGTTTTATAAGAAAAAATAAATAAAAGAACATTATCTATTACAAGTAAGAAAATCAATATTGGGTACTTGATATTGATCTCAGTTCTATTGGGTACTCAGTGGATACAGGGTCCAAAAAATTAAGATCCATTCCTGATCCCAATTATAACCGGGACCTAAATTTTGGATCCAGTTCCGGTCCATCAAAATCAAATAAAAATCTATCGGATCTAATTGGGTCTGAGAATTAGACTGGATAATCAAGTTTTTTACCCAGCCCTACACATACATAATGAGCTTACTAGTTCGCGAGTTATTTGATTAAAATTTGATTCGAGTGAGTTTAATTCGAGCTCAAACTCGATTCGAGATCTTAACAAACTGAGCCGAGTTGATTTTGACTCGACTCGAGAAACCTATGAATAATTATATATATGTACTAAAAATAATTTTTAATAAAAAATAATAAAATAAATAAAGAAAAATTCACTAAAAATAAATTGGGCATTACGTGGGTTGTATGTAACAATATTTTTTGGTTATTTTGATTGTTCTACTTTTTAGATACTATTTTTCTCTTTGCTGACATTGAATTTTGTTTCAGTTTTGGTTATGAAAGGGTTTTTTAACGAGACTCTATCATTATAAAATAATTATAATAAAATTTATTTATTTTGAGTTGAGTCAAACCGAGACAACGAGCTTTGAGTCTAAATCGAGTCTTATAATATTATTTTTGAGTCAAGCTCAGGCCTAAAGTTTCAAGTTCGCCGAGCCTGACCAAGCTCAACTCGACTTTATTCGTTATCGCCCCTAGACTGAACTAAGGTTACCTTAGTTGGATCATTCTCATTAAATTTTTCGCATCGGATTCAGATACGAACATGATTTTATGTAAGAAATTATAAACTATTAGAAACCTATAATAATAATATTAGGTATAAAATTACATAAAAATAATAATATAAAATTAAATTATCAATAAAAGATAATATGAATATTTAAATTAATTAAAAATAATATTTATAAAATTTTTAAAATTATAAATTTAAAGAGATATAAAATTAGATTATAAATAAAAATATCAAAATTACAAAAAAATTAAAATTATTAAAAATACAATTACCTCTAATACCCTTCTATTCATCCTTAATTGAGTTGGTATATGAATTTGACCCACCAAGAAAAGTTCGAAGGTCTTGAAAATTATTATCTTCGGGTAGGTGGGTTCAATTAAAAGAGCAATAGCCGGAGATGATCCAAAGTCTTTGACTCTAGAGCTCACCGTCGTGAATCACATTTGCGGCCAGGGGGGGACACATATATGCTCATAAATCCAACTATGCTAGTGAGCGATAAGCATTCAATCAAGCTAGAATAAAAAAATTTAAATAAATTAAATTTAGAGTTATATTTAATAATTTAAATTTTATTTTAAAAAATTATTTTAGTCGAGTTTTTAAAATTCGAGTAGAGTAAAATTGAGATGAATTATTCAAATTTTTATTTAAATTTAATTATAGATATTTCTAATGTTATGTTTTAGGGATACGTATCGAGTGAGTCGATTGCGAGTTGAGTAATACTCGATTTGTGCTCATTAATAAATTATTATCCGGCTCAACTCGTTGCTCATTAAGTTTGCTAAAACTTTTACCTTATTTCTTTTTGAATATAGGTAAAATCTAATGAAACTATTAAAACTTAATATAAACATAGAAATTCAGAAAAAAAATGTGAGGTCTATAAAGATAAATAAACGAACTTATTATGATTAAGTTAGAGATAAAATTAATATTCAAGTGTAAAACTCTTTTTAGTTTCTCAACAATCATCAATGAACAATAAAGAAGAGAATGTTTATAAATTTTTGAATTTTATCTTTTAATCGTATTTTTATACGGAAAGCGAAAACCAAAAGTTTTTTTTATACTTTTATACATAATATAATAATAAAAAGAAAGAATTTAATAAAAAATTATTATTATAATTTAATTTTTTATTGATATAAATTATTTTTATAATTCTCGAAAATAGAAATATTTAAAAAATTTAAAATTAGATTTTATGGGTAAATTATCTCATAATTCACTATTTTTTAGACTTTTTAACTAATATTTAATTTTTGGGGATATAATTTTTTAAGTTGATCAATTAAAATCATAAAATTATTTATATAAAAAATATTGAATTTCTCATGTACTCATCGAGGGAAATTGGGACATTACACGACTTGAATTGCTAAGATCTCAAGTCAAGTTTGATTTTAAGTCAAGTCAACTCGAGTCGAAAGTTAATTCAATTTTGATCGAGTTGATCTCGAGTAATTTATGAGATAATCAACGCAATAAACACCCTTAGTTATGTTAGTAATTGATTTTAATTTAAATGATATTCTTTAATTATATACGATATATATTTTTATATGTGATATAAATATATATATCAGACAAATCAAATAATTCAAATCAAAATTAAAAATTAATCTATTAATTATATAAATTTTAATTAGGATAAAGTCAAATTAATTTTTTCTATCGAGTCAAGTGAAAAAAAAATTGTATGCTTATAAGAAAACAAAATTATAGACATATAATATTTTTTGCATTTATTTTCTGGATTCAAGTTAAAAAGTCTATACTCTATGAAAGTTCTAGAAAGCGGCAGGGTGTAAAAACAATTAAAAATAGTTATATTAATTTTTTATAAAAATTATAAAAATTCTAATACATATTAAATTTTTTATTAAAAATATAAAAACTTTGATATATTAATTTTTTTAAGAATATAAAATTTTAATATATACTAAAAGTTTTATATCAAAATTTCTATATTTTTTATAAAAAACTAATATAACTATTTTTTAGTTATTTTTTAACCTGTGTTATTTAGAAAAATTCATGTACTCTAATTTACAGACAAAACACTAATGATTGTTTTTTTCCTCATGTTTTCTCCTTGCTTAAAGTCATGGTTTATCCCAAAGAAAATTATCAGGTTGGACACACTTTTGAATATGAGTATAAATCCTCTCATTTCGCTTACGTCATACATTAAAATAATAAGAATTGGGATTTATAATTATAATTTAAGAAATAATAAATAAGACATATATTTTTTTAAATTTAAGATTTTATATATAATATTTAAAGTTCAAAATTTTAAATTGAAATCTATTTTTTAATAATTAAATCTAAAAAAATATAAAAAAGTGATAGAGATTATTTTTTAAAAAAATATATATGAATTTGAGCAGTATTTAATCATGTTTCCGATCTCTATTCTTCAATAGCCCAACCTCATCAATGTTAATTATTGTTTACAGACGGTATACATATAGAAAGATACTTAGATATAAATTGTTTACATATATATATATATATTTAATTTTAGGTTTTAAAGATTTAGTTATTTTATAATTAGTAAAATATATAAGTTTTTCTTAAATTATTTTAATAAAAAATATTATTAGATTATTTTTTTTGCACAACAAAAAAAATAAATATCTAAAAATAAAATATTTTTAGATTTTAAACTTCTTCATTTGAGACTCTGTGCGGTTGCTCTTATTGCGCTCGTTTAGAACCAACTGTTACCTCTCGTTCAAAAGTAATTTAGTACCATTTAGTTTTATACATTTGAAGCTTATTATCTTTATGCTCCACAGGTAGATGATACTCTCGGTGTGTTCCACACGCACGCGGTGGCCGGATTGTTGGGCGGCCTCCTCACGGGGCTATTGGCCGAGCCAGAGCTGTGCAGGCTCATACTACCAAGGCACACAAGGGGTGCATTTTATGGTGGGAATGGAGGGACTCAATTCTTGAAGCAAATAGTAGCAGCCTTGTTTATTGCTGCTTGGAATGTAGTGTCAACCACAATAATTCTTCTGGTAATAAGGCAGTTTATACCATTAAGGATGCCTGATGAACAACTCGAGATCGGAGACGACGCTGTCCATGGCGAGGAAGCGTATGCTCTTTGGGGCGACGGAGAAAAATACGACCCGACGAAGCATGGTTGGCATACGGATTCGTACTCGGAGGTTACGGCACCATCTCGTTATGTAGATTCTGCAAGTGGAGTAACCATTAGTCTGTAGAAATTCAAGTAGTGACATATTTGATGTAAATATTATGTTCATGGTGTGAGATTGTTTCTTTGAATATTAGTTGTTGAATTTTGACAATGGAGACCATTGCCACTATGGTCTGCCTTTTGCTTGTATTATTTAATTTTAAAAAATAATTTTCCTAGAAAATTTAAAAATAATTTTGAAAGTACAATTAAAATTATTCAAAAATATAAAATTTTATGAGAATTTTTACCAATTTTGAGGGGGCTAATTAAAATTTTAAAAATATTTCAAAGTTATAGTAAATTTTTTTTCAAAATTTTGGGGGTGCCAAAGCCTTCTCTGGCACCATGCACCATCCGCATCTGGTCAGTAGAGTTGGTAATCCAGTCGTTCAAGTTATTTTTAGTTCATATCTGATTCGAATTAAGTTTGGGTGTAGTATTTTGGGTTTGATCGAGTACTATGTTAGTGGATTTTTTATCAATTCAATATTTAATTAATTGATTTTGGGTTCGAATCAATATTAAGTTGAATAATTTTTCGGGTTATATCAAAAGTTATTTTTTCGGGTTGGATCAATATCGAATCGTTCGTTTTCAAGTCATGTTAAAATAAAATAGGCCACTCTTTCATTCTGATCAACATTTGAAGTCTCAGATCAATTTAAGTATGTGTTAAATCAATCATATATAAAATTATTAGTATATTCTTATAAAAGTATATTTTTTATTAAAAAATATTTAATGTAATTAAGTTTAATATATAAGAGTAATCTTTTTTTTTTTTTTGACTTGTTTGTAGCTATATTACTTTTGAATGAACTGTTTATTTGATATTTGTGTTTTATGTTAATTCTGTAAAAGAATATACATTTAGGTGATGTTAATTAAAATTAACCATATAAATAAAAAAATAGTAACTTTAATTTATAGACAATTATCAGTTTTTTATATTAAGAAAACTACTAAAATTTCAAATCGAAAATCATCTTTTAATAAAAATATATTAAACTTTTAAATTTTATTAAAAGTGATTAATCAATAATATGATATAAAAGAATAGTAAAATATATATATTTATTATTTATCGTACCATAAATAAATAAATAAATTATTTGTTCATTTTAATTCAATTATTGAGTTATATTGATTTATATCAGATTTAAAAAAAATAATCCGATTTTCTTTTTATTTGCATCAAATTAGATACATATTATTTTTTTGTTAATATTATAATTTGAGTCAATTTTGATTTGATTCATTTTATATTCGAAAATTTTGAACGCCCATGTTTAAACTACATTAAAAATTCGATTCAGGTAATCGAGATCGAATCAAGTTTTACAGGTTTAAGTCCAAATACCTGCTTAAGTGACCACATGATTCAATTATTGAATATTATAAGACAGAAAACTGAAAACCTTAGAATAATCACTTTGTTTTATATATATATATTAAAAAATTAGTTCATAAAATTTTAATGAGTCAAAATAATATCTTTATACCTAAAATTTAGTAACAATAAATAATTTAAAAGATCATGACACGTATCTTTATAAACACTGTCATGTCAATATACCGTTATTTAAGATTACTACATCATGTTATCTTATATTTTTGATTATTTATTGTTAATTAATTAATAATTTTTATCTACAAAAATTTATTTTAACCTAAAATAAAAGATTAAAAATTAAAGTGTAAATTATTGCGCTAGTCACCTTCGTTTGCTCTCAGTATATTACCGATTTTAAAAAACGACCAGTAAAGTCACTATCATTTTCGGAGTGTAAAGTTTTGGTCACTCTAATGTTAAGTGTCGTCAAATATTAACAAAAAGATACTCTGACACAATAAAAAAATAATAAATTACTTAAATAATCCTTAAACTATTATTATACTTTTGTTTTATCTTTAATTTTACTCTAAAAAAATTTAAAACTTTATATTTTTATCATATTCAAAAAAAATCCTTAACCCTAACCAGCTAACTCTATCCTAAACAAACAAACAAAAAACCGAGATTGCTCGAACAATGACTAAGCAGAGAGTGATGTAAAAGACAAAATAGTAGAGAAAATGGGCACCCTCCGGACTTGCTCGAACAATGATTTTGTTAAGACTGTAGCAAACGTGAACTTTGTCCTTGTACCATTCCATAATTCAGCCAACTTGGTTCAAAACATTCAGGGTCATTGCTCCATCAATGATACTTTCCCACCTGTGAAGGCATGAATCCTGCTGAAACCTTGTTTTCTTTTCCTCCCACCACACAGTTCTTCTCAAACAAAACTTAATCCAATCCAATTGCTTCATCGTTTAAACACAGAGATTAAAGACCACTAAGTTGTACAAACTTATGCAAAATAAACTGCACCCTTGAAAGAACATCCAGGAATCAAGCAAGCAAGGTGGTCAGTATAGGATTCTGTATCGATTAAGGAAGCACAAGAACCAGAAAAAGTTACACTGGAATCACTAAAATCACATTCCACAAATGAAGGTTCCAAGAAATAACGAGAAAAAGATTGAGAACACAAGACATTGTTGGTAGTTTTTCTCATTAAATTAGTTTAATCTTTGATAAAAATTGTGGACCAGGCTGATAGATTTCTACTTTGACTTTGAGATGAAATAAATAAATCACATTAATTCAACTTAATTATTTCATTGATATTAAATAATAAAATAGAACCCATAAAACTATAAAAATATAAAGTTTTAAATTTTTGATAGTTCTTAAATTGTTTAGATAAAAGTTAGTATTAGAGATTTTTTGAGAAAATGATAAAAATATAAAGTTTTGAAATTCTAAAAGTAAAATTAAAGATAAAACAAAAATATAATAATAATTTAAAGATTATTTAAATAATTTATCATTTTTTATTTATCAGCAGTATTTAACGTTAATGACAAAAACCTTACTGATCGTTTTTCAAATTCGGATCGGTGACTAAAAATATACTGAGTTAAACGAAAATGACTATCACAGTAATTTACCTAAAATTTAATTTCTTTAAAAAACAGAAAACAAAATGACTATATCATTGTTTTGATATTATAATATATCTGAAGTATTTAAAATCAAGATGTCTTTCAAGCAGAAAACAATTCCCCTTGGCTTGAAAAATAATGTAGCAAGAAAACTATTACAAATGAGCCATAATATATTATGTTCCACAAAAATGAGGCAAATATTAACTAATCAACCCCAAGATGACATGGATGGTGTGGCACTCAAGCTCTCCATTTCAAACCAGATAATGAACTAATCAAACCGTTCCCAATCAGGGGATTCATTGGTTGAAGACGACATAGGCGGAGGGGGAGTCAAGCTTCCCATCCCAGACTCAAAAGTCTCCCAATTCGTTGAGACTTTCACAGCATTCTGTTTGTCGATAAAGGGATTGGAATTTCTTGTCTTTAATTTGTCGAGTGTGTCGTGGAAGTTTTGGACACGCCGTACCTGATCAACAGAGTTATTAGTTGATACAACAACTTAGAGTACAACAGTTTCGACATTAATATATCAGCTAGATACAGAACTTGCAATTTCTAAAGCATGAACACGATCCCACTCTACATTTCCTAATCTACAAACTGCAGTAAACGATGTCGCTCTGCAAGACTTGTGCATGAATGGTAAGTAGTAACATTGCCATAAGTACATGCCTATGCAGAGGAGGTTAACACGACGGAGAACAAGATTATAGCATAAAGCATCCTTCAGCAAGGAGGTTTGCTGGTGCTCAATTTGTGGGATGTGGCAAGTTCCAGTATCACCAACAAAAGGACTTCAAAGGACAACAGACAACTAGCAGTATTATAATTATAGGAGGTGCAAACACGAAACACTGAGGCGACACAAAGCATTCGCAAAAGAGAAGACCACAAGTAACCAAAGACTATATATTCCATAGGCAATTTGAAAGAATATCCAACAAAGCAGTCCTATATTTGTTTTCTCATGTAGCATAGCCTTCGACTAGTATTAAAAAGCAAAACTAGACTTGCACATAATCATTCGCCCCCAACAGCTAAGAACTCTAAATGGTCATACTTTCAAAATCCTTTCCGACAACAGATCACACAGTTAAACATCTAACCTTAGAAAAAGGAATATAAACACATAATTGATGCTCATCCCTGAAGACATTAATTTATCAATCTTGGAAAAACTATGTTTAAATGCAAACCTTCCAAGCCATTGTTAAAGGTATATTTATATCACGAATGATGCAATAAGTAGAAACAAAATTAAAATGATGCAATATGCAAAAATTGTGCACAAACAGATTTTAGTAAACCCCAATGACTACAATACAAACCTCAGCCTTCCGCTGTAACTTCGCTTCTCCTTCAGCCTCGATCGCATCCAATTTGAGCAGCTCCCTCATGAGTAACTCTGTGGATACATCAAATTCCTCATTTGCAACCTTTGTGCCACTGTTCACAGCCACTTCCAGTGCAGCAACCTATCCAAAAGAACCCAGGAAAGACCGGAAATAATTCGATTTAAGCCTCAATGGAGTATAGGGCTTCAACATCCAAGAGTCCATACTAACAAATATAATATGCAGACAAACTCACTCTTTCAGAAAGCTTGTCGACTTCTTTTCGTACTCCAGCAACCGCTGCAAGGGCCTTTGACATTTCTTCACTTTCCTTCATCTCTTCAACCATAGTATCATTGCTTACTGGATTCTCTAAAATAGTAGATTAAATTTCATAACAGGAAACCATAATTTTTTCTACTAAAAGGAATAAGAATATAAACAAATAATACCAGAATATGCCTTAGGAATCGAAGCACCATGACCCATAAGAAAGGCATAAAATAAACGAGAAAATCCTAACTACTCCTCATCCGTTACAAAAGCGACAATTAACACGCGAATGCATCACGAAACGAATATACTAATCATCCCAAATAGAAAAAGGAATTCTCCTTTTAATTTTTGGTTATATGCGCCACTGCAATAAACAAAGGTACCAGAGAAATTACCAACAGTAGAATGAGCGGTGGCAGAGGCATAAAGTTGATGCTGGGTCGGGCCATCGGAGATCATGGGTCCGCCGGAATATGCCGGAGCAGTGCCGTGATCGTGTTTTTGATGAATATCGTCGCCGTCTTCATGGTTTTCTCTCCGCTGGACCATCATCCCTCCTGGTCTCACCTCCCAATGGGCTGTTTCTTCGGTTTTGGCGTTGGGATTTCTCATTCGATATAACGGAAGGTTTGAGTCTTTTGACTGTTGATTTATGGAGAAATCAACTCGATTATTATGAATTGCAATTTACGCTATTGAGGAAGACGACGACGATGGCTAAGAATATATAAATCAGCGTTGGAGGTCAGTCGGCTACAAGGCTGGGACTAGTAAAACTAGGCCCAGGCCTAAGGTTGAAAGTCTTGCTTCATCGACCCAATACGCCAAACGATGACGTTTCCAAATGAAATTTTAGAGTTCATGACTAATTTAAATATAACAACTCAAGATTTCTTCTTAGATAATAAAATATAAAAAATTTATAAGGTAGATCAAATATCGTTAATCATTATTAATTTTAAAAATTATTAAAATTATTAAATTAATTAAATTTTAATAACTTAACCTATAATTATAATTATTAAAAATATAATTTTAAATAGATTTATTATTCATTGAATCTTTAATATTTTTAATTTTTATTAATTAATTTAATAATATTTAATAATATTCAACGTTAGTAATATTTAATAATATTCGACTTACGTACTAGACTCATCTTAAAATATAATGCTAACACGGTTTGTATATAAAAAATAGTCTTTAGTAATAAATTATTAATCAAAAACGAAATAATATGAGTCGAAAGAAATTCTTTTAAATTTTTTAATATAATTAATATTTCAAGATATTTTAAATTTAAAACTAATCGAATATTTTTTTGTTAGCTTCGTCCTTATCGATAGTGCCACAAGATTTCGAATAACAGCAGATAATTATATCAAAGTCAATATGATCAGCCACAAAATTCTCGTGTTAACATGATATTTATTACCTTGGGTGGAACTACGTTAAGTATTAGTATCAGAGTGGTATACGTCTCAAAAAAGTTTTGGTAAACTAAAACATGAGTAACTTAATTATAAATAAAATTATTTTTGATTATTCAATTATAGATAAAATTATATTTAGATTAATAAATTAATAAAAGTTATATTTGAATCACTTAATTACAGATAAAATATATTTGAGTCACACTTTATATTTAAAAAAAGTTTATCACTTAGTATATTAGATTAATTAATGATTTTAAATCGAGTACTCTAATATTAATAAGAATATACAAGTGATCGGAAAAAAAAAAGAAATTAGCGTACTTTTTAAAATATAAAGGGTGACCTAATCATAAATTTACCTATAATTGAATGAACCAAATATAAACTTTAATAATTGGATGACCCAAATATAAATTTAATAATTTGACGACCCAAGTATAATTTTACTCATAAATAAGTGATCAAAATGTAACTTTTAATAATTAAATGACCAAAATATAATCATCTCATAATTGAGTGACTTCTATTATAGTTTACCCATTTTTAAGGTAATTTAGTATATTTTTATTAAAACCATCAATAAAAACTCTATAAATTATTATAATCAATGGTTATTTTATATTTTAAATGAAATTTAATAAAATATAATTAATTATATTTTTAAAAATTATATTCAACTAATTTAAGATTTTAATATAATTAATATTCATCTAAAATGGTTTACTAAAAATCTAGTGATTAAAATTTATGTTTTTACAGTTTAATATTTATGTTTATTAGATTTAAAGTATAAAATTTAAGATTCGAATTTAAAATTTATAAATTAAGGTTTAAGATTTATAGTTTAACTTTAAGGTACATAAATAAATTTAAAAGTTGAAATATTTAATTATATTAAAAAATTAAATTAATAAAGTGTAATTTTTTAAAATTATATAATTAAATATATATTTTTTTAACTTTCATTAAATATTAATAATAAAAATCTATGTAATTCTTATTGAATTCACTTAGCATATTTTTTTATTTAGTTAATTTCAGTTATATATTTCACATTAACTTTTAGGGTACGTTTGTTTCATGAAATATTATATTATCTCTGAGAATAGAATTCTTAGAAATATTATTTTATTTTATTTTATTTATTTGACAATAATATAAAATTACGGTATTTGATTGATGGATTATAAAATTACCATATTGCATGTTTTACAAAATTATTCTTGTAATATATTTTTTAAGTAATTAAACTTTTATAATATTAAAACAAATATTTACTTAAAAAATTTAAAATATTTTTATTATTATTTATATATATTTTTAAAATACTTACACAAATAATTGAATATAGTTATTAGTTTTTAATGTTATAAGATAATATTGCATATTTCTATATTTAGATTTATTACTTTTTATATTTAAGAATATAAAAAATAAATTTATAAACTTATATAATAATCATCACATTCACTATTAAATTAAATATATTAATAATTAACTATAAATATTAGATTTATATATTTTATTACAAATTTTGTATTATTTGTAAAATCAAAAACCATTCGTTAAAATTTAAAATAAATTTTATAATATAGTTTAAAATAAAATAATATAGATTTTTATCGTATAAATAAAGAAAACATTATTCTTTAAAAAAGAAATAATATTAAAACTATTTTTAATGTTTAATATTAATTTTCAATGATGAGTGTGTTTTATATATTTTATTATGTAGTAATTTAGGTTATATAAGTAATTGTTTAAAATATCAAAAAAAAATATTGTTATAAAATAGAAAATAATTTAATTAAATACATAATATAATTTTAAGGACATTTTGGTTTAAAGTAATGATAATTATTTAATACCTAAAAATGGAGTGGGAATGACATTCCTACCATTTTAGGGAGAAGAAGCTACTATTGGGAATAGAGTATTACCCCTTGCAATAAATTTTTTTAAACCAAACATGGATATATGATTCCGAAAAAGATTATTCCTCTTAGTATTTTTTTTTTTCACGAACCAAACCCACCCTTGGATATTATCTTTTAATAAAAAGTCTACTGCTTGTGTTGGGTAATCCGATCCGTCCATGTATGGTTGGCAAGTATGACTATCTTATCGATGATGATCCGTCCACATGAATTATGCGTCATGGGTTATAACCACTGTGATATTTGGCACCCCGAGCCATGGACACTGAACTAAAACCCCGGTTATCGTCTAACTGTCGTTTCTTCTGCAGATATCACCCATCTCTACACCAGCTTATCTGAGCTGGACTCGAATCTACAAACTACAGCTATTTCGATTCTCGATCATAAACCTGATTTCCACCTTACACTAGCAATATTTCTTTCCAATTAGCCCTATGGATGCTAAGAATCTGATCAGAAACCATGTCTACCGAGGAGTTTAGATCACCGAGAAAACCACGGAATACGCCAGCCACTCATTCACTCCACCGAGACGAACTTAGTTCAAATTTGTAAGCTAAATATTCAAGTTCCCTTCCTTTATGAGTAGGAATGTAAAAACAGTTATTCTAATGGGTTTTGGGTCGGATACTATCAGATCAAATAAAATCAGATACAAGTCATTTCAAATTAATTTGATATTTTGACTCGATTCAGATCGGGTACGAGTTTATTTCAGGTAGAGTCCTTTTCAGGTTGGTTCTATTTCAAGTCAGGTTCATTTCTAATCGGGTTCAAACGGTTAGGGTCCAAATCAGATAATTGATAAGTTCATTTCAGGTCAGGTTTATTTCAGTTCAAGTTTATTTCAAATCGATTTTATTTCAGGTCGAATTAGTTCAAATTTTAAATTCATATTAATTAAAAATATTAAGTTTGAGTTTAGTACAAATAAGTAATTAAGTAAATAACCGATAGACTTTGAATGAATGAATGATCATTTATTCGAATTAATTATTTAATACCTAACATCTTTAATTAGCATGAATCTTATTAAAAATAAATATTACGCAATAAACTAAACAAAAATATCATTAAATAATTCATATCTTAAAAATTAGACTAAATTAAAAAAATTAAAAATTAATAAGGAATAATTATTGGACTAAAAAGAATAAAATTTTAAATTAAAAAGGTTAATCATTAATAAAATAAAATATCATCTTATTAAAAACATTAAACTAAATTGAAAAAATTAAATAGTAGTCAATTTGAAATAAAAATAAAGTTGTAAGTACTAAATTATAAAATTATAAATTAATAATAATCAAAATTTTGTGAAAAATTTAAATTTACTATTAATACATTATAATTTATACATATACAATATAGTTTAATGAATATCTAAATCTTATATTTTTTTATATTTTTAATTAAATATATTTAATCAAATTTTAACATTTGATTATATACTGTATTAATAATAATCCTCCTCCAAAATTAACTATTATATTAACTCCCTCAAAATTTTTGTTTTCCTTCCTTTTTATATAATAATCCAAATTATTTTTATTTTCTTTCAAATTTTGGGTAACTTGTATCCTCCAAAATTTTAGACAACTTATATCCTCTAAAATTTTTACATTAAAAATAAATTAATTTCAAACTAAAAAATAATTGATTTATTTCCCTCCAAAATTTTGTCTTTTCACTCGTTTTTATCAATTGTCTTTCTCTTTTTTATCAATTATTTTGACTTAATTTAATTGATCATAATTTAGATTAATTTAATAAAAAATACATTTAATTATAAAATTTTTTAATTATGTTTATAATTTATATTTTTTTATTTTAATTTAACTTAATTAATACTAAGTTCAATAAGTTAATTTAACTTAATGAAATATCAATTTAAAATTATAATTTTTAACGAAATATTAATTTAAAATTATAATTAAAATTAAATATATTAAAACTATTTTATAAATAAACTAATTTAATTAAATATGTAATACTAAATTTAAATATTAATCTCTAAATTAATTCTCATGTCTAATTCTATTTTTAAGCCTAATTATATTTATCAATATTTTAAATTTCTCAAATTATAGATATACTTAATTATATGTCATGTAAATACTAAATTTTGTTAATATTAGTTAAGGTTTATAACAGGTCGGATTCAAAACAAGTCGGATCATTTATCAGGTCGGGTTCAAAACGGTTCGGGTAGAATCAGGTCTCAAGTCAATTCAATCGGGTAATATCGATTATCTACCAGGTCAGACTCGGGCTCAGGTTCGTTTCAGTCAGATGCAGGTCGAGTATCAGATCTACAATAACAGGTTGAAATCGAGTTTGGATCATTCTCGGTCGGATACAGTTCGGGTTCGATTACTACAGTAATAGGTCCAACTCGGGTTCAGGTCAACAACAATCAAATAAAGATCGAGTTCGGATCATTACATCCCGAGTCAAAGCATGTTTTGATTTGAATAGGTTTCAGTTGGGTTTTTAGGTCGGGTCAACTTTTTACATCCCTACTTAAGAGGGACAGAAAGGCTGCAACATTACATAAAAAAGTAGGGTGCAACAGTAAGTAGGTTACACTTATGCAAGTAATTTCACATTTGCATACCTGAAAGGCTAGGCAGAAAGTAAATGAGAAGTTACTTCTCAATTCTCATATAGGAAAAATGGAGAAGATCCTGCAACATTGCATAGTTTAATATGTTCCAGGTAAATGCATGACAGTTCTTAACTTTTTCTAGAATTGTTGATGCTGTAACATTGTGTCTCGAAAACAAAAGGTTCTCTCCCTCTGCATAATATTCATTTTCCATATCTTTTAACACCCAATTAGACACAGGGAAATGAAAAGAAACCAGAAATGTATAGCACTCGAATAAAACTTTCCCCAATCCTTTTAACATTGCACAGTGAATGCAACTATAAAATATTTACGGTTGAGGAACACTTGAATCTTCACACATGACGACTAGAAATTCATAGGGATGAAAAAACAGTAAGACATTCATCAATTCCATGATCCTATGGTTATAATAATTTCCGTCTCCTTTCCACTGTTTGCACCACTCAAGAAAGAATTGTCAACAAAAGTGATTCTAGTTTTCCATCATTCATAGAAAAATCAATGCCCGTCGATCTGTCGATCTATATAACCATGATTCATAAACTTCATAGAATCATCGCTTCCACACCCAAAATCGGAAGAATTATCACTAGACACAAAACTGATTACTGAGGAAAAATAACCGAGAAGAAATCAACATTGAACAGGGCATAAAGCAAGAATGTGTAAGAATCTGTTTCCAATTATAAATTATAGCCTCCATAAAGAATCACAAATCCTCAACATAAGAGAACATACAAACTACCAGGTTAAAAACAAGAATGGCAAGCAGCAGATATGAGTTTTTTAGCAGAAATAAAACAGCTTGACAAATTCTTTCTTGAATGGTGCAACAGTGGAAAGGAGACGAGAATTATTATAACCATATGATCATGGAATTCGTGAATGTCACTATTTTTTCATTCCTATGAATTCTAGTTATCTTAGTTTTCCATCATTCAAAGAAAAATCAATGCTCATCGATCTATATAATCATGATTCATAAACTTCTTCTAATCACCACCTCCACACCCAAAATCGGCAAAATTATCACTAGACACAAAACGGATTTCTAAGGAACAATAACGAGAAGAAATCAACATTGAACAGGGCATCAAGCAAGAATATGTAAGAATCTGTTTCAAATTATAAATTATAACCTCCATAAAGAATCATGAATCCTCAACATACGAGAACATACAAACTACCAGGTTCAAAACAAGAATAGCAAGCAGCAGATACTAGCTTTTAGCAGAAAAAAAACAGCTTGACAAATTCGTTCTTGAATGGTGCAAACAGTGGAAAGGAGACGAGAATTATTATAACCATATGATCATGAAATTCGTGAATGTCACTATTTTTTCATTCCTATGAATTTCTAGTTATCTTAGTTTTCCATCATTCAAAGAAAAATCAATGCTCGTCGATCTATATAACCATGATTCATAAACTTCTTCTAATCACCACCTCCACACCCAAAATCGGAAGAATTATCACTAAACACAAAACTGATTTCTAAGGAACAATAACGAGAAGAAATCAACATTGAACAGGGGATAAAGCAAGAATATGTAAGAATCTGTTTCAAATTATAAATTATAGCCTCCATAAAGAATCATGAATCCTCAACATACGAGAACATACAAACTACCAGGTTCAAAACAAGAATAGCAAGCAGTTAGCAGAAATAAAACAGCTTGCCAAATTCGTGGTAATATGAACAAACAGAAATCTCATGAGTTTAGTTCATAATGATTCATTACAGGCAAGATGTTCCCATAGCTGAATTTGCATCAATTTCCTGACACTATCATCCAAAGACCAGTAAAATATAAAACCCATTTTTCTTTGCCTGCAATAACATTAGAATGACAAGAGGCTGGAACAAATCCATCCATCAAACAATAAATAATGTAAATTCAGAGGATGAATTATTCAAAGGTAAGTAAAACCCACATATGTGGTAATACAACAACAGAATTAAAAGAAGAAGAAAAGAAAATGGCCTTAAATGTTAGGATTTCATCCTCTTCCTCACTATGGTATTATAATTCCATTAAAAGTTCTAATTCTCCATCTATTCAATGATTCAATCTCAGCCGTCAAGTTTACAAAAATTCCAATCAAAATGAATAAGGCTAAAAATAAAGGAAAATATTACCTTAAGAAAAAATGCCAGTCATACCATGTCAAGCTATGGATTCCTTAGTTCCTTCCAGCCCTTCTTCGATCTTCTTTTTGTTCTTCTCAATGGCGGCCGCAACCTCTTGAGGCATGTACTTCTCGTCGTGCTTAGCAAGAACCTCGGTGGCCGAAAAGTAACAGTCGCCGGACCTTGCTTTCGTAGAAACGCTCCTCGATGAAACGTCCCTTTTAATTTCCTCCGTAAACGGCTTAACAAATCCTTCAACCACGACGGAATGTCCTTCTCTAAACAAATCCGGCAGCGAACCTTCGTACCGGACCAAAATATCGGTTATCAAATCGGTGATGACGAACTCCATTTCTTTACAAGAACCCGGCTGAACCACGCTTCCTTCCAGAACCAGACCGCCAAGTCTGAACTTCGTTTTCGAAGGATTTTTTGTGTATTTTTCGAGGGCGTCGGTTGGAGTAACGTAGAAAACTAATTGATCTTGAAAATTGTTGAGAACTAAAACTACAAATCCCGCTACGCAACCGAATGTTAAGGCGTAGGTCCAGAGGCGGCGGGTCTGGAGCTGGCGGGCTCGGGCCCCAATATCGACCTTTTTAGGTCTGGTGGGAACGCGGCGCGTGGAAGTGGAGAGGAAGCGGATGGTGGGGGATGTGAAGAATCGGTCGACGGTGGCGATGGGAGGTGGCGCGAGATGGGAGATCGACGGAGGAGATATGAAGGTGGGTGGAGCTGGGGGATTCTGACGGTGGAGGTTGCGAAGGAGATGGGATCTGAGACGGAGGGCGAGCCTGGTGGCCATTAGATTGACTTTCCCTTTTAGTTTTTCTCGGGAAACAGATGGAAAATTCTAGCGAACTAATTTGGAGGATTTAGGCGTTGGATAACAGAAAGGGGATGAAAAGGCGGCACGGCGGTTTAGGCTGAGTTTGCTTTAGTAAAAAATAAATTTAAAAATTTAATGTTTATTATTTATGTTAAAAATGATTTAAAAATAAAATATTTATTTAAATATAATATTATAATTAAATAAATTTAAAATAATTTTATCCTTAATATAAGATAGTATATATTATTTTATAATTATACATATTAAATATTAATTTAATAGTTAATTTTAATTAAATAATAAAATATAAGAATATAATTTTATTTTTAAATTAATTTTCTCACTTAAAAATAAAATATATATATTTTTAATTTGGGTGAAAAATTACTTTTAAAAGTGAAAGTAGTTTTAATGTTGAAAAAAGAAGTGCTTTGCATTGAAAAATCACTTTTAAAAGTGATTCTATATTCCTAAAGCAAAAAAAACGTGGCAAGCACGGGAGAAATTTTCTTTCCATCTCAATTTGGTTAAAACTACAACATTAAACGGTGAAATTTGTTTTCAATAAAATAACAAAAAACAATAAATAAAGGTAATGTGTAAAAAAGTTATATTATTCTCTAAATATAAACTTGTGTATAATTCCCTCGTCAAATCATTTATGAGAAAAAAATGTTTTTAATGAAAAAAGAGTAAATATTTTTTTATATGCATAACATGTTATCTCTTTAAAATTCTTATCAACGAAAACTTATTAGGATAAAACTTCAATTAAGGATAAAAGAGTAAAACGTGTATTTAACTCCACTTAAAGATACATAAGATAAGATCTCTAACACGACGTAATTCTATATCATAATTTAACTTCTCAAATCAAGTAGTAGAGAGTGCTTTGGTAAATAGATCCATCAAATTATCAAATGAACAATTCTGTTGGATATCAGTGTCTCCATTCTTTTGTAGATCGTGAATAAAGAAGAATTATGGTGAAATGTGTTTGTTTTATCACCCTTTATGTATCCTTTCTTAAGTTGGGTAATACATGTTGTATTATCCTTATATAAGATTGTCGGAGCTACTTTTCCATAGTGTAAACTATAATTTTCTCGAATAAGTTAGGTTATAGACCTTAGCCATACGCATTCACGACTAGCATCATGGATAGTCAAAATCTCAGCATGATTAGAAAAAGTGGCAATAATTATTTGTTCTATTGAGCACTAAGAAATAATTGTACCATCATATGTAAATACATAACCAGTATGTGATCGAAGATGGAATGGATTTTTGTTTACATAAAGTGATCTAACAACCATACGGATGCTTAACGGATGTGCGTTATGCATGTAAAACCACTTTAGCATTTTTTTATGTATGTTGATTGATACACAAAGATTTCATCCTTTAAATGTTCAATATATAATCCAAAACAAAATCATATTTTTCCAAGATCTTTCATTTCAAATTCTTTCATTAATTATTCTACTATCAATGAAAACTCTTCAGGAGTTTCAATGATATTCAAATCATCAACCAACACAACAATAATGATAAATCCGAAACTAAACATCTTAATAAAAAAACATAGGAAAATTAGATTGTTCTTATAGCCTTTCGCTACTAAGTATTCATTGAGGCGATTATACCATATTCGCCTATATTGTTTTAAGCCACAAAGAGATTTATTCAAGTTGATTGAATAATGTTCCCAATAACTTGAATTAACTGCTTCAGACAATTTTAATCCTTCTAGAAGTTCCATATAAATATTATTATCAAGAGCCTCATATAAATAGTTTGTAACATCTATTAAGCGAAAATTAAGTCTTTCTTTTATTGTCAAACTAATCAAAAATAAAAAAATGGTTGTGTAACCCCTCACTCTTGACTTAAGGTATACGGTAAGTTAAAATTAAAATTTTATAACTTGGTCGTTAAGTAAAGCGGAAAGTAATTGCAAAATACCAAATTTACATCATAAACGGTGAAATATAGCTTAAATATAAATACTTTGAATAATATTATTAAAGTTAAATATCCGAAACAATGCATGAAACGTAAAAACATCTCAATCCCTAATAACCCAAAACAATTGAAATAAAAATCTCTGGTAATTAAACATACTGAAAATATTGAAAAAAACAAATATCCGATTGAGAGCTCCGAGTACCAACTCCTAGAGTCGAGTATCTGAAATGTTAAATTAAAAGGGTGAGCTATAGAGCCTAGTGTGTCTCTAAAGTGCATTCATAAATCATATTATCACTCAATTCATAGTCCCAAATATAATACATAAATACTCGCAGTACTTAACACAATGAGTGATGAATGCAATGTCACAAAGAATGCAGTCCCATACTCTGAACGCCAATCACAGTGGTGGCAAAGCCAACCCCGATCACAGTGGAGGTAGTTCCCCAGAACCCCTCACCCCTTATTTCGCCAAACACAGTTGTGGTAAAGACCATCTTCCTCCGTACAATCCACCACATGCCCATGTAATGCTATGAATGCAAATAATCTCAATGTCACACCATAATTAATCATATAAAATATGAATCACACAGTTCAAGAAGTTTGCTCACAGTAACAAAAGGAATCTCAAGTTCACGGTATCACAATAACATTTAAACATATAAAACAAATCTAGCATAAGAAGAGAACACACCTCTCAAAGTACATGTATTACTATTGACACAAACGTTTCCCATGGTCTGAGCTAGGTCCTGCTCTTGTTGAGTCAGAGTCTCGAGCGGTGCTTGCAGGAGTTGGTTGAACCCGAGGTGGAGGCGGTGAAGGTAAAACATCCTTTTTAGAGTCTGTGTCTTATTGCCATGAAGGGTGTTCACTGATCGTCGGACTAAAGGGCACTCGCTAGAGGACGATGAGTCTTACCCGATCGGACAACACAAGTGAGGGGAGAAGAAGAAAGAAAAGAAACGGCTGGGGAGATGGAAGAGAGAAGCACGGTAGCTTAAGAAAAGAATAAAAGAATGAGTTTTTATTCAATTAGGTTTAGGTTTAGTGTGAAAACCCAAAAATACCCCTGGTTAAATTCCCAATCTGAAACAAATTAGGGCACAAAAAGTTTTAGAATTTAACAAAGATTAGGGCTTTTCAAAAATTTGATTTTATGGGTGTGACAGGTTGCATCCACCATTGAGAATGTGTTTCTTCATAATCAATTTCAGGTCTTTGTGAAAATATTTGTGCAACCAAACGAGGTTTATATCTCACAATTTTACCTTTTTATTTGTTTCTCTCAAATACCCATTTATACCCATAGGTTTTACACCTTCTGGTGTATAGACTGCAAGACCAAATATATTTTTTGAAGAGATTTTAGTTTCGCTTTAATTGTCTCTTTCTATTTTGGCCAATCATCTCTTTACTTACATTGTCCAATTGAAAATGATTCGTGATTTATATTATTATCAAAAATCTCTAGTGTTATCTTGTATGTAAAAGTATTATCGATGTCAGTTTTATTTCTTTTTCTCTTATTACCAAACATTAAATAATTTATTAAGATCTCATTATTATAATGTACCTGAGTCATGTCTAATATCTCTCCTGAAGAATTTTTAATCTTTTCTTGAGATATTCCATAATTTCTTGATTCCTAAATTGGATCATCACAAGTTATAGCTCTTTTTTAGAGGAATTTTATCTTTGAAATTTACTAATATAATGCTTCAGGTGTGCATTAATTTATTAACAATTAAAGTTTATCCTTCTCGGATATAAATTTTAATCAGAGCATTCATAGTTGGTATAAGTGACATAGTCACTCTTTTACGGTCAACAAAAATATTTGACAATTGATTTGCTAAGTTTTGTAAATAAATTATCCTTTGAACTTCTAATTCATATTGTTGGGTACGTGGATCAAAATGAGATATTGATAATTCATTCTAACTTATTTTTTTTCCAGTTATTTATTTTTCTTCTCATAGCGTTGGAGATAAGTGCTAAATAGTTCTATATTTTATACCCTATGTAACTCACTTATTGCTTATAATTAATAGAACTAGATGGTAATAATAGACAAATCTTTATATATTCTGCATTTCAGTATCCAAACACTTAAATACTATTTTATACAAGATTTTGTAAAAAACTAGGTACGATTATAGTTTTCTTTCTTAGACAATTACTATAACGCCTAAAGACACCAAATATTACTTGGAGATGTTGTAACATCCTAAATTTTACCATAATTCAGAATTTAAATTTTAAAATCCTTACTGAAACTCTAAAATTTAGGAAATTTTTGTGTTAAATCTTAAAATTTTAATTAGGGATTAAATTGTTTTAATCTAAAATTTTTGTGTCCATTTTCAAAACCCTAATAAGTTTAGCGACCAATCTTTCAATTTGACCTTTTTCCTTATGTTTTAGTTCCCCTTTTCGACAAAAAAGGGTTTTGAAATCCTCATTGTTGTTGTGCGTCATTCTCTCTCACTTCTCTCTCAAATAACCAACCCTCTTGTTTGTTTTTATTTTTTCTCAGGAAATCAACAAAGTTTCTCCTTTTGATTTTTCTTGCCATTGCTCATGCTTGGAAATCGATGGTAAAACTTCGTTTTTTCTTCTTTTTTGTTCGTCTGTTGCAAGAGTTTGAAGGAGTGGGTATACGAACCTCCTTGCATTGCTGTCATTCTCTTGGTCCGAGAATCTTTTCGTGACTCTCTTCGGTTTCCTTTGTGTCATCCTTGTGTGGTTGTGTTTCGGTTGAGTAAGTTCTTTCTACCAAGTTTTTGGATATTTTAATAAAGAGAGTTGTTTGGTTCTTTAATTTTGTTTAGAAATGAGTGATTTCAGGTTGTTGTAGGTTTGTCGAGGAGGATTTGTGTTACCGGTGGTGTCGGAGATTATCGCTGGAGGTTATCGTTGGAGTTTTTTCGTTGGTATGCTTCTGCCGCCGCCTAGTGATTGCTGGAAACCTTAATGTTTTGTGATAGTTACTGGTTGTTGTGTTGAAGGTATGGGCTTGTGGGTGTTGGGCTGAGTTATTGGGTTTTAATGTGGGTGTGTAGATAGGTGTTATGCTTAGGTGTGGGTGTGGGCTTGTTGGTTTTGGGCTTTGTAAGAGTAAGGTGGGTTGAGCTTTGTTAGTGTGACCCAATAAAAAATTGAACCGGTTTTGATTTGTTTTGACTAAGTTAACCCGACCCGACCGGACCTTTGACCATATTCGAGTTTGACCCATTTGACCTTTGACCGACCAGTTTTGACCAGCTTTAACTTTGACAGTTTTGACCATGGACCTCAGACCAGTTGACTTTGACTTTGACCTTGGACTTTAACCTTTGACCATTTTGACAAGTCAAGTCAAATTTGACATTGACTTTGAATTCTAGAGTTTACCTTTGACCAGTTTGACCAATCAATTCAAATTTGACTTTGACCAGAGTTGACTTTTCACTAAGAGTTGACTTTTTTCAAAAAACCTTCTCTTTGACCTTTTTCGATGTTCTGATTCCGAATCTGCTCTCTGTTTTATCAAATTCGAACCCGAAATCCTATTTTAGATTTTTCTTTTAAATTAATCTAAGTGTCTAAAAGGTTATTTATAAAGGATCTAATTTTGAATCTTCTTCAATTCAGGCATCAACGTTTCTGAGACCTCTGGGTTACCTTTATTTGTTCGGACCAATTAGGTACGTTCTTCGAGACCGTCATGTGAGTAGCTTTTGGATTAGAGTTTTGTTTTAGTCGGTGGCTTAGTTTTAGTTGTTTAATAATATAATTCTATTACCTCGCAAGTCTTGTTTCAGCTAGAACGAAATACAAGATGCGTCCATCTCGTAGTTCGAGCTTCAGTTTCTTAACGTGTGTCTCTTATTGTGCTATATATTTCTGTGTTTATGCTACATTATGTGTGTATCGTGAAATATCTGTATACTGCTTGGTTGGACATGTGAGACTGTTATTTGTTCATACATGGTATCATCATGCATAGCATGTGCAATTCTATTTTTAAATCAAATATCCGATTTTTTTAAAAAATTGCTACTCGTAAGAGTTTTAATTTATGATTTTATAAATCATATCATGTTCTGACATCGGAAATACTTTCTGAATTTAAATTAGAAACGTGAGGGAAACCTCCACTCTGGAGAAGAAAACCTCCACTCTGGCGAGGATAATCCTCAACTTAGTATGATTTTTGATATCGGACCCTTTGATTTTTATTCATGCATCAGTCTTCATAGCATCATGCTCTAAATTTTCTTGAATTCAGAAATATTTTCAGAAATTTTTCGAAAATATAAATATGTTTTGTTTGTGACTATTTGCACTCTAAAGACACACTAAGCTTTTTAGCTTACACCCCCTTAGTCTGTTTTCACATTCTCAGACATGTATAGGCGAAATGGTACTTGGAGCATCTCGCATAATACTCAGATAATTACTATTCATTACGATCTTCTTTTAATTAATCCAGTTTAATGTTTTAATCTATTATGGAATATGTTATATTTTCAGACTATGAAATATTTTGATTTGAAGTTTATTGGATGCATGCTTTTATGAAACTATTTCAGATGTTTTAAATCTTATTGAGACATTGTTTTAAGAAATTTAATTTGTAAAACTGAAATTCTCCAATTCATTATCCCAATTTGTCAAAGTAACCCTAATTTTGAAATTATTTAACCTAAAATACTTACTTGATGGAAAAGTTCTAGTAAATTGATTCCTAAGTTTCGATCTAAAAAATTAGGTCGAAATTGGGGGTTACAGATGTTGAATAAAGCAAGATACATATCAGACTAGATGTAGAGCAGCATCCGCCAAGGCAATAACTTGACTGCCACGGAAGAACTATAACGATGACATATGAAGTGCGATAGAAAGAGAATAAAAAGCTGAAGCAGTTGAGGCAAGTGAGAGAAGAAAAAGAGAAAAGGAAAGCAAGGCGAGCCATAGTCAATGCTACGAGAATGAAGAGTCCAATAGTGTTGAGTTGATCAAGTGATGGAATTGGCCAAGAGGGGGGTGAATTGGCTATTTCAAATTTTATGGAAGTTTTCGATAAAAATTGATAATTGAAGAACAAGAGATTTATAGTGGTTCAAGCTTCGTAACAAGCTCTACATCCACTATCTTAGCTCCCACTAAGGATTTTGAAACCAATTCACTAAGAGAATTCGACCTTTTTCTCAGTTCAATGGATAATCGTTACAATTCGAATCAATTCT
Organism: Abelmoschus esculentus; assembly: GCA_035048815.1. Taxonomy (NCBI): domain Eukaryota; kingdom Viridiplantae; phylum Streptophyta; class Magnoliopsida; order Malvales; family Malvaceae; genus Abelmoschus; species Abelmoschus esculentus. Next base: position 10,515,575 of record JAUCBN010000033.1, read on the forward strand.
TCTACTCAAGAATTGATTCAACCTCACAAGAATAAAATAGAAGAAAGATGGGCAAATAAGTTTCTCTCACAAGATAAATTAGCCCCAATTACAAAAACACTCTCCTCAAACTCAATTATAAAGAATCAAAATGAAGTACACAAGTTAGGAATCAAGAATATGCAATGAAGTGCTTTGGAGTTGGATTTGTGTGCTTGGATATTGCTTGAGGTTCAATAGTTCTTAATGCTACTTGAAATGCTTCATTTTATACCCTCTCATTGATTTCTAACCGTTGTGGTTGTTGAGAATGTAAATAAGGCCGTTGGAGCTTCATCTTCCCACCATAAATGCACTTTGCAGCAACCGGTATCGAAATAAGGGGTACCTGTTTTGAAACAGACCAAAGTAGAAAGAGCCGTTGCGCATTTAATAAGAGGGGCATCGAACCATGCTTCAATATCTTTATAAAACTATAAAAGCTGGTATTGAACCATGTTTCGGAACAGACTAACCATCATTTAAAGCTTTAACCGTCACCAACGGTCGACTCATTAAATGCCAAAAGATTTGTTGGGATTTTAGAGGGGTATCGATGCTGGTAGAGAAAAAGGGTCTTAATTTTAAATAATTTTAAAATAATTAAAAACATAAAAGATAGTTCGATACCTGGTTCGAAACATGGGTTGACAGTAAGGTATTAGCATCGAACCATGTTTCGATACATGTTCTTGAGATCAAGAACATCCTTTTAAAATTTTAGGTGGTATCGATATATGTTCTAGGGGTATCGATACTGTCGTGTAAAACACTTAGAAAAAATTATTTCATTGTTCTTGGTTTGACTTAAAACATAAAATTTGACTTAGGGACTTAAAAATTTATTACAAAATAGTCCTTGAACATAATTGATATATCAAAATCAATTTTAGTATAATCTCCCCCTTTTTGATATAACAAAACCATTATAAATTTTTAAGTTTAAAATCAAAATTTTGAGTTTCAAAACATTTGAAATATATTAAGACTTTGAAAAAACTACCCCTTAATGGTTAAAGATGATGGTCCCTTAAAAAAACTTAAAAACAAAATATTTTTCCCCTTTTTGTTAGATCAAAATCAATATAAGGAATAGTAGCAAGCATTAAGAAATAATAATAAAAGTTCAAAATATGCCATAACATTAATTAAAATATCCAAATTCAACATAAATATTCAAAGCATAGAAAAACAAATACCAAAGGTGCATAAGGTTCTAACATGAATGAAAAATACAACATAATACATAGAAAAGCATAATTAGTCCTAATAAAATCATAGCAAACCAATGATAAGCGTTAAGTATCACTCGTCGCCTCCATCATCATCCTCATTTCCCTCATCATCATATCCTCATATTCTTCCTCATCGCCATCTTGATTGGAGAGCTTTTGACTATGCCGAAGAGCTGCAATGGAGAGCCGCATGGACATGCTTTGGTTCTCCAAACCCATCAATCTCGTATCAATGACATCAAACGAGAATTGAAGTGAGTGTGTAGAGAATCAAACCTTCCATCCAAGGTATCCAATCCAGCATCCAAACGACCAAAATTAGCATCCAAACTATCAAACCTTTGAGTGAGAAAAGCCAACATATGTACGTTTGGAGCAACTTGATGAAGCAGTTCCAAATCGGAGGGAGGAGGAGGACCACGAACCCATTCACCATTAGAGGCATACTGAAAGTGGGAACGGTTAAGAGAAGTCTCGCCAATGGGTTCTTTGACGGATTCCACCTTGTCGAAGGAACAATCAATTCCCAAATACACAAAGATAGAACTAAGTATGCAAACATAGGGAAAGGATTTGATAAGAGGAGTGGCTCGGTTTTGGATATGCCAAACTATTGGGACCGCCGGTACACCCCATGGCGCAGTAGAACAAAATTACAATGGTCTTTCCAGTGATCCATGTACGTTTAATCCAAAATCGAGAGGAAGAGATACGATGACTTACATTGGGTTCCTTGATAAGCAACAAAAACAACAACTAGATTTGTGATAATCACGATTGTTCGACAATTCGAATCTTTAGCCTCCACGAATATCGTCTCGACCTCTACTCAGTTCACCCGGTTAAGAGAGCAAATCTCGAAAAAACTTTTTTTGGTGATTCTAGGGTTTGGAATTCAGAATTCTCTATCTTGGCTGCTAGACCAATTGATCCTTTATATAGGTGTAACCCTAGGTATAAGAGTTTGATTCTGATTTGGTTTATAGGAAATAATTACTTTAATTAATTCCTTAAATATCAGAATCTATATTTAATTCGAATTTAAAAGGGATATAATTACTTTAATTATATTCTTTATTTAAAATTCGGGATTAAATATAATCTACTTATACTTATATATTTTTGCTCTGCTTCAACCATTTGGTGTGACACTATAGGCTCATTGTAACGTTAGTAATAATATTAGAACAATTCTAATATTAAAAATAATGAGTGACATCTAGCAATATATCATTGTCATCTAAGTTACAAGAGATCATGATTCAATGTATCATGTCCGTGACCAACTCTTTTAATGTATTATATCCTTTTGTCCTTTTATATCTTTAATAGGCACAAGTCTTGGAATAGTCACACTTTTATAGCCTATTATTAGTGTTTCTTGATATCTAGAGTGGACTACTATTAATGAATAATTTGTGATATCTCATATCAACATATTCAAGCATGGCCATGCATTTTTAGTCTCACTCAATCAAGTGACCTTTGATATATTTTCCTATTATGTAGGAAGGACAAATCTTATCTTGATTATTCACATCTCACTACATATATTGTAATATGTCCAATGTCAGTTTTTATAGTGTAACTAATTACGAAACACATTTAACTGCATCAAAACATAAAACAACATATGTTGAGATAGTAATAATCTCAAGTCTAAGGATTATACATATAGTTGTCACTATGAGCAATATCGTGACCGTCACATAATAATCCAAGATATATGCTCATAGTGGGTCAATCCAATATATTATTCTCTACTAATATATTCATGTATTAATTCTGACATCTTTATGTCAATGACAACTCATTGTCATCAATTTATCACATGTTAGTCTTAAGCGTATTATTATTGTCTATACCCATAATAATACTTGACTAAGGATCTTTTAATAATAATACATATATTATTATATGGACCTTATTGTTTCTCAGTTTATGTGACACATATATCTGAAAACAACAATGACAATGCCTTTATTCAATAAAATTGGTAAATGAAAGTATCCATATAATCATCATATGATTGGTCTTTGGGCATACTCTAACACAAACAATGTCAGAGAAAACAATTTGGGCAAGATTTGGTCGTTTAGCCTCACGAAAGCACTTCAACCAAAAACTATCCACTTGAAGAATTCGAGATTACTTACCATTAGATGGACGAATCCACCAAGAGATGATAAGATGTAGGAATCTATCATGGAAGTCAAGGGACATAACCGACCCGGTAAAAGCACCAAGAGAGTCTTCATCATCAAGCCCCCTATCTTCAAGACTAAAGATATCGATAAAAGTGCCAACATAAATTCTAAAGGTTTGTCCCATGAGATAGGATCCAATAGCAACCACTTTGCTCTTGTCCTTCAAAAGAATGTATGAGGCATTAACATAAAAAAATAAGCGCAAGAGTAGGGAAAAACTTGTCTGAGTGAGTGAGAAAAGGCAAAAAAATCCAATCAATAAGGAGCTAGTAGTAGCGGAATTGAAACTTTAGAGAGTTCATGAACTAAACATCCACACAACGCTCCTTTTTGAGTGTGTAGTTGCGGTATTAATTGAAGTTGTCAATCCTATCGGGACCATGCAAACTTTTCTCAAAAGTATATTTCCTTAGGGAGTTGTTGTGCTCAAGTGCTTTGGATGAAACAAAAACTCTTAGATTATGGCATTAAAGTTGAGACAATACCTCTAAAATGTGATAACACTAGTGCTATATGTCTTACTAAGAATCCCATTCAATATTCTAGAATTAAACACATAGAAATTAGACATCACTTCATTAGAGATCATGTGTCTAAAAATGATGTTGCTATAGAGTTTGTTAACACCTTAAATCAATTAGCGGATATCTTTACTAAGCCTTTAGACAAAGAGCGTTTTTGGACTCTTAGGAGAGAGTTACGTCTAACTAACTTAACTTGATCCTTTGTGTGTCATTTTTTGTGCAAAATGTGTTTGAATCTTGATTGAAATCATGCCTATGTTAATTTGCATCTTGTTGCTTCTATGCATGTTGCTAGGGGGAGTATGAACTTGTTCATGCATTTTAATCATGTCATGAATCTAGGGACTTTAGAGACTCATTTCTAGTAATTTAGAAGCCTAAAATGCAAAGCCTAGCTAAGAGGTATCGATACAGTTGAGAATGGTTTCGATAATTGTCCTTCAAGATCATCTTAGAACGTTGTTTTGGGTTTCTTGGTATCGAAACGCCCACAATGCATTTTGATACAACTTTGGTTTGGATACGAGTTGAAGTGGTTTCGGAACACCATGTTTCGAAATACCCATAAGGGTGTATCGAAATGCGCAACGAAAGAATAAGTTTAAAACACCCAAATCATATTTTCATCTTAATTAGAGCACATTAAAAACTCCTCTCTTATCCCTAGCCAAAAATTTTCTTTTAAAACCCCTCTAATCATCGCTTCTTACCAAAAAATCACATGATTTTATTGAGGGATTTTCAAGAATTCATCAAGGCTAAGAACATATCATTTTTTTGTGCTTCAAAAACCATCAAATCATCATAATCCATATTCAAGGTATTTTTTGAAAAACCTTAATTTCATTGATTTTTAGGTTGTTAAAATTTAGATCTTAAACATATTTTGATTGGTTATTGTAGGGTTTTCAAGATCCTACAAAAATGCTTTCAAAATCAAATTTTTTTTCAAATATAAATTATTTTCCTCGTTTATTTTAACTGGTTTTTCAAATTATTTTCAATTTTTCAAAATTCTTTAATTATAGATTAATGAGATTGAACACGGTTTATAAAGCATATATGTTTTTAAGTTCCTAAAATTAATCCTTAATTACTTTAATCCTTAGAATATGGCACCTAAAAAGCGCCAATGTATCGAGCGAGGTAATTCATCAAGTTCCGCTACACGTGCTTCCAGAATCGATCTTCAAGTGGTCTACAAAATGTGTTTGGACAATCACTCGAAGATTGATAATTTCCAACAGTTTCAAAATCATAAGCTCAAGAAGAAAAGATGTGTGGATTTGGGTTTCATGAACTCTTTGAAGTTCCAATTCCGCTACCTTCATCTTCTTCATGATTGGAAGTTCATGTTCTTCCTCTCATCCACCAGCAAGTTTTACCCAACTCTTATCCTCATATTTTACGCCATTGAGTCTTATCTCATGGGAAGAAGATTTCAAATAGATGTTCAAACCTTTATCGATGTCTTTGGACTTGAGGACGAGGGTATTGAGAATGAAAACTCGCTTGACACCTTCATGGGTTTCGTCATGAATCTAGACATTCATGATCGGTTTTTGCACCTTATCATCTCATGGTGTATTCTTCCATCAATGTAACACTCTAAAATTGGGCTTAGAAGTTAGTGAGTTGGTTTAGCCAGTTTGGCCTAGTTCGTGATTAAGTATTTAAAATTTTGTTTTTAATCAAAATAAATTATGGAAAAATATCCTAAAATCCTTATTTAATATAAAATCGACTTTGGATAACTTAATTTCAAAAATAGACCCTTAAATCCTTAGAATTTTGTAACTAGTGACTATTTTGTAAAAATTGAAAACTTAAGGACAATTTTATAACTAAGCCAAAACTTTGAATCTTTAAGTGGATTTGATCTAATCAAAATTATAATTAATTTAAAATTCCATCGGCTTATTTAAATAACACTTAACCCAAAATTTTAATTAATAACCCAAATTATTATATTTAATTCCTAAAAACCTATTTTATATCAAAACCTAAATCCTTATTTTATTGTTTTCATTTTCCCTCTTCTTAATTCTGAGAATGTTCGTCTTTTTAAGTTAAACTCAATTTCTTTTCATTAATTTTTGTTCTAATAATTATTTATATTTTTTCCTTCTTTAAAAACATTGTTTTTCACTTGTTTTTCTTCTCAAAAACCATGGAAGTTGGTTGGGTCAGAATTGGAGGTGAGAAACATTCAATCCTATGATTTTAAAAGGTTCTTTAATAAAATTCTCAAGTTATTGGCTTGGTAAAATTTTTTTTTACTCTTTTGGTTTAAGAAAAATATGTTTTTGATCAAAACCCATAATTTTCATTTAAGAGTTTTACTCACTGTTTTTGGGTCTTAAATTATTGATTTTAATCATGATAGGATATTTATAATGTTTTTTTAAAGTTCCTAATCCCGGATTATAGGTTTAGGAGAAATTTGGTAGTTTTTGGAAAGTTTTCGATTAAGGTTTTGATAGGTTTTAAGGGCTGTTGTGTGGTGGTCTGACTTGAGGTTTGTTGTGTGAGATTAGGAGCACTAAATCCTTAGTTTTTTATGGTTGAAACAGGATAAGAAGTTGGTGATCACGTTTGAAGAAGTTTTTGATCGAATCGGTGACTTGTCGGACAATAAATGGTTATTGGTGAGTGGATTATGAGAGTGGAATGCTTCGACAGTGTTTTACTTGGGTTTTCAATATTTTGGGGGTGTGGGAAGGTGTGAGAAACCTTCATACACTCTGGAAGTTTTATGTATTGCTTTCTTAAAAGTTCTCATATTACGCCACGTTTATTATGTTTTTTGTCCTGCTCTTGTTGTGTTATGCATATGTGATTATGCGTGTATAAATGCTCATGAAACTATATTAAAGAGATTTTATATGCATTCTATATTCCCACGGTTTTGTTTTGAAAATAAGATCAAAATGGTGTTATCGGTTTTTACACGTGATGCTTAAAAAATGGGACACATGTGATTTGAATAATGTTTTGAATTAAGTTTTAATTATTGATTTCTGATAATATATTGGCTAGTTAAGTGATAAACCTTATGAGATAAGTTGATCGATCAATAGAGTCTAGAGTGCACTATAAATATTCAAAATTTGTATGTATTTAAATTCCTTGTATGTTGCATTTTGGCTTTTAGTCTAATGATATGTGATGGGAATGGTACTATCAGATCCGGGTTGATGGGAGTGGTACTGTCACCGGACACCAATGTGAGATAATTCATGTTGAGAGTGGTATCAACATGCGCATGCTCTGGGAGTGGTACTAACATGTGGTTGTCCGTTTATCTTAACGAGTTGGAGTGGTGAAAATCGGATCACTAGCACCAATATATGTTTTTATTTTTCAAAGGTAAGTGTCATGGTAATACATGTTTGCATATGAGATTATGCATGCGATTTAATACAGTTTTGTGCATTGTTATGCATATGATTTAAGCATTGCTATGTTGTTAGCATGTAAGACTTGAGATTTGTGCATTGAGATACATGTGTAAGCATTGCTATGTGGGTAGCATGTAAGACTTGTGTATTTATTTATAAAGTATGTGATTTCAAAGAGATATTTTTATTAGATTTTAATGATGAAATTGTAACCCATGATTTGATGAAACTTACTAAGTTTTTTTTTAAAGTGGTATTATTAGCCATGAACATTTTCTTTTATAAAGAGCATGACATGTGTTCTAAATTGATGAATTCGGTTTATTATGGGCTGCATTGTAAGGTGTTTTCAAATGAGTTTTAAATGTGTTTTATACCCTCATGAAGCTTTATGCTTAACATTCTCTTTTACCTTGCAATACAAGATATAGATGTTGAGGCAGCAGTGGCAAGTAGTATTCCATGTAATCGCCAAGTATGAGATCAAATATGTTTTTTTTTGTAATTTTAGTAGTAGTGAGAGAGCAATGATGATGAGTTTTCATGTTAATATTATTGATACGATGATAAGACTTGTTGTAGTCGTATCCTTATATATATTTGACGTTTATCAACATTGTTAATGCTTAAGATATGGCTTAGTGAACCTATGTATTTTTGGTTATTTTGGTTCGATTACTATAATTGATACAAATTTATATTAATGTTGTATTATGAGATCCATTATAGGTTAATTTTAAAGTATGATATGCCACATTTGTTACTGTTGAAGTGTGCTTATAAATTATGTATTTTGCATGTGGAATTAGGTGAGTTTGCATCTAGGGATGATGTTCGAAGTGTGCATTACGCCTATAGGGTCTTGTATGCATCTAGAGAACCTAAACTTGTTCGGTTAAATTAGGACTCGCTTCATATCTCTTTTCGCTACAAATGAACTCATTCCTTTTATGAACATGTAGGATCTAATTAAAGCATTTAGATAAGATAAAAGAAAACAAATTAGGGTCGTTTATCGAGGCGAGTCTTCGGATTAGCCTCGGTATTCCCCGTATAGCTCATTCGAGTCAGGTGGCATCTAGACCGGGTCAAAGGGGTTTACATTTGTTGGTATCAGAGCTTAAGTTTATGAATCTTTAGGGTTATGTTGTTATTTAATTGTAATATATTTTGTTGCGCGGTGTTTGCTTAGTATGCTGATATATTTGTATAAGCAAGATGGTTATTTGAAAATGCTATATTATTGTATATGATGCACGGTGTTTGTTATAAATGGTTGATTTGTATTATGACATAGTAACCTAAGGTTTTATTTGTCAAGTACGACGTTTGCAAGCATGAATAAATTTTGATAGGCTTAGATAATCTACTATGTATACGTGATTGTTTGTAAGTATGATGAAATCTTGTTATTCGGCTATGAAATTAGTTATATGTAAATGTGAACATATCCGTGAGTTGATTGACTAAAGGAATTGAATATTATGTGACATAGACTACTGTTTTGGCCATGTTATAAGGTTATCTTGCATGTGAAATTTGACTAGGTCCTCGATCGTGTTTGAGTGTAAAATGGTTTTGAATAAGTTTAGTCTGAGAATCTGTTGTGCTGATGAGTAGTAAGAGACTACCTCACTGAGAGTGCCTTTAATCGTTTCAAAGTGCTTTATATGCAAGGTGAATTGAACGTGTTGGAAGCATTAGGGTTATAGTGTGTTTGTGTACTCTTGAGTGTTAAGTTTCCATGATTCTGAATGTTGAAGAGGTAGAAATTTGAATTTCCGAAGTTGAGGATGTTGTTTGTGAGTATGGAAAATAATCATGCATAGTATTAAAACACTTATATGTATGTCATTAGACATCTTAGGTCATGCATGCATTCTTGAGCATGACATTAGATTGCATTTACATGCACTTGCATAAGTATCTAGGGTGACATATAGGACTCATGCATACATTGTTTATATCTATAAACGTTTCCCTCTAGAGAATGAAAGTTGTGTTATGTCGATCTTGTAGGGAGAAGGTGTAGGTTTAAAGAAGTGTTTAAAAGATGCCCTTGTTGGCATCGAGCCTAGTGTGCAGTGGGTCAAGTTATTATTCTGGTTAGAAAGTCATTCTTGATAAGGATTGGTTAGTTGGGTTTGGAGCTATGGATGGTTGAACACGGGATGAGTGCCTTGAGTTTGGTGTTGGTGAAGCAGAAGTCTGAGTTTCACAAGGATTATTCAGTGAAAGTTTGGTTTATTTAAGAGGTGTTGTGTTATCGTTGTGTTTAGTGGAAGCAATAATTAGTATTTTCCGTTTGCTATGATTCAGAAAGTATTTAGGTCAAGGGCGTAGCTGATCTAGTGTTTTGTTTTGTAAAGCGTTAGTTGAGTTTTTGGAAAAGAAATAAATATTTTAGAAAAAGAGTTGAGGTTATGAAGGATGCATAGTGTTTTGTGTGGAACTTGAGAGGTTGTTGTTGTGTCGTTTGGCTTAGCTTTTGGATGTTGTGTTCATAAAGAGTAGTGTCAAGTTTTGCTTGGGTATAGTTAGGTTGTGGTGGAGGTTTTGGATGTAATTCCTTGATATCTCTGTATGAAGAAGTTGTTTGATGAGGAACGTTGGGTAGTTTATAACCATTATTGGTCAGACAATCTTTTGTGCTTGTCTTATCGTCAGAAAATGTTGCAAGGGTTTGTATTGTTGAGTTTTCTTTTTACGGTTAGTTTTCTTTTGTGTGGTTGTTTTTTAACATTAAAAGGATGTTAAGGTGAGTGGACAGAATAGTAGTATTAAGTTTGGCTAAGTTAGAGAGGCATAAGTCTGAGCTTGGAATAATCTAAGTGAAATAAAAGTTGGTTGACTGTAGTGTTGTGTTGTTTAAAAGTCTTACCAGTGAGTTGTTGATTAGGAAAAGTTGAGTGAGTAGTACGTTCAGGTTGTTAATTGCACGTAGATGAGTTGGTTATGGTGATCTAGTTTTTAGAGGAGACATTGTCTTTTGGATGAGCACGATGTTGTGTACTGAGACAAAAGGATTAAAAGTGTCTTGTGTTGCATGATTAGTTAAATCTAATTTGCTTAGTGTGACTTAGGTTGCTTAAGGGTTATGTCTTGGTAGGTGTAGGTTTAATAGAGTAAATTAAGAGTGCTATGAAATTAAGAGCAGTGTTGGCTCGAAGGATGTTTCTCTAAGTAATAGAGCTTTAGGTGAGACATTCCATGTTTAAGATGTTCTGAGGTAAGTTATTATCGGATGTTGGTGGAGTTGCGTGAGCGAGCCACAGTGGAAGTTGTGTTGATGGGTTTTAGTTGTGGTATTGGTTGTCTTTTATGTCTATGAGGCACGTGGTTGTGTTGTATGATGGTATAAGTTAGAATGGTTTCTTAGTCAAAGTTTGTGGTAGTATTTTGCTATACATCTGGAAGTAAGAAGTTGTGAAAGGAGTTTGTAAGCGGTTGTTGTTTGATGGACTTATTTTGGATGAGGATGAGTTGAAAGTGAATGTTTTGCTGATAAGTTGAACTTGAGAGTCAGTGTTCTTTGAGAATATTGTTGTCGCCTAAGGTTCTAGAGTAGAGGTGTGTTAACAAATCTCCGTAAGTTTTGTGACGTGGTTTCTTAGCAGTTAAAAGAGAGTGTTTTCTTTGAGAACGGTTGGAGCTGATGAGTAGTATGCTCTAATGCGGTAAGGTTTTTAGACAAATTATGGGCTTCCAATTGAGTTTATGGGTGTTCTCTCGTTAATAGACATGTAACTAGTATGAGTGAGTTATCTAAATCTGGAAAGGTATGTTAAGGTGTTGTGACATGAATCTTTCGGATTTTTGGTGAGGATGTTGTCATTGGTAGAGTTGTGTAATCACTAATTTTATTCGGGGTTTAATCTCGATTTTTCATAATGGGCTTGTAGTTATTATACGAAAAACATATATTGTTATTACGTTATAATTAGAAATTATGATATACTATCATATTATTTGACTTTTTATTTTACTAAAAAAATCAAAAAAAATAAAAAACATTACTATTAATTATGTTACTTTAATTTGTTATTTTGTTTTAAAAATATGTTTTTTTTGTTTTTCACTTCGTCTATTCCTTTTTGTTTACCATTTGTTTTATTATATTGTACTAAATTATTACTACTTTCTTTATTTGGTATATTATTTCATTATTATTATCATTATTATTATTTTATCTTAAATGTTATTATATTGTTATTTCCTTTCCTTTTATTTCATTTAGTTTTTATGTTATATTATGTATTATTCAGTTACTTATTATATTTATTATTTTATTATTATATAATAGTTTATATATTATGTAAATAAACCCAGTTCATTAATAAAACAATAACCCATATTTCTTTTTATTATACAAAAAACCATTAACAAACAATAATTAAGTCAAAGAGATTTGTGCATTGAGATGCATGTGTAAGCATTGTTATGTGGGTAGCATGTAGGACTTGTGTATTTATTTATAAAGCATGTGATTTCAAAGAGATATTTTTATTAGATTTTAATGATGGTATTGTAAGCCATGGTTTGATGATACTTATTAAGTTTTTTTAAAAGTGGCGTTATTAGCCATTAACGTTTTCTTTTATAAAGAGCATGACATGTGTTTTAAATTAATGAAGTCGGCTTATTGTGGGTTGCATTGCAAATTGTTTTTAAATGAGTTTTAAATATGTTTTATTCCCTCACGAAGCTTTATGCTTAACCCTCTCTTTTACCTTGCAATGCAGGATATAGATGTTGAGGCAGCAGGGGCAAGTAAGGATTCCATGTAATCGCCAAGTATGAGCTCAAGTATGTCTTTTTTATAATTTTAGTAGTAGTGAGAGAGCAACGGAGATGGGTTACCATGTTAATATTACTGATATGATGATAAGACTTGTTGTAGTCGTATGCTTATATATATTTGACATTTATCAACATTGTTGTTGCTTAAGATATGGCTTAGTGAACATATGTATTTTTGGTTATTTTGGTTCGATTACTATAATTGATACAGATTTATATTAATGATGTATTATGAGATCCATTATAGGTTAATTTTAAAGTATGATATGCCACGTTTGTTACTGTTGAAGTGTGCTTATAAATTATGTGTTTTGCGTGTGGAATTAGGTGAGTTTGCATCTAGGGATGATGTTCGAAGTGTGGATTACGCCTATAGGGTCTTGTATGCATCTAGAGAACCTAAACTTGTTCGGTTAAATTAGGACTCGCTTCATATCTCTTTTCGCTGCAAATGAACTCAGTCCTTTTATGAACATGTAGGATCTAATTAAAGCATTTAGATAAGATAAAAGAAAAAAAAAATTAGGGTCGTTTATCGAGGCGAGTCTTCGGATTAGCCTCGGTATTCCCCGTGTAGCTTATTCGAGTCGGGTGGCATCTAGACCGGGTCAAAGGGGTTTACATTTATTGGTATCAGAGCTTAAGTTTATGAATCTTTAGGGGTATGTTGTTGTTTAATTGTAATATATTTTGTTGCGCGGTGTTTGCTTAGTATGCTGATATATGTGTATAAGCAAGATGGTTGTTTGAAAATGCTATATTATTGTATGTGATGCACGGTGTTTGCTATAAATGGTTGATTTGTATTGTGACATAGTAACCTAAGATTTTATTTGTCAAGTACAGCGTTTGCAAGCATGAATAAATTTTGATAGGCTTAGATAATCTACTATGTATACGTGATTGTTTGTAAGCATGATGAAATCTTGTTATTCGACTATAAAATTAGTTATATATAAATGTGAACATGTCCGTGAATTGATTGACTAAAGAAATTGAATATTATGTGACATAGACTACTGTTTTGGCCATGTTATAAGGTTATCTTGCATGTAAAATTTGACTGGGTCCTCGATCGTGTTTGAGTGTAAAATGGTTTTGAATAAGTTTAGTCCGAGAATCTGTTGTGCTGATGAGTAGTAAGAGACTACCTCACTAAGAGTGCCTTTAATCGTTTCAAAGTGCTTTATGTGCAAGGTGAATTGAACGTGTTGGAAGCATTAGGGTTAGAGTGTGTTTGTGCCTTTAAGATATGGCTTAGTGAACATATGTATTTTTGGTTATTTTGGTTCGATTACTATAATTGATACAGATTTATATTAATGATGTATTATGAGATCCATTATAGGTTAATTTTAAAGTATGATATACCATGTTTGTTACTGTAGTAGTGTGCTTATAAATTATGTGTTTTGCGTGTGGAATTAGGTGAGTTTGCATCTAGGGATGATGTTCGAAGTGTGGATTACGCCTATAGGATCTTGTATGCATCTAGAGAACCTAAACTTATTCGGTTAAATTAGGACTCGTTTCACATCTCTTTCCGCTCCAAATAAACTCAGTCCTTGCATGAACATGTAGGATCTAATTAAAGCATTTAGATAATAAAAAAGAAAAAAATTAGGTTCGTTTATCGAGGGTAGTCTTCGGATTAGACTCAGTATTCCCCGTGTAGTTTGTTCGATTCGGGTGACATCTAGACCAGGTCGAAGGGGTTTACAATCAAATGGAAAGTACTCATGGATTCGTCAAGTTGTCAGATTTTGGATAAATTGCTTTTGTCAAGCCCAACAACCCAATCTTCTTCAAATCATCTTTGTCGGCCTTCTGTGGTAAATAAAAAACCGTACCACTCCTCTGGTTCGACCTTTTTCATATGCTTGTGTACTCAGCTCTATATTTTTGTATTTGGGAATTGATTGTTCATATGACATCGTGTAGTCCGTAAAAGAGCTTATCGAGAAATTTCTCTCAACCGTTCTCACTTCTAATATGTTGGTAGCGAATGGGTTCGAGGCGACCCTCCTCCTCCTATTGATCCGGAGCCCCTCCAACAAGTGTCCCCTAATGCCAAGATAGACTTTCTCGCGATTCAATTCGAAGGCTTGGCACTCGTACGGATACTAGGTTTGATTCAATGACTACTCACTTCAACACTGGTTTAGATGCATGGACACAAGGCTAACAAGTCTTGAGAATCAAAACCTCTCTATGAGACTTACTCTTGAAGCCCTTCGCGATCAATGACATCTTCACAATGCTTCCACAAGCCATAACGATGACGACGATGGTAGTGATGGCGAAGACGAGTGATCTTTAGCTATCTTTCTACTTTTTATGACTTTTTAGGACTAGTCTATGTTTTTTTAGGATCAAATTGCATTTCATTTTCATATTAAGACATATGCACCTTTGTTATTTCTTTTGCTATGCTTTGACATTAATGTTGGATTTTTTATTAACGATATGGTTTGTTTGAACTTAATTTTCTTGCTTGCTTGTTATTTTATACACTTTATTTTACATTGATTTATATCTAACAAAAAGGCGGAGAAAAGTCTTTAAATTTTTTTTAAAGGTATGCAAAAATTTAGGGGGAGTTTATTTCTCAAAAAAATTATTTTCAACTTAAAAATTTATTTTCGTTTTTGTTATATCAAAAAGGGAGATATTGTAAAACTAAAATTGATTTTGATATAATAAATATGTTTAAGGACTTTTTTTTAAATAAAATTTTAAACCCCTAAGTCAAAAACTAAACTGCAAGTTAAACCAAGAACATCAAAATATTTTTCTAAGTGTTTTTCAGACCAGACGTTTCGATACTATACAAATTGGTATCGATACCCAATTTTATTTCTCGTTGAATGTTCTTGAGATTTTTCAAGTGTTTCGATACACCTAAAACAGAGTTCGAAATGAACTTAATATTTTTACCAAAACCTTGAAGTTTTACTAAGAGTTTCGAAACACGCTCTAATATCTAGATGAATCTGCCAAGATGTGTTTTGAACCATGTATCGAAACCATGCCTTATTTATTTAAAAGAATTTAAGATTAACAAGGTGTTTCGATACCCATTTTGATACCCTTAAAAATTTCCCAACGACTTTCTAAGTTCTAAATATTTTTGACCGTTGGTGATATTTGAGCTTTAAATATTAGTTGACCCACTTCAGTACCCGTTTCGATACCATGGGTCACAGTCTACTCTCTGTATCGATACTTGTTTCGATACAAGCCTAATAAATGCATGACGTCTCTTTCTATTTGTGTACTGTTTTGAAACAGGTATTCAGTGTTTCGATACGAGAGGTGCATTTATGATGGAAAGATGAAACTCCAACGTCTACATTTGTGTTTCTAACAACCCCAACGGTTAAAAATAAGCAAGGAGGTATAAAATAAAGTATTTCAAGCCAGATTAACAATTATTGAACCTCAAGAAAACATCCAAGCATTTTTCAATCCAACTCTAGGCATTTCATTAAAGATCTTGTCTCCTAACTCTTTTATTTCAACTTATTTATTTGTAATTGAGTTTGGGGAGTGTGATTCTGTAATTGAAACAAAATATTCTTTTGAGAGAAACCAATTTCCTATTTCTTATCATTTGTAATCTCTTGTGAGGCTTAGGTCAATTTTGGGTAGAAAATTGACTTGTTGTAAAGGTTAGTCCTTGAACCTAGAAAAAGGTTGAATTCATTAGTGAATTGGTTAAAAAATCCTTTCTGGGAGCTAAGGTAGTAGGTGTAGAGCTTGTTTTAAAGCTTGAACCACTATAAATCTTGTGTCTCCAATTTCTTCATTTTTTCTAATAAATATTTCCAACAAAATTTTAATTGTCAATTCACCCTTTCTTGGCCAAATTCATTGTGTAATCAACTCAACAGAAGAGAATCAAGATTTTTAGGTAAATAATTTATCCTATTTTAGTGATTTTTTAGTTAAATTTTCATGTATTTTTAGATAAAAAATATTATATAAATCTCTTCCCCTTTACTCACTCGTAAATTCACAATACAATTCATACAATTCATATTTTATTTGTAAATTTTTAGTGGAATACAGAAAATGAAGATTTGAAGAAGTTCAGAAGCAAACTTTGTTCTTAGTTATTTTATTTATTTCATTTTTTTATTTTAAATTTAATTGTGAATTCATATTTATTTTGATTTTTTAAAGTTCATGGATCTTTATAAAAAAAACTTTTATATGAACATAGATAAACAATTAAGAGTTTTTTTAAAAATAAGTGTTTGATCTTTGTTTCAAAATAAATGGGTGTGCTGTACTCAAATTTCGTAATTCGACTTAAAAATGTTACATGTAGATGACATCACTATTGAAATTTAAAATTTATTAATAAAAATTTTAAAAAGGGATTATATGTAGGTAGCGTTTTTAAATTGTTGTAGTTTTTTCGTAGGTCTCCAATTATAGGATAGAGTGTTTTATATCCGTAAAATTTCAAGTATTTTGTAATATTTACCTAAAAAATCTAAACTTAATTCATGCATTATGATTTTAGTGTTTTATAATTATTTATATTTAATTTATTAATCGAATAATTAAGACTCATTATAAATATAACTTTTTTAATCTAATTTATTTTTATTTATAATATCAAGACTTGAATTTTGGATATTATTTAAAGATATAGTAGCTAATTTTTACAACGCATTATTTATTTGTATGATTTTAGTGAACTTATTCCATATAATTTATGGGTTCTTAAATCTCAATGTAATAAATTGATATACAGTGTGAAAAATTATATTATGGGTAAATTTCATTACGTGTCCATAGGACCCATTATTAAAAATTATATATCTTATCATTTTTTTCATTTCATATTTTTTTAAATGAATCGAGTGAAGATTCACTTAAGAAAATATAAAATAAAAAAAATGATGAGATAGATGATTTTTAGTGGTTGGTCCATGAATGACCTGGTCGAACTTACTCATGATATAATTTTTCGTATTAGTTTAAGTCATGATATAAATTTCAATTACCTAATAAATTTTAATCTAATAATGATTTGATCATGTAAAAGTTAAATATTTAATTAAAAAATATGATAATTTATTAAATATTTAATCAAAGATGAACTAAAAAAATAAGAGTTTGTGCCTTCAAATTCTTTAGTTTAATAACAATCTAAGTTATAAATATTATGTAAATTAGATCTTGTCCTTGAATTTCAAGCTTAAATGAGTATTAGATAATTTTATTTTTAAATCTAATGTTTTAACCTATTTCAATGTTCAATCCCGTCTTCATTCTTAATAATAACGAATGATAAATAATTGACAAAAACTTGACCATAATATTATTTTTAAATATAATGATATGAGAATATTTTATTTTTTAACTTTTCGCCTTTTAAAAAAATAGCATATTGTGTAAATTATGTTATTCAAATCTAAACTATTTTAAAAAAAATTAATATCATCTTTTATCATTATAACCACGATGTATTTATTTTCATTAGTTTGCACCATTAAATTTAATGATATAAAGGAACAGTTGTTGTTCCTAAAAGTTACGGGTTCGAGTATCAGTGATGCCAAAAGAATGATTGAGCGGTTAATGTCAAATGGTAAAGATTATATTCTAAATCATATATTGTTGGTTAAATAGACTGCAAAACAGGGCATTAGCATTGATAGAAAAGTAAAATAAGCTAACTGAAAGATAAATAGACCGTGTTGTGATATGAAGGTCACTGACTTAGAAACAATTCTCCCCGATGTGTGTACTCGCTACTTTAGGCGGTTGTCCCCCGAAGGTTAGCACGGTCGCTCTAAACAGTGTACACCCAAAATTTGGACTGGACTATGACGGTAGTGGTCGTCTGAACCGGAGTCGAACAAAAAGCTATCAAAAGCTTTTTAAAGAATGCTCTCAACTTCTCTCAAAGAAGCAGAACAAATTCTGAATAGGATGATTAAAAATGAGAGAAAAACATCTTATTTATAGGTTCAAAGCAGGGGCAAATCTATCCGAGAATCAAATAAAATCTGATTTAAAATTTAAATTTAATATCAGATAATATCAAATCAAATCTCGGATAATATCAGATAATATCCATTTAAAATATCGGATAATTCTATTAATATCTATCCAAAAATTGCAGATTTGATAACCGAAAATATCCATTTAAATCTCAGATATTTTGTTATTAAATCTATTCGGTTAAGTATTTAAAATTCAAAGAGAATTTTAAATCAACCGAACTGCTCTCATACAACCTATAAAAACAGAGTGTGAGATTCAAGCATTATACCCACATTCCCCCACTAATGCGAAGGAATCCTCCTAAAAAAATCACAGAGTTTGACCAACATAAGACGAGCACTAGCAAGATTAGTTACTTAAGTACATAGTAAAAGAATCTTGAACAATTACGTAGTGATGATGAGTAATCCTCCTTTTAGATAAGTGAAACTAGTCTTGAACTTTCTAAGATCGGGGTGAACTCATAACACATAACTAATCCTTCATCCACCAAAGTCTGCGATGTGAAGACATGAAGTGTATATTTAGCCATCTTACCTCGAGATTTTAGTAAGTGTACAAGAAAAACAATCCATCGCTTTTCATAGAAGGCGATTAACTCTTCTCACTTACATAGGTTATTTCATTAAGTTTATTTCAATATAAACCATCCAAAATCGGGTTATAAAATAATTAAGAGCTTTGTATAAAGTTCAACCTCACAAGAAAATAAGGTGATTTTCTTCAAGTTCATATTAAATGAACCATCCAAACTCTATGCTAAGGAATTATTAAGAAAAAAACTCAACCTCTTTGTTCGGTAAATTCAATAATGTTCTTCTCAATAGAACAAATAGGATTTATTAAGAGTTTAAAATAAACTCATCCTTCTGAGCGGTAAGTTCAACTAGTCCTTCACAATAGGTCTATGAACTTATTAAGAGTAATTAGTCAACCAAAATCGATAAATTCATCAAGTCTTTCTCACTAAGACCACCCAAAATTTGGGCTATGAATTTATTAAGAGCATTTAAGCTCAACCTGGGTATGTACATGAAATATCATAGAGATTGGATAGATGGACATGTAAACTATGAGTCGTTTCATGGTTTCGTTGACCACATTGAACTTAGAGAACTAATTTGGGTATCCACCATAAATCACTCAACCAATGGGCTTAATACCCATCTCCCTCAACGAATCCAAAATTTGTTTTGTGCTCAATCCTTTGGTAGGAGGATCGGCCAAATTCATCTTTGACTTAACATACTCTAAGACGAGTACTCCGTTATTTATTAGGTATCTCACATATTCGTACCTTATGCGAATGTGTATCTTCTTACCATTGTAAGCTTGATTTAGAGCCACATGTATCGCAAATTACGAATCGCATAATAAAGATATCGAAGGAGTCAGTTTTCCTCATAAGGTATCTCTGCTAAAAGATTCCTTAGCCACTCAGTTTCTTGCTCAGTTAAGTCTAGAGCTATAAACTCTGACTCTATGATGGAACGTGCAATACAAGTTTACTTAGCAGACTTCCACAATATTACAAGTCCACCTAAATTGCGAACATATCCATTCGTAGATCTTACCTCATCACTATTAGAAACCTAGTTGGCGTCACAACATCCTTTCAAAAAACAGGATAGTCAACAAAATTGAGTTTCTAATCCATAATATCCTTAAGGTACTTTAGTAAGCGTCTAAGAGTGGTTCAATGTTCACAATTTAGATTATGAGTATATCTACTTAATCTACTCATGACATAGGCAATATTGGGCCGAGTATAGTTAATTAAGAACAATAGGCTTTCAATAATTTTAGCATATTTAACCTGAAAAACACAGTTTCCTTTATTTTTAACGAGATGAGTGCTAGAGTCAATTCGAGTAGAGATGACATCTCAATTGTCAAACTCTTTAATATTTTTTAGTGAACTCTATGACTACTAGCCTAGCCTTATATCTCTGGATTGACCCATCTGGCATGAGTTTCTTCCTAAAAATTCACTTAATACTGATAGGTTTAAATCCTCTAGGCAAGTCTATCAATTCCCAAGTATGATTAGACATTATTGACTCTAGTTCATCATTAAAACACTTCTCCAAAAACTAGCGTCAATAGATCTCATAGTTTTTTCATAAGTTTTAGGATCATCATCTAACAGGAAACTTGAACTATAAGTTTTGATAAGTTTTGTTAAATCATTTATATCAAAAATAAAGAAAGTAACAAAGTTTGGTCCAAAAGATATTATCTTCGTTTAGGCTCTAACTCAAACTCTAGAGTATATCATACGATATTGTTGGTAGCATACTCAATAAATAATACATCAACGGTTTAGGGACCGATAGTGGACTTTTTAAAGTCAGGCAAACCTAATTTAGCCAGACACCCCCACACTTTTAGGTATTGCAATTTAGGTGCATAACCTTTTCATAGTTCGTATGGGGTTAAATCCAATTTCTTTATGAGGTATTCGGTTTAAGATTTACCAATAGAATGACTTCCCCCAATATATTATCAACTAACTCAGAACTTATCAACAATGAATTTATCATCTCTTTTAAAGTTTTATTTTTCCTCTCGACTATGTCGTTTTGTTGAGGAAAGTAAGAGGTAGAAGTTTCATGAACTATGTCATTCGTCTCATATACCTTTTTAAGAAATTTAGATCCAATCTTACCACCTCTATCGGACCTAACATTTTTCATCTTTTTCATAAAGAGAATTTTTATGGAGATTTTTGCACACTCCTAAGATAGAAAAATCTTTTCTTCCTTCTTAATACTCTGAAGAAAAGAGCTCAAAGAAATTTAATGGCTACAAACATCTTTTAGTAGAATTAATGTCTATCATTTTCTCTTTATTTTAGACAAGGTTCTTTCCTTAAAAGATCACTAAAAATATTCATCTACTATGACTAAAAGAAAGATATCTTAAAAATTATTAAGATTATTATTTTAACTTCTGCATTAAGTATAGAATATTTATTTAGTCATGGTATTTTATAAATTGGAATAGTGAGCATAGTAATGCACCAGGTAGGTTTAGAAAAAGAGGTGGTGCATAAAGCACACTTAAATACCAAGTCTAACCAATCCTAGACATGCATTATTTAGGTCTTTTAAAAGTTATGCTTAATATATATATTCTCCACAAAAAAAAATTATTAAGCATACTCAAGATAAGCTTTCTACTTAAAAAAGTCATCTAACCTTCTTCTATAACCTAGTCTAAAATATACTCACTAAGCTTACAGACTAGGTAAAGGCTTAAAAAAATTCATGTATTATAAATCATAAATTAAATAATTTGACCTTATAAGTAGAAACATAATTCATGTAGGCCTTGTCCATTTTGATCATGTCTGCATCTTCAATCCTTGTATCATGATCCCAAAATTCATCATGACCAATATTTCTATTTTGAATCTACAAAATTCAATTAAAAATTATGTATGGTTAGTCACAAAAATAATTTACTAAAAGTAATAAAAATAATTCACTGATAGTAGTAAAAGATCCTTATCTTTAGGATTTTGGTTCTTATCTTCAACTTCACCACCACCTTAGATTATTGACCCGTCAAGTGCGTCAAGCTTGAACAAACTCAAAACCAGCTTGACAATAATATCATTTTTGCAGTCGAATTATTTCTAAATTGTTGGCAGGAAAGTAAAATAAACTAACTGAAAGATAAATGGACCCTGTCGTGGTATGAAGGCCACTGCCTTAGAAACAATTCGCCCCGATATGTGTACTCGCTACTTTAGGAGTTTGTCCCCAAAGGTTAGCACGGTTGCTCCAAACCGTGTACACCCAAAGTTTGGAGCAGACTATGACGATAGTGATCGTCTGAATTGGAATCGAACAAAAAGCTATCAAAAGCTTTTTAAAGAATGCTCTCAATTTCTCTCAAAGAAGCAGAATGAATTTTGAATGAGATGATTAAAAATGAGAGAAAAGTATCTTATTTATAGGTTGAAAGCAGGGACAAATTTGTCCGAGAATCAAATAAAATATGATTTAAAATTTAAATTTAATATCAGATAATATCAAATCAAATCTCGGATAATATCAAATAATATTCATTTAAAATCTCAGATAATTATGTTAATATCTATCCAAAAATAGTAGATATGATAACCGAAAATATCCATTTAAATCTCGGATATTTTGTTATTAAATCTATTCGGTTAAATATTTAAAATTCAAAGAGAATTTTAAATCAATCGAACTACTCCCATACCGCCTATAAAAACAAAGTGTGAGATTCAAGCATTATATCCATATATACACTACTGTAATCACTATTAGTTAATTTAAAAAAATGATGATACTTGTACGATTATAAATAACTAATAATACACACGTATATATATAGTAATATAAAAAACCCGTTTTTCTTTAAAACGATTATTTTTTATAACCGTTGTAAAATTATTATTACTATTATTAATTGGCGATGATTATTTATGATAACGACAATCAAACTTAATGCTAATAGTTAATCATCGATGTTTATAATTTTTTTAAAAATTTTAATAAAAAAAATTATGCTTTTATGTATGGTATGCGTTTTCTCACTTTTGTAGAACATTTTTTATTAGTTGTTTTAGTTTGTTTTATCATTGTTTGATATGACTTTAACATACCTTAATAATTATTTAATGTTCGTATATGATTTTTCACAGTACAAGATTTCTGATTTCATTCTGTAGATAATCGTAGGAAAAATCAATCCCCACTCGTTTGATTATTTATTAGTTAACGTAATCATGACAGTGTAACGAAACAATTTGTGTGATAGTTTGGTTCGTTCATCGCTCATTTTTTATCTCGATCACTAAGTAGCTTATTTAGATAAAGATAATAAAATTTGTGAAAAAATTTTAGTTTTTATGATACGTTAATTTTCGTAAAAATATTTAGTTTTTTTACATCTTTGTATTAATTTTTTAGTGGACTATTATTTTATCTTTTAAAGTGTTATATATATAATTTTTATATTGTTTAATAAAATCAGATATTATTGTTAAAAAATAAACCACCAATAAAAGTTCTATACGAGTACAAAATGCGGCATCATAAACGCGTCATTAATAACTATATAAGCTAATTGTAGTTAACCGGGTAGCCACTTGGTCATGACTAGGTGTGATAATGAGCCTGATTGGCTCGTGAGTTATTCGAATTTGGCTTGATCAAAATTCGGTCAACGTTCGATTTAGGTTTAGGTTTGGGATTTAAACGAGTCGAGTCGAAATTACCCAAGCCCAGCTCGAAAAACTCGTGAACAGGCTCAAAATAATTACATATAAACATATATATATAAATTAAAAATAATTTATTTAGCAAAGAAAAATAATAAAATAATTAAAAGTAAATCCATTAAAAATAAATTAAATAAAATAAATTAAATATTATCAATTAAAATAAATTTACAAAATTATAAATAATAAATAAAAAATAAACTAAAAATAAATAAATAATAAAAATAATATAGAAAATTGTTCATTTCAAGCCAAGCCGAGTCAAGTCGGGCCTGACAAGCTTTGAACCCGAGCCGAGCTCAATAATATTATTTTCGAACCGAGCTTGAGCCTAAAATTTCGAACTCGACGAACCTCGAGTCAAACTAAATCCAGATATACATATTTCCAAGTCGAGTCAAGACTAATTATCACCCCTAGTCATGATATCTTTCTTCAAATTGGACTGTTTTTTTTTTCATAAAAAAAATACAAAGATTGATTATAACTTACAAAAGAAAAGTAAAAAAAAGGAAATGAAACGGACCCTCAAGCAAAGTTGGGCACTGCCTCCTAGGATTAACAATCTCGGACTAATCAAAAGTAGGGCAATTAACTTTTAAATATATAATTTGCTAATTTAATCTTTAGTTAAAAGCTTGATCTTAGGGGAAACAAATGTTAATAACAAAAATGTAAGGACTAGTCTAAAATTTAATGTAAATTTAAATTAAAGTGATGTTTATTGTTAATAAGGGTGCTCATATTAAGTAAATTATATCATCTAATCATTAATAACAATAATTAAATCGCTAGTTATATAATAAAAATATTAATTATTTAATAATTTAAAAGTGATTACAAGATAATATTTGTTCGTATATATTTTTAATTATTTGACATGTACATACTTATAGAAAAAACGATTGGATTTTAATCTCTTAAAATAAACATTATCCAGTTTTTTATTAAATCGCTCGTTAGATTCATATATTAAATTATCTTAAAAATACATAATTAAGTAAACAAATTTTAATTACATTCATTTCAAGAATATATTTTTAAGTAAGTTTTAAGGAAAAAGTGGTCAATTTTATTTTTACTTTTAAGGAAATATCTTTTCATATTCAAATTTATTCTCATGGGATCAACCATACAATACACCATAAAAGTATATGTTTACCAAAAGGAAGAGTACCTAAGACAAGTTATTCATCAGTATTCATATGATTTATAAACAATATAAAACCACCTCACAATTATTCATATGATCTATAATATGCATAAGAATAGGTACAAGTCAAAATATTTTTTAGGTCAGACACAAGTTATAAGAATTTTAAAATTTCGTGGGCACAAATTATAAAAAATTAAAAATTAAGGATTAATTCATAAAAAATTTAAAATTCAAAATCAAATGTGTGAACTTTAAAAAATTCATGGTGGGCACGAGCCCACCCTCCTTTCCGTATAAATACGTCGATGATAAGAATCGCTACTAAAATTATGCATATTATACATATTTATATAAAGTTATTTGTTATAATCTTATGTAATTATAAATTAATATCCTTTTATATTTTTTAATATTTTACTAATACACATAATTTGTAGATAAATAAGGGTTATAAATATAATAACGGCTAAAATTGAGGAATTTAATTAATCATTTATCTTTTTTTTAAAATCTTTATACATGTTTCACCTTAAAATATAGATTAGGATTTAAAATTTAAGGAATTAAAGTATGATATTTTTTAGGGTATAAAATTAGGGTTAGAACTTAAAATTTAATTTTTCTTTTTTTTTTTCCGAAGTTTAGACTAGGTTACGTGCATGGTTATTTGGTTTTATCAAATATATTAGATTGAATCTATATGTTTTTGTTCGAGAAGCTAATATTTTTCATGCCCACGAAGTACACTACACTTAAGAACAAAAACCATTGGACTTTCTTACAAGATTTAATCATATACATTGCCTTAGAACAACCAACCATACAAGATCACAAGGACACGACCAGCTTATTGATGTTTCATGAACACATCATAAGACAGGGTTTCTTGGTGTTGACCTTGGAAGCAAGAATCCGGCAATGGCAGTAGTTGGGATTGATGCACTGCTGCAGCAGAGTTCAACGACGAGTAAACCTCCCCTTCGACCGGAAAAGATCCTGGAACAAAGAGGGACGAGTACCCGTCTTCGACGAATTCGATCATGGCCTGATGAAGCCATATCTGAGCCTTGAGGAATTTGACATACTGGATAGCCTCATCCAGCATCGAGACAGTGTCCATCTTCGTCCCACCAGGAACCATGCTCTGCAGGATCTTAAACCGGTCGCTGATACGGTGCCTCCTTTCTCTAGCCGCCACACTCTGCGGATCGGTAGACAGCTTAACACCGCCTTTTCCCTTTTTCCCAACCTTAACTTTCTTCTCTTTGCTGCCATTGCTGCTGGTTGTCACGGAATAAGAAGAAGAAGAAGAGCCATTAATAAACGATGAGCTGAAGTTTGTAGCAGAAGGAAAGTACTCCATCAGGCATCAGCAAAACTATACCGGCACCACTTGTAGCTCAATCGGTCATGTCTATACATATAAATAGAGCGAATGAGAAGTGAATTACATTAAATAATGCAGGTGGTTTGAAAAAAATATGTGAAAAATGTCGTCATATGGGTCAGCCAGGCGCAGGATACGGGTGTTTATTTACCCCATGGGGGCCTAGGCCAGCATGGAAAGCCACCTACGCGAAAGGTATTTGCTTTGCCTTTGCCTAGCTTCTTACTACCTTTGTTTGTTTGTTAGACTTTACTAGATACCTGATCCAACTAGCTAGGCCTAGCCGCCTAGAACCCCTCTCAGATATATTAAGCCTAGCGAAGTCTTGGATTTGCATTAGGTTTGAAGGTCAGGCACTCAGCAGGCGGTGGACAAGGTGCCGAAGGTGGTCCGGGGAGGGTTCTTGTCTGATATCGAAATGGATGTATCATGGTCGCAGATGTGCCTAAAATCTAAATCGTACGAAGTATGTCTTTTTCCTAAGGTTACACACTGTTTGCTGAAAGAAAACAACTGTTGATGTTTTTCTTTCTTTCTTTTCCCCTCGATTTCTCGCTCGTCGCTTTTAGTAGAAAAGAAAGGTAGTGGCCAGTCATATCAAGCTCAGCTCTTCTTTTAAAGGGAATTTTCGAGGAAAGTTGTTTGAAGGCCAGTAACCATGACCTTCCATGGAAACCAGATGGCAGAAGGTCTGGTTTGGGAGATACAGTTCGAATAGAATCATTGGTCTATATATACAGTACTTGTATATATTGTATGTTGCTATAATCACTAAATGAAATGATACAACAAGAATAAGGCTAAGGGCCTTAAATATTCTTGGAGGAAGAGCTCGAAAAGGGAAAAGG
This sequence comes from Abelmoschus esculentus, assembly GCA_035048815.1. Lineage (NCBI taxonomy): Eukaryota > Viridiplantae > Streptophyta > Magnoliopsida > Malvales > Malvaceae > Abelmoschus > Abelmoschus esculentus. The sequence goes on from JAUCBN010000033.1 coordinate 10,542,432, forward strand.
AAAGAAACAAAATTCACCCTTTTATCACTTGTTAGACATCATGGTGGAGACGTCATGTTAAACTACATGACTTTGACATAAAAATTAGTGCGACAAGAGTTGAGCAAACTAGTTGATAGGGGAGTCAAGATACTACTGTTTCCTGCTACTATCAAATTTTCAGGATAAATGATACATGGGGGTGAAATTGGTATATTTTTTTTTGTGTTTTTATTTGTGTTTTCGTTTTAAATTAAAATGTTTAATGTTTAGTGTTTAAGGTTAAGGTTTATGGTTATGGTTTAGAGAATTAGGGATAGAACGTATTTTTAGAGTGTATGATTTAGGGTTTAAGATATAAAAAATAAGAGTTAGGGTTCAAAATTTAATTTTTTAAAAAAATTTCAAAGGATACATGATACAGAGTCAAATGATTTTTACTTTGAGACATTAGTTGTTTTAAGAATTTTAAGGGTGGTTTCAAAATAATCCAACCAAATATTTTAATTTAATTAGTATATAGAGATCTCAAAGTGATATTTGAAGATGTAGATCATTTTCTATAGTACCACACAAAAAACGCTACCTACACATGACTTTTTTTTCTTCTCTCAAACGCCACTTGCACATGACATTTTTTTTATAATTTGAATGGCCTAAAATATTAAACACAAAAAACGCCATGTGAAGGTGATGTTTTTTGTGTGGTAAAAACACTTAAATCTCTAAATATCACTTAGAAATCTTTATATACCAAATTAGAATATTTAATCAGATAATTCTATAAATTTTATCAATTTTAATACTGTGAATACAGAAATTTGGATTAGATAATCGTTCTATTATAGATATTTTTAATAATTGATTTTATTAATAGATTTATAAATTTTAGAAAACTAGATTATATCTCAAATTCTTTAAATAGTAATTACATAATTTAATTCTATTTATTTTTTAATATATAAAGATCAATAGAATCAATAAAAAGAAATAGACAAGTTCTATTCTTGACTGCGACACCAATTTCAACAAGGATCACATCATTAGTATTTCCAAATGGTGTGGACATTTATATTTGAAAACTATTTTTTACTATTGATATTCGTGTAACAGACTAAATTTGGGATTTATGGGTTAATTAAACTCGAATCATAAATCCTGAGTTAAAGTTAAGAGTTTGGGGCTTTGAGGGTTTTAGTGGCTTGTATATAGTTCTTGGATTTGAGTTTTTGGTTTGAAGATGAATTAGGAGGAGGATGGGAGGTTAGTGAGGTAATTTTCTTCGATAACTCTTTTATTTAAAGTAAGTATTGATACTAAAATTTAAGTACGGATATTAACAAATTTAAAACTATATTTATGGATGGAATTAAAGTCTATAATAACTTTAATCATCCCTCAACATCTAGTAAGAGTCAATAACTCCTTATTTCACCACAATGTCTTCTACTTTTAATAGTTCATGAATTAGTGAAAGTTGATAACTCTTTATTCCGGGTAGAGACTAAAAGTCTTGAGCGAGCGATCCGGCAGAACAACTTAAAAGATAAAAAAATTTTGTTAATTTTTCATGCTCGTTCCAAGCTTGAAATACCATTGTACAAATAAAATCCCCACCGTTATATGATTTTTCATATAGATAGATATAAGATCTAAGAAGTAATTACTTAGAAGTACATTTTGTACAACAAACTTTCCTATATGATAGAAAAAGATCACATGATCCTGAACTGATCTTACCTGAGATTACAAATCTCAAGTTTGTCTATAAAGAGCAGATCTAATTGTATTAGTGTCTATAATTGATTTCTTCTGTGTAATACTAATCGATAGACTTCATTGGTAAGTGTTATAAGATCTTGTGCACTAGAACCCACGGTTATAAATCGGAATCCATTAGTATGAAACTTTTTTCCCAAGTAAAATTAGTATATCAAAGAGTAAAAAATGTTTTGTTGTTGTGAAATAAGAATCTTTCGTATCTTAATATATATAATTTATTTGAAATTATTAAAACATGATTTATTTTTTAAAGAATATGAATCGAAGTAGTAAAAAGAATATTTTTAATAAAATATCTTTCATAATCCTTAGAGAGATATACCGAAGGATAAGAAGACTATTGATCCGACCTTACCTATATTCATAATTAAACTTCAAACTATCGTAGCTACCTGGTAAACCAAGACAGACAAAAGCCAAGCAAAAGCACATGTGAGTTCCCGGTTTTCCCGTTGTGGGTGGTTAGACTTAGAACCCTAATTATTCTTACTTGTTGGATTCAACAAAACCCAGCTTTTCCACATGTCTTCTCCTATCTAGTCAAAACACACACATCACATCAGTCACAAGTATTTGTCTTCAGATTTATCTGATTGTGATGATGAATTTCAGACAAATTTGAAAACATTAAATTAATGATGTCGTGTGTAAAAGCTGTTGACTATACTGGTTAACCAAAGCCATATCAAAAGAAGATAAACCCATGAGACATTTGTACAGTGGGTTGGGACAGAAGCTGGTAAGCTTTGGATTTGGTATTTGATTGAGAGAAAAAGTTTGAGGTTTGATTAGAAAACATCTGGGTTCATAATGATGTCTGTGTCGGAATTAGATTCACTGCTTTTCTTATGTTACCGAGAGAGATACGATTTTAACTTGGTAGGGTGGGAACTGGGTTGACTGTTGTTTCAGGAGGGTAGAAAAGAGGGAAACGTTTAAGAAAAACGTGACCAACTGGACTTATAATATAATATCTTAATTTGAAAATAATTTATTTAAAAATAATAATAATAATTATTTTTTAGTTTTTATAATTAAAATTTAGAGAATTAAGAGTAAAATAAATTTATTAAAATTTAAAATTTTATATTTAAAATTGATTTTTTTTAGTTTGGAAAATGAATATCAAAAAGGTTGAAACATGCGTACCCCCATTTCCTTTTCTTTTTACTTATATCAAACTATGATTATAATCTTTTATTATGCTTAAATAATATCAATCATTTTTATTTTAATTTCATATAATTTGTTGATGACAAATTTTGGAAGCACGTACTTTATTGAGTTAAAAGTAGTTTTTAATGTGTGTTAATTTTTCAAAAGAAAATTATTATTTAATATATCGGTCGATTAGATATGTTTTGTTTCTATTTTTTATTTTTAATAAGGTACACATTTTGTGCATACAAGTATTCGAACACGAATTTTTAAGATAACATCTTTAATATCTTGGACCTTCACTGATCAGCTTAAAGGTTTATTCTCGCATTTTGCTTAAAAAACTAGTACTTCTTATTCTACCTTCACCTTAATTCCCACACTTGTCCCATGAACTTGATAGATATTTAAGCATCTATATTATAAATAAGTATCTAAAATATATTAACTTTACATTTAAGCACCTAAAATAATTTTTAATCAAAATAAGTAATTAAAGTATACTTTTTTTCTATTATATTAAGCGTTTAAAATATACTTTATGGTTAAAATAAGTACTTAAAGTATTTTTTTTATCAAAATAGATATTTAAAGCGTGTATATATATATATATATATTATCTAGGTTTCTAAAGGTTTTCATGTGACATTGATTCTGTAACCCCTCGACCCAGTCTAGACGCCACCCAACTCGAACGAGTTACACGGGGAATACCGAGGCTAATCCGAAGATTCCCCCCGATAAACAACCTTAAAAATTAAATTTTCCTTTTATCTTTTCTAAATGTTTTAATTAGATCCTACATGTTCATGCATCACTTTTAAAAACCGGTAAAACCACTTTTATCTTATTTTTCAAAACAAAACTATGGGAACATCGAATGCATATAAAATCTCTTTAAAAATAGTCTCATGAGCATTTATATACATGCATAATCACATATACACAACACAATAAGAGCATGACAAATAATATTGTAAAATACGACATAATATGTGAACCTTTAAGAAAGCAATACTTAAAACTTACTTCCGAGTATAGAGAGGTTTTTCACACCTTCCCTATACCCCAAAGAATTGAAAACACATTTAAAAGCATGCCAAATTGGTAGCCCTCATAATCCACTCACCGATAACAGATACTTGCTCGCCAAACCACCAAAACGAATCGGAACGCCTTCAAACGCGATCGCCTAACTCTTGTCCTGTTTCAAGCATCAAAACCAAGGGGTTTAATGCTTCTAAACTCAAAAAAGAAACCAAAAAGTCGGATCCCTACACAACAACCCTTAAAACCTATTAAAACTTAAACCGAAAACTTGTCGGAACACACCAAACTTCACTTAAGCCTATAGTCCGGGATTAGGGATATTAAAAACACTTTATAAACATCCTAACACATTAAAAATAATTCATTTAAGACCCAAAAAACAATGGGTAAAAACCCTTGAACGAAAATTGAGATTTTTAGCCGAAAAACCGATTTTTATGAAATTAAAGGATTAAAACAATTTCTCAAAGTCAAGAACTTGGGAATTTCAGTAAAGAACTTTATTGTTGTAGAGGATTGAAAAAATCTCACCTCCAAAATTGATCCAATTACTTTTCGGGTTTTAAAACGAGAAAACGATGAGAAAACAAGAAAATTTGAAGGAGAAAAGTTAAGGTAATTATTATAAACGATTTTTATTGAAAAGGGATGAGTTGTTACCTTGAAAAGTTGATGAACGGCTGCCTCCAATGAGGGAAAAAAAATTAGAAAAATAGGTTATGTTTAGGTTAATTAAAAAGGGTTTTAAGAGTTTAAAATTGAGTTTAATTAAGTTATTTAATTTAAAATAGATTTTAGGTTTAATTAATTAATATTTAAAAAGCCTAGACCAAATAGGATTAGAATTGGATCAAAGCCCCTTAAAAATTCAAAGTTTTGACTTGTTTCATAAAATTATCCCTAAATATTCAATTTTTATAAAACGGTCACTAATTTCAAAATCTTAGGGTTTTAAGGATCGATTTTCAAAATTGATTTGACCAAAGTCTAATATATATTATTTAAGGATTTTAAAATATTTTTCCTCAATTTATTTTGATAGAAAGCTAATTTTTAGGTATTTAATCCCGAACTAGGCTAAACCGACTAAATCGGCTCACTAACTTCTAAGCCTAAACTTGGAGCGTTACAACTCTCCCCCACTTAAGAAATTTCGTCCTCGAAATTTTCACCGTGGGAAGAGGTAAGAAGACTGTTCTTCATAATTTCCTTTCACTCCTACATGACTTTCCAAACACCAAGATATCACTTACACACTCTGACCCACACGAGGATCTTAAAAAAAGGGACCTTTGCTACCCAAAATCAAAATCTCAACATACATCTCATAAATAAAAGATTCAGTCTCATCTTTACACCACCCATCATCACAACTTGCAACGATTCATAAAATGACACTCCTTGCATCATCAAGCCAAAAGAAAAACCATTTTCCTTTTCCTAACGGCCTAACTCTCCTTACTCAAGGTTGACAACCAACTCTCGACAAACTACAAAAACTTCCCACTTCCACTAATAAGCTTAAATTTCTCAAATGTATTAAAAAATACAAGGCAACAATCAAAACTTTTCACCGAGTCTCGCTTACCACAACAACATATAACAACTTCCACCAACATAAACCTTAAACAACACCACTCAATCACAAAACTTCTAAACACGATTATAAGAAACTCTATCAATGACAACATCCTTACCAAGAACCCAAAAGATTCATGTTGAAACACCTTAACATACCTTTCCAGACTGGATAACTCACTTATACCGGTTACATGTCTATTAATGAGAGAACACTCATAAACTCAATTGGAAACCCATTATCTGTCTCAAAACCTTACCACATTAAGGTATACTGCTCATCAGCTCCAACCATTCTCAAAGAAAACACTCTCTTTTAACTGCTAAGAAACCACGTCACAGAATTTACGAAGATTTGTTCACACACCTCTACTCTAATACTTACGAAGACAACAATATTCTCAAAGAATACTGGCCCTCAAACTCAATTTACTAACCAAACAAACATTCACTTTCAACTCATCCTCATCTAAAATAAGTCCATCAAACATCAACTGCTTTCAAACTCCTTTCACAGCTTCTTACTTCCAGATACAAAGAAAAAAACTACCACAACTTTGATTACGATATCATTCTAACTTATAGTATCATACAACACAACCACGTGCCACGTAGACATAAAAGACAACCAACACCACAGCTAAAACCCATCAACACAACCTCAACTGTTCCCTGCACAAGCGGCTCCACCAAACATCCAATAGAAACTTACCTCGAAACATCTCAACAATGAAAAGTATCACCCACAACTTTTTCACTAGACCAACACCCTTCGATAAACTTAACTAGGCCAACATTGTTCTTGATTTCATAACACTCTTAAACTAATCCACTACAACCCATAATTATAATCCACACAACTTTTCCCAAATAACAACTCACTAACGGAACCATCATACAACCTGATACTATGATCAACCAACTCTTATCTCACTTAGATTTTTTTCCAAGCCCAAACTTCTGCCTCTTTAACCTTTCCAAACTTAATGCTACTCCTCCATCCATTCACCTTAACATCCTTCTTAACGTTAAGCAACAACAACACATGTGAAAACCAACCATAAACAGAAAACTCAACAAACACAGACTCTCGTAACACCTTGTGACGATAAAACAAGCCCAAAAGATTGGTTGACCAATAAAGGTTACAAACTACCCAACATTCCTCATCACACAACTTCTTCATGCATAGATATCCTAGGATTACATCCAAAACCTCCATAACAACCTGATCAAACCCAAGCAAAACCCGACACAACTCCTTATGAACATAACATGCAAAAGCTAAGCCAAATGATACAACCACCACCTCTCAAGGTCTACACAAATTCGTTATGCATCTATCATCACCTCAACTTTTTTTTAAATATTTTCCTTTCCTTTCAAAAAAAACCCAACCGTTGCTTTCCAACACAAACTCTAGATCGGTAACACCCTTAACCTAACAACTTTATGAACCGTACCAAACAAAAGATATCTAGCAGTACTCCCATCAAACATGAAGATAACACAACTGATGAGTGCCTAAAAGGCAGTTATTTACTATCCTTCTCATGGTACTTTATGCATCTATTATACACCAACTTGAGCTGAAATATGGACTCTTTGCACAATATTGGATATTCCGTTATTACTACTTACACAGTCGAAATTTATAGAGAATGCAGATATTATTACATATTTTGTACATGCAGGAATATCCAGGGCTGAAGCAGCGGTGAAGCAGTGTTGAGGTCGAGGCAAGAACAAGGTCGCGGCAGCATCCAAAGTGGAAACATCAACATTGTAGGCGAATGAACGATAAAAATATAGAGAATATTCTAGAAGATGCAGCGCACCAATTGGACCAGGCTAGTGCACTAAAAGCCCAAGTCAAAGACCGAACGGGAAAAGCTTTCTAGAAGGCTACAAACTTGGAAACATCAGATTTCTTGAAGAAGACTTGTTCCTTACTCCAACTTAGAGTCTATTTATGAAAGGTTTACCCTAGGTTAAGACTATATATAGCCTAGCCGGCCACATTATTAAGGGGGCCGATTTTAGAGAAACCCTTCCCCTAAGATTTGTACCTATTGATATTATGTTCTAATTCTCTTAGGGATAGGTGAAGGTTGTAGATATTAGTGAGAGGAGATTGTTTCTTGTTTCTTTGTTCTAATGTAATAATAATATCAAGGTTTGCTTATCCTAGTGTCATTCCTTGTTCTTGCATTCAAGCTCGAGAGAGAAGTTTGTAAGTAATCCATTTATCTAGCATCGAGAGAGTTAGATTCACGAAAGGGATAAGTACGGTGTTGACAACACTAACTCGGTCTAGAGATAAGTTAAGAGTTTCAGAAGTTAAAAGAAGTGTTGGATTGGTTGGTGATTACCGTTGATTTACGCCGAGAGTTATCGTCAAAGAATAGTCATCAACAACGCTCTGACTTAGAGATAAGCGGAGTCAACTACGGACATTTTGCTGAACTTTGATGCATCTGCCCAAGAGCAAGAGATTGCCGCGGCAGAGAACACTGACGCTACCGAGGTTGTATCTGCAGTACTACCGAAACAGTATTGTGTAATTGCATTGGACAAGAAGAAGATCAATCGAATCCACTAATTGACGCAGCTGGATCCTACCCACTTTCTCTATATCGTTCTCAATCTTTTATTTTATGTTTTGTTATTTAGTTAGTTAAACAAATCCACTTATCTGTGTTTTTACTTTATCTTTCAGGAGCAAGGGAACAAGGGGAGACATATTAAGTATACCAATCCTTGTGAAGACGTTACACGATATACTTATCACTTTATTACTTGCGACGTATACACTACACAGTTGCGCTATTATTACACGCATCAAGTTTTTGGCATCGTTGCCGGGGATTGGCAACTAAATTTTTGTTTTCTTTATTTTCTTGCTCTTTAACCATTCTTTATTTAACTTTAATTCTAATTATTTATTTATTTTTATTAACTTTGACTTATCTGGTGTATGACCAGGGCAAACCCGAGTGGTCCATTGTACGAATTGGATGCTGAAATTGAACGCGCATGAAACCATCTAAGGCACAACTTGTTTCAAGTCATGGATGATCCACCAAGAGGACAAATTCCACATGTTGATCATAATGTACTGCCACCAGCAATGCTGCAGCAGCCACTGCCGCGACCATTGTCAAGGCAGCTCACTGTTAAAGACTTTCTGGTGGAAGACCTAAACGGACTAAACCCTGGCGCAGTCACCCCGAAAATTGAAGCAAAACACTTTGAGCTCAAACTAGTGATGTTTAACATGTTGAACACAATTGGACAGTTTAGTGGGTCTGCTACTGAAGATGTAAGACAACATCTTAAATCTTTCATGGAAGTGTGCAATTCTTTCAAAATCCAAGGAGTCCATGATGATATTTTAAGATTAAAGTTGTTCCCCTATTCACTGAGGGATAGGGCGAAAACTTGGTTAAATGGCATCCCAGTAGGATCCATAGGATCATGGGATGAACTCTGTCGAGAATTCATTACGAGGTTCAACCCGATAAATCTCTATGATCGCATCCGTAATGAAATCACATCATTTCGGTAGGATGATGATGAACCAATGTATGAGGCATGGGAACGCTACAGAGAATTGTTAAACAAATGCCCACTACATGGTTTTCCCTTGTGGACGTAAGTCTCCATGTTCTATAATGCTACCAATGCCTCCACAAGGATAATGCTAGATGCTTCTGCAAATGGGACACTTTTGGATAGAGCACCCGCAGAGGCCATTGAGATTCTAAACAAACTCGCAAGGAGCGACTTTCAATTTCCTATATCGAGGCGAGGAGGAATAAGACGCCATGCCACGGCCCATGAATTAGACACAACCAGTTCGATGGCAGCACAATTGGCTTCTCTGACCAAGATGGTTCAGAATATGCAAGCCAAGCAAAATATACATGAAGTTAAGGCAGTCAACTCATATGATTACAGGCAAGATGAGGAAACCAACCTATATGTTGGAAATTATAATAGGAACAATCATATGATGTCCAACAATTAAAACCCATCCTGGAAAAGGCATCCAAACTTTTCATGGAGTAACCCAACAATGCCTTAAATTCAATCAACCAAGCCCCTAGATTCTAGAACCAAAGTCAGAACCTACCACAGCAGCACGTACAGCAGTCCATGCCACAGCAGAAGATACAACAACAACAGTCTCTGAACGCACTGGCAGATTCTCTTACGGCATTCATATCAAAGACTGATTCATACATGGCCGAGAATAGCCGCTTCATGAAGCGTACTAATGACTTCATGAATCGAACTGAGATGAGACTGCAGAACCAGGAGGCTGCAATCAATTCTTTAGAAACCCAAGTTGGTCAATTTTCCCAACGACAAAACACTCGACCACTAGGGGGTTTACCTAGCAATACTGAGGTTGCTAAGGTGTTAGGCCACGAGCAATGCAAGGTAATTACGACAAGAAGTAGCCTACAATTAAAAGATAAAGAAAGGCCCTTAACCGATAGAGTCCAACCAAAAAAGCAACATCACGAGGACTCAGAAGCTGAGCAGGACCCTAACGAAAGCACTGCCCCGACAGCAAAACCAGCAGTACCTGAAAATCCTGCCGAGGCAGCTACAGATAAGTTCACCCTAGGTATTAAACTCAATATCTAAGGAAACCTAGAGGACATAAGACCACCACCTCCTTTCCTGCAGAGGTTAAAAAGCACAAATAGGATCACCAATTTCGAAAATTCTTAGACATCTTAAAGAAAGTCCATATCAACTTGCCATTAGTTGAGGCTATTAAACAAATGCCCAACTATGTCAAGTTCTTAAACCGAATTATTTACTACCCTTCTCATTGTACTTTAAACATCTAATATACACTAACTTAAACCGAATTATGAACTCTTTGCTCAAATATTGGATATTTCGTTATCATCACTTACAAAGTCAATATTTATAGAGAATGCAAATATTATTACATATTCTGTACATGCAGGAATATCTAGAGCCGAAGCGACAGAGAAGCAGTGTTGCGGCCAAGGCAAAAGACATGGCCGCGGCAGAATCCAGTGTGGCAACGACAACAATGGAGGCGCATGGAAAGATAAAACTATATAGAACATTCTGGAAGATACAACGCATCAATTGGACCAGGCTAGCGCGCTAAAAGCCCAAGTCAAAGACCAGGCGGGAAAACCCTTCTAGAAGGCGGCAAACTTGAAAATATCAGATTCTTTGAAGAAGACTTGTTCCCTACTCCAAGTTGAAGTCTATTTAGGAAAGGTTTACCCTAGGTTAAGACTATAAATACCCTAGCCGACTATATTGTTTAGAGGGCCAATTTAGAGAGAACCGATTTAAAGAGAGAAAACCTTAGAGATGATTTTTAGAGAAACCCTTCCTCCCTAAGAATTGTATTTAACGATAATATGTTCTAAACTTCTTAGGGATAGGTGAAGGTTATCGATATTAGTGAGAGGAGATTGATTCTTGTATCTTTATTCTTATGCAATAATAAATCAAAGTTTGCTTATCCTATAACTATTCTTTGTTCTTGTACTCAATCCCGAGAGGGAAGTTTACAAGTAATTTATTTATCTAGCATCGAGAGGTGTAGATTCACGAAAGGTATAAGTGCGGTGTTGTAGACACTAACTCTGCCTATACTGTTGTGGAGGCATTAAGAGATAGGTTAAGAGTTTCAGCAGCTAAAAGAAGTGTTGGATTGGTTGGTGGTTATCTTTGATTTATACCAAGAGGTATCGTCAAGGACTGGTCATCAACAACAATCTGACTCAGAGATGAGCTGAGTCACTTACGGACACTTTGCTGAACTTTGATGCTTCTGCCCAAGGGCAAGAGATTGCGCGGCAGAGGAACACCAATATCACCGAGGCAGTATCTGCAGTACTATCGAAGCAGTGTTATGTGATTGCATCGGAAAAGAAGAAGATCAATTGAATCCACTAGTTGACGCAACTGGATCCTGCCCACTTTCTCTATAATCGTTCTCAACCTTTTTATTTTATGTCTTGTTATTTAATTATTCTGTTAGATAAAACATATCAACTTATTTGTGTTTTTACTTTATTTTCAGCAGCAAGGGAGCAAAGGAAGACATATTAAGTGTACCAATCCCTGTGGAGACGATACACGATATACTTATCATTTTATTACTTGACGACGTGTACACTTGCACTCAAATTGCGCTTATACCACACACGCATCAATGACCATGCTACATAATCGCATACCGCCTAAGCTAAAGGATCCCGGATGCTTTATAATCCCCTGTGCGATTGGGGATGGTTACGAAGGAAAGGCCCTATACGAATTGGGAGCAAGCATCAATCTAATGCCCAAATCAGTTTATCAAAAACTTGGAATAGGACGAGCAAAACCAACAACAGTACTGCTCCAACTGGCGGATCGGTCCTATGTGCACCCCGAAGGCAAAATTGAGGACATTCTGGTTAAGGTCGACAAGTTTATATTTCCTGTCGACTTTCTTATCCTTGACTGTAAGGCCGACAACAATGCACCGATCATATTGGGTCGACCTTTCCTTGCTACTGGACGCACTATCATCGATGTGGAAAATGGCGAGCTCACTATGCGGGTAAATGATCAACAAGTCAAGTTGAACGCCTTCCACCAATTACCAAACTCAGACGCTCCAGCAGAATATAAGGCTCTCCATACACCAAATAAGGGTACTAAAACATCCTGCCTGGGTAGCACGCTCGGCAGACTGTTCGGTAAACGAATAAAACCCAAAGGAGAAGGCGAACACACTGAAGGGATTGGCCAATTTATGACGAAAGATACGGGTCAGCAAGAGAGAATGAAAGTGGGAGATGCATTTACATGCACTCCACAAGTAACATAATCTCTTCCCTTCTATTTTAATTATTATATTAGGATTAGTTTATATAATATTATTTTCAGCATTCTTTATTTTTAGTATTTTATGTTATTATGCTTTATCTTTAGTATTTACGTATTTTATGTTTTTGGTTTATAAATAAAGTTATGAATGCAAGAAAAATTATACCACAATAGGAAGTCTACTGCCACGGCAGCACAGAACCGTATAATTCCTAACAGACAGAAATATTGTAATGGCTATCTGTCGAGAAACCCACCGCGACAGTAACTGTGTAACAAGGCAGTAAATGCCTAATGGCTAGTATTTTTTAATAGTCATATTTCTACAGCCTATATAAACAGACTCATTGTTGTGCATTATTTACTTTTGTATTCTTGATATTTTTACTTTCTTGAACAATCTTGCTCTCACTGTCTTTCAAATCTTACAAATACTCTCTGCATTCTTACCCGCAGTCTTGCACTTTATAGCTTAGTTTCAAGAACATCTCATCAACATTCAAATCATCTATGGCAGCATACAGACGATTTGCCAAGAGCAACGTAGTAGAATGTTTCCAAAGATCTTTTGTTGCACGTCAGTTACGGGACTTTAACACATCGCTCGCCAACATGATGATGCAAAACTTCCCATATCAAGGAGCACAATTTCCAGAGTTCCCAGCCAACATATTCGTCACTGCCGCCCCTTATACTGAGACAACACCTGCCCCAGGGCCGTCACCATATTTCCAGCCACGGCCGTACCAACAGTTTTATGCTGCCAGACCGTCCAGGCCAACAAGGTCTGCCGGAGTATCATCTACTAGCCCAAGAGACGAGCTGTCTTAAAATCTCCCCAAAGAGAACCAATTCCTATGCCCAGTCTCAGCAGAGATACGCTGTCTCGTGAGATTGATGAATACCACAGTTCGTCCCATGAATCAACAATACCCACTGCCATGACAAGGGGCGGAACGGAAATCATAGACACAAACAATATGGACGAGGTGGAAGAAAGGGATGAGGTTATAGCATCGACGCACCGTACACCGCCCAATAGAATTCAGCCACATTGGCAGGCCAAACAACATCACTCACCAGCACAAGGATCCAGACAGAAGGCATCAGCAGCACGACCTAGGAGAATACTTCGTACAAGCAGATCCTCGGAGTTAATATAAATATTTCCTTTACTGCTTTTGTCTATTTACATATTTTAATTATTGTTTGCCTAATATTTCGTGCATTGAGGACAATGCTCGGTTTGAGTTTGAGGGAGATTATAGGTGCAGAAGCACTGTCGAGGTTACCTACTGCCGAGACATTACCATAAAAGGGAGTAATTTTTTTTCTAAATTTTTTTAATATTCTCTTTTCCTAAATTTATGTTTGTAATCTTGCACTGCCCTACGTCAGCTTTGCTTTAGTTTACTCCTTTGAGGCTATAGAAATTTTTCTCCTTACCATGGCCAAGTTCTATTTTGAAGGGATAACCATAGGATACTCATGGAATAAAACTTAGAAGTTTACTTTAGGATTAGAAAGAAAATAAACACTTTTTGGACTTGTTTGATTTAGGAGTACTTTTAATAAACTTAGGTGATAAAGACTTAGAACCTTTTCGAAAAATAACTAGAGGTGCCTATCACCGGCTCTAGTTTTGCTCTCCTTCATGTTAGAGGTGCCCGAAATTGGCTCTAGTATGCTAAATAGGTGGTTAATAAGAAAAAGAATAAATAAGAAAAAGAAAGAAATAGAAAACGCATATCTTGAGGTGTCCAAAATTGGCTCAAGACTTATTGTTTTAAGGAGATAGCTTAGTCCAAGATTCTACTTGTCTTGAACTTAGAGTTTATCTAAGAAAGCCTTGAATCAGCCTTGTCCATAAAACGCACACACTCACCTAGCCTTATAGTTTGTTTCTTAGTAAAAGTCCTTGGGTAAACTAGTGGCTAAAACGGAGAGATAGACATGACCATGGTGGGGAGAATAGATGGAAGAGTAAGACCAAAGGGGAGTAAGGTTTAGCAATTTGATATTTTGCATTGCTTGAGGACAAGCAATATAGTTCGAGTTTGGGGGTATTTGATAAGTGCCTAAAAGGCAGTTATTTACTACTCTTCTCATGGTACTTTAAGCATCTAATATACACCAACTTGAACCGAATTATGAACTCTTTGCTCAAATATTGGATATTTCGTTATCATCACTTACAAAGTTAATATTTATAGAGAATGCAGATATTATCACATATTCTGTACATGCAGGAATATCAAGAGTTGAAGCGGCAGAGAAGCAGTGTTGCGGCCGAGGCAAAAGGCATGGCCACTTTAGAATCCAGTGTGGCAACGGCAACAATGGAGGCGCACGGAAAGATAAAAATATAGAGAACATTCTGGAAGATACAACGCATCTATTGGACTAGGCTAGCGCGCTAAAAGCCCAAGTCAAAGACCAGGCGGGAAAACCCTTCTAGAAGGCGACAAACTTGGAAATATCAGATTCTTTGAAGAAGACTTGTTCCCTACTCCAAGTTGAAGTCTATTTAGGAAAGGTTTACCCTAGGTTAAGACTATAAATACCCTAGCCGACTATATTGTTTAGAGGGTCAATTTAGAGTGAGCCGATTTAGAGAGAAAAAACCTTAGAGATGATTTTTAGAGAAACCCTTCCTCCCTAAGAATTGTACTTAACGATAATATGTTCTAAACTTCTTAGGGATAGGTGAAGGTTGTCGATATTAGTGAGAGGAGATTGATTCTTGTATCTTTGTTCTTATGCAATAATAAATCAAAGTTTGCTTATCCTATTTTCATTCTTTGTTCTTGTACTCAATCCCCAGAGGGAAGTTTGCAAGTAATCTATTTATCTAGCATCGAGAGGTGTAGAGTCACGAAAGGGATAAGTGCGGTGTTGTAGACACTAACTCCGCCTATACTGTTGTGGAGGCACTAAGAGATAGGTTAAGAGTTTCAGCAGCTAAAAGAAGTGTTGGATTGGTTGGTGGTTATCTTTGATTTATTCCAAGAGGTATCGTCAAGGACTGGTCATCAACAGCACTCTGACTAAGAGATGAGCTGAGTCACTTATGGACACTTTGCTGAACTTTGATGCTTCTGCCCAAGAGCAAGAGATTGCTGCGACAGAGGAACACCAATATCGCCGAGGCAGTATCTGCAGTACTATTGAAGTAGTGTTGTGTGATTGCATTGGACAAGAAGAAGATCAATTGAATCCACTAGTTGACGCAACTGGATCCTACCCATTTTCTCTATAATCGTTCTCAACCTTTTTATTTTATGTTTTCTTATTTAATTATTTAGTTAGATAAAACTAATCAACTTATTTGTGTTTTTACTTTATTTTCAAGAGCAAGGGAACAAAGGAAGACATATTAATTATACCAATCCCTATTGAGATGATACACGATATACTTATCATTTTATTACTTGACGATGTGTACACTTGCACTCAAATTGCGCTTATACCACACACGCATCAATAGCCATGCTACATAATCGCATGCCGCCTAAGCTAAAGGATCCTGGATGCTTTACAATCCCTTGTGCGATTGGGGATGGTTACGAAGAAAAGGCCCTATGCAACTTGGGAGCAAGCATCAATCTAATGCCCAAATCAGTTTTTCAAAAACTTGGAATAGGGCGGGCAAAACCAACAACAGTGCTGCTCCAACTGGCGGATTGGTCCTATGTGCACCCCGAAGGCAAAATTGAGGACATTCTGGTTAAGGTCGACAAGTTTATATTTCCTGCCGACTTTCTTGTCCTTGACTGTGAGGCCGACGAAAATGCTCCGATCATCCTGGGTCGACCTTTCTTTGCTACTGGACACACCATCATCGATATGGAAAATGGCGAGCTCACGATGTGGATAAACGATCAACAAGTCAAGTTGAACGCCTTCAACAATCTCACAAATTCAGACGCTCCAGCAGAATATAAGGCTCTCCATACACCAAACTAGTGTACTAAAACATTCTGCATGGGCAGCACGCTCGGCAGAATATCCGGTAAGCGAATAAAGCCCAAAGGAAAAGTCGAATGCACTAAAGGGACTGGCCAACACACGAAGGAAGAAACGAGTCAGAAAGAGATAACAAAATTGGGAGATGCATTCATATGCACTCCCCAAGTAACATAATCTCTTCCCTTCCATTTTATTTATTATATTAGGACTAGTTTTATATGTTGTTATATTTTATTTTCAGTATTTTATGTTTTTAAGTTTTTGTTTTTTTTAGAATAAATAAAGCAATGAATGTAGAAAAATTATTTCACAGCAGGAAGACTGCTGCCGCGACAGTGCACTGTGTCAGAGCCGCAGAAATCCTAACGGGTAGAAACAGTGCAACGACTCTTTGCCGAGAAATCCACCGCGGCAGTAACGTTCAGCAAGGCAGTAAATGCCTAACGGCTAATTTTTAACAGTTATATTTTTTACAGCCTATATAAACAGTTACCCTACTTAGAATTACCTACTCTTGCATTCTTGCTAATCTTCTTTCTTTCACAATCTTGCTCTTCATTACTTTATCTCTCATCTACTTCTTGAAATTTTCAGCAATCTGTTCAAGTACTCCAGATTTTGCTCAAAGCATCCAATAACTACAATCATGACCGCTTACAACCGTTTTTACCCTGCCACCATTGAAGAGCAATTCAACCGTTCTTTTGTTGCCCGACAGCTATGAGAGTAGCAAGGATTTCAACACTTGGATGAAGATAATTACGGCATCGAACAATTCTTGTTCGACAAAATCAAATACCAAGATTGGGAAATCTTTTGTCTCCAACCTCCCCCAGCGAATGCCATGATCGTACAAGAATTTTATTCCCACATGCCGAGCAAAGGAAATTTATATGTCCGTTGTCGAAGGAAGCCAGTCGCCCTTAATACCGAAGCAATCAACCAACGCTATGGCCTCACTCCGTTATCCAATGCACATAGTGATTTTGAGGCGGAGGTCACCGATGTCGACTTCGAATTAATCAAAGATGATCTTTGTTACGGTGATATCCCTTGGGAGACCGATAACCATAGAGGATTCGTAACAAGATTGAGCCTAAAACCCGAGGCTAAGATGTGGTGCGCCTTTTTCAAAAGACGTCTAATTCCCACATCGCATAACAACGCAGTCGACAGGAGACGTTTGGTGCTCATCCAGTCCACAATCAACAAGAGGACCATCAACGTTGGAGAAATTATTCTCCAAGAAATTTATGATTACGGTAAGAAAGACAAAGACCCTTTATGTTTCCCTTTTTTAATCTCTACCTTTTGTATTGTTGTAGGTGTAACAGTCGAAACTACTGACGAGTACACACCGAATCGACCAGGATGGTCTAAAGATTTCTGTCGCCGAGTCATGCAGATAACCCAGGCAGATCCTGTCCAAGCAACACCGTAGTAGTTCACTGCAGACTTTACTGTCGGAGGGTAGTACTCGGCAGAAGTACCCACATCTGCCCAGGGCCCTGCCGCAACAGACCCTTACCAAGAAATTCTACAAAGGATGACAGCCATGGACCTTCTCCAGCAACGCTACATAGAGTACCAGTGCGACTTCAACACATCTCTCGCTCACATGATGATGACAAACTTTCCAAATCAAGGGGCGCAATTCCCAGAATTCCCAGCTAACATCTTTGTCACTGCCGCCCCTTATACAGAGACAACACCTGCCCCAGAGCCGTAACCATTTTTCCAACCACGGATGTCTCAACAGTTTCATGCTGCCAGACCTTCCAGGCCGACCAGGTCTGCCGGAGTATCCGTTACCAGCCAATGGCCGTCCAAGAGGCGAGCTGTTTTTAACTCTCCCCAACGGGAACCAATCCCTATGCCCAGTCTCAGCAGAGACACTCTATCTCGCGAGATTGACGAATACCATAGTTCATCACATGAATCAACAATACTCACTACCACGGCAAGGGGCGGGACAGAAATCATGCACAAAGAAAATATTGACGAAGTGGAAGAAGGGGATGAAGTTACTGCACCACCGCACCGCACACTGCCCAGTCGAGTTTAGTCTTATCGACAAGACAAACAACAGCAATCACCAGCACAAGGATCTAGACGGAAGAAATCAGCAGCACAACCTAGGAGACTGCTCCATACAAGCAGCTCCTCGGATTCGTTATAAATAATTTTTTTATGCTTCTGTCTATTTCCTTATTAAAATAGTTTTTTGCCTTATATGTTGAGCATTAAGGACAATGCTCGGTTTGAGTTTGGGGGTATTGTATGTGCAGAAGCACTGCCAAGGCATCCCACTGCCGCGATATTACCATGAAAAAGGGAGTGTTTTTTTGAAATTTTTTGGCAATATTCTCTTCTCTTGAAGTACTGCTTTTAATTTTGCACTGCTCTACATCAGCATTGCTTTAGTTTACTCATTTAAGGCTATAGAAATCTTTCTCCTTACCATGGCCAAGTTCTGTTTTGAAGTGATAATCATAGGATACTCATGGAATAAAACTTAGAAGCTTGCTTTAGGGTTAGAAAGAAAATAAAATACTTTTTGGACATGCTTGATTTAAGAGTTCTTTTAATAAACTTAGGTGATAAAGAATTAGAACCTTTTGGAAAAATAACTAGAGGTGACTATCACTGGCTCTAGTTTTTCTCTTCTTCATGCTAGAGGTACCCGAAATTGGCTCTAGTATGCTAAATAGGTGGTTAAAAAGAAAAAAATAAGAAAAAGAAGAAAATAGAAAACGCATATCTTGAGGTGCCCGAAATTGGCTCAAGACTTGTTTTAAGGAGACAACTTTAGTCCAAATTCTATTTGTCTTGAACTTAGAGTTTATCTAAGAAAGCCTTGAATCAACGTTGTCCATAAAACGCACACACTCACCTAGCCTTATAGCTTGTTTCTTAGTAAAAGTCCTTGGATAAACTAGTGGCTAAAACGGAGAAATAGTCATGATCATGGTGGGGAGAATAGATGGGAAATTAAGACCAAGGGGGAGTAAGGTTCGGCAATTTGATGTCTTGCATTGCTTGAGGACAAGCAATAGTTCGAGTTTGGGGGTATTTGATGAGTGCCTAAAAGGCAGTTATTTACTATCCTTCTCATGGTACTTTATGCATCTATTATATACCAACTTGAGCTGAAATATGGACTGTTTGCACAATATTGAATATTCCGTTATCACTACTTACAAAGTCGAAATTTGTAGAGAATGCATATATTATTACATATTTTGTACATGCAGGAATATCCAGGGCTGAAGCAGTGGTGAAGTAGTGTTGAGGCCGAGGCAGGGACAAGGCCGCGGCAGCATCCAGAGTGGCAACATCAACATTTTAAGCGAAAGAAAGATAAAAATATAGAAAACATTCTGGAAGATGCAGCGCACCAATTGGACCATGCTAGACGCCACCCGAATCGAATGAGTTACACGGGGAATACCGAGGCTAATCCAGAGATTCGCCCTGATAAACAACCCTAAAAAATTAAATTTTCCTTTTATCTTTTCTAAATGTTTTAATTAGATCCTACATGTTCATGCATCACTTTTAAAAACCGGTAAAACCACTTTTATCTTATTTTTCAAAATAAAACTATGGGAATATCGAATGCGTATAAAATCTCTTCAAAAATAGTCTCATGAGCATTTATATACATGCATAATCACATATGCACAATACAATAAGAGTATGACAAATAATATTGTAAAAACACGACATAATATGGGAACCTTTAAGAAAGCAATACTTAAAACTTACTTCCGAGTATAGAGAGGTTTTTCACACCTTCCCTACACCCCCAAAGAATTGAAAACATATTTAAAACCATGCCAAATTGGCAGCCCTCATAATCCACTCACCGATAAAAGATACTTGCTCGCCAAACCATCGAAACGAACCGGAATGCCTTCAAACGCGATCGCCTAACTCTTGTCCTGTTTCAAGCATAAAAACCAAGGGTTTTAATGATTCTAAACTCACAAAAGAAACCAAAAAGTCGGATCCCTACACAACAACCCTTAAAACCTATCAAAACTTAAACCGAAAACTTGTCGGAACACACCAAACTTCACTTAAGCCTATACTCTGGGATTAGGGATATTAAAAAAACTTTATAAACATCCTAACACATAAAAAATAATCCATTTAAGACCCAAAAAACAATGGGTAAAAACCCTTGAACGAAAATTGAGATTTTTAGCCGAAAAACCAATTTTTATGAAATTAAAGGATTAAAATAATTTCTCCAAGCCAAGAACTTGGGAATATCAGTAAAGAACTTTATTGTTGTAGAGGATTAACAAAATCTCACCTCCAAAATTGATCCAATTGCTTTCCGGGTTTTAAAACGAGAAAACGATGAGAAAACAAGAAAAGTTGAAGGAGAAAAGTTAAGATAATTATTATAAACGATTTTTATTGAAAAATAATGAGTTTTTACCTTGAAAAGTTGATGAACGACTGCCTCCAATGAGGGAAAACAAAAATTTAAAAAATAGGTTATGTTTAAATTAATTAAAAATGGTTTTAAGAGTTTAAAATTGAGTTTAATAAAGTTATTTAATTTAAAATAGATTTGGGGCTTAATTAATTAATATTTAGAAAGACTAGACCAACTAGGATTATAATTGGATCAAAGACCCTTAAAGATTCAAGGTTTTGACTTGTTTCATAAAATTGTCCCTAAATTTTCAATTTTTACAAAACGATCACTAATTTTAAAATCTTAGGGTTTCAAGGGTAGATTTTCAAAATTGATTTAACCAAAGTCTAATATATATTATTTAAGGATTTTAGAATATTTTTCCTCAATTTATTTTGATAGAAAACTAATTTTTAGGTATTTAATCCCGAACTAGGCTAAACCGACTAAACCGGCCCACTAACTTCTAAGCCCAAACTTGGGGTGTTATAGATTCACTATAGTAAAATATGTTTTTAATGGATTTTGTTTAAATCTATAGCGGTATTTTTAAGTACCACTAAAAATTCTCTCAATGTTAGAAAGAACATCGTAAGAAACTCTGTTAAAAAATATTAGAACAGTTAGCGGCGTTTATAATAAAAGACGTCACAAAAGGTCATCTTATATTAAAATAAAGTGAAATACCATACTGTTAGTGGCGTTTATTTTGCCAAACATCATTACATACAATGTCTTTGGTGGTGTCTTTTCTTCCAAAATTGCTATTGACTATGTATCTTTGTCCTTCACTTTATTTCACGATTTATATTTATAATTTATTTTTTTATAAAATTTCAATAATATATAAATAGAGTCGATGTGGGATTTAAATATTTAAATTCTATTGTGGCATTTGTTTATCAAAAACCACTAAAGTAGGTGTATGTAACAATGTTTGTGTATCAAAAGCCTCCAAAATACACTTCTGTAGTGACGTTTCTTAAAAAATATCATTATATATTAGTCTATCCTGACGTTTATTAAAAAAACATCGGTAAAAATACACAAAAACCCTATTTTTCATAATGACTAAACAATACATTGGGTACCTGATAAGTGCATAAAAGTCCTAATTTTTATATCATTTTTCCACTCATTTATTACCAATTAAGGGTAGATTTAAGGAAAATAATGGACAATTCTACTTATTTTTCATAATTCAGTATCTAATTACATAAATTACGAATTTATCTATTATTTGGCATAAAACAAATACATTTGATGGTTTTCTTTCTTAGACAGGAAATACATCATAAGAATGGCCAGATAGAGGATAGATACTAAGTTGCATATTAGCACCCGCCACGGCAGCACTTTGGAGGCTGCAACAGAAGGATAAAGATAACAACTGGTGCTCAACAGAAAGAGAAAAAGATGTCGATCTTAAAGGATATAAAGCGAGAGAAAGACGGAGTCAATCAGAAGAGTCAAGCCTTGCTCAAAAATCAACGCGGGATCAAAGAGTTATTTTAGGAAATAGAATAAAGTGTCCTAGTTCAATTATGACTTGTATTCTTTTCCTTGTATAACTCTTCCCTTATGTGAAAGACTTTAACCTAGGACTTGGCCTATATAAGGCACATATTAGTTTTAGGTTTAGGTTAAAAGAGTCGAGTCGGATTCTCCATAGCATATATTCCTAAGCCACCGACTGCACCATATTCTAAACTCTTTCCGAGGTTTAGGTTGTTTATGGAGTAGTTGGAGAAGAAGTTTGTATTATCTTTGATAATTATTAATGCAAAACTTATTTCATAGTTTATTCTCTCTTGGCAATTACTCTTCTTTCCATATGAGCTCGAGATGATAGTATGTGAAGAAAAATCTATTTGTCTAATATCGGGAGAGTTAGGCTCACAAAAGGAGAGAATACGGTCTTTTCTCAAGGTCGTTGACTAATCCGATTTAGAGATAAATCGCCCAGGATTTCAGCGACTAACAAGACGCATGTGTTTGGTTGTTGTTCATCTTGATTCACGCCGGGAGGTATCATCAAGACGTGGACTTCAATAGTTCTCTTCGCTTAGGGATAAGGAGGAGACATACAAGGATGCTCTATCGAACTATGGAAAGTTAATTTGTCGACAAGGCATAACCCCGCCTAGGTAGCTGCGATGACCCTTAGTGTGACCCGCCGAGACGGCAAGTCAACCCATTGCATTAATAAGTGGATAAATAATATAACTGGATTCTCCTCTACAAAGCACTCAACCTGGCCTCACTTCCATCATATCTATTCTCTTCTTTTATTTAGTTTAAAGTAGTTAATTTAGTTATCTCAACTCAACAAAATACTTGTGTTTTTATTTTCAATTGTGCAGGTTTAAGAAGTAGTAAGTTCGACACAATCCCTGTGGGTTCGACATCTAAAATACTCTAATTTGGCAAAAGGTGGAATTAAAAGGACTTCCGAGCCTTCACTAGATTTGGCGTAGTTGTCGGGGATTGACGTTCTATTTAACTACTAATTATTTCTGCACGCTTTTCCTTTATTTTAATTTATTATTTAGTTTTAGTTTATTTCTTTAACTTACTAGGGTTGTTCTGTGTATGACCAAGTTCAATTTTTTGCTTGATCAATACCCTTATGATCCAGAAATCGAAAGAATAACACGAAATCTAAAACGTATGGTACACAAAAGAATGAACGCATCACCTGGCCAGCAGACAATGCTGGCATGAATACTGCCGAGGTAGACAACCGCGACGCATTCGCATTTGTTGACCCAGTGAACCTTCCAAGAAAGGAACGCGCACGTACCGTTCGTGATTATCTAGAGGAAAATTTGGATGGATTAACTCTTGCCTTTTTCATATCTAATATAGAGGCAAAATATTTTGAGTTAAAACCGATCATGTTCAACATGATCAACACCTTAAGCCAGTTTGGAGATCAGCCAATGAACATGCTCGACAACATCTTAAGTCTTTTTTAGAAATTTGTAATTCATTTAAACTGCCGAGAGTCTCAGCTGATATCCTTAAGCTGAAATTGTTCCCCTATTCACTGAGGGATAGGGCTAAGTCATGGTTAAACAATCTCTAGCCGGGATCATTAAATTCATGGACAGAACTATGCCAAAGTTTTCTAGCTTGTTTCAGTTATACTAATATGACTAATAAGATCAGAAATGATATCACATCTTTTAGGCTAGAAGAGGACGACTCTATTTATGAGGATTGGGAAAGATAAAAAGAAATATATAGAAAATTCCCCATGTATGGTTTGCACGAGTGGACTCAAGTATCAATCTTTTACAATACAGTAAACACCCCTACAAGAATGATGCTTGATGTTTCCTCTAGTGGCATCATATTAGACCGTCCACCCCATGAGAGTCTAGAGATTCTGGACAGGTTAGAAAAGAACAATTATCAGCACCCAACAACCAGACACGGGCATAACAAGGCGAGGGATGACAAATCCTGACTCTTCAGAATCTATCGTAGAACAACTGTCAGCTTTGACAAACATGGTTAAGGATTTGCACAAAATGAGTCATGTTCGAGAAGTAAAAGTAATCATGGTCTTTTGTGAAATATGCGGTGACAACCACAACTCGAACAACTGCCCGCAAAACCCAAAATCCCTCTTCTATGTTGGAAACTTTAATAGAAACAATATATCCAATAACTATAACCATCATGAAGGAAACACCTGAATTTCCCATGGAGTAACCCCAACAATGTACTAAACCCGCAACATCAACCTGTGCAAAATATTGGATTCTAGCAGAATAACAGAACAATTCAACAGTAGATAAAAACTGACACTTTTATGGATCGAGCAGAGATGAGAATGCAAAATAATAAGTCTGCTCTCCAAAAACTGGAATTTACAGTAGGTCAGATGAAACAGCAGATAAAAAACCGATCTATAGGAGGTCTACCCAGCGATACTGAAGTCGCTAGAACGGGCCCACATGAGCAATGTAAAGCCATATCTACCAGAAGTGGTTTATAGCTGAAGAACCTTGAAATACCTGCTAGGATAGTAGGTAAGGACACTGAAACAATAGCACCACACGAAGCTACTGAAGAAAAACTTGAGGCTAAGGAATCAACAGACACTGCCAACGCTGATGTCACAGTAGCACCGCAGATAAGATTCCAATGCAATAAAAAGATTGAGGACCTGCGTCTACCACCACCTTTCCCACAAAGGCTAAAACAACAAAAGCAAGAGTACCAGTTTAAGAAATTTCTAGATATCCTTAAACAAGTACATATCAATATACCTTTAGTGGAGGCAATAGAACAGATGTCCAACTATGCTAAGTTCCTTAAGGATATTCTATCCAAGAGGAAGAAAATTAGGGAATTTGAATTTATTATCGCAGCAGAAGGGTGTGTGGCAATGCTGCACAATAAGGCCATGACCAAAAGAAAAAATTCTGATAGTTTTATCATACCATGTTCTATCGGAGATCAATACGTGGTCAAGGCACTGTGTGACTTAGGTGTTAGTATTAATCTAATGCCTAAGTCAGTATTCCAAAAGCTAGGCATCAGGTAGGCAAAACCAACAACGGTGATGTTACAATTGGCAGACCGCTCTTACGTACAACTAGAAGGAAAGATTGAGGGTATTCTAGTGAGAGTGTATAAATTTATATTCCCTTTTGACTTCTTAATTCTAGATTGTGAAGCAGATGAAAATCATACAATCATCTTGGGAAGACCATTCCTAGCCACAAACAGAATATTGATCGATTGCAAGAAAGGAGAATTGGTCATAAGGGTCAATGACCAACAAGTGAAGACCAATGTATTCAAGACTCTAAGACATCCGGATGAACCAGATGAATATCAAAGAATTGAGGTTAAAACTGAATTTAACTTCAATATAGAGACGAAATGCCTGAACAAAACCTACCGAGACAACACTCCCTTTGAACAAAAATACATCCGAAAGAAACCACATGACGAGGAGACAACAACAGGAACATCCGCTTCTCCTCCACTCAAGAAAGGGAAGATGGTTACTGCTTGAGATGTAATTTATTGAACTCCGCAAGTAACCTAATTTTTATCTCAATATCCTTTATTTATTTTTATGTTTTAGGAATTAGATTTTTAGTTTTCAGTTTTAGGAATTTGATTTAAATTTTTCGCAAATTAAGTTTCCAGAATTTTTAATATATTCACAGTCGTTAATTATTTTATTTACAATTATTTAGGTACCATTAATGAAGAATAAGGGATGACCAAGCCCAAACGCGACCCAACCCAATAAGAAAATATCTCGGCGGGAAACTTGTCACCCAAGTCCGAATCTGTATCGTATATACCGCCAGTGGAAGCCAGCTGGACTTACGTCGTATGCATGCCAAGGATAACGATGTCACCACTGTTGCCTCAAACGGCCCGCCGCCTTCACCTATAAATACACAAGCAAGGTTCATCTTCATCCCACTTCTTTTCTACTACCATTACGCTGCACAAATTCCTTCTACTCTTCTTCATAAGCAAAAATGACAACCCCACGGCCAAACCCTGTCGGAGAAGTAAAGTTCAAAAGATTTTCTACATCGAAAGTGGAGCATGAGTATGAGAAAAACTTCAAGAACCGATAAATATGGGAGGAACAAGGTTTTCACTACACTAATGATGCAAATCTGGGCTAGACAATTTCATCCTGTCAAAAATCACTTTTCAAAGGTGGCAAATGTTCGCCAAACAACCTCCGACGGCAAATATTGAATGGGTACGAGAATATTACACACACAGATCAGTGGTGAAAAATCCATACCCTTACCTCCGAGGAAGGGCAATCCCCATCGCTGATGTGGTCATCAACCCCTATTTCGCCCTCTACATCAAAACTGATGAACATGCTGCATTCGTAGTCGTCCTGACAGCCAACGACTACGAAATGATGAAGATAGAACTCTGTATGCCGGGAGCAGAGTGGAACATGGAGAAACATCGCGACTCTATCAGCCGTCGAGACTTAAGACCAGAAGCAATATTGTGGAACATCTTTATCAAGAGGAATCTACTACCCACAGTGCATAATCAAACAGTGGATCGACCACGACTGACACTCATACACAATAATCCACAATTATCGCATCAACGTCGGGCGCATAATCAATGAGCAGATATTTGAATACGCTGTTAAGGACAAAGGTAATCTCTACATTCCATGTCTAATTACATCTTTGGGTCATTTGGAACGAGTGTTGACACTACCGTCGGACACATTTGCACCGATATGTAAAGGCTGGACCCGAAAAATATATATGAGAATGATGCAAGTAGAGGAAGCCACTCCACAGTCATACATCTCTCCAACCGCAGAAGCAACGCCTATCGAGGCCGCACCATGGGTAGACTCAATTGAGCACATTTAGAATACATCAGTAGGAGTTTTGGAGATCCTGCAGTGAATGGAGAGAAGGTAGCTGACATTCATGAGTTACATTCGGGAGTTCAAAAGCGCCATTGTTGCCACTATACATGATGCATTCTCAGCATACTCGACTGTTTTCCCAGACTTCTCAACCGAGCTCTCCATGCTTCAACCTCCTACTGTTGCACCTGTTAAATCAGCAACATCTTCCGCAATAATCTTCCTCTCTCCCGCCGTGATGACTACTGCAACAGTAACATCAGAAGCCTTCTCGGCAGACTCGGTAGCTGACTTTTCCAAATGGACTCTACTAACAGAGGAGCCACTCCAGAACACTCTACCACTTTCACTTGGAGTGATTCTACCGATGACCTTACCAGCCAACTCAAGGCCGCCGAAGAACTGCTAACCGCGGCACAAGGAGGGCAAAAGAGAAAAATAACCTCCTCATCTCCTATTGATCTAAACACGGAGGAAGAACCAACAACAAACCCCACTCACGTTCGAGTCCAACCTCCACGCTCGGCTAACAAGCCAATGGTAAGCCCACCAAAGGCGGCCGCCGAGCAGCCATCGAAGATATACCATAAACTCCTAATCGATAGTGACTCGAAAGATTCCTTCGGATCCACCGAATTTTAAAGGCGGTAGTATTCATTTTAGCTTTTGTTTTTATGTTTCTTTTATTTTTGTGTCTTTGTTTTTATGCATTGAAGACAATGTATCCCTCGAGTTTGGGGGAGTATTGATCCTATTTTATAAATATAAATATTTGTAATGCATGTAAACTTTCTTAAATTGCCTTAATTAATGTGCCTTAATTTCTGCCTTATCAATTGTCATTTATATGCAAAATTTTTTTAAGTCTATTGAATTTTATTGAAACCGCCTCGATAGTAATATACTATCCAGCCGCCGTAGTTTGAACCATTCAACAGACTTGAATTCTGAAAGGTTTGCTAGGATTAGTACTTAGGATTAGGCTATGAGTCTGAAAATATTCAAACACTGCTAGTCTTAGTTAATTTTAAAAGTTCTTTTCTTTGAAAGGCAACAAGTACTTAGGCTTAAGTTTTAAACTAGAGGTGTCTGTCATCGGCTCTAGTTAGTCTATAGAGGTACATATCATTGGCTCTAGGACTTAGACTTTCTCCCACTTACTAGAGGTGCCCGAAATTGGCTCTAGTAAGAATAGCTAAACACTTAAGGTTCCCGAAATTGGCTCAAGCAGTATAAGTATATAGCAATATATATTTATATATAATTAGTGTGAAAGAGAAAAAGAAGATTCGAATAAAAATTTAAGTCGGAAGTCTTGAGCTAGAAAAAGAATTAGAACTTAGAAAATCAATTTTAACACAGCTACGCACACATCCACTAAGACACATAGTCCAGTTCCGAGGAATTCCTAGAACCTACAAGAGGCCGAGTTAAGAAAGGATTTCTACCGCGGCTTGCAGGACGGTATATTACTTTAAAATTTCTGACTTAATTCTATCTTTTGCATTACTTGAGGACAAGCAATAGTTCGAGTTTAGGGGTATTTGATAAGTGTATAAAAGTCTTAATTTTTATATTATTTTTCCACTTGTTTATTACTAATTAAGGACATATTTAAGGACAATAATGGGTAAATTCTGCTTATTTTCCATAATTCAGTATTCAATTACGTAATTTACGAATTTATCTATTATTTGGTATAAAAAAGATGCATTTGATGATTTTCTTTCTTAGAAAGGAAATACATCATAAGAATGGCCAGATAAGAGGATAGATACTAAATTGCAGATTAACACCCGCTACGGCAACATTTTGGAGGCTGCGGTAGCAGGATAAAGATAACAACTGGTGCTCGACTGAAAGAGAAAAAGACACCAATCTTAAAAGATATAAAGCGAGAGAAAGACGAAGCCAATCAGAGGAGTCAAGCCTTGGTCAAAAGTCAACGCAGGATTAAAGAGTTATTTTAGAAAATAGAAAAAAGTGTCCTATTTTAATTTTGAGTTGTATTCTTTTCCTTGTATAACTCTTCCCTTAAGTGGAAGACTTTAACTTAGGAATTGGCCTATATAATGCACATATTAGGTTTAAGTTAAGAGAGTCAAGTCAGATTCTCTATAGCATATATTCTTAAGTCGCCGACTACACCATGTTCTAAACTCTTTCCAATGTTTAGGTTATTTGTGGAGTAGTTGAAGAATAAGGTTGTATTATCTTTGTTAATAATTAATGCAAAACTTATTTCATAGTTTATTCTCTCTTGGAAATTACTCTTCTTTGCATATGAGCTCGAGATGATAGTATGTGAAGAAAAATCTATTTGTCTAATATCGAGAGAGTTAGGCTCACGAAAGGAGAGAATATGGTCTTTCCTCAAGGTCGTTGACTAATCCGGTTTAGAGATAAACCGCCCAAGATTTCAGCGACTAACAAGACGCATGTGTTTGGTTGTTGTTCATCCTTGATTCACGCCGGGAGGTATCATCAAGACGTGGACTTCAATAGTTATCTTCGCTTAGGGATAAGGAGGAGACATACAAGGATGCTATATCGAACTATGGAAAGTTGATTTGTCGACAAGGCATAACCCCGCCTAGGCAGCTGCGGCGACCCTTAGTGTGACCCGCCGAGACGGAAAGTCAACCCATTGCATTAATAAGCGGATAAATAATATAACTGGATTCTCCTCTACAAAGCACTCAACCTGGCCTCACTTCCATCATATCTATTCTCTTCTTTTATTTAGTTTAAAGTAGTTAATTTAGTTATCTCAACTCAACAAAATACTTGTGTTTTTATTTTCAATTGTGCAGGTTTAAGAAGTTTTATTTTCAATTGTGCAAGTTTAAGAAGTAGTAAAGTCGACACAGTTCCTGTGGGTTCGACATCTAAAATACTATAATTTGGCGAAAGGTGGAATTAAAAGGACTTTCGAGCCTTCACCAACACATATTTTAACAAAAAAAATACTATATATATCTATTTTAACAAAAAAATACTTTACGTAAGAGGTTTTGATGAAAAATAATTTAGGTATCTATTTTGACCCAAAAGTATATTTTAAGTAATTAATTTAATTAAAGAGTATACTTTAAGTACTTATTTAGCTTTGACTCTAAAATGTTAGTTGTTATTTTTGAAAATATAGTAAAAATTATTTTTGGATTATTTGTTTATTTTTATTATTATAAAAGTAATTTAGAAAAATAAATGTGTGTTTTAGATATTATTTCTTTAAAACTTAAAGGTAAAATATACCATTATTCACTTAAATTCTATGTTTGTTAACATATTTTGTTATTAAATTTAAAATATGTTCGAGTATAATAATAATAATAATAATAATAATAATAATTTTAAACTATAAAATTACATATTTTATCAATTTAGTTCTAATTCTAAAGCTAAAAAAATATACTTTTTATATTTAAAATATTTGATATTGCACTCGCTTAACACACTCTAATATCACTTGTCGTACTCTATTTTTTCTCTCTCAATTTGATAATCGATAAATGTGATAACTAAACATACACAATCACTTTACTACTAATTACTGATATACTAATGGAATAAACATTATAACAAGTTAGATTTTAGAATTTAAGAGTCGGGTTAAACTGAAATGGTGAGCCTTGAGTTTAGACCATGAGTACCTATTTTAGCCCAACTTAGTGTTTAGATTGTTGCTTAGGATTGGTTAGAAGGGTTAGAAAGTAATTCTTACTGAGCATGTGAAAAAAGGGAGGAAAGAGTTATGTTGCTACAGAGATTTATAGAGCAAGTCAGTAGTATAAAGGTAAGATCTTTGTGGTTTAAAGTAAAATTCTGGGTTTAAAGTTTGAGGAAAGAAGTTTTAGTATTAAGAGATCTATCTTTAAGGTAAAAATGTCAAAGTTTGGTGGTGAATGAAAACCTTGGGGTTTTGGAGGGTGTTATGTGGATAAACGAGATTGAGGAGTTTAATTTCATTTTCTTGTTATGTTAACGATCATCGGTTCAATAAAGTTTAACGAATCTTGTAAATTTTAAATCAATTTTAAATACTATATACTTTGTAACGTGCATCAAACTAAGTTTTAAGAATATAATTTTAACATAAAAACAAAATTTTTTATGCTTTGTGTGACATCCGAGTAATTAAATTTTATGAGTTAAAAAGTTAATTACGGTCTTTTAAACAAAATTATACATATTAATCTAAAATTTTTAACTTTTTACTCGGTTAAAATTGGAACGGATCGTATATAAAGCCCTTTTAGAAATACACGTTTTAATCTCAATAAAACGAAAATCAAATGCTATTAAATCAAATTTTATGAGTTCAAATAGTTAAATATGGGACTTTGAACAAATTTATACATATTAATCTAAATTTTTCAGCATTTTGCTCGGTTAAAATTCGAACGAATTCTCTATAAAGCCATTTTAGACATGCACGTTTTAGTCCCAACAAAACGACCACCAGATGTTTTTAAATCAAATTTTATGAGTTAAAATAGTTCATTATTGGCTTTTAAACAAAATTATACATATTAATCTCAAATTTTCAGCCTTTTACTCGGTTAAAATTGGAATAGATACTCTATAAAGCCTATTTAGACAAGTACGTTTTAATCATAATAAAACGACAACCAGATGTTATTAAATCAAATTTTATGAGTTTAAATAGTTAATTATGGGCGTTTGAATAAAGTTATACAGATTAATCTAAAATTTTCAGCTTTTTACTCGGTTAAAATTCGAACGGATTCTCTATGAAGCCTTTTTAGACATACACGTTTTAATCCCAACAAAACAACAACCAAGTTTTATTAAATCAAATTTTATGAGTTCAAATAGTTAATTATGAGCTTCTGAGCAAAATTATACATATTAATCTCAAATTTTCAACTTTTTACTCGGTTAAAATTGAAATGGATCTTATTTCTTATAAGTTTGATGATTCCTATTCTATCTATATCTCGGTACTCTGAGGGTTTGCTTGCCTTTTCTATATATGTTCCTCTTTTGTTTTCTTTCATGTTTATACTTCCACTGTTTTTACTTGTGCTATGGTCGATAACCCCCTGGCTTTTTACTTTATCATGCTTACTACCCCTGAAGAAAATGACGGTTACGCTCTTTAGCAACGCTCTGCTTCGTCGGCCTTTGTTCAGAAAGGTTTTGTTTGTTTCACTTTATTCTGCTTTCCTTTTTTTGTTACTTACTTATCCTGTTGCCTTGTCAATCCTCCTAATGTTGGTCTCGACTGCCTTTTGGCAATCTGGCCACCAGGACCATGAACTACAACTTAGTGATGTCTTTCGGTTACAATTTAATTTAGTTTATGCCTTCTTAATTTTTCTTCTGTATATACCATACTCTAATAGGGATACTTCCAACACCTTTTATGGTGCTTTATGTTTATATGATTTATTTGATCAAACCCTTTCAAGATGTATTCAATGGATCACGTCCAGTTGTCGGACCATACTTATCTATCACATGAGTTCCACTCCTTCCATAACATGGACTCTTAAATACACCTATTTTACTAGGAGTTTTATTTACTCTCAATTTTATAATATTACTAGGAGTTTTTATTTATTCTCAATTTTATAATATCTCATTTATTCACAAGTCTTTTAATTATCATCAACCTATTCTTACTTCTTCTAGTGCAACTAGTCTTCCTAGTTCTACTATATCTCAAATACTATCTTATCCTCTCTATATAACTATCTCCTCTCATTATATCCCACCACTCACAACTCTCTCTTACCATCGCCTACCTCCTTCCCCTGAGCTTAACAACTCCTTCATCTTGTTCACTCAATCAACTGTGGACCTAAAAACTTTTATTCAACAATTTGGAAATATCCAATTCACTACTAAAGAACAATCTGTAGTCTTTCAACCTAGTCTAGCCTAGGACTCGAATGAAGAGGATGCACAAGTTCTACTATATCTCAAATACTATCGTATCCTCTATATATAACTATCTCCTCTCATTATATCCCACCACTCACAACTCTCTCTTACCATCGCCTACCTCCTTCCTCTGAGCTTAACAAATCCTTCATCTTGTTCACTCAATCAACTGTGGACCCAAAAACTTTTATTCAACAATTTGGAAATATCCAATTCACTGCTGAAGAACAATCTGTGGCCTTTCAACCTAGTCTAGCCTGGGACTCGAATGAAGAGGATGCACAAACTACCTTACTAGGGAATCTGAAATTCTCAAAGGATATAGATGATCAAGTGATTGTTAAAGGCTTTACTAGAATCTGGACCCCGGCTAAGGTTGTCTCAATACGAATTATAAAGCCATGCTTGTTTCTAATCCGATTTCAGGATGAAAAAACCAAGGATGATATTCTATCCTGAGGCCCTTGGACCTACAAAAACAAATGGTTAGCTCTGGTGCAATATAATCCGCTCATCAGTCTTGATGAGCACTCTTTTTCTACGATTAACGTTTGGGTCCGTATCTTCAACATCCCTTCTGTTCTTCATGCTTCGGAAGACTCTGCCTATAACACCGGGGTCTCCCTTGGCACTATAATTGGAATGGTGACGAAAATTGATACCAGGAAAATCGACTTCAACATGATTGAATACCTTCAGGTTGGAATAACTATTGATGCTTCCAAGCCTATTAAGCGCTACGTCACCATTGGTGGGGGGTCTTCTACCAGATTTTGCTTTCTCCAATACGAACGTCTTCCCACGTTATGTTACACTTGCGGTATAGTCGGCCATTCTATGGATTCGTGTGATATCCCGGTTGAGCCTCGTCCAGATCAACCTCAGTATAGAGACTAGCTTCGTTATATTCCTAAGAAAAAAGAAACTCATGCTGCATAAAAAGTTCGCATTTG
Source organism: Abelmoschus esculentus (assembly GCA_035048815.1). Taxonomy (NCBI): domain Eukaryota; kingdom Viridiplantae; phylum Streptophyta; class Magnoliopsida; order Malvales; family Malvaceae; genus Abelmoschus; species Abelmoschus esculentus. The sequence continues at coordinate 10,576,522 of JAUCBN010000033.1, forward strand.
TTACTTATCCAATGTCACACCTGCCTCTCGACCTACTCCAACATCTTCGCAAACATCTGCCAACCAATCCAGTGGCGCCAATGACAAAGGCAAGGATCCTATATCAACTCTACAGCTTCCTTTAAATGAACATGTACCTTCTACCAATTCTCTACAAGCTGTCTTTTTGAATGGGCCTCGAACTCTGCCAACTGTTGCGTGTAAATTGTTCGCTCGTCAATGTCCTACCCAACCCTTGCAAATGGTTTTCTCAGATCAAGAACCTAATGTCACTACACGACCTCAAGTCTATGATGATACTGGTGATGCCAGTTTGCTACGACCTAAAATCCAAGATTTGGAGCTGGATCTCGCCAATGACGTTGCTTTCCAAGAGGCTACCGACTAGCTGGATAATACGTCAATTTCCAAAAGAGTTGGTCAGTCTACCGTAAGTAGGGGTTTTAAACGAACACCACCTTCTGATGAGGATAATCGGGCTAAGCGTCTAAGACCACCGACCAGGGTTTCTATAGACAAGCTGGGATGAGTAGCACAAAAAACTCTCCGGAAGAGGTTGATGGAGATCAGCCTCGCCGAGCCAAATGATTGCTCGATGTTGGAACTATTTGGGTTTTGGCAGCGCCCAGACAATCCATGAATGGCAACGTGGTTCTACTGCGCTTGTTGCCAACTTTATTTCCTTTTGCTTTTTTCATTCTTTATGTCAATTTTAGTTCCATTCTAGGATCACCTTAGGGTTGTTTAGTTGTTTTTTCGTTCTTTCCAGGTGATGAGTGCCTAAAAGGCAGTTATTTACTACCCTTCTCATGGTACTTTATGTATCTATTATACACCAACTTGAACTGAAATATGGACTCTTTACGCAAATACTGGATATTCTGTTATCATTACTTACAAAGTCAATATTTATAGAGAATGAAAATATTATTACATATTCTGTACATGCAGTAATATCTAGGGCCAAAGCAGCAGTGAAGCAATATTGAGGCCGAGGCAGAAGATAAGGCCGCGGCAGAATCCAGAGTGGTAGCACCAACATTGGAGGCGCAATGGAAGATAAAAATATAGAGAACATTCTGGGAGATACAGCGCACCAATTGGACTAGGCTAGCGTGCTAAAAGCCCAAGCCCAAGTTGGAAAACCCTTATAGAAGGCGGAAAACTTGGAAATATCAGATCCCTTAAAGAAGACTTATTCCTTACTCCAAGTTGGAGTCTATTTAGGAAAGATTTGCCCTAGGTCAAGACTATATATACCATAGCCGACCACATTGTTTAGAGAGCCAATTTTTAGAGAAACCCTTCTCCCTAAGAATTGTACCTAACGATAATATGTTCTAAATTTCTTAGGGGTAGGTGAAGGTTGTAGATATTAGTGAGAGGAGATTGATTCTTGTTTCTTTGTTCTTATGCAATAATAATATGAAAGATTGCTTATCCTATTGCCATTCATTGTTCTTGCATTCAATCTCGAGAGAGATGTTTGTAAGTAATATATTTATCTAGTATCGAGAGGTGTAGATTCACGAAAGGGATAAGTACGGTGTTGTAGACACTAACTCGACCTAGAGATAGGTTAAGAATTTCAGCAGCTAAAAGAAGTGTTGGATTGGTTGGTTGTTATCATTGATATACGCTGAGAGGTATCGTCAAGGACCAGTCATCAACAACACTCTGACTTACAGATAAGCGGAGTCAACTACGGACACTTTGCTGAGCTTTGATACCTCTGCCCAAGAGCAAGAGATTGCCGCGGCAGAGAACACCAATACTGCCGAGGCTGTATCTGCATTACTGTCGAAGTAGTGTTGTGTAATTGCATTAGACAAGAAGAAGATTAATTGAATCCACTAATTGACGCAATTGGATCCTACCTGTTTTCTCTATATCGTCTTTAACCTTTTACTTTATGTTTTGTTATTTAATTATTTATTTAGTGAAACAAGCCCACTTATCTGTGTTTTTACTTTATTTTCAGGAGCAAGGGAACAAGGGGAAACATATTAAGTATATCAATCTCTATAGAGACGATACACAATATACATATCACTTTATTACTTAGCGACGTGTACACTTGCACTCAATTGCGCTTTTATTACACGCATCAAGTTTTTGGTGCCGTTGCCAGGGATTGACATCTAAATTTTGTTTTATTGTATTTTCTTGCTCTTTAACCATTCTTTATCTAACTTTAATTTTAATTATTTATTTTATTTTTACTAACTTTGATTTATTTGGTTTATGACCAGGGCAAACCCGAGTGGTCCATTGTACTAGTTGGATCCTGAGATTGAACGCACAAGACATCATCTGAGACGCAACCTGTTCCAAGTCATGGATGATCCACCAAAAGGACAAATTCCACATGTTGATCATAATATATTGCCACCAACAATGCTGCAGCAGCCACTGCCGCAACCATTGCCGAGGCAACCTACTGTTAGAGACTATCTGGTGGAGGATCTAAACGGACTCAACCCTGGCATAGTCACACCAGAAATCGAAGCAACTCACTTTGAGCTCAAACCAGTGATGTTCAACATGTTGAAACAATTCGACAGTTTAGTGGGTCTACTACTGAAGATGCAAGGCATCATCTTAAATCTTTCATGGAAGTGTGCAACTCTTTCAAGATTCAAGGAGTCCATGAAGATATTTTAAGATTAAAATTGTTCCCCTATTCAATAAGGGATAGGGCAAAAACCTGGTTGAATGGTATCCCAATAGGATCTAAAGGATTTTGGGAGGAACTCTGCGAGAATTTATTACGAGATTTAATCCGACAAATCTTTCTGATCACATCCGTAATGAAATCACATCATTCCGGCAAGATGAGGATGAACCGATGTATGAGGCATGAGAACGCTACAGAGAATTATTAAACAAATGCCCACTACATGGTTTTCCCTTGTGGATGCAAGTCTCCTTGTTTTGTAATGCTACCGATGCCTCCACAAGAATGATGCTAGACGCTTCCGCGAATGGGACACTTTTGGATAGAGCACCCGCGGAGGTCATTGAGATTCTGAACAAACTCGCAATGAATGATTTCCAATTTCCCACGTTAAGGTGAGGAGGAATGAGACGTCATGCCACAGCCCATGAATTAGATACATCCAGTTCGGTGGCAGCACAATTGGCTTCTCTAACCAAGATGGTTCAGAATATGCAAGCCCAAAGAAACATACATGAGATTAAGGCAGTTAACTCATCAGATTACATGTAAGATGAGGAAACCAACCTATATGTTGGAAACTATAACAAAAACAATCAAATGATATCCAACAATTACAACCCATCTTGGAAAAGGCATCCAAACTTCTCTTGGAGTAACCTTAACAATGCCTTAAATCCAATTAATCAAACCCCTGGTTCCAGCATCAAAGCTAGAACCTGCCGCAGTAGCACACTCAGCAGCCCATGCCACAACAGTAGGTACAACAGCAACAGTCTCTGAGTGTATTGGCAGATTCTCTCACAGCTTTAATGATAAAGAATGATGCTTACATGATCGAGAATAACCGCTTCATGAAACGTACTGATGACTTCATGAACCGAACTGAGATGAGACTTTAGAACCAAGAGGCTGCGATAAAGTCTTTAGAAACCCAAGTTGGTCAATTTGCCCAACGACAAAACACTCGACCACCAGGGGGTTTACCTAGCAATACTGAAGTTGCTAAGGTGTTAGGCCACGAGCAATGCAAGGTAATTACAACAACAAGTGGCCTACAATTAAAAGAGAAAGAAGGTACCTCAATCGATAGAGTCCAACCAGAAAAGCAACATCATGAGGACTCAGAAACTGAGCAGGACCCTGTCGAAAGCACTTCCATGGCAGCAGAACCAGCAGTACCAGAACCACCTGCCAAGGCAGCTGCAGATAAGTTCACCGCAGGTACTAAACTAAATATCCAAGGAAACCTGGAGGACATAAGAACACCACCTCCTTTCTCGTAGAGGTTAAAAAAGCACAAAAAGGACCACCAATTTCAGAAATTCCTAGACATCTTGAAGCAGGTCCATATCAACTTGTCACTAGTTGAGGCTATTGAACAAATGCCCAACTATGCCAAGTTCTTGAAGGACATAGTATCCAAACGACGAAGGCTAGGGGAATTTGAAACAGTGGCAACCACTAAAGGTTGCATGGCCATGTTGTATAATCGCATGCCGCCCAAGCTAAAGGATCCTGGATGCTTCACAATCCCCTGTGCGATTGGGGATCGTTATAAAGGAAAGTCCCTATGCGGCTTGGGACCAAGCATCAACCTTATTCCCAAATCAGTTTTTCAAAAACTTGGAATAGGACGGGCAAAACCAACAACAGTACTGCTCCAACTTGTTGATTGATCCTACGTGCATCCTGAAGGCAAAATTGAGGACATTCTGGTGATGGTCGACAAGTTTATATTTCCTGTCGAGTTTCTTGTGCTTGATTGTGAGGTCGACGACAATGCACCGATCATATTGGGTCGACCTTTCCTTGCTATTGGACGCACCATCATCGATATGGAAAATGGCGAGCTCACAATGCGGATAAACGATCAACAAGTCAAGTTGAACGCCTTCCATAATTTTACAAATTCATACACTCCAGCAGAATGTAAAGCTCTCCATACACCAAATCAGGGTACTAAAACATCTTGCCTGGGTTGCACGCTCGGCAGACTGTTCGATAAACGAATAAAACCCAAAGGAAAAGTCGAATGCACTGAAGGGACTGACCAACTCATGAAGAAAGATACGGTCCAGAAAGAGTTAATGAAAGAGGGAGATGCATTCACATGCACTCCACAAGTAACATAATCTATTCCTTCAATTTTAGTTATTATATTAGGATTAATTTATATATTATTATTATTTTATATTTTATTGTTTTATGTTTTTTTAGAATAAATAAAGCAATGAATGCAGAAAAATTATGCCACAGCAGAAAGTCTGCTGCCGCGGCAGTGCACTGTGTCAGAGCCGCAGAATTCTTAACGAGCAGAAACAGTGTAACGGTTCTCTGTCGAGAAATCTGCCACGGCAGTAACTGTGCATCAAGGCAGTAAATGCCTAACAACTATTTTATTGTCAGTCATATTTTTACAGCCTATATAAGTAGAACTCATTGCTGTGCATTATTTACTCTTGCATTCTTGCTAATTTTGCTTTCTTGAACAATCTTGCTCTCACTATCTTTCCAATCTCTTGTAATTTTTAGAACTCTCTCTATTAATCCAGAATTTCTCAAACCATTCTCCACGAACAATCAATGGCTTCTTACACAAGATTCACCCCTGCCACTGTTACTGACCACTTCAACCGCTCGTTCATTGCTCGAAAATTATGGGAAGAACAAGGATTTCAACAGACCAATGAGTTATACTTCGGCATTGAATCATACTTGTTCAACAAGATTTAGTATCAAGATTGGGAGGCGTTCTACCTACAGCCTCCACCGGAAAATGCCACAATTGTGAGAGAATTTTACGCACAAGGGCCGAGCAAGGACAACCTCTTTATCCACTATCGAGGCAAGCCTGTGCAACTTGAAGCCAAAGTCATCAATGAATTTTATGGTTTCACACTCACACGCGATGATCATGCCAAATTCGTAGACGGCATCACCACTCAAGACTATGATGAGATTAAAGATGAGCTTTGTTACAGCAACACCGCATGGGAAACCGGTACCCATAAGGGTTCAGTAACAAGGTAGAGTCTAATACCCGAGGCCAAGATGTGGTGTACGTTTGTCAAAAGATGACTTATCCCAACCTCCCATAACAACATAGTGGATCGCAAAAGACTGATGCTGATCCAGTCTATCATCAAGAAGAGAAACATCAACATTGGAGAGATTATTCTTCATGAAATTCATGAATGTGGTAAGAAGGAACCTGGACCGCTTTATTTATCATGTTTAATCTCTGCCTTGTGCATTAATGCAGGAGTTCCGATCGAAGACACGGATGAATATACGCCAACTTGGCAGGGATGGACAAAAGATTTCTGCCACCGAGTTATGCAGATCACACATGCGGAACCTGTCCAGGCAACGCCGCAGCAGTTTACTAACGACTTCACTGCCGGAGGGCAGTATTCAACTGAAGCACCAGCCTCTGTTGAGCCAACTACCGCAGCAGACCCATACCGAGAAATTCTGCAAAGGTGGAAGCCATGGACCTTCGCCAACAACGTTACATGGAGTACCAGCGCGACTTCAACACATATCTAGCCAACATGATGATGAAAAGTTTCCCACATCAAGGGGCGCAATTTCCCGAGTTCCCAGTCAACATGTTCATCACTGTCGCCCCTTACACGGAGATAACACCTGCCCCAGGGCCACAACCATTTTTCCAGCCACGGCCACATCAACAGTTTCATGCTACTAGACCTTCCAGGCCAGCAAGGTCTGCCGGAGTATCATCTACCAGCCAAAGGCCATCCAAGAGGCGAGCTGTCTTTAACTCTCCCCAAAGGGAACCAATCCCTATGCCCAGTCTCAGTAGAGATACATTGTCTCGCGAGATTGATGAATGCCATAGTTCGTCCCATGAATCAGCAATACCCACTGCCATGGCAGGGGGCGAAACGAAAATCATAGACACAGATAATATGGATGAGGTGGAAGAAGGGGATGAAGTTACGAAACCAACGCACCGTACACCGCCCAGTAGAGTTCAGCCGCATCGGCAGGCCAAACAACAACAATCGCCAGCGCAAGGATCTAGACGAAAAACATCAACAGCAAGGCCTAGGATAATGCTCCGTACAAGCAGCTCCTTGGAGTCATTATAAATAATTTCATTTACTGCTTTTGCCTATTTCCATATTTTAATTGTTGTTTGCCTTATATTTTATATATTGAGGACAATGCTCGGTTTGAGTTTGGGGGAGATTGTAGGTGTAGAATTACTGTCGATGCTACCTACTGCCGTAGCATTACCATGAAAAGGAAGTAAATTTTTTCTTACAATATTCTCTTTTCTTGAATCACTATTCGTAATCTTGCACTGCCTTACATCAGCCTTGCCTTAGTTTACTCCTTTAAGGCTATAGAATCTTTCTCCTTACCATGACCAAGTTCTGTTTTGAAGGGATAACCATAGGATACTCATGGAATAAACTTAGAAGCTTGGTTTAGGGTTAGAAAGAAAATAAACACTTTTTGGACTTGTTTGATTTAGGAATTCTTTTAATAAACTTAGGTGATAAAGACTTAGAACCTTTTGGGAAAAATAACTAGAGGTGCCTATCACTGGCTCTAGTTTTGCTCTCCTTCGTGCTAGAGGTGCCCAAAACTGGCTCTAGTATGCTAAATAGGTGGTTAATAAGAAAAAAATAATAATAAAAAAATAAAAATAGAAAACACATATTTTGAGGTGCCCGGAATTGGCTCAAGACTTGTTGTTTTAAGGAAACAGCTTTAGTCCAAAATTCTATTTGTCTTGAACTCAGAGTTTATCTAAGAATGCCTTGAATCAACCTTGTCCATAAAACACACACACTCACCTAGCCTTATAGCTTGTTTCTTAGTAAAAGTCCTTGGGTAAACTAGTGTCTAAAACGGAAAGATAAACATGACCATGGTGGGGAGAATAGATGGAAAAGTAAGACCAAAGAGGAGTAAGGTTCAACAATTTGATGTCTTGCATTGCTTGAGGACAAGCAATAGTTCGAGTTTAGGGGTATTTGATGAGTGCCTAAAAGGCAGTTATTTACTATCCTTCTCATGGTACTTTATGCATCTACTATACACCAACTTGAACTGAAATATGGACTCTTTGCGTAAATACTGGATATTCCGTTATCATTACTTACAAAGTCAATATTTATAGAGAATGAAAATATTATTACATATTCTGTACATGCAGGAATATCCAGGGCCGAAGAAGTAGTGAAGCAATGTTGAGGCCGACGCAGAAGATAAGGCTGCGGCAAAATCCAGAGTGGCAGCACCAACATTGGAGGTCCAATGAAAGACAAAAATATAGAGAACATTCTAGAAGATGCAGCGCACCAATTGGACCAGGCTACCACGCTAAAAGACCAAGTCAAAGACCAAGCGGGAAAACCCTTCTTGAAGGCGACAAACTTGGAAATATAAGATCCCTTAAAGAAGACTTATTCCTTACTCCAAGTTGGAGTCTATTTAGGAAAGATTTGCCCTAGGTCAAGACTATATATACCATAGCCGACCACATTGTTTAGAGAGCCGATTTTTAGAGAAACCCTTCTCCCTAAGAATTGTACCTAACGATAATATGTTCTAAATTTCTTAGGGGTAGGTGAAGGTTGTAGATATTAGTGAGAGGAGATTGATTCTTGTTTCTTTGTTCTTATGCAATAATAATATGAAAGATTGCTTATCCTATTGTCATTCATTGTTCTTGCATTCAATCTCGAGAGAGATGTTTGTAATTAATATATTTATCTAGTATCGAGAGGTGTAGATTCACGAAAGGGATAAGTACGGTGTTGTAGACACTAACTCGACCTAGAGATAGGTTAAGAATTTAAGCAGCTAAAAGAAGTGTTGGATTGGTTGGTTGTTATCATTGATATACGCTGAGAGGTATCGTCAAGGACCAGTCATCAACAACACTCTGACTTACAGATAAGCGGAGTCAACTACGGACACTTTGCTGAGCTTTGATACCTCTGCCCAAGAGCAAGAGATTGCCGCGGCAGAGAACACCAATACTGCCGAGGCTGTATCTGCATTACTGTCGAAGTAGTGTTGTGTAATTGCATTAGACAAGAAGAAGATTAATTGAATCCACTAATTGACGCAATTGGATCCTACCTGTTTTCTCTATATCGTCTTTAACCTTTTACTTTATGTTTTGTTATTTAATTATTTATTTAGTGAAACAAGCCCACTTATCTGTGTTTTTACTTTATTTTCAGGAGCAAGGGAACAAGGGGAAACATATTAAGTATATCAATCTCTATAGAGACGATACACAATATACTTATCACTTTATTACTTAGCGACGTGTACACTTGCACTCAATTGCGCTTTTATTACACGCATCAATTTTTTTGTGCCGTTGCCAGGGATTGACATCTAAATTTTGTTTTACTGTATTTTCTTGCTCTTTAACCATTCTTTATCTAACTTTAATTTTAATTATTTATTTTATTTTTACTAACTTTGATTTATTTGGTTTATGACCAGGGCAAACCCGAGTGGTCCATTGTACTAGTTGGATCCTGAGATTGAACGCACAAGACATCATCTGAGACGCAACCTGTTCCAAGTCATGGATGATCCACCAAAAGGACAAATTCCACATGTTGATCATAATATATTGCCACCAACAATGCTGCAGCAGCCACTGCCGCAACCATTGCCGAGGCAACCTACTGTTAGAGACTATCTGGTGGAGGATCTAAACGGACTCAACCCTGGCATAGTCACACCAGAAATCGAAACAACTCACTTTGAGCTCAAACCAGTGATGTTCAACATGTTGAAACAATTCGACAGTTTAGTGGGTCTACTACTGAAGATGCAAGGCATCATCTTAAATCTTTCATGGAAGTGTGCAACTCTTTCAAGATTCAAGGAGTCCATGAAGATATTTTAAGATTAAAATTGTTCCCCTATTCAATAAGGGATAGGGCAAAAACCTGGTTGAATGGTATCCCAATAGGATCTATAGGATTTTGGGAGGAACTCTGCCGAGAATTTATTACGAGATTTAATCCGACAAATCTTTCTGATCACATCCGTAATGAAATCACATCATTCCGGCAAGATGAGGATGAACCGATGTATGAGGCATGAGAACGCTACAGAGAATTGTTAAACAAATGCCCACTACATGGTTTTCCCTTGTGGATGCAAGTCTCCATGTTTTATAATGCTACCGATGCCTCCACAAGAATGATGCTAGACGCTTCCGCGAATGGGACACTTTTGGATAGAGCACCCGCGGAGGTCATTGAGATTCTGAACAAACTCGCAATGAATGATTTCCAATTTCCCACGTTAAGGTGAGGAGGAATGAGACGTCATGCCACAGCCCATGAATTAGATACATCCAGTTCGGTGGCAGCACAATTGGCTTCTCTAACCAAGATGGTTCAGAATATGCAAGCCCAAAGAAACATACATGAGATTAAGGCAGTTAACTCATCAGATTACATGTAAGATGAGGAAACCAACCTATATGTTGGAAACTATAACAGAAACAATCAAATGATATCCAACAATTACAACCCATCTTGGAAAAGGCATCCAAACTTCTCCTGGAGTAACCCTAACAATGCCTTAAATCCAATTAATCAAACCCCTGGTTCCAGCATCAAAGCTAGAACCTGCCGCAGTAGCACACTCAGCAGCCCATGCCACAACAGTAGGTACAACAGCAACAGTCTCTGAATGCATTGGCAGATTCTCTCACAGCTTTTATGATGAAGAATGATGCTTACATGACCGAGAATAACCGCTTCATGAAACGTACTGATGACTTCATGAACCGAACTGAGATGAGACTTTAGAACCAAGAGGCTGCGATAAAGTCTTTAGAAACCCAAGTTGGTCAATTTGCCCAACGACAAAACACTCGACCACCAGGGGGTTTACCTAGCAATACTGAAGTTGCTAAGGTGTTAGGCCACGAGCAATGCAAGGTAATTACAACAACAAGTGGCCTACAATTAAAAGAGAAAGAAGGTACCTCAATCGATAGAGTCCAACCAGAAAAGCAACATCATGAGGACTCAGAAACTGAGCAGGACCTTGTCGAAAGCACTTCTATGGCAGCAGAACCAGCAGTACCAGAACCACCTGCCAAGGCAGCTGCAGATAAGTTCACCGCAGGTACTAAACTAAATATCCAAGGAAACCTGGAGGACATAAGAACACCACCTCCTTTCTCGTAGAGGTTAAAAAAGCACAAAAAGGACCACCAATTTCAGAAATTCCTAGACATCTTGAAGCAGGTCCATATCAACTTGTCACTAGTTGAGGATATTGAACAAATGCCCAACTATGCCAAGTTCTTGAAGGACATAGTATCCAAACGACGAAGGCTAGGGGAATTTGAAACAGTGGCAACCACTGAAGGTTGCATGGCCATGTTGTATAATCGCATGCCGCCCAAGCTAAAGGATCTTGGATGCTTCACAATCCCCTGTGCGATTGGGGATCGTTATAAAGGAAAGTCCCTATGCGACTTGGGACCAAGCATCAACCTTATGCCCAAATCAGTTTTTCAAAAACATGGAATAGGACGGGCAAAACCAACAACAGTACTGCTCTAACTTGTTGATTGGTCCTACGTGCATCCTGAAGGCAAAATTGAGGACATTCTGGTGATGGTCGACAAGTTTATATTTCCTGTCGACTTTCTTATTCTTGACTGTGAGGTCGACGACAATGCACCGATCATATTGGGTCGACCTTTCCTTGCTATTGGACGCACCATCATCGATATGGAAAATGGCGAGCTCACAATGCGGATAAACGATCAACAAGTCAAGTTGAACGCCTTCCATAATCTTACAAATTCATACACTCCAGCAGAATGTAAGGCTCTCCATACACCAAATCAGGGTACTAAAACAACTTGCCTGGGCAGCACGCTCGACAGACTATTCGATAAACGAATAAAACCCAAAGGAAAAGTTGAATGCACTGAAGGGAATGACCAACTCATGAAGAAAGATACGGTCTAGAAAGAGTTAATGAAAGAGGGATATGCATTCACATGCACTCCACAAGTAACATAATTTATTCCTTTAATTTTAGTTATTATATTAGGATTAATTTATATATTATTATTATTATTTTATATTTTATTGTTTTATGTTTTTTTAGAATAAATAAAGCAATGAATGTAGAAAAATTATGCCACAGCAGAAAGTCTGCTGCCGCGGTAGTGCACTGTGTCAGAGCCGTAGAATTCTTAACGAGCAGAAACAGTGTAACGGTTCTCTGTCGAGAAATCCGCCGCGGCAGTAACTGTGCATCAAGGCAGTAAATGCCTAACAACTATTTTATTGTCAGTCATATTTTTATAGCCTATATAAGCAGAACTCATTGCTGTGCATTATTTACTCTTGCATTCTTGCTAATTTTGCTTTCTTGAACAATCTTGCTCACACTATCTTTCCAATCTCTTGTAATTTTTAGAACTCTCTCTATTAATCCAGAATTTCTCAAACCATTCTCCACGAACAATCAATGGCTTCTTACACAAGATTCACCCCTGCCACTGTTACTGACCACTTCAACCGCTCGTTCATTGCTCGACAATTATGGGAAGAACAAGGATTTCAACAGACCAATGAGTTATACTTCGGCATTGAATCATACTTGTTCAACAAGATTTAGTATCAAGATTGGGAGGCGTTCTACCTATAGCCTCCACCGGAAAATGCCACAATTGTGAGAGAATTTTACGCACAAGGGCCGAGCAAGGACAACCTCTTTATCCACTGCCGAGGCAAGCCTGTGCAACTTGATGCCAAAGTCATCAATGAATTTTATGGTTTCACACTCACACGCGATGATCATGCCAAATTCGTAGACGACATCACCACTCAAGACTATGATGAGATTAAAGATGAGCTTTGTTACAGCAACACCGCATGGGAAACCGGTGCCCATAAGGGTTCAGTAACAAGGTAGAGTCTAATACCCGAGGCCAAGATGTGGTGTACGTTTGTCAAAAGACGACTTATCCCAACCTCCCATAACAACATAGTGGATCGCAAAAGACTGGTGCTGATCCAGTCTATCATCAAGAAGAGAAACATCAACATTGGAGAGATTATTCTTCATGAAATTCATGAATGTGGTAAGAAGGAACGTGGACCGCTTTATTTATCATGTTTAATCTCTGCCTTGTGCATTAATGCAGGAGTTCCGATCGAAGACACGGATAAATATACGCCAACTTGGCAGGGATGGACAAAAGATTTCTGCCACCGAGTTATGCAGATCACACATGCAGAACCTGTCCAGGCAACGCCGCAGCAGATTACTAACGACTTCACTGCCGGTGGGCAGTATTCAACAGAAGCACCAGCCTTTGTTGAGCCAACTACCGCAGCAAACCCATACCAAGAAATTCTGCAAAGGTGGAAGCCATGGACCTTCGCCAACAACATTACATGGAGTACCAGCGCGACTTCAACACATATCTAGCCAATATGATGATGCAAAGTTTCCCACATCAAGGGGCGCAATTTCCCGAGTTCCCAGTCAACATGTTTATCACTGCCGCCCCTTACACGGAGATAACACCTGCCCCAGGGCCACAACCATTTTTCCAGCCACGGCCACATCAACAGTTTCATGCTACTAGACCTTCCAGGCCAGCAAGGTCTGCCGGAGTATCATCTACCAGCCAAAGGCCATCCAAGAGGCGAGCTGTCTTTAACTCTCCCCAAAGGGAACCAATCTCTATGCCCAGTCTCAGTAGAGATACACTGTCTCGCGAGATTGATGAATGCCATAGTTCGTCCCATGAATCAGCAATACCCACTGCCATGGCAGGGGGCGAAACAAAAATCATAGACACAGATAATATGGATGAGGTGGAAGAAGGGGATGAAGTTATGAAACCAACGCATCGCACACCGCCCAGTAGAGTTCAGCCGTATCGGCAGGCCAAACAACAACAATCGCCAGCGCAAGGATCTAGACGAAAAACATCAACAACAAGGCCTAGGAGAATGCTCTGTACAAGCAGCTCCTTGGAGTCGTTATAAATAATTTCATTTACTGCTTTTGCCTATTTCCATATTTTAATTGTTGTTTGCCTTATATTTTATATATTGAGGACAATGCTCGGTTTGAGTTTGGGGGAGATTGTAGGTGCAGAATTACTGTCGAGGCTACCCACTGCCGCAGTATTACCATGAAAAGGAAGTAAATTTTTTTTGAAATTTTTTCTTACAATATTCTCTTTTCTTGAATCACTGTTTGTAATCTTGCACTGCCTTACATCAGCCTTGCCTTAGTTTACTCCTTTAAGGCTATAGAATCTTTCTCCTTACTATGACCAAGTTCTGTTTTGAAGGGATAACCATAGGATACTCATGGAATAAACTTAGAAGCTTGGTTTAGGGTTAGAAAGAAAATAAACACTTTTTGGACTTGTTTGATTTAGGAATTCTTTTAATAAACTTAGGTGATAAAGACTTAGAACCTTTTGGGAAAAATAACTAGAGGTGCCTATCACTGGCTCTAGTTTTGCTCTCCTTCGTGCTAGAGGTGCTCAAAACTGGCTCTAGTATGCTAAATAGGTGGTTAATAAGAAAAAAATAATAATAAAAAAATGAAAATAGAAAACACATATTTTGAGGTGCCCGGAATTGGCTCAAGACTTGTTGTTTTAAGGAAACAGCTTTAGTCCAAAATTCTATTTGTCTTGAACTTAGAGTTTATCTAAGAATGCCTTGAATCAACCTTGTCCATAAAACACACACACTCACCTAGCCTTATAGCTTGTTTCTTAGTAAAAGTCCTTGGGTAAACTAGTGTCTAAAACGGAAAGATAGACATGACCATGGTGGGGAGAATAGATGGAAAAGTAAGACCAAAGAGGAGTAAGGTTCAACAATTTGATGTCTTGCATTGCTTGAGGACAAGCAATAGTTCGAGTTTAGGGGTATTTGATGAGTGCCTAAAAGGCAGTTATTTACTACCCTTCTCATGGTACTTTATGCATCTATTATACACCAACTTGAACTGAAATATGGACTCTTTGCATAAATACTGGATATTCCGTTATCATTACTTACAAAGTCAATATTTATAGAGAATGAAAATATTATTACATATTCTGTACATGTAGGAATATCTAGGGCTGAAGAAGCAGTGAAGCAATGTTGAGGCCAAGGCAGAAGATAAGGTTGCGGCAAAATCCAGAGTGGCAGCACCAACATTGGAGGTGCAATGAAAGATAAAAATATAGAGAACATTTTGAAAGATGCAGCCCACCAATTGGACCAGGCTACCACGCTAAAAGACCAAGTCAAAGACCAAGCGGGAAAACCCTTCTAGAAGGCGACAAACTTTAAAATATTAGATCCCTTGAGAAGACTTGTTCCTTACTCCAAGTTGGAGTCTATTTAGGAAATGTTTGCCCTAGGTCTAGACTATATATATCATAGCCGACCATATTGTTTAAAGAGCTGATTTTTAGATAAATCCTTCTCCCTAAGAATTGTACCTAACGATAATATGTTCTAAATTTTTTAGGGGTAGGTGAAGGTTGTAGATATTAGTGAGAGGAGATTGATTCTTGTTTCTTTATTCTTATGTAATAATAATATGAAAGTTTGCTTATCCTATTGCAATTCATTGTTCTTGCATTCAAGCTCGAGAGAGAAGTTTGTAAGTAATATATTTATCTAGCATCGAGAGGTGTAGATTCACGAAAGGGATAAGTACGGTGATGTAGGCACTAACTCGGCCTAGAGATAGGTTAAGAATTTTAGCAGCTAAAAGAAGTGTTGGATTGGTTGGTGGTTATCGTTGATTTACGCTGAGAGGTATCGTCAAGGACCAATCATCAACAGTACTCTGACTTAGAGATAAGCGGAGTCAAATACGGACACTTTGCTGAGCTTTGATACCTCTGCCCAAGAGCAAGAGATTGCCGCGGCAGAGAACACCAATACTGCCCAGGCTGTATCTGCATTACTATCGAAGCAGTGTTGTGTAATTGCATTGGACAAGAAGAAGATCAATTGAATCCACTAATTGACGCAACTGGATCCTACCTGTTTTCTCTATATCGTCTTCAACCTTTTACTTTATGTTTTGTTATTTAATTATTTAGTTAGTAAAACAAAACCACTTATCTGTGTTTTTACTTTATTTTCAAGAGCAAGGGAACAAGAGAAAACATATTAAGTATATCAATCCCTGTGGAGACGATATATGATATAATTATCACTTTATTACTTGGCGACGTGTACACTTTCACTCAATTGCGCTTTTATTACACGCATCACCAGTCCTTTTTCTAGGCATGTATTTTCGTGGAATAATATTAATGTAGCTTTTTTGTTTTTTACTTGGGTTTTCCGTTTGTCGATATACTTTCCTTTCTTCACTTACTTTCTTCTTTCTTAATAAGTAACATCGTTTTTATCTATCTTCTTACTTTGTTTCTCGACTTTGTACTGTGGTACAAGGTTTTTTACACTTATCTACTCTTTCATTTGCTACTTTCTTCTTTTCTTATCCTTTTGCTACGGCTTTGTGGAATGAATTGCTTTGTCTTAATTCCTTTTTCAATTCCATTTATATACCACCTTTTTTAAGGGTTTCCTTAAACAACGCTCATTATGTAGTACTCTTGAACAACTTTACTGATCTTTTTCAATAGGACGATCCTTTCTTTGCCAACACCATTCTTGGTGTCTCTCTATCTAACATGGCTCCTAAATTTGTACTCAACTTCAATCTTTCTATGGTGTTGTTGATGTCATATCTGCACGGGCACTATACATCTTATCTTTGTGGATTGCACACTAGCACCATACCTAGTGCTAATTTGGCACGCCATATTATTATACCATCCTTGCATAGGGATGTTTCAAACTTTGATTATTGTGTTTTTTCGCCAATCATCGTTACTCAATCCACTGAGTACTGCTCCATCACGTGTACCAGTATGTGGATACGTGTGTTCCCTTCTACCATTTTCCTTTTGCAAGCATACTACCTACTCTTTGCTATGATTATAACTATATACCAACCTTCCAATGGGCTCTTACCAACACCTTTCATGGTGTAACTAATACTATGACACGGGAGACCAAGGGTTTCGAAAATACGAGCCATTGCCCTTTGGGCAAGGGTAAAGGCTTAGTAGGAACAACTGGGATGAGCAACGTTAAAAACTCTCCGGTGGTGGTTGATGTTGTTCAACCCCGCCGAGCAAAATGAAACTATTATGTTGGAACTGTCTGGGTCTTGGCAACACCCAAGCAGTTATTGCTTTACAACGTGCTTATTCGAAGCATGATATTGATATTCTTTTCCTTTGTGAAACAAGGTTAAACAAACACAATATGGATCGCATTAAGCTTAAGTTAGGAATGCATGGCTGTATAGCTCTTGAATCCAGCCCTTCTTGCACAGGACTTGCTATTATATGGAACAACAAACCCACTATTGATTTGCTTTCTTACTCGGATCGTCATATTGACGTCATTGTCACTCTAGGACAACTACGCTTCCATTTTTCCGGCCTACACATTTTCCCTGAAACTGCGAACAAATTCAAAACTTGGCAGTTAATAGATACACTAAAATCATCCTTTCCCCTTCCCTGGCTCTTAGGGGGGGACATTAATGAAATACTTTCTGACAATGAGAAACAAGGTGGTTCTCATCATGCGCGATCACAAATAAATAATTTTCGAGACTGTCTTGACAAGAATGACCTTTTCGACTGTAAACCAACGTCTGGATGGTTCACTTGGACTAGATCTAATTGTATACGAAAACTATTATGGAAAGAGTCGATAGATTCCTCGGTAACTTCGCCTGGTTTAATACCTTTCCTAACTGCCAAGCTACCCTATTCTTTCAAACGCGCTCTGACCACTGTCCTATCTTAATGGACACTAATCCATCATAATCTCATCGATCCACACGGCCTACTAATTTTTTCGCTATGAGAATTATTGGGCTGATAACCCAGAAGCCTTATCCCGAATTAGAGATATTTGGGCTAATCAATCTCGCTCGACTCTTTAGAAACTTCAAGATATTGGAGGATTCCTAGCCACATGGCAAACTAACAAACGCTTAAAATCCAATAAGCGTATCACCCAACTGCACGACTTCATTAATATGTGTCTCAAACGATATCTTTTTGATACAGAAATCCATAGCTTAATTTCTGCTAAAATTGAGCTTGATAGCTTACTAAATGCAAAGGAAATCTATTGGGCTCTACGAGCTCGAACACACTGGTTAGAACACGGTAACAAAAATACTTCTTTTTTCCATGCCAGAGCGAACTGTCAACGGCAGAAGAACCATATTGTTGGACTTCTCAACAACTAGAATATATGGCAAACATACACAAACGACATCATTTCTACTGCAATTACTTACATCCAAAACCTTTTTTCGTCTTCCTCTCCTACTATCGCGTCTTCCATCTTGGATAGCATTCCTGTTGTTGTTAACGATTCAATGAACAATGATCTTAATAAGGATTTCACAGCAGATATAGTATCCATTGCTTTTCGTGATATCGACCCAAGGAAAGACCCGGGAGTTGATGGATTCACAAGTGGCTTCTTCAGGAAGCATTGGGATATCCTTGGCTAGGACTTTACAAACCTCTACCTCGGGATCCTAAGAGGGTCGGTTAATATAAAAGAGGTCAATTGCACCATCATTTTTCTTATTCCCAAAATCAGTGATCCTACTACAATGTGTCATCTCAGACCTATTAGCCTTTGCACAGTCATCTATAAAACTGTATTGAAGGTACTTGTTAACCGCCTAAAATCTATAACACCCTTATGTATTAGTGGCAATCAAACTACTTTTGTTCAAGGAAGGAACATTACGAACAACATCCTTATTGCCATGAGCTCATCCATACTTTACATACTGATGCAACTTCCCTTGAAAAAGGCTCTAGCTTAAAGCTGGATATGGAAAAGGCCTTTGACCGTGTTGAATGGTCTTTTTTAGAATAAATTATGATTCGCCTAGGTTTCAACTCCAGCTGGGTATCTCTTATTATGAGGTGTGTATCATCAATATCCTTCAAAGTATGTATCAATGACTCCCTTTCACAACCCTTCAAACCCACTAGAGGTTTACGACAAGGGGACCCTCTCTCCCCTTTCTTGTTTCTTTTCTGCACTCAAGGCCTCTCAGCCTTGCTCAACGCTGAGCAAACAAATGGCAACCTCCCTTGACTTTTTTCCAGTAGGAATGGACCACGTATCAACCACCTCCTTTTTGCGGATGAATGTGTCATCTTCATTAAAAATACAACTAAAGAAGCTCAACACCTTAAGGATGCACTTCATTTATGCTACTTCTTTCGGGAAATCAATTATATCCTCCATGTACAAGAAGTGGATGACCTAGGTATTTATCTCGGAGTTCCTCTCTTAATAGGGAAGAACAAGACAACGGCCTTGGGGTTTACTAGGGAACAAATGAATGCCCGACTAAGTAAATGGGATAAACACTTTCTCTCCTTTAGTTGGAGAGAAATCTTTATCAAATCTGTCATACAATCTATATCTCAATATGTCATGTCTTACTACCTTTTCCCATAAAACATTATTGATGACATGACCACTTTGATACGTCGTTACTAGTGGTTTGAGAAAGCGGATAAACGAAGCTGACATATGCTTCTTTGGGACACTATCTGCCTATCAAAAGCAGGAGGAGGTATAGGATTTAGGGACCTATACCATTTTAACATTGCATTGCTAGGTAAACAAATCTGGCGTTTAGTTTACGAACCAGATAATTTTCTCAATCAGGTTTACAAATGTAAGTACTACCCTATGGGCTCGATCCTTGACTTTGATTACACCCGGAGTTCTTCCTTTACTTGGAAAGGTCTCAGTATAGCTATCTCTAAACCTCGCAATGGTTTTTTCAAACGACCTGGCATGTCTAGTAATATTCAAATCCACATTGACAAGTGGGGTGGCTCTCAGCCTATACACCTTTATGGTGATTATGAGGTAAATGACGAAGTCCCTCTACATGCAAGTACCTTCATGGTACCTAACCTACCCTGATGGGATGAGGCAAAAGTAAGAGTTTACTTCTCCCATGAAGATGCTAACACCATACTTAATGTACCAATTATTAATGATATCAAAGACACCATACTTTGGGGTCACCACGATTCTGGTATCTATACAGTAAGGTCTGGTTATTAATTTCTACAATGGCATCCAGGGCCAGTTAATAGGCCCTCTAAACTTTGGAAAATTCTATCCAAACTGCCTACTCTTCCCAAGGTTCGCTCTTTTGGATGGCGGTTATGTCACGATGCACTACCCTCTGGCTACAAAATCCGTCAAGCCAATCTTGGTACGGGGGTTTGCACATGGCCATTGAATCTACCCTCCTTGGTATGAGGGACTGTTCTAGTGCCAAGGAGGCGCTCCAATTGGTAGGGCTCCTTTCTCGAATTTTGACCAATACGTACAGCTCCCCCCACTTGTGGCTTTCTGATGTTGTTGGTTTTCTTTCCTTGTATCAATTCTCGTTTCTTATAACGATCTTATGGAATTTATGGAATCATCGTAATAAATTTATCCATAAAAATAATCTCTAATCGATTTGGTTAACTGTCTCCAATGCAAAAACACTTCTCACTGACTATACATCAGTTAATGATGTTTCCCACCTACGTTCTTGACTAGTTGAGCCCACCTTTGCTCAAGCTAGATGAACGAAACCAGCCCCTGTTTTCGTCAAAGTTAATACTGATTGGGCCTTTGACCTTGTGTTAAGAGGTACTACTGCAGGCGTCATTACTCGAGACTTTTTTGGTTCCGTACGTGGTGGTTGCTCTATGCCTCTTGTTTCCCCGGACCCAGCCTCTACCGAGGCTTTTGCTATTCTTGAAGGTTTAATATTTGTTGCTGCTAATGGTTGGGCTAATATGATTGTTGAAACAGATTCTGCTTCCATTGTCAACAAAGTTAACAATACTCATCAACAAGATCTCTCCACAGTGCAACATTTGGTGTCTCGTATCCGTTCCACTCTTGGTACTCTACCTGATTGTAAGATTTGTTATGTACCTAGAGACGCAAACGTTGTTGCCCATGTCTTAGCTACTAGGGCTTTACGTTCTTTTTCTTCTTGCTCTTTTGATTGTCTCTGTCCCGATTTCATTCGGGCTTCTGTAAACTCTGAGAGGTTCTCCGCTTCTTATTTAAAACATGAGTACTCTTTTTCCCATATGGGGCCTGCTTATCCACCGGGGTGTCTGGCTAGAGGGTTTTTTAATGAGGCCCTTTTCTTCAAAAAAAATTGGAATGGATCCCAATAAAGCCCAATTAGACATACTCGTTTTAATCCCAACAAAACGACAAACAAATATTATTAAATCAAGTTTTATGAGTTCAAATAGTTAATTATGGGCTTTTGAACAAAATTATATAACTTAAACTAAAATTTTTAGCTTTTTACTCAGTTAAAATTTGAACGGATTCTCTATAGAACCTTTTTAGACATTCACGTTTTAATCCCAACAAAACGACAACCAAATGTTATTAAATCAAATTTTATGAGTTAAAATAGTTACTTCCGGGATTTTAAACAAAATTATACATATTAAACTCAAATTTTTGAACTTTTTACTAGGTTAAAATTGGAACGGATCCTCTATAAAGCCTATTTACACATGCACATTTTAATCCCAACAAAACGACAACCAGATGTTATTAAATCAAAACGACAACCAGATGTTATTAAATCAAATTCTATAAAGCCCATTCAGATTTTTACTCTGTTAAAATATGAATAGATTCTCTATAAAACCTTTTTAGACATGCACGTTTT
This sequence comes from Abelmoschus esculentus, assembly GCA_035048815.1. NCBI lineage: Eukaryota > Viridiplantae > Streptophyta > Magnoliopsida > Malvales > Malvaceae > Abelmoschus > Abelmoschus esculentus. The sequence continues at coordinate 10,598,066 of JAUCBN010000033.1, forward strand.
AATCCCTACAAAATGACAACCAAATGTATTAAATCAAATTTTATGAGTTAAAATAGTTAATTATTGGCTTTTAAACAAAATTATACAAATTCATCTCAAATTTTCAATTTTTTAATCGGTTAAAATTGGAATGGATCCCCTACAAAGCCCATTTAGACGTGCACGTTTTAATCCCATTAAAACAACAACCAAATGTTATTAAATAAAATTTTATGATTTAAAATAATTAATTATTAGCTTTTAAAAAAAATTATACATATTAATCTTAACTTTTCAACGTTTTACTCTATTAAAATTGGAACGGATCCTCTATAAAGGCCATTTAGACATGCACGTTTTAATCCCAACAAAACGACAACCAAATGATATTAAATCAAACTCTATGAGTTCAAATATTTAATTATGGGCTTTTGAACAAAGTTATAAAGATTAATCTAAAATTTTTAGCTTTTTACTCGGTTAAAATTCGAACGGATTCTCTATAAAGCCTATGCAAGTTTTAATCCCAACAAAACGACAACCAAATGTTATTAAATCAAATTTTATGTGTTCAAATAGTTCATTATGGGCTACTAAAAAAAATTATACATATTAATCTCAAAATTTCAATTTTTTACTCGGTTAAAATTGGAATGGATCCCTTAAAAAGCCCATTTAGACATGCACGTTTTAATCCCAACCAAACAACAACCAAATGTTATTAAATCAAATTTTATGACTTCAAATAGTTAATTATGGGCTTTTAAACAAAATTGTACAAATTAATCTCAAATTTTCAACTTTTTACTCGGTTAAAATTGGAACGGATCCTCTATAATGCCTATTTAGAAATACACTTTTTAATCCTAACAAAACGACAACCAAATGTTATTAAATCAAATTTTATGAGTTCAAATAGTTAATTATGGGCTTTCGAACAAAGTTACATAGATTAATCTAAAATTTTCAGCATTTTACTCGGTTAAAATTCGAACGAATTCTATATAAAGCCTTTTTAGACATGTACATTTTAATCTCAACAAAACAACCACCATATGTTATTAAATCAAATTTTATGAGTTAAAATAGTTAATTATTGTCTTTTAAACAAAATTATACATATTAATCTCAAATTTTTAACTTTTTACTCGGTTAAAATTTGAACGGATCCTCTATAAATCCCATTTAGACATGCACATTTTAATTCTAATAAAACGACAACCAGATGTTATTAAATAAAATTTTATGAATTCAAATAGTTAATTATGGGCTTTTGAACAAAATTATACAGATTAATATAAAATTTTCAACTTTTTACTCGGTTAAAATTCGAACGGATTCTCTATAAACTATTTTTAAATATTCACGTTTTAATCCCAATAAAACGATAACCAAATGTTATTAAATCAATTTTATAAGTTAAAATAATTAAGTATGGGATTTTAAACAAAATAATACATACTAATCTCAAATTTTCAACTTTTTACTCGATTAAAATTGGAACGGATCCTCTATAAAGCCTATTTAGACATGTATATTTTAATCCTATAAAAACGACAACCAATTGTTATTAAATCAAATTTTATGAGTTAAAATAGTTAATTATAGGCTTTTGAACAAAAATATACATATCAGTCTCAAATTTTCAACTTTTTACTCAGTTAAAATTGGAACGGATCTTCCATAAAGCTCATTTAGACATGCTCGTTTTAATCCTAACAAAACGACAATCAGATGTTATTAAATCAAATTTTATGATTTCAAATAGTTAATTATAGGCTTTTGAAAAAAATTATACATATTAATCTCAAATTTTCAACTTTTTGACTCGGTTAAAATTGGAATAGATCCCCTGTAAAGCTCATTTAGACATGCTCATTTTAATCCCAACAAAACGGCAACCAGATGTTATTAAGTCAAATTTTATGAGTTCAAATAGTTAATTATAGGCTTTGGAAAAAATTATACAAATTAATCTAAAATTCTTAGCTTTTTACTCAGTTAAAAGTCGAACAGATTCTCTATAAATCCTTTTTAGACATGTACGTTTTAATCCCAACAAACGACAACCAAATGTTATTAAATCAAATTTTATGAGTTAAAATAGTTAATTATGGGCTTTTAAACAACATTATACATATTAAACTCAAATTTTCAACTTTTTACTAAGTTAAAATTGGAACAGATCCATTATAAAGCCCATTTAGACATTCACATTTTAATCCCAACAAAACGACAACCAGAAGTTATTAAATTAAATTTTATGAGTTCAAATAGTTACTTATGGTCTTTTGAACAAAATTATACAGATTAATATAAATTTTCAGCTTTTTACTCGGTTAAAATTCGAACGGATTCTTTATAAAGCCCATTTAGACTTGCACGTTTTAATCCCAACAATGCAAAAACTTGATGTTGTTAAATCAAATTTTATGATCCCAAACAGTTAATTATGATCTTTTGTAAAAAATTATACAGATTAGTCTAAAATTTTCAGCTTTTTACTCGGTTAAAATTCGAACGGATTCTCTATAAAGCCTTTTTAGACATGCACGTTTTAATCCCAACAAAACGACAATCAAATATTATTAAATCAAATTTTATGACTTCAAATAGTTAATTATGGGCTTTTAAACAAAATTATACATATTAATCTAAAATTTTCAACATTTTACTCGGTTAAAACTGGAACGGATCCTCTTTAAAGCCCATTTAGAAATACACGTTTTAATCCTAACAAAATGACAACCAAAAGTTAGTAAATCAAATTTTAGAAGTTCAAATAGTTAATGAAGGCTTCTGAACAAAATTATACATATTAATCTCAAATTTTCAATCTTTTACTCTATTAAATTAGAACAAATCCTCTATAAAGCTCATTTAGACATGCACGTTTTAATCCTAACAAAACGACAACCATATGTTATTAAATAAAATTTTATGAGTTCAAATAGTTAATTATTTGCTTTTAAACAAAATTATACATATTAATCTAAAATTTTCTACTTTTTACTCGGTTAAAATTGGAACGGATCCTCTATAAAGCCCACTTAGAAATACACATTTTAATCCCAACAAAACAACAACCAAATGTTCTTAAATAAAATTTTATGAGTTCAAATAGTTAATTATGGGCTTTTGAACAAAGTTATATAGATTAATCTAAAATTTTCTTCATTTTACTCGGTTAAAATTTGAACGAATTCTTTATAAAGCCTTTTTAGACATGAACGTTTTAATCCCAAAAAAACGACCACCAGATGTTATTAAATCAAATTTTATGAGTTAAAATAGTTAATTATTGTCTTTTGAACAAAATTATACATATTAATCTCAAATTTTCAATTTTTTACTCGGCTAAAATTGGAACGGATCCTCTATAAAGCTTATTTAGACATACACGTTTTAGTCCCAACAAAAAGACAACAAGATGTTACTAAATTAAATTTCATGAGTTCAAATAGTTAATTATGGGCTTTTGAATAGAGTTGTACATTTTTAGACATGTAAGTTTTAATCTCAACAAAACGAAAATCAGATGTTATTAGATCAAATTTTATGAGTTCAAATATTTAATTACGGGCTTTTGGAAAAATTATAAAATTACTCTAACATTTTCAGCTTTTTACTTGGTTAAAATTTGAACAAATTCTCTATAAAGACTTGCATGTTTTAATCCCAACAAAAAGGTAATCAAATGTTATTAAATCAAATTTTATTAGATCAAATAGTTAATTATGGGCTTTTGAATAATATTATATAAATTAATCTATAATTTTTTGCTATTTACTCGGTTAAAATTCGAACGAATTCTCTATAACGCCTTTTTAGACATGTACGTTTAATCCCAATAAAACAACAACCAAATGTTATTAAATCAAATTTTAAGAGTTAAAATAGTTAATTATGGGCTTTTGAACAAAAATATACATATTAATCTCAAATTTTCAACTTTTTACTCGGTTAAAATTGGAATGGATCCTCTATAAAGCTCATTTAGACATGCACGTTTTAATCCCAACAAAAAGACAACAAGATGTTACAAAATTAAATTTCATGAGTTCAAATAGCTAATTATAGGCTTTTGAAAAAAATATATAAATTAATCTAAAATTTTTATCTTTTTACTCAGTTAAAAATCGAACGGATTCTCTATAAAACCTTTTTAGACATGCACGTTTTAATCCCAACAAAATGACAACCAAATATTATTAAATCAAATTTTAAGAGTTATAATAGTTAATTATGGGCTTTTAAACAAAATTATACATATTAAACTCAAATTTTAAACTTTTTACTCGGTTAAAATTAGAACGGATCCTCTATAAAGCCCATTTAGACATGCACATTTTAATCCCAAAAAAATGACAACCAAATGTTATTAAATAAAATTTTATGAGTTCAAATAGTTAATTATGGTCTTTTGAACAAAATTATACAGATTAAATTAAAATTTTCTGCTTTTTACTCGGTTAAAATTCTAACGGATTTTATATAAAGCCCATTTAGACTTACACATTTTAATCCCAACAAAGTGAAAACTTGATGTTCTTAAATCAAATTTTATGAGTTAAATATGGTATTTTGAATAAAATTATACATATTAATCTCAAATTTTCAACTTTTTACTCGGTTAAAATTGGAACGGATCCTCTACAAATTCCATTTAGATATGCACGTTTTAATCCCAACAAAACGAAAACTAGATATTCGTAAATCAATTTTATGAGTTAAAATAGTTAACTATTGTCTTTTTTAAAAAAATTATACATATTAATCTCAAATTTTCAACTTTTTACTCGGTTAAAATTGGAATGAATCCTCTATAAAGCCCATTTAGACATACACGTTTTAAACCAAACAAAGCCAGATATCATTAAATCAAATTTTATGAGTTGAAATAGTTAATTATGGGTTTTTGAACAAAGTTATACAGATTAATCTAAAATATTCAACTTTTTACGCGTTTAAAATTCGAACGGATTCTTAGTAAAGACTTTTTAGACATGCACGTTTTAATCCCAACAAAATAAAAAACAGATGTTATTAAATCAAAATTTATGAGTTCAAATAGTTAATTATGAGCTTTTGAAAAAAATATACAGATTAATCTAAAATTTTTAGTTTTTACTCGGTTAAAATTAGAACGGATTCTCCATAAAGCCTTTTTAGACATGCACGTTTTAATCCCAACAAAACAACAACTAAATGTTATTAAATCAAATTTTATGATTTCAAATTGTTAATTATGAGCTTCTGAACAAAATTATATATTAATCTCAAATTGTCAACTTTTGACTCGGTTAAAATTGGAATAGATCCCCGGTAAAGCTCATTTAGACATGCTCCTTCTAATCCCAACAAAACGGCAACCAGATGTTATTAAATCAAATTTTATGAGTTCAAATAGTTAATTATAGGCTTTTGAAAAAAATTATACAAATTAATCTAAAATTTTTAGCTCTTTACTCGGTTAAAAGTCGAACGGATTCTCTATAAAACCTTTTTAAACATGTACGTTTTAATCCCAACAAAACGATAACCAAATGTTATTAAATCAAGTTTTAGGAGTTAAAATAGTTAATTATGGGCTTTTAAACAAAATTATACATATTAAACTCAAATTTTCAACTTTTTATGAAGTTAAAATTGGAACGGATCCACTATAAAGCCCATTTAGACATGCACATTTTAATCCCAACAAAACGACAACCAGATGTTAATAAATTAAATTTTATGAGTTCAAATAGTTACTTATGGTCTTTTGAACAAAATTATACAGATTAATATAAAATTTTCAGCTTTTTACTCGGTTAAAATTCGAACGGATTCTTTATAAAGCCCATTTAGACTTGCACGTTTTAATCCCAACAAAGCAAAAACTTGATGTTGTCAAATCAAATTTTATGATCTCAAACAGTTAATTATGATCTTTTGAAAAAAATTATACAGATTAGTCTAAAATTTTCAGCTTTTTACTCGGTTAAAATTCGAATAGATTTTCTATAAAGCCTTTTTAGACATGCACGTTTTAATCCCAACAAAACGATAATCAAATACTATTAAATCAAATTTTATGACTTCAAATAGTTAATTATGGGCTTTTAAACAAAATTATCCATATTAATCTAAAATTTTCAAGTTTTTACTCAGTTAAAACTGGAACGGATCTTCTTTAAAGTCCATTTAGAAATACACATTTTAATCCTAACAAAACGACAACCAAAAGTTATTAAATCAAATTTTAGAAGTTCAAATAGTTAATAAAGGCTTCTGAACAAAATTATACATATTAATCTCAAATTTTCAACCTTTTACTTTGTTAAATTAGAACAAATCCTCTATAAAGCTCATTTAGACATACACGTTTTAATCCCAACAAAACGACAAACATATATTATTAAATAAAATTTTATGAGTTCAAATAGTTAATTATTTGCTTTTAAAAAAAATTATACATATTAATCTAAAATTTTCAACTTTTTACTCGGTTAAAATTGGAACGGATCCTCTATGAAGCCCACTTAGAAATACACATTTTAATCCCAACAAAACGACAACCAAATGTTCTTAAATAAAATTTTATGAGTTCAAATAGTTAATTACGGGCTTTTTGAACAAAGTTTTACAGATTAATCTAAAATTTTCTGCATTTTACTCGGTTAAAATTCGAACGAATTCTTTATAAAGCCTTTTTAGATATGAACGTTTTAATCCCAACAAAATGACCACCAGATGTTATTAAATCAAATTTTATGAGTTAAAATAGTTAATTATTATCTATTAAACAAAATTATACATATTAATCTCAAATTTTCAATTTTTTACTACGCTAAAATTGGAACGGATCCTCTATAAAGCTTATTTAGACATACACGTTTTGATCCCAACAAAAAGACAACAAGATGATACTAAATTAAATTTCATGAGTTCAAATAGTTAATTATGGGCTTTTGAATAGAGTTGTACATTTTTAGACATGTAAGTTTTAATCTCAAAAAAACGAAAAGAAGATGTTATTAGATCAAATTTTATGAGTTCAAATATTTAATTACAGGCTTTTGGAAAAATTATAAAATTAATCTAACATTTTCAGCTTTTTACTCGGTGAAAATTTGAACAGATTCTCTATAAAGACTTGCACGTTTTAATCCCAACAAAAAGGTAACCAAATATTATTATGTCACACCCCTGTTTTACCCCAATTCAAAACCTAAATCCCTAAATCAAAACCCTAGAAAATTAGGGATTTTTAATTTTAATTTTTGTGACCAAATTGTAAATTCTGGAAATTTGAGGGTCTCGTTTTAAACTCTGAAAAATCTAAACCCTTGAAGGGTAATTATACCATTTTCAAATGGTAATCCTTCTTCTTCCCCATCTTCCGTTTCGGTAGTTAATGGGAATTAATTTCTTCTTAAATTCTCAGATTAAAATTTGAATATCTATCCTATCTGGTGAGAAACCAAACAACCGAGCTTCATATCTTGTTGCGTTTGATCTTTCGTCATTTTGAAACTCAAGCTTGCATCGGGTGTTTTCTTTTTCGGGTTGGTTAGATTGGTAAGCTCTCTCAACCAACTTCTTGGTTCATTCGATCCTTTTTATTTGTTCTGTAGTGAACCTTTTATTATATGATCGAATCCTAGTTGTGAGAGTTGTGCTTAATGTTTTTGAGTTTGAAACCAAGAATGGGTTTTGGTCTTTAATTTTATCGATTTGGAAAAGAAGTTGAGTTTTGATGAGTTTGATTGATTTATGGAGTTAGGAAGTGTGTTTAGAATAGAGTACGATTAAAGAGGAGGTTGAATCGAGCCTAAAATGAGGGATTTTTGGCTGAAAATAACCTATTTGGTAACCAAGAAAGTATAGGAATCTTCCCAGATTTTCCCGGAAAATCCGGGAAAACCCAGATTTTCCCGAGAAAATCCTGGGAACCCGACCTGTTCGACCTGACCCATGACCCTGCTGACGACAGTAGTTGACTTTTTCGACCCGGGTCCACTATATGTTTTTTGACGTCCTGAGTTCGATGGAGTTGTCCGTTTTTCGAAATTCGAACCCGAAGTGTCATTTTAAAGGTTTTTATGTTCGATTGGTTATCTGGAAGTTATCAGTATCGGATTCTAAATCAGTTTCTATTTTCTTCAGGTGACATGGATTCCGACCCCGAGCATCTGCCTCCTCCTCCTCCTGTACGCTGTCCCATTCATCCGTATTCGGGACCTTCACGTGAGTAACGATTTAATTCTGTTTAGTGTACTTTTTTGTATAGTGGCTTAATAGGGTGTCTGACTTATTCCGTTATTTGTAGACTCTACACCTGCTCATTCTAGTTGTAGAGCCGAGTCCAGTAGACATCGTTCTAGGCGTTGACTTTCTGCTTCAGGTGTGTTCTCTTCCATTAATCCTGTTAACTCTGTTATTCAGTATACTCAATTTCTGTTAAGCCTGTATGATCATGCATCATCCTGTCATTTTATTTCTGATCCTGATATTTGTCATGCTTGCCTCCTGTTAGACTATAAGGCATACATTCTGATTCTGTATATGCATGTAACATGACATCTGGTAGATTATATGTGTACGGGGAAGTTAGTGATTTATCACTTCTATTTAGTGGCTCCACCTACGGGTCGAGATACCACTTCTGTTGGTGTGATGGTGTTAGAGTGGTTTTGGGGACCTACTTTTCTGTGATCTTCGGAGTTGGGTGCATATCATGCATACTTTAGATCATCTGCATTTTACTATTCTGTAATTCTGTTTATCTGCTCTAGAGACACACTAGGCTACCTAGCTTACATCCTCCTAGTTTTTGTTACAGATACCCGATCATAGATCTCGGTACTTAGAGGACTTTCGCATTTGAATTTCTGTTACCGTACATTTTATTATTTCATACTTGTAATTAATTATTTTTAGTTAATGTTCCGAACTATGAATAACTATTTGGATTTGGATTGCTTATTATTTGTGGGTTGAACTCAATTATTTAAATGCTTATTTATCAGCATTTTTAATTATTAATTATTTAATAATTTATCCAAATAATATATTTATTTTTGTAAAAACCCTAGCTTGCGAAACAAGTTTTCAATCTGTAAATCCTAACTTGTAATCTAAGAAATTAGTTTAATTTTAGGGGTTACATTTAATGGTATCAGAGCCCGGTTCAACCCTCGGACTGTGAAGTCCAAAATGCTTTTTGATCTAGAAATGTTTTGTCAAAATTATTTGAAAATCTAGATTTCTGTTTTGACTCGTATTTTAAAATTTCTAAAATATTTTGAATATTACTCCAAGTATCAAATCTAATGGAGGATTCTGTCTATCTTTTTGTAGATACTCTACTATGCTACCGCGTCGAAGTACACGTTTAGCGACCGGTAGAGGTCATGGCCGAGGTCGATCTACTACTTCTTCTAGTGACGTTCCACCTCTTGTGGACCCGCCACAGGATCAGAGTTTGACCCAAAATTTAGGAAAGGATGATCAACCCGATTTACAGACCGAGGCTCAGCAAGCCGAGGTTGATCAGCCGGTCCAGAGTGAGGGACCTTATGTGTCTGGTGACAGTGAGACTGTCGGTTTAGACTCCGTGACGGTGCAGAGGGAGTTACTCAGATATCTACGGCAGAATGAGGTTTCCATGAAACCCATATCTACCGAGTTTTTAGCTGCTGAGATGACCATGTTTGATGGTAAGACCGGTACTGACCCAGCCGATGTAGAGTATTGGCTGAAGAAGCTTCAACGACTGTTCGTTGAGATGGAATACCCCTTTGATAGGAAATTGAGGGCTTCTGTATCTTTGCTTCAGGAAGAGGCCCTGAACTTGTGGGAGGCAGAAGAAAAGGTTACTACTTCAGAGAAGATCAACTGGGAATTCTTCAGACAGTGTTTTGAGGATCGGTATGTGGGTCCTGAGTACTTGGCTAAGTGCCGAGAGGATTTTCTGAACCTGCAGCATAACGACATGTCTGTTAATGATTATGAGATAGAGTTCCTGAGACTACTCTAGTATGCTCCTGGTATTGTATCGACTGAGAAGCAAAAGTGTGATCAATTTCTGAAGGGACTCCGGGTACCACTAAAGATTGCAGTTTCCACACATCATGATACATAGTACAAGATGATCACTCGGCATGCCAGGACAGCCGAGCGTAATGAGATTTTGAGGGTTCAGCTGGAATCCCAAGGTCAGGATAGAGGTAGACGATAGCCTGTGGGGCATTCTCAGCATAGTCAGAGTTTTCAGTCTAGGAAGAGAGGCCGTGATGAGTTTGAGCCTCAGAGTTCGACACGATCTGGACCAACAGTGTCAGCTATCCCTTCTGCTAGTAGAGCTGGATCCACTAGTACTCGAGCGTTAACTCAGTGTTCATTCTATAAGAAGTGGCATTTTGGAGAGTGTCGCATGCGGAGTGGATCCTGCTTCCGATGTGGTTCTCTTGATCACCTTCTTAGAGACTATCTATTGGCACCATAGTCTGGTTATAATCCGGGGCAATCACAGGTATCAGTTCAGACCCCAGCTGGGGGAGAGGACAGAGTAGACCTGCAGCGTCTGGTACTGGTAGTAGAGGTAGACCTAGTCAGTTCAGGGGATCTGCTCGATCAGGGGGATCTCAGCTCGGCTTGGTTTATGCTACGAGGAGACAGAAGGATCGAGATGAGCCAGGCGTCATTACTGGTACTTTTTCTGTACATGCTATTTCTTTCTTTGCACTGTTAGATAATGGGTCGACACATTCGTACGTCTCTAGTTTTGTATCGGGGTATCTGGAAATTCCAGTAGAAGATACTAGTAGTTCTGTCTCAGTTTATAGTTCTGTAGGTCACCCTGTGGAGGTTACCAAAGTTTACAGGGATTGTCCTCTTGAGGTTCTAGGGGAAAACTTCCCTGCTAATCTGATGGAGTTGCCATTTGTGGACTTAGACTTGATTTTGGGGATGGATTGGTTATCTGCTCACCGACTTACTCTAGACTGCGAGCGTAAGAAGGCAACTCTAAGAACTTCTGATGATCGAGAGATAACTCTCATCGGTGAGCGTAGAGGTTATCTGTCTAATCTTATATCTACCCTGAAAGTTGAAAAGATGATCAGGAAGGGGTCTATAGCCTATCTTGCCTACATTCTTGACCCGAGATAATCTAATTCTGGAATAGATAAGATCTGAGTGGTGTGTGAATTTTCAGATTTTTATCCAGAAGAGCTACCGGGAGTACCCCCTAAGCTTGAGGAGGTAGAGTTCGGTATTGAGTTGTATCTGGGGACTACTCTAGTGTCTATGGCACCATATCGGATGGCTCCGAAGGAGCTTAAGGTTAAGCTACAGGAACTTCTGGATAGAGGGTTCATACGACACAGTGTTTCTCCGTGGGGAGCCCCTGTTCTGTTTGTTAAAAAGAAAGATGGCTCTCTAAGCTTGTGTATTGACTATCGGAAATTGAACAAGTTGACCATCAAGAACAAGTACCCCCCTTCCCTGCATCGACAATCTATTTGATTAGTTCCGAGTAGCTTCTGTTTTCTCTAAGATAGACCTGAGATCTGGTTATTACCAACTCAAGGTTAAGGATTCTAATGTTTTTAAAACAACTTTCTGTACTCGTTAAGGTCACTACGAGTTTCTGGTAATACCCTTTGGTCTTACGAATGCCCCTGTAGCATTCATGGACATGATGAACAAGGTTTTTCGACCCTATCTGGATCAGTTTGTTGTGGTTTTCATAGATGATATTCTGGTCTATTCTAAGTCTGAAGAGGAGCATGAGCGACATCTCCGCATTGTTTTACAGACTCTGAGGGAGAAACAGCTTTATGCAATGTTCAAAAAATGTGAGTTCTGGCTTTTTGAGGTTGTTTTTCTGGGACACGTGGTTTCAGCTAAGGGTGTTCAGGTTGATCCGAAGAAAATTGAGGCTATTATGTATTAGAAGCAACCCAAGAATGTAGCAGAGGTTCGTAGTTTTCTGGTTTTAGCTGGTTATTATCGGAGGTTTCTAGAGGGTTTTTCGTCTATTACTGCCCCGTTAACTAAGCTTCTGAGGAAGGATGTTCCTTTTTCTTGGACTGAAGCTCAGCAGAAGAGTTTTTAGAAACTCAAGTCGGTTCTGACACAAGCACCGGTTCTAACACAGCCAGAGTCGGGGAAACCCTATACAGTTTATAGTGATGCATCGTACACCGATTTGGGATGTGTTCTGATGCAGGATGGGAAGGTAGTGGCTTATGCTTCTCGACAATTGAAACCGCATGAGTGTAATTACCCTACCCACGATCTGGAGTTAGCGGCTGTGATCTTTCCTCTAAAAATCTAGAGACACTATCTCTATGGAGAGAAGTGTTACATCTTCACAAATCATAAGAGTCTAAAATATATTCTCACCCAGAAGGAACTTAATCTGAGACAGCGTCACTGGCTAGAGCTTCTAAAATATTATGACTATGATATTGATTATCATCCTGGTAAAGCTAATGTAGTTACGGATGCTTTGAGTCGCAACGCTATTTCTGAACTAAGAGCTCTGTTTGCTCGGATGAGTCTGTTTGAGGATGGTAGTCTATTGGCAGAGCTTCGTGTGATTCCTACTCTGATAACTGATATTCAGGCTGAACAACCTAATGATCCGTACTTGACTCACCGTATTGCAGAAGTTCAAGAGGGAACTTCACAGGATTTCTCTCTGAATCAAGATGGTGTTTTGTGTTTCCGGGGTCGGCTCTATGTTCCGAGGAACTCTGAACTGAAACAGGTTACTCTACGAGAAGCTCATGATAGTCCGTATTCTATGCATCCTGGTGGTGATAAGATGTATAAGAATCTCCGAGAAAAGTACTGGTGGAAAGGTCTCAAACGCGATGTTGTTAGTTTTGTATCCAAGTGCTTGACTTTCCAGAAAGTTAAAGCAGAACATCAACGTCCATCTGGGCTTCTTCAGCATATTGAGATTCCTCAGTGGAAATGGGAGCGTGTGACCATGGATTTTGTCAGTGGTTTACCTTTGACACCGTCAAAGAAGGATTCTATTTGGGTTATCGTAGATCGATTGACCAAATCTGCGCACTTTATTCCTGTCAAGACCATTTACCCTCTGAGTAAGCTAGCCAAGTTATACATCTCTGAGATTGTTCGGCTGCATGGAGTGCCTCTATCTGATCGAGATCCGAGGTTTACGTCAAAGTTCTGGAGATCTCTACATACTTCTCTGGGTACTCGGTTAAACTTCAGCACTGCTTATCACCCACAAACAGATGGTCAGTCTGAGCGTGTGATTCAGATCTTCGAGGATATGTTGAGAGGATGTATTCTGGATTTCAGAGGTAGTTGAGAGGATTTCTTACCGTTGGCAGAGTTCGCTTATAATAACAGTTACCAGGCCAGTATTAAGATGGCACCTTATGAGGCTCTGTATGGGCGTAAGTGTCGCACCCCTATTGGATGGACTGAGCTTAATGAGCATCGTTTACTGGGTCAAGATCTTGTACATGAGGCTGAGGAGACAGTCAGGTTGATTCGGGATCGGCTTAAGGCCGCTTTTGACAGACAAAAATCTTACGCGGATTTGAGGCGTAAGGATCTTGAGTTTGAGGTTGGTGACGAGGTTTTTCTGAAAGTATCTCCGTGGAGGAAGGTACTATGTTTTGGCCGTAAGGGCAAGCTCAGTCCCAGATATATTGGACCCTACCGGATTATCAGACGTGTTGGACCTGTAGCTTATCAGCTTGAGTTACCACCTGAGCTCAAGCGTATCCATGATGTGTTCCATGTTTCTATACTGAGACGTTATCGAGCTGATCCGTCTCATGTTCTGTCAGTTGAGGATTTTGAGATCTGTCCAAATTTATGTTATGAGGAGGAACCAATTGAGATTATTGCTCAGGACCAGAGAGTTCTTCGTTGGAAAGGTTCTCTAGCATAATCGAGGTCTTGATGAGGCTACGTGGGAGCCCAAGTCTGTTATCAAAGTCCAGTATCCGCATCTCTTTGCTCTAGGTAAATTTCGAGGATGAAATTTCCGTAAGGAGGGGAGAGTTGTCACACCCCTATTTTACCCCAATTCAAAACCTAAATCCAATCAAAACCCTAGAAAATTAGAAAATTTTAATTTTAATTTTAGTGACCAAATTGTAAATTCTGGAACTTTGAGGGTCTCGTTTTAAACTTTGAAAAATCCAAGATAGAGTGCTATTAATTTTCTGGAACGGATACAAGATGATATATATGGGCCCATACATATTTCTTAAAGACCATCTAGATATTTTACGATTTTTATCAATGCATCGACTAGATGGTTATGTGTATCCTTATTATTAACCCGCAACTTGGTGTTTGCGAGGCTAGTTGCTTAGTTGATAAAATTATGAGCATATTTTCCAGATTATTTTCTAAAGACAATCAGTCTTGATAATATTGATGACATATAATTTTACATGTAGTATCAAAAATTCGTATCAAGCCAACAAATGATCATAAGTTCTCCCCACTATAAATGTTTTTTGGTCAGGAACAAAATATTTCTCATCTTAGATTTTTTGTGTGTGATATATGTTCTATTTGCTCCACCATAATGCACAAAGGTGACTTTTGTTGGGATTATGTATAAGATTTAAATATCTTGAGCTTCTGATAGAGAATTTATTTATAACTTGATTTATTGACTATCATTTTAATGAGTCAATTTACCCAATATTAGGGAGAGAAAATAAATAGCTGGGGAAAGAAATAAGTTAGAATGAATTATCATTTTCTCTTTTTGATCCACGTGTTACACAATGTGAATTATAAGTTCAATAGATAATTCATTTAGAAAATCAATTGTCAGATAATTTTGTTGACCCTAAAAGAGTGACTAAGTCACGTATACCAGCTATGAATGCTTCGATTAAATTTGATTTCATGGAAGGAAAAACTCTAGTTGCTAATGACTCTAACTTACGCTTAAAGCGTAGTAGACAAGTAAGTTCCAAAGATAAGAGATTCTCGAAAAAGAAAAAGAGCTATATTTTATGATGGTCTGATTGAGGAATCAATGATTATAAAAATCTCTAGAAGAAATTAAATGGTATCCAATAGAGACATTAACATGACTCAGTTACCTGATAATAAAGAGATCTCAATAAATTATGTCATGTCTGGTAATAAGTAGAACTGAAATTAAATCGACGTCGCTAATATATTTGCATACAATATAGCACTAGAGATTTTATTTGATGATGTGGATCATGAACCATTGTCAATTGGGCAATATAAACAAAGAAATGATTGGCCAACATGAAAGAGGCAATTGAGGCGAAACTAAAATCTCTTTTAAAAGGAGAAGTATTTGGGCCATAGCCCGTACATTGAAATGTGTACAACTCGTGGATATAAATGAGCCTTTGTGAGAAAGAAAAATCAAAAGGGAAAATCATGAGATGTAAGCTCATTTGATTGTACAAGGGTTCTCACGAAGACATGGAATTGATTATTAGGAAAATAAATTCCTTGGTGGTGAATGCAACTACTTTTATATTTTGATCAGTCTGGCAATAAATAAAATTACTCGGTTTCTGCCTAATGGATGTTGTTACATCATATTTGAATGGGCCTCTTGACAGTAATGTTTATATGAAACTTACGGAAAGATTTAGATTGCCCTAAGCAGTTCATTCAAGTTCTCGAGAACATTATTCAATCATATTGAATATATCTTTTTATGGATTGAAATAATTTAGGCGTATTTAGTATAATCGCCTCATTGAATACTTATTAGCAAAATGCTATATGAATTGTTTAATTTCCCGAGCATTTTTATTAAGAGGTTTAACTCTAGATTTTAATTGTTGTATATGTTGATGATTTGAATATCGTTGAGACTCGTGAAGAGATCTCCTCAAATCCTTGTGCATCAATCGACATACAGAAAAATATAAAAGAGGCTTTACATGAATAATGCATATTCATTGATCAACCTTATGGTTGCTAGGTCTCTTAATGTAAATAAAGATTCTTTCTGACTCAAGAAAAGGGTAATAATATTCTTGGTCTAAAGCACAATATATACATTATTTGATCTGGAAGCATCGTACCTTGTCTAGTCCAGAAATATTATTTAAGTGCTACGAGATCATTACCTTTAAATAATTATTATGCATGAGGCAAAGTCGAAATATGTGTTTAGCTAAACATATCCTGACGATATGTGAATGTTTTTCACAAGATAAGATTCAAACTATCTTGTAAAGAGATAATACAAAATTTATATCTCAAGGTGGATATATCAAATATGATAAAACAAAACATATTTCTTCAAGTTTCGTCCCTCATGATTTTCATATGAATATTATTCAATGAATCATTTCAAGTAATGATTTAAAAGATTTATCTACTAGTGCGTGATCTACTTCAACATTTTAAGATTGTATTTAATATTGAATTATGAAGATTCAAAAATCTTATGTGATATTTTCATGAAGGGGAAGTAAATACGCGTTGCACTCTTTTTCCCTTAACCGAGGTTTTGTCCCAAAGGATTTTCCTAGTAAGGTTTTTAATGAGGCAACATGTTATGCGTATCAAAGATGTGTACTCTTTTTCCTTCACTAAGAATTTTTTTCCCACGGTTTTTATCTTAGTAAGGTTTTAACGAAGCACATTATCTTAATGGATATCCAAGGGAGAGTGTTATGAATATATTTATTCATGGTGGATATCCATATATTAAGTTAAAGTTTAATGGGCTTTATTATTAGGGTTTATTACCCATTGGAATTAGGGTTTCCATATTATGCCTATAAATATAGACTATTGGACAAAGCATTGTGTCACACCCCGCCACCACATGATCGAGGAGGCCGCACCACTAGGGGCCAAGACGGACACCATAGTTTCTGCCCAATACCATGGGGCGGAAGTCAGCACCCGACGTGCACACCAAGGAGCCGAGGACAGCACCCGACGTGCACACCAAGGAGCCGAGCACAACACCCGCATCACTCGTCCACCTGTGCGGGCCGATAGCCGCACTAGTCATGCGCAACCAAGGGGCGAGATCCGCGCCCACACCATCCCACCGAGGGGCGAACCCATTGCTCGCATCTTCCAGCAGCATCTGGGGTCCGAGGGCCTTGCCACCCAGACCGAGCCCGATACCTTGCGAGCTGCCCAAGTGTTTCTGTCCGAAGTCTTGGGCCTTTCTCAAGCCCATCCAGCCAATCCACTTGGAGAATGCACATTTGACCGGATTACACAAGGAAAGAAGGAGCCACCAACCAAATCCCCTGATTCAAGGAAAGTGTCTCCCAGCACTTATGGAAACAATCATCATTCATCCATGCATTGAAGGAAAGCTCACCAACCATGATTTTCCTTCCTTTATTACTTGTCTTAGATTAATCTTAGCCATCGATTTACTTCTTTTATAACCGTTAGATCCTAGCTAGCCATCCTATAAATAGTGGCTTCATTTTCATTTGTAACTCACTTCATTCTTCACTTTTCTCTTGAGTAATAGAAAGCAACACTTTCTCTCATCTTTCCTTTTGCCTTGCTTTTATTTCCGCTGTGCTTATCCAAGCATTTCTCTTGGATTTTTAGGCTGACTTAGCCGCACCATCAAAGAGATTCGCGACTAAGGCCGCACGGTTCCGCTAGTAGAACCCTAGCCCCGTGACAAGTGGTATCAGAGCCAAGTTTTCCAGCAAGGATCCGATCAAAAGATGACGAACCCAAGTGAAGTTGCAACAAAAACTGTCGAGACTCGTTCGGACAAAGCCAAGAGGGCCGGTTCGAGAGATGCAATTTCTTCTTTGCAAGACAAAGTCACCCGCTTGGAGAATTCCACGAGGGAGTCAACGGAGCGACTCGATGTGGTAGATGACCGACTAAATGAGTTGGAGAACAAGGGGGACGGTCTTAAGGAAGAATTCCAAAGCCTCATCGATGATACGATGGAGAACTTGGAGTTGCAGAACGCATCACTTAAGTCCGAACTGAATGATCTCAAGAAAATCGTGGAAGTGATGAAGTCAGATTTGTTCGCGTATAAGAGTGCCATGTCGAATGGTGTGATGGCTAGCCCAACCAAGGTGTTAGCCGATGTCCCTAAGCCGAAGGTGTTTAAGGGAACGAGAGATGCTCAGGATGTAGAGAATTTCATCTGGAGCATGGATCAGTATTTTCGCCGCATGAACATTGTGGAAGAGTCCACAAAGGTAAATACTGCATCCGCTTATTTTACTGACACTGCCCTTCTATGGTGGAGACGCAGGTGTACAGAAGAGAAGAGCAAAGACGCTCCTGTTGAGACATGGGAAGAACTCCAAGCAGAAGTCAAGGAGGCCTTCTATCCCAAAAATGCACAAAGGGAGTTGCGGACAAAGCTTCGACAACTCAAGCATGATGGTACGATTCAAGAGTACGTAAAGAAGTTCACAGAGGTGAAACTTCAAATCCCGAACTTGGGAGAAGATGAAGGTTTTTCAATCTTCATGGACGGGCTCCAACGATGGGCCAATTTAGAATTGGAAAGACGCGGTATCACTGATCTTTCCAGGGCTTTGGACGAGGCCGAAGCCATAGCCAAATTCGAGAAGAGGGGCGAGTCTTCCAAGCCAAAACCAAAACCAAAAGGTAATGGTTGGGATCGAGATAAGCAGCCCAAAAGTGGTTCAGACAAGCCATCGAGTGAACATTGGAGGCATTCGAACAACAGGCCAAACAGGTTTGTTCGTTCGTGGGAGAGAAACAAGGGTCCAGTTAAGTGCTTCCATTGTGATGGGCCTCACTTCATCAAGGATTGCCCAAAGAAGGCCAGTCTTTCGGCCATCAAAACGGATGAAGAGTCATCCGAGGTAAGGGTCCAACTTAGTTCCATAATTAGTTCTCTTCAAACTAAGTCTACTCGCAGGAACAAGGGCCTTATGTACGTTGAAGTAACAATTGCGGGGAAGCAATTGAGCGCACTAGTGGACACCGGAGCATCCGAGTTGTTCATGTCCGAGGGAGCTGCCAAGAAGCTTGGCCTTCAAGTGGAGAAGGCAAGTGGATGGATCAAGACAGTCAACTCCAAGGAGGAGCCCATTGCCGGAGTGGCAAAACGAGTAGAGCTTCAACTTGGGAGTTGGACGGGTAAAGAGTCCATCAAGGTAATTCCCTTAGACGATTATGATTTGGTAATTGGTTTATCTTTTTTGGATCGGATTAATGCACTTCTCTTGCCTTTTGCCGATTGTTTGTGTATCCTCGACCGCCAACATCAATGTGTTGTCCCGGTGAGTCGAGAGGCAGGTGTGCAAGCCAAGGTGTTATCCGCAATCCAATTCAACAAAGGTGTGCGCAAGGATGAGGCATCCTACCTTGCAGTGCTCAAGGAGGATGAACCCATGGAGACCATGGAGATCCCCGATACCGTGGGACGAGTCCTTGAAGAGTTCAAGGATACCATGCCTTCCGAGTTACCGAAGGTGCTACCACCAAAGCGAGAGGTGGATCACAAGATCGAGTTGTATCCGAATGCGGAACCACCAGCAAGGGCCCCATATCGGATGGCACCACCAGAACTTGAGGAATTACGAAGGCAACTTAAAGAGCTCTTGGATGCGGGCTATATTCGACCATCCAAGGCACCATTTGGTGCACCCGTGCTGTTTCAGAGGAAGCACGACGGTAGTCTACGAATGTGCATCGACTACCGGGCTTTAAACAAGCTCACCATCAAAAACAAGTACCCGATTCCTTTGATCGCGGACTTGTTCGACCAGCTTGGGAGCGCGAGATGGTTCACCAAGCTAGATCTTCGCTCGGGATACTACCAAGTGCGGATTGCCGAAGGAGATGAGCCCAAAACCGCTTGTGTGACAAGGTATGGGTCTTTCGAGTTCCTTGTCATGCCATTCGGCCTTACCAACGCTCCCGCCACATTTTGCACGTTAATGAACAAGGTATTACATCCTTTCCTTGATCGTTTTGTAGTTGTCTATCTCGATGACATAGTCATCTATAGCAATACTCTTGAGGAGCATATAAGGCACTTGAGAAAGGTTTTACAGGTTCTTCGCGAAAACGAGCTTTACATCAAGAAGGAGAAGTGTGCTTTTGCCCAACGGGAAATTCCTTTCTTGGGGCATATAATCGGAGAAGGAAAAATCCGAATGGACCAAAGTAAGATCCGTGCTATCAACGAGTGGGATCCTCCGACCAAGATAACCGAGCTTCGCTCTTTCCTTGGCCTAGCGAACTACTACCGTAAGTTTGTCAAGGGTTACTCCAACATCGCCACTCCACTGACCGAGCTGCTCAAAAAGAACAACGAGTGGAATTGGAGTTCGAGTTGTCAAAAGGCATTCGAGGAGCTGAAACAAGCCATGGTAAGTGAACCAGTGTTGGCTCTTCCCGACCACACTAAGGCGTTCGAGATCTACACCGATGCATCAGACTTTGCGATCGGTGGGGTGCTCATGCAAGAGGGGCATCCAGTGGCTTTCGAGAGTAGAAAGCTAAACGAGACTGAGAGGCGTTACACCGTCCAAGAGAAGGAGATGACCGCCGTAATTCACTGTTTGCGTACTTGGAGACATTATGTTTTGGGATCAAGGTTTGTTGTCTATACCGATAATAGTGCTATTAGCTTTTTCTTAACCCAAAAGAAATTGTCTCCTAAGCAGGCTAGGTGGCAAGACTTTCTAGCCGAGTTCGACTTTACCATGGAGCATAAGCCAGGTAAAGTGAATACCGTAGCCGACGCACTAAGCCGGAGGTCTACATTTGCCGCAATTAGCGAACCCGAGGGGGCCTTGATCGAGAGCATCAAGGAGGGGCTTTCCCACGATCCAAGTGCAAAGAACCTTATCGAGTATGCAAAGGAGGGTAAGTCTCGACGATTCTGGATCGAAGAGGGCTTACTTTACACAAGGGGAAACCGCCTCTATATCCCTCACTTCAACAACCTACGAAAGCAACTCTTGAAGGAGTGCCATGATTCGAGATGGGCGGGTCATCCAGGCGTGCATCGCACCTTAGCCTTGCTAGCCGAGAGGTACTATTGGCCGCACATGGGAAACGATGTGGAGGCCTATGTCAAAACTTGTCTAGTGTGCCAACAAGACAAGGTGGAAGCAAAGAAGCCAATGGGCTTACTTCAGCCGCTTCCAGTTCCAGAGAAACCATGGGAGAGTATTTCTCTTGACTTTATAATTGGTTTACCTAACGTTAACGATTTTTCGAGTATTATGGTTGTGGTTGACAGGTTCTCTAAGTATGCAACCTTTATTCCAGCAACCAAGGTTTGTCCAGCCGAGGAGGCAGCCCGTTTATTCCTCAAACACGTGGTAAAGTATTGGGGAATTCCGAAGACTATCGTGAGCGATAGGGACACTCGCTTCACCGGCAGATTTTGGACCGAGTTATTTAAGTTGATGGGATCCAACTTAAACTTTTCAACAGCCTTTCATCCGCAAACGGACGGGCAAACGGAGAGGATCAATGCGTTACTCGAGATTTATCTAAGGCACTATGTAAGTGCTACACAAAGGGACTGGCCAAAGCTATTGGATGTGGCCCAGTTTTCGTACAACTTGCAACGAAGCGAGGCAACCAATATGAGTCCATTTGAGATAGTAAATGGGCAACAACCGCACACTCCCGATGCGATTGCGACCAAGTATGAAGGTCCAAACCCCGCAGCCTTTAATTTCACAAAGGCCTGGCAAGAACAACGAGACTTAGCCGAAGCTTGCTTGCACAAGGCTCAAAAGAGGAACAAGAAGTGGGCGGATCAAAAGCGCAGGGACATGGAATTTCAGGTAGGGGACTTAGTCCTTGCTAAATTGAATCTAACACTTCGCAATTCTTCTGTTCACAGAGCGCTCGTGAGAAGATACGAGGGACCATACAAGGTGGTCAAACGAGTAGGCAAGGTGGCCTACAAGTTGGGGTTACCGGCAAAGCTTCGAGCCCACCCAGTTTTCCACATCAGCATGCTAAAGCCCTTCCATGAGGATGCTGATGACCCGGAGAGGAGTATATCCAGCCGAGCACCAGTTGGAGTCAGGGTCTCCTACGAGAAGGAGGCGCAAGACATCGTGGCGGACCGAGTTATCCGACGACCCGGACATAGACCAAGGCACGAATACTTTGTGCTTTGGAAGGGACTTCCCGAAACCGAAGGTAGTTGGGAACTTGCCGAGGACTTATGGCAATTCAGCGACAAGATAGCCGAGTTCCATCAAAGCCGAGCGACGAGGGCGTCGCTCAATTCAGTGCGGGAGAATGTCACACCCCGCCACCACATGATCGAGGAGGCCGCACCACTAGGGGCCAAGACGGACACCATAGTTTCTGCCCAATACCATGGGGCGGAAGTCAGCACCCGACGTGCACACCAAGGAGCCGAGGACAGCACCCGACGTGCACACCAAGGAGCCGAGCACAACACCCGCATCACTCGTCCACCTGTGCGGGCCGATAGCCGCACTAGTCATGCGCAACCAAGGGGCGAGATCCGCGCCCACACCATCCCACCGAGGGGCGAACCCATTGCTCGCATCTTCCAGCAGCATCTGGGGTCCGAGGGCCTTGCCACCCAGACCGAGCCCGATACCTTGCGAGCTGCCCAAGTGTTTCTGTCCGAAGTCTTGGGCCTTTCTCAAGCCCATCCAGCCAATCCACTTGGAGAATGCACATTTGACCGGATTACACAAGGAAAGAAGGAGCCACCAACCAAATCCCCTGATTCAAGGAAAGTGTCTCCCAGCACTTATGGAAACAATCATCATTCATCCATGCATTGAAGGAAAGCTCACCAACCATGATTTTCCTTCCTTTATTACTTGTCTTAGATTAATCTTAGCCATCGATTTACTTCTTTTATAACCGTTAGATCCTAGCTAGCCATCCTATAAATAGTGGCTTCATTTTCATTTGTAACTCACTTCATTCTTCACTTTTCTCTTGAGTAATAGAAAGCAACACTTTCTCTCATCTTTCCTTTTGCCTTGCTTTTATTTCCGCTGTGCTTATCCAAGCATTTCTCTTGGATTTTTAGGCTGACTTAGCCGCACCATCAAAGAGATTCGCGACTAAGGCCGCACGGTTCCGCTAGTAGAACCCTAGCCCCGTGACAATTGGATACAACCTTACCTAGAGAATATAATAAAAGTCTTTCTCTTTTGTCTCTCATATTTGTTCTTCTATTTTGTTCTTATTCTTTAGTTTATTCACAACAATACATATTAATCTCAAATTTTAAGCTTTTTACTCTGTTAAAATTTGAAAGTATTCTCTATAAAGCTTATTTAGACATGCACGTTTTAATCTCAACAAAACGATAACAAAATTTGATTAAATAAAATTTAATGAGTTCAAATAGATAATTATGGACTTTTGAACAAAATTATACATATTAATCTCAAATTTTAGTTTTTTACTCGATTTAGACATGCACGTTTTAATCCTATAAAACGACAACAAATATGATTAAATCATATTTTATAAGTTTAAATCGTTAATTATGGACTTTTGAATAAAATTTTACATATTAATGTAAAATTTTCAGCTTTTTACAAGGTTAAAATTTGAACAGATTCTCTGTAAAGCCCATTTAGATATGCACGTTTTATTCTCAACAAAACGACAACCAATTGTTATTAAAAACAAATTTTATGAGTTCAAATAGTTAATTATAGGAATTGTAACAAAATTATATAGATTAATCTAAAATTTTCAGCTTTTTACTCGATTAAAATTCGAGCGGATTCTCTATAACGCCCATTTAGATATGCACGTTTTAATCTAAACAAAACGATAATTAATTGTTACTAAATCATATTTTATGAGTTCGAATAGTTAAATTTGGACTTTTGAAAACAATTATATACAATAATCTAAAATTTTCTATTTTGTACTCGATTTAAATTCGAATGAATTCTCTATAAAGCCCATTTACACATGCACGTTTTAACCTCAACAAAACGACAAAAAAATGTGAATAATTCAAATTTTATGAGTTCAAATAGTTAATTATTTCTTTTGAACAAAATTATACAAATTAATCTCAAATTATTATCTTTTTACTCGATTAAAATTCGAATGAATTCTCTATAAAGCCCATTTAGACATGCACGTTTTAATATCTACAAAATGACAACCAATTTTGATTAAATCAAATTTTATGTGTTCAAATTGTTAATTATGGGAATTTGAACAAAATTATGCATATTAATCTTAAATTTTTAGTTTTTTACTCGGTTAAAATTTGAAAGTATTCTCTATAAAGCCCATTTAGACATGCACGTTTTAATGTCAACAAAACGACAAAAAAATGGGATTAAATAAAATTTTATGAGTTCAAATAGTTAATTATTGGCTTTTAAACAAAATTATACAAATTAATCTCAAATTTACTTCTTTTTACTAGATTAAAATTGGAACGAATTCTCTATAAAGCTCATTTAGATATGCACGTCTTAATCTCAACAAAACGACAAACAAATATAATTAAATCAAATTTTAAGAGTTCAAAAAATTAATTATGGGCATTTATACAAAATTATACGTATTAATCTCAAAATTTCAGCTTTTTACTCGGTTAAAATTCAAATGGATTCTCTATAAAGCCCATTAAGACATGCATGTTTTAATCTCAACAAAATGACTACCAAATATGAATAAATCAAATTTTATGAGTCAAGTAATCAATTATAGGCTTTTTAACAAAATTATATTGATTAATCTAAAATTTCCAACTTTTTACTCGGTTAAAATTTGAACAGATTCTCTATATAGCCCATTTAGACTTGTACATTTGAATCTCAATAAAACAACAACCAAATATGATTAAATCAAATTTTATGAGTTCAAACAGTTAATTATGGGCTTTTGAAAAAAATTATACATATTAATCTCAAATTTTATTCTTTTTACTCGATTAAAATATGAACGGATTATATGTAAAACCCATTTAGACATATACGTTCTAATCTCAACAAAACGACAACAAATTGTTATTAAATCAAATTTATGAGTTCAAATAGTTAATTTTAGGCTTTTGAATAAAATTATATAGATTAATATAAGATTTTCAGAATTTTACTCGATTAAAATTAGAACGGATTCGCTATAAATCCTATTTAGACATGTACGTTTTAATCTCAATAAAACGACAAGGAAATGTGATTAAATAAATTTTATGAGTTCAAAAAGTTAATTATGGACTTTTGAAAAAAATTATATGTATTAATCTCAAAATTTTAGCTTTTTACTCAGTTAAAATTCTACAGATTAATCTCAAATTTTCAACTTTTTACTCAATTAAAATTAGAACGGATTCTCTATAAAGCCCATTTAGACATGAACGTTTTAATCCCTACAAAACATTAACCAAATGTGATTAAATCAAATTTTATAAGTTCAGATAGTTAATTATGGGCTTTCGAATAAAATTATACATATTAATCTTAAATTTCAGCTTTTTGCTCGGTTAAAATTTGAACGGATTCTCTATAAAGCTCATTTAGACTTACATGCTTTAATCTCAATAAAACGATAACCAATTGTTATTCAATCAAATTTTGTGTATTCTAATATTTAATTTTAGGCTTTTGAATAAAATTATATAGATTAATCTAATTTTTTTAATTTTTTACTCGATTAAAATTCGAACGGATTCTCTATAAAGCGCATTTAGACATGCACGATTTAATCTCAACAAAATGACAACGAAATGTGATTAGTTCAAATTTTATGAGTTCAAATAGTTAATTATGGGCTTTTTAACAAAATTATACAAATTCATCTCAAATTTTTAGCTTTTTACTTAATTAAAATTCGAACGGATTCTCTATAAAACTCATTTAGACATGCACGTTTTAATCTCTACAAAAAGACAATCAAATGTGATTAAATCAAATTTTAAGAGTCAAATAGTTAGTTATGGGCTCTTGAACAAAATTATACGTATTAATCTAAAATTTTTAGCTTTTTACTATGTTAAAATTTGAAAGTATTCTCTAAAAAGCACATTTAGACATGCACGTTTTAATCTCAACAAAATGACAATGAAATGTGATTAAATATAGTTTTATGAGTTCAAAAAGTTAATTATTTGCTTTTGAACAAAAGTATACAAATTAATCTCAAATTTTCAGCTTTCTACTTGGTTAAATTTGAACGAATTCTCTATGAAGCCCATTTAGACATGCACGTTTTAATCTCTACAAAATGACAACCAAATGTGATTAAATCAAATTTTAAGAGTTCAAATAGTTAATTATGGGATCTTGAATAATACTATACATATTAACCTCAAATTTTAAGCTTTTTACCCTGTAAAATTTGCAAGTATTCTCTATAAAGCCCAATTAGATATGCACATTTTAATCTCAACAAAACGACAACAAAATATAATTAAATCAAATTTTACGAGTTTAAATAGTTAATTATGGACTATTGAACAAATTTATACGTATTGATCTCAAATTTTAAGCTTTTTACTTGGTTAAAATTTGAACAGATTTTCTATAAAGCCCATTTAGACATACACGTTTTAATCTCAACAAAACGATAACCAATTGTTATTAAATCAAATTTTATGTGTTCAAATAGTTAATTTTAGGCTTTTGAACAAAATTATATTGATTAATCTCAAAATTTTAGCTTTTTACTCGATTAAAATTTGAATGAATTCTGTATAAAGCTCATTTAGACATACACATTTTAATCTCAACAAAATAACAATGAAATATTATTAATGTAACCCCCTAGACCGACCTATGCGGAAGGCCCGACCTAGAGTGTCCATATTGTTTTTTTTCTTTTAAACATAAATCAAATTTCAAATAAACCAAAATAACCAGTACGAAAGACAAACTTGAATATCCCTTAAAACAAGTAAAACATCATCAAAATAAGGTATCCTAAAAACATAGTTACCCACAATATACTCCACAAATCTGATGTCTAATCTCACATATATAAAAACATCCTTAAGAAGATGGCACATGTCACCCTAAACAGAACTGATGATTTAAAACATTACATCAAATTATAACAAGAAAGTGAGTAGATCCTCCAAGTGCCAAAATCAGGATGCCTATCTACGACTATCTAAAAGGGGAAGAAAACGAGTTTGAGCTACAAAGCCCAGTGTGTTCCAGCAGTGCATGTAAAAATCACAGGTTAACATATAAACACTAATATAAGAAAAACAATTCATGTATAATTGTTATGCTACCCTCCAACCATACTCCTGGATATAGTTCCCCAGAATGGTATCTGATACAGGCATTAAACTCAACCCGACAGGGCGAAGGTACCGTGTAACCCCTAAAATTTACCTAATTTCTTAGATTACAAGTTAGGATTTATGATATAAAAACTTGTTTCGTAAGTTAGGGTTTTTATAAAATTCAACATATTATTCAGATAAATTATTAAATAATTAATAATTTAAAATATTGAAAATTAATCATTTAACAAACTGAGTTCAACCCACAATTTATCAATAAAAATCAAAGTCCAAAGTTTATTACAAAATAATAATAATGTCCGGAATTAAACATAGTTCCTGAAATCACAATAAAAATATGAAAACTGAAAACATACATATTATATCTGAAAACGAAATCCTCCAAGTACCGTACGGAGTCTAGAACTGAGATCTGAAACAGGAAACTAAAAGGGTGTAAGCTAGGGAGCCTAATGTGTCTCTAGTGTGTAGATAAACAGAATCAGATAATAGAGCAGGGCATAAGATATAATGTATGCATGAATGCACCCAACACCAAATACCATCAGAAGAGTAAGTTCCCCCAAACTACTCTAACTCCATCACACCAAACAGGAGTGGAACTCGACCCGTAGGTGGAGCCACTAAACAAAAATGGTATATTATAGAACCACTGAACAAAAGTGATAAATCACTAACTTCCCCGTACACATACAATCTAACCAGATGTAATGATAAATACAGATACAGAATCAGAATACATGCCTTATAATCTAACAGGAGGCAAGCGTGACAAATAATAGAAACTAAACATACTGAGTAACAGAATTAACGGTAGAGAACACACCTAAAGCTGAAGGTCAACTTCTAAAATGATGCCTACTAGACTCAGCTCTACCACTAGATCGAGCAGGAGTAGAACCTACGATTAATAGAATATTAAAAACACAACTATGCCACTAACTGATAAGTTAGTTATGGGCTTTTTAACAAAATTATACAAAATAATCTCAAATTTTTAGCTTTTTACTTTATTAAAATTCGAACAGATTCTCTATAAAGCTCATTTAGATATACACGTTTTAATCTCTACAAAAAGACAATCAAATGTGATTAAATCAAATTTTAAGAGTCAAATAGTTAGTTATGGGCTCTTGAACAAAATTATACATATTAATCTAAAATATTTAGCTTTTTACTATGTTAAAATTTGAAATTATTCTCTAAAAAGCACATTTAGACATGCACGTTTTAATCTCAACAAAACGACAATGAAATGTGATTAAATAGAATTTTATGAGTCCAAATAGTTAATTATTTGCTTTTGAACAAAAGTATACAAATTAATCTCAAATTTTCAGCTTTCTACTTGGTTAAATTTGAACGGATTCTCTATGAAGCCCATTTAGACATGCACGTTTTAGTCTCTACAAAATGACAACCAAATGTGATTAAATCAAATTTTAAGAGTTCAAATAGTTAATTATGGGATCTTGAATAATACTATACATATTAACCTCAAATTTTAAGCTTTTTACCCTGTAAAATTTGCAAGTATTCTCTATAAAGCCCAATTAGATATGCACATTTTAATCTCAACAAAACGACAACAAAATATAATTAAATCAAATTTTACGAGTTTAAATAGTTAATTATGGACTATTGAACAAATTTATACGTATTGATCTCAAATTTTAAGCTTTTTACTTGGTTAAAATTTGAACAGATTTTCTATAAAGCCCATTTAGACATACACGTTTTAATCTTAACAAAACGATAACCAATTGTTATTAAATCAAATTTTATGTGTTCAAATAGTTAATTTTAGGCTTTTGAACAAAATTATATTGATTAATATCAAAATTTCAGTTTTTTACTAGATTAAAATTCGAATGAATTCTGTATAAAGCTCATTTAGACATACACATTTTATTCTCAACAAAATGACAACGAAATGTTATTAATTTAACCCCCTAGACCGACCTATACGGAAGGCCCGACCTAGAGTGACGACATTGTTTTTTTTCTTTTAAACATAAATCAAATTTCAAATAAATCAAAATAACCAGTACGAAAGACAAACTTGAATATCCCTTAAAACAAGTAAAACATCATCAAAATAAGGTTTCCTAAAAACATAGTTACCCACAATATACTCCACAAATTCAATGTCTGATATCACATATATAAAAACATCCTTAAGAAGATGGCACATGTCACCCTAAACAGAAACTGATGATTTAAAACATTACATCAAATTATAACAAGAAAGTGAGTAGATCCTCCAAGTGCCAAAATCGGGATGCCTATCTACGGCTATCTGAAAGGGGAAGAAAACGAGTATGAGCTACGGAGCCTAGTGTGTTCCAGCAGCGCATGTAAAAATCAAAGGTTAAACATATAAACACTAATATAAGAAAAACAGTTCATGTATAATTGTTATGCTACCCTCCAACCATACTCCTGGATATAGTTCCCCAGAATGGTATCTGATACAGGCATTAAACTCAACCCGACAGGGCGAAGGTACCGTGTAACCCCTAAAATTTATCTAATTTCTTAGATTACAAGTTAGGATTTATGATATGAAAACTTGTTTTGTAAGTTAGGGTTTTTATAAAATTAAACATATTATTCAGATAAATTATTAAATAATTAATAATTTAAAATATTGAAAATTAATCATTTAACAAACTGAGTTCAACCCACAATTTATCAATAAAAATCGAAGTCTAAAGTTTATTACAAAACAAAAATAATGTCCGGAATTAAACATAGTTCTTGAAATCACAATAAAAATATGAAAACTGAAAACATACGTATTATATCTGAAAACGAAATCCTCCAAGTACCGTAAGGAGTCTAGAACTAAGATCTGAAACAGGAAACTAAAAGGGTGTAAGCTAGGGAGCCTAATGTGTCTCTAGTGTGTAGATAAACAGAATCAGATAATAGAGCAGGGCATAGGATATAATGTATGCATGAATGCACCCAACACCAAATACCATCAGAAGAGTAAGTTCCCCCAAACCACTCTAACTCCATCACACCAAACAGAAGTGGAACTCGACCCGCAGGTGGAGCCACTGAACAAAAGTGGTATATTACAAAACCACTGAACAAAAGTGATAAATCATTAACTTCCCTGTACACATACAATCTAACCAGATGTAATGATAAATACAAATACAGAATCAGAATACATGCCTTATAATCTAACAGGAGGCAAGCGTGACAAATAACAGAAACTAAACATACTGAGTAACAGAATTAACGGTAGAGAACACACCTAAAGCAAAAGGTCAACGCTTAAAATGATGCCTACTAGACTCAGCTCTACCACTAGATCAAGCAGGAGTAGAACCTACGATTAATAGAATATTAGAAACACAACTATGACACTAACTGATAAGTACACGTAATAGAAGTAATACCAAACTCATGTGTGAGTCCCGAAGACTGGCAAACAGGAGGTCATCCAGGAGGAGGAGGAGGCAGATGCTCGGGGTCGGAATCCATGTCACCTGAACCAAACAGAAACTGATTTAGAAATCCGTTACAGATAACTTCCAAATAACAAATCAAACTTAAAAACCCTAAAAACGACACTTCGGGTTTGAATTTCGAAAAATGAATAGCACTATCGGACTTAGAACGTCGAAAAATATAAAGTAGGCCCAGGTCAAAAAAGTCAAGTGCTGACGTCATAAGTGACGTCATTAGATCAACGCTGACGTCAACAAATGACGTCAACAGTGACGTTAGTGAATCACATCAACAGATGACATCAGCGAATAACGTCAGCAATAACGTCAGTGGGTCGATCAGATCGGGTGTCGGGTCGGTCAAGTCAGGTTTCCAGTCGGGTCAGGTTGGTCACGGGCCAGTTACGATTTTCCTGAGAAAATCTGGAATTTTCCAGATTTTCCGAGAAAATCTTGAAAATTTCCAGAACTATCCCAGGTGCCAAACACGATTTTCAAAGATTTAAACCCCTTTTCTAGACTCGGTTCACACTCCCATTTGATCTAAAAATTAACTATATTCGATTTAAAACCTACCCACACCGAAAATCAAATCAGAAACACATCAAAACATTCTTAAACTGGGACTCAAAACCCATCTCTAAACCACTATTCAAACTCAACATAACAACCCCCATACATCTTTGATCAACACAAACCAACACACTTTTCTACAGCTATTCGAACCAAACTCATCCAAGCACAGAATCAGACCCGAAACAAAATAAAACCAACCTTCTAACAACATCAAAACATAACGAAACAAAATTCGAGGAGACTTACCAAAACCTGAATCGAATGAAACAAAAGGGAGCAAGCAAGGAAGATTTTCGGATCACAAATGGATTTCAAAGGTAAAGACAAGGTGATTAAAAAGGAATTAAGGCTGAAGTTAATTCAGGATTTAACTCCCTGAAACCAAAATTGAGACGGGGAAGAAGACACAAAAACGGTCTGAAATTGAATAAGGGTATAATTACCTTACAAGGGTCCGAGGTTTCAGAAAATCAAAAAAAATATCACTAAAAAATCCTCAATTCTTAGGGTTTAAAATTAAGGATTTTGTTTTCCAATTTAGGGAAAAAAATTGGGTTGTGACATACCGGCCTAAGGAATCACCTTAGGATACAAGCGGAATTACCCCGGTTGTAGCACGGGAACTGATAACAGGAGGAATTACCCTAACCGAAGCTAGGAACCGTAAACAGGAGAAATTACCAACTGGATCAAGGCTAAATTGAATCTCAAACACTAATCATCATCCCAGTCCTAAAGTGACACTCGTACAGTAATAGCAGGAATAATGATAACAGAACTAGGAAATAATCAGATATCATGTGTATACCAAATCGGGAAATATCTTACAGGACAAGTCAGACATATAATAAAAACAAAATATGATCATGCTTATAGTTCAAAATAAATGTTTATATAAAAATCTGAGAAAATAGTCATATGCACATGATAGGTTCTTTAAAACAGGAAAAACAATAGTACATAGTCATATAACACACAAGGAAACACACCTCAAAGTGACAAAGACAGACATGTGACCTACTGGACGTTCGAGGCTCGCTCTGCATCAGTATTGGATCCTATAGATACGAGATAAAATTTATATCAATAAGGGAACTTAGATAACTGGATTATTCACTAGAGTTTAAAACACATACGAGTCACAATCGGATCTCGAGACTGGTCAAAACGGGAGAAGTCGGGCTGGGTCAGTACTCGATTGGGAGAACTGTGAGATCCTACAATTAATTAGGTATCGATATTAGACCTTAAACAAAACACTGGACTTAACTTAACTTAGAAGAAGAGTTTGACTCGAGACTTTGAAGTCCAATTTGAAGGCCTTCGATATTGAATTTTGAAAAACAGACTTCACGGATGGACTAAGGATATCGAAAAATATAAAATAAGTTTTTTTTTGAAAATTTTAACTTTTTGGTCAAAGTCAACACTGATGTTATGTTGACGTCAGTAGTCAAAGTCAACGATCAACATTGACATTACGGTCAACGGGTCGGGTCAAGTCAGGTCAGTCAATAGGTCGAGTCGATAAACGGGTCGGGTCAGGTCGGCCAACGGGTCTAGTTAACGGTTGATCAGTTCGGTCCAGGTTGGACCAGTTCGGTTTTGGTTGGGTTGGTTCAGGCCTGGTTCGGCTCAGGTTGACTGGATCAAAGTCGATTCGGAACGGGTTTGGGTCGGTTTGGACTGACCAGCTCCAGGCCACCATCCAGGGTGGCCGGAAATCACCCTGGCAGTGCGTGGAGGCCACACGCGGCCCTAATCATCCGGAAAACATCCTCTGAGACCAGATTTCACTCCTATACAACTAGAAACACCCAAAATGACCGAAAACATTAGAAATCATAATCGAAAGGGTTGAACAATTACCACACTTACCGAAACTAGCACAACCTCCGGTGAGGGACCAAACGACATCGGTCGGAGGTAAGATTGGAGGGGTTTTGTTCGACCTTTGATGGCGAACTAGAGGGGAACGGTGACGCACTGTATCAACACCTGTAACCCCCTTAGCCCGGCCTAGACGGAACCGACACTAACGGGTTACACGGGGAATATCAAACCAAACCCGCGAAGGTTTGATTCGATAAACAACCCTAAAACCGCTATATTTTTTTTATTATCTTACCTAGATGCGCAATCGTTTTTTTTCCTACGTGACAAGGTCTCACACAAAGCCTTATCGGTAACATATTAACTAAAAACAAACATCCGATTAAATACTTGAGTAGATTAAGGATTAAAACATAAAACTTTTAAATTCAATTAGTAAAGTAGAAATTCTTTCCATCAATGTTCAATTAAACATAAAAGAGTTCCTCATAGCAAATTTCAACTTAAACGGATCATTCTATCATCATCAATTGCATGTTCTTCTAATTTAGGGACCAAAATGTAAATCTTCCAAAATACAAGGAATTCATCCAAATTAGGATTACCATCTTGAAATTAAATCAATTTTATACTTGCATGCAAAATTTCAGCTCAAAATAACATCGGTAAGCACATTAATCGAACAAAGGAAGATATCTGGGACTAAAGTATAATTTCTAGCAACTTTCAATTCTAGGAATATTTAGTAACATATGGAACATAATCAACAACGATACGGACATCAATCAAGCTATAGGTAAGCTCCCTAAGAAATGATTAACAACATATCAATCATGCTAGTACATGCTTCAACAATCCAAATAATTCCAAAGTTCAACAGTTAACAATCAAACAATAATGGTCTTATTACAACATAAACCAAAGCCTAAGTATACACTCCTCACATAGGTTGGGTTACACATTGCCTTACCCAATTTGTTTGCCAAAAACATACCAAATTCAAAGTGATTCTTCCCCTTGGTTTCCTTGCCTCGAACGAAGCTCCAAGTGCCTTTATTTCTCTGCATGGATGAAAAGAGAGCTTAAGCAAACATGCTTAGTGAGGAAGCTCTACACAAATCATCAATGCATTCATTTAAAACCATGATAAAACCATAATTTGTAATACTTTGTTAAATCATGCATGCTAACATCTCATGCTCATATTCAATAAATCATATGCATTCTTGGCTCACATAACCTTGTCAAAAAAATTTATAAATGATGCACAAACCTTTTTCTCAATTTCATGTATGTATATTGGCTTTCTAGTGAACACTTAATGTGAACCTTGAGTTCACCGAATACACAGATCCATGAGACATTTGTATCGTCATGACACGAAATCACCATTGACATGACACGAAGTCACCATTGACATGACACTAAGTCACCATTGACATGACACTAAGTCACCATTAACATGACACTAAGTCACCATTAGCACTACCACGCACGATCGGACATATAGTCACCCTTGTTACGTGTAGGCGGCTCTACCACGCACGGTTGGACACAAAGTCACCCATGTTACGTGTAGGCAATATTTTGTATTTTCAGTTTTGATTATAGTGCACTTAAGACAATCCTAATGACATATCATTCGTATTCGAATCTAAAGTTAGTGTCACTAAGCCAATATCATAATCAAATATGCATGATAACTTGCTGCTCATAATGCATGCATAATATGTTCAACAAATGAACCAAAAGCCATGCCCAAAGGCACCATCATGTATAAGGCAAATAACCATATTTTATTCCAAATCATATAACTTGCTGCTCATAATGCATGCATAATATGTTCAACAAATGAACCAAAAGCCATGCCCAAAGGCACCATCATGTATAAGTCAAATAACCATATTGTATCCCAAATCATTTCTCATAATTTTTCATAATCATGGATGCTAAATAAGCTATTCATTTCAGCAAGTAATTCTCATGTATGCACCATTTCAAAACATGCTCATGCATTTCCATAAATCTCATTGCATTACCAACATAATGCCTTTATCAAATGTAGCCAAAATTCATATCGGTTTATCAAAAACATTTACTTTACTTACTCTTGAACTATGGAAGATTTTTACACTCTTCTATAGTCCCTAAAACAGAATCGTACCAAACGCGATTCGCTTTAAATCCGTAATCACTCACCGACAAGCGAAACGAGCTTTCGCCGCTATCCGATGATCACACCAACGCACCAGCAATCAAGCTTCTTCTTGTACCTCTTCTAAAACATTAAAAACAGAGTATTCTCACATCATAACATGCTCAAACCAACAGCCATATCCGATCACCATTAAACTACCAAAAACTTAGCCGAAAAGACCGAAAACTAAGCCGAAACACATCCGAACAACATCAGCCCAAAACCTAACGAATCTAACATCTAATCCACTTCAATTATGATCCAAAAACACATCCAAACCATCCTTATACCTCCAGCAACATTTAAGCATCTAAAACAGCCCATAAAACAACCGAAAAGCACCTTAAAACTACACCGATTGCATTATTCCGGGATTAAATTAATGTGCTATCAAAAGAAGACTCAATTAATCATTAAATCAACATAAAAACATGATTGAATTCATCTAATTTCCAGCATTAAATGAGATCCAAAAAGATTTTACAAAAACATCACGAAATCACTAGATCTAACTTTAAAAACATAGAATCAAGTTTTTATTCAAAGATTAGCAAGCTAATACTTGGGAATTTCAATAAAGAACCTTAGAAAAGAATAAAAATCCAGAAAATTACCTTCAAGATCTATTCACCAAAAATATGAGATTTTCCCCTTCTTGATTCCTTGCAATTTGATGAAATCAATGCTTAGGTTTTGTAATGGATGGAAAGATGATGCAAGTGATGTAATCTTTGTGGAAAAAAGATGCAAAAATCAGCAAGGAATTGAAGAGAAAAGATGAAGAGAAAGTGGAGAGAAAATGAGAGAAAAAGATGAGAGAAAAATGAGGAAAAAGTAGTTTTGAGAGAAAATGATTAAAAACTAAATTAAAGTAATTAAAAATACCTTTTTGGTGAATAAATCATCATTAAAAATTAGAAATGGGTTTATGGCCCTCTAAGGATTCTAAGTTTAGCTTGCTTTTCAATTTAGTCACTAAAACATCATATTTTCGAAAATTACCAAATTGGTCCTCCAATTTTACCAAAAAAATTACAAATTGGTCATTTATGCATAATTAAGCATAATTAAAAATCATTATAAAATCCAAATTATTCTCTTTTAATCTTGAAACATATTTTCAATATTTTAAACCATATTCCAAAATTATTATTTTCCCTAATTAAAATATTCTTATTCATTTTCCCCCGGAATAATGAACCGGAGAACCCGATTCGACCCGAATCGAATTCCCCTAACTAAGCCTAAACTAATACCCCCAAAACAGGATGTTACAACATCGGTGGTGGCCGAAATAAGCGAAAAAAAGTAAGGGGTAAACCCTAATTCCGACAAAACTTTCACCTTCAATTCACGGCGTTTGCAGCGACCGACGAGCGCATGGTTTAGTGGGTTTTGATCGGGAGAGGATGACGAGCACAACCACAGCGGTGGTGCAAGCACAACGCGACGGAGGACCGATGACGGTAAACGGCAGTAGATTTAAGATAGGGGCTAGGTGAGGGAGACGAAGAGTGCTCTTATGGTTCAAATAGGCTAGAAAAAAGTTTACATCAGGTAGGGATAGGGTTTTTATAGTCGATTAAAATTATTATAGTTATATTTTTATTTTCTAATTATTTATGAATATTACAATTAATTCAAATTTCATGAGTTCAAATAGTTAATAATGGGCTTCTAATAAAAATTTTATAAATTAATCTCAAATTTTCAGCTTTTTACTTGATTAATATTTGAAAGAATTCTCTATAAAGCCAACATAGACATGCACGTTTTAATATCTACAAATAGACAATCAAATATGATTAAATCAAATTTTATGAGTTCAAATAGTTAATTATGGGATTTTGAACAAAATTACATAATTTAATCTCAAATTTTCTATTTTTTACTATATTAAAATTCGAACAGATTCTTTATAAAGCCCATTTAGAAATGCACGTCTTAATCTCAACAAAACGACAACCAAATATGATTAAATCAAATTTTATGAGTTCAAATAATTAATTATGGGCATTTATAAAAAATTATACGTATTAATCTCAAAATTTCAGCTTTTTACTCGGTTAAAATTCAAAATAGATTCTCTATAAAACCCATTAAGGCATGTACGTTTTAAACTCAACAAAACGACTACCAAATATGAATAAATCAAATTTTATGAGTTCAAATAGTTAATTATTGTCTTTTAAACAAAATTATACTGATTAATCTAAATTTTTTAGCTTTTTACTTGATTAAAATTCGAACGGATTCTCTATATAGTCCATTTAGACTTGCACGTTTTAATCTTAACAAAACGACAATGAAATATGATTAAATCAAATTTTATGAGATCAAATAGTTAATTATAGTCTTTTGAACAAAATTATACATATTAATCTCAAATTTTAAGCTTTTTACTCGATTAAAATTGAACGGCTTCTCTGTAAAGCACTCTTAGACATAGACGTTTTAATCTCAACAAAACGATAATGAATTGTTATTAAATCAAATTTTATGAGTTCAAATAGTTAATTTTGGGTGTTTGAACAAAATTATATTGATTAATCTAAAATATTCAGCTTTTTACTCGATTAAAATTCAAACGGATTCTCTATAAAGCCTATTTATAAATGCACGTATTAAAATTTTATGTGTTAAAATAGTTAATTATAGGCTTTTAAACAAAATTATACAAATTTATTTAAAATTTTGAACTTTTTACTCGGTTAAAATTTGAACGGTTTCTCAATAAAGCCCATATTAATCTCAAATTTTCAGCTTTTTACTTGGTTAAAATTTGAAAGGATTCTCTATAAAGCCCATTTAGACATACACGTTTTAATATCAACAAAACAACAACCAAACGTGGTTAAATCAAATTTTATGAGTTCAAATAGTTAATTATGGACTTTTGAACAAAATTATACATATTAATCTCAAATTTTTAGTTGTTACTCGGTTAAAATTTGAATGGATTCCCTATAAAGCCCATTTAGATATGCACGTTTTAATCTAAACAAAACGATAATCAATTGTTACTAAATCAAATTTTATGAGTTTGAATAGTTAATTTTGGGCTTTTGAAAAAAAATATACAGATTAATCTAAAATTTTCAGCTTTCTACAAGATTAAAATTCAAACGGATTCTCTATAAAGCCCATTTAGACATGCACGTTTTAATCTCAACAAAACGATAAAGAAATATGATAAAATCAAATTTTATGAGTTCAAATAGTTAATTATGAGATTTTGAACAAAATTAAAAGATTAATTTTAAATTTTCAGCTTTTTACTTGGTTAAAATTTGAATGGATTCTTTAAAAATCTCATTTAGACATGCATATTTTAATCCCATCAAAACGATAACCAAATCTTATTGAATCAAATTTTATGAGTTCAAATAGTTAATTATAGTCTTTTAAACAAAATTATACAGATTAATCTAAAATTTTTCAGCTTTTTACTTGATTAAAATTCGAACGGATTCTCTATAAAGCTCATTTAGACTTACACATTTTAATCTTAACAAAACGACAGTCAAATGTGATTAAAATCAAATTTTATGAGATCAAATAGTTAATTATGGGTTTTTAAACAAAATTATACATATTAATCTCTAATTTTTCCGCTTTTTACTTAGTTAAAATTCGGACGGATTCACTGTAAATCCCATTTACACATTTACGTTTTAATCTCAATAAAACGACAACCAAATGTGATTAAATCAAATTTTATGAGTTCAAATAGTTAATTATGGTCTGTTTAACAGAATTACACTTATTATTCTCAAATTTATCCGCTTTTTACTCGGTTAAAATTCGAACGGATTCTCTATAAAGTCCATTTAGACATGCTTGTTTTAATATAAAATTTTAAGCTTTTAACTCTGTTAAAATTCAAACGGATTCTCTTTGAAGCCCATTTAGACATGCACTCTTTTAATCTCAACAAAACAACAACCATATATGAGTAATTCAAATTTTATGAGTTCAAATAGTTAATTATAGGCTTTTAAACAAAATTATACAGATTAATCTAAAATTTTAAGGTTTTAACTCGATTAAAATTCGAACAGATTTTCTATAAAGCTCATTTGGACATGAACATCATAATCTCAATAAAATGACAACCAAATATGATTAAATCAAATTTTGTGAGTTCAAATATTTAATTATGAGAATTTGAACAAAATTATATAGATTAATCTAAAAGTTTCAGGTTTTTACCCGATTAAAATTCGAACGGATTCTCTATAAAGCTCATTTAGACATACACGTCTTAATCTCAACAAAACGATAACCAAATGTGATTAAAATCAAATTTTATGAGTTCAAATAGTTAATTATGTGTTTTTGAACAAAATTATACATATTAATCTCGATTTTTCCACTTTTTACTCGGTTAAAATTCGAACGAATTCTCTATTAATCCCATTTAGATATGCATGTTTTAATCTGAATAAAAAGAAAACAAAACGTGATTAAATCAAATTTTTTGAGCTCAAATAGTTAATTATAGGAATTTTAACAAAATTCTACAGATTAATTTAAAATTTTTAGCTTTTTACTATGTTAAAATTCGAACGGATTTTCTATATAGTCCATTTAGACATGCACGTTTTAATCCCAACATAACGACAACCAAATGTCATTAAATCAAATTTTATGAATTCAAATAGTAATTATGGTGTTTTGAACAAAATTATACAGAATAATCTAAAATTTTCATCTTTTTACTCGATTAAAATTCTAACTCATTCTCTAAAAAGCCTATTTAGACATGAACGTTTTAATATGAACATAACGATAACCAAATGTTATTAAATCAAATTTTATGAGTTCAAATAGTTAATTATGGAAATTTGAAAAAATTATACATATTAATCTAAAATTTTCAGCTATTTACTCGGTTAAAATTTGAATGAATTCTCTATATAGCCCATTTAGACATGCACGTTTTAATCCCAACATAACGAAAACCAAATGTTATTGAATCAAATATTGAGTTCAAATAGTTAATTATGGGAATTTTAACAAAATTATACATACAAATCTAAAATTTTTAGCCTTTTACTCGGATAAAATTCGAACGATTCTTTATAAAGCCCGTTAGACATGCACGTTTTAGTCTCAACAAAACGACAACCAAATTTGATTAAAACAAATTTTATGAGTTTAAATAGTTAATTATAGGCTTTCAAACAAAATTATACAGATTAATTTAAAATTTTTAGCTTTTTACTAGATTAAAATTCGAACAGATTCTCTATAAAGATCATTTAGACATGCACGACATAATCTCAAGAAAACGACAACCAAATATGACTAAAATCAAATTTTATGAGTTCAAATATTTAATTATGGTCTGTTAAACAAAATTACACTTATTATTCTCAAATTTTTCCGCATTTGACTCGGTTAAAATTTGAACAGATTTTCTATAAAGCCCATTTAGACATGCTTGTTTTAATCCCAACAAAACGACAACCAAATGTGATTAAATCAAATTTTACGATTTCAAATATTTACTTATGGTATTTTAAACAAAATTATACAGATTAATCTTAAATTTTCTGCTTTTTACTTGGTTAAAATTCGAACTGATTCTCCATAAAGCCCATTTTGACAAACACGTTTTAATCCTAACAAAATGATAATAAAATGTTATTAAATCAAATTTTATGAGTTTAAATAGTTAATTATTGAATTTGAACAAAATTATAGAGATTAATGTAAAATTTTCAACTTTTTACGCAGTCAAAATTCTAACGGATACTCTATAAAGCCTATTTAGACATGCACGTTTTAATCTCAACAAAACAATAACCAAATGTGATTAAATCAAATTTTATGAATTCAAATAGTCAATTATAGGCTTTTGAACAAAATTATATGGCTTAATCTAAAACTTTTAGCATTTTAATCGATTATAAATCGAACGAAATCTCTATAAAGCCCATTTAGACATGCACGTTTTGATCTCAATGAAACAACAACCAAATGTTATTAAATCAAATTTTATGAGTTCAAATAGTTAATTTTGAGATTTTGAACAAAATTGTATAGATTAATCTAAAATTTTCAGCTTTTTACTCGATTAAAATTCGAACGGATTCTCCATACACACCATTTAGACATGCAAGTTTTAATCTCAAAAAAATGACAATCAAATATGATTAAATCATATTTTATGAGTTCAAATAGTTAATTATGAGCTTTTGAATAAAAATACACAAATTAATCTCAAATTTTCAGCTTTTTACTCTGTTAAAATTAGAACGAATTCTCTATAAAGCGCATTTAGATATCCACGTATTAATCTCAACAAAACGATAAAAAAATATGATTAAATCAAATTTTATAAATTTAAATAGTTAATTATAGGCTTGTAAACTAAATTATACAAATTAATCTAAAATTTTCAGTTTTTTACTCGGTTAAAATTCGAACAAATTCTCTAAAAAGCTCATTTAGACATACACATTTTAAACCCAACAAAATGGCAACCAAATGTTATTAAATCAAATTTTATGAGTTCAAATAGTTAATTGTAGTATTTTGAACAAAATTATACATATTAATCTAAAATTTCAGCTTTTTACTAGGTTAATATTCGAACTGATTCTCTATATAGCCCATTTAGACATGCATATTTTAATCCCAACTAAACGATAACCAAATGTTATGAAATCAAATTTTATGAGTTTAAATAGTTAATTCTGGGAACTTGAACAAAATTTTACAGATTAATCTAAAATTTCAAGCTTTTAACTCTATTAAAATTCAAACGAATTCTCTATAAAGCCCATTTAGACATACACATTTTAATCCCAACAAAACGATAAAATAACATGATTAAATCAAATTTAATGAGTTCAAATAGTTAATTATAGGAATTTGAACAAAATTATACAGATTAAACTAAATTTTATGCTTTTAACTCGGTTAAAATTCAAACGGATACTCTATAAATCTTATTTAGAAATGCACATTTTAATCTCAATAAAACAACAATAAAAAATGATTAAATCTAATTTTATGAGTTCAAATAGTTAATTGTAAGCTTTTATACAAAACTATATATATTAATCTCAAATTTTCAGCGTTTTACTCTGATAAAATTCGAACGGATTCTCTAAAAAGCCCCTTTAGACATGCACGTTTTAATCTCAAGAAAATGACAACCAAATATGAATAAATCAAATTTTATGAGTTCAAATAGTTAATTATGAGCTTTTTAACAAAATTATATAGATTAATTTCAAGTTTTTAGCATTTTACTCGTTAAAATCAGAACGGATTCTCTATAAAGCCTATTTTTACATGCATGTTTTAATCCTAACAAAATGTCATTAAATCAAATTTTATGACTTCAAATAGTTAATTATCGTATTTTGAACAAAATTTAATAGATTAATCTATAATTTTGTACTTTTTACTCCGTTGAAATTTGAACGGATTCTCTATAAAGCTCATTTAGACATGCAAGTTTTAATCCAAAAAAAGATAACCAAATATTATTAAATTAAATTTTATGAGTTCAAATAGCATTTTTTTGGACGGATGAGTTCATATAGTTATTAATGGGAATTTGAACAAAATTTTATACATTAATCTAAAATTTTAAGCTTTTAACTCGGTTAAAATTCAAACGAATTCTCTATAAAGCCCATTTTAATCCCAACAAAACGATAAAATAATGTGATTATATCAAATTTTATGAGTCCAAATTCTTAATTATGGAAATTTGAACAAAATTATACAGATTAAACTAAAATTTAATGCTTTTAACTCGGTTAAAATTCGAACGGATTCTCTTTAAATACCATTTAGATATGTACG
Organism: Abelmoschus esculentus; assembly: GCA_035048815.1. Lineage (NCBI taxonomy): Eukaryota > Viridiplantae > Streptophyta > Magnoliopsida > Malvales > Malvaceae > Abelmoschus > Abelmoschus esculentus. The sequence continues at coordinate 10,641,174 of JAUCBN010000033.1, forward strand.
TTTTAATCTCAACAAAACGATAACCAAATGTGATTAAATTAAATTTTATGAGTTCAAATAGTTAATTATGGGCTTTTGAATAGAATTATACATATTAATCTCAAATTTTTAATTTTTCACTCAGTTAAAATTCGAACGGATTCTCTATAAAGCCCATTTAGCCATCCAAGTTATAATCTAAAAAAAACGACAACCAAATGTGATTAAATGAAATTTTATGAGTTCAAATAGTTAATTATCGTTTTTTAAATAAAATTATAAAGATTAATCTAAAATTTTTAGCTTTTCACTTTGTGAAAAATCGAATTGATTCTCTATATAGACCATTTAGACATGCACGTTTTAATCCCAACAAAACAAAAACCAAATGTTATTAAATCAAAATTTACGATTTCAAATAGTTAATTATGGGCATTTAAACAAAATTATACAGATTGATCTAAAAGTTTCAGATTTTTACCCTGTTAAAATTTGAACGGATTCTCTATAAAGTCCATTTAGACATGCACATTGTAATACTAACAAAACAACAACCAAATGTGATTAAATAATATTTTATGAGTTTAAATAGTTAATTATAGGCTTTTAAACAAAATTATACAGATTAATCTAAAATTTTCAACTTTTTACTAGATTAAAATTCGTACGGATTCTCTATAAAGCACATTTAGACATGCAGGTTTTAATCTCAACAAAACGACAACCAAATGTGATTAAATCAAATTTTATGAGTTCAGGTAGTTAATTATGGGCTTTCGAATAAAATTATATAGATTAATTTCGAAATTTCAACTTTTTACTCGGTTAAAATTTGAACGGATTCTCAATATAGCCCATTTAGACATTCATGTTCTAATCTCAACAGAACGACAATCAAATATGATTAAATCAAATTTTATGAGTTCAAATAGTTAATTATGAGCTTTTGAACAAAATTAAACATATCAATCTCAAAATTTCAGCTTTTTACTCAGTTAAAATTCAAACAGATTCTCTATAAAACCCATTTAGGCATGCAAGTTTTAATCTCAACAAAACGAAATCCAATTGTGATTAAATTAAATTTTATGAGTTCAAATAGTTAATTATGGGCTTTTGATCAAAATTGTATAGATTAATCTCAAATTTTCTTCTTTTTACTTGGTTAAATTTGAACGGATTCTCTAAATAGGCCATTTAGAAATGAACGTTTTAATCCCAACAAAACGATAACTAAATATTATTAAATCAAATTTTATGAGTTCAAGTAGTTAATTATGGGAATTTGAACAAAATTTTACAGATTAATCTAAAATTTTAAGCTTTTAACTCGGTTAAAATTCGAATGGATTCTCTATAAAGCCCATTTAGACACGCATATTTTAATCCCAACAAAACTATAATATAATATGATTATATAAAATTTTATGAGTTCAAATAGTTAATTATGGTAATTTTAACAAAATTATGCATATAAATCTAAAATTTTATGCTTTTAACTCGGTTAAAATTCGAACGGATTTTCCATAAAGTCCATTTAGACATGTACATTTTAATCTCAACAAAACAATAAGAAAATGTGATTAAATAAAATTTTATGAGTTTAAATAGTTAATTATGAACTTTTGAACAGAATTATACATATTAATCTAAAAATTTCAAATTTTTACTCTGTTGAAATTCGAACGGAATCTCTATAAAGACCATTTAGACATGTAAGTTTTAATCTCAAAAATATGATAATCAAATATGATTAAATCAAATTTTGTAAGTTCAAATAGTTACTTATGGTATTTTGAATAAAATTATACAGATTAATCTAAAACTTTCAGCTTTTTACTCTGTGAAAATTCGAACTGATTCTTTATATTGCCCATTTAGACATGCACATTTTAATCCGAACAAAATGATAACAAAAAGTTATTAAATCAAAGTTTACGATTTCAAATAGTTAATTAAGTGCTTTTGAACAAAATTATACGTATTAATCTCAAAATTTCAACTTTTTACTCAGTTAAAATTCTAACGGATTCTTTACAAAGCCCATTAAGACATGCACATTTTAATCTCAAAAAACAACAACCAAATATGATTAAATCAAATTTTATGAGTTCAAATAGTTAATTATGGGCTTTTGAACAAAATTATACTAGTTAATCTAAAATTTCCAGCTTTTTACTCGGTTGAAATTTGAACGGATTATCTGTAAAGCCCATTTAGACATATACGTTTTAATCTCAACAAAAAAACAACCAATTGTTATTAAATAAAATTTATGAGTTCAAATAGTTAATTTTGGACATTTGAACAAAATTATATAGATTAATATAAGATTTTCAGAATTGTACTCAATTAAAATTCGAACGGATTCGATATAAATCCTATTTAGACATGTACGTTTTATTCTCAACAAAATGACAACGAAATATGGTTAAATCAAATTTTATGAGTTAAATAGTTAATCTCGGGATTTTGAACAAAATTGTACAGATTAATCTCAAATTTTAAGCTTTTTACTAAATTAAAATTAGAACGAATTCTCTATAAAGCCCAATTAGACATGCACGTTTTAAAGCCTACAAAACAACAACCAAATATGATTAAATCAAATTTTATAAATTTAAATAGTTAATTATGGGCTTTCGAACAAAATTATACATATTAATATCAAATTTTAAGCTTTTTACTAAATTAAAATTAGAACGGATTCTCTATAAAGATCATTTAGACATCCACGTTTTAATGCCTACAAAATGACAACCAAATGTGATTAAATCAAATTTTATAAGTTTAATAGTTAATTATGGGCTTTCGAACAAAATTATACATATTAATCTCAAATTTTCAGCTTTTTACTCGGTTAAAATTTGAACGAATTCTCTCTAAAACTCATTTAGACATGCATGTTTTAATCTTAATAAAACGACAACCAATTGTTATTCAATCAAATTTTATGAGTTCCAATATTTAATTTTAGGCTTTTGAATAAAATTATATAGTAATAATCTAAAATTTTTAGCTTTTTACTCGATTAAAATTCGAACAGATTGTAACATCCCGATTTGGGGGTTAGTAGTTTGGAGAATTCGATTCGGGTCGAATCGGATTCTCCGGTTCATTATTCCGGGAAAGATAAAAATTAGGATATTTTTAATTAAGAAAAATAATAATTTTGGAATAAGGTTTGGAATATTAAAAATATGTTTCAAAATTAAAAGAAATTAGTTTGGATTTATTTTTGATTTTTTAATTATGCTTAATTATGCATAAATGACCAATTTGTAATTTTTGGAAAAATTGGAGGACTTATTTTGTAATTTTCAAAAAATTACATATTTTAGTGACTAAATTGAAAAGCAAGCTAAACTTAGAATCCTTAGAGGTCCATAAACCCATTTCTAATTTTTAATAATGATTTATTCACCAAAATGTATTTTTAATTACTTTAAATAGATTTTTAATCATTTTCTCTCAAAACCACTTTTCTCTCATTCTCTCTCATCTTTTTCTCTCATTTTCTGTTCATCTTTTCACCTCAATTCCTTGCTGATTTTTGCATCATTTTCAACAAAGATTACATCATTTGTATCATCCTTCCATCCTTTACAAAACCTAAGCTTCAATTTCATCAAATCAACATCAAATTGCAAGGAATCAAGAAGAGGAAATTACATCATTTTGGTAAATAGATCTTGAAGGTAATTTTTTGGATTTTTATTCTTTTCTAAGGTTCTTTATTGAAATTCCCAAGTATTAGCTTGCTAATCTTTTAATAAAAACTTGATTCAATGTTTTTAATGTTAGATCTAGTGTTTTTGTGGAAGTTTTTGTGAAATCTTTTTGGATCTCATGTAATGATGGAATTAGATGGATTCAATTGTATTTTTATGTTAATTAAATGATTAATTGAATCTTCATTTGATAACATATTAATTTAATCCCGGAATAATGCAATCGGTGTAGTTTTAAGGTGCTTTTCGGTTTTATGGGCTGTTTTAGATGCTTAAATGTTGCTGGAGATATAATGATGGTTTGGATGTGTTTTTGGATCATAATTGAGGTGGATTAGATGTTAGATTCATTAGGTTTTGGGCTGTTGTTGTTCGGATGTGTTTCGGCTTAGTTTACGGTATTTTAGGCTAAGTTTTCGGTAGTTTAGTGGTGATCAGATATGGCTGTTGGTTTGAGCATGTTATGATGTGAGAATACTCTGTTTTTAATGTTGTATAAGAGGTACAAGAAGAAGCTTGATTGCTGGTGCGTTGGTACGATCATCGGATAGCGGCGAAAGCTCGTTTCGCTTGTTGGTGAGTGATTTCGGATTTAAAGCGAACCGCGTTTGGTACGTTCTGTTTTTGGGGGCTATGTTAGAGTGTGAAAACCTTCCATAGTTCAAGAGTAAGTAAAGTAATTGTTTTTGATGAACCAATATGAGTTTCGGCTATTTTTGACAAAGGTATTTTATTGGTAATGCAATGGGATTTATGGAAGTGCATGAGCATATTTTGAATTGATGCATAAATGAGAGATACTTGCTGAAATGCATAGCTTATTTAGCATCCATGATTATGGAAAATTATGAGAAATGATTTGGAATACAACATGGTTATTTGCCTTATACATGATGGTGCCTTTGGGCATGGCTTTTGGTTCATCTATTGAACATATTATGCATGCATTGTGAGCAGCAAGTCATTATGCACATTTGATTATGATATTTGCTTATTGACACTAACTTTAGATTCGAATACGAATGACATGTCATTAGGATTGTCTTAAGTGCACTATAATCAAAACTGAGTATACAGAATATTGCCTACACGTAACAAGGGTGACTTTGTGTCCAACCGTGTGTGGTAGAGCCGCCTACATGTAACAAGGGTGACTATGTGTCCCATCATGCGTGGTAGTGCTAATGGTGACTTCGTGTCATGTCAATGGTGACTTCGTGTCATGTCAATGGTGACTTCGTGTCATATCAATGGTGACTTCGTGTTATGTTAATGGTGACTTCGTGTCATGACGAGACAAATGTCTCATGGATCCGTGTATCCGGTGAACTCAAGGTTCATATTAAGTGATCACTAGAGAGCCAATATACATACACGAAATTGGGAAGAGGTTTTAGCATCATTTATAAATTGTTTTGATAAGGTTATGTGAACTCAAGGATGCATATGATTTAATGAACTTGGGCATGAAATATTAGCATGCATGATTTAATCATGTATTGCAAATTATGTTTTCTTCATGGTTTTAAATAGATACATTGATGATTTGTATAGAGCTTCCTCACTAAGCATGTTTGCTTAAGCTCTCTTTTCATCCATGCAGAGAAATAAGGACGCTTGGAGCTTCGCTCGAGGCAAGGAAACCAAGGGGAAGATCACTTTGAATTTGGTATGTTTTTGACAAATAAATGGGGCAAGGCAATGTATAACACAACCTATAGAGGAAGTATGTACTTAGGCTTTGGTTCATGTTGTAATAAGACCATCATTGTTTGATTGTTAATTGTGGAACTTTGAATTTCCTTGAGTTGTCAAAGCATGTGCTAGCATGATTTTTATGTTGTAGGTCATTCTTTAGGAAGCATGCCTATAGGTCTCCTTGTGATCTTTCCAAATGTTTAAGGTGTGTTTATGTTGACAGAGATGCCTAGGAATGTTGCATATAGTTTCAGGTTATTAAAGTTTATACTTGGGTTGGTTTAGATGAGCTTAATACGTTTCACTCAGTCCAGAATACAGGGGGTATCGAAACACCCTGTGGCAGTATCGATACCCCTATGCCTATCTGAACGTCTGTATTGAACCAGGGTTCGATACCAAAAGCTACTGGACATGGCTGTTCCGGAACACCCTATGGTTGTTTCGAAACAGGTGACCATAGTTCGAACCATGAGTTCACTAGGCACATATGTTCCGAAACACTCCAAGGCTGTTTCGAAACACCTGGCTTAAAAAGGGCAAATCGAAAGTTTTGAATGTATGAAACGTAGGATTTAATTTAGTAAGTGAATACAGTGGATTTATGAGTAATTTAGGAGATGTTGTGACACCATGATTCATGTTTAAATCCGAACTCACATTGAGTGATATAAGATGGATGAAATACCTAGTATATCATACTTTGCAAATAAGTTCATAAATGCTAGAACGTAAAATCGATTAACTAAGATACCTCGTTTGATCTGAATCGTATGGTGAATATGTTAAGCTTGCTTAATTGTTATCCGGTGGATTGATTGTGGATATGGTGATGCAAATTAGTTCTTTACAATTTGGTCCTTAATCAAGTATGCGTTTAATTGATTTACTTATATTGGTTGAATTGCGTCCGTCTCTGTGTTACCTGAGTTATTCACATAAGAGATTAATCGTGTATCTAGATTAAAAAAAATAATACGGTTTTCAGGGTCGTTTATCGGATCAGACCCTCACGGGTTTGGTTCGATATTCCCCGTATGACCTATTAGTACTGGTTCCGTCTAAGCTGGACTAAGGGGGTTACATTTGGTGGTATCAGAGCCAGGTTGAATAAAATGTGTTGTAGGTTTGTAAAATGTGTAGATTGTTTGTCAAAGTACGTATTGGATTGCTATGTTTGTGTTGGGATGTTAGAATGTTAGAATGAGTATGATATGCTTTTGTTGTTTGCATACCTATGCATTGTGAGTGCATCTAGAATGATTATGAGTATAAGAGGTGGTCAGTTACACATTTCCAATGCCAACATGTTTTTTTAACTGTTCTACGGTTTCCCTTGGATCTTGCCCGAATGTAAGTTTATTATGTTTTGATATTATGTTTTAAAATTGCATGTTTGAAGTTTCTGGATAATGCCTCCGAGACGTGAGACACGTGCTACCGCGAGCTTGATCACCGATGGTCAGGCAGAGAGAGAAGCGACTGAGAGGGAGGAACCGCTTCCACCTCTTCCACCAGTTGGTGTGCCATCCGCTGGTGTGCCTCCGGTTCCAGTGGGAGGCCAGTTCGGAGACTTTGCACCATTCATACAGGCTATGACGGGTGCATTTCAGGCAGTTATGGCTGGAGTACAAGTATCGGATCCCGCACCTACTGTTGTGGTTACCCCAGGGCTACCGCTAGAGCGTTTACGTAGCTTGGGAGGTGTTGAGTTTCGTGGATCTGACCCGAGTGCAGCTGAGGAGTGGTTGGCTAGTACTGAGAGGATTTTGGATCAGATGGATTGTCAGGATGCCCGTAGGTTGGGTTGTGTGGTCTCTCTGCTTCAGGGGGATGCTTATAGATGGTGGACTACCACGAGAGTGGGTGTAGCAGTTGCTAACCTGACATGGGAGTACTTTAGGACCACCTTTATGCGGAAGTTCTTGGGTCCGCAGTACGAAGATGCACGGAAGAGGGAGTTTATGTCCCTGGTGCAAGGCACTAGGAGTGTGGCTGACTATGAGATACAGTTTATCCGATTGAGTCACTATGCTCCTGAGTTGGTTCCTACGGAGCATAAGAGATGTGATAGGTTCCGATATGGTTTAGATCCAGAGAATAAGACGTACTTGTTGGCTGCGGAGTACACTAAGTTTGATGTGCTCGTGAATCGGGATAAGGATGTTGAGGAGTCTCTAAGAGAGGCTAGGAAGTCTTCCGATGTCGGAAAAAGGCCGGTTGAGGCTAGTACTCAAGGTGGTAAGGGTAAGAGGTCTACGAGACAACCGATATAGAGCTGATCGACGCCGGGGTGATTTTAGACACGGCGGACGTGCTCAGCAGTTTGGTAGAGGTGGTGGTGATGTGTCAGTTTGTAACTTATGTTCTCGACGCCATCCGGCAGAGTGTTGGTGGGCCACTGGTGCCTGCATTGGTTGTGGATCTAAGGATCACAGGAAGAGGGATTGTCCAAGGTTTGCTGGTGAGGCTAGTAACCGAGCTGAGGTTGCCGTGATACCTGATAGAGGATGCGGTGGTGGTAGAGGTTCTTTCCAGAGACAGGGAGATGGCCGTAGAGTTTATTCTCAGTGTGGGACCCGTAATGCTACAGATGTTGTTGTAGGTACTTTTTCTTTACGAAATGTATCGTTGTTTTCTTTGATAGATTCGGGATCTACGTATTCTTATGTTTTGAGTGAGCATGCATATATGTTGGATATCCCTGTTGATGTTTTAAATGTGGGAGTTGTGGTTACTAGTTCTTTGGGTGAGACGGTGACCGTAAGGAGGTTATATAGGAGATGTCCGTTGGAGGTGCAAAGGCGTGTGTTTGAGGTTGACCTGATAGAGTTGCCGTTTTATGGTTTTGACCTTATCTTGGGAGTTGATTGATTGACGGAGCATAGAGCTGTGGTGGATTTTGAAAAGAAAAGTGTTACCTTGAGTTTGTTATAAGGTGGTGAGGTTGTGGTTAAGAGTGAGTATACCGGATTCTTGTCTAATATGGTTTCGGCCTTACAAGCGGAAAAGTTGATGCAACATGGAGGTGTAGCATATCTAGCTTATGTGATGAATCCGGGGATAGGAGAGGTTCAAGTACAGGATATTCGAACGGTATGTGACTTTCCGGAAGTTTTTCCTGGGGAGTTGCCAGGATTACCTCCCGATCGTGATGTGGAGTTTAGTATCGAGCTTTATGCTGGTACTAATCCGGTGTCTATTGCTCCATATCGCATGGCACCTAAGGAGTTAAAGGAGTTAAAGATGCAGTTGCAAGAGTTGCTTGACCGTGGTTTTATACAACCGAGTGTATCACCTTGGGGTGCACTGGTGTTGTTTGTGAAGAAGAAAGATGGCACAATGAGGATGTGCATTGATTATCGACAATTGAATAAGTTGACCGTGGAGAATAAGTATCCTTTGTCGAGGATTGATGATTTGTTTGATCAGTTTCGAGGAGCAAGTGTGTTCTCGAAGATTGATTTGAGATCGGGGTACTACCAGTTGAAAGTGAAAGAGGAGGATGTGTTGAAAACGACTTTTCAGACAAGGTATGGTCATTATGAGTTTTTGGTGATGCCGTTTGGTTTGACGAATGCCCCTGCTGCTTTTATAGATATGATGAACCGAGTGTTTCACGAGTATTTGGATCAGTTTGTGGTAGTGTTCATAGATGATATCCTCGTGTATTTACGTACCGAGGAAGATCATGATCGACATTTACGAATAGTGTTGCAAGCGTTGAAAGAGAACCAGTTGTATGCTAAGTTAAGTGTGAGTTTTGGTTAAAAGAGGTGATGTTTCTTGGTCATATGGTGTCGGAAAAGGGTATTAGTGTTGATCCAAAGAAGATAGAGGCTGTTATGGGTTGGAAGCAACCGAGATCGGTGTCGGAGGTTCGGAGTTTCCTAGGTTTTGCTGGGTATTATCGTAGGTTCGTTGAGGGTTTTTCGAGCATTGCTGCTCCTATGACTAAGTTGTTGCAAAAGAAAGTTCCTTTTGAGTGGAAGGAAAGTCAACAAAAGAGTTTTGAGAAGTTGAAGGAAGTGTTGACTAGTGCATCGGTGTTGGTTCAACCCGAATCCGGTAAGGATTTTGTGGTTTATAGTGATGCATCATATGTTGGTCTTGGGTGTGTTTTGATGCAAGAGGGGAAAGTTGTAGCTTATGCTTCTAGACAGTTGAGGGTGCATGAAAAGAATTATCTGACACATGATTTGGAGTTGGCGGCGGTGGTTTTTGCTTTGAAAATATGGAGACATTATTTGTATGGGGAGAAGTGTACTATATATACGGTTCATAAGAGTTTGAAGTATCTCATGTCACAAAAGGATTTGAACCTTAGGCAACGAAGATGGATGGAATTGCTTAAGGATTATGATTTATCGATTGAGTATCATCCGGGGAAAGCTAATGTAGTGGCTGATGCTTTGAGCCGTAAGGCGGTGGTTGAGTTGAGAGCAATGTTTGCTAGATTGAGTATTTCTAAGAAAGGTGGTTTAGTGGCGGAGTTGCAAGTAAAACCTATTTTGGTTGAGATGATCAAAGTGAAACAGTTAGAGGATGAGACTTTTGTGCCTTTTGTGGAGGATATTGCTGAGGGTAGGCCGGCCGATTATCATTTTGATGATGATGAGGTGTTGTGTTTTAGAGGTCGGATTGTGGTGCCGGATGATTAGGAGTTGAGGCAAGCTATCTTGGTGGAGGCTCATACAAGTCCGTTTGCTATGCATCCGGGTAGTGTGAAGATGTATAGAGATCTCAAAAGTGTGTACTTTTGGGTTGGTTTAAAGAGAGATATGACGGAGTTTGTTTCTCGTTGTATGGTGTGTCAACGGGTGAAAGCTGAACATCAGTTCCCTGCAGGTTTGTTGCGACCGGTTCAAGTTCCGTAATGGAAATGGGAGAGAATTACCATGGATTTTGTGACGGGGTTACCTTTAACACCGTCCAAAAAGGATTCTATATGGGTGATTGTTGATAGGTTTACGAAGTGTGCACATTTTCTTGCCGTGTATACGACGTACTCCATGGATAAGTTGGCAGATTTATATGTTTCTAAGGTGGAAAGGTTGCATGGGGTGCCTAAGTCGATCATATCGGATAGAGATCCGCGGTTTACATCCAAGTTTTGGAGGAGTTTGCAGTCAGCTTTGGGTACGAGGCTTAGTTTTAGTACGGCTTATCATCCACAGACGGATGGACAGTCTGAGCGTGTTATTCAGACGTTGGAGGATATGTTGAGATGTTGTGTCATTGAGTTTCAAGGTTCTTGGAAGAAGCAATTGCCGTTGGTAGAGTTTGCTTATAATAATAGTTTTCAGACGAGTATACAGATGGCACCGTTTGAGGCGTTGTATGGGTGTAAGTGTCGTACACCTTTGTGTTGGAAAGAAGTTGGACAAAAGTATGTTTCTTTGCCTCAAGTGTTGAAGGATACGGATGAGAAAGTTAAGTTGATATGTACTAAACTTAAGGAAGCTTCGGATAGGCAGAAATCCTATGTCGATTTGAAGCGTATGGAGATAGAGTATGATGTTGGGGACAAAGTGTTTCTTAAGGTTTCTCCATGGAAGAAGGTAATGAGGTTTGGACGTAAGGGTAACTTGAGTCCTCGTTTTATTAGACCATATGAGGTGTTGGAGCGTGTTGGTCCTGTTGCTTATAGGTTGAGGTTGCCGGAGGAGTTGAGTAAGATGCACGATGTTTTTCATGTATCAATGCTTCGTAGATATAGATCGGATCCTTCTCATTTTGTACCGGTTGAGGAGATCGAGTTAAGAGAGGATATGAGTTATGAGGAAGAACCGGTGAGGATTTTGGATGTGGATACAAAGGTTCTTCGAGGGAAGACCATAGATTTGGTTAAAGTGCTTTGGAAACACCGAGGTGTTGAAGAAGCAACTTGGGAGACAAGAAAAAACATGGAGGAGCAGTTTTCTCACTTGTTTACTTCAGGTAAATTTCGAGGACGAAATTTTTTTAAGAGGGGGAGAGTTGTAACATCCCGATTTGGGGGTTAGTAGTTTAGAGAATTCGATTCGGGTCGAATCGGATTCTCCGGTTCATTATTCCGAGAAAGATAAAAATAAGGATATTTTTAATTAAGAAAAATAATAATTTTAGAATAAGGTTTGGAATATTAAAAATATGTTTCAAAATTAAAACAAAGTAGTTTGGATTTATTTTTGATTTTTTAATTATACTTAATTATGCATAAATGACCAATTTGTAATTTTTGGAAAAATTGGAGGACTTATTTTGTAATTTTCGAAAAATTACATATTTTAGTGACTAAATTGAAAAGCAAGCTAAACTTAGAATCCTTAGAGATCCATAAACCCATTTCTAATTTTTAATAATGATTTATTCACCAAAATGTATTTTTAATTACTTTAATTAGATTTTTAATCATTTTCTCTCAAAACCACTTTTCTCTCATTTTCTCTCATCTTTTTCTCTCATTTTCTCTTCACTTTCTCTTCATCTTTTCTCTTCAATTCCTTGCTGATTTTTGCATCTTTTTCAACAAAGATTACATCATTTGCATCATCCTTCCTTCCTTTACAAAACCTAAGCATCAATTTCATCAAATCAACATCAAATTGCAAGGAATCAAGAAGAGGAAATTACATCTTTTTGGTGAATAGATCTTAAAGGTAATTTTCTGGATTTTTTATTCTTTTCTAAGGTTCTTTATTGAAATTCCCAAGTATTAGCTTGCTAATCTTTTAATAAAAACTTGATTCAATATTTTTAATGTTAGATCTAGTGTTTTTGTGGAAGTTTTTGTGAAATCTTTTTGGATCTCATGTAATGCTGGAATTAGATGGAATCAATTGTGTTTTTATGTTAATTAAATGATTAATTGAATCTTCATTTGATAGCACATTAATTTAATCCCGGAATAATGCAATCGGTGTAGTTTTAAGGTGCTTTTCGGTTGTTTTATGGGCTGTTTTAGATGCTTAAATGTTGATGGAGATATAAGGATGGTTTGGATGTATTTTTGGATCATAATTGAGGTGGATTAGATGTTAGATTCATTAGGTTTTGGGCTGTTGTTGTTCGGATGCGTTTCGACTTAGTTTACGGTTTTTTCGGCTAAGTTTTCGGTAGTTTAGTGGTGATCGGATATGGCTGTTGGTTTGAGCATGTTATGATGTGAGAATACTCTGTTTTTAATGTTGTAGAAGAGGTACAAGAAGAAGCTTGATTGCTGGTGCGTTGGTGCGATCATCGGATAGCGGCGAAAGCTCGTTTCGCTTGTTGGTGAGTGATTTCAGATTTAAAGCGAACTGCGTTTGGTACGTTCTGTTTTGGGGGGCTATGGAAGAGTGTGAAAACCTTCCATAGTTCAAGAGTAAGTAAAGCAATTGTTTTTGATGAACCGATATGAGTTTCGGCTATTTTTGACAAAGGTATTTTATTGGTAATGCAATGGGATTTATGGAAATGCATGAGCATGTTTTGAATTGATGCATACATGAGAGATACTTGCTGAAATGCATAGCTTATTTAGCATCCATGATTATGGAAAATTATGAGAAATGATTTGGAATACAACATGGTTATTTGCCTTATACATGATGGTGCCTTTGGGCATGGCTTTTGGTTCATCTATTGAACATATTATGCATGCATTGTGAGCATCAAGTTATTATGCACATTTGATTATAATATTGGCTTAGTGATACTAACTTTAGATTCGAATATGAATGACATGTCATTAGGATTGTCTTAAGTGCACTATAATCAAAACTGAGTATACAGAATATTGCCTACACGTAACAAGGGTGACTTTGTGTCCAGCCGTGCGTGGTAGTGCCGCCTACACGTAACAAGGGTGACTATGTGTCCGATCGTGCGTGGTAGTGCTAATGGTGACTTCGTGTCATGTCAATGGTGACTTCGTGTCATGCCAATAGTGGCTTCGTGTCATGACGAGACAAATGTCTCATGGATCCGTGTATTCGGTGAACTCAAGGTTCACATTAAGTGATCACTAGAAAGCCAATATACATACACAAAATTGGGAAGAGGTTTTAGCATCATTTATAAATTGTTTTGATAAGGTTATGTGAACTCAAGGATGCATATGATTTAATGAACTTGGGCATGAAATATTAGCATTCATGATTTAATTATGTATTGCAAATTATGTTTTCTTCATGGTTTTAAATAGATGCATTGATGATTTGTGTAGAGCTTCCTCACTAAGCATGTTTACTTAAGCTCTCTTTTCATCCATGCAGAGAAATAAGGGCGCTTGGAGCTTCGCTCGAGGCAAGGAAACCAAGGGGAAGATCACTTTGAATTTGGTATGTTTTTGGCAAATAAATGGGGCAAGGCAATGTGTAACACAACCTATAGGGGAAGTATGTACTTAGGCTTTGGTTCATGTTGTAATAAGACCATCATTGTTTGATTGTTAATTGTGGAACTTTGAATTTGCTTGAGTTGTCAAAGCATGTGCTAGCATGATTGTCATGTTGTATGTCATTCTTTAGGAAGCATGCCTATAGGTCTCCTTGTGATCTTTCCAAATGTTTAAGGTGTGTTTATGTTGACGGAGATGCCTAGGAATGTTGCATATAGTTTCGGGTTATTAAAGTTTATAATTGGGTTGGTTTAGATGAGCTTAATACGTCTCACTCAGTCTAGAATATAGGGGGTATCGAAACACCCTGTGGCAGTATCGATACCCCTATGCCTATCTGAACGTCTGTATCGAACCAGGGTTCGGTACCAAAAGCTACTGGACATGGCTATTCCGAAACACCCTATGGTTGTTTCGAAACAGGTGACCATAGTTCGAACCATGAGTTCACTGGGCACATGTGTTCTGAAACACTCCAAGGCTGTTTTGAAACACCTGGCCTAAAAAGGGCAAATCGAGAGTTTTGAATGCATGAAACGTAGGATTTAATTTAGTAAGTGAATACAGTGGATTTATGAGTAATTTAGGAGATGTTGTGACACCATGATTCATGTTTAAATCCGAACTCACATTGAGTGATATAAGATGGATGAAATACCTAGTATATCATACTTTGCAAATAAGTTCATAAATGCTAGAACGTAAAATCGATTAACTAAGATACCTCGTTTGATCTGAATCGTATGGTGAATGTGTTAAGCTTGCTTAATTGTTATCCGGTGGATTGATTGTGGATATGGTGATGCAAATTAGTTCTTTACAATTTGGTCCCTAATCAAGTATGCGTTTAATTGATTTACTTATAATGGTTGAATTGCGTCCGTCTCTGTGTTACCTTAGTTATTCACATAGGAGATTAATCGTACATCTAGATTAAAAAAAATAATACGGTTTTTAGGGTCGTTTATCAGATCGGACCCTCACGGGTTTGGTTCGATATTCCCCGTGTGACCCATTAGTACTGGTTTCGTCTAAGCCGGGCTAAGGGGGTTACACTGATTGTAACACCTGAGTAAAAAAAAAAAAGGAATCGAAGTGGGGTTGTGGGGTTTCAAACCCACAACCCTCAGCCTGTTTAACCCGTGACACAACCATCTGAGCTAGTTAGCTCTTGGGAGATAATACCCCTCGTCTAGCTTTTAACCTGTTCAAGTTCTGGTTAAAGAAAATATTAATTAGATTCGAAATATATCTAAGATGATATGATGGAACCCTTTTAGATCAAAAAAATACCTTATTTGTTCTAAATAAACCCTCTCCCTCACCAAACAATTCGGCCACCGCCCTGCTCGCCTACCGTCGCGCCGTGCCGTGCACCGCCACCACCGGAGTGCTTGCCGTCGTACCCTGAGCCGAACCCCTCACCCGACGCGTACGTTCGTCGTCGTCTCCGCCACAAATCGAAGATGGAAGCATTGCCGGGGGTTTAGGGTTAAACCCTTTCGCTTTTTGCTTGTCTCCGGCCACCGTTGACGTTCCTCCGACGCGTCGACTGCTTCACCGTGACCAGCGTGGGAAGGCGACCAAAACCCCTCCGTGACCGCCTCCCTCCGACTCCGTTCAAGCCATCATCAGAGTTTCGTTCCGATTTGTTAATCCGGTGAGTTTTGAACCATTTCAGTGAGTTTGATACCTGTTTTGGCTAAAAATATGTGTTTGGTGGTATCTAGGGCCTTTTTACGAGTTTAGAGGACCGTTTTCGGCCGTTTTAGGCCGTACGTGAGCTCCACGCACCGTCACTGGCGATTCTCGGTCACCGTGGACATTTGCCCGAGTCAAACCGGTCTGAACCGGTCAACCCGAGTCAAACCAGCCTTGAACCGGTCAAACCGAACCGAACCGATCCAACCCGAACCGAACCGGTCAGACCCGACCCGTTGACCAGACCAGACCCGTTGACTGACCCGTTGACCGACCCATTAACCGACCCGACCCGTTGACCAGTGACGTCAGTGTTGACTGCTGACGTGGCTGCGGACGTCAGTATTGACTACTGACGTGGTTGCTGACGTGGCAGCTGACGTCAGTATTGACTTTGACCAAAAAATCAAAATTTTCAAAACCCCCTATTTTATGTTTTTCGACGTCTTGAGTCCATCCGTGAAGTCCGTTTTTCGAAATTCAATCCCGAAAGCCTCCAAATTGGACTTTAAAGTCTTGAGTCAATCTTTTCTTCTAAGTTAAGTTAAGTTCAGAGTTTTAATCTGGATCTAATATCGATACCTGTTTACTTGTAGGATATCATAGTTCTCCCAGTCGAGTACCGACCCAGCCCGGTTCCTCCCGGTTCGACCCAACTCGTGATCCGATCGTGACTCGTATGTATTCTCATTTCTAGTGAATAAATCCAGTATCTAGATTCCTGTATTGATATAAAATTTGATCGTGTACCTATAGGGTCCAGTACTGCTGTAGAGCGAGGCTCAGCCACCCAGTAGACCACCTGTTTGCTTCTACTCTTTTGAGGTGTGTTCCCTTTCGTGCTATATGTTGTATGTTATTGCTTTCCCGTTTTTACAAACCAAGCATGTGCACATGACTATTTCCAGATTTTACCTAGACACATATGTTGAACTTGATCATATTCTGTTTTGTTGTATGCCTGATATATTTTGCATGACATGTCCTGATTTAGCATTACATGATATTTGGATAATTACTGTCACTGCCATCATTATACCTGCTATTACTGCATGCCTGTCACTTTAGGTTTGGGGATGATGTGTAGTGCCTGTTATTCGGTTCAGCCTTGATCCAGTTGGTAATTCTGTCCTGTTTACGGTTCCTAGCTACGATTAGGGTATTTCTGTCCTGATATCAGTTCCCGCGCTACAGTCGAGGTAATTCCGCCTGTTACCTAAGGTGATTCCTTAGGCCGGTACCTTTGCCCCATCGGGCTTAGGTTTAATGCCTGCATTAGACACTATTCTGGGGAACCGTATCCTAGAGATCGGTTGGGGGTAGTATATCATGCCATGCATTTCATGAATTGTTTTCTGATATCATTATATATTTGTTATACCTGTGATTTTTATGCACTGTTGGAACACACTGGGCTCCATAGCTCAAACCTGTTTTCTTCCCCTTTTAGATAATCGTAGATAGGCATCCCGGATTTGGCACTCGAAGGATCTACACCTTCCAGATTATCTATTGATGTAATACTTATATTTTCTGGGTTTTTAGTAGGTGACATGTGTCTTTATTTTGCAACTGATATGCCTATATTTTGTTACTTATTGGTTTTAACTTATCCTGTTTTATTATTGTGACATGGGATGTTTCATGAACAACGTTTTAAGCACACTTTACTTTGAGATTGATGATCTTATATGATCACTTGGATTTATGGTCGAAACTATGATTTTGATAGAATTGTCATCTTTACAGGATATCTTGATTTTGGTTAAACTTGTATTTGTTTTATGTTCGTTTGGAAAAAAAATGTGACTACTTTAGGTCGGGCTTTTTGCATAGGCCAGTCTAGGGGGTTACATTTAGTTGGTATCAGAGCTTTTGGTTTTAAGATTCCCGGACTGTGATGGGTCCTAAATAAAACGTTTTCTGTTACACCGTTTTTAATTAATATATGAAAGGCCATGTCACCTATATCTTTTTATATTGTGTATGATTCTCCAGTGCCAATTCTAATCCCATAAACTCTATTCTTATAGATTACCTGAGACTCATGAGTGTCCGTAGGGCTCGCCGGACCACCCGAGGGCGTGGTCGTACGACTAGCTTCGCCGACCCCGTAGAGGAGCCTATCAGTGGCCCTCCGCCCATTACTCCTGTAGACCCTCCCATTCCTGCTAGTACCGCGATACCGCCTGGCCCACAATCTCCTACGGGCATAAGTATGTCTACCCCGGTCAGAGGGGCACCAGTATCGAGCACCGAGCCTACTACTACTGTGACAGATGAGACCCTTAGTAGACAGTTCCTTCAGCTGATAAAGGGAGCTGTCAGAGCTTCAGGTGCTATACCAGATACTCCTATCTCTCAGATCCTGATCGCCAATGGAGTGAGGACTTTTTCTGGATCCCAGACAGGTGCACCTTCTGAGGTTGAGTCATGGTTGTATGACACTGAGAGACGCATGGACCAGCTGGGTTTGGAGCCAGCTAAGAGATATTTGGGAGCTGTGTCTATGCTCGATGGTAGTTCCCACGTCTGGTAGGAGTTTGTAGTGAGTAGTGTATCCCCTGATATGTTGACTTGGGACTTCTTCAAGGAGCGGTTCAGGAACCGTTTCCTAGGTGAGCGATATCTGAGAGAGAGGCGTCAGACCTTCAAGGATTTGATTCAGGGTACCATGACAGTGGCCGAGTATGAGTTACAGTTCCTGTATCTGATAAGGTATGGTACTGGGTTAGTGGCTACGGAGAAGGATAGGTGCGACAAGTTTCTTGAGGGTCTCCGTATCGGTATCAGAGACAGAGTAGCCACGTACCATGACACAGTATTTGAGGATCTTGTGAACCGTGCAAAGACAGTTGAGGACTTGGAGAAGCTTTCTGATAGTCAGATTATCAGGGATCAGGATCGGGATAGGGGCAGAGATAGGGATCGCAGGAAGGACCGTAATCGATCTGGGGGACACGGCCATGGTGAATCCTATAGTCGCCCTGATAAGAAGGCTCAATCTGCACCGAGTCAGAGAGGTGGCTCCTATCATCGGCCTGCGGCACCTCAGGACTCTACCGTCAGCCGAGGTGGTTTTTCTGGGTTTCCGATTGTATCAACATGTGACTTTTGTGGCAACCTGCATAAGGGGGAGTATAGGAAGAAGACTAGATCATGTTTCCAATGTGGTTCTTCCGAGCACTTTCTGAGAGACTGCCCCCATCCACCTTCTGCTGGTCGACCATCGACCCATACCCCTGTGCACACTCAGACACCTTCCCGATCTCAAACATCTGTTCAGACACCTGCTACGGGGCGTTTTCAAGGTAGAGCTTCTGGGTCTGTTGCTAGGTTCGATACCCGGGGCTGAGGCCACTAGAGTGGTGGACCACCTGTTTTTGAGGCTCGTCAGCCAGCGCTAGTTTATGCCACCAAACGTCGAGATGACCGTGATGAGCCAGATGTTATCGTAGGTACTTTTACCATCCTTTCTGTCCCGTACTTTGCCTTGCTTAACAATGGTTCCACCCACTCCTATATATCTAATTTAGTATCTGGTGATTTTTCGATCTCTGTTGAGGACACCGAGAGTGTTGTTACCGTTATGAGCACCATGGGACAAATCCTTATATGTGAATAAGGTGTTTCAGAGATGTCCCCTCGTTGTGGAAGGGGAAGTGATTCTTGCGGATCTTATGGAACGTCGAGGCTATCTGACCAATGTTGTATCAGTTTTGACTGCTGACAGGATGACCCGTAAGGGATAAGAGACCTTTATTGCATGTTTCCTTCAAACAAATAGGTCTCTATCTAAGATCGAAGAGATTCGCACTGTTAGCGAGTTTCCTGATGTTTTTCCTGAGGAGCTACTGGGTCTCCCACCAGACAGGGAGGTTGAGTTTGAGATTGAGACTTATCCCGAATCAGCACCAGTTTCTATGGCCCCGTATCGTATGGCTCCGAAAGAGTTGAAGGAGTTGAAAGTTCAGTTACAGGAACTGCTTGACCGAGGGTTCATCCGACCTAGCTCTTCCCCCTAGAGAGCTCCAGTACTCTTTGTTAAAAAGAAGGATGGTTCCCTTCGGTTGTGCATCGACTATCGGAAGCTGAATAAGCTAACGGTGAAAAACAAGTACCCTTTACCTAGGATTGATGACTTGTTTGACCAGTTTCGGGGAGCTACAGTCTTCTCGAAGATTGATCTTCGATCTGGGTACTATCAGTTGAAGGTTAAGGGCTCGGATGTTGCTAAGACTGCTATCCGCACCAGGTACGGGCATTACGAGTTTTTAGTGATGCCTTTCGGGTTGATTAATGCTCCTGCTGCCTTCATGGACCTGATGAACCGAGTTTTCCGACCCTATCTGGACCAGTTTTTTGTAGTGTTCATTGATGATATTCTGGTATACTCTCCCTCTAAGGACGAGCATGTTGGGCATCTGAGAGTGGTGCTACAGACTCTTAGAGAGCAGCGGTTATATGCCAAGCTAAGTAAGTATGAGTTTTGGCTTAGTGAGGTGGCTTTTCTAGGACATGTTGTTTCAGCTAAGGGTATCCAGGTGGATCTGAGTAAAATTGATGCAATCACCAGTTGGAAGCCTCCTAGAAACGTGTCTGAGATCCGCAGTTTTCTGGGCTTAGCTGGGTATTACTGACGCTTTGTCGAAGGTTTTTCCATCATCGCTGCCCCTTTGACAAAGCTTCTGAGGAAAGATGTTCCTTTTGTGTGGTCTAAGGCCCAACAATCTAGTTTTGACCAGTTGAAATCAGCTTTGACTCAAGCTCCAATTTTAGCACAACCTGATTCAGGAAAGGACTTTACAGTTTACAGTGATGCCTCGTATTTTGGACTTGGATGTATTTTGATGCAGGGTGGCAAGGTGATCGCTTATGCATCACGCCAGTTGAGACCACATGAGTGTAACTACTCCACCCATGATCTTGAGCTTGCTGCAGTTGTTTTTGATCTGAAAATCTAGAGACACTATCTCTACGGAGAGAAATGTTATATCTTTACCGACCATAAGAGCCTGAAGTACCTCCTTACTCAGAAAGAGCTTAATCTGAGACAGTGTCGTTGGTTGGAGCTTCTTAAGGATTATGACTGCGAGATTGAGTATCATCCGGGAAGAGCTAATGTTGTGGCTGATGCTTTGAGTCGTAAGACCATATCAGACCTGAGATCCCTGTTTGCCAGGATGAGTGTATATGATGATGGTAGCCTACTGGCTGAGTTACAGGTCAAACCGACCTTGGCCGAGCAGATCAAGGCCAAATAGCGGTTAGATGACTCCTTACCTGTTATGCAGCAAGTTGAGCAAGGATCCACCTCTGTTTATTCTTTTGATCAAGATGGAGTCCTTTGTTTTAACGGTCGATACTGTGTACCCGACGATACCGAGTTGAGACAGACCATTCTCAGAGAGGCTCATAGTAGTCCTTATGCTATGCACCCCGGAGGAGATAAGATGTATCAGAACCTAAAACAGAGATACCGTTGGGTAGGTATGAAAAAGGATATCTCAGACTATGTATCCAAATGCTTGACATGTCAGCAGGTGAAAGCAGAACACCAGCATCCTTCTGGTCTCTTGCAACCTATCAAGATTCCAGAATGGAAATGGGAGCGAATCACAATGGATTTTGTTACTGGTTTGCCTCTGACCCCGTCTAAGAAAGATTCTGTTTGGGTTGTTGTTGATAGACTTACAAAGTCGACTCACTTTATTCCTGTCCGGGTCACTTATTCTTTGGAAAAGCTGGCTAGACTGTATATTTCTGAGATTATCAGATTGCATGGGGTGCCCCTGTCTATCATCTCTGACCGAGATCCGAGGTTTACTTCCCGTTTCTGGACAACTCTACAGTCTGCTTTAGGTACCCGTCTGAATTTCAGTACATCTTTTCATCCTCAGACAGATGGTTAGTCTGAGAGAGTAATACAGATCCTGGAGGATATGTTACGGGGTTGTGTCTTAGACTTTCGAGGCAGTTGGGAAGATTCCTTACCTCTGGCAGAATTTGCTTATAATAAAAGTTATCAGGCCAGCATCCGTATGGCACCTTATGAGGCTTTGTATGGTCGTAAGTGTCGTACCCCTATTTGTTTGACAGAGTTATATGATCGGAAGACTTTGGGTCCCGAGTTGATTCAGGAAACTGAGGAGACTGTCAGATTGATCCGAGATTGCTTGAAGGAAGCTTTTGATAGACAAAAATCATATGCTGATCGGAGGAGGAAGGACATCAAGTTTGAGGTTGGTGATCAGGTTTTCTTGAAGGTCTCTCCATGGAAGAAAGTTCTGAGATTTGGGCGTAAGGGCAAGTTGATCTCGATATGTATTGGATCATAACGTATTCTGAAAAGAATCGGGCCTGTTGCTTATCAGCTAGAGTTACCTCCTCAGCTTAGCTGTATTCATGATGTTTCATGTATCCATGTTGAGACAGTACCATCCGGATACGGGTCACATCATCCAGGTACAGGATGTTGAGTTACGACCAAACTTGTCCTATGAGGAGGAACCTGTTCAAATCTTAGAGTTTGATGAGAGAGTTCTGAGAAGGAGACATATCCCTATGGTTAAAGTTCAGTGGAGGAACCGTAACCCTTTTGATGCCACCTGGGAGATCGAGGAGTCTATGAAGGAGAAGTTCCCGCATCTGTTCAGTTCAGGTAAAATTCGAGGACGAAATTTCTTTTTATAGGGGGAGAGTTGTAACACCTGAGTAAAAAAAGAAAAGGAATAAAAGTGCGGTTGTAGGGTTTCAAACCCACAACCCTCAGCCTATTTAACCCGTGACCCAACCATCTGAGCTAGTTAGCTCTTGGGAGATAATATCCCTCGTCTAGCTTTTAACCTATTTATGTTCTGGTTAAATAAAATATTAATTAGATTCGAAATATATCTAAGATGATATGTTGGAACCCTTTTAGATCAAAAAAATACCTTATATGTTCGAAATAAACCCTTTCCCTTACCAAACTCTCCGGCCACCGCCCTGCTCGCCCACCATCGCGTGTGCCGTGCACCGCCACCACCGGAGTTCTCGTCGTCGCACCCTGAGCCGAACCCCTCACCCAATGCGCGCGTTCGCCGTCGTCTCCGCCGCGAATCAAAGCTGGAAGCTTTGTCGGGGTTTAGGGTTAAACCCTTTCGCTTTTTGCTTGTCCCCGGCCACCGTAGACGTTCCTCCGGCGCATCGACTGCTTCACCGTGACCAACATGGGAATGCGACCAAAACCCCTCCGTGACTGCCTCCCTCCGACACCGTTCAAGCCATCATCGGAGTTTCGTTTCGATTTGTTAATCCGATGAGTTTTGAACCGTTTCAGTGAGTTTGATACCTGTTTTGGCTAAAAATATGTGTTTGGTGGTATCTAAGGCCTTTTTACGAGTTTAGAGGACCGTTTCCGGCCGTTTTAGGCAGCGCGTGGGCTCCACGCACCGTCACTGGCGATTCTCGGACACCATGGACGGCTACCCGAGTCAAACCGGTCTAAATTGGTCAACCCGAGTCAAACCGGCCTTGAACCGGTCAAACCGAATTGATCCAACCCGAACTGAACCGGTCAGACCAGACCCGTTGACCAGACCCGACCCGTTGACCAGACCCGTTGATCGACCCGTTGACCGACCCATTGACCGACCCGACCCGTTGACCAGTGACGTCAGCGTTGACTGTTGACGTGGCTGTTGACGTCAGTGTTGACTGTTGACGTGGCAGCTGACGTCAGCGTTGACTACTGACGTGGCTGCTGACGTTAGCGTTAACTTTGCTGACGTCAGCATTTACTTTGACCAAAAAGTCAAAATTTTCAAAAATCCCTATTTTATGTTTTTCGACGTCCTGAGTCCATCCGTGAAGTCCGTTTTTCGAAATTCAATCCCGAAAGCCTCCAAATTGAACTTTAAAGTATTGAGTCAAATTTTTCTTCTAAGTTAAGTTTAGAGTTTTAATCTGGGTCTAATATCGATACTTGTTTACTTGTAGGATCTCATAGTCCTTCCGATCGAGTACCGACCCAGCCCGGTTCCTCCTGGTTCGACCCGACTCGTGATCCTATTGTGACTCGCATGTATTCTCATTTCTAGTGAATAAGTCTAGTATCTAGATTCCTGTATTGATATAAAATTTGATCGTGTACCTATAGGGTCTAGTACTGCTGCAGAGCGAGGCTCAGCCACCAGTAGACCACCTGTTTGCTTCTACTCTTTCGAGGTGTGTTCCCTTACGTGCTATATGTTGTATGTTATTGTTTTCCTGTTTTTACAAACCAAGCATGTGCACATGACTATTTCCGGATTTTACCTAGACACATATGTTGAACTTGATCATATTCTGTTTTGCTGTACGCCTGATATATTTTGCATGACATGTCCTGATTTAGCATTACATGATATCTGGATAATTACTGTCACTGCCATCATTATACCTGCTATTACTGCATGCCTGTCACTTTAGGTTTGGGGATGATGTGTAGTGCATGTTATTCGGTTCAGCCTTGATCCAGCTGGTAATTTCGTCCTGTTTACGGTTCCTAGCTACAGTTAGTGTAATTCCGTCATGATATTGGTTCCCGTACTACAGCCAGGGTAATTTCGCCTGTTACCTAAGGTGATTCCTTAGGCCGGTACCTTTGCCCCATCGGGCTTAGGTTAATGCCTATATTAGACACTGTTCTAGGGAACCGTATCTTGGAGATCGGTTGGGGGTAGTATATCATGCCATGCATTTCATGCATTGTTTTCTGATATCATTATATATTTGTTATACCTATGATTTTTATGCACTGTTGGAACACACTGGGCTCCATAGCTCATACCTATTTTCTTCCCCTTTCAGATAACCGTAGATAGGCATCCCGGATTTGGCACTCGGAGGATCTACACCTTCCTGATTATCTATTGATGTAATACTTATATTTTTCGGGTTTTTAGTAGGGTGACATGTGCCTTTATTTTATAACTGATATGCCTATATTTTGTTACTGATTGGTTTTAACTTATCCTGTTTTATTATTGTGACATGGGATGTTTCATGAACAACGTTTTAAGCATACTTTACTTTGAGATTGATTATCTTATATGATCACTTGGATTTATGGTCGAAACTATGATTTTGATAGAATTGTCATCTTTACAGGATATCTTGATTTTGGTTAAACTTGTATTTGTTTTATGTTCGTTTGGAAAAAAAATGTGACTACTTTAGGTCGGGCTTTTCGCATAGACCGGTCTAGGGGGTTACACAAATTCTCTATAAAGCCCATTTAGACATGCACATTTTAATCTCAACAAAACGACAACGAAATGTGATTAATTAAAATAGTTAATTATGGACTTTTAAACAAAATTATACAAATCTATTTCAAATTTTTAGCTTTTTACTTTATTAAAATTCGAACGGCTTATCTATAAAGTTCATTTAGATATGCACGTTTTAATCTCTAAAAAATGACAACCAAATATGTTTAAATAAAATTTTATGAGTTCAAATAGTTAGCTATGGGCTCTTGAGTAAAATTATATATATTAATCTAAAAGTTTCATATTTTTACTCTGTTAAAATTTGAAAGTATTCTCTAGAAGGCCCATCTAGACATGCATGTTTTAATCTCTACAAAACGACAACGAAATGTGATTAAATCAAATTTTATGGGTTCAAATAGTTAATTATTGGCTTTTGAACAAAATTATATAAATTAATCTCAAATTTTCATCTTTTTACTTTATTAAAATTCGAACGGACTCTCTATAAAGCCCATTTAGACATGCACGTTTTAATCTCTATAAAATGACAACCAAATGTGATTAAATCAAATTTTAAGTGTTCAAATAGTTAATTATGGGGTCTTGAACAAAATTATACATATTAATCTCAAATATTAAGCTTTTACTCTGTTAAAATTTGAAAGGATTCTCTATAAAGCCCATTTAGATATGCATGTTTTAATCTCAACAAAATAATTACCAAATATGAATAAATCAAATTTTATAAGTTCAAATAGTTATTTATTGGCTTTAAAAAAAATTATACTGATTAATCTAAAATTTCCAGCTTTTTACTCGGTTAAAATTCGAACGGATTCTCAATATAGCCCATTTAGAATTGTACATTTTAATCTCAACAAAACAACAACCAAATATGATTAAATAAAATTTTATGAGTTTAAATAGTTAATTATGGTCCTTTGAACAAAATTATGCATATTAATCTCAAATTTTAAGCTTTTTACTCCGTTAAAATTTGAACGGATTATCTGTAAAGCACATTTAGACATATACATTTTAATATCAACAAAACGACAACCAATTGTTATTAAGTCAAATTTATGAGTTCAAATAGTTAATTTTGGGTATTTGAACAAAATTATATAGATTAATATAAGATTTTTAGAATTTTACTCGATTAAAATTTGAACGGATTCGCTATAAATCCTATTTAGACATACGCGTTTTAATCTCAACAAAACGACAACCAATTGTTAGTAAATCAAATTTTATGAGTTCAAATATTTAATTTTATTCATATACAAAATAACAACCAAATGTGGTTAAACCAAATTTTATGATTTCAAATAGTTAATTATGAGAATTTTAACAAAATTATACAGATTAATCTAAAAGTTTTAGATTTTTACTTGGTTAAAACTCGAACGGGTTTTCTAAAAAGCCCATTTAGACATGCGCGTTTAATCTCAACAAAACGACAATCAAATGTTATTAAATCAAATTTTATGAGTTAAAATAGTTAATTATGGGCTTTAGAAAAAATTATATAGATTAATGTCAAATTTTTAACTTTTTACTCGGTTAAAATTCAAACGGATTCTATATAAGCCCATTTAGACAATCACGTTTTAATCTCAGCAAAATGATAAACAAATGTTATTAAATAAATTTTTTTGAGTTAAAATAGTTAATTTTGGAAAATTAAACAAAATTATGTAGATTAATATTTTTAGTTTTTTACTCGGTTAAAATTTGAATGGATTCTCCATATAGCACATTTAGACATGCACGTTTTAATCACCACAAAATGACAACCAAATTTTATTAAACCAAATTTTATGATTTCAAATAGTTAATTTTGGGAATTTTACCAAAATTATACAGATTAATCTAAAATTTTCAGCTTTTTACTTGGTTAAAATTCGAACGAGTTCTTTAAATAGCCCATTTAGACATGCTCATTTAATCTCAACAAAACGACAACCAAATGTTATTAAATTAAATTTTATGAGTTAAAATTGTTAATTATGAGCTTTTGAAAAAAATTATACAGATTAATCTCAAATTTTTAACTTTTTACTCGGTTAAAATTCGAATAGATTCTCTATAAGCCCATTTAGACATTCACGTTTTAATATCAGCAAAATGATAAACAAATGTTATTAAATAAAATTTTATGAGTTAAAATAGTTAATTTTGGAAAATTGAACAAAATTATGTAGATTAATCTTAAATTTTTAGCTTTTTACTCGGTTAAAATTTGAATGGATTCTCTATATAGCATATTTAGACATGCACGTTTTAATTCCCACAAAACGAAAACCAAATTTTATAAAACAAAATTTTATAATTTCAAATAGTTAATTATGAGAATTTTAACAAAATTATACAGATTAATCTAAAATTTTTAGCTTTTTATTTGGTTAAAATTTGAACGGGTTTTTCTAAAAAGCCCATTTAGACATGCGCGTTTAATCTCAACAAAACTGCAACCAAATGTTATTAAATCAAATTTTATGAGTTAAAATAGTTAATTATGGGCTTTTGAAAAAATTATATAGATTAATCTCAAATTTTTAACTTTTTACTCGGTTAAAATTCGAACGGATTCTCTATAAGCCCATTTAGACATTCACGTTTTAATCTCAGCAAAATGATAAACAAATGTTATTAAATAAAATTTTTTTGAGTTAAAATAGTTAATTTTGGAAAATTGAAAAAAATTATGCAGATTAATATTTTTAGCTTTTTACTCTGTTAAAAATTGAATGGATTCTCTATATAGCTCATTTAGACATGCACATTTTAATCCTCACAAAACGACAACCAAATTTTATTAAACCAAATTTTATGATTTCAAATAGTTAATTTTGAGAATTTTACCAAAATTATACAGATTAATCTAAAATTTTCAACTTTTTACTTGGTTAAAATTCGAGTGGGTTCTTTAAATAGCCCATTTAGACATGCGCGTTTAATCTCAACAAAACGATAACCAAATGTTATTAAATCAAATTTTATGAGTTAAAATTGTTAATTATGAGGTTTTGAAAAAAATTATACAGATTACTCTCCAATTTTTAAACTTTTACTCAGTTAAAATTCGAACGGATTCTCTATAAGCCCATTTAGACATTCACGTTTTATTCTCAGTAAAATAATAAACAAATGTTATTAAATAAAATTTTATGTGTTAAAATAGTTAATTTTGGAAAATTAAATAAAATTATGCAAATTAATCTTAAATTTTTAGCTTTTTACTCTGTTAAAATTTGAATGGATTTTCTATATAGCACATTTAGACATGCAGGTTTTAATCCCCACAAAACGATAACCAAATTTTATTAAACCAAATTTTATGATTTCAAATAGTTAATTATGAGAATTTTAACAAAATTATACAGATTAATCTAAAATCTTTAGCTTTTTACTTGGTTAAAATTTGAACGGGTTCTTTAAAAAGCCCATTTAGACATGCGCATTTAATCTCAACAAAACGACAACCAAATGTTATTAAATCAAATTTTATGAGTTAAAATAGTTAATTATGGGCTTTTGAAAAAGAATTATACAGATTAACCTCAAATTTTTAACTTTTTACTAGGTTAAAATTTGAACGGATTCTCTATAAGCCCATTTAGACATTCACGTTTTAATCTCAGCAAAATGATAAACAAATATTATTAAATAAATTTTTTTTTGAGTTAAAATAGTTAATTTTGGAAAATTGAACAAAATTATGCTAATTAATATTTTTAGCTTTTCACTCTGTTAAAATTTGAATAGATTCTCTATATAGCTCATTTAGACATGCACATTTTAATCCTCACAAAACTACAACCAAATTTTATTAAACCAATTTTTATGATTTCAAATAGTTAATTATGAGAATTTTACCAAAATTATACAGATTAATCTAAAATTTTCAACTTTTTACTTGGTTAAAATTCGAACGGGTTCCCCTTCAAACCCAATAGAGGTCTGAGGCAAGGGGAACCCTTCTCCCCTTTTCTGTTTCTTTTCTGTACTCAAGGTCTTTCAGCTTTGCTCAATGCTGAGCAACGAAATGGTCACCTCCCCGGTCTTTGTTCCAATAGGAATGGGCCCCGTGTCAACCATCTTCTCTTTGCGGATGATTGTGTCGTTTTTATCAAAAACACAACTACAGAAGCTCAACGGCTTAAGGATGCTTTACATACTTATGTCACCTCGTCTGGGCAAGCTGTGAACTTTGAAAAATCTACTATCTTTTTTTTCACGGAAAACTTTCACTTCGCTTCGGGCGGCTATCAATACTATTCTTCAGGTGCGAGAAGTGGATGATTTATCTAGAAGTTCCTCTCCTTATCGGGAAAAACAAAACGGCTGCCTTAGGCTTCACTAGAGACAATATGAATACTCGTCTAAGCACTTGGGATAAACATCTCCTCTCTTTTAGCGGCAAAGAGATTTTTATTAAATATGTTATCCAATCTATGCCTCAATACGTTATGTCTTGCTACCTTTTACCACTAAATATCATTGATGATATGACCATCGCGATTCGTCGTTACTGGTGGTCCTGGAAAGCTGACAAACGAGGGTGGCATTTGCTTCCTTGGAACACTGTATGTCTACTGAAAGCTGGTGGTGGTGTTGGATTCCGTGACCTTCACCACTTTAATATCGCTTTGCTAGGTAAACAACTTTGGAGGTTGCTTTGTGAGCCTGATAACCTTCTTAGTCAGGTTTACAAATGCAAGTATTATCCAACGGGCTCGGTCCTTGATTCTGCTTATACCCGGAGCTCATCCTTTGCTTGGAAAGGCATTAGCGTTGCTATTTCTAAGATTTGTAATGGCTTCTTCAAACGTCCTAGTATTTCCAGTAACGTTAAGACTCATTTCAACAGGTGGACAGGTTCTCAGCCTGTACAACTCTACGGTGATTATGAGATAAATGACGAAGTCCCTCTTCGTGCAGGTACTTTCATGGTACACAATTCAGCCCACTGGGATGAACCAAAGGCGCGAGAATATTTTTCCCATGAAGATGCTAATACCATACTCAATGTTCCAATTATTAATGATACCAAAGACACCACCCTTTGGGGTCACCATGATGCTGGTATCTAGTGTGTTCTGATTATCAATTTTTGCAGCTACAGTCAGGGCCCGTTAACAGGCCCTCGAAACTATGAAAAATTTTATCCAAGTTGCCTACTTTGCCCAAAGTTTGTTCCTTTGGTTAGCGGTTATGTCACGACGCACTATCCTCTGGTCAGAAAATCCTTCAAGCCAATCTTGGCCCAGGGGTTTGCCCTATTTGTACCATGGCCATTGAATCTTCACTCCATGCTATGAGAGATTGTCCTAGTGCTAAGGAGGCGCTACTCTTGGCAGGACTCCCCTCTCGTGTTTTGTCCAATGCTTATACTTCCCCCCTTCAGTGGCTCTCTGATGTCGCTTGTTTCCTCTCCTTGCACCAATTCTTGCTTCTTATTACGGTTCTATAGAATCTATGGAACCACCGTAATGATTTTGTTCATAACAATCATCTCCAACCGGTTTGGATAACTGTTGCCAATGCATAGACACTTTTCACCGATTATACATCACTTGATGATGCGTCCCACCAGCGCTCTCGGCTAGCTGAGCCCACCCTCGCTCAGGCTAGATGGATGAAACCGGCTCCAGGTTTTGTCAAAATTAACACGGATGGAGCTTTTGACCCTGTCTTAAGGGGGCTGTCGCAGGTGTCATTGCTCGCGACTCTTCTGGCTCCGTACTCGGTGGTTGCTCTATGCCTCTTATTTGTCCGAATGCTGTCTCTGCTTAGGCTCTCGCCATTTTGGAAGGATTACGTTTTGCTGTTGCCAAAGGATGGACTAATGTGATTATTGAAACAGATTCTGCTTCCATTGCCAACAAAGTTAACAACGTTTTTCACCATGATCTCTCCACAGTGCAATATTTGGTGACTCGCATCCGCTCCACTCTTGGTACTTTGCCTGCTTGCAAGATTTGTTATGTGCCTAGAGCTACAAACGTTGTAGCCCATGTTTTGGCTAGTCGGGCTTTACATTCTTTTTCTTCTTCCTCTTTTGATTGTGTTTTTCCCGATTTCATTTGGGCCTCTGTAAACTCGGAGAGGTTCTCCTCTTCTTCTCGATAATATCTTGGGTACTCTTTTCCCCATAGGGGCCTTATCACCCGTTGGGGTGATTGGCTATAGGGTTTTTTAATGAGGGCCTTCCCTTCAAAAAAAAAGAAGGATTCTTTAAATAGCCCATTTAGACATGCGTGATTCATCTCAACAAAACGACAACCAAATGTTATTAAATCAAATTTTATGAGTTAAAATAGTTAATTATGGGCTTTTGAAAAAAATTATACAGATTAACATAAAATTTTTAACTTTTTACTCGGTTAAAATTCGAATGGATTCTCTATAAGCCCATTTAGACATTCACGTTTTAATCTCAGCAAAATGATAAAAAAATGTTATTAAATAAAATCTTATGAGTTAAAATAGTTAATTTTGGAAAATTGAACCAAATTATGCAGATTAATCCTAAATTTTTAGCTTTTTATTCGATTAAAATTTGAATGGATTCTCTATATAGCTCATTTAGACATGTACGTTTTAATCCCCACAAAACGACAACCAAATTTTATTAAATCAAATTTTATAATTTCAAATAGTTAATTATGGGAATTTTAACAAAATTATATAGATTAATCTAAAATTTTTAGCTTTTTACTAGGTTAAAATTCGAACGGATTCTTTCAAAAGCCCATTTAGACATGCGCGTTTAATCTCAACAAAACGACAACCAAATGCTATTAAATAAAATTTTATGAGTTAAAAAAATTAATTATGGGTTTTTAAGAAAAATTATACAGATTAATCTCAAATTTTTAAATTTTTACTCGGTTAAAATTCGAACGGATTCTCTATAAGCTCATTTAGACATTCATGTTTTAATCTCAGCAAAATGATAAAGAAAATATTATTAAATAAAATTTTATGAATTAAAATAGTTAATTTTTGAAAATTGAACAAAATTATGCAGATTAATCTTAAATTTTCAGCTTTTTACTCAGTTAAAATTTGAATGGATTCTCTATATAGCTCATTTAGACATGCACGTTTTAATCCCCACAAAACGACAACCAAATTTTATTAAACCAAATTTTATGATTTCAAATAGTTAATTATTGGAAATTTTAATAAAATTATACAAATTAATCTAAAACTTTTAGCTTTTTACTTGGTTAAAATTCGAACGGATTCTTTAAAAAGCCCATTTAGACATTTACGTTTTAATCTCAGCAAAATGATAAACAAATATTATTAAATAAAATTTTATGAGTTAAAATAGTTAATTTTCGAAAATTGAACAAAATTATGCAGATTAATCTTAAATTTTTAGCTTTTTACTTGGTTAAAATTTGAATGGATTCTCTATATAGCTCATTTAGACATTCACGTTTTAATCTCAGAAAAATGATAAAAAAATATTATTAAAGAAAATTTTATGAGTTAAAATATTTAATTTTGGAAAATTGAACCAAATTATACAGATTAATCTTAAATTTTTAGCTTTTTACTCCCGTAAAATTTGAATGGATTCTCTATATAGCTCATTTAGACATGCACGTTTTAATCCCACAAAACGACAACCAAATTTTATTAAACGACATTTATGATTTCAAATAGTTAATTTTGGGAATTTTAACAAAATTATACAGATTAATCTAAAATTTTCAGCTTTTTACTTGGTTAAAATTCGAACGGGTTCTTTAAAAAGCCCATTTAGATATGTGCGTTTCATCTCAACAAAACGACAACTAAATTCTATTAAATCAAATTTTATGAGTTAAAATAGTTAATTATAGGCTTTTGAAAAAAATTATACAGATTAATCTCAAATTTTTAACTTTTTACTCGATTAAAATTCGAATGGATTCTCTATAAGCCCATTTAGACATTTACGTTTTAATCTCAGCAAAATGATAAACAAATATTATTAAATATAATTTTATAAGTTAAAATAGTTAAATTTAGAAAATTGAACCAAATTATGTAGATTAATCTTAAATTTTTAGCTTTTTACTCGGTTAAAATTTTAATGGATTATCTATATAGCTCATTTAGACATGTACGTTTTAATCTCAGCAAAATGATAAACAAATTTTATTAAACCAAATTTTATGATTTTAAATAGTTAATTATGGGAATTTTAATAAAATTATATAGATTAATCTAAAATTTTCAGCTTTTTACTTCGTTAAAATTCGAACGCGTTCTTTAAAAAGCCCATTTAGACATGCGCGTTTCATCTCGATAAAACGACAACCAAATTTTATCTTTTTACTCGGTTAATTATGGGCTTTAATTATGGGCTTTTGAAAAAAATTATATAGGTTAATCTCAAATTTTTATCTTTTTACTCGGTTAAAATTCGAACAGATTCTCTATAAGCCCATTAAGACATTCATGTTTTAATCTCAGAAAAATGATAAACAAATCTTATTTAATAAAATTTTATGTGTTAAAATAGTTAATTTTTGAAAATTAAACAAAATTATGCAGATTAATCTTAAATTTTTAGCTTTTTACTTGGTTAAAATTTGAATGGATTTTCTATATAGCTCATTTAGACATGCACGTTTTAACGACAACCAAATGTGATTAAATAAAATTTTATGAGTTCAAATAGTTAATTTTAGGATTTTAAACAAACTTATATAGATTAATCTAAAATTTTCAGCTTTTTACTCGGTTAAAATTCGAACTAATTCTCTATAAAACCCATTTAGACATACATGTTTTAATCTCAACAAAACGACAACGAAATGTGGTTAAATCAAATTTTATGAGTTCAAATAGTTAATTATTGTCTTTTGAATAAAATTATACAAATTAATCTCAAATTTTCAGCATTTTACTCGATTAAAATTTGAATGAATTCTCTATAAATTCCATTTAGACATGCACATTTTAATCTAAATAAATGCTGAATGTTCACTTTACTCGATTAAAATTGAATAGATTCTCTGTAAAGCACTTTTAGACATACAGGTTTTAATCTCAACAAAACGACAATGAATTGTTATTAAATCAAATTTTATTAGTTCAAATAGTTAATTTTGGGCATTTGAAGAAAATTATATAGATTAATCTAAAATATTCAGCTTTTTACTCGATTAAAATTCGAATGGATTCTCTATAAAGTCCATTTAGATATGCACGTTTTAATCTCAAAAAAATGATAATAGAATGTGATTAAATCAAATTTTATGTCTTCAAACAGTTAATTATAGGCTTTTAAACAAAATTATATAGATTAATTTAAAATTTTAAACTTTTTACTCGGTTAAAGTTTGAACGGATTCTCTATAAAGCCCATATAGACTTGCACGTTTTAATCTCAACAAAACAACAACCAAATGTAACTAAATCAAATTTTATGAGTTCAAATAGTTAATTATAGGTTTTCATACAAAATTATACAGATTAATCTAAAATTTTTAGCCTTCTACTCGATTAATCTCGGGGTGACTGGCTATAGGGGTTTTTAATGAGGCCCTTTCCCTCAAAAAAAAAATCGAACGAATTCTCTATAAAGCCCATTTAGACATACACATTTTAATCTCAACAAAACGATAATCAAAGGTGATTAAATCAAAATTTAGGAGTTCAAATAGGTAATTATGGCTTTTGAAAAAAAATTATACATATTAATCTCTAATTTTCATCTCTTTACTCGATTTAGACATATACGTTTTAGATATGCACGTTTTAATCCTTACAAAATGACAACAAATATGACTAAATCAAATTTTATAAGTTCAAATTGTTAATTATGGGCTTTTAAACAAAATTTTACATATTAATCTAAAATTTTCAGTTTTTTACTTGGTTAAAATTTGAACGGGTTCTTTATAAAGTCCATTTAGAAATACACGTTTTAATCTCTACAAAACGATAACGAAAGGTGATTAAATCAAAATTTATGAGTTCAAATTGGTAATTATGGGCTTTTGAACAAAGTTATACATATTAATCTCAAATTTTCATCTTTTTACTCGATTTAGATATGAACGTTTTAGATATGCGGTTTTAATCCCTACAAAATGAAAACAAATTTGATTAAATCAAATTTTATAAGTTCAAATTGTTAATTATGGGCTTTTGAACAAAATTTTACATATTAATCTAAAATTTTCAGCTTTTTACTCGATTAAAATTTGAACAGATTCTCTATAAAACCCATTTAGACATGCACGTTTTAATCTAAAATTTGAACGGATTCTCTATAAAATAACGGATTCTCTATAAAGCCCATTTAGACAACCAATTGTTATTAAAACAAATTTTATGAGATCAAATAGTTAATTATAGGAATTCTAACAAAATTATATATTAATGTAAAATTTTCAGCTTTTTACTTGATGCCTGGTTTAATACCTTTCCTAACTACCAAACAATCTCATTCTTTTAAGCGCGTTCTGACCACTGTCCTATCTTAATGGACACTAGCCCATCACAAACCCTTCGACCCACGCGCCCTAACAACCTTTCTCGCTATGAGAATTGTTGGGCTGATAACCCGAAAGTTTTGTGTCGAATTAGAGAAATCTGGTTTAACCAATATCACTTAACTCTTCAGAAAATTTAGGATATTGGACGATTCTTAGACACATGGCAAACTAAAAAACGCATAAAATCCAATGAGCGTATCACCCAACTGAACGATTTCATAATATGTGTCTCAAACGAAATCTTTCTGATACGGAAATCCACAGCTTTATTTCTGCTAAAAGTGAGCTTGATAGCTTGCTAAATGCAAAGGAAAACTATTGGGCTCAACGAGATCGAACACACTGGTTAGGACATGGTGATAAAAATATTTCCTTTTTCCATGCCAGAGGGAATAGGCGACAGCGGAAGAATCATATTGCTGAACTTCTCAACAACCAGAATATATGGCAAACACATACAGACGACATCATGTCTACTTCTATTAATTACTTTCAAAACCTTTTTACGTCTGCCTCTCCTACTATAGCGTCTTCCATCTTGGATAACATTCCCACTATTATTAATGAATCAATGAACAATGATATTAATAAGGATTTCACAACAGATGAAGTATTTATTGCTTTTCGTGATATCGACCCGAGGAAAGCCCCGGGAGTTGATGGATTCCCAAGTGGTTTCTTCAGGAAGTATTGAGATATCCTTGGCCAGGACTTTACAAATCTCTGCCTTGGGATCCTGAGAGGGTCGGTTAATATGGATGAGCTCATCCATACTTTATGAGTTGAAATAGTTAATTATGGGATTTTGAACAAAATTATACATATTAATCTCAAAATTTCAAATTTTTACACTGTTGAAATTCGAACGGATTCTCTATAAAGCCAATTTAGACATGCAAGTTTTAATCTCAAAAAAATGATAATCAAATGTGATTAAATTAAATTTATGAGTTCAAATAGTTAATTATGGTATTTTGAATAAAATTATACAGATTATTCTAAAACTTTCAGCTTTTCACTCTGTGAAAATCTGAACTGATTCTCTATATTGCTCACTTAGACATGCACATTTTAATCCCAACAAAACGACAACGAAATGTTTTAAAATCAAAATTTACGATTTCAAATAGTTAATTATGTGCTTTTGAACAAAATTATACATATTAATCTAAAATTTTCAGCTTTTTACCCCTGGTTTCCCTGAAACGGCAAATAAATACAAAACTTGGCAACTAATAGATACTTTAAAATCGACCTCCTCCCTTCCCTGGCTTTTAGGGGTGGATTTTAATGAAATCCTTTGTAACAATGAGAAACAAGGTGGTTCTCGTCGTGCGCGTTCACAAATTAATAATTTTAGAGATTATCTTGATCAGAATGATATTTTCGATTGTAAACGAACGTCTGTTTGGTTCACTTGGACTAGATTTGGTCGTAATATGGATATCATTATGGAACGACTCGATAGATTCTTGGGTAACTCCGGCTGGTTTATTACCTTTCCTAACTACCAAGCTAAGTCATTCTTTCAGTCTTGTTCAGACCATTGCCCTATTCTAATGGACACTACCCCATCTTGAGCTCTCAGATCCAAACGCTCAAGTATTCCTTTTCGCTATGAGAATTGTTGGGCTGATAACCCAGAAGCCTTGGCTAAGATCAGAGAGATCTGGTCTAACCAATCTCGCTCGACCCTTCAGAAACTTTAGGATATCGGATGATTCCTAGCCACTTGGCAAACTAACAAACGCATAAAATCCAATAAGCGTATCATCCAACTGAACGATTTCATTAATATGTGTCTCAAACGACATCTTTCTGATACAAAAATCCACAGCTTTATTTCTTCTAAAAGTGAGCTTTGCTACATGAGAAGGAAATTTATCGGGATCAACGAGGTCGAACATACTAGTTAGAACACGGTGGTAAAAATACTTAATTTTTTCATGTCAAAGCAAATTGCCGACGGTGAAAGAATCATATTGTTGGACTTATCAACAACCAGAATATATGGTAAACACATACAAATGACATCATGTCTACTACTATTAATTACTTTCAAAACCTTTTTATGTCTTCCCCTCTTTCTATAGCGTCTTCAATCTTGGATAACATTCCTATTATTGTTAACGAATCAATGAAAAATAATCTTAATAAGGAATTCACAATAGATGAAGTATCCAATGCTTTTCGTGATATCAACCCGAGGAAAGCCCCGGGAGTTGATGGATTCCCAAGTGGTTTCTTCAGGAAGCATGGGATATCCTTGGTCAAGACTTTACGAACCTCTATCTTAGACTCCTGAGAGGGTCGGTCAATATGAAAGATGCCAATCGTACCATCATTGTTCTTATTCCCAAAATCAGTAATCCCACTACAATGCGTCATCTCATACCTATTAGCCTTTGCACAGTCATCTACAAAACTGTATCGAAGGTACTTGTTAACCGTCTAAAATCTATCATTCCCTTATGTATTACTGGCAATCAAGCTGCTTTTGTTCAAGGAAGGAACATTACTGACAACATCCTTGTAACATCCCGATTTTGGGGTTAGTAGTTTGGAGAATTCGATTCGGGTCGAATCGGATTCTCCGGTTCATTATTCCGGGGAAAAATGAATAAGAATATTTTAATTAGGGAAAAAAATAATTTTGGAATATGGTTTAAAATATTGAAAATATGTTTCAAGATTAAAAGAAAATAATTTGGACTTTATATTGATTTGTAATTATGCTTAATTATGCATAAATGACCAATTTATAATTTTTGGAAAAATTGGAGGACTTATTTTGTAATTTTCGAAAAATTACATGTTTTAGTGACTAAATTGAAAAGCAAGCTAAATTTAGAATCCTTAGAGGGCCATAAACCCATTTCTAATTTTTAATAATGATTTATTCACCAAAATGTATTTTAATTACTTTAATTAGAGATTTTAATCATTTTCTCTCAAAACCACTTTTCTCTCATTTTCCCTCATCTTTTTCTCTCATTTTCTCTCCACTTTCTCTCGTCTTTTCTCTTCAATTCCTTGCTGATTTTTGCATCTTTTCCCATAAAGATTATATCATTTTCATCATCATTCCATCCTTTACAAAACCTAAGCATCAATTTTATCAAATCAACTTCAAATTGCAAGGAATCAAGAAGAGGAAATTACATCTTTTTGGTGAATAGATCTTGAAGGTAATTTTCTCGATTTTTATTCTTTTCTAAATTCTTTATTGAAATTCCCAAGTATTAGCTTGCTAATCTTTTAATAAAAACTTAATTCTATGTTTTTAATGTTAGATCTAGTGCTTTTGTGAATGCTTTTGTGAAATCTATTTGGATCTCATTCAATGCTGGAATTAGATGGATTCAATTGTGTTTTTATGTTAATTAAATGATTAATTGAGTCTTGATTTAATAGCACATTAATTTAATCCCGGAATAATGCAATCGGTGTAGTTTTAAGGTGCTTTTCGGTTGTTTTATGGGTTGTTTTAGATGCTTTAATATTGCTGGAGATATAAGGATGGTTTGGATGTGTTTTTGGATCATAATTGAAGTAGATTACATTTTATATTCGTTAGGTTTTGGGCTAATGTTGTTCGGATGAGTTTCGGCTTAGTTTACGGTCTTTTTGGCTAAGTTTTCGATAGTTTAACGGTGATCAGTTATGGCTGTTGGTTTGAGCATGTTATGATGTGAGAATGCTCTATTTTTAATGTTGTAGAAGAGGTACAAGAAGAAGCTTGAGTGCTGGTGCGTTGGTGCGATCATCGGAAAGCGGCAAAAGCTCATTTCGCTTGTTGGTCAGTGATTACGGATTTAAAGTGAACCGCGTTTGGTACGGTTCTGTTTTGGGGACTATGGAAGAGTGTGAAAACCTTCCATAGTTCAAGTGTAAGTAAAGTAAATGTTTTTGATAAACCGATATGAGTTTCGGCTACATTTGATAAAGGCATTATGTTGGTAATGCAATGAGATTTATGAAAATGCATGAGCATGATTTGAATTGGTGCATACATTAGAAATATTTGATGAAATGCATAGCTTATTTAGTATCCATGATTATGAAAATTATGAGAAATGATTTAAGATACAATATGGTTATTTACCTTATATATGATGGTGCCTTTGGGAATGGCTTTTGGTTCATTTATTGAACATATTATGCATGCATTATGAGCATCAAGTTATATGATTTGGAATATAATATGGTTAATTGCCTTATACATGATGGTGCCTTTGGGCATGGCTTTTGGTTCATTTGTTGAACATATTATGCATACATTATGAGCAGCAAGTTATCATGCACATTTGATTATGATATTGGCTTAGTGACACTAACTTTAGATTCGAATACGAATGACATGTCATTAGGATTGTCTTAAGTGCACTATAAACAAAATTGAGAATACAGAATATTGCCTATACGCAACAAGGGTGACTTTGTGTCCAACCGTGCGTGCTAGAGTCGCCTGCACATAAACAAGGGTGACTTTGTGTCCAACCGTGCGTGGTAGAGCCGCCTACATGCAACAAGGGTGACTATGTGTCCAATTGTACGTGGTAGTGCTAATGGTGACTTCGTGTCATGTCAATGATGATTTCGTGTCATGTCAATGGTGACTTCATGTCATGACGGGACTATGGTCTCTAACAATGGATCCGTGTATTCGGTGAACTCAAGGTTCACATTAAAGTGGTCACTAGAATGCCAATATACATACATGAATTTGAGAAGAGGATTGTGCATCATTTATAAATTGTTTTGACAAGGTTATGTAAACTCAAGGATGCATATGGTTTAAAGATTATGAGCATGAGATGTTAGCATGCATGTTTTGACAATGTATTGCAAATTATGGTTTCATCATGGTTTTAAATTGATGCATCGATGATTTGTGTAGAGCTTCCTCACTAAGCAAGTTTGCTTAAGCTCTCTTTTCATCCTTGCAGAAAAATAAAGGCACTTGGGGCTTCATTCGAGGCAAGGAAACCAAGGGGAAGAATCACTTTGAATTTGGTATGTTTTTGGCAATTAAATTGGGCAAGGCAATGTGTACCCCAACCAATGAGAGGAGTGTGTACAGAGGCTTTGGTTATGTTGTATTAAGACCATAATTGTTTAATTGTTAAATGTTGAATTTTGGTATTGTTGAATTGTTGAAGCATGTGCTAGCATGATTGTTATATTGTTAATCATTCTCTAGGAGGCATGTCTATAGCTTGATTGATGTACGTGACGTTGTTATTTACGTGCCATATGTTGCTAATTATGCCTAGGACTGATGCATTTAGTGGTGGTATTTAATGGTTGAGTATTGAGCAATTGGTGTGCATTTAATGTAACTAAACTTTTGGTTCCAGACCCAAAGTTTCGAAACCTTTGGGTGAAGGTTCCGAAACCTTTGTCAAATAGTTTCAAAACTTTCAGGAGGTTCCGAAACCTTGCGGGCAATTTCAATTCTAGATAGCTACTAGACGCGAAAAGTTTCGAAATTTTCCAGGAAAGTTGCAAAACCTTTTACAAAAAGTTTCGAAACCTCTGGGAATGTTTCGAAACCTTTGATCACCAAGAATTGAAAGTTGCTGGAAATTATATTTTAATCTTAGATATCTTCCTTTGTTCAATTAAGGTACTTATAGATGTTATTTTGAGCTAAAATTTTGCATGCATACATAAAGTTGATTTAATTTCAATACGGTCAACCTAATTTGGATGAAGTCCTTGTATTTTAGAAGATTTACAATTTGGTCCCTAAATTAGAGAAACATGCAATTGATGATGTTAGAATGATCCGTTTGAGTTGAAATTTGCTGTGAAGAACCTTTGAGTGTTTAATTGATCATTGATGGAAAGAATTTCTACTTACTAATTGAATTTAAAATTTTTCCGTTTTAGTCCTTAATCTATGTTAGTGTTTAATCGGATGTTTGTTTTTAATTAATGTGTTACCGATAATGCTTTGTATGAGAACTTGAAACGTAGGAATAAGATTGCGCATCTAGGCAAGATAAAATAAAAAAATAATAACGGTTTAAGGGTTGTTTATCAAATCGGACTCTTACGGGTTTAGTTTGATATTCCCCGTGTAACCCATTAGTGTCGGTTTCGTCTAGGCCGGGCTAAGGGGGTTACATTTGGTGGTATCAGAGACAGGTTTGTAAAATGTGTTGTTGGTTTGTAAAATGTGTTGTTGATTTGTAAAGTGTGTAGTTGGTTGGTTAAAGCATGTATAGGATTGCTAAGTTATGTGCTTACATGTGCGACTGATCATGATATGTGTGATTGAGCATGATATGTTGCTGGAGTGTGAAAATCTATTTGTGATGATTGTACTTTGCATAATGATGGTTAAACTGGGGTTATCGGTTACACATTGCCAATGCCAACATATTTTCAGATGCTCTCAGTTTTCCCTTAGATATTGCCCGAATGTACGTTTGTTTTATTTGAACATTATGTTTTAAACTGTATGTTTAAAGTTTCTAAATATGTTTCTGAGACGTAAGTCACTAGATACTGTTGGTATGAACTTTGATGGTCAAGATTGAAGATGAAACGACTGTTAGGGAAGAGTAAATTCTTCCTCCTCTGTAAGTATGCCTTCGGTTAGGCCAGAAGGTTAGTTTGTGGTGTTGCACCGTTCTTTCGGGTGTGTTTTAGTCTGTTGAAGCTGGTACGGCTGTTGCTAATCTGACTTGGGAGCTGTCAATAGGATGGTAGTTGAAGTTGTTGGAATTGAGGATATTATTTGTGAGTGTAAACAATAATCATGTTTAGATTAGGAGCACCTATATGTATATATGTATAGATAATGTAGGACATACATGCATTCTTGAGCATGACATTAGAAATTGCATTTACATGCATATGCACTTGCATAGGCATTTATGAGGGCATACAGGAAATCATGCATACATTTGTTTACACTTGCGAGTAGCTCCTTGAGGGTGTAAGTTGGAGTGTGGTTGGTTCTTTTAAGGTGAAGGTATGAGAAAAAAAAAGAGGTTGAAAGAACTTCCTTATGGTGTTAAGCTGAATGTGTAGTTGGCAAGCTACCCTTTTGGTTAGGGAATAGTCTTGGATGAACAATGAGTGGTTGGTCTCAGAGTTGTGAATGTTTGAAGCCAAGGTAAATACACTGTGTTATGGTTAGTTTGAGTTGTTCATTACTAAAGGAAGGGCCGAGTTTTACGGATTCTTTCTAGTTAAGATCTGGAGGTTGTAACAAGGTTGCAGCATGTTTTGTAGAGTAAGGCGGGTTGGTGTTTTTCTGAGTGATGTGAAATTATTTTATGGAAATTACATGGAATTCTTTGTAGTGTGGTTAGTGTGAGTTAGATCGGGGGTTGTGACCGATCTGGTATGGTTAGGATGAAAGTAAAATATGAGATATATTTTGGTATGGGAGTTGTGAAATCGGGGGTTTGAATCATAGATTGTTGTGACCTTGAGAGGTTTGGTTGTACTATAAAGGAGGAAAGTATACATGTTGTGTTTACAGGATGTTAAGTTGGATATACTTCGGGTAAAGTTAGTCTTTGATGATGTCTGAAGTGGTGTAATATGGATCGCTGGACAATTTATGGTTTGTATCGATTGTTCAGTCTTATGGGTTTGCTTTTATCGAAAAGTGTCTTGAGGTTTTGTGTTCGGTGGGTTCGTGTTTGTGGATGTTTCATCATTATGATTACCGCTTTGGAAAGTTTATAAAATAAGAGATGTTGGAGCTAGTGAAAGGAATAGTTTTACAAGTTCGGATTTTGTTGTGGTATAGTTAATGTAGGAGTTGGTTTATCGATGAGTTGATAATGAAAAAAAAAAGTTTTGAGGTTAAGTGTCAAGGCACTTAATAATGTGTAGATTTTAAATTTTGAACTATGGTGTTGAGTTGGTTATGGTGGCTAAACCTTAAGTTGGAGATATTATCGTTGTAATGAGTATAATTGGGTTTGACATAAAGTTGGTAAGTTTCTTGTATAATACGTTTTGTAGAATGTTAGCTACGGGGATGACTTGGCTTACACAAGGATGCTTGCAATGAGAAATTGATATGTGGGATAAGCCTGGGTTGTTGTGGAGTTACAAAGGAAGATGTTCGGTTAACCTATAGGGAGACCTAGTTAAATAGTGGATCTATGAGCGAAATTCAACTTTGGTAAAGTTGATCGGGGACAAGTCGTGGAAAAGTGTTTGTTGAGGGTCTAGTGAAGGATATGTTCTTGGCAAGGCTTAGTTTTGTGTTGAGAATT
Source organism: Abelmoschus esculentus (assembly GCA_035048815.1). NCBI lineage: Eukaryota > Viridiplantae > Streptophyta > Magnoliopsida > Malvales > Malvaceae > Abelmoschus > Abelmoschus esculentus. The sequence continues at coordinate 10,684,644 of JAUCBN010000033.1, forward strand.
TTTTTGTGTTATGTTAACCGCATGGTTGTTACGGAAAATGTCGAGATGGAATGGTATCTTGAGCAAGGCTTATGGTAATCTTTTTCCATGAGTTTGGTGGTAAGTGGTGTGGTAGGAGTTGGGGAAAAACATGTGTTTTCGGCTAAGCTGGTTTGGATTATGTTTGAATCATATGTAAATGTTTATCTTGCTGATAAGGTAAGAATGAGTATCAATTTTCTTTTGGTTATTATTAGTAGAAAGGGTGCCCAGGGTTGAAGTCGGGAAGAATCATCATAATTTTGGTAGTAAGTTCTATCGATGGTATGGAGTTTTCTTATGAGGTTTGTTGGATCAATCGTTTGTTGGAGTACGGTTTTCTTGGGTTTCTAAATCCCATTGAGAAGATGTGTGAGTGGTGTATCTATAACATGATAAGATTTGAAAGTTTTTAGGATCGACATAGGTTGCTGTTTGGATATTGGGTTTTATCATTCATAGGTAAATGGATGATATGTTGTGACGTTGTGATATGGTTAATATGACTCATAATGAAGTTGTTGTTGTTGGTGGAGCTTGCTTAAGACAATGTTGACAGTTTTGTGCAAAGTTAGTCTGAAGTTTGTTATGTGGAGTGGAGGTTGGTGAAAGGCTTAGTTGGTTACCTGGTATGTGGGAGGATGTCAATTAAGGTTAGTTCGATGGTGATGGTATGGAAACCGTTGCAGTTATCAAGAGTTGGTTATCAACCTAATAGGGTTTTCTTTTGAGTTATGTTTTCTATAGAGGTTGAGATGGTGTGGTGGTTTGTGCATTGTTGTTTTGGTGTGGGGAAAGAATTTGTTGGTTGTCCAAAGAGGGTAAGTGTAGGTTTTCTGTTGCATACCATCCGGGGAAAGCTAAGGTGATGGCTGAATCTTTGATCCGTAAGACGGCGGTTGAGTTGAGAGTGATGTTTGCTAAGTTGAGTATTTCAAAGGAAGGTGGTTGAGTGGTGGACTTGTAAGTAAAGCCTATCTTGGTTGAGATGATAAGGTGAAACAGTGAGAGGATGAGACGTTGATACCTTTTGTGGAGGATATGGCTAAGGGTAGACCGACCGAGTATCGTTTTGATGAGGAGGAGATGTTGTAGTTTAGGGGTTAGATTGTGGTTTTGGATGAGGTTGAGTTGAGGTAAGCTATTTTAGCGGGAGCACATACTAGTCCGTTTGCTATGCATCCGGGTAGTGTGAAGATGTATAGAGATCTCAAAAGTGTGTACTTTTGGTTTGATTTAAAGGAAGATGTGACGGAGTCCAAGAAGGATTCTATATGGGTTATTATTGATAGGTTTTCAAAGCGTGTACATTTTCTTGTCGTGCATACAATGTGATCTATGGAAGTTAGTAGAGTTGTATGTTTCTGAGATGGTGAAGTCGCATAGTGTGCTTAAGTTGATCATATCGGATAGAGGTCCGCGGTTTACATCTAAGTTTTGGAGGAGTTTGTAGGTTACTTTGGGTACGAGGCTTAGCTTTAGTACAACTTATCATCCACAGACGGATGGATAGTCTGAGCGTGTTATTCAGACTTCGGAAGATATGTTGAGGGGTTATGTCATCGAGTTTCAAGGTTCTTGGGAGAAACAATTGTCTTTAGTGGAGTTTGTATATAACAGTAGCTCCAAGCGAGTATACGGATGGCACCGTTTGAGGCTTTATACGGGGATAGGTGTTGTACACCTTTGTGTTGGAAAGAAGTTGGGCAAAAGTATGTTTCTTTGTCTCAAGTTTTAAAGATACAAATGGGAAGGTTAAGTTGATATGTGCTAAACTTAAGGAAGCTTCGGATAAGCAGAAGTCCTATGCCGATTTAAAGCGTAGAGAGATAGAGTATACTGTTGGGGATAAAGTATTTCTTAATGTTTCTCCATGGAAGAAGGTGATGAGGTTTGGACGTAAGACTAAGTTGGGTCATCATTTTATTGGGCCATATGAGGTGTTAGAGCCAATTGGTTGTTATCGGTTGAGGTTGCTGGTGGAGTTGAGTAAGATGCATTATGTGTTTCAATGTATCGATGCTTCCTAAGTATCGTTCAAATCCTTTTTATGTTGTTCTAGTTGAGGAGTCTGAGTTAAAGGCGGATATGAGTTATGAGAAGGAACCAGTGAGGATTTTGGATATGGATACAAAGGTTTTTCGAGGAAGAACCATAGGTTTGGTTAAAGTGCTTTGGAAGCACCGAGGTGGCGAAGAGGCAACTTGGGAGACAAGAAAAAAGTTTGGAGGAGTAATTCCTCACGTGTTTACTTCAGGTAAATTTCGAGGAAAAAATTTTCTTAAGAGGGGGAGAGTTGTAACATCCCGATTTTGGGGTTAGTAGTTTGGAGAATTCGATTTGGGTCGAATCGGATTCTCCGGTTCATTATTCCGGGGAAAATGAATAAGAATATTTTAATTAGGGAAAATAATAATTTTGGAATATGGTTTAAAATATTAAAAATATGTTTCAAGATTAAAAGAAAATAATTTGGACTTTATATTGATTTGTAATTATGCTTAATTATGTATAAATGACCAATTTGTAATTTTTGGAAAAATTGGAGGATTTAATTTTGTAATTTTTGAAAAATTACATGATTTAGTGACTAAATTGAAAAGCAAGCTAAACTTAGAATCCTTAGAGGGTCATAAACCCATTTCTAATTTTTAATAATGATTTATTCACCAAAATGTATTTTAATTACTTTAATTAGAGATTTTAATTATTTTCTCTCATTTTTTCTCATCTTTTTCTCTTATTTTCTCTCCACTTTCTCTCATCTTTTCTCTTCAATTCCTTGCTGATTTTTGCATCTTTTTCCATAAAGATTACATCATTTTCATCATCTTTCCATCCTTTACAAAATCTAAGCATCAATTTTATCAAATCAACATCAAATTGCAAGGAATCAAGAAGAGGAAATTACATCTTTTTGGTGAATAGATCTTGAAGGTAATTTTCTCGATTTTTATTCTTTTCTAAGGTTCTTTATTGAAATTCCCAAGTATTAGCTTGCTAATCTTTTAATAAAAACTTAATTCTATGTTTTTAATGTTAGATCTAGTGATTTTGTGAATGTTTTTGTGAAATCTATTTGGATCTCATTCAATGCTGGAATTAGATGGATTCAATTGTGTTTTTATGTTAATTAAATGATTAATTGAGTCTTGATTTAATAGCACATTAATTTAATCCCGGAATAATGCAATCGGTGTAGTTTTAAGGTGCTTTTCGGTTGTTTTATGGGCTGTTTTAGATGCTTTAATGTTGCTGGAGATATAAGGATGGTTTGCATGTGTTTTTGGATCATAATTGAAGTGGATTACATGTTAGATTCGTTAGGTTTTGGGCTGATATAGTTCGGATGAGTTTCGGCTTAGTTTACGGTCTTTTTGGCTAAGTTTTCAGTAGTTTAACGGTGATCAGTTATGGCTGTTGGTTTGAGCATGTTATGATGTGAGAATGCTCTATTTTTAATGTTGTAGAAGAGGTACAAGAAGAAGCTTGAGTGCTGGTGCGTTGGTGCGATCATCGGAAAGCGGCAAAAGCTCGTTTCGCTTGTTGGTGAGTGATTACGGATTTAAAGCGAACCGCGTTTGGTACGGTTCTGTTTTTGGGACTATGGAAGAGTGTGAAAACCTTCCATAGTTTAAGAGTAAGTAAAGTAAATGTTTTTGCTAAACCGATGTAAGTTTCGGCTACATTTGATAAAGGCATTATGTTGGTAATGCAATGAGATTTATGAAAATGCATGAGCATGATTTGAATTGGTGCATACTTGAGAAATACTTGTTGAAATGCATAGCTTATTTAGTATCCATGATTATGAAAATTATGAGAAATGATTTGAGATACAATATGGTTATTTGCCTTATATATGATGGTGCCTTTGGGCATGGCTTTTGGTTCATTTGTTGAACATATTATGCATGCATCATGAGCATCAAGTTATATGATTTAGAATACAATATGGTTAATTGCCTTATACATGATGGTGCCTTTGGGCATGGCTTTTGATTCATTTGTTGAACATATTATGCATGCATTATGAGCAGCAAGTTATCATGCACATTTGATTATGATATTGGCTTAGTGACACTAACTTTAGATTCGAATACGAATGACATGTCATTAGGATTGTCTTAAGTGCACTATAAATAAAATTGAGAATACAGAATATTGCCTACACGCAATAAGGGTGACTTTGTGTCCAACCGTGCTTGGTAGAGCCGCCTACACGTAAACAAGGGTGACTTTGTGTCTAACCGTACGTGGTAGAGCCGCCTACACGTAACAAGGGTGACTATGTGTCCAATCGTACGTGGTAGTGCTAATGGTGACTTCGTGTCATGTCAATGATGACTTCGTGTCATGTCAATGGTGACTTCGTGTCATGACATGACAATGGTCTCTAACAATGGATTCGTGTATTCGGTGAACTCAAGGTTCACATTAAAGTGGTCACTAGAATGCCAATATACATACATGAATTTGAGAAGAGGATTGTGCATCATTTATAAATTATTTTGACAAGGTTATGTAAACTCAAGGATGCATATGGTTTAAAGATTATGAGCATGAGATGTTAGCATGCATGTTTTGACAATGTATTGCAAATTATGGTTTCATCATGGTTTTAAATTGATGCATCGATGATTTGTGTAGAGCTTCCTCACTAAGCAAGTTTGCTTAAGCTCTCTTTTCATCCTTGTAGAAAAATAAAGGCACTTGGGGCTTCGTTCGAGGCAAGGAAACCAAGGGGAAGAATCACTTTGAATTTGGTATGTTTTTGGCAATTAAATTGGGCAAGGAAATGTGTAACCCAACCAGTGAGGGAAGTGTGTACATAGGCTTTAGTTATGTTGTATTAAGACCATAATTGTGTAAAGGTTAAATGTTGAACTTTGATATTGTTGAATTTTTGAAGCATGTGCTAGAATGATTGTTATGTTGTTAATCATTCTCCAGGAAGCATGCCTATAGCTTGATTGATGTCCGTGACGTTGTTATTTACGTGCCATATGTTGCTAATTATGCCTAGGACTGATGCATTTAGTGGTGGTATTTAATGGTTGAGTATTGAGCAATTGGTGTGCACTTAGTGTAACTAAACTTTTGGTTCCAGACCCAAAGTTTCGAAACCTTTGGGTGAAGGTTCCGAAACCTTTGTCAAATAGTTTCGAAACCTTTAGGAGGTTCCGAAACCTTGCGGGCAGTTTCAATTCTAGATAGCTACTGAACGCGAAAAGTTTCGAAACTTCCAGGAAAGTTTCGAAACCTTTTATAAAAAGTTTCGAAACATCTAGGAAGGTTTCGAACCTTTGATCACCAAGAATTGAAAGTTGCTGGAAATTATATTTTAGTCCCGGATATCTTCTTTTGTTCGATTAAGGTACTTATAGATGTTATTTTGAGCTGAAATTTTGCATGCATTCATAAAGTTGATTTAATTTCAAGATGGTCAACCTAATTTAGATGAAGTCCTTGTATTTTGGAATATTTACAATTTGGTCCCTAAATTAGAGAAACATGCAATTAATGATGTTAGAATGATCCGTTTGAGTTAAAATTTATTGTGAAGAACGTTTGAGTGTTTAATTGCTCATTGACGGAAAGAATTTCTACTTACTAATTGAATTTAAAAGTTTTACGTTTTAGTCCTTAATCTATGTTAGTGTTTAATCGGATGTTTGCTTTTAATTAATGTGTTACCGATAATGCTTTGTATGAGACCTTGACACGTAGGAATAAGATTGCGCATCTAGGCAAGATAAAATAAAAAAAATAATAACGGTTTTAGGGTTGTTTATCGAATCGGACTCTTACGGGTTTGGTTTGATATTCCCCGTGTAACCCATTAGTGTCGGTTTCATCTAGGCCGGGCTAAGGGGGTTACAATCCTTATTTCCCATGAGCTCATCCATACTTTAAATACTGATGCAACATCCCTTGCAAAAGGTGCTAGCTTAAAGCTAGGTATGGAAAAGGCCATCGACCGTGTTCAATGGCCTTTTCTAGAACAAATTATGATCAGTCTAGGTTTCAACTCCAATTGGGTATCCCTTATTATGAGGTGTGTGTCCTCAGTATCCTTCCAAGTACATATCAACGACTCCCTTTCACGATCTTTCAAACCCAATAGAGGATTACGGCAAGGGACCTTCTCTCCCTTTTCCTGTTTCTTTAATGTACTCAAGGCCTTTCAACTTTGCTCAACGCTGAGCAAACAAATGGTAACCTTCCTGGACTTTGTGCCACCAGGAATGGACCGCGCATTAATCACCTCCTTTTTGCGGATGACTGTGTCGTTTTCATTAAAAACACAACCACAGTAGCTCAACGTCTTAAAGAAGCTCTACATACTTATGCTACCTCGTCTGGGTAGGCGATAAACTTTGAAAAATCTACTATTTTCTTTTCGTGGAAAACCTCTACATCGCTACGATCGGAAATCAGTGATATCCTCCATGTGAGAGAAGTTGATGATCCAGGCATTTATCTTGGACTCCTACTCTTAATAGGGAAGAACAAGACAATGGCTCTGGGGTTTACCAGGGATCAAATGAATGCCCGACTAAGTAAATGAGATAAACACCTTCTTTCCTTTTGTGGAAGAGAAATTTTCATCAAATCCGTCATACAATCTATGCCTCAATATGTTATGTCTTACTACCTTCTACCACAAAACATTATTGATGACATGACCACTTCGATACGTTGATACTGGTGGTCTGAGAAAGATGACAAACGAGGTTGGCATATGATTCCTTGGGACACTATCTGTCTACCGAAAGCCGAAGGAGGTATAGGATTTCGTGACCTACACTACTTTAATATTGCATTGCTAGGTAAACAAATCTGGCGTTTAGTTTGTGAACCTGATAACCTTCTTAGTCAGGTCTACAAATGCAAGTACTACTTTAATACGCTCAGCATAGTTATCTCTAAACTTCGCAATGGTTTTTTCAAACGTCTTAGCATGTCTAGTAACGTACAGATCCACTTTGACAAATGGGGTGGCTCTCAGCCTGTATACCTTTATGTTGATTATGAGGTGAATGACGAAGTCCCTCTACGTGCAAGTACCTTCATGGTACCTAACCTACCCCGATGGGATGAATCAAAACTAAGAGATTATTTTTCCCATGAAGATGCTAACACCATACTTAATATACCAATTATTAATGACATAAAAGACACCATGGTCACTTTGGGGTCACCATGACTCTGGTATCTATACAGTACGGTCTGATTATCAATTTTTGCAGTTGCGGCAAGGGCCAGTTAACAGACCCTCTAAACTTTGGAAAATTCTATCCAAATTGCTTACTCTACCCAAGGTTCGTTCCTTTGGATGGCGATTATGTCATGATGCACTATCCTCTGGCCACAAAATCCTACAAGCCAATCTTGGTACGGGGGTTTGTCCTATTTGTAACATGGCCATTGAATCCACCCTCCATGCTATGAGGGACTATCCTAGTGCTAAGGAGGCGCTCCAATTGGCAGGGCTCCCTACTCGAATTTTTTCCAATACTTATATATCCTCCCACCAGTGGCTTTTTGATGTTGTTGGCTTTCTTTCCTTGAACCAATTCTCGTTCCTTATTACGATCTTATGGAATTTATGGAACCGTCGTAATGACTTTGTCCATAACAACCATCTCCAACCAGTTTGGTTAACTGTCTTCAATGCATAAAAACTTTTCACTGACTATACATCAGTTAATGATGCTTCCCACATATGTTCCTGGCTAGCTGAGACCACCTTCACTCAAGCTAGATGGATGAAACCAGCTCCTGGTTTCGTTAAAATTAACACGGCTGGGGCCTTTGACCCTGTGTTAAGGGGTGTTGCTACAGGCGTCATTGCTCGAGACTCTTCTGGTTCCGTACTCGATGGTTGCTCTATGCCTCTTGTTTGTCCGGACCCAGCTTCTACCGAGGCTCTCGCTATTCTAGAAGGTTTAAGATTTGTTGTTGCCAATGGCTGGACTAATGTGATTATTGAAACAAATTCTGCTTTCATTGCCAACAAAGTTAACAACAATCATCACCAAGAACTTTCCACAGTGCAACATTTGGTGTCTTGTATCCACTCCACTCTTCTTACTCTACCTGATTGTAAGTTTGCTATGTACGTAGAGACGCAAACGTTGTAGCCCATATTTCAGTTACTAGGGCTTTACGTTCTTTTACTTCTTGCTCTTTTGATTGTATCTTTCCCGACTTCATTTGGGCTTCTATAAACTCGGAGAGGTTCTCCTCTTCTACTCAATAAAACCTTGGGTACTCTTTTCCCCATAGGGGCCAACTCACCTCTCGGGGTGACTGGCTATAGGTTTTTTAATGAGGCTCTTTCCTTCAAAAAAAATCAAATGGATTATCTATAAAACCCATTTAGACATGCACGTTTTAATATCTACAAAATGACAACCAAATGTGATTAAATCAAATTTTATGAGTTCAAATACTTAATTATGGGTATTTGAATAAAATTATACATATTAATCTTAAATATTCAACTTTTTACTCGGTTAAAATTTGAAAGGATTCTCTAAAGTGCATTTAGACATGTACGTTTTAATCTCAACAAAACGACAACGAAATATGATGAAATAAAATTTTATGAGTTTAAATAGTTAATTATTGGATTTTGAACAAAATTATATAAATTAAGCTCAAATTTTCTACTTTTTACTAGATTAAAATTCGAACGGATTCTCTATAAAGCCCATTTAGATATGCACGTCTTAATCTCAACAAAACGACAACCAAATATAATTAAATCAATTTTTATGATTTCAAATAATTAATTAGGGGCATTTATACCAAATTATACGTATTAATCTTAAAATTTCAGCTTTTTACTCGGTTAAAATTCAAAACAGATTCTCTATAAAGCCCATTAAGGCATGTACGTTTTAAACTCAACAAAACGACTACCAAATATGAATAAATCAAATTTTATGCGTTCAAATAGTTAATTATTTTCTTTTAAACAAAATTATACTGATTAATCTAAAATTTTCAGCTTTTTACTCGATTAAAATTCGAACAGATTCTCTATATAGCCTATTCTGATTTGCACGTATTAATCTTAACAAAACGATAATGAAATGTGATTAAATCAAATTTTATGAGATCAAATAGTTAATTATGGGCTTTTGAACAAAATTATACGTATTAATCTCAAATTTTAATGTTTTTACTCGATTAAAATTGAACGGATTCTTTGTGAAGCACTTTTAGACATACATATTTTAATCTCAACAAAACGACAATGAATTGTTATTATATCAAATTTTATGAGTTCAAATATTTAATTTTGGGCGTTTGAAGAAAATTATTATATAGATTAATCTAAAATATTAAGCTTTTTACTCGATTAAAATTCCAATGGATTGTCTATAAAGCCTATTTGGACATGTACGTTTTAATCTCAACAAAACGATAACCGAATGTGATTAAATCAAATTTTATTTGTTCAAATAGTTAATTATAAGCTTTTAAACAAAATTATACAGATTAATTTAAAATTTTAAACTTTTTACACAGTTAAAATTTGAAAGGATTAATTATAAAGCCCATATAGACATGTACGTTTTAATCATAACAAAACAACAAACAAATGTAATTAAATCAAATTTTATGAGTTCAAATAGTTAATTATAGGCTTTCAAACAAAATTATATAGATTAATATAAATTTTTCATCCTTTTACTCGATTAAAATTCGAACGAATTCTCTATAAAGCCCATTTAGACATGCACGTTTTAATCTCAACAAAACGATAACCAAAGGTGATTAAATCAAATTTTATGAGTTATGAGCTTTTGAACAAAATTATACATATTAATCTCAAATTTTCAGCTTTTTACTCGATTTAGACATGCACGTTTTAATCCCTACAAAATGATAACAAATATGATTAAATCAAATTTTATAAGGTCAAATTGTTAATTATGGGCTTTTGAAAAAAAGTTTTACATATTAATCTAAAATTTTCAGATTTTTACTCGGTTAAAATTTGAACGGATTCTCAATAAAGCTCATTTAGATATGTACGTTTTAATCTGAACAAAACAACAACCAATTGTTATTAAAACAAATTTTATGAGTTCAAATAGTTAATTATAGGAATTGTAATAAAATTATATAGATTAATCTAAAATTTTTAGATTTTTACTCGATTAAAATTCGAGTGGATTCTCTATAAAGCCCATATAGATATGCACGTTTTAATCTCAACAAAAAAACAATTAATTGTTACTAAATCATATTCTGAGTTCGAATAGTTAAATTTGGCCTTTTGAAAAAAATTATATACATTAATTTAAAAGTTCCAACTTTTTATTCGACTAAAATTCGAATAAATTATCTATAAAGCCCATTTAGACATGCACGTTTTAATCTTAACAAAAAGACAACGAAATGTGACTAAATCAAATTTTATGAGTTCAAATAGTTAATTATGGCTTTTAAAAAATTAGAAATTAATCTCAAATTTTCAGCTTTTTACTTGATTAAAATTTGAATGGATTCTCAATAAAGCTCATTTAGACATGCACGTTTTAAACTCAACAAAACGACAACGAAATGTGATTAAATCAAATTTTATGAGTTCAAATAGTTAATTATTGGCTTTTGAACAAAATTATTCGAATTAATCTCAAATTTTCTGCTTTTTACTTGATTAAAATTTGAACGGATTCTCTATAAAGCCCATTTAGACATGCACGTCTTAATCTCAACAAAACGACAACCAGATATGTTTAAATCAAATTTTATGAGTTCAAATAATTAATTATGGGCATTTATACAAAATTATAAGTATTAATCTTAAAATTTCAGCTTTTTACTCGGTTAAAATTCGAACGAATTCTCTATAAAGCCCATTAAGACATCCACGTTTTAATCTTAACAAAACGACTGCAAAATATGAATAAATCAAATTTTATGAGTTCAAATAGTTAATTATAGGCTTTTAAACAAAATTATATTGATTAATCTAAAATTTCTAACTTTTTACTCGGATAAAATTCGAACGTATTCTCTATGTAGCCCATTCAGACTTGCACATTTTAATGTCAACAAAACGACAACCAAATATGATTAAATCAAATTTTATGAGTCAAAAAGTTAATTATGGGCTTTTGAAGAAAATTATACATATTAATCTCAAATTTTAAGCTTTTTACTCGGTTAGAATTTGAACGGATTATCTGTAAAGCATATTTAGACATATACGTTTTAATCTCAACAAAACGAAAACCAATTGTTATTAAATCAAATTTATGAGTTCAAATAGTTAATTTGGGGCTTTTGAAAAAAATTATATAGATTAATATAAGATTTTTAGAATTTTACTTGATTAAATTTCTAACGGATTCGCTATAAATCCTATTTAGACATGCACGTTTTAATCTTAAAAAAATGACAATGAAATGTGATTAAATCAAATTTTATTAGTTCAAATAGTTAATTATGGGCTTTTGAACAAAATTCTACAGATTAATCTCAAATTTTCAGCTTTTTACTCAATTAAAATTAGAATGGATTCTTTATAAGACCCTTTTAGACATGAACGTTTTAATACCTACAAAAGGACAACCAAATGTATTTAAATCAAATTTTATAAGTTCAAATAGTTAATTATGGGCTTTCGAACAAAATTATACATATTAATATCAAATTTTTAGCTTTTTACTCGATTAAAATTTGAACTGATTCTCTATAAAGCTCATTTAGATATGCAAGTTTTAATCTCAATAAAACGACAACCAATTGTTATTCAATAAAATTTTATGAGTTCCAATATTTAATTTTAGGCTTTTGAACAAAATTATATAGATTAATCTAAAATTTTTAACTTTTTACTCGATTAAAATTCGAACGGATTCTCTATAAAGCCCATTTTAACATGTACGTTTTAATCTCAACAAAACGAAAATGAACTGTGATTAATTTAAATTTTATGAGTTCAAATAGTTAGTTATGGGCTCTTGAACAAAATTATACATATTAATCTAAAATTTCCAGCTTTTTACTCTATTAAAATTTGAAAGTATTCTCTAGAAAGCCCATCTATACATGCACGTTTTAATTTCAACAAAACGACAACGAAATGTGATTAAATCAAATTTTATGAGTTTAAATTGTTAATTATTCGCTTTTGAATAAAATTATACAAGATAATATCAAATTTTCAGCTTTCTACTTGATTAAAATTCGAACGGATTCTCGATAATGCCCATGTAGACATGGACGTTTTAATCTCTACAAAATGACAACAATTGTGATTAAATCAAATTTTCAGAGTTCAAATAGTTAATTATGGGCTCTTGAACAAAAGTATACATATTAATCTCAAATTTTCAGCTTTTTACTCTGTTGAACTTTGAAAGTATTCTCTATAAAGCCCATTTAAACATGTACGTTTTAAACTCAACAAAGAGACAACCAAATATGATTAAATTAAATTTTATGAGTTCAAATAGTTAATTATGAGAATTTGAACAAAATTATATAGATTAATCTAAAATTTTCAGCTTTTTACTCGATTAAAATTTGAAGGATTCTCTATAAAGCTCATTTAGACATACACATCTTAATCTCAATAAAACAATAACCAAATGTGATTAAAATAAAATTTTATGAGTTCAAATAGTTAATTATGTGCTTTTGAACAAAATTATACATATTAATCTCAATTTTTCCATTTTTTACTCGGTTAAAATTCGAACGAGTTCTCTATAAAGCCCATTTAGATATGCACGTTTTAATCTGAATAAAAAGAAAACCAAACATGATTAAATCAAATTTTATGAGCTCAAATAGTTAATTATAGGAATTTTAACAAAATTCTACAGATTAATTTAATTTTTTTAGCTTTCTACTATGTTAAAATTCGAACGGATTTTCTATATAGCCCATTTAGACATGCACGTTTTAATCCCAACAAAACGACAACCAAATTTTATTAAATCAAATTTTATGAATTCAAATAGTAATTATGGTGTTTTGAACAAAATTATACAGAATAATCTCAAATTTTTAGCTTTTTACTCGGTTAAAATTTTAACTCATTCTCTAAAAACCCTATTTAGACATGCACGTTTTAATAAGAACATAACGATAACCAAATGTTATTAAATCAAATTTTATGAGTTCAAATAGTTAATTATGGGAATTTGAAAAAATTTTACACATTAATCTAAAATTTTAAGCTATTTACTCGGTTAAAATTTGAATGGATTCTCTATATAGCCCATTTAGACATGCACGTTTTAATCCCAACAAAATGACAACCAAATATTATTAAATCAAATTTTGAGTTCAAATAGTTAATTATGGGAATTTTAACAAAATTATACATACAAATCTAAAATTTTCAGCTCTTTACTCGAAGAGAGAGGTCATTAATCGCGACATACGCTCAAATAGAGGGTTCGTCCATCATGGTATACGCTCATAGAGAGGGATTGTTCTCCATGAGAAGCACTAAAAGTAAGGGGTCATTGATCGACATACGCTTTAAGAGAAGGTTCGCCCATCACGGTATTCGCTCTAGGAAAGGGACCGTTCATTATGACATGCACTCAAAGAGAGGGGTTGTCCATCACGGTATACGCTCCAAGAAAATGACCATTCACTATGACATGCACTCGAAGAGAGGGCCATTCATCATGACATACGCGCAAAAAGAAGGGTCGCCATCACGGTATACACTCTAAGAAAGAGACCATTCATTATGACATGCACTCGAACAGAGGCGTCATTCATCACGACATACGCTCAAAGAGAGGGGTCGTCCAACACAATGTACGCTCTAAGAATGGGACCATTCACTATGGCATGCACTCGAAGATATGGGACATTCAACGTGACATACGCTAAAAAAGAGGGGTCATCCATCACGGTATACGCCCTAAGAAAGGATCCGTTCATTATGATATGCACTCGATGAGAGGGTCATTCATCGCGATATATGCTCAAAGAGAGGGTCCGCCACGGTATACACTCTAAAAAAGGGACCGTTCTCCAAGACATGTACTCGAAGAATGGAGTCATTCGTCGCAACATAAGCTCAAAGAGAGGGGTCGATCACCAAGATATATGCTCAAACAGAGGTACCATTTACTATAACAAACGCTCGAAGAGAGGGTCATTCATCACGACATACGCTCAAAGAGAGGGGTCGTTCAACAAGACATACGCTCTAAGAAACGAACCATTCACTATGACATGCACTCGAAGAGAAGGATCGTTCATCGTGACATACGCTCAAAGTGAAGGGTTTTCCGTCACGATATATGCTCTAAGAAATGGACCGTTCATTATGACATGAAGTCGATGAGAGGGTTCATTCATCGCGACATACGCTCAAAGAGAGGGTCCGCCATGATATACACTCTAATAAAAGGGACCCGTTCACCAAGACATGCAGTCGAAGAGTGGGGTCATTCATTGCGGCTTACGCTCAAAGGGAGGGGTCGTCCACCACGATATATATTCAAAGAGAGGTACCGTTTACTAGGACAAATGCTCGAAGAAAGGGTCATTCATCGCGACATACGCTCAAAGAGAAGTGTCGTCCATCACAATATACGCTTTAAGAAATGGACCGTTAATTATGACATACACTCAAAGATAGGGGTCATTCTTCACGACATATGTTCAAAGAGGGGACGTCCATCATGATATACGCTCAAAGAAATGGACCGTTCATCATAACAAGCACTCAAAGAAAGGGGTCATTAATCGCGACATACGCTCAAAAAGTAGGGTTGTCCTTCACAGTATATGCTCTAAGAAAGGGACCGTTTATTATGACATACACTCGAATAGAGGGATCATTCATCACGACATATACTCAAAGAGAGGGACCGTTCACCATGACATGCACTAAAAGTGAGGGGTCATTTATCGCGACATACGCTTAAAGTTAGGGGTCGTGCATTACGGTATATGCTCAAAGACAAGGACCGTTCACCATGACATGTACTCGAAGAGAGGGGTCATTCATCGCGACAAACGCTCAAAGATGGGGTCGTCTATAACGGTATACGCTCTAAGAAAGGGACGGTTCATTATGACATGCACTCGTAGGGAGGGGTCATTCATCACGATATAATCTCAAAGAGAGAGATCATCCATCGCAATATACACTCAAATTACGCTCAAAAAGAGGGATCGTTCACCATGATAAGCACTCAAAGAGAGGGGTCATCCATCATTCAACGCGACATACGCTCTAAGAGAGGGGTCATCCATCACGGTATACGCTCTAAGAAAGGGACCATTCATTATGACATTCACTCGAAGAGTGGGGTCATTTATGACGAGATTCTTTCAAAGAGAGGGGTCTTCTATCACGGTATCCTCTCAAAGAGAGGAACCATTCATTATGACATGCACGCGATGAGAGTGGTCATTTATCATGACATAAGCTCAAAGAGATGGGTTGTCCATCATGGTATACGCTCAAAGAGAGGGACCGTTTACCATGAAATACACTCGAAGAGGGCGGTCAATCATCGCGACATGAGCTCCAAGAGTGATGCGTCCATCACGGTATACGCTCTAAGAAAGGGACCGTTCATTATGACATGCACTCGAAGTGAGAGATTATTCATCGCGACATATGCTCGAAGAGAGGTGTCGTCCTCCACGGTATGCGGTCAAAGAGAAGGATCGTTTACCATGATACACACTTGAAGAGCGGGGTCATTCAATATGACATACGCTTAGAGAGGGGTCGTCCATCACGGTATCCGCTTAAAGAGAGGGACCGTTCACCATGATATGCACTAAAAGTGAGGGGTCATTTATCGCGACATATGCTTAAAGTTAGGGGTCGTGCATCACGGTATACTCTCAAAGATAAGGACCGTTCACCATGACATGTACTCGAAGAGAGGGGTCATTCATCGCGACAAACGCTCAAAGATGGGGTCGTCCATCACGGTATACGCTTTAAGAAAGGGACGGTTCATTATGACATGCACTCGTAGAGAGGGGTCATTCATCACGACATAAGCTCAAAGAGAGAGATCGTCCATCGCGATGTACACTCTAAGAAAGGGACCTTTCACTATGACATGTACTCGAAGAGAGGTCATTCATTGCGACATACGTTCAAAGAGAAGGGTTGTCTATTACGGTATACGCTCTAGGAAAGGGATCGTTCATTATGACAAGCTCCAGAACAGAGGGGTCATTCATCATGACATACGCTCAATGTTAGTGGTTGTGCATCACAGTATACGCTCAAAGAGAGGACCACTCAGCATGACATGCACTCGAAGAGAGGGCCATTCTACACGAAATACGCTCAAAGAGAGTGATTTTCCATCACGGTATACGCTCAAAAAGAGGGTTCATTCATTATGACATGCACTCGATGAGAGAGGTCATTCATCACGATATACGCTCAAAGAGAGGGGTCGTCTATCACGGTATACGCTCAAAGAGAGGGATCGTTCACCATGACATGCACTCAAAGTGAGGGGTCATTCATTGGGCAATACGCTTGAAGAGAGGGGTAATTCAATGCGTGCTACGCTCAAAGTAAGGGTCCACGACGGTATACATTCTAATAAAGGGACCGTTCACCAAGACATGCACTCGAAGAGAAGGGTTGTCCACCACGATATATACTCAAAGAGAGATAGCATTTACTATGAAAAACGCTCAAAGAGAGGGGTCATTCATCGCGACATATGCTCAAAGAGAGGGGTCGTCCATCACGGTGTCCGCTCAAAGAGAGTGACTATTTACCATGACATACGCTCGAAGAGAGAGGTTATTTATCGTGACACAAGCTGAAAGAGAGGGGTCGTCCATCACAGTATATGCTCAACGAGAGGTAGCATTCAGTATGATGAATGCTCGAATAGAGGGTCATTCATTGCGATATACGCTTAAAGAGAAGGATAGTCCATCACGGTAAACGCTCTAAGAATTGGACCATTCATTATGACATGCACTCAAAGAGAGGGGTCATTCATCACGATGTAAGCTCAAAGAGAGGGATCGTCCATCATGGTATATGCTCTAAGAAAGGTGCTGTTCATTATGACATGTACTCGAAGAGAGGGGTCATTCATCGTGGCATACGCTCAAAAAAAGGGTTGTCCATCACGGTATACGCTCCAAGAAAGGGACCATTCATTATGACATGCACTCGAACAGAGGGGTCATTCATCGCGACAAATGCTCAAAGAGAGGGATGGTCCAGCACGATATACGCTCAATGAGAAGGACTGTTCACTAAGACATGCACTCGAAGAGAGGGGTATTTTATCACGACATACGCTCCAAGTTAGGGTCGTGCATCATAGTATACACTCAAAGAGAGGGACCGTTCATTATGACATGCACTCGAAGATAGAGGTCATTCATCACGGCAAACGCTAAAAGAGAGGGTTCGTCCATCACGGTATACGCTCAAAGAAATGGACCGTTCATTATGACAAGCACTCGAAGAGAGGGGTCATTCATCGCGACATATGCTCAAAAAGAAGGGTTGTCCATCACGGTATACTCTCCAAGAAATAGACAATTGATGTGAGCACATCATGTCAAGTTCAATAGGTTGATCCGGAGGTCTACCATCAGGACCTATCACACGTTCTAAGGCAAAGAAATACAGGGAAGCTCTTTTCCTTACTTGTGCTAACATTTCAGATTCATTTGAGAATGTTCATTAAGTCTGGGAATAGGATGACGGTACTTAATTGTAATCTGATTCAAAGCTCTACAATCTACGCACATCCTCCAAGACCTATCTTTCTTCAGCACTAACAATATCGGAACAGCACACGGACTTAGACTCTCTCGAATATAACCCTTATCCATTAATTCTGTCACTTGTCTTTGAAGCTCTTTCGTCTCTTCGGGGTTAGTTCGATAAGCTAGTCGATTTGGAATAGTAGCACCTGGGATAAAGTCAATCTGGTGCTCAATGCCACGAAGAGGTGGCAATCCCCTCGGTGTTTCTTCCGGAAACACATCTTTAAATTCCTGCAAAAGGGAAATAATTGATGCAGGTAAATCAGAAGGAAAGTCAGTCAATAAACAATAATCTTTAAAAATTAAAATAAGCAAAGATTGGTGAGAGGAAAGACATTTCCTGATTTCTCGACTGCTTGCATAAACATTCATCTTTTTCTTCTTCTTTGCAGCTTCCTTACTCTTTTTCAAGCTTCCTTGATCTTCCATCACTTGACTCGGTGTCAAAGGAGCCAAAGTAATCTTCTTACCTGCATGCATAAAAGAGTATCGATTTGTAAAACCATCATGCATTATCTTCTTACCTTGCCATATTGCCAAGGTGAGTAGCATCCATCGACACAACATCACAAAGGACCTCGTCCTTGTAACTTCCGATCGAAAATGGTATAACAACTTGTTTTGTTACTTTAAGTTCTCCCTCGTCATTCAACCATTGCAATTTGTACGGAGTCAGATGCTTTGTTGTCTTGAGACCTAACCTGTCAACCATCACTGAACTAGCAACATTAGTACAACTACCGCTATCAATAATCACAACATATACCTTATCTTGAATTTTCTATCGCGTGTGAAAGATATTCTCGCGTTGTTGTTCATCCTGAACCTGTTGCACACTTAGACTACGTTTAACAACCATAATTTCCATTACCTTACCAGTCTCAGCAACTTCTAAGACATCCTCTTTATCATTTTCATCAGGGATCTCATGTGGTTCTTCTTCAGAATCTGACTCAATCTCTCCATCATCTCGCATCAACATAACCCTACGATTAGGACACTGGCTAGCAACATGTCCTCGACCAAGGCACTTAAAACATTGAATATCTCTCGATCTCTCTTGTACAACCACTTTTTGTTTACCATGCCCATTATCAGCAACGGGAGGCTTTGGCTTGCTGGACTCGCCTTGTTCTTGAATCTGAAGTGGCGCTTGTGGTGCTTGTTTCCTAGCATGGTTAGGGACATATAATGGATTCGTAAAAGATTTAAATGTAGTATTACCTCGAGTAGAAACTTTTCTACGTTGTTGTCGCTCAATTTTCAACGCCATATGCACCATGTCATCCAATTCAACATAATGCTACAATTCAACAACGTTAGCAATTTCAGAATTCAAACCTGCCATAAACCGAGCCATAGTCGCTTCACGATCCTTAACTATGTTCGTACGCATCATAGACATCTCCACTTCCTTGAAATAGTCCTCGACGCTCCTATTGCACAATTTCAAAGTTTGTAATTTCTGAAATAAATCACGATGATAGTGAGAAGGAACAAACCGTTTCCACATGATACGCTTCATTTCGTACCATTTTCTCACTAGTCCTTCACCCACACGTCGTCGACTAACCAGTAATTGATCCCACCACAATAGTGCATAGTCAACAAACTCTAAAGTTTCTAGTCGTACTTTTTTTTGTTCCGAGTAATTGTAACACTCGAAAACGTGTTCAACTTTACTTTCCCATGTTAGATAAGTATCTGGATCTGAACGTCCCTAAAAAGAAGGTATAACAACTTTTATGTTAGAAATATTATCATCAACTGCACGTCCTGGTCGTTGATTTGTCCGTGGTGATTGTTCGACGTTATTTTCATCAAGATTCTCATTTTGGACAGATTGGGAACCACCCCCATCTATTCTATCCAAACGAGACTGAATAGGCTCTAATGATTGGTCTAAAAGACGCTGCAAGGTTCGAGTAAAAGCCTGCATTTGCAAATCTGGTGGATTACATCCACCGGGACTACGGTCGTCATTACATGTCATTGCAACAACGAAAAACAAGAAAAGAAAATTATTATGTTAAATAAACGAAATTTTAAAGTCCCTAACTGCACACACAATAAATTCTCACAGATCTCTCCAAAATAACAATGCACTCAGCAAAATAACACTCAGCGCTCGTGTTTCACTCAGAAGAATGCTTGAATGGCTCTTTTTGTCTCCCCTTCTGTTCTCACCACGCTCAATGCCTTTTTCCGCTCAATCTCTCGCAAACAACTCTTTAAGGAACTAATTTGATCCTTCAAACTTGTTATTTGTGTCAAACTCCAAGATATATGTAATTTTGATAGAAACAAGAGTTTAAAGTAGTTTAGGGTCTGTTTAAATGAAACAAAAGGCTGAAAAGTAAAAAACAAAAGAAAAACAAGAAGACGTATAGAATTAATAAAGAATACATTAAATTAAGGCTGGAAATAAGGTGAAAGAAAAGAGAAGCAAGGACTTACTGCATTAGAAATGCTTACAACAATCCTATCACCGAATAAACAAGAACAAGTTGTTTTAGGTGATTTAGAAGCATTCCATGATAAACGTAAGCATCTTTCATCATTTTTACGCTCAAACGGCACATAGAAACATAAAAATACATCAAATAATCGAATCTGATTTTTTTTTTAAATTTTTTGTTGACTTTGACTTTTTTGGTCAAACTTTGACTTTGACTTCTTATTTTTTCCAGAATTTCGATTTTTTTCTTTTTTTAATTTTTGAGATATCTAGTGCAAAAAATGCTAAAATCCGACCAAAGGTCTGATTACCATATGATAAACGGATACGTTGCTTTAAAAACAACTATCCTTGTGTGAAACGGATCTAGGATAGTAGCAAGCACATCTATGCAATAAACACAAGATTATAGACGTAAGAATGGTGTTAAAATTACTAGAAAACAAAGAAAAATTAAAAAAAAAACAAAGAAAGAAAAAGGTGAAGGAAATCTGCGTTTCTAGGATTTAATGAAGATGAAATTCTTCAAGGGCTTTCATGGCTGCATTATAATATCCAAAATGGCAGAATTGGATGTTGAAGTTGCTGGAAAAATAATAACATCGTTGAACTCGAAAGAACCCGAACAATATACTGAGCGGACCCGAATCGAATATGTTCTCCGTCAACGGACTTGGACCCTCTAAATAGTGATCTAGGAACCCGAAGTATCAAGGAATTGACACACTCAAACAAAGTCTGAAAATGTCAAGAAAAGTTCAATGAAGAACTGAAATTGAGAGAATTTCTCACAAAAATATTGTTTCATAAAATTGTCTAACCTTGTCTTTACAAAATTAAGTAAATATGTAGGAATAAAGGAGAAGTTGGCCAAATTTGAATTTGTGGCTTTATTTCAAACGAAAATTAAAATTTAAATGCTCAAATAACTTCTCCTAGGTTCCTAATATCCTTAGCCACATGTTTTGGCACTTAAAACACATTAGACATGTGTTTAATGTTTGAATTTGAATAAGAAACCACTCATTCTTATCCAATGTTGCTGATTGGTCTTCAAAGTAAGGGCCTTGTTTGGCTTGCTTGCTTTTGGACGCCCAAACTTGAGGAGAAGGGTTCTAGGTGGTCCCCACATGCATGGTGTCACGATCGTCTCATGTTGCATCGAGATCCCATCGTGACTAACCCGTTGAAGATCGAGCAGATGCGAGCCTCGGAGGTGATTTTAGCGATCCCTAAGGAGCAACCAAGTAAGGATGCGAGTCATGATGCTGTTGGAAGGCGTTGAAGGCCCTGTTCAGGAAGTGTCCCCGGTTCGAACAAAGCAACGTCTACTCGTGGCATACTTGGTAAGTTTTATTAGCTCTTTAGGGGGAAGCGAACTGGTGTTGGGTCTCCACCAGCCCCCTCGCCATAGGCTAGCAGTGGAGCTACCATGGTGTAAGCGACCTTCTCCTAGGCCCACGCGGGACCTAGGTGTGCGGGCGTTGGGGCCTAGTGGAAGGCACAACGTTTCTCTTGGGCGAGTCCCTAGGGACGGTTTGGGGCCTTAGTGCCCCATATCGCGCTCGACTTGGAACCATGGGGTTGCCTTCTAGCATTCGCTAGGCCCTGCGAGTTTCCGTGTTGGTTTGGTTATGTTACCCGACGCTGATCGAGATGACGCTTTCGTATTTGATCCTTGGTGAAGGACATGTTGAAGGCTGACTTGTCTAGGATGTGTTCCTTTTCAAGTGCCACACGGCTTAGCCACTCATGGGTGCGAGGGCCAAGACCCGCCACCTAGGGGTGCGAGGGCTAGGTCAGTGACATGTGGTATCAGAGCCAGGTTGCGAATCTGTTGGTTGGGTTAGTATGCATTGAATTTGGCTTTACGCCAAGCGCTCTCTTGCGTGAAGTAGGCAGGGTCGATCGACTCCAGGCCAAGCGCTTGTTCGAATGTTGTAAGCAGGGTAGATGGATTTCACGCCAAGCGCTTGATAGAGAGTAGGCAGGGTGGTCCTAGTCTACACCAAGAGCTTCATTCGTAATAGTAGGCAGGATGGTGTCGAGTCACACCAAGCGCTTCATGCCAAAAGAGTAGGCAGGGTAAGGTAATGTTACGCCAAGCGCTCTTGTGAAAAGAGTAGGCAGGGTAGGATGATGTTGGTTGAGCTCACACTAAGCGCTTCATTGGGTAAAGCAGGCAGGGTGTTCTAGTCTAGACCAAGCGCTCACATGGTTGGAGTATGCAGGGTAGTCTTGGATTACACCAAGCGCTTTGACATGTTGGGTAGGCAAGGTGGATAGTTTCACTCCGAACACTTTATCCTGTGAAGTAGGCAGGGTGAATAAACGAGATGATTGCCGCAACGGAATCATGGTTTGAAATTACGGGTTCTGCACGTCCTATTAGGCACGTCCCTTGGAAGAGGGTAATGGCCCCATGGATAAAACGTTGGCGCTGCACATCCAATCGGACTTGTCTCTTAGGAAGAGGGTAATGGCCCCGTGGATAGGGCCCAGTGGGGTGCCTATCGAATTCAATATTATGGAATCAGTTCACACGCGGTGACTGTCGTTAACCATAATATTGTTTAAGCACAGTGGTGCTTGTTCTTTGTTCAGCACAGTGGTGTTGGGCGAAAATTATCTTGGAATCAGTACACACTGGGTGTCTGATGTTAACCTTGATAATTTATAGCGAGGTGGCGCGTGTGGCATAGAGGTGGCTTTGAGTTAATCATCGTGGAATCAGTGCACATGCGGTGCCTGTCGTTAACCACGATGGATTATTCTAGCACGGTGGTGCTCACTAGAGAATTTCCATGGAATCAGTGCACACGCGGTGCCTGTCGTTAACCATGGAAGACTCTAGTTCAGTGGTGCTATTTAGAGAGTTTCCATGGAATCAGTGCACACGCGGTGCCTGTCGTTAACCATGAGAATACTCTAGCACTGTGGTGCTTTTCAGATAATTGGAGTGGAATCAGTTCACACGCGGTGGCTGTCGTTAACCACGATAATTATCTTAGCGCAGTGGCGCATGTGACCTTGAGCTTTGTGATGCTCTACCCTTTGTGCGTGGTTCACCTGTGCAGGAATCACAAGGGTCGTATGACGGAAAAGGATAGTTGTAGACATAGTAAGGTTGCATTTGTAATGCAGGCTTAACTAGTTTTGTGTGTGGGTAGATTGAACGATGGTGACTACACGGAAGTGGGTACCAGGCAAGGGCTCCAAAATTGAGACACGCCCAAGGGATGGGTGCGAGACCATCAGGGAGTTGTGCCTTTGACCTATGTTGGTTTGTCGAGTTTGAGGCCGTGGTGGCGAACTTAAGAGCTTTGTTGTCGAATGCAAGAATTAGAACAATCGAGGAAACTTAAACAGAACGTGTTGATGCTATCAAAAGACTTTGGTAAAGAGGCCAGTAGGCGTCGAGCCACAAGAGATCTGAGCTAGAGGGGCTCATGGCACGGGTTGATTCAATGCGAGTCGCTTTGGGGTGATACAGTGATAGTGGATAAGGGTCTGAAGATTAGAGTTCCCGAGCTAAAAGTGTTATGAGGGAAATCGAGATGCAAAGGAGCTGTATAACTTCTTGTTTGACATGGAATAATGTCTTTGAGCCTCCTGTTTGAGACAGACAAAGACAAGGTTTCGGCAGCTTCCGTGTATGTCGCAGCAGAAGCTAAGTTGTGGTTGCAGTCCAACTTTGTCGATGGCATGTGTTCGGTGATTACATGGGAAGGGGTAAAGAAGGAGTTGTTGAAATCTTCTTCCCCTCAGAACGTAGAGTATAATGGTCAGAGGAAACTAATGGATCTAACACAGTGAGAGAATTTGCGGCGGTGATGCTAGGTATCAAAGATACGTCTGGAAGGATAACATGTTCTCTTCCCTTCAGGGACTGAAACCGTGGTCTAGATTTGAGTTGCAAAGATAGAAACTCCAAGTTGTTGTTGTGGCCTTGGCAGCTGTCGAGCGTCTCAATGTTTATAGTGAGAAATCCCACAAGCTAAAAGGTTGTTGGCTCGAGTGAGAACAAGTATGAGGCTGTTACCAAGGATCCGATGCCGAATAGAGGAAATGGAGGGCCTGGATCAGTGTGTGGACTGAGTCGGCTTCCTCTTGGGTGTCTCTTTTGCAAGGGTCCCCTCAAGTAACCTCTGCATAAAGGATAGTAATGTGGAAAACATCTAGGGATGAGTCGATTCAGTTTTCAACGGCTTTTAGTCTTTACTAGATAACTTGAAGATAGAGGCGGAGAAACGCTGGTTAGATGTGAGTGTGGTAATAAATGGGAAGCCAACTTGGGTGTTAATGGATACAGAATCATCCAGCACTTTTATCTCTCCTGCAGAAGCTAGGAGGTGTGGCTCGGAAGTATTGAAAAGACGTCAGTCTGGTGTAGGCAGTCAATTCAGTGGTTTGATTCGTTTGTGGAAGCTCAAAGGAAGTGGGGATCAAATTGGATCGATGCAGTCCAAGCGATCCTAGTCTCTACAGTGGGTTGCTGAACGTTTGAGGAGTTTGTCCTTGTGTGGTTCCGACGATTATAGTTCCTAGTGTGGGTGATGAAGGGGGAGCCTTCCTTCCGTGTGTTTCCTGTTTGTAAATAGCATCTAACTGCAGACTTGCTGCCGAAGGAGTTCTAGAGAGTATTAGAGGAACATAGAGATGTTAGGGCCGATCAGTTGTCTAAGGGACTACCTTCTCAAGGGTCGATGAATCATGAGATTGAACTTATTCACGGGACTAAACATCCTGCCAGGAGCTGAGTCGTGTGTTTCTGCTTAAGTTGGAAGAATTGAGAAAACAACTGAAGGATTTGATGAAGGTTGGGCTATTCGGCCTTCTAAGGCCTTAGTTGGTGCAGTTGTGTTTTCGAGGGAAACATGAGGGGAGTTCGCGATGGTGCATAGATTTTGGGGGTGTAAACAAAGTTACTGTTCGGAACCAGTATCCTATCTCTCAGATTGTTGACTTGTCCGACTAGTTGAGCGATGCCAAGTTAATTATTGGGATATGTGTCATTTGCAGCAGCATTTTGTGATGGAGGTAGACCTTGTTACTTGAAAAGGTCGTGTTAGAACCAGGACAAGAATCGATTGAGAGGGTGACAAATGTAAGCCTCTAAAGGGTGATACGAAATTGGGATTAGTTGGCAGTAAAGGCATTTGATGTTTTGAAATAATGGTGTTACTAAGCCAGTTGGATGGTATAAGAAGCTTACAAGACCAGGCGGTAGTGGTCGAGGAAGACGTCTCTTATCAATATTTGTGCCGTATAGATATTCGCTTTTGTTTTGACTTCTCGTGGGTGTAGAAGAGGAGCAGGTAATAAAACACCTTTCTGATATTAATGCTGTGAAGAATGTGTGGAGATTGAGGCAAACTAAAAGCTTCGGGTGACTTATGAGGTACGTCTGATATTTTACTAATAAATTATACTAACCAAGGTTTTGGTCAGTCTTCTCTTTGTGTGTGTGCTATTAAGACAGGTATTCCTTTGTGAATTTGTGACAACCTATTTTCTCGGAGTTGAGGAGCTGCCCACCAGTTATCACGTAGATAATGTTTTCTATATGTAACAATGAGGAAGAATGCACAATGAATCTTAGCATAGTTGAAAGTACATGTCCTCTTAAGGGCAACAAGAGTGTGTTGACAAAAGTTTACTGGATGAAGTCTACTTACTAGTCTGTGGCAGGATCTTCGAGCGGTACATATGTAACATGAACATGGGCAAGTGTGAAGGTGGAAATATCTAAATTGGCTACCTCAGGAGATTAACCATTGTTGGTGCACGCTGATGTTTCTCGATGGGACGTAATGGGGTATCATATCGCAAAGGCATGTTGGTTCTTGCTTAAACCGAAGTAGCCCTATGATCGTTGTAGCACAACGTGCGTTCTGTGGGGTGATACATGGGGGCACATCTTGTCTTAAAGGCACATGGTTGCTTGGCTATAATACATCGGCATTGTGAGGGTGTGATACGTTGGTGTTTTACCTAGTTATGCGTTGTGGTGCGTCTAGACTCAAAGGAAGAATTGTTCTTCTTTTGGTTTTGGCTTATTTGGTTAAGAGTTCCTTGGGTTCAGTGGTTCCTTTAGAGTGTGGAGGAAGTTACGGTGCGCTTTCCGTTTCCAGAACCAAGTTGTGTGCGGGTTCTAGTCAAGCTTAATCAAGAAGCTCACCCTGGTTAGCCGACGAGGACTCCGACTAAATTAGTGGGGGAAGACAGTCAGAGCTGCAAACGTCTCATGGTATAGCATTAAAGAAATGTCAGATAGGGGAAGCGAAAACTGAGCTTGTTGGGTCCGAGTTGCGTCCATTGACAAGGGCCCTCATGGGATGTTTGGGTGTCCATGCAATGGGGCAGTTATCATGTTGAGGGCTATTGATCAAGACGGAGGTGAACACCAACAAGACGATGGAGCTGAAACTTGTTGAATCGACGAGGACGTCGACAAATTGGGTGGGGGAGAGTGTTATGGCCGTCCTCTTTCCTCGGCCATAATCGTGAAGCTGTGTCTAAGCCGAATCTGATGGGAACAAGTGAGTTGTAGAAGGAACTCATTCGAGTGTATTTCTGGGTTGGTAGATATGTTGCTCGAGCCTCAGTCAGAGTAAAAGTGGGGGAGCTTAAACCAAGTTGGGTGAAGATGAGTTCTCCTGTGTTTTTCTTGCCTCGTCAGATGGTCAAGTGTTACTGTCGACATTGATGAGGACATCGAAGGAGGAAGTGGGGGAGATTGTTAAGGCTAAACCGTTTTAGACTACATCGATGAGGACATCGATAAGAGGAAGTGGGGGAGAGTGTCACGATCGTCTCATGTTGCATCGAGATCCCATCGTGACTAACCCGTTGAAGACCGAGCAGATGCGAGCCTCGGAGGTGATTTTAGCGATCCCTAAGGAGCAACCAAGTAAGGATGCGAGTCATGATGCTGTTGGAAGGCGTTGAAGGCCCTGTTCAGGAAGTGTCCCCGGTTCGAACAAAGCAACGTCTACTCGTGGCATACTTGGTAAGTTTTATTAGCTCTTTAGGGGGAAGCGAACTGGTGTTGGGTCTCCACCAGCCCCCTCGCCATAGGCTAGCAGTGGAGCTACCATGGTGTAAGCGACCTTCTCCTAGGCCCACGCGGGACCTAGGTGTGCGGGCGTTGGGGCCTAGTGGAAGGCACAACGTTTCTCTTGGGCGAGTCCCTAGGGACGGTTTGGGGCCTTAGTGCCTCATATCGCGCTCGACTTGGAACCATGGGGTTGCCTTCTAGCATTCGCTAGGCCCTGCGAGTTTCCGTGTTGGTTTGGTTATGTTACCCAACGCTGATCGAGATGACGCTTTCGTATTTGATCCTTGGTGAAGGACATGTTGAAGGCTGACTTGTCTAGGATGTGTTCCTTTTCAAGTGCCACACGGCTTAGCCACTCATGGGTGCGAGGGCCAAGACCCGCCACCTAGGGGTGCGAGGGCTAGGTCAGTGACACATGGCACATGCGTAGGACACCTGCTCTTTGTGTACGATAGGTTTCAGCTGCTTTAGGTCACTTCAACTTGAGTTGAGTTGAGCTGGAAATGGAAATGAGCTGAAACGAACTAGCTAAGAGTGTTAGGAGCTAAACGGAGCTGGGAGCTAAGCCTCTGAGTTGCCTCGAGCTAAGGTGAGCTGCGTGCACACCATTGAGCTTCTTCTGAGCTGAATATAATCCACTTGAGCTGGTATTGAATTGCATACGCTCTCCTGAGCTGGAGATGAGCTGAGTATGCCCACTTGAGCTAAGGTTCTCCTAAGTACCTATATTAGAACAAGGCAAACACATCTAAAAAGCCACGTCTAAAAAGGCTTTATAAAGAATCCGTTCGACTTTTAACCGAGAAAAAAGCTAAAAATTTTAGATTAATTCGTATAATTTTGTTCAAAAGCCCATAATTTACTATTTGAACTCATAAAATTTTATTTAATAACAACTGGTTGTAGTTTTGTTGGGATTAAAACGAGCATGTCTAAATGGGCTTTTTAGGGGATCCATTCTAATTTTAACTGAGTAAAAAGTTGAAAATTTGAGATTAATATGTATAATTTTGTTCAGAAGCCATTATTAACTATTTGAACTTATAAAATTAGATTTAATAACATTTGGTTGTCGTTTTTTTGGGATTAAAACGTGTATTTTTAAATGGGCTTTAAAGAGGATCCGTTCGACTTTTAACCGAGAAAAAAGATAAAAATTTTAGATTAATTTGTATAATTTTGTTCAAAAGCCCATAATTAACTATTTGAACTCAAAAAATTTTATTTAATAACATCAGGTTGTAGTTTTGTTAGGATTAAAACGAGCATGTCTAAATGGGCTTTTTAGGGGATCCATTCTAATTTTAACTGAGTAAAAAGTTGAAAATTTGATATTAATATGTATAATTTTTTTCCAGTAGCCCATAATTAACTATTTAAACTCATAAAATTTGATTTAATAACATTTGGTTATCGTTTTATTGGGATTAAAACGTGCATGTCTAAAAAGGCTTTATAGAGAATCTATTCGAATTTTAACCGAGTAAAATGCTAAAAATTTTAGATTAATATTTATAAATTTGTTCAAAAGACCATAATTAACTATTTGAACTTATAGAATTTGATTTAATAACATTTGGTTGTCGTTTTGTTGGGATTAAAACGTGCATGTCTAAATGAGTTTTATAGAGGATTTGTTCCAATTTTAACAGTGTAAAACGTTGAAAATTTTAGATTAATACATATAATTTTGATTAAAAGCCAATAATTAACTATTTTAAATCATAAAATTTTATTTAATATTATTTGGTTGTTTTGTTGGGATTAAAACGTGAAAGTCTAATAAAATTTTATTTAATATTATTTGGTTGTTTTGTTGGGATTAAAACGTGAAAGTCTAAATGGGCTTTATAGGGGATCCATTCCAATTTTAACTGAGTAAAAAGTTGAAAATTCTAGAATAATTTGTATAATTTTGTTTAAAAGCCAATAATTAACTATTTTAAATCATAAATTTTGATTTAAGACATTTGGTTTTCGTTTTGTAGGGATTAAAACGTGCATTTCTAAAAAGGTTTTATAGAGAATCCGTTCATATTTTAACCGAGTAAAAATCTAAAAATTTTAGATTAATCTGTATAATTTTGTTCAAAAGCCCATAATTAACTATATGAACTCATAAAATTTGATTTAATAACATCTGATTTTCGTTTTGTTGGGATTAAAACGTGCATGTCTAAAAAGGCTTTATAGAGAACCGTTCGAATTTTAATCAAGTAAAACGCCGAAGATTTTAGATTAATCTGTATAGTTTTGTTCAAAAGCCAATAATTAACTATTTTAACTCATAAAATTTGATTTAATATCATTTGGTTGTCGTTTTGTTGAGATTAAAACCTGCATGTCTAAAAAGGCTTTATAGAGAATCCGTTCGAATTTTAACCAAGTAAAAAGCTAAAAATTTTAGATTAATATGTATAATTTTGTTCAAAAGCCCATAATTAACTATTTGAACTCATAAAATTTGATTTGATAACATTTGGTTTTCATTTTGTTGAAATTAAAACGTGCATGTCTAAATTGGCATTATAGAGAATCCGTTCAAATTTTAACCGTGTAAAAAGTTGAAAATTTGAGATTAAATTGTATAATTTTGTCCAAAAGCCCATAATTAACTATTTGAACTCATGAAATATTTTTATTTAATAACATTTGTTTTTCGTTTTGTTGGGATTAAAATGTACATGTCTAAATGGACATTATAGAGGATTTGTTCCAATTTTAACCGAGTAAAAAGCTAAAAATTTTAGATTAATTTGTATAATTTTATTCAAAAGCCCATAATTAACTATTTCAAATCATAAAATTTTATTTAATAACATCTAGTTGCCATTTTGTTGGGATTAAAATGTGCATGTCTAAACGGGCTTTATAGGAAATCCATTCCAATTTTAACCGAGTAAAAAGTTTAAAATTTGATATTAATTTGTGTAATTTTGTTTAAAAGTCAATAATTAACTATTTGAACTCATAAAATTTGATTTAATAACATTTGGTTGTCGTTTTGTTGAGATTAAAACGTGCATGTCTAAAAAGGCTTTATAGAGAATCTGTTCGAATTTTAACCAAGTAAAAAGTTAAAAATTTTAGATTAATATGTATAATTTTTTTCAAAAGCCCATAAATGAATATTTGAACTAATAAAATTTGATTTAATAACATCTGTTTTTTGTTTTGTTGGGATTAAGACGTGTATGTCCAATAAGGCTTTATAGAGAATTCGTTCGAATTTTAATCGAGTAAAAAGCTGAAAATTTTAGATTAATCTGTATAATTTTGTTCAAAAGCCAATAATTAACTATTTTAACTCATAAAATTTTATTTAATAGCATTTGGTTGTCGTTTTGTTTGGATTAGAACATGCATGTCTAAAAAGGCTTTATAAAAAATTCGTTCGACTTTTAACGGAGTAAAAAGCTAAAAAATTTAGATTAATTTGTATAATTTTGTTCAATAGAACATAATTAATTATTTGAACTCATAAAATTTGATTTAATAATATTTGATTGTCGTTTTGTTAGGATTAAAACGTGCATGTCTAAAAAGGCTTTATAGAGAATCCGTTCAAATTTTAACCGAGTAAAAAGCTAAAAATTTTAGATTAATTTGTATAATTTTGTTCAAAAGCCCATAATTAACTATTTGAACTCATAAAATTTTATTTAATAACATCTGGTTGTAGTTTTGTTGGGATTAAAATGAGCATGTCTAAATGGGCTTTTCAGGGGATCCATTCCAATTTTAACCGAGTAAAAAGTTGAAAAATTAAGATTAATATGTATAATTTTGTTCAAAAGCCCATAATTAACTATTTGAACTCATAAAATTTGATTTAATAACATCTGGTTTTCGTTTTATTGGGATTAAAACCTGCTTGTCTAAAAAGGCTTTATGGAGAATTCGTTTGGATTTTAACCGAGTAAAAAGCTGAAAATTTTAGATTAATTTGTATAATTTTGTCTAAAAACCCGTAATTAACTATTTGAACTCATAAATTTTGATTTAATAATATCTGATTTTCGTTTTGTTGGAATTAAAACTGCATGTCTAAAAATGCTTTATAGAGAATCCGTTTGAATTTTAACCGAGTAAAAAGATGAAAATTTGAGATTAAATTGTATAATTTTGTTTAAAATCCCATAATTAACTATTTGAACTCATAAATTTTTATTTAATAACATCTGGTATTTATTTTATTGGGATTCAAACGTGCATGTCTAAAAACGCTTTATAGAGAATCCGTTCGAATTTTAACCGAGTAAAAATCTAATAATTTTAGATTAATCTGTATAATTTTGTTCAAAATCCCATAATTAACTATTTGAACTCATAGAATTTGATTTAATAAAATTTGGTTGTCGTTTTGTTGGGATTAAAACCTACAAGTCTAAATAGGCTTTATAGCGGATCTGTTCCAATTTTAATAGTGTAAAACGTTGAAAATTTGAGATTAATACGGATAATTTTGTTTAAAAGCTAATAATTAACTATTTTAAATCATAAAATTTTATTTAATAACATTTGGTTGTTGTTTTGTTGGGATTAAAATGTGCTTGTCTAAATGGGCTTTATAGGGGATCCATTCCAAATTTAATCGAGTAAAAAGTTGAAAATTTGAGATTAATTTGTATAATTTTGTTTAAAACCCAATAATTAACTATTTTAAATCATAAAATTTGATTTGATACATTTGATTATCGTTTTGTTGGGATTAAAACGTGCATATTTAAAAAGGCTTTATAGAGAATCCGTTCATATTTTAACCGAGTAAAAATCTAATAATTTTAGATTAATCTATATAATTTTGTTCAAAAGCCTATAATTAACTATTTGAACTCATAAAATTTGATTTAATAACATCTGGTTTACTGTTCAAATTTTAATCTAGTAAAAAGCTGAAAATTTTAGATTAATCTGTATAGTTTTATTCAAAAGCCAATAATTAACTATTTGAAGTCATAAAATATTATTTAATAACAATTGGTTGTCTGTTTATTGGGATTAAAACATGCATATCTAAAAAGGCTTTTTAAAGATTCCGTTCAAATTCTAACCGAGTAAAAAGTTGAAAATTTAGATTAATCTGTATAATTTTTTCAAAAGCATATAATTAAATATTTGAACTCATAAAATTTGATTTAATAACATCTGGTTTTCGTTTTGTTGGTATTAAAACTTGTATGTCTAAAAAGTCTTTATAGAGAATCTATTCCAATTTTAACCAAATAAAAAGTTGAAAATCTGAGATTAATACGTACAATTTTTTTCTAAAGCCCATATTTAACTATTTGAACTAATAAAATTTAATTTAATAACATCTGGTTTCATTTTGTTGGGATTAAAACGTGATGGTTTAAAAAGGTTTTATAGAGAATCCGTTCGAATATTAACCGAGTAAAAAGTCGAAAATTTTAGATTAATATGTATAATTTTATTCAAAAGCCTATAATTAACTATTTGAACTCATAAAATTTTATTTAATGACATCTGGTTGTTGTTTTGTTGGGATTAAAATGTGCATGTCTAAATGGGCTTTATAGGGGATCCAGTCCAATTTTAACCGAGTAAAAAATTGAAAATTTGAGATTAATATGTATAATTTTTCTTTCAGTAGGCCATAGTTAACTATTTGAAAACATAAAATTTGATTTAATAACATTTGGTTGTCGTTTTGTTGGGAATAAAACGTGCATAGGCTTTATAGAGAATCCGTTCTAATTTTAACGGAGTAAAAAGTTAAAAATTTTAGATTAATCTTTATAACTTTGTTCAAAAGCCCATAATTAACTATTTGAACTCATAGAATTTGATTTAATAACATTTGGTTGTCGTTTTGTTGGGATTAAAACGTGCATGTCTAAATGGCCTTTATAGAGGACCCGTTCCAATTTTAATAGAGTAAAATATTGAAAATTTGAGATTAATATGTATAATTTTGTTTAAAAGCTAATAATTAAGTATTTTAAATCATAAAATTTTATTTAATAACATTTGGTTGTTGTTTTGATGGGATTAAAACGTGCACGTCTAAATGGGCTTTATAGGGGATCCATTTCAATTTTAACCGAGTAAAGAGCTGTAAATTTGAGATTAATTTGTATAATTTTGTTCAAAAGCCAATAATTAACTATTTTAACTCATAAAATTTGACTTAATAACATTTGGTTATCGTTTTATTGGGAATAAAATATGCATGTCTAAAAAGGCTTTATAGAGAATCCGTTCAAATTTTAACCAAGTAAAAAGATAAAATTTTAGATTAATCTATATATATTTTTTTTCAAAAGCCCATAATTAAATATTTGAATTCATCAAATTTTATTTAAAAACATATAGTTTTTGTTTTGTTGAGATTAAGACGTGCATATCTAAAAATACTTTATAGAGAATCCGTTCGAATTTTAACCGTGTAAAAACCTGAAAATTTTAGATTAATCTGTTTAACTCTATTCAAAAGCCTATAATTAACTATTTGAACTCATAAAATTTGATTTAGTAACATCTTGTTGTCTTTTTGTTGGGATTAAACGTGCATGTCTAAATTTGCTTTATAGAGGATCCGTTCCAATTTTAAACGAGTAAAAAGTTGAAAATTTGAGATTAATATGTTTAATTTTGTTTAAAAGATAATAATTAACTATTTTAACTCATAAAATTTGATTCAGTAACATTTGGGTGTCGTTTTTTGGGGATTAAAACGTGAATGTCTAAATGAGCTTTATAGAGGATCCATTCTAATTTTTACCGAGTAAAAAGTTGAAATTTTGGGATTAATATGTATAATTTTGTTCAAAAGCCCATAATTAACAATTTTAACTCATAAAATTTGATTTAATAACATTTGGTCGTCGTTTTATTGGGATTAGAACGTGCCTGTCAAAAAGGCTTTATAGAGAATCTATTCGAATTTTAACCGAGTAAAAAGCTGAATATTTTAGATTAATCTGTATAAGTTTTTTCAAAATCTCATAAATTAACTATTTGAACTCATAAAATTTGATTTAATAGCATCTAGTTTTCGCTTTGTTGGGATTTGAACGTGCATGTCTAAATGGGCTTTATAGAGGATCCGTTCGAATTTTAACCGAGTAAAAAGCTGAAAATTTTAGATTAATCTGTATAATTTTGTTCAAAAGCTCATAATTAACTATTTGAACTCATAAAATTTTATTTAATAACATTTGGTTGTCGTTTTGTTGGGATTAAAACGTGCATGTCTAAAAAGGCTTTATAGAGAATCAGTTTGAAATTTAACCGGGTAAAAAGCTAAAAATTTTCAATTAATCTATATAACTTTGTTCAAAAGACCATAATTAACTATTTGAACTCATAAAATTTGATTTAATATCTGGTTGTCGTTTTGTTATGATCAAAACGTGCATTTCTAAATGGGCTTTACAGAGGATCTGTACCAAATTTAACCGAGTAAAAGGTTGAAAATTTGAGATTAATATGTATAATTTTGTTTAAAAGCCAATAATTAACTATTTTAACTTAAAAAATTTGATTAATAATATTTGGCGGTCAGTTTGTTGAGATTAAAACGTGCATGTCTATAAATGCTTTATAGATAATCCGTTCGAATTTTAACTAAGTAAAAAGCTAAAAATTTTAGATTAATATATATAAATTTTTTCAAAAACCCATAATTAACTATTTGAACTCATAAAATTTGATTTAATAACATCTGGTTATCGTTTTGTTGGGATTAAAATATGCAAATCTAAATGGGCTTTATAGAGGATCCTTTCGAATTTTAACCAATTAAAAAAGATGAAAATTTTTGATTAATCTGTATAATTTTGTTCAAGAGCCCATAGTTAACTCGTATAATTTGGTTTAATAACATTTGATTGTCGTTTTGTTGAGACTAAAACGTGCATGTTTAAATAGGCTTTATAGAGGATCCGTTCAAATTTTGACTGAGTAAAAAGTTAAAATTTGAGATTAATATGTATAATTTTGTTTAAAATATCGTAATTAACTATTTTAACTCATAAAATTTGATTTAATAACATTTGATTGTCGTTTTCTTGAGATTAAAACGTGCATGTCTAAAAAGTCTTTACAAAGAATACGTTCGACTTTTAACCGATTAAAAAGCTAAAAATTTTAGATTAATTTGTATAATTTTGTTCAAAAGCCCATAATTAACTGTTTGACCTCATAAAATTTGATTTAATAACATTTGGTTGTTGTTTTGGTGGGATTAAAATGAGCAAGTCTAATTGGGCTTTATAGGGGATCCATTCAAATTTTAACCGAGTAAAAAGTTGAAAATTTGAGACAAATATGTATAATTTTGTTCAGAAGCTTATAATTAACTATTTAAACTCATAAAATTGATTTAATAACATTTGGTTGCCGTTTTGTTGGGATTAAAATGTGCATGTCTAAAAAGGCTTTATAGAGGATCCGTTCAAATTTTAACCGATTAAAAAGCTGAAAATTTTAGATTAATCTGTATAATTTTGTTCAAATCCCATAATTAAATGTTTGAACTCATAAAATTTTATTTAATAATATTTGGTTATCGTTTTATTGGGATTAAAACGAGAATGTCTAATTGGGCTTTATAGGGGATCCATTCAAATTTTAAACGAGTAAAAAGTTGAAAATTTGTAATTAATATGTATAATTTTGTTCAGAAGCTCATAATTAACTATTTGAACTCATAATATTTGATTTTATAACATCTGGTTGCCGTTTTCTTGGGATTAAAATGTGCATTTCTAAAAAGGCTTTATAGAGGATCAGTTCAAATTTTAACCGAGTAAAAAGCGAAAATTTTAGATTAATTTGTATAATTTTGTTCAATAGCCCATAATTAAGTATTTCAACTCATAAAATTTGATTTCATAACATCTGGTTTTCATTTTGTTGGAATTAAAACGTGCATGTCTAAAACGGCTTTATAGAGAATCCGTTCGAATTTTAACCGTGTAAAAAATTAAAAATTTGAGATTAAATTATATAATTTTGTTTAAAAGCCCATAATTAACTATTTTAACTCATGAAATATTTTTATTTAATAACATCTGGTTGTCGTTTTGTTAGGATTAAAATGTGCATGTCTAAATGGGCATTATAGAGGATCTGTTCTAATTTTAACCGAGTAAAAAGCTAAAAATTTTAGATTAATTTGTATAATTTTGTTCAAAAACTCATAATTAACTATTTGAACTCATAAAATTTGATTTCATAACATCTGATTTTCGTTTTGTTGGAATTAAAACGTTCATGTCTAAAAATTCTTTATAGAGAATCCGTTCGAATTTTAACCGTGTAAAAAGTTGAGAATTTGAGATTAAATTGCATAATTTTGTTCAAAATCCCATAATTAACTATTTGAACTCATAAACTTTGATTTAATAACATCTGGTTGTCGTTTTGTTGGGATTAAAACATGCATGTCTAAAAAGGCTTTATAGAGAATCCGTTCGAATTTTAACCAAGTAAAAAGCTAAAAATTTTAGATTAATATGTATAATTTTTTTCAAAAGCCCATAAATGAATATTTGAACTCATAAAATTTGATTTAATAACATTTATTTTTTGTTTTGTTGGGATTAAGACGTGTATGTCTAATAAGGCTTTATAGAGAATCCGTTCGAATTTTAACTGAGTAAAAAGTTGAAAATTTGAGATTAAAATGTATAATTTTGTTCAGGAGATCATAATTAATTATTTGAACTCATAAAATTTGATTTAATAATATTTGGTTGCCATTTTGTTGGGATTAAAATGTGCATGTCTAAAACGACTTTATAGAGGATACGTTCGAATTTTAGCCGAGTAAAAAGCTGAAAATTTTAGATTAATCTGTATAGTTTTGTTCAAAAGACCATAATTAACTGTTTGAACTCATAAAATTTGATTTAATAACATCTGGTTATCATTTTGTTGGATTAAAATGTGCATGTCTAAATGGGCTTTAAAAAGGATCCGTTCGAATTTTAATCAAGTAAAAAGTTGAAAATTTTAGATTAATCTGTATAGTTTTGTTCGGAAGCCAATAATTAACTCATAAAATTTTATTTAATAATATTTAGTTGTCGTTTTGTTGGTATTAAAACGTACATGTCTAAATGGTCTTTATAGAGTATCCGTTCCAATATTAACCGAGTAAAAAGTTGAAATTTTGAGATTAATATATATAAATTTGTTTAAAAGACCGTAATATCTATTTTAACTCATAAAATTTGATTTAATAACATTTAGTTGTCATTTTCTTTGGATTAAAACGTACACATCTAAAAAGGCTTTATAAAGAATCCGTTCTACTTTTAACCGAGTAAAAAGCAAAAAATTTTAGATTAATTTTTATAATTTTGTTCAAAAGCCCATAATTAATTATTTGAACTCATAAAATTTGATTTAATAACATCTGATTGTTGTTTTGTTGGGATTAAAACGTGTATGTATAAATGTGCTTTTTAGGAATCCATTCCTATTTTACCCGAGTAAAAAGTTGAAAATTTAAGATTAATATGTATATTTTTTTCACTACCCGTAATTAACTATTTGAAATAATAAAATTTGTTTTAATAACATTTGGTTGTCGTTTTGTTGGGATTAAAACGTGCATGTCTAAAAAGGCTTTATAGAGAATCTGTTCGAATTTTAACCGAGTAAAAAGTTCAAAAATTTAGATTAATTTGTATAATTTTGTTCAAAAGCCCATAATTAACTACTTGAACTCATAGAATTTGATTTAATAACATCTGGTGGTCGTTTTTTTGGGATTAAAACGTTATATCTAAAAAGGCTTTATAGAAAATCTGTTCTAATTTTAACCGAGTAAAAAACTGTAAATTTTAGATTAATCTATATAACTTTGTTCAAAAGCCCATAATTAACTATTTGAACTCATAAAATTTAATTTAATAACATTTAGTTGTCGTTTTGTTGGAATTAAAATGTGTATTTCTAAATGGGCTTTATAAAGGATTCATTCCAATTTTAACCGAGTAAAAAGTTGAAAATTTAAATTAGTATGTATAATTTTGTTTAAAAGGCCATAATTAATTATTTTAACTCATAAAATTTTATTTAATAACATCTGGTTGTCGTTTTGTTGGGATTAAAACGTGTATTTCTAAATGAGCTTTATAGAGGATTCGTTCCAATTTTAACTTCATAAAAAGTTGAAAATTTGAGATTAATCTATATAACTTTGTTTAAAAGCCAACAATTAACTCTTTTAACTCATAAAATTTTACTTAATAATATTTGTTTGTAGTTTTGTTGGGATTAAAACGTGCATGTCTAATAAGGCTCTATAGAGAATCCGTTCAAATTTTAACCGAGTAAAAAGCTGAAAATTGTAGATTAATCTATATAACTTTGTTCAAAAGACTAGAATTAACTATTTGAACTTATAAAATTTGATTTAATAACATCTGGTTGTCGTTTTGTTGGGATTAAAATGTGCATGTCTATAAAGGCTTTATAGAGTATTTGTTTGACTTTTAATCGAGTAAAAAGTTAAAATTTTTTTATTAAATTGTATAATTTTGCTCAAAAGCTCATAATTAACTATTTGAACTCATAAAATTTGATTTAATAACATCTGGTTGTCGTTTTATTGGGATTAAAATGAGCATATCTAACTTGGCTTTATAGGGGTTCCATTCAAATTTTAACAGAGTAAAAAGTTGAAAATTTGAGATTAATATGTATAATTTTATTCAGAAGCTCATAATTAACTATTTGAACTCATAAAATTTGATTTAATAAAATTTGGTTGCCGTTTTGTTGGCATAAAAACGTGCATATCTAAAAAGGCTTTATAGAGGATCCGTTCGAATTTTTTTAGCGAAAGGGCCTCATTAAAAAACCCTATAGTCAATCACCCCGAGAGGTGAGAAGGCCCCTATAAGGAAAAGAGTACCCAAGGTTTGATTGATTAGAAGAGGAGAACCTCTCCGAGTTTATAAAAGCCCGAATGAAGTCAGGAAAGATATAGTCAAAAGAACAAGAAGTAAAGAAACGTAAAGCCCTAGTAGCTAAAACATGGGCTACAACGTTTGCATCTCTAGGTACATAAAAAATCTTACAATCATGAAGAGTACTAAGAGTGGAGTGGGTGCGAGTCACCAAATGTTGCACTTTGGAAAGATCTTGGTGATGAGTGTTGTTAACTTTGTTGGCAATGGAAGCAGAATCAATTTCAACAATTACTTTAGTCCAGCCATTGGCAGCAACAAATCTTAATCCTTCCAGAATAGCGAGAGCCTCGACAGAGGTTGGGTCCGAACAAACAAGAGACATAGAGCAACCACCGAGTACGGATCCAAAAGAGTCTCGAGCAATGACGCCTGCAGCAGCCCCCTTAACACAAGGTCAAAGGCCCCATCCATATTAATTTTAACGAAACCAGGGGCCGGTTTCGTCCATCTAGCTTTAGTGAAGGTGGGCTTAGCTAGCCGGGAACGTTGATGGGAGGCATCATTAACTGATGTATAGTCAGTGAAAAGTTGTTGTGCATTGGAGACATTTAACCAAACCGGTTAGAGATGGTTGTTATGGATAAAGTCATTACGACAGTTCCATAAATTCCATAAGATCTTAATAAGAAACGAGAATTGATGTAAGTTTAGAAAACCAGCAACATCAGAAAGCCACTGGTGGAGGGAGATATAAGTATTGGACAAAATTCGAGTGAGGAGTCCTGCCAATTGGAGCGCCTCCTTAGTACTAGGTTAATCCCTCATAGAATGAAGGGTGGATTCAATGGCCACGTTACAAATAGGGCAAATTCCTGTACCAAGATTGGCTTGAAGGAGTTTGTGGCCAGAGGGTAGTGCATAATGGCATAATCGCCATCCAAAGGAACGAACCTTAGGTAGAGGAGGCAATTTGGATAGAGTTTTCCAAAGTTTAGATGGCTTGTTAATTGGCCCTGACTGCAACTGCAAAAATTGATATTCGTTCGAATTTTAACCGAGTAAAAAGCTAAAAATTTGAGATTAATAAGTATAATTTTCTTTAAAAGCCCATAATTAACTATTTTAACTCATAAAATTTGATTTAATAACATTGGCTTGTCGTTTTCATGGGATTAAAACGTGCGTGTCTAAAAAGGATTTATAAAGAATACGTTCAAATTTTAACCGAGTAAAAAGCTGAAAATTTTAGATTAATCTGTATAATTTTGTTCAAAAGTTCATAATTAACTATTTGAACTCATAAAATTTGATTTAATAATATCTTATTTCCGTTTTATTGTGATTAAAATGTGCGTATCTAAATAGGCTTTATTGAGGATTTGTTCCAATTTTAACCGAGTAAAAGGTTGAAAATTTGAGATTAATATGTATAATTTTGTTTAAAAGCCAATAATGAACTATTTTAACTCATAAAATTTGATTTAATAACATCTGTTGGTCGTTTTGTTAGGATTAAAACGTGTATATCTAAAAAGGCTTTATAGTAAATTCGTTCAAATTATAACGGAGTAAAAAGCTGAAAATTTTAGATTAATTTGTATAACTTTGTTCAAAATCCTATAATTAACTATTTAAACTCATAAAATTTGATTTAATAACATCTTGTTGTCGTTTTGTTGGGATTAAAACGTGCATGTCTATAAAGGCTTTATAGAGAATCCATTCGAGTTTTAACCGAGTAAAAAGCTGAAAATTTTAGATTTATCTGTATAACTCTACTCAAAAGCCTATAATTAACAATTTGAACTCATAAATTTTGATTTAATAACATCTTGTTGTCTTTTTGTTAGATTAAAATGTGCATGTCTAAATGGGCTTTATAGAGGACCCGTTCGAATTTAAACCAAGAAAAAACAAAAAAATTATAGATTAATCTGTATAATTTTATTCAAAAGCGCATAATTAACTCATAAAATTTGATTTAATAATATTTGGTTGTCGTTTTATTGGGATTAAAACGTGCATGTCTAAATGAACTTTACAGAGGATACGTTCCAATTTAACGAAGTAAAAAAGTTAAAAATTAGAGATTAATATGTATAATTTTGTTCAAGAGCCCATAATTAACTATATTAGCTCATAAAATTTGATTTAATAGAATTTGATTGTCATTTTCTTGGTCTTAAAACATGCATATCTAAAAAGGTTTTATAAAGAATCCGTTCGACTTTTAACCGAGTAAAAAGCTAAAAAATTTAGTTTAATTTGTATAATTTTCTTCAAAAGCCCATAATTAACTATTTGAACTCATAAAATTTGATTTAATAACATCTGGTTGTCGTTTTGTTGGGATTAAAACAAGCTTGTCTAATTGAGCTTTATAGGGGATTCTTTTCCAATTTTAAGCGAGTAAAAAGTTGAAAACTTGAGATTAATATATATAATTATGTTCAGAAGCTCATAATTAACAATTTGAACTCATAAAATTTGATTTAATAACATTTTGTTGTCGTTTTGTTGTGATTAAAACGTGCATGTCTAAAAAGGCTTTATAGAGAATCCGTTCGAATTTTAACCAAGTAAAAATCTGAAAATTTTAGATTAATCTCTATAACTTTGTTTAAAAGACCATAATTAAATATTTGAACTCATAAAATTTGATTTAATAACATCTGGTTGTCGTTTTATTGTGATTAAAACTTACATTTCTAAATGAGCTTTATAAAGGATTTGTTCCAATTTGAAACCGAGTAAAAGGTTGAAAATTTGAGATTAATACGTGTAATTTTGTTTAAAAGCCAATAATTAACTATTTTAACTCGTAAAATTTGATTTAATAACATCTGGTGGTCTTTTTGTTGGGATTAAAACGTGTATATATAAAAAGGATTTATAGAGAATCCGTTAGAATTTTAACCTAGTAAAAAGCTGTAAATTTTAGATTAATCAATATAAGTTTGTTCCAAAGCCGATAATAAACTATTTCAATTCATAAAATTTTAATTAATAACATCTGGTTGTCGATTTGTTGGGATTAAAACGTGTATGTCTAAATGGGCTTTATAGGGGATCCAGTCCAATTTTAACCGAGTAAAAAGTTTAAAATTTGAGATTAATTTGTATAATTTTGTTTAAAAGACAATAATTAACTATTTTTACTCATAAAATTTGACTTAATAACATTTAGTTATCGTTTTTGTTGGAATTAAAATGTGCATGTCTAAAAAGTCTTTATAGAGAATCCGTTCAAATTTTAACCGAGTAAAAAGCTGAAAATTTTAGATTAATTGATATAATTTTGTTCAAAAACCCATAATTAACTATTTGAACTCATAAAATTTGATTTCATAACATCTGGTTTTCGTTTTGTTGGAATTAAAACGTGCATGTCTAAAAATGCTTTATAGTGAATCCGTTCGAATTTTAACCGTGTAAAAAGTTGAGAATTTGAGATTAAATTGCATAATTTTGTTCAAAATCCCATAATTAACTATTTGAACACATAAAATTTGATTTGATAACATCTGGTTTTCGTTTTTGTTGGAATTAAAATGTGTATGCCTAAAAATGCTTTATAAAGAATCCGTTCAAATTTTAACCGTATAAAAAGTTGAAAATTTGAGATTAAATTGTATAATTTTGTTCAAAAGCCTATAATTAACTATTTGAACTCATAAAATATTTTTATTTAATAATATCTAGTTGTCATTTCGTTGGGATTAAAATGTGTATGTCTAAATGGGCATTATAGAAGATATGTTCCAATTTTAACCGAGTAAAAAGCTTAAAATTTTAGATTAATTTCTATAATTTTGTTTAAAAGCCCATAATTAACTATTTCAACTCATAAAATTTGATTTAATAACATCTGGTTATCGTTTTGTTGTGATTAAAACTTACATGTCTCAATGAGCTTTATAAAGGATTTGTTCCAATTTGAAACTAAGTAAAACGTTCGAACTTAAACATTTGGTTGTTGTTTTGTTGCGATTAAAACGTACATGTCTAAGTAAAAAGTTTAAAATTTGAGATTGATTTGTATAATTTTGTTTAAAAGACAATAATTAACTATTTTAACTCATAAAATTTGACTTAATAACATCTAGTTATCGTTTTATTGGGATTAAAACGTGCATGTCTAAAAAGTATTTATAGAGAATCTATTCGAATTTTAACCAAGTAAAAAGCTGAAAATTTTAGATTAATATGTATAATTTTGTTTAGAAACCCATAATTAACTACTTGAACTCATAAAATTAGATTTAATAACATCAGGTTTTCGTTTTGTTGGAATTAAAACGTGCATGTCTAAAAATGCTTTATAGAGAATCCGTTCGAATTTTAACCGTGTAAAAAGTTGAAAATTTGAGATTAAATTGTATAATTTTGATCAAAGGCCCATAATTAACTATTTGAACTCATAAAATATTTTTCTTTAATAACATCTAGTTGTCATTTTGTTGGGCTTAAAATGTGTATGTCTAAATGGGCATTATAGAAGATATGTTCCAATTTTAACCGAGTAAAAAGCTTAAAATTTTAGATTAATTTCTATAATTTTGTTTAAAAGCCCATAATTAACTATTTCAACTCATAAAATTTGATTTAATAACATCTGGTTATCGTTTTGTTGTGATTAAAACTTACATGTCTAAATGAGCTATATAAAGGATTTGTTCCAATTTGAAACTAAGTAAAACGTTCGAACTTAAACATTTGGTTATTGTTTTGTTGGGATTAAAACGTGCATGTCTAAATGGGCTTTATAGGGCATCCAGTCCAATTTTAACCGAGTAAAAAGTTTAAAATTTGAGATTGATTTGTATAATTTTGTTTAAAAGAAATAATTAACTATTTTAACTCATAAAATTTGACTTAATAACATCTGGTTATCGTTTTGTTGGGATTAAAACGTACATGTCTAAAAAGTCTTTATAGAGAATCCGTTCGAATTTTAACCGAGTAAAAATCTGAAAATTTTAGATTAATATGTATAATTTTGTTAAGAAACCCATAATTAACTATTTGAACTCATAAAATTAGATTTGATAACATCTTGTTTTCGTTTTGTTGGAATTAAAACGTGCATGTCTAAAAATGCTTTATAGAGAATCCGTTCAAATTTT
This sequence comes from Abelmoschus esculentus, assembly GCA_035048815.1. Taxonomy (NCBI): domain Eukaryota; kingdom Viridiplantae; phylum Streptophyta; class Magnoliopsida; order Malvales; family Malvaceae; genus Abelmoschus; species Abelmoschus esculentus. The sequence continues at coordinate 10,728,978 of JAUCBN010000033.1, forward strand.
AACCGTGTAAAAAGTTGAAAATTTGAGATTAAATTGTATAATTTTGTTCAAAAGCCCATAATTAACTATTTGAACTCATAAAATATTTTTCTTTAATAACATCTGGTTGTCGATTTGTTGGGATTAAAATGTGCATGTCTAAATGGGCATTATAGAGGATTTATTCCAATTTTAACCGAGTAAAAAGCTTAAAATTTTAGATTAATTTCTGTAATTTTTTTTAAAAGCCCATAATTAACTATTTCAACTCATAAAACTTGATTTAATAACATCTGGTTCTCGTTTTATTGGGATTAAAACGTGCATATCTAAATGGGCTTTATAGGAGATCCATTCCAATTTTAACCGAGTAAAAAGTTTAAAATTTGAGATTAATTTGTGTAATTTTATTTAAAAGTCAATAATTAACTATTTTAACTCATAAAATTTGACTTAATAACATTTGATTGTCGTTTTGTTGGTATTAAAACGTGCATGTCTAAAAAGGCTTTATAGAGAATCCGTTCAAGTTTTAACCAAGTGAAAAGCTAAAAATTTTAGATTAATATGTATAATTTTTTTCAAGAGCCCATATTTAAATATTTGAACTCATAAAATTTGATTTAATAACATCTGGTTTTTATTTTGTTGGATTAAGACGTGCATGTCTAATAAGGCTTTATAGAGGATCCGTTCCAATTTTAACCGAGTAAAAAGTTGAAAATTTGAGATTATTAAGTATAATTTTGTTTAAAGCCAATAATTAACTATTTGGGTTTCGTTTTGTTAGGATTAAAACGTTCATGTCTAAAAAGGCTTTATAGAGGATACGTTTGAATTTTAGCCGAGTAAAAAGATGAAAATTTTAGATTAATCTGTATAGTTTTGTTCATAAGCCCATACTTAACAATTTGAACTCATAAAATTTGATCTAATAATATCTGGTTGTCGTTTTGTTGTGATTAAAACGTGTATGTCTAAATGGGCTTGATAGAGGATCTGTTCCAAATTTAATCGAGTAAAAAGTTGAAATTTTGAGTTTAATATGTATGTCGCGATTAATGACTCCTCTCTTCGAGTGCATGTCATAATAAACAGTCCCTTTCTTAGATTGTATACCGTGATCGACGAACCCTCTCTTTGATTGTATATTGCGGTGAATGACCCTTCTCTTCAAGCATATGTCATAATAAATGGTCCCTCTCTTTGAGCATATACCGTCATGCACGATCCTTCTCTTTAAGCTTATGGCGCGATAAATGACCCCTCTCTTCGGGTGTATGTCATAATGAATGGTCCTTTTGTTAAAGCGTAAACCGTGATGGTTAACCCCTTTTTTGAGCGTATGTCGCGGTGAATAACCTGTCTCTTCGGGTGCATATCGTAATGAATGCTCTCTTTCTTAGATCGTATACTGTGATGGTTGACCCTTTTCTTTGAGCATATGTCATGGTGAATGACCCTTTTTTTGAGCGAATGACATATTGAACGGTCCCTCTCTTTGAGCATATATCTTGATGGACGACCCTCTCTTTGAGCGTAATAGAGGATCCACTTGATTTTTAACCGATTAAAAGCTAAAATTTGATATTAATCTGTATAAATTTGTTCAAAAGCCAATAATTAACCATTTGAACTCATAAAATTTGATTTAATAAGATTTTATTGTTGTTTTGTTAGGACTAAAACGTGCATGTCTAAAAAAACTTTATTGAGAATCTATTCGAATTTTAACCGAGTAAAAAGCTAAAAATATTAGATTAATCTATATAATTTTGTTCAAAATCTCATAATTAACTATTTGAACTCATAAAATTTGATTTAATAACATTTGGTTTTCGTTTTGTTGGGATTAAAACGTGCATGTCTAAATGAGCTTTAGAGAGGATCCATTTGAATTTTCAGACAATAAAAAGTTAAAAATTGAGATTAATGTGTATAATTTTGTTCAGAAGCCCATAATTAACTATTTCAACTCATAAAATTTGATTTAAAAACATTTGGTTGTCATTTTGTTGGGATTAAAATTTACATGTCAAAATGGGCTTTATAAAAAATTCATTCGAATTTTAATCGAGTAAAAAGCTAATAATTAGAGATTAATCCGTATAATTTTGTTCAAAAGCACAAAAGTATCTATTTGAACTTATAAAAATTAATTTAATAATATTTGAGTGTTGTTTTGTTGAGTTAAAACGTGTAGTCTGAATAGGCTTTACAGAGAATCCGTTCAAATTTTAACCGAGTAAAAAGTTGAAAATTTTAGATTAATCTGTATGAATTTATTCAAAAGCCCATAATTAACTATTTAAACTCATAAAATTTGATTTAATAACTTTTTGTTATCATTTTTTGTTGGGATTAAAAGTAGATTCTCTAAATGGGCTTCACAGAGAATCCGTTTAAATTTTAACCGAGTAAAAAGGTTAAAATTTTATATTAATTTGTCTAATTTTATTTAAAAGCCCATAATTAACTATTAGAACTCATAAAATTTGATTTAATAATATTTATTTGTCGTTTTGTTGGGATAAAAACGAGCTTATCTAAATAGGCTTTATAGAGGATCCGTTTAAAAAAATTTTTGACGGAAAAAGGGCCTCATTAAAAGCCCCTCTAACACTTCTAACCCCAAAGAAGGGTTGAAAGCCCCTATGGGGAAAAGAGTACCCCTAGAATTTTATTGAAAAGGAGAGTTAAATCTCTCAGAGTTTACAAAAGCCCTTATAAAATCGGACATGTCTGAATCAAATTGAAGAGTATAAAGAGTGTGCATGGTCCTAGAATCAAGAGTACGGGCTACATTATTGGCCCCTCTAGGTACATAAGTGATCCGACAATTAACTAAACTCCCTATGGTGGTATGAATCATGGACACCAAAGGTTGTAGAATTGAGAGATCTGGTCTGCCCTAGTTTACTTTATTTGCAATAGAGGTTGAATCTGTCTCAAAGGTAATATTCATCCAGCCTTTTTGGGATGCAAGGTGAAGGCCCGCTAAGATTGCTTATGCTTTAGCCGAAGCAGCATCCGAACATCCTACAAGAGGAAGAGAAGTCCCTCCCAAAACAACACCATCCGAGTTACGTGCTACTACACCAGCTGCAACACTTCCAGAAATGGGATCAAAAGCCCCATCCATGTTTATTTTAATTGAACCAGGCCCTGGTTTTTGCCAAGTTTGGTTTTGAATAATGGGTGTTTGTGGATTGTTAGTGTCAGATGTAAGATTTGCATTTTGATAGTCATTCAATAGTAAATTTGCGTTTGCAAATGTTAACCAAGGTGGCTGAAGATGACCATTGTGGATCCAATCATTTCTTCTGTTCCAAATATTCCAGAGGATTGTTAGAAAAAGAGTAAAGTTCTTTTTATTAAGTTTAGCCACTGCGGTCTCTAGCCAATGGAGTGTCGATGTAAAGTTACCTGATTGGATTAAAGTAGGAAGACCTGCTAGTCGAATAGTTTCTTGGACACCAGGACAGTCACACAAAGCGTGTATCGGGGTTTTAATTGTGGCTGCACAGATTGGGCATATACCATTACCTAAGTTAGCATTTAGTAATTTGGATCCCGTAGGAAGGGCGTCATGTCCTAGTCGTCATCCAAAGGTTCTAACCCTTGGTAAGGCTGGTAGCTTAGATATAGTTTTCCAAATACGTGTTGGTCTATTTAAAGGGCCACATGGTTTTTGTAGGAATAAATAGCCTGATCTGACTGAATAAAGTCCACAATCATTATTCTTCCATATGATCGTATCTCTATGATCATTAATTATAAGAATGTTTAAAATAGCATTGGCATCCTCTATAACAAAGAAGGAACGTATTTTAGGTTCATCTCATTGTGGTTGTCCAGGAATCATAAAATCTTGAGCTCGTTTGGGAAGTTCACTGGAAATTTCATTTTCTCCAAAAAGTTGAATCGGAGAGGAACCTCCTCATAAATCATGGAAAATATCAATCTTGCTATTGATTCCTGGCCTTGTAACAAAACCAGGAAGGAGTTTTTTCAGGGTCGTGCATAGAGCTTTCCAAGCAAAAGAGGAGTTTTTAGTGGAAGTTGCATCGAGGATGTTGCCAAATGGGTAGTATTTGGCTTGATATACCTGGCCGAGGAGGTTAGATGGTTCACAGAGTAGTCTCCAAATTTGTTTTCCTAATAGAGCAATATTAAAGTTGTGGAGATCACGGAAGCCCATGCCCCCTACTGATTTTAGTTGGCATACAATTTCCCAAGGAAGCATGTGCCAACCTTTTTTGTTATCTTTTCCAGACTACCAATATCGGCGAATAGAAGTAGTCATATCATCGGTAATGTTATGTGGAAGAAGATAGCAGGACATAACTTATTGCGGAAAAGATTGGATAACAGATTTTATGAATATTTCTCTACCACTAAAATATAATAGATGTTTATCCCATTTGGAGAGACTCGCGTTAACATTGTCTCTAGTAAATCCTAACGAAGCTGTTTTATTTTTTCCAATCAGGAGAGGGACGCCTAGGTAAATACCTTGTTCGTTAACCTCTTGGACATGGAGAATCTCCTTAATAGATGATCTCTGAGATAGAGGGGGTTTTGGGGAAAAGTAGATTGTCGATTTTTCAAAATTAATTGCTTGACCTGAAGAGGTAGCATATTTGTGTAGTGCATTTTTAAGATGATTAGCTTCAGTGGTATTGTTTTTTATAAAGACCAAACAATCGTCAGCGAGGAGAAAGTGGTTTATTTTTGGTCCATGCCGACTAGCGCTAAGTCTAGGGAGGTTTCCGTTAGCATGCTCAACATTTAGTATAGCTGTTAAACCTTGTGTGCAAAAAAGGAAGAGAAATGGAGAAAGTGGGTCTCCTTTTCGGAGGCCTCGTTGTGGTATAAAGGAATGAGATATAGAGTCATTTACACGGACCTAGTATGAAAAACGGTAGTGACGCAATTCATAATAGTAGAAATCCATGTGTCATTGAAACCCATACATTGCATAATTTGATGTAAGAATGGCCATTCAACTCGATTGAAGGCTTTTTCCATATCTAGTTTCAAACTTGCACCTTTAGATAGATGGAAGTCTCCCGTATTGAGGGTATGGAGTAGTTCATGCGTAATTAGTATATTGTCCGTGATGTTTCTACCTTGTATAAATGCCGCTTAGTTGTTACTAATACATAGGGGCATGAATATTTTGAGTCGATTGAATAAGACTTTAGATACAATTTTGTATATAACAGTGCAGAGGCTTATTGGATGAAGTTGCCTCATTGTTGTTGGATTTTGGTTTTCAATATTAAGACAAGAATAGTTTGGTTGACCTCAGCCATGTTAATAGTACCCGAGAGAAGATCGATGTATAGTCGTATAATGTCCTTACCTAGTGTATCCTAGTGTTGGCGGTAAAAACCACTTGGAAAACCATCTATCCCTGGAGCTTTCCTAGGATCAAGATCTCGAAAAGCATTTATAACTTTGTCTTCTGTATAGGGTTGATTTAAGTTTTCATTCATTTGTGGTGTAATTGTGGTTGGAATGTTATCAAGGATATTAGTCGAAGGAGTTGGATTTGATGTAGAGAAAAGATTTTGGAAATAGTCTGTAGCAATTGATAGAATGTTGGAATCTTCTGTGTGCCAAGTGTTGAAATTATCAAAGAGGCCTTGGACAGTGTTTTCTTAAGACGTCCATTGGCTCGTGCGTGGAAGAAAGAAATATTTTTGTCTCCATGTTGGAGCCAGTTAGTTCTAGAGCATTGGGTCCAATATATTTCATTATTATGTTGAAGTTCTTGTAGTTCTTTCTTCGCTTCAATGAGGCGGAGTTCCTCAAAGGAAGGTATTCGGTGTTTTAGACTATTATTAATGTATGTAGTTAGATATTGTAGGCGTTCATTTGATTTTTTTCCTTTGAGAATTCTGCCATGAATTTAGACGGTTGCCAATCTTTTGTATTTTCTTTAGGGTGTTCCCATTCGTATTGGTCCAAATATCCTTGATTAGGTTTTTGCTTTCATCATTGTTGGCCCAACATTCTTCAAAACGAAATGTTTTCTTAAAATTCCGTTTTCTAGCAAAAGTAGTGGGAGAGGTATCAAGCATAATAGAACAATGGAAAAGTAGTGGAAGTGAGAGGTTATAGTATAATTTGGATATATATTTATCCAGTTGATTGACCCAATGAATCGATCCAAACGTTCAAAGATAGGTTGTGAGTTAGGTCCATGTTTGAACCATGTGAACCATCCTATTTAGGTTTACAATCGAAGAGTTCTTTTCTAGATAAGCATTCTTGAAAATTGTTTATTTGGGATCTTGCACGACGACATCCTCCTTGTTTTTCATTATCATGTAGTATTTTATTAAAGTCTCCACCTAAAAGCCATGGGAGGTTAGAGGATGGTTTTAAAGAATCTATTAATTGTCATGTTTTGTATTTATAATTTGTATTAGCATAACCATGTAACCCGGTGAAATGGAATTTGGAATTGTCATGGCTAATAATACAGTCGATATGACGATCAGAGTAAGAAAGAAATCAGTTTGAATATTATTACTTCAAAGTAAGGCTAGGCCAGTACAAGTTGAACTATTTTCTACCGATATGTATCCTTGCATAGCAAGTGATACACAAAATGAATAACATCGAGATTTAGTAAGTCTAGTTTCGTATAGAAATAAAACATCAGGTTCATATTTGGTAATTATTTTTTTGAGATTTTGAATTGCCTGGGCCTTACCAAGGTCTTGGCAGTTTCAACACATGATTTTCATTTGGCTCGGCGGGGTTGAGTCATGTCAACCTCCGCCGCAAAGTTTTTTCCGCTGCTCATCCCAGCTTTATCAAAAGGAGCATGTTTTGGTTTCTTTTGGTGTTTTCTTTCATGCATTGGAAGGGGTTGTTTCTTTCCAGCACGAAAAAGGAAAGAAAAGATATGAAAACTTTTAGTTATTTTAAGTAATAAAGTAAAATTAGTTTGGTAGGAATAGATATATAGGTTGAAAAGAATAAAATAAGATATGGTAATAGATAATAAAGTGTAATAGTAATAATAGGTATGAATCTTATTAATAGTTATGTAAAAAGGTAATTTGTAATTAAGGTAAGTGAAGAAAAGAAAATGAATTAAAGTATATGGAAAAGAATTGTGAAAATTAATTAACATAAAAGAGAGGGGTATATAGGAAGAAAAAATATGAATTATGATAGGAGAAGGTAAAAGACAAAAAAGGTATGAAAATATATGAAAAATTTTTATAAAATAATATTTTTAGGTGTATTTGAAAATATTTTGAATAGAGAATCTACTTTTTTTGAATTCAAGATTTTTGTAAAAAGGTAGTTATTCGATATTGAGATTTGAAGTGAATTTAATAATTTTATATTATTAATGGTGGGAAATTTTAATTTTTGGTGTGTGAAAAGATTGTAGTTTATTGTTGGTTGAGTTACGTCTATTTTCGTTATTGAAACTTTCGATATAAAAATTTTATATGAGATCAATGGATCTTTGTATATTTTGACAGTAATTTTATTTGTCATGTTTTCTAGCATTATTTTCTTCCTTACGGTTGATTGTATGGTTTTAGTAGATGGAATCCAAGAATGGGTTGTTATGATGAATTTGAAGTTATATAAGAGACCATTAAATGGTTGGGTAATTTTGAGTTCTCAATAATGGGTTGGTTTAGTAAGATTGTATATGATATGAAAATTATCTACTAGGTGAAAATATTTAATTGTTTTTGGAGATATTGGTAGTGGAGCAAGAAAAGAGAAAAGGAGATTGAGGTTAATTAGCATATAAGGAAAGGAGAAAGAAAAAAGAAGGTTAAAAAAGATAAGAATTTTATTTGTGGAAAAATGAAAAGGTAAGCGATAAAGAAGGTAATACAAGATTAGAAAAAAATCTAGTAAGTTGTAGTTGCTGGGAAAATATGAAAGTTTTTTGTAAAGTTAATTATAATTCAAATGATTTTGCAGTGAGTTTGGCAATTTTATAAATTTATTTGTAAATATGGTAAAATTATAAAGTAGTAATAGTATTGAAATAAAATTGGTATTAATGAATTTGAAGAGATTTAAGAAATTGGTTTCGATGTTGGTTTTAAGTATGAATGGTGAAAAGATATGGATGAATTTTGATAATAAGATAGTTTTTGAGAATATAGGTTGAAAAGAATTTTTATGATAGTTGTGTATAAAGATAAATTATAAAAGATATAAAAATTAATTATCATATAAAGAGAAGTTAAATTATACAAAAGGTAAGACAAGATATAAAAATTAATTAGAGAATTAGAGAAAGATATATGGTAAAAAAGGTACAATAGGATATGAAGGATATTTACTACAAGAATTTTTATTGTTATTGTTGAAAATATTATTAATAGGACAAAAAAATATAAAAGGTAATGGAGATTAATTAGTATATGAGAAAAAAGTAAACATTAGGAAAGGGGAGAAATATTTGAAATTTATTTAGGATATAATGATAAAGTAAACGGTAAAAAAGGGGATAAAGTATTTTAGAAGTTTCTAGTAAGTTATATTTTTTGTGTACTTTGGGAAGTTTTATGAAATTTTGAATATATATTTTTGGAAATTTTTTGAAGATTTAAATGTTTACTTTTTTGTAATTTAAAATTTTTGAAAAAAGGTAAGTCGAAAGGATTGAAATTTGGTGTGAATTTGGTAAGTTTACATTAGTATATGTGGAGATATTTACTTGAGAATAAAAATAGGGAGGGAAAATTGAATGGTGGTTGTAAAGGGTCAAAGGTAAAAAAATTTGTATAAAAATATGAGGTAAATATATGGATAGAGATTGTAAAAAATAGCTAAAATTTTTTTATGAGAAAATAAGATATAAGGAGTATTTATGGTGAAATTATGAATTACGATATTAAAGGTAATAATGGAGAGATTATGAAAATTTTTATGGTAAGTTTTAATAAATTGATTTGAAAAATTGGTTTTAAAATACCAATATTTTAGTAGAAATGATTGTAAAAAAGTCCAAGTTGCCTTATGGGAATGAAGTAAAGAAATTAGTATTTGAAATATTTTTATAGAAGGTGTGTAAATTGAAGGGAGATAGATATTATAGATATCATTTGGCATATGAAAATTTAAAAAATTTAAAGAAATGGAAGAGATGTTTAATATATTTTTGGATAAATTTGTATTTGATGGAATTTGTTTCCTTATATACTTGAGAAAAAGTTTTGGAAATTCAAAAATGTTCCAAATTACTCCTCCTTTCCGACTATAAGTAATTCATGATGTCATGTGATTTAAAATTATAAAGAGAAATATTTTTATAATTGTAAATAGGAAATTTAAATGGTAAGTGAGATTGATCTTATGTACCAATTGATTATACTCTTTAAAAATAACATAGGTTATCCAGTTTTTTCGAAAATTAGAAAAAGGGGAATTCCATGTTGCCATATGGATTAAATGTAAGAGAATAAATATCTTATTTTTGAGAGAATCAAAAAGGTTGATTTGAAAATTTTTACCCGAAATTAAAAAGGTGGACATAATATTTAATTGGAGATTATTATTAATTTTTAGAAAATAAAATGAAAATACTACATAGGTACAAATAAACCAATATTTACTTGAGAATAACCATGGATTAGTCCATGTTGTCAAATAGTTTAAAGATAAGAAAACAATGATTCGATTAAAATTAAACGAAGGTTGAAAAATAAAAGTTAATTATAATTTTAAATTCATGTTACCATGTAAGTCCTATTAGTTTTTGGTAGATTCAAGGTAAAAAATGTTTGAAAATAGGAATTTTTATAGTATGAGGTGAAACAATAAGTTTTTGACATTGGTACTTTAGTTGGAAATCCGAATTTACTTATTTTTATTGTTTGAATATTCATAAGCATTTATGGTATAGTATTGTACCTATCGATAGATGTCGTTAGGCTTGTATCATAGAATTCCCGATTAACGGGTGGTAGGATGACCAAAAGGCCATTTGGATATGAGTAATTACATTCATAATTTGAAGGTAATTCCAAAATAATTTTTTGGTTAACAAGCAAGAAAACTAAAAGATAAGTGATGGAATGTACTTTTGAGACACATTGATAGTGAAGAAAATAAATTAATAAATATTAAAAAACTAAATATAACAACTTTGTTCCTAAAGATTTTCAAGTTTTAAAAATGTAGAATATATCATGGATGAAATCTATGGAAAAAAAGACATACCTTTTGGAAAATTGTCGCGGTGTGTGTGATTCTTCCTCTCTCACATCGGTGAGCGTAGTGGGGTTGTTGGTGATTGATTGGTTAAAAGGTTTGGCAAGATTTGGTGATGAAACAAATCTGAAAAAGAGGCTATTCCACTAGCCCTTGACGATAACGAGGGTGATAACCAAAAAACCGGAAACATCTACAACGACGATGGTAGCGACGATGATTGTAGCAACGGCAGCGAAGATGATCATCAGCGAGATTAGCAGAAGCAAAGGAAAAAGCAACAAGGAAGGAGAAGCCACGATGGAGGTAGAGAAAGAAAGGAGAAAGGGAGAGAGGGAAGAAAAAGAGAGAGGAGAGAAAAACACATTCCACACATATCCATTCCATTTAAATCTTAACCGAATAAAAAGATGAAAATTTTAGATTAATATTTATAATTTTGTTCAAAAGCCCATAATTAATTATTTGAACTCATAAAATTTGATTTAATAACATTTGGTTGTTGTTTTATTCGGATAAAAACGAGCATGTCTAAAAAGGCTTTATAGAGGATCCGTTCGAATTTTAACCAAGTAAAAAGCTAAAAATTAGAGATTAATCGTTATAATTTTGTTCAAAACCCCATAATCAACTATTTAAACTCAAAAAATTTTATTTAATAATATTTTTTGTCATTTTTTTGGGATTAAAATATACAGGTCTAAAAAGGCTTTATAGAGGATCTATTCAAATTTTAACCAAGTAAAAAACTGAAAAATTTAGATTAATGTTTGTGATTTTGTTCAAAAGTCCATAAGTAACTATTTAAAATCATAAAATTTGATTAAAACGTGCATGATTAAATGGCTTTATAGACAAGCCGTTCGAATTTTAACAGAGTAAAAAGCTGTAAATTTTAGATTAATTTGTATAATTTTGTTTAAAAGCCCATAAATAACGATTTGATTTCATAAAATTTAATTTAATAACATTTGGTTGTCGTTTTGTTGGGATTAAAATGAACATGTCTAAATGGATTTTATAGAAAATCCGTTTGAATTTTAACCGAGTAAAAAGCCAAAAATTTTAGATTAATCTATATAATTTTATTCAAACGTCCATAATTAACCATTTGAACTCATAAAATTTGATTTAATAACTCTTGGTTTTCATTTTGTTTGGATTAAAACGTACTTGTCTAAATGGGCTTCATAGAGAATGTTTTAAATTTTAACCGAGTAAAAAGCTAAAAATTTGAGATTAATCTGTGTAATTTTGTTTAAAAGACCATAATTAACTATTTGAACTCATAAAATTTGATTTAATAACATTTGGTTGTCATTTTATTAAGATTAAAACGTGCATGTTTAAATTGGCTTTATAGAGGATCCGTTTAAATTTTAACCGAGTAAAAAGCTAAATATTTGATATTAATCTATATATATTTTTTCAAAACCTCTTAATTAACTATTTAAACTCATTAAATTTGATTTAATAACATTTGGTTGTCGTTTTTTTGGGACTAAAACGTGTATGTCTAAATGAGCTTTATAGAGGATCCGTTTGAATTTTAACCGAGTAAAATGCTGAAAATTTGAGATTAATCTGTATAATTTTGTTTAAAAACCCATAATTAACTATTTGAACTCATAAAATTTGATTTAATAACATTTGGTTGTCGTTTTGTTAGGATTAAAACGTGCATGTCTAAATGAAATTTATAGAGAATCCGTTCGAATTTTAACCCAGTAAAAAGCTGAAAATTTCAGATTAATTTGTATAATTTTCTTCAAAAGCCCATAATAAACTATTTGAACTCATAAAATTTGATTTAATAACATTTGGTTGTCGTTTTGTTGGGATTAAAACGTGTATGTCTAAATGGGATTTATAGAGAATCCGTTCAAATTTTAACCTAGTAAAAAGTTAAAAATTTAAGATTAATCTGTATAATTTTCTTCAAAATCCCATAATAAACTATTTGAACTTATAAAATTTGATTTAAAACATTTGGTTATCGTTTCTTTGGGATTAAAACGTGCATTCTAAATGGGCTTTGTAGAGGATCTATTTGAATTTTAGCTGAGTAAAAAGCTAAAATTTGAGATTAATCTGTATAATTTTATTCCAAACCCCATAATTAACTATTTGAACTCATAAAATTTTATTTAATAACATTTGGTTTTCATTTTGTTTGTATTAAACATGCATGTCTAAATGGGCTTTATAGAGGATCCTTTCGAATTTTAACCGAGTAAAAAGCTAAAAATTTGATATTAATATGTACAATTTTTTTCAAAAGTGCATAATTAACTCTTTGAACTCATAAAATTTAATTTAACAATATTTGGTTGTCGTATTGTTGGACTAAAACGTGCATGTCTAAATGGGCTTTATGGAGGGTCTGTTTGAATTTTTTTTTGAAAGAAAGGGCCTCATTAAAAAAAACCCTATAGCCAGTCACCTCGGAAGGTGAGTATGCCCCTATGGACAAAAGAGTACCCATTGTTTTATTCAGAAGAAGAGGAGAACCTCTCCAAATTTACAGAAGCCCTAATAAAATCGAGAAAGTTACAATCAAAAGATAAAGAAAGAAAAGAACACAAAGCTCTAGTAGCTAAGACATTGGCGATAACATTTGCTTCTCTAGGTACATAACAAATCTTACAATTAAGCAAAGTACCTAATATGTACCGATCTTGTTGAAGTTGTTGAACGAAAAACTTTGATTTTAGGACCTAGGAAGGAAGTCTCCCACAAGAAGTGACTACAAAAATGAAGAATTAAGGATAATAGATAAAAGGAATAGGTGAAATGAATGAAGGGAATTGTTTAGGGACTAATTTAGAAGCGGAAGAATGTGTAGTGTTGATAAGGGTGAATGGATGTTTAGGACGTTTTATGATGATGATAAAGGATGGGAATGGTGAATGGTATAAGATGATATGTAAGGATGGTGATATGGTGAAAAGGAATGGTGAAATGGAAATAGTATCTTAAAGATACTCAAGAAAGAAATTAGGTTATAGAAAACCTAATCCTTAACCTTATATTGATCTTTAAGGGATGGTGATAAACGGACTTTGACCCTTTTAGTATATTAAACTAAAAGAACCCGAAGTATCAAGATCGATAGAAAGGGGTTGATGTAAAAAGTACAAAAATACTTGATAAGTCGATAAAGTTCTAAGGAGAACTAAACAAGAGAAAATTCTTACAAGTGATTTTATATAATCTGAATGGTGTCTTACAAAATGAAATCCAAGTCCTATTTATAGTTTTCTAAGGGGTTTGGACAAAATGGCATTTAACTATTCGTATAACCATTCATTTGAATAGTGTCTCACTCCAAATCTATTACAAGAGTTGTAACTTTTCGGTCCAAACTGCACAATCTTTAGTAATTGGGCCATATCTCGAGCTCCCGATATTAGATTGATTTGATTCAATCTGCGTTGGAAAGATAAGAGATATAGGAACAACTTTCATGAAGACACCGAAACCCAATTCGACTTTTATCCTTCTCGATTAGTAAACAAGTGGACCATCATGAATATTTCTAATGAAAAGTGCCATCTCTTTGTTTTGGCACCCACTTGGTTTTCCTCTATGATCTTGGCGCCCAATATGGATTATTATCGGTCATGATGCTTGGTAAAGGGTAGGTGACCTTCAGGTGTTGAGTTGGGAGTGATAGTTGGAGCTAAGGTGAGCTAATCGAGCTAGGAGTGAGCTGGATTAAACTGAGCTGTCTAGCTGAAAGACTTAGCTAAAGTTTGAGGCTGAAATAAGCTAATCTGATCTGCCTTTAGCAAACTGAGATGGTCCATTAGCTTCCTTATACCCTCTTCTAGTGTGAGGAGTGTTTTGGAGCTGATCCGAATCTCCTAAGTCCTCATTTTGAATTTTGCTTCATTTGAGCTCGTATGAGATTTGTGAGCTGACATGGAGCTATCCTTTAGTCTTTTAAGTACGATAGGAGTGTTCCATACATTTCCAAGCTATTTTGAAGTTGGCTCCTTGTGTTTCTAGCATTGCCTTCCGTTTAGCTTCTTTTGAGTTGACCGAGCTAACATCGAGCTAATACTTACTCCTTGAGCTGTAGGTAAGTCCTATGAAGAAAACATAATAATGGAAATAATGAGAATACATAAAATAACTTAATATAAATTTAGATCTAAGCTGAAACTTAATAATATGGTTATATTTACTATTCATGTTTATAGCCTAATTAATATAACTCTTAAGTAGCTTACTATAAAGTATATAAAAGTAATAAATACTAAGATCAGTAAGGTAACTCCCCTTTGATCCCATGCGTGAAATAAAACATGAAAGCATGAGATATATGAGCAGAAATGTGAATGCATTAGTACTAAGATTAGAACGGATTTGAGACACTAAAGGTTGCACTGTGGAGAGATCGTGATGATAAGTGTTGTTGACTTTGTTGGCAATGGATGCAGAGTAAGTCTCGAGGATAACCTTAGTCCAACCATTACCAACTACAAGATGAAGTCCTTGTAAAATGGCAAAAGCTTCAGCAGAAGCCGGATCCGGGCAAAAGACGAGAGGCATAGAGCATCCAGCAAGAACGGAACACAAAGAATCTCGAGCGATGACACCTATAGCAGCTCCCTTTAAAATTGGGTCAAAGGCGCATCCGTGTTAATCGTAATGAAACCTTGGTCTGGTTTCATCCATCTAGCCTGAGAAAAGGTGGGCTCAGCTAGCCAGGAACTTAGATAAGGAGCATCATTGGCTAAAGAGTAATCGTCAAAAAGTTTTTGCGCGTTGAATACAATCAACCAAGATGGTTGGAGATGGTGGTTATGGACAAAATCATTACGATAGTTCCATAGATTCCATAGAACCGTTATCAGGAGGGAGAATTGGTGCAACGAGAGAGAATAAGCAATTTCAGAAAGCCACTGGTAGGGGGAGATAAGAGTATGGGAGAAAATTCGTCCTGAAAACCTTGCCAAATGGAGAGCCTCCATGGCATTAGGACAATCCCTTAAGGAATGAAGGGTAGTTTCAATATCCATATTACAAATAGGGCAAACCCCGGAACTGAGATTTGCTTGGAGGAGATTTTGTCCTGTCGGGAGTGCATCATGGCTTAATCGCCACCCAAAGGAATGAACCTTAGGCAATGTAGGCAACTTAGAAAGAATTTTTCATTGCCTAGAGGGTCTATTAACCGACCCTAGTTACAATTGAAGAAATTGATAACTAGAACACACCGTATGGATGCTAGAGTCGTGATGACCCCAAAGGGTAGTATCTTTCGTATCATTAATAATTGGTACGTTAAGTATGGTGTTAGCATTTTTATGAGAGAAATAATCTCTCACCTTAGATACATCCTATCGGGGTAGATTAGACATCATGAAGAAACCTGATCGAAGAGGGACTTCCTCATTCACTTTATAATCGCCATAAAGGTGTAAAGGTTGAGATCCTCCCCAATTGCCTAAATGGATCTGAATCTGACTTGACATACCTGGTCGTTTAAAGAAACCATTGCCAAGTTTAGAGATAGTTTTACTAAGACCTTTCCAACAAAAGGAAGATCATCGAGTAGAATTGGATTCGAGAAAAAAACCCGATGGATAATATTTGCACTTGTAGACCTGAATAAGAAGATTATCAGGCTCACAAATCAATCTCCAAATTTGTTTATCTAGTAAAGCAATGTTAAAGTGGTGTAGATCACGAAAACCTATACCTCATACTGTTTTTGACAAACAGTAGTGTCCCACGGAAGCATATGCCATCCTCGTTTATCAGGTTTCCCAGACCACCAGTAACGGCATATCGAAGTAGTCCTATCATCGATAATGTTTTGGGATAGAAGGTAACAAGACATGACATATTGTGGCATTGGTTGTATGACAAATTTAATGAAAATTTCTCTACTACTAAAGGAGAGCAAGTGCTTGTCCCATTTTCTACGAAGGGCGTTCATTTTATCTCTAGTAAAACCTAGAGCAGCTGCCTTATTCTTTCCAATTAGAAGTTGAACTTCCAGATAAATACCAGGGTCATCGAGCTCTCTTACATGGAGACTATTATTGATTTCTTAATGAAGGGAAGTGGAGGTTTTACGTGAAAACTAAATTGTAGATTTTTCAAAATTCACCGCTTGACCAGAAGAAGTTGCATAAGTACATAGAGCGTCCTTTAGGTATTGAGCTTCAATTGTCGTGTTCTTAATGAACACCACACAATCATCTGCAAAGAGGAGGTGATTTATACGGGGTTCATTCTTACTAGCATAAAGGCCAGGGAGGTTGCCAATTGTTTCCTCAGCATCGAGCAATGCTGATAGACCTTAAGTACGAAAAAGAAATAAGAAAGGCAAAAGGGGATCCCCTTGTCGAAGCCCTCTCTAAGGTTTAAGGGTTGTGAAAGATAATCGTTGACACGCACTTGAAAAGACACGAAAGAGACAAATTAATAATAAGAGAAACCCAGTTGGCAATAAAGCCTAGATAGAGCATAATTTGTTCTAAAAAAGGCCATTCGACACGCTCGAAAGCTTTCTCCATGGCCATTTGAGTGAAGGTCGTAATGAATGATCTCTTTCTTAGAGCATATATCATGATTTAAGTCCAGTTATTTAAGCGTATGTAGCGATGAATGACCCCTATTTTCGAGCATAAGTCATAATGAACGATCCCTCTCTTTGAGGGTATTTCGTGATGGACGACCCCTCTCTTTGAGCGTATGTCGCATTGAATGACCGATCTTCGAGTGCATGCCTTGGTGAACAATCCCTATTTTTGAGCGTATATCGTGATGGACGACCCGTCTTTTGAGCGTATGTCATGATGAATGACCCCTCTCTTCGAGTGCACGTCATAATCTATGGTACCTTTCTCAGAGCGTATATCGTGATGGTAGACCCCTCTCTTTGAGCGTATGTCTCGATGAAAGTCCTCTCTCTTCTTGTGTATGTCATAAAGAAAGGTCCATATCTTTGAGCGTATACAGTGATAAATGACCCCGCTCTTTGAGCATATGTCGCGATGAATGACCCCTCTCTTCGAGTGCATGTAATAACGAAAGGTCATTCTCTTTGAGCGTACCATGATCGATGACCCTACTCTTTGAGCATATGTTTCGATGAATAACCCCTCTATTCGACTGCATATCATGGTGAACGGTCCATCTCTTTGAGCATATACCATGATGGACGACCCCTCTCTTTGACAATATGTCGCGATGAATGACCTCTCACTTCAAATGCATGTAATAATGAATGGTCCCTTTCTTAGATTGTATACCGTGATCGACGACCCCTCTCTTTGAGCGTATGTTGCGGTGAATGACCCTTCTCTTCAAGCGTATGTTATAATAAACAGTCTCTTTGAGCGTATACCGTAATGGATGACCCCTGTAACCCCCTTAGCCCGGCCTAGATGGAACCGGCACTAACGGGTTACACGGGGAATATCAAACCAAACTTGCGAAGGTTCGATTCGATAAACAACCCTAAAACCGTTATATTTTTTTATTTTATCTTACTAGATGCACAATCTTATTCCTACGTGACAAGGTCTCATACAAAGCATTGTCGGTAACACATTAATTAAAAACAACCATCCGATTAAACACTAACATTGATTAAGGACTAAAATGTAAAAAGTTTTAAATCCTATTAAAAAAATATAAATTCTCTTCATTCATGTTCAATTAAACATACAAGAGTTCCTCGCAGCAAATTTCAACTGAAACGGATCATTCTAACATCATCAATTGCATATTCCTCTAATTTAAGGACCAAAATATAAATCTTAAAAAATACATGGACTTCATCCAAATTATATTAAACATCTTGAAATTAAATCAACATTATGCATGCATGCAAAATTTCAGCTCAGAATAACATCTGTAAGTACCTTAATCGAACAAAAGAAGATATTCAGGACTAAAATATAATTTCTAGCAACTTCCAATTCTAGGTGATCAAAGGTTTCGAAACCTTCCTAGAGGTTCCGAAACTTTTTTTAAAAGGTTTCGAAACTTTCCTAGAAAGTTTCGAAACTTATCGCGTCCAGTAGCTTCCCAGAACTGAAACTGCCCGCAAGGTTTCGAAACCTCATGAAGGTTTCGAAACTATTTGACAAAGGTTTCGGAACCTTCATCTAAAGGTTCCGAAACTTTAGGTCTGGAACTAAAAGTTTCGCTACACTAAGTGCACACCAATTACTCAATACTCAACCATTAAATATCACCACTAGATGCATCAGTCCTAGGCATAATTAGCAACATATGGCACATAAACAACAACATCACGGGCATCATTCAAGCTATAGGCATGCTCCCTAGCAAAATATTAACCAACATAACAATCATGCTAGTATGTGCTTCAACAATTCAACAATTTCAAAGTTCAACAATTGACAATCAAACAATAATGGTCTTATTACAACATAAGTCAAAGCCTAAGTACACACTCCTCACATAGGTTGTGTTACACATTGCCTTGCCCAATTTATTTGCCAAAAATATACCAAATTCAAAGTGATTCTTCCCCTTGGTTTCCTTGCCTCGAACGAAGCTCCAAGTGCCTTTATTCCTCTGCATGGATGAAAAGAGAGCTTAAGCAAACATGCTTAGTGATGAAGCTCTACACAAATCATCAATGCATCTATTTAAAACCATGATGAAATTATAATTTGTAATACATTGTTAAATCATGCATGCTAACATCTCATGCTCATGTTCTTTACATCATATGCTTCCTTGAGTTCACATAATCTTATCAAAACAATTTATAAATGATGCTCAATGTCCAATTCAAATTCATGTACGTATATTGGCATTCTAGTGACCACTTTAATGTGAACCTTGAGTTCACCGAATACACGGATCCATTGTTAGAGACCATTGTTAGAGACCATTGTCCCGTCATGACACGAAGTCACCATTAACATGACACTAAGTCACCATTAGCACTACCACGCATGATTGGACACATAGTCACCCTTGTTACGTGTAGGCGGCTCTACCACGCACGGTTGGACACAAAGTCACCCTTGTTACGTGTAGGCAATATTCTGTATTCTTAATTTTGTTTATAGTGCAGTTAAGACAATCCTAATGACATGTCATTCGTATTCGAATCTAAAGTTAGTGTCACTAAGCCAATATCATAATCAAATGTGCATGATAACTTCTTGCTCATAATGCATGCATAATATGTTCAACAAATGAACCAAAAGCCATGCCCAAAGGCACCATCATGTATAAGGCAATTAACCATATTGTATTCTAAATCATATAACATGCTTCTCATAATGCATGCATAATATGTTCAACAAATGAACCAAAAGCCATGCCCAAAGGCACCATCATATATAAGGCGAATAACCATATTGTATCCCAAATCATTTCTCATAATTTTTCATAATCATGGATGCTAAATAAGCTATGCATTTCAGCAAGTAATTCTCATGTATGCACCATTTTAAAACATGCTCATGCATTTCCATAAATCTCATTGCATTACCAACATAATGCCTTTATCAAATGTAGCCGAAACTCATATCGGTTTATCAAAAACATTTACTTTACTTACTCTTGAACTATGAAAGGTTTTCACACTCTTCTATAGTCCCCAAAAACAAAACCGTACCAAACGCGATTCGCTTTAAATCCGTAATCACTCACCAACAAGCGAAACGAGCTTTCGCCGCTATCCGATGATCGCACCAACGCACCAGCAATCAAGCACCTTCTTGTACTTCTTCTACAACATTATAAACAGAGCATCCTCACATCATAACATGCTCAAACCAACAGCCATATTCGATCACCATAGAACTACCGAAAACTTAGCCAAAAAGATCGTAAACTAAGCCGAAACGCATCTGAACAACATCAGCCCAAAACCTAACGAATCTAACATCTAATCCACTTCAATTATGACCCAAAAATACATCCAAACCATACTTATATCTCCAGCAACATTAAAGCATCTAAAACAGCCCATAAAACAACCGAAAAACACCTTAAAACTACACCGATTACATTATTCCGAGATTAAATTAATGTGCTATCAAATGAAGACTCAATTAATCATTTAATTAACATAAAAACATAATTAAATCTATCTAATTCCAGCATTGAATGAGATCCAAAAATATTTCATAAAAACATAGAATTAAGTTTTTATTCAAAGATTAACAAGCTAATACTTGGGAATTTCAATAAAGAAACTTAGAAAAGAATAAAAATCCAGAAAATTACCTTCAATATCTATTCACCAAAAAGATGTAATTTCCTCTTCTTGATTCCTTGCAATTTGATGTTGATTTGATGAAATTGATGCTTAGGTTTTGTAAAGGATGGAAAGATGATAAAAATGATGTAATCTTTATGGAAAAAGATGCAAAAATCAACAAGGAATTGAAGAGAAAAGATGAAGAGAAAGTGGAGAGAAAATGAGAGAAAAAGATGAGAGAAAAGTGGTTTTGAGAGAAAATGATTAAAAATCTCTAATTAAAATAATAAAAATATATTTTGGTGAATAAATCATTATTAAAAATTAAAAATGGGTTTATTGCCGTCTAAGGATTCTAAGTTTATCTTGCTTTTCAATTTAGTCACTAAAACATGTAATTTCCGAAAATTACAAAACAAGTCCTCCAATTTTTCCAAAAATTACAAATTGGTCACTTATGCATAATTAAGCATAATTAAAAATCAAAAATAAATCCAAATTACTTTCTTTTAATTTTAAAACATATTTTTAATATTCCAAACCTTATTCCAAAATTATTATTTTTCTAAATTAAAAATATCCTTATTTTATTTTCCCCGGAATAATGCACCGGAGAACCCGATTCGACCCGAATTGAATTCTCCTAACTAAGCCTAAACTAATAACCCCAAAAACGGGATGTTACAACTCTCCCCCTCTTAAGAAAATTTCATCCTCAAAATTTACCTGAAGCAAACAAGTGAGGAAACTGCTCCTCCATATTTTTCCTTGTCTCCCAAGTTGCTTCTTCCACACCTCGGTGTTTCCAAAGCACTTTAACCTAATCTATGGTCTTCCCTCGAAGAACCTTTTTATCCACATCCAAAATCCTCACTGGTTCCTCCTCATAACTCATATCCGCTCTTAACTCAAACTCCTCAACTAGAACAACATGAGAAGGGTCTGAACTATACTTACAAAGCATCGATACATTGAAAACATACTGCATCCAACTCAACTCCACCGGTAACCTCAACCTATTAGCAACAGGGCCAACATGCTCCAACACCTCATATGGTCCAATAAAACGAGGACTCAACTTATCCTTACGTCCAAACCTCATTACCTTCTTCCATGGAGAAACCTTAAGAAACATTTTGTCCCTAATATCATACTCTATCTCCCTACGCTTTAAATCGGCATAGGACTTCTGCCTATCCGAAGCTTCCTTAAGTTTAGCACATATAAACTTAACTTTCTCATCCGTATCCTTCAACACTTGAGGCAAAGAAACATACTTCTGTCCAACTTGTTTCCAACACAAAGGCGTACGACACTTACTCCCATATAACGCCTCAAACGGTGCCATCTGTATACTTGTTTGATAACTATTATTATAAGCAAACTCTACCAACGACAATTGCTTCTCCCAAGAACCTTGAAACTCAATGACACAACACCTCAATATAACCTCTAAAGTATGAATAACACGCTCAGACTGACCATCCGTCTATGGATGATAAGTTGTACTAATGCTAGGTCTCGTACCCAAAGCTGTCTGCAAACTCCTCCAAAACTTGGATGTAAACCGCGGATCTCTATCCGATATGATCGACTTAGGCACACCATGTAATCTCACTACCTTAGAAACATACAAATCCGCTAACTTATCCATGGAGTACATCGTATGCACAGCAAGAAAATGTGCACACTTCGTAAACCTATCAACAACACCCATACAAAATCCTTTTTGGACGGTGTTAAAGGTAACCCCGTCGCAAAATCCATGGTGATTCTCTCTTATTTCCATTCCGGAACTTGAACCGGCTGTAACAAACCTGCAGGGAACTGATGTTTAGCTTTCACTCACTGACACACCATACAACAAGATACAAACTCCGTCACATCCTTGTTTAAACCAACCCAAAAGTACACACCTTTGAGATCTCTATACATCTTCACACTACCCGGATGCATAGCAAACGGACTAGTATGATCTTTCACCAAGATAGCTTGCCTCAACTCCGGATCATCCGACACCATAATCCGACCTCTAAAACATAACACCTCATCGTCATCAAAATGATACTCGATCGGTCTACCCTCAGCAATATCCTCCATAAAAGGTACCAAAGCCTCACCCGATAATTGTTTCACCTTGATCATCTCAACCAAAATAGGTTTTACTTACAACTCTACCACTCAACCACCTTCCTTTGAAATACTCAACTTAGCAAACATCACTCTCAACTCTACATCAAATTGCAAGGAATCAAGAAGGGGAAAATCTCATATTTTTGGTGAATAGATCTTGAAGGTAATTTTCTGGATTTTTATTCTTTCCTAAGGTTCTTTATTGAAATTCCCAAGTATTAGCTTGCTAATCTTTGAATAAAAACTTGATTCTATGTTTTTAATGTTAGATCTAGTGATTTTGTGATGTTTTTGTGAGATCTTTTTGGATCTCATTTAATGCTGGAAATTAGATGAATTCAATCATGATTTTATGTTGATTTAATGATAAATTGATTCTTCTTTTGATATCACATTAATTTAATCCCGGAATAATGCAATCGGTGTAGTTTTAAGGTGCTTTTCGGTTGTTTTATGGGCTGTTTTAGATGCTTAAATGTTGATGGAGATATAAGGATGGTTTGGATGTGTTTTTGGATCATAATTGAGGTGGATTAGATGTTAGATTCATTAGGTTTTGGGCTGATGTTGTTCGAATACGTTTCGGCTTAGTTTTCGGTCTTTTCGGCTAAGTTTTTGGTAGTTTAATGGTGATTGGATTTGGCTATTGGTTTGAGCATGTTATGATGTGAGAATGCTCTGTTTTTAATATTGTAGAAGAGGTACAAGAAGAAGCTTGATTGCTGGTGCGTTGGTGTGATCATCGGATAGCGGCGAAAGCTCGTTTCGCTTGTTGGTGAGTGATTTCAGATTTAAAGCGAATCACGTTTGGTACGTTCTGTTTTTGGGGACTATGGAAGAGTGTGAAAACCTTCCATAGTTCAAGAGTAAGTAAAGTATTTATTTTGTTAAACCGATATGAGTTTCGGCTACATTTTATAAATGCATTATGTTTGTAATGCAATGAGATTTATGCAAATGCATGAGCATGATTTGAAATGATTCATACATGAGAATTACTTGCTGAAATGCATAGCTTATTTAGCATCCATGATTATGGAAAATTATGAGAAATGATTTGGAATACAATGTGGTTAATTGCCTTATACATGATGGTGCCTTTGGGCATGACTTTGGTTCATTTGTTGGACATTTTATGCATGCATTATGAGTAGCAAGTTATCATGCACATTTGATTATGATATTGGCTTAGTAACACTAACATTAGATTCGAATACGAATGACATGTCATTAGGATTGAGTGCACTATAAAATAAGGAGAATATTGATATTGCCTACACGTAAACAAGGGTGACTTTGTGTCCAACCATGCGTGGTAGTGCCGCCTACACGTAAACAAGGGTGACTTTGTGTCCGACCGTACGTGTAGAGCTTGCCTATATGTAGACAAGGGTGACTTTGTGTCCGACCGTGCATATAGTTGACCCATACGTAAACAAGGGTGACTTTGTGTCCAATCGTGCATAGTGGGGGATAACATGTATACAACGGTGACTAAGTGTTCGATCGATGCATGTTGTGATAAAGGATCCGTGTATTCGGTGAACTTAAGGTTCACATTAAGTGGTCACTAGAATGCCAATATACATACATGAATTTGAGAATAAGATTGTACAACATTTATAAAATTGTTTTGAAAAGGTTATGTGAACCCAAGGATGCATATGATTTGAAGAACATGAGCATGAAATATTAGCATGCATGATTTAATAAAGTATTGCAAATTATGTTTTCATCATAGTTTTAAATAGATGCATTGATGATTTGTATAGAGCTTCCTCACTAAGCATGTTTGCTTAAGCTCTCTTTTCATCCATGTAGAGAAATAAGGCACTTGGAGCTACGTTCGAGGCAAGGAAACCAAGGGGAAGTTCACTTTGAATTTGATATGTTTTTGGCAAATAAATTGGGCAAGGCAATGTGTAACACAACCTATGTGGGGAGTGAGCACTTAGGTTTTGTTTCATGTTGTAATAAGACCATTATTGTTTGATTGTTATTTGTTGAACTTTGGATTTATTTGAGTTGTTGAAGCATGACTTAGCATGTTTGTTATGTTGCTATTTATTCTTTAGGAAGCGTGCCTATAGGTCTCCTTGTGATCTTTTCTGATGTTTTGAGGTGCGACTATGTTGATGGTGATGCCTACGAATGTTGCATATAGTTTCGGGTTATTAATGTTTATGCTTGGGTTGGTTTAGATGAGCTTAATACGTCTCACCTCAGTCCCGAATACAGGGGGTATCGAAATACCCTGTGGCAGTATCGATACCCCTATGCATATTTGAACGTCTGCTTTGAACTAGGGTTCAGTACCAAAAGCTACTGGGCATGGGTGTTCCGAAACACCCTATGGTTGTTTTGAAACAGGTGGCCATAGTTCGAACCAGGGTCCGAACCAAAAGTTCACTGATCGACTTATAATGGTTGAATTGCGTCCGTCTCCGTGTTACCTGAGTTAATTACACATAGGAGATTAATTGTGCATCTAGATAAAAAAAGTATTACAGTTTTCAGGGTCGTTTATCAGATCGGACCCTCACGGGTTTGATTCGATATTCCCCGTGTGACCCATTAGTACTGGTTCCGTCTAAGCCGGACTAAGGGGTTACATTTGGTAGTATCAGAGCCAGGTTTGAAAAATGCGTTGTTGGATTGTAAAGTGTGTTGTTGGTTTGTCAAATATGTATTAGTTTGCCACGTTTTGTGTTGGTATGTTAGAATGATAGATTGAGTATGATATGCTTTTGTTGTGTGCATACCTATGCATTGTGAGTGCATTTAGAATGATTATGAGTAAAAAAGGTGGTTGGTTACACATTGCCAATGCCAACATGTTTTTAACTGTTCTTTGGTTTCCCTTGGATCTTGCCCGAATATAAGTTTATTATGTCTTAATGATATGTTTTAAATTGCATGTTGGAAGTTTTTGGATAATGCCTCCGAGACGTGAGACACGTGCTACCGCGAGCTTGATCACTGATGGTCAGGCAGAAAGAGAAGCGACTGAGAGGGAGGAACCACTTCCACCTCCTCCATCAGTTGGCGTGCCACCCGCTGGTGTGCCTTTGGTTCCAGTAAGAGGCCAGTTCGGAGACTTTTCCCTGTTCATATAGGCTATGACGGGTGCGTTTCAAGCGGCTATGGCTGGAGTGCAAGTACCGGCTCCCGCACCTACCGTTGTGGTTACCCCAAGGCTACCGCTAGAGCGTTTGCATAGTTTGGGAGGTGTTGAGTTCCGTGGATCTGACCCGAGTGCAGCTGAGGAGTGGCTAGCTAGCACCGAGAGGATATTAGATCAGATGGACTGTTAGGATGCCCATAGGATGGGTTGTATGGTCTCTCTGCTTCAGGGGGATGCTTATAGATGGTGGACTACCACGAGAGCAGGGGTAGCAGTTGCTAACCTGACTTGGGAGTACTTCAGGACCGCCTTTGTGCAGAAGTTCTTTGGTCCGCAGTACGAGGATGCGCGGAAGAGGGAGTTTATGTCCCTGGTGCAGGGCACTAGGAGTGTGGCTGGCTATGAGATACAGTTTATCAGATTGAGTCACTATGCGCCGGAGTTGGTTCCAACGGAGTGTAAGAGGTGTGATAGGTTCCGATATGGTTTGGATCCGAAGATCAAGACATACTTGTTGGCTGCGGAATACACTGAGTTTGATGTGCTCGTTAATCGGGCTAAGGATGTCGAGGAGTCTTTGAAGGAGGCTAGGAAGTCTTCCGATGTTGGAAAGAGGCCTGTAGAGGCTAGTACCCAAGGTGGTAAGGGTAAGAAGTTTTGAGACAACCGATATAAAGTTGATCGATGCCGGGGTGATTTGGGACACGGTGGTCGTGCTCAGCAGTTTGGTAGGGGTGGTGGTGATGCAGCAGTTTGTAACTTGTGTTCTAAATGCCATCCGGGAGAGTGTTGGTGGGCCAGTGGTGCCTGTATAGGTTGTGGATCTAAGGATCACAGGAGAAGGGATTGTCCGAGGTTTGCTGGTTAGGCTGGTAACCAAGCTGAGGTTGCCGTGGTACCTGGCAGAGGATGCGGTGGAGGTAGAGGTCATTTTCAAAGACAGGGAGATAGCCATAGAGTTTATGCTCAGCGCGGGACCCGTAATGCTACAGATGTGGTTGCAGGTACTTTTTCTTTACGGAATGTACAGTTGTTTTCCTTGATAGATTCGGGATCTACGCATTCTTATGTTTTGAGTAAGCATGCATATATGTTGGATACCCCTGTTGATGTTTTAGATGTAGGAGTTATGGTTACTAGTTCTTTGGGTGAGACGGTGACCGTAAAAAGGTTGTATAGGAGATGTCCGTTGGAGGTGCAAGGGCACGTATTTGAGGTTGACTTGATGGAGTTGTCGTTTCATGGTTTTGATCTTATCTTGGGGGTTGATTGGTTGACGGAGCATAGAGCTGTAGTGGATTTTGAAAAGAAACGGGTTACCTTGAGTTTGTTAGACGGTGGCGAGGTTGTGGTTAGGAGTGAGTATACCGGATTCTTGTCCAATGTGTTTTCGGCCTTACAAGCAGAAAGGTTGATGCAACATGGTGGTGTAGCATATCTAGCTTATGTGATGAATCCGGGGATAGGAGAGGTTCGGGTGCAGGACATTCGAATAGTATGTGACTTTCCAGAAGTTTTTCCTGAGGATTTACCAGGATTACCTCCTGATCGTGATGTGGAGTTTAGTATCGAGCTTTATGCTGGTACTAATCCGGTGTCTATTGCTTCTTATCGCATGGCACCTAAGGAGTTAAAGGAGTTAAAGATGTAGTTGTAAGAGTTGCTTGACCGTGGTTTTATACGACCGAGTGTGTCACCTTGGGGTGCACCGGTGTTGTTTGTGAAGAAGAAAGATGGCACAATGAGGATGTGCATTGATTATCGGTAATTGAATAAGCTGACCATGAAGAATAAGTATCCTTTACCGAGGATTGATGATTTGTTTGATCAGTTTCGAGGAGCAAGTGTGTTCTCGAAGACTGATTTGAGATCGGGGTACTACCAGTTGAAAGTGAAAGAGGAATATGTGTTGAAAATGGCTTTTCGGACAAGGTATGGTCATTATGAGTTTTTGGTGATGCCGTTTGGGTTGACAAATGCCCCTGCTGCTTTTATGGATATGATGAACCGGGTGTTTCACGAGTACTTGGATCAGTTTGTGGTAGTGTTCATAGATGATATCCTCGTGTATTCACGTACCGAGGAAGATCATGATCGGTATTTGCGGTTGGTGTTGTAAGCGTTGAAAGAGAACCAGTTGTATGCTAAGTTAAGTAAGTGTGAGTTTTGGTAAAAAGAGGTGGTGTTTCTTGGTCATGTGGTGTCGGAAAATGGTATTAGTGTTGATCCAAAGAAGATAGAGGCTGTTATGGGTTGGAAGCAACCGAGATCGGTGTCGGAAGTTTGGAGTTTTCTAAGTTTGGCTGGGTATTATCGTAGGTTCGTTGAGGGTTTTTGGAGCATTGCTTCTCCTATGACTAAGTTGTTGCAAAAGAAAGTTCCTTTTGAGTGGAAAGAAAGTCAACAAAAGAGTTTTGAGAAGTTGAAAGAAGTGTTGACTAGTGCACCGGTATTGGTTCAACCCGAATCCGGTAAGGATTTCGTGGTTTATAGTGATGCATCATACGTTGGTCTTGGGTGTATTTTGATGCAAGAGGGGAAAGTTGTAGCTTATGCTTCTAGATAGTTGAGGGTACATGAAAAGAACTATCCGACACATGATTTGGAGTTGGCGGCGGTGGTTTTTGCCTTGAAGATTTGGAGACATTATTTGTATGGAGAGAAGTGTACTGTATATACGGATCATAAGAGTTTGAAGTATCTCATGTCACAAAAGGATTTGAATCTTAGGCAACGAAGATGGATGGAGTTACTTAAGGACTATGATTTATCTATTGAGTATCATCCGGGGAAAGCCAATGTAGTGGCCGATGCTTTAAGCCGTCAGGCGGCTGTTGAGTTGAGAGCAATGTTTGCTAGGTTGAGTATTTCTAAGGAAGGTGGTTTGGTGGCGGAGTTGCAAGTAAAACCTGTTTTGGTTGAGATGATCAAGGTGAAACAGTTGGAGGATGAGGCTTTGGTACCTTTTGTGGAGGATATTGCTGAGGGTAAGCCGACCGATTATCATTTTGATGATGATGAGGTGTTGTGTTTTACAGGTCGAATTGTGATGTCGGATGATCAGGAGTTGAGGCAAGCTATCTTGGTGGAGGCTCATACTAGTCCGTTTGCTATGCATCCGGGTAGTGTGAAGATGTATAGGGATCTCAAAAGTGTGTACTTTTGGGTTGGTTTAAAGAGAGATGTGACAGAGTTTGTTTCTCGTTGTATGGTGTGTCAGCGGGTGAAAGCTGAACATCAGTTCCCTGCAGGTTTGTTGCAACCGGTTCAGGTTCCGGAATGGAAATGGGAGAGAGTTACCATGGATTTTGTGACGGGGTTACCATTAACACCGTCCAAAAAGGATTCTATATGGGTGATTATTGATAGGTTTACGAAGTGTGCACATTTTCTTGCCGTGCATACGACGTACTCCATGGATAAGTGGGTAGATTTGTATGTTTCTGAGGTGGTGAGATTGCATGGGGTGCCTAAGTCGATCATATCAGATAAAGATCCGCGGTTTACATCCAAGTTTTGGAGGAGTTTGCAGATTGCTTTGGGTACGAGGCTTAGCTTTAGTACGACTTATCATCCACAAACGGATGGACAGTCTGAGCGTGTTATTCAGACTTTAGAGGATATGTTGAGATGTTGTGTTATCGAGTTTCAAGGCTCTTGGGAGAAGCAATTGCCGTTGTTAGAGTTTGCTTATAATAATAGTTTTCAGACGAGTATACAGATGGAACCGTTTGATGCGTTGTATGGGCGTAAGTGTCGTACACCTTTGTGTTAGAAGGAAGTTGGACAGAAATATGTTTCTTTGCCTCAAGTGTTGAAGGATACGGATGAGAAAGTTAAGTTGATATGTACTAAACTTAAGGAAGCTTCGGATAGGGAGAAATCCTATGCCGATTTGAAACGTAGGGAGATAGAGTATGATGTTGGGGACAAAGTGTTTCTTAAGGTTTCTCCATGGAAGAAGGTAATGAGGTTTGGACGTAAGGGTAAGTTGAGTCCTCGTTTTATTGGACCATATGAGGTGTTGGAGCGTGTTGGTCCTGTTTCTTACAGGTTGAGGTTGCCGGAGGAGTTGGGTAAGATGCATGATGTTTTTCATGTACCAATGCTTCGTAGATATAGATGGGATCCTTCTCATGTTGTACCGGTTGAGGAGATCAAGTTAAGAGAGGATATGAGTTATAAGGAAGAACCGGTGAGGATTTTTGATGTGGATACAAAGGTTCTTCGAGGGAAGACCATAGATTTGGTTAAAGTGCTTTGGAAACACCGAGGTGTTGAAAAAGCAACTTAGGAGACAAGGAAAAGCATGGAGGAGCAGTTTCCTCACTTGTTTACTTCAGGTAAATTTCGAGGACGAAATTTTCTTAAGAGGGGGAGAGTTGTAACATCCCGTTTTGGGGGTTATTAGTTTAGCCTTAGTTAGGAGAATTCGATTTGGGTCGAATCGGATTCTCCGGTTCATTAATTCTGGGAAAAATAAAATAAGGATATTTTTAATTAAGAAAAATAATAATTTGGAAGGTGGTTTAAAATATTTAAAATATTTTTTAAAATTAAAAGAAAAGAATTTGGATTTTATAATGATTTTTAATTATGCTTAATTATGCATAAGTGACCGATTTGTAATTTTTGGAAAATTGGAAGACTATTTTGTAATTTTCGGAAATTACATGTTTTTAGTGACTAAATTGAAAAGCAAGCTAAACTTAGAATCCTTAGAGGACCATAAACCCAATTCTAATTTTTAATAATGGTTTATTCACCAAAATGTATTTTTAATTACTTTAATTAGATTTTTAATCATTTTCTCTCAAAATCACTTTTTCTTTTCTTTTCTCTCATCTTTTTCTCTCATTTTCTCTCCACTTTCTCTTCATCTTTTCTCTTCAATTCCTTGCTGATTTTTGTATCTTTTTCAACAAAGATTACATCATTTGCATCATCTTTCCATCCTTTACAAAACCTAAGCATCAATTTCATCAAATCTACATCAAATTACAAGGAATCAAGAAGGGGAAAATTACATATTTTTGGGGAATAGATCTTGAAGGTAATTTTCTGGATTTTTATTCTTTTCTAAGGTTCTTTATTGAAATTCCCAAGTATTAGCTTGCTAATCTTTGAATAAAAACTTGATTCTATGTTTTTAATGTTAGATCTAGTGTTTTTGTGGAAGTTTTTGTGAAATATTTTTGGATCTCATTTAATGCTAGAATTAGATGGATTCAATTATATTTTTATGTTAATTAAATGATTAATTGAGTCTTGATTTTATATCACATTAATCTAATCCCGGAATAATGCAACCGGTATAGTTTTAAGGTGCTTTTCAGTTGTTTTATGGGCTGTTTTAGATGCTTTAATGTTTCTGGAGATATAAGGATGGTTTGGATGTGTTTTTGGATCACAATTGAGGTGTATTAGATGTTAGATTCGTTAAGTTTTGGGCTGGTGTTGTTCGGATGTGTTTCGGCTTAGTTTACGGTCTTTTCGGCTAAGTTTTCGGTAGTTTAATGGTGATCGGATATGACTGTTGGTTTGATCATATTATGATGTGAGAATGCTCTGTTTTTAATGTTGTAGAAGAGGTACAAGAAGAAGCTTGATTGTTGGTGCGTTGGTGCGATCATCGGATAGCGGCGAAAGCTCGTTTCGCTTGTTGGTGAGTGGTTACGGATTTAAAGCGAATCGCGTTTGGTACGTTCTGTTTTTGGGGACTATGGAAGAGTGTGAAAACCTTCCATAGTTCAAGAGTAAGTAAAGTATTTATTTTGTTAAACCGATATGAGTTTCGGCTACATTTTATAAATGCATTATGTTTGTAATGCAATGAGATTTATGCAAATGCATGAGCATGATTTGAAATGATTCATACATGAGAATTACTTGCTGAAATGCATAGCTTATTTAGCATCCATGATTATGGAAAATTATGAGAAATGATTTGGAATACAATGTGGTTAATTGCCTTATACATACATGATGGTGCCTTTGGGCATGACTTTGGTTCATTTGTTGGACATTTTATGCATGCATTATGAGTAGCAAATTATCATGCACATTTGATTATGATATTGGCTTAGTAACACTAACATTAGATTCGAATACGAATGACATGTCATTAGGATTGAGTGCACTATAAAATAAGGAGAATATTGATATTGCCTACACGTAAACAAGGGTGACTTTGTGTCCAACCGTGCGTGGTAGTGCCGCCTACACGTAAACAAGGGTGACTTTGTGTCCGACCGTGCGTGTAGAGCTTGTCTATATGTAGACAAGGGTGACTTTGTGTCCGACCGTGCATATAGTTGACCCATGCGTAAACAAGGGTGACTTTGTGTCCAACCGTGCATAGTGGGGGATAACATGTATACAAGGGTGACTACGTGTCCGACCGATGTATGTTGAGAAAATGGATCCGTGTATTCTGTGAACCCAAGGTTCACATTAAGTGGTCACTAGGATGCCAATATACATACATGAATTTGAGAATAAGATTGTACATCATTTATAAATTGTTTTGAAAAGGTTATGTGAACTAAAGGATGCATATGATTTAAAGAACATGAGCATGAGACGTTAGCTTGCATGACTTAACAATGTATTATAATATATGGTTTCATCATGATTTTAAATAGATGCATTGATGATTTGTGTAGAGCTACCTCACTAAGCATGTTTGCTTAAGCTCTCTTTTCATCCATGCAGAGAAATAAAGGCACTTGGAGCTACGTTCGAGGCAAGGAAACCAAGGGGAAGATCACTTTGAATTTGGTATGTTTTTGGCAAATAAATTGGGTAAGGCGATGTGTAACACAACCTATGTGGGGAGTGTGTACTTAGGTTTGGGTTCATGTTGTAATAAGACCATCATTGTTTGGTTGCAATTGTTGAACTTTGGATTGGTTTAAGTTGTTGAAGCATGTACTAGCATGATTGTTATGTTGCTAGTCATTCTTTAGGAAGCATGCCTATAGGTCTCCTTGTGATCTTTCCAAATGATTTAAGATGTGTCTATATTGATGGAGATGCCTAAGAAGGTTGCATATAGTTTCGGATTATTAAAGTTTATACTTAGGTTGGTTTAGATGAGCTTAATACGTCTCACCTCAATCCCGAATATAGGGGGTATCGAAACACCCTGTGGCAGTATCGATACCCCTAATCATATTTGAACGTCTGCTTCGAACTAGGGTTCGGTACCAAAAGCTACTGGGCATGGGTGTTCCGAAACACCCTATGGTTGTTTCGAAACAGGTGGCCATAGTTCAAACCATGGTCCAAACCAAAAGTTCACTAGACACATGTGTTTCGAAACACTCCAAGGTTGTTTCGAAACACCTGGCCTAAAAAGGGCAATTCGAGAGTTTTGAATGCATGAAACGTAGGATTTAATTTAGTAAGCGAATACAGTGGATTTATGAGTAATTTAGGAGATGTTGTGACACCATGATTCATGTTTTAACCCGAACACACATCGAATGATATAAGATGGATGAAATACCTAATATTACATACTTTGCAATTAAGTCCATAAATGCTAGAACGTAAAATTGATTAACTAAGATACCTCGTTTGATCTGAATTGTATGGTGAATGTGTTAAGCTTGCTTAATTGTTATCTGGTGGATTGATTGTGGATATGGTGATGCAAATTAGTTCTTTACATTTTGGTCCCTAATCATGTATGCGTTTAACTGATCGACTTATAATGGTTGAATTGCGTCAGTCTCCGTGTTACCTGAGTTAATTACACATAAGAGATTAATTGTGCATCTAGATAAAAAAAAGTATTAAAGTTTTCAGGGTCGTTTATCGGATCGGACCCTCACGAGTTTGATTCGATATTCCCCGTGTGACCCATTAGTACTAGTTCCGTCTAAGCCGGGCTAAGGGGGTTACATTTGGTGGTATCAGAGCCAGGATTGAAAAATGCATTGTTGGATTGTAAAGTGTGTTGTTGGTTTGTCAAATATGTATTGGTTTGCCACGTTTTGTGTTGGTATGTTAGAATGATAGATTGAGTATGATATGCTTTTGTTGTGTACATACCTATGCATTGTGAGTGCATTTAGAATGATTATGAGTAAAAAAGGTGGTCGGTTACACATTGCCAATGCCAACATGTTTTTAGTTATTCTTCGGTTTCCCTTGGATCTTGCCCGAATGCCGGGCTAAGGGTGTTACACCTTGTCTTCTGCCTCAGCCTCAATATTGCTTTACTGCTGCTTCGGCCCTGGATATTCTTGCATGTACAGAATATGTAATAATATCTGCATTCTCTATAAATATTGATTTTGTAAGTAATGATAACGGAATATCCAATATTTGCGCAAAGAGTCCATATTTCAGTTCAAGTTGGTGTATAATAGATGCATAAAGTACCATGAGAAGGGTAGTAAATAACTGCCTTTTAGGCACTCATCAAATACTCCCAAACTCGAACTATTGGTTGTCCTCAAGCAATGCAAGACATCAAATTGCCGAACCTTACTCCCATTTGGTATTACTTTTCTATCTATTCTCCCCATCATGGTCATGTCTATCTTTCCGTTTTAGTCACTAGTTTACCCAAGGACTTTTACTAAGAAACAAGCTATAAGGCTAGGTGAGTGTGTGCGTTTTATGGACAAGGTTGATTCAAGGCTTTCTTAGATAAACTCTAAGTTTAAGACAAATAGAATTTTGGACTAAAGCTGTCTCCTTAAAACAATAAGTCTTGAGTCAATTTCGGGCACCTCAAGATATGCATTTTCTATTCATTTTCTTATTTTTTCTTATTAACCACCTATTTAGCATACTAGAGCCAGTTTTGGGCAACTCCAGCACGAAGGAGAGCAAAACTAGAGCCAGTGATAGGCACCTCTAGTTATTTTTCCAAAAGGTTCTAAGTCTTTATCACCTAAGTTTATTAAAAGAATTCCTAAATCAAACAAGTCCAAAAAGTATTTATTTTCTTTCTAACCCTAAAGCAAGCTTCTAAGTTTTATTCCATGAGTATCCTATGGTTATCCCTTCAAAACAGAACTTGGCCATGGTAGGGAGAAAGATTTCTATAGCCTTAAAGGAGTAAACTAAAGCAAAGCTGATGTAGGGCAGTGCAAGATTACAAACAGTAATTCAAGAAAAGAGAATATTGTAAAAAATTTCAAAAAATTTTTACTCCCTTTTCATGGTAATGTCGCGGTAGTGGGTAGCCTCGGCAGTGCTTCTACACCTACAATCTCTCCCAAACTCAAATCGAACATTGTCTTCAATGCTCGTAATGCAAGGCAAACAACAATTGCAATAAGGAAATAGACAAAAGCAGTAAATGAAAGATTTATAATGACTTTGAGGAGCTGCTTGTACAGAGCATTCTCCTAAGCCTTACTGCTGATGCCTTCCGTCTGGATCCTTGTGCTGGTGATTGTTTTTGTTTGGCCTACCGATGCGGCTGAACTCGACTGGGCGGTGCGCGGTGCGTTGGTGCGTAACTTCATCTCCCTCTTCCACTTCTTCCGTATTTTCTGTTTGCACGATTTTTGTCCCGCCCTCTACCGTGGCAGTGGGTATTGCTGATTCATGGGACAAACTGTGGTATTCAACAATCTCACGAGACAGCGTATCTCTGTTGAGACTGGGCATAAGGATTGATTCCCTTTGGGGAGAGTTAAAGACAGCTCGCCTCTTGGATGGCCTTTGGCTGGTAGATGATACTCTGGCAGACCTTGCTGGCCTGAAAGGTCCGGTAGCAAGAAAATGTTGATGCGGCCGTGGCTGGAAAAATGGTTGCAGCCCTGGGGCAGGTGTTGTCTCAGTGTAAGGGGCGACATTAACGAATATGTTGGCTGGGAATTCAGGAAATTGTGCCTCTTGATGTGGGAAGCTTTGCATCATCATGTTGGCTAGAGATGTGTTGAAGTCACGCTGGTACTCCATGTAGCGTTGTTGGCGAAGGTCCATGGGTGCCATCCTTTATAGAATTTCTTGGTATGGGTCAGTTGTGGTAGTTGGCTCGGCAGAGGCTGGTGCTTCTGTTGAATACTGCCCTCCGGCGATGAAGTCAGCAGTAAACTGTTGTGGCGTTGCCTGGACAGGTTCTGCATGCGTGATCTGCATAACTCGGTGGCAGAAATATCTTGTACATCCCTGCCGAGTTGGCGTATATTCATCCGTGTCTTCGACCGGAACTCCTGCATTAATGCACAAGGCAGAGACTAAACATAGGAAATAAAGCGGTCCATGTTCCTTCTTACCACATTCATGAATTTCGTGAAGAATGATCTCTCCAATGTTGATGCTTCTCTTCTTGATGATAGACTGGATCAGCATCAGTCTTTTGCGATCCACTGTGTTGTTATGGGAGGTTGGGATAAGTCATCTTTTGACAATGGTACACCATATCTTGGCCTTGGGTATTAGACTCTGCCTTGTTAATGAACCCTTATGGGCACCAGTTTCCCATAAGGTGTTACTGTAACAAAGCTCATCTTTAATCTCTTCATAGTCTTGAGTGGTGATGCCGTCTACGAATTTAGCATGACCATCACGTGTGGGTGTGAGACCATAAAATTCATTGATGATTTTGGCATCAAGTTGCACAGGCTTGCCTCGACAGTGAATAAAGAGGTTGTCCTTGCTCGGCCCATGTGCGTAAAATTCTCTCATAATTGTGGCGTTCGCCGATGGAGGCTGTAGGCAGAATGTCTACCAATCTTGATACTGAATCTTGTTGAACAAGTATGATTCAATGCCGAAGTATATCTCATTGGTTTGTTGAAATCCTTGCTCTTCCCATAATTGCCGAGCAACGAACGAGCGGTTGAATCAGTCAGCAATAGTGGCCGAGGCGAATCTTGTGTAAGAAGCCATTGATTGTTCGTGGAGAGCCTTAACCTCATGTAATTAAAGTTAGATAAAGAAAGGTTAAGGAGC
The DNA here is from genome assembly GCA_035048815.1 of Abelmoschus esculentus. Classification (NCBI taxonomy): domain Eukaryota; kingdom Viridiplantae; phylum Streptophyta; class Magnoliopsida; order Malvales; family Malvaceae; genus Abelmoschus; species Abelmoschus esculentus. The sequence goes on from JAUCBN010000033.1 coordinate 10,765,562, forward strand.
AAGAAAATAAAGAAAAACAAAATTTAGTTGTCAATCCCCTACAATGGCGCCAAAAACTTGATGCGTGTAATAAAAGCGCAATTGAGTGCTAGTGTACATGTCGCCAAGTAATAAAGTGATAAGTATATCGTGTATCGTCTCCACAGGGAATGATATACTTAATATGTCTCCTCTTGTTCCCTTGCTCCTGAAAAATAAAGTAAAAACACAGATAAGTGGATTTGTTTAACTAACTAAATAATTAAATAACAAAATATAAAATAAAAGGTTCAGAACGATGTAGAGAAGGTGGGTAGGATCCAGCTGCGTCAATTAGTGGATTCAATTGATCTTCTTCTTGTACAATGCAATTACACAATACTGCTTCGACAGTACTGCAGATACAGACTCGGCAATATTGGTGTTCTCTGCCGCGGCAATCTCTTGCTCTTGGACAGAGGTATCAAAGTTCAGCAAAGTGTCCGTAGTTGACTCTGCTTATCACTAAGTTAGAGTGCTATTGATGACTGGTCCTTGACAATACCTCTCAGCGTAAATCAACGATTACCACCAACCAATATAACACTTCTTTTAGCTACTGAAACTCTTAACCTATCTCTAGGCCGAGTTAGTGTCTACAACACCGTACTTATCCGTTTCGTGAATCTACACCGCTCGATGCTAGATAAATATATTACTTACAAACTTTTCTCTCGAGCTTGATTGCAAGAACAAGGAATGGCAATAGGATAAGCAAACTTTGATATTATTATTGCATTAGAACAAAGAAACAAGAATCAATCTCATCTCACTAATATCTACGACCTTCACCTATCCCTAAGAAATTTAGAACCTAATGTTGTTAGGTACAATTCTTAAGGAGAAGGATTTCTCTAAAAATCGGCTCACTAAACAATGTGGACGGCTAGGGTATATATAGTCTTAACCTAGGGCAAACCTTTCCTAAATAGACTCCAACTTAGAGTAAGGAACAAGTCTTCTTCAAAGGATCTGATATTTCCAAGTTTGTCGCCTTCTAGAAGGGTTTTCCCGCTTGGTCTTTGACTTGGGCTTTTAGTGCACTAGTCTGGTTCAATTGGTGAGCTACATCTTCTAGAATATTCTCTATATTTTTATCTTTCATTGCGCCTCCAATGTTGGTGCTGCTATTCTGGATTCTGTCGCGGCCTTGTTTTCTGCCTCGGCCTCAACATTGGTTCACTTCTACTTCGGCCTTGGATATTCTTGCATGTACAGAATACGTAAAATATCTGCATTCTCTATAAATATTGACTTAGTAAGTAATGATAATGGAATATCCAATATTTACGCAAAGAGTCCATATTTCAGTTCAAGTTGGTGTATAATAGATGCATAAAGTATATGAGAAGGATAGTAAATAACTACCTTTTAGGCACTCATCAAAGGAGAAAATTGAGGAGAGCATTGTTGAGCAAGAAGCCCAAGAATCGAAGCTAAACAACACAAGAAAAGCCCAAGGACAAGGCCACACGGGATTAAACCTTCTAGAAGATCAAACTTGGAAATATTAAACCTAAGTGCATAACTTGTTCCCTACTCCAAGTTGTACTCTATTTCGAAAAGGTTTTCCCTAGGCCAAGCCTATATAAAGGTATAGCTGTCCTAGGGTTTGAAAGAGACGAAAATTAGAGAGAATTAGCTAGACATACTTTGAGAGAGTCTTAGGAACAATTCTTCCCATCATATTCTAAGGGTGTTAGTGAAGGTTGTTAAGTATTTGTGAGAGTAGATTGTATTTTGATTCTTATTTCAATACAATAAAATATCGAAGTTTACTTACTCTTTGCATTCTTTGTTCTTGCATCCAAGCCCGGGAGGGAAGTTTGTAAGTAATCCATTTGTCTAGACTCGGGAGAGTTAGGTTCACGAAAGGAGTAAGTGTGTTATTCACTTAATTAGGGATACTAACTTGGCCTAGGGATATGTTTAGAGTTTCAGTGGCTAAAAGAAGTGTGAGATTGTTTGTTGGTTATAATTGATTAACGCCGGGAGGTATCATCAAGGACTGACCTTCAATAGCGTTTCGACTTAGGGATAAGCGGAGCCATACAAGGACACTTTGCCGAACTTTGGTAAATCTGCCCAAGAGCAAGAGATTACCGCGACAGAGGACATTATCGCTGTCGAGATAGTATCTGCAGTACTATCGAGGCAGTGCAGTGAAATTGCATTGGAACAGGAAGCTGATCAATCGAATCCACAATACGATACAACTGGATCCTACCCTATCTCTCTCATAATTGTTATTACTTTAGTTAGCTTAGTTTATTAGTCATTTCGATATCAAACTAAATTGTGCTTTTACTTTTCTTTTATAGAAGCAAAAAGACTGAAGAAAGCATATTAAGTATATCAATCCCTGTGGAGACGATATTCAATAAATTCTTATCACTTTATTACTTGACGACGTGTTCACTTGCACTTAATTGCGCATCTTTTAGCACGCATCAAGTTTTTGACGCTGTTGCCAGGGATTGACAACTAAATTTTATTTTCTTTATATTCTTGCTTTTAGTTTTTTTAATTATTTTTATTTTTTTATTTTTATTTGGTTTTTAGTGTATGACCAGGGTTAACCCTAGCACTCCAATACGAGATATCGACCCAGAAATCGAAAGGACTTATCAGAGGCTGAGAAGACAGATCCAAGGAGCCATGACAGTGAATCAAGGAAATCAGAACCTACGTGAAGGCATTATAGGCCATCAACAGCAACAACTACCATTGTAGCTAACTGTCAGAGACTTTTTGGTGGAAGATTTAAATGTATTAAACCCTGGGGTTGTTACACCAGAGATTGAGGGAACTCACTTTGAACTTAAACCAGTAATGTTCAATATGCTCAATACTATTGGACAATTCAGTGGGGCTGCAACAGAAGATACAAGGCAACATCTCAAATCCTTCATGAAAGTATGCAACTCTTTTAAAATACAAGGAGTACATGAAGATATTTTGAGGCTAAAACTTTTCCCGTATTCACTTAGGGATACGGAAAAAACCTGGTTGAACAATATTCCAGCAGGATCAATTGGATCTTGGAGTGAACTCTGACGAGAATTCATTATGAGATTTAACCCTACAAATCTATATGATAGAATCCGTAATGAGATCACTTGATTTAGATAGGCTGATGATGAACCTATGTACGAGGCCTGGGAACGCTATAGAGAGTTACTGAACAGATGTCCACTACATGGATTCCTATTATGGACGCAAGTAACCATGTTCTATAATGCCATCAATGCCCCGACTAGAATGATATTGGATGCCTCAACAAACGGCACACTCCTTGACAAGGCCCCGGAAGAAGCTATAGATATTCTAAACAAACTCACAAGGAACGATTTTCAATTTCCCACTTCTAGGCGAAAAGGATTAAGACGCCATGCCACAGTAAATGAACTAGAAACCAACAAATCGGTGGCAGCACAGTTGGCATCTTTAATAAAATTGATTCAGAATATGCAAGTATAACAGAATACTCAAGAAGTGAAGGCTATAAATTCTTCTGAGTATATGCAAGACGAGGAAACTCGATTTTATATGGGCAATTACAACCGGAATAATAACATGATGTCAAATACATACAATCCGGCTTGAAATAGGCACCCAAACTTTTCATGGAGCAATACCAACAATGCCTTAAACCCCACCAACCAGACCTCCAATTATCAGCCACTGCCGCAGCAGTAGATGCAGCAGTCCCTACCGCAGTAGCAGATACAGCAGCAGCAACAACCTTTGAATTCACTGGAGAATACTCTCAAGGCCTTTATTATGAAAATTGAATCATATATGGATGAGAACAATAATTTCATGAAGAGGACTGATGACTTCATGAATAGAACAGAGATGAGGCTGCAAAACCATGAGGCTGCTATAAAATCACTAGAAACCCAAGTTGGTCAATTCGCTCAAAGGTAAAATACAAGACCACAAGGGGGATTACCTAGAAATACTGAAGTTGCTAAGGGAATGTACCATGAACAGTGCAAAGCAATCTCAAAAAGAAGTGACCTACAACTGAAGTAAAAAATGGGCAAGTCAACAACCAAAGCTCCACAAACAATACAGGAGGATACAAAGGACTTGGATGCTGAACAGACTGAGCACGAAGACGATGCCCCAGCAGAAAGCTCGGTAGAACCTGAATTATCTGCCAAGACAACAAGACAATCAGTCTAATGGAACCCTGGATTAGATGCGACCACTACCACCTTTCCCATGAAGGCTGAAAAAACAGAAACAGGACCATTAGTTTAAGAAATTCCTAGATATACTAAAGCAAGTCCACATCAACTTTCCATTCGTTGAGGCAATTGAACAGATGCCCAACTACGCTAAATTCTTGAAAGACATTGTGTCTAAGAGAAAGAAGCTAGGTGAGTTTGAGACAGTGGCAGCAACTGAATGATGCATGGCAATGCTACACAATCGTATGCCACCCAAACTGAAGGATCCTGGATGCTTCATTATACCTTGTGCGATTGGTAACAACTATGAAGGAAGGTCACTTTGTGACCTGGGGCAAGCATAAATCTCATGCCTAAATCAGTTTTTCAGAAATATGGTATAGGAAGAATGAAACCTACAACAGTGATGCTCCAATTTGTGGATAGATCCTTTGTGCATCCAAAAGGAAAAATTGAGGACATATTGGTAAGGGTTGACAAGTTTATTTTCCCTGCTGACTTCCTTGTCCTTGATTGCGAAGCAGATGAAAATGCATCGATCATCCTAGGAAGATCTTTCCTTGCTACTGGATGAACCTTGATAGATGTGGAAAACGGAGAGTTAACAATGAGGGTCAATGATCAGCAAGTCAAACTCAATGTATTCCATAAATTGAGAAAATTTGATAGTCCAGAAGAGTGCAAAGCCCTCCAAACAACAGAAACAGATGCCAAAATATCTTGCATAGGCAGCACACTCAGCAGATTATTTGGCAAGAAAATTAAGACCAATGGAGAGGCAGAAAAAAAGAAGGGATTGACCAGCAACTACAGAAACAACCATTCCAACAAGAGACAAGCAATTTGGGAGATGCATTTACATGCACTCCACCATTAACTTAGTCTCTTCCCTTTCATTTTATTCTATTATATTAGGATTAGTTTTATTCTATATGCTTATTTTATTTTTATTATTTTCTTTTAAGTGATATTTTTTAGTTTTCTTTTTTTTAGGATAGTAAAATCAAGAATAACAGAGAAATAGTTTAGGGAAGAAACCTTGCCGAGGGCAGTAAATAGTGTTAGAAGCCGCAGACATCCCAACGGGCATAAACAGTATAATGGGTATGAATCGAGTTTTACACCATGGTAGTAATTGCTAACGGGTAGTAAATTTAAAAATGACTACAAAGCGGCTAGTGGTTAAAACGGTCACACTGTCGAGGCCTATATAAACAGTATCTTGCTCTTGAACTATTCACTCTTGCATTCTTAAAATTCTTTAGAATTTTACTCTTGCTCTCACAATACTCTCACAATATTCTTGAAATTTCTTCAGAACTCTTGATTAAAGCTCTCAATCTAACAATCATCAATGGCAGCATACACCAGATTTGCCCTCGGCACTGTTGCTGAAAGATTCAACAAATCTTTTGTCGCTCGGCAACTGTGGAAAGAACAGGGATTTCAAATCAATGAGGAAAATTTTGGCATCGACAATTACTTGATGGAAAAAATTAAATACAAAGAATTGGAATTCTTCTGCGTACAACCTCGTCAGGCTAATGCAACCATAGTGCGGGAATTTTATGTACATGGGCCAAGCATAGACAGTCTCTTTGTCCACTGCCGAGGCAAGCCTGTCTGTCTTGACGTAGAATTAATTAACGACTTTTACAGAATCATCCCCGTTAGTTATAGGCATGCCGAATTCGTGGACGATATCACAACACAAGACTACAAATTAATCAAGGATGACCTTTGTTACAACAACACTCCATGAGAAACCCGTGCCCATAGAGGTTCTGTGACAAGGCAAAGCCTCAAGCCCGAGGCAAAAATGTAGTGTATATTTGTCAAGAGACGCCTCATCCCTACTTCCCACAACAGCATAATGAACCGCAAGAGATTGGTGCTGATCCACTCAATCATCAACAAAAGGAGCATCAACGTCGAAGAGATCATCCTCTGAGAAATTCATAATTGTGGTAAGAAGGAACGTGAACCATTATATTTCCCCTGTTTAATATCTGCTTTGTGCATTGCTGCAGGAGTACCAGTAGAGGATACCGATGAATACACACCAGCAAGGCAAGGATGAACGAGAGAATTCTACCACAGAGTGATGCAGATTATACAAGCAGAACCTGTCCAGGCAATGCCGTAGCAATTTACTGCCGATTTCACTATCGGAGCAAAATACACTGTAGAGATGTCAGGCATTGTAGAAGCCCCTGCCGCAGCAGATCCCCGCCAGGAAATTCTTCAGAGGATGGAAGCCATGGACCTTCGCCATCAAAGATACATGGAATACCAACGAGACTTCAACAACACGCTCACCCAGATGATGATGCAGAGCTTCCCCAAACAAGGAGTGCAATTTCTAGAATGCCCTATAAACATATTTGTAACGACAACACCATACACAAAGACCACTCTAGCCCCAGGACCGAGACCATACTTTACCTCCAGACCGCAACAATAATATCATGCAGCTGGCCCATCTAGGGCAGTAAACGCTACCGCGGCATCATCCGAAAGTAGAAGACCTTTAGAGAGAAGGGGAGTTTTCAACACTCCCCCAAGATCACCGATACCAATGGGCAGTTTATCAGTTGAGATAGATGCCTACGTTTAACAGAGCTTATCAATTGCCGAGCCCAATATCTAGCCTATCGGGGAAGATCCGAAAAGCGAAGGAGGCACTGAAATCATGGATACAAAAGATAAGGAGGAGAAGAAGTCAATGCCCCAATAAAGAAGGTCACACCAACGAGAGTTCAACCGTCGAGAAGAGCAAAGCCATAACCATCACCAAGGGCACAACTATCAGCAACCAAACCGAGAAGACAAATTGTGGAAGAAAGTTCTCCAAAACATATTAATTGTTCTTCTTTATTGTTGTCAATATAAACTGCTTTCTGATTTTTTTTTCTTCTTATATATTTTTCTATTACCTACCCCTAAATTAAGCATTGAGGATAATGCTTGGTTTGAGTTTGGGGGTATAGAGCCACTGCTGAGGCTATCTACTACCGCAGTCCTTCCATAAAAAGGAAGTTTTTAGTGATAATTTTTTTTGGTTTTATATCCACCATTATATTTAAAACTTTTTTCATGGTTTTGCACTGCTCTTCATTAGTATTGTCTTCGTTTATTCTTAAATGAAATAGAAATCTTTCTCCTTACCATAGTTAGGATCTGTTTTGAAAGCTTGACTCTAGGATACTTACGGAAAAAAAAAACTTAGAAGCTTGCTATAAGGTTGAATATTAAAAACACTTTTGGGACTTGTTTGGCTATAGGAACTCTTTTAATAAACTTAGGTGATAAAGACTTAGATTTTGGAAAGGTGACTAGATGTGCCTATGACCGGCTCTAGAAAAGACTCTTCTTCATGCTAGAGGTGCCCCAAATTGGCTCTAGTATGCATAAAAGAATAGCAAAAAAATGAAGAGTTAAGACATAGAAAACACAATACTTGAGGTGCCCGAAATTGGCTCAAGGAATTGTTGTTATAAGAAGAGTACACTAAAACCAAGTCTACTTGTCTTGAACTTATAGTTTAAATAAGAAAGCCTTTACTCAAACTTATCCACAAAAACATACACACACTAACCTTATAGTTTGTCTTCTAGGTATACCCTTGAGAAACCGAAAGGTTAAGTCTAAAGAATAGACATAGTTATGGTGGGGAGAATAGATGGAAGCATAAGACCAAGAGGGAATAGAGTTGGACAAATTGATGGTTTGCATTGCTTGAGGACATGAAATAGTTCGAGTTTGAGGGTGTGATAAGTGCTCAAATCACTATCACTTTCTACAGTTTTCATGGGCACTTATCATCAAATCTACACCTACTTGAACCAATGCATGGACTTAATGTGACATATTTAGGAAAATACTATCAATGATTATATTTATAGAAAAAGGTGTACTTTACTACATTTCATAATGAACGGTCCCTCTCTTTGAGAGTATACCGTGATGGACGACCCTTCTCTTTGAACGTATGTCACAGTGAATGACCCCTCTCTTCGATCGTATTTCATAATGAACGGTCACTCTCCTTGAGCGTATGTCGTGATGGACGACCTCTCTCGTTGCGTATATGTCATGATGAACGACCCCTCTCTTTGAGTGAATGTCATGGTGAATGGTCCCTCTCTTTGGGCGTATACCGTGATGGACAACCCCTCTCTTTGAGCGTATATCGAGATTAATGACCCCTCTCTTCTATTGTATGTCATAATGAATGGTTCATTTCTTAGAGCGTATACCTTGATGGATCGCCGCCTCTCTTTGAACGTATGTCGCGATGAATGACTTCTTTCTTTGAGTGAATGTCATAATGAACAATCCCTCTCTATGAGAGTATACCATGATTGATGACCTCTCTCTTTGAGCGTATGTTGCGATGAATGACCATTCTCTTCGAGTGCATGTCATGGTGAACGGTCCTTCTCTTTGAGCGTATACCCTGATGGACAATCCCTCTCTTTGAGAGTATGTTGTGATGAATAACCCCTCTTTTCGAGTGCATGTTGTCAAATATACGCAATTTGTGCAAGTGAATACGTCGAAAGTAATAAAGTGATAAGCATTATCATGTATCGTCTCCACAAGGATTGATTTATTCAATATATCTTCTTTTTGTCTTCTTGCTCTGTAAAAGAAATAAAGTAAAAGTACAGGTAATTTTGGGTGTGATTAAACTAAATAAAGAAAACTGAATAATAATAGAAAGATTAAATAAAGAAAGTGGTCAAGATCCAGTTGTGTTGTATAGTGGATTCAATTGACTTGTTTCTATCCAATGCAATCGAACAACAGTGCCCTGATAGAACTGTAGATTACTGCCTCGGTAGTGATGATACTCGCCCACATCAGCAATCTCTTGCTCTTGGGTAGACTTTATCAAAGTTCGGCAAAGTATCCTTTATTGACTCTGCTTATCTCTAAGTCGAAGTAATGTTGATGACCAGTCCTTGATGATACCTCTCGACGTGAATCAATTATAATCATCAACCAATCCCACACTTCTTTTAGCCGCTGAAACTCTTAACCTATCTCTAGGTCGTGTTAGTGTTTCTCGATTGAAACACGATACTTATTCTTTTCAAGAACCTAACTCTCTCGATATTAGATAAATGGATTACTCATAAACTTCTCTCTCGATCTTGAATGTAAGAACAATGAATGGAAAAGAATAAGCAAACCTTGATATTTTATTGCATTGAAACCAGAAACAAAGTTCAATCTCTTCTCACTAATACTCTACAACTTTCACCTAAGCCTAAAAGAAATTACAACTCTAAAACCTAATGTGAATTCTCTAATCTCCGATATGTTGAGTTCTCCTTCTCCTTGGACGTCTATGGCTTATATAGACTTGGCCTAGGGCAAACCTTTCCTAAGTAGGAATACAACTTGGAGTAGGACACAAGTCAAGTACATAAATAAAATATTTCCAAGTTTATTCCAACTAGGAGGCTTTCCTGCGTGGCCTTTGTCTTGGGCTTTCAACGTGCTATCCAGCTTTGATCTTTGGGTTGCTTGTCCAACAACGTTCTCCTCAGTTTTCTCCTCAGTTCGCCTACAATATCGCTACTTGTCCTTAGTTGTTGTCTCGGCATCAAGTCCTACCTCGGCCTCAGTCGCTGTTGCGACATTAGTTTTTCCTGTAAAGTTATAAAAATCCAGTAAAACTTGCCTGTAAATATCATCTTTATAAGCATAACTTCTGAATATCTCACATTAAGTATATGCATTGGTCCAAGTAGGTGCAGATTTGGTGATTATTGCCCATGAAAGGTGTAAAAAGTGATAGTGAGTTGAGCACTTATCACACCCCCACACTCGAACTATTTCTTATCCTCAAGCAATGCAAACCATCAATTTGCCAAACCTTATTCTCTCTTGGTCTTATGTTTTTATCTATTCTTCCCATCATAACTATGTCTATTCTTTAGACTAAACCTTACGGTTACCCAAGGGTTTTACTTGAAAACAAGCTATAAAATTTTGTGAGTGTGCATTTTTATGGACAAGTTTGATTAAAGGCCTTCTTAGACAAACTCTAAGTTCAAGACAAATTGACTAGGATTCAATGTACTCTTCTTTTAAAACAATAATTTCTTGTGCTAATTTTGGGCACCTCAAGGATTGTGTTTTCTCCTTAATATTTCCTTCTTTCTTTTGCTATCCTTTTAAGCGTACTAGAGCTAATTTCGGGTACCTCTAACATGAAGAGGAGTGATTACTAGAGCAGGTGATAGGCACCTCTAGTTAATTTTCTAAATATCTAAGTCTTTATCACCTAAGTTCATTAAAAGAATTCCTATAGCCAAACAAGTCCCCAAAGTATTTTTAAGATCAATCTTATAGCAAGTTTCTAAGTTTTCTTCCTTAGTATCCTAAAATTAAGCCTTTTAAACAGGACCTAACCATGGTAAGGAGAAAGATTTCTATTGCCTTAAAAGAATAAATTAAGGCAATACTGATGAAAAGCAGTGCAAAAGTATGGGCAGTAATTCAAGTAAGGTGGTGGACATAAAAATTTTGAAAAATCACTTAAATACTTTCTTTCGTGGCAAGGCCACAGTAGTGAATTGCCTCGGTAGCGGCTCTACACCCCCAAACTCGAACCAAGCATTATCCTCAATGCTTATATTAGGGGCACATAGTAGGCAACAAAATAAGAAAAGGAAACAAGTAAGGATATATAAAAGTAACATAAAAAATTAAAGGGACTCTGAAGAGCTGCTTGTAACAATCAATTTTCTAGGTCGTGTTGCTGATTGTGATACGCTCCAACTCTCCAAAGAAGCTTGTAGAGAAAAGCTTTGATAGCCCGAATCTTAGAATGCAATCAAGCCTTGTATCACGCTTGTTTCCTGAACAAAAGAATGTTAAAAGATGTTGGAAATAAGATAAGAATGATTCAAGAAGGGGTTATGGTATGGGGGATGTTGATGGTTGATTAAGGAATGAAACAAAGGTATTTAAGTGGTGTAAATGATATGAAAGGATATGTAAAGGGTTGGTGAAGAATGGTGGATGAAAATGGAACATGGATGGCGATTATGAGGTGTTGGAATGATAGTATTCAAAGGGGCAAAGGTTGAACTTATGTTATAAGAATATAAATCCAATCTAGTTGCAACTCTGAGGGTGGTAGATGCACTTAGACCTTTTCAAAATGTAATTCCAAAAACCTAAAGTATAAAGGATGGAGGGTGATACCACAAATCAAAGAGATGATTTGATAAGTCGATAAAGTTCTTAAAAGAACAAGAATGAGAGATTAACTCACAAAATAAATAATCTGATTCAAAGTTGTTTTTGAAATGCCAAAATGGCTATATATTTATAGGAAATGAAAGGCTGTGGATAAGGGACATTTCCCTTTGAAAGGGTGGACGAATAGTGGGCTTAGTTTCTGTTCAATTGGTGGTGTCTCCCTCTTTAACCATTTGGTTGAATGGTGTCTCCTCCCAATAATTGTTGTAACTTTTCGGTTTAAAATTCCAGCTTGCACAATCTTCAATAAATTGGACATATATTGAGTTCCTGATACCCAATTAATGAGATTCAACACGCTCTCGAAAGATAAGAGACAGAGGAACAACTTTCATGAAGACACCAAAGTTCAATTCTACTCGTATCCTTCTCGAAATCGGCACATAAGTAGACCATCATGAATCTATCCAATGAAGAATGCTATCTCTTTGTTTTGGTGCCCAAAACACGTTTCCCTCCATGTTGGTCAATTGTGGCTCTTGGGGAGGGAACATGTCCTTCCATGGTTGAGCTAAAGGTTGTAGGGTGAGCTAAGATCAGCTGGATGAACTAAGGTTGAGATGGGTTGAGCTGAACTAGCTAGCGGATTTAGCTAGCTGAAAGTTCACCATCTTTGAGTGATGATTTGAGCTGAACGGCTAACCCCCTAGCTGAGTGAACTTATCCTTAGGTCCATAATACTCTCCTCAATCCATAAGAGTGTGTAGGAGCTGATTCGAATCCTACATGGATAGATATTCACCATTTGTCGTTTTAAGCTCATTCTAAATTCGTGAACTGGAATGAAGCTAGCATCCACTTCATTGCGCTACCTAGGAGTGTTTGGTACATTTTAGTGCTGATCGGAAGCTGGTACGTGCCTTAAACAATGATTCTTTGTTTTGAGCTCAAATGGTGCATTCGAGCTAAAACAGAGCTAGCCAATAGTCCCTTAAGTTGTGTTTAATATAACCTGCAAAGAAACAACCTAAACTAATAAGTATGATGTTACTAAACATGTGTTGAATATTAATAATGTATAATATAAGCTAGATAAAGCTGTGGTTCAATACCAATTCCTAAGTTATCAATAGTAATATAAGAAAATACACATTATAGGTATATAATTTGAGATAGAAAGCGAATGTAGCACATGAATTTAATAAATAAAGAGGATTAAGTAGAAATCTCAGATTGGACTTGTGTTAATTAGGGTATGGGTAGAATTTAAGGTTGGGCATGCACATATCAGATTGCTTCATCTTTGGTGATGGCAAAGGTTGAGTTTTTGCTTATCGTGGTGGCTGGACTCTTGTTGATGGTGTTCATTGCATTGGAGCATCCACTTCTTCTTCTTCTCCTTCTTCTTCAGCAAGTTCCTCGGTGACCATGATGTCTGTCCCTCCTTCATTTGTTGCGTCTGCCCAGGTATGGTGAATGCTTGGCCCAATAGCGGTTGAACTTTGGTGTACATAAGCATCTATCTCTACTGATAGGGTGCACATGATGATGGGGATCTTGGAGGAGTGTTGAAGATTGCCCTCCTCTTTGAAGGTCTTCTGCTGGCAGATGATGCCGTGGCAGAGTCTATGACCTTAGATGGGCCAGCAGCATAGAATTGTTGCTGAGGGTCAGTGGGGAAGAATGGTCGTGGTCCTCCTTGTGCTGGAGTTGTCTCGGTGTAGGGTACAACTGTGACAAACATGTTGGTAGGGAATTCTGGAAACTGCATCCCTTGGCTGGGAAAATTCTAGAGCATCACCTGGGCAGGTGTGTTGTTGAAGTCTCTCTAATACTCCATGTATCGTTGCTGGAAAAGATCCAAAGCTGTCATCCTCTGTAGTATTTCGTAGTAGGGGTCTGCTGCGGCAGTGGTGTGGGTAGTGTCAGGCATATCTGTTGTAAACTGGGCCCCTACAGTTGTGTCAGAAGTGTATTGCTGATGAGTTGCCTGGACTGGCTCTGCTTGTGTGATCTGCATGATTTTGTGACAGAAGTCTCTAGTCCACCCTCGTCTATGGACTGTGAATTCATCCGTTTCTGCCATTGATGCGCAGTCACTCACTTCATGTCCAATAACTCCACACCAAAAACAAAATTTTGGAAGTCGTTCATATCGAACCATACATATTCTCGACTTTCCATTTTCCAATTTTCCTACTTAACCCATCTCTTTAAAGCCTTCCAAAAATCTATCTCCACTCTAAGTCGTAAATAATTCCCCAGAGTACCATCATTCCCCCTCAAATCCACAGTAAAAGTCGATTTGAAAATACCTCCAATATTTTCGCCCAATTCAACACTCAAATAGCCTAACGGGATGTTATAAATTCTTATTTATATTGGAAGTGGATAAAAATCGTAATCTTGCGGGTTGAGCATTTTGTCGAACAGTTCGAGTGCAAGAAGATCATTAACAAAACACCAAGGGCACCGGTTTAAAACTGACTCTAAATACTCCCGCTTTTGGAATTTAAAGAGGAAGAAATTTTGGCAGATCAAGTGAGCCTCTTCTAAGGATGTGTCTTTCCAAATCGTAAAAAATACCTTGATCAATTTATCTACATGTACAGCTCGGGGAGAAAAAAGCTTACCAACAACCCACTTTTCCACTCCCAAATTCTTATCAATTAAATTCACCCAAGTCAACAAGCTCCTGCTCAGTAAAATTTAATCCCTCTAAAAGACTCACAACTTCGTCAGTCATGTTGAACGAAAGCAAGAGAAAGGATGTTTGTGTAATTTTTTTTCTTTAAAGAAATCTCTATCAAGGCTCTATGTCCCGCCGAAACTATTAAAAAAGAAATAGAATTTTTTAACCAGAGAAAAAGATCAAAAATACCCTTTGACCAAGTGAAAATAACCGTAAACAACTTTATCTTTCTATCCCCAAATTCATACAAATACATTCCAAACTCAGACAAGCTCACAATAAAAGGAAACAAACGCATAAATCCCATAATATACTCCCAATATCCAGTCATAAACAAAATATGGAAACAGACAGTCCCATCATTCCCTAACTTTGCTCCCCACCGACAGCAGCTCATCTACGTCAAACTTACAACCTTCTCTAGATCACCCATGTGCAGTCATTGGAGAGCTGTTAAATAAGTCGAAGCAAACAAGAATCGAATCTTTGACCAGCACAAAATTAAAACACGCCACCATAACCAATAACCGGAGCAGTTTAGAATATCCAATAACCAAAACAACCATGTAAACCATAACCAAACTTCAACGCTGCACCATAACCAGATAACCATGACCATAATCATCATCCTTATCCATCCATCTTCTGGAAATACTACATCAGATTAAAACCTGTATAATCCTGCAAAATAAAAATCAGAAAACATATATAACACCATCGAATACCTCCATGACAATGAACATCATTCCAAACCTAATGGTGAAGGCGACATCCTAGGGTTCTATTAATGATGCTTTGGGGGTCATTTAGAACAGATCCGGGTAAACTGCTTGAAAACTCAAGAAACCCCTTTTAAGCGAATATCAAAAGGTTTGATTTTAGTTATGACTCCTTGCCATAGATTCAAAAGAGTATAAAGAGAGCTTTAAGAGTAGAAAAACCATTGAAGACCGGTTTCTTCGTAAACCCAAAGAGTATTAAATCTCTTGATGTCTCGTTGGTTCGACTCAGTTTTATAAAAATCTTTTACCTTTTTATCATGTCTTTGGTTGAAAAATTCTAAAAAATTAAATTTTAAATCTTAATCCTTATTTTCTATATCCTAAACCTTAAACCCTAAAAAATACACCATACCCCTAATTCCTTAAACACTAACCACAACCTATAACTTTAAACTCTAAATCCTAAACCATAAACTCTCTAATTTAAAAGATATGTATAAAAAAATATATAAGAAAGAGATAGACGATTTCTACCATTGATTAACAGCATCACTAACGCGGAAAAGAAACAACCATGCAGGGAATTTCAGTGGTTTTTTTATAAAAAAAATTAAAATTGATCTCATTTGATTTATTAAAATTTAATATTAATAATTATTATAATAAAAAATATTTTTAATAATAGTATAAATGATAATTATCACGATCATAAAAATTATTAAATTTTAATGGTATTGCATATAACAAACTTTTCAAATGTTGACTAATAATTTCATTATTATTATATTTGTGATAATTATTCAGGATTATAATTGTTTATTTTGTGTGTTCATTTTCTTATCATTATTATCATTAATATTTATGATAAAATAAATAATCACAATAATTTCGCATGTGTTTTCAACACTAAAAGCAGACGTAATAAAAATGCGTCATAATATTTTTGGAAAATTCTGGATAATATTGATGGTGAAAAACAATTCCCTAAATATTTATAATGCAGCTTGTTAATTAATTGTTAGGTTGTTCATAGGCGTTAGACATTGGGTTATAAATAGGGTTAATTACTGCGTTAGTTACTTTTGTTTACCCCAATATATTTTTAGTCACTGATTTTAAAAAACGACAAGTATGATCACTATCATTTATGAAGTGTAAAGTTTTGGTCATTCCAAAGTTAAATTTTGTTAAATATTGATAAAAAAAATATTTGAAACAATAATAAAATGATAAATTATTTAAATAGTTCTTAAATTATTATACTTTTATTTCATCTTTAATTTAACTCTCAAAATTTTAAAATTTTATATTTTTACTATCTTATAAAAAAAACTAACCCTACTTCTAAGTCTGTGTTTATAGGAATGTAAGCCGTAATTTGTTTCCCTGTCTGTTGATGACATTTTTGCTAATCTTGCCAGACTTGGGACCTTGTAAGTAACTTAACTTTATGCTTGGTTCCTAAGCTTTCGAGTTTTAGTTATATTCGGATAATTACTGAAGTGAATTTTCTTTTGAAACCATGCCATTAATATGTTTCCCGGTTTTTGAACTTGTTCAATCGAGAAACTAAAAACTGTCCATCTTTTGAGAGATCAAATATCATGCTCTTCTTTCAGTCTCTCATGGTGGTATGGTGATATGGAGCTCGTTCATTCCCGGTTTCAGATGGTCAATCATCAGATTCTGATAATAGGCTATCAGTCGGAGTTATTGTAGGCATAGTTCTTGGCTCCTTGCTACAGCTTGTCCTTGCAGATCGAGGATTCCAGAAATCGCAACAGTTGGGTGGGGAGTATGGGTTTAGAATAAGGTTAGTTTTTTTTTTAGAAAAATGATAAAAAATAAAGTTTTAATTTTTTTAGAGTTAAATTAAAGATAAAATAAAATTACAATAATAGTTAAAGGATTATTTCAGTAATTTATTATTTTTTATTGTATTAAATCATGTTTTGGTTAATATTTAACAACACTTAACGTTGAAGTGACCAAAATCTTATACCAGGAAAACGATAATACTTTACTGATCATTTTACTAAAAGTGTATTAAAGGTAAACGAAAGTGACTAGCTCAATAGTTTACTCTTATAAATATTATATTTGAGTTTATACTTCCCGAAGATATAAAAATTCATTTCTAAAGAATCTACCTTGTTCTACCGTTCATCCCTCACACATAAAACCACCGCCATCCATCACATTTTCATCGTCAATGTCACCATTCTCGTATGATATTATTCGTGGTCGAACTTGAGACCGTTATCACTGTCGATCTCGCTCAGTCTTCACACGTTGTTTCGCTCCTTTATTCCTCAGCAACGAATCTAACATTCTTGTCCTCATCACCATACCTCGTTTTTCTCCATCGAAACCATTTTGTTCGTCCTCTTCCTCGGCTTTGTTTTTTTTTTGTTTTCCTTCATTCAAGCCCCTCAAGCTCAGGGCTTGTTCAACAAAGCTTGATTCTGTTTCTATTTCGAAGTCCAACACAAAGAATCCATCCTTCATCCAAGCCCCTCAGGCTAAAAGATCCCACGTTAGACTCGTCGGAGGAAGATTTACTCTTTCTTAATTTCATCCTTCGACTTCTATCAGGATTAATTTCCACCCTTGATGCTGGTCTTATAATACATCTTTTGCTTAAACTAATCCTCACCGAGGCTAAAAGTTGTCTTGTATGATCGAAACCTCGACTTGATACCTTAAAGAACTTCTATTGTTGTTGTTGTTGAATTCTCTGAGAGGTAACAATATTTATCGTATTGGTTTCTCTTTAAGTTATCAATCACATGACACGAACTTTTTATTCGATCACCTTGAACACAGATTTGACATTTTTTTGTTCGACTACAAAGTGGTTGACGACATTATTTGTGAATTGAAACATTATAATATACTGACTGGTTACAGTTTTCGAATCGAGGATTAAAGGCTATGGAGGTTATGATAATATTTGACATATGTATTGTTGAGAGGCCACACTTGTTATTAGTGCATTCATTCAAACTGTTCAATTCACTCGGCTATACCTTGTTGTCGATGAAAGATGGTATTTTGGTGTGAACTGATGCTGTTTTTTTATCATATGTATTACTGGTCAATGTACATCTTCCACGGGAGTTGCATTGTTGGATTTTATGGTCAATAGTTTTATGAAAGAATTTCGAACGGAAAGAAAATTGTAGAAAAGAAAGGTGAGTTTTAATTTTTAATTTCTTTTAATTATTTTTAAATAAAATAAAAAATTTATTTTTTAAATTAAAATTTTAAGTTCTTACAAAATAGTCTAAATCCCTAACCTAAAACGCAAAATTCTCAAATTATCATCGTTGTCAACGTTTACTACTTCTCAGAGACTACCATTATCGTCGTCGAATCACCATGATCGTTTTCCCCAACCAACCATTTTTTATAACCAACGATAGATATACCGACGATTGAATTTTTATGATTTTGGTTTCTTTCGACATTAGGAAGTCGATCAACACACCTACCATTGATTACCAATGATGGGTGGTTAGGAAAAATGATCGTGGTGGTCTGACGATGATAGTGATGATTTCCGATGATATAATAAACGGTGATAATAATGATAAATTAGAGTTTTGAGTTTTGAAGTAAAAGATTTGATACTATTTTGTAAATATTTAAAAATTTTGTTTTAAAAAATTATGTTAAAAATAAATTAAATTAAAAAAATGAATAAATTAAAAATAAAAACAATAGTAGTTGATAGTTAGGAACTTAAAATAATTAAAATTAAAACTTTAGGCACTTATTTAGAACTAAAAATAGTTTTGGCACAAAAATAACCCAAAAGCATAATTTTTAATATATTTTTAATGATTAATAGTTGTAACAGGTTTGTTAGTTGTATGACGAAGGAAGTGAGTTGATAAAAATTGACTATTTAACCTGTTTTGTCTACCTGGTAAACAAGGTTTTTGCTACACAAGATATCTTATCAATGATTGAAGGTTCAACATGAAAAAACATAACTTGCAATAAAAATCATAAGATAATATATTTTTTTTCTAAGGAGATGAGATTACAAGTAACTTAGATTATTTTGATGTATTAACTAATATCATACAATTAAATTATATTGGAAAATAGATTGCTACAAAATTAACACTAACTAGACAGAATAATATAAAAAAGATCAAAAAAATAGTAAACCGAGTTATGGTAAAAGCCACTGCCTTATAAACGAATTCGTCCCAACGTGTAATTGCTGCACATGCTGCTACAGGCGGTTCGCCCCCAAGGTTAGCACGGACTCTACAATATTTATACACCAAAATAACAGAGTGAAAATCAATGGTATTGTTCTTCTCTTATAAGAAAAAACTCAAGAAAACACTCAATAAACCTCATTTAACAAAAAAAATGATTATATATATATAAATGAGCCATAGAAGCTCTTATTTATAGTTGAAAACATAAGGATAAAATCAACATTTACGTTCTCTGATTAAAACCATAATAAATACTAATTTAATGTAATTAAAATAGTAATATTAAAATTATTATAACAGGTACAACCCTGAACGAATAAGGACCGAAAATAATCTAAATACGTACAATCATAATTAACTATGAAATAACTGTTACATGTATTAAGCTGATTAAAATTTTTTACCGTTATTATTTCAAAACCTTTCTTACGATAGACAATTTTCTAATACGATAGACAATTTTCTAACATTCAAATAAATTCTTTAGAATTTTCTATAAAATATAGAATGTGCACATACATTTCAAAGACATGTGTTCTCACGGACACGAACATGAAAATAAACTAGTTGGATGAAATAATGAAAGTGCGTGTGTGATGCGTGAAATAATAGTGCAACTGTGCAGTATACACGTCGCAAGTAATAAAGTGATAAGTATATTGTGTATCGTCTCCACAGGGATTGGTATACTTAATATGTCTCCCCTTGTTCCCTTGCTCCTGAAAGATAAAGTAAAAACACAGATAAGTGAATTTGTTTAACTAACTAAATAACAAAACATAAAATAAAGGATTGAGAACGATATAGAGAAAACGGGTAGGATCCAGCTGTGTCAATTAGTGGATTCGATTGATCTTCTTCTTGTCCAATGCAATTACACAACACTACTTCGGCAGTACTGCAGATACAACCTCGGCAGCGTTAGTGTTCTCTGCCGCGTTAATCTCTTGCTCTTGGGAAGATGCATCAAAGTTCAGCAAAGTGTCCGTAGTTGACTCCGCTTATCTCTAAGTCAGAGCGCTGTTGATGACTGGTCTTTGACGATACCTCTCGACGTGAATCAACGATAATCACCAACCAATCCAACACTTCTTTTAGCTTCTGAAACTCTTAACCTATCTCTAGGCCGAGTTATTGTCGTCAACACCGTACTTATCCCTTTCGTGAATCTAACTCTCTCAATGCTAGATAAATAGATTACTTATAAACTTCTCTCTCGAGCTTGAATGCAAGAACAAGGAATGGCAATAGGATAAGCAAACTTCGATATTATTATTGCATTAGAACAAAGAAACAAGAAACAATCTCCTCTCACTAATATCTACAAACTTCACCTATCCCTAAGATATGTCGATAAGTACAAATATTAGGGGAAGGGTTTCTCTAAAATCGTCTCTCTTTGATAATGTGGCCGGCTAGGTTATATATAGTCTTAACCTAGGGCAAACCTTTCCTAAATAGACTCTAACTTGGAGTAGGGAGCAAGTCTTCTACATGAGATCTGATGTTTCCAAGTTTCCAACCTTCTAGAAAGCTTTTTCCGTTCAGTCTTTGACTTGATCTTTTAGTGCGCTAGCCTGGTCCAATTGGTGCGCTGCATCTTCTAGAATATTCTCTATATTTTTGTTCAATCGTCTATCATATTGATGTTGCCACTCAGGATGCTGTCACGGCCTTGTCTCTGCCTCGGACTCAATGATGCTTCTCTACTGCCTCAGCCCTGGATATCCCTGCATGTACAAAATATGTAATAATATTTGTATTCTCTATAAATGTAAGCTTTGTAAGTAGGAATAACGGAATATCCAATATTATGCAATGAGTCCATATTTTAGTTCAAGTTGGTGTATAATAGATGCATAAAGTACCATGAGAAGGGTAGTAAATAACTGTCTTTTAGGCACTCATCAGTGTGTGAGGGTCTTGTTTACTAATCTTCAACAAGAAAGGCTATTAAAAACTATATATAATATAAGCCCAAGGTACTTTCCTACCCAACGTGAGATACTTAATTTGAGCATTATCCAACAATCTCCCAAAATGCGAAAGAACCTTTTGAAAATAGAATAATAAAATTTGAGTTTTAAAACATGATACGAGTAATAGCAAGATTAGTTGTTTAATCACTAGTGAACGTAACTAGAACTAGTACATAGTAGAATAAGTAATTCTTCTCTTAGATAAGTGAACGAATCTGAAACTTTCTAAGATTGAGGTGAACTCATAACACACAACTAACCCTTCATCCACCGAAATCCTTGATGTGTCATAAAAAATAAAAAATTATAAATATACAAATGTAAACAAGTATAGTCAGCTGACCTCAAGATTCTAGTAAGTGTATTAGAAAAACAACTCAATATTTTTCATAGAAGGTGATGATTATCCTTCTCACTTACGTAGGTTATTTTATCAGATTTATCTCCATGTAAACCACTCAAATAAGAGCTATAAAATAATTAAGAGTTTCTAAAATAGCTCATCCTCTCAAATGAATAGGTGAATTCTTCAAGTTCATACACTAAATGAACCACCCAAACTCTGGGATAAGAATTCATTAAGAATAAATACTCAACCTCTTCAATCTGTGAATTCAATAAGTTCTTCTCAATAGAATAATCTAAACCCTTGAAATTGAATTCAATAAGAATTATAAAACTCATCCTTTTTAACAAGTTCATTCAGTCTTTCGCAATAAAACTACCCACTGAACATTGGGCTATAAACTTATTAAGAGTAGCTATTCAATAAAATATTAGTAAATTTATTAAGAGTAATAAAACTCAATATGGGCATGTAAATTGTTCATCATAGGGATAGATAATAAAAAATGTACACTATGTGTACTCTTCGTGGTTTCGTTTAACCGCGCTGAACTTAGATAACTAAGTTGGGTATCCACCACAAATTCCTCAACTAATAAACTTTAGACCCATCCCCCTCGATGAACCTAGAACCAATTCCAACTTAACCCTTTGGTAATTGGATAAGATATGTTCTTTTCTAACTTCACACACTCTAAAAAGAGTAATTCATTACTTATTGACTATCTCATTGATTCATGTTTTATGCAAATGTATCTTATCATAATTGTAAGTTTAGCTTTGAAGCCACATGTATCGTTGTTCATGAATCCTACAAACAAAGATACTAAAATAGTCGAGATTTTCTCAAAAATAGAAATTTGAATTTATAAGCCACTCGAGTTCTTGCTTAACAAGCTTAAGAGTGATAAAATATAACTTGAAGGTAGTGCAAACGATATATGTCTACTTATAACAAACCTTAAAAAATTATTGCACTATCTAAGTTAAAGGCATACTCATTTATGAAGCTTATACCATCATTATTGATAATCAGTTGGTGTCACAAAATCCCTCTAAAACTGAAGGAAAGCCAATAAACTCGAATTTCCAATCAACATTACCTTTTAAAATACTTTAATAAGCATTTGAGTATAATTCAGTATTCACTACTAGGATTATGAGTATATTTACTTAACCTACTTACAAAATAGACAATATCAATTCTAGTATATTTCATTAAGAATAAAACTTTTTTAATATTCTTAATCAGAAAATTATTACTTCCTTTATTCTTAAAGAGATATAATCTCAAATCATAAGGAGTTTAAATAGGGATGACTTCAAAATTATCAAATTTCTTTAATACCTTCTCAATATAAAGTATTTTTCTAAAAGAAAAATTATTTTTATTTTTAGGTAACCTTTACTCCTAATATCATATTAATCTCTTTCTAGTGTGCTTGGATATTTATTGATTTATCATTATTTGAACTTTATAGCTTCTCTAAAAAATTTTAAACCCTTATCTACCATGAAAGACTAAACTATAAGTTTAGGTATAAGTCTAAATCACTTATTTTTATGATAAAAAAATTAATAAAATCCGGTCTAAAGATAGTAATTATCTTATATCTTTAATTTCTTTTAGGTTCTAATTCAAAACTCTAGAATATCTTTGATAGGAGTATTAGAGGAAGAAGTATGATTCTCTTGATGTGTTACAACTCTTAATCAAGGTTTCTTTAGAGAAAAAACTTAACACATCAACCCTAGATTCGCAATTTTAAGAAATCATATAAAGACATAAATCGATATGGCACTATATGTAACATACTCTATAAACAGCGTGTCAATGACTTTAGGTTCAACAGAGGTTTTCAAAGTCAGGCTAAACCATTTTTTTCAAACACTCCCACACTTTCAAGTAATGTAACCATGTTGCACAATTCGTATAGAATATAGTCTAATTTTATGAAGTGCTTATTTAATTCATGATTAATTAAGAGAATGACTTTTTCCTCATGACTCAAGAATTCATTCTCTCTTCTTAAAAATTTATTTTTCTCTCTATATAAAAAAATTTAAACATAAATTTTATGCATTACATCATTCCTCTAGCATATCTCTTTAAGAAAATTAGACTCATATCTACTATCTCCATGAAATCTAACATATTTTATTTTTCTTTCTAGCTGATACTCAACTTATGTCTTAGGAAAGCTGTTCTCAACTTCATTTTTAATTTTAAAGAGATAAACCTTTATATATCCAGAACAAACATAAAGGTGATATAATAATATTTTTCTTCTTTACCCCCACAGTTTTTTAAAGTTCGCTAGATCAAAATGTATACAGAAGTTCTTATCTAAGTTTAGAAACTATCATAAAAAATTTATTATATTTTAGCTTTATACAGAACTCATATTTGTTAAAGTTATTATTTTCAGATTAGTTTCGATTCACATACCCTAATCTAGCATGTAATACCATAAAAATTTTAATTTTAATCTTTATATGTTAAAGTCCGATTTCTTATTTTATTCTATCATACTAGAATAATAACGTACTAAAGATATTGAAATTTTTTTCTTAAAGTGAATTTTGCAAGAAGATTTTCGTACACTTCTTTAATAAAAAATTCTTTTTTATCCTCTTAAACCTCTTTAAAGAGAATAACTCAAGAGTTAATGGCTACGAAAACACTTTTTAGTAGCACTAATGTGTTATTAAAATTTTTTCATATTAGTCAAAAATATTAACTTTAAAATGACCATAAAAATTTCATCTACTATGACTCTTAAAAACCTTTCTTCGAAAGCTTATGTAACATTAATATTCTAATTTTTGCGCTAAGTTAGAAAATGTTAATTTGTCATAGTCTTTTATAAACTGGACTATTATGATAGAATTTTTAACGTTGAATATTATGGTTTATGTAACTTATAGTAGACAATTTCGATGTATGTTCCTTTAGTGATGATTAGCGGGGACTAAAGATCGAAATTAAAGGTGAAATTCCTTTTTCCTTCGTTCTTTGTTAAACATAGAAATTAAAGGATCAATTTAATGTTTGTGAAAAAGTAAAAGGGTCAAATTAATCATTTGATCATTATCTAAATTAATTTAATTTAAAGATTATTTAAATTAATTAATTTAAAGGAAAAATAAAAATCAGTTTTACAAGAGGTAACTTATGCTGCTTTTGTGATAACTAGAGAAAAACTGAATTTTTATTTTGACTCGTCTTCTTCTTTTTCACGAGAGAAAATAATTGCCTGATCAAGTCCTACATCGTCAAGAATGAAATTAAAAAACAATGAAGAAGGAAAAAAGTAATATCAAGGAGAAACGAGAATGGAAAACAATAAGTTTTCTTCATTTTTGTTTCTAATTAGCATTGAAATTTGATTAACGTGATTAGCCATAAATTCTATTAACGATTGATTATTTTTCGCATTGTAGTATATTCATGATTATAGTTTAAGAAAATATTTCAATTGGTATCGAGTCAGGTTTATGGGTTTCACGTTACTTAAAGTTGTGAATTTTTTTATAAAGATGATTGTTAGTCACCAAAGTACCCTAACATGTAAGACTAAATTACAATTTATAGCAGCATAATTATTCATGAATAAAGGCGATCAAAATTGTAATTATAATTTTTATACTAGAAAAAAATAAAGATGATGGAGAGAGTGTGTGCATGTTTCTGTTTACTTTGCATTTTTATTACTCTTATATCTAATGACAATGAAGGCTTAAAATGAACAATTATGATCATAGATAGTCAGTTCTATGAGGTAACCCAAAGGAAGACTGATATTGTTAGTGCAATGCTATAAATTATGCGAACATATGTGGAAGTATACACAGTTATACAAGTAATAAAGGGTGAGGGAGTATCGTTCCCACGAGGATCAGGGTAAAGTGTAAGTCAAATTTGTGAAGGCAAAAAGGTGTCACTAGCAAAAAAGAAAATAAAGATAATGGTATGAAAAAATGGAAATATATACATACAGTGAAGGTGTGATGATGAAATGCTATGACATTTTCTAAATGCAAGCAACCAAAATTTGTCTACACAAATAGAATGGATGGCGATGACACGATAGATGTATGGAAGCAGTGTGTGAAGAGTATGGTGATATGATTGCAATTAAATAGTTGAACAGAGGAAACACTTTGTAAATGTCAAAGCAAAAACGAGATATGAAAACACGAGTAAGCATAATGATGTATTAACCCTCGATTTATGAGCTCTCCTAGGAATGGTTGATGGGTGTTCTTATAGACTTTTTAACCTCACTTTTAAGAACATCTAAAAACTATATGGTCTATTTACTCGACATAGGTTTCTAAAGTGCTCTCGCTCCCTCGAGTCAAAAGAATCTGACAGTCTAAAATGTCACAACATCTCCTCTCGGTCTCAACAGTGACATCTAGCCTATCGAGAAAGCACACTCCTTTTAGTCATTGAAACTCTCACTTAAGTCTCTCTCGAGCACCTAAGGTTAGATTAGGCTCTATTTGCAGTCTAGAACCCATTGCTCATGTAGATTCTCCCATAGTTTCTCTCGAACACCTAGCGTGAGTCTAAACAAAGGACACTTTAATGCCTCTTACAATGCTTAAATGATTAAACACAATGAGCAAAGCAAATAAACAAACACATACCATGCTAAACATTCATAAAAGATAAAGTTAATCATCTAAAAAAACATCCATCAAAATAAAGCTAAACATGGTGGTGTGGAAGTTTTAAAACAAATATCATCTACAAATATCATCCATAAACAACCACATAAACCCCTCAAGTATATGAAATAAAGCAAAGAGAAAGGTTGGAAGACACCCTCGGTGTGCGCTACAGTCGGCTTTTTCGACCACCATTAAGTTGCCTTAGCGTTATAGCTGATGAATGCCTAAAAGTCCTCAATTTTCACATCATTTCCCACTCATTTATTGCTAAAAAAGATTGAATTAATTATAATAATAGATATTTCTAAGTATTTTCCACATCTTAGCATCTGAATACTATTTTTATAAATTTATCCATTAATTGGTATAAAACAAATATGTCTAATAGTTTTCTTTCTTAAACAGGAAACTAGATCACAAAAAGAGTCAAAGAAGAAAATAGATGCTGAATTACAGATGAAGCATCCACCATGGCAGCGTTCTAAAGACTGCTGCAACATCATAGAAGACGATAAGTGATGCTCAACAGAAAGAGGAAAAGATACCGAAAGACAAAGAGTAAAAGAAAGAAGACAAACTTAGATAGGAGGTCGAGCCCAAGCTAAACTGCGGGAAGAGACATTTTAGGAAATAAGATTTATTTAATATAATTTAATCAGGAATTAGATTTCTTTTCTATTTAGAACTCTTTCCTTGCATGGAAAGATCAACTTAGGGCTTGGCATATATAAGACACTTATTAGGTTTAGGTTTAGGAGAAGAAGTCGGTTTATACATATAACATATTCTTAGCCGCCGACCACAATATATTCTAAACTCCTTTGGAGGTTTAGATTGTTGTGGAGTAGACGGAGAGGAAGGTTACATTGTTATTGATATTTATTAATGTCAAACTTATTTCATAGTTTATTCTTTCTAGGTACTTAACTTTCTTTGCATATGAGTTCGAGATGATAAGTATGTGAAGAAATATCCATTTGTCTAATATCGGGAGAGTTAGGCTCATAAAATGAGAGAATACGGTGTTTGCTCAAGGGCATTGACTAATCCCGGTCGAATTTTAGTGACTAACAAGACGCGAATGAGATTGTTATCTACCCTTAACGCCCGAAGGTATCATTAAGAAACGGGGATTTCAATAGTTTTCTTCGCTTAGGGATAAGGAAGAAACATATAAGGCTGCTATGTCGAACTATAAAAAGTTGAATTATCGACAAGGCATAACCCTGCCTAGACAACTGCGGCGACTCTTTGTGCGATCCGCCGAGGCGGTAATTCAACCAATTGCATTAATAAGTGGATTAGCAATATAGTTGGATTCTTCTCTACAAAGTATTCAATCTAACCTCGTTCTTCTCATTATTATCTTTCTATAATTTAGTATAGTTTAGTTAATGCAATCAATCTAATCCAATCCAATTACTTGTGCTTTTAGTGTTCTTAAGTGCGGTTATAAGAAGTATTAGAATCGACTAAGTCTCCGTAGGATCGATATCTTAAATATTACAATCTGACAAAGGTGGAAATTAACAAGAACTCCATAGCCTCCATCAGATTTGGCACCGTTATCGGGGACTGTCGCTAAATTTTACTACCAATTATATTTGCACCTTTTTATTATTTTAGTTTATTTATTTAGTTTTAGTTTTAGTTTAACTTTCGTGAGTTGTTTTGTGCATGACCAGGTCCAACCCTACCATTGATCAAAACTCTTACGACCCAAAAATCGAAAAAACAACACAAGATCTAAAATGAAAGGCACGCCTAAGAATAAACGTAGACCCTGGCTAACAAAACAACGCGGGTATGAGCGTCGCCGCGGTAGACAATCGTGGTGCCTTTGTAGTAGTTAAACCAATAAATATTCTAAGACAGGAACGCGCTCGAACTATTCGAGATTATTTAGAGAAAGATTTAGATGTGTTAACTCCTGCTGTTGTGATTCCTAATATAGAGGCAGAACACTTTGAACTAAAACCGGTTATGTTCAACATGATCAACACCCTGGGCCAGTTTGGGGATTCGGCCAATGAAGATGCTCGACAGCATTTTAAGTCCTTTTTGGAGATTTGTAACTCATTTAAGTTGCCGAGAGTCTTAGATGACATCCTTAAGCTGAAACTATTTCCCTATTCACTGAGGGATAGGCGAAAGCATGGTTAAATAACCTCCAACCGGGATCGTTGAATTCATGGACAAAATTATGATGAAGCTTCCTTGCCAGATTCAGTTATACCAATATGACTGACAAGTTCAGAAACGATATAACATCCTTTAGGCAAGATGAAGACGAATCAATGTATGAAGCATGGAAATGATACAGAGAATTATACAGAAAATGCCCCATGCATGGTCTTCCTGAGTGGACCCAAGTATCCATCTTCTACAATGCAATAAACACCCCTACAAGGATGATGCTTGACGCTTCCGCCAATGGAACCCTCTTAGATCGTCCACCCTATGAGAGTATAGAAATTCTGGATAGGTTAGCAAAGAACGACTATCAACACCCAACCACCAGACGAGGCATGACAAATTCAGATTCTTCGGATTCCATTTTAGCCTAATTGTCGGCCTTGACAAACATGGTGAAGGACCTGCAAAAAGTCACGTTCGAGAAGTAAAAGCAGTCACCATTCTCTGTGAAACATATGGTGACAATCATGACTCGAACGCATGCCCGAACAATCTAGAATCTTCCTTTTATGTTGGAAATTTTAATAAAAATAATATGTCCAACAACTATAATCTATCATAGAGGAAGCATCCAAATTTCTTATGGAGCAATCCTAATAATGCACTTAACACGCAACATTGACCAATGCAAGGTACTGGATTCTAGCAAAATAACAGATTTGCTCAGCAGCAGATGCCGCAGCAGGCACCACCTCCGCAGAAAACAACAGAGGTCCATACTTTGGAGAATACACTGCAAACATTTATGGCCCAGAGTGGTGCATACATTGCAAATACAAACAAGTTCATCCAAAGAAATGACACTTTCATGGACAGAACAGAAATGAGAATGCAGAATAACGAAGCTGCTCTCAAGGCGCTGGAAACCACAGTAGGACAAATGGCATAAAAAATGAAAAGTAGACCCATAGGAGATCTCCCAAGCGATACAAAAGTCGCTAGACTTGGTCCTCATGAACAATGTAAAGCCATATCGACCAGAAGTAGATTACAACTAAACGACCCTGAGATACCTGCTCATATAGTAGGTAAGACCACTGAAACAATAGTCCCTGAAGAAGCTACTAATAAAATATCTAAGGCAAAGAAACCAACAGATACTGCTGAAAACACTTCCGTAGCAGATGATGCCATAGCCGCACCATAGATAAGATTTTAGTATAATGAAAATATTGAAGATCTACGTCCACCACCACCTTTTCCACAAAGGCTAAAACAACCAAAGCAGGAGTATCAGTTTAAGAAATTCTTGGACATACTTAAACAGGCACACATAAATATACCTTTAGTGGAGGCAATTAAGCAAATGCCCAACTATGCCAAATTCTTTAAGGATATCATATCCAAAAGGATAAAAATTAGGGAATTTGAAACAGTTGCCGTAATAGAAGGATGTGTGGCAATGCTGCATAACAAGGCTACCACCAAAAGAAAAGATCATGATAGCTTCACCATACCATGTTCTATCGGAGATCAATAAGTGGGTAAAGCACTATGTGACTTAGGCGCCAGCATAAATCTCATGCCTAAGTCAGTATTTCAAAAGGTAGGTATCGGAAAAGCAAAACTAACAACAATTATGCTGTAGCTAGTAGACCGCTCTTACGTACAACCAGAAGGAAAAATTGAAGATATTTTGGTAAGGGTGGATAAATTTACTTTTCCTGCTAACTTCTTAATTCTTGATTGTGAAACAGATGAGCACGCCCTAATCATATTAGGAAGGTCATTCCTAGCCACAGGAAGAACATTGACCGATTATGAAAAAGGAGAGTTAATCATAAGAGTCAATGATCAGCAAGTAAAGATCAATGTTTTCAAAACTCTAAGGCATCCGGACGAACCAGAAGAACTTGACCACGAGAAGGAAACCGATTTTTTGACACAACCAGCTAAGGCAGCAGTGCTGACTACCGCAGCCGCTATTTTTACGGAGAACCATGTATAGACAACCAAAAGATAGAGATTGTTGAAAAACAAGCAGAAGAAGGTAATTTGGTAACCACATACCCAGGTAAGCATTTCGAGTCTCTTGATTACACTTCAAATGGAAACAAGAAATACAAACCATCTTTAGAACATCCTCCAGAATTAGAATTAAAACCACTACCTGAGCAATTAAAATACGTATATTTGGGATTAAATGATACTCTACCAGTAATCATTTCCTTTAAGTTGCAGCCTGAATAGGAAAAGCAGTTAATCAACATGATACGGTGGCACACTAAGACAATTGGCTGGACAATTGCAGATTTGAAGGGAATTAACCCATCCATATGCATGCATAAAATCTTACTAGATGGAGAACATAATCCAACCATTGATGTAAAGAGAAGATTAAATCATGCAATGAATGAAGTAGTAAGAAAAGGAAATAATTAAATGGCTGGATGCATGGATTATTTACCCATATCAGATAGCACGTGGGTAAGTCCAGTACAATGCGTACCAAAACAAAGGTAGAATGACAGTGATCTCAAACGAAAACAAGGAATTAATCCCAACTAGAGCTGTAACTGGATGGAGAGTATGTATGGATTATCGGAAATTAAATCAAGCAACAAGAAAGGATCACTTCCCTTTACCATTCGTCGACCAAATGCTTGATAGATTAATCCATAAACCCTACTATTGTTTTCTATATGGCTACTCAGGATACAATCAAATTGCCATAGCACCCGAAAACCAAGCCAAAACAATCTTTACATGTCTATATGGAACATACGCATTTAGAAGAATGTCATTTGGACTATGTAACGCAACTGCCACCTTTCAACGATGTATGATGACAATCTTCTCTGATATGATTTAAGATCACATAAAAATTTTTATGGATGATTTTTTAGTATTCGGAGATGATTTTGATAATTGTCTTAACAACTTGGAGAAAGTATCATAAAGATATGAGGACACGAACCCAATTCTGAATTGGGAAAAGTGTTATTTTATGGTTAATGAAGGAATAGTACTTGGCCAGAAAATCTTCTACCGCGGCATTGGAGTTGATAAAGTAAAAATAGAAGTGATAGAAAAATTGTCGCCACCAACATCGACCAAGGGTATACGTAGTTTTCTTGGACATATTGGTTTCTACCGAAGGTTTATTGAGGATTTTTCTAAAATAACCAAACTCCTATCCTCACTAATGGAACAAAATAAACCGTTTATTTTTTATAAGGACTGTGCAAAAGCCTTCAAAAACTTGAAACAAAAATTTATATCATCACCCTTAGTAGTATCACCCAACTGGAACGAACCTTTTGAACTAATGTGCGATGCGAGCGACTATGCTATCGGAGTAGTACTAGGGTAACGGAAGAATAAGACCATTCATGTAATACATTATGCAAGTAAAACCTTGAATGACGCCCAAGTTAATTACATCACAACAGAAAAAGAGCTATTAGCAGTAGTTTTTGCATTCGATAAGTTTAAATCGTATCTTATCGGCAGCAAGGTTATTATACATGCAGATCACTCTACTATAAAAGTACTTGCTGACAAAAAAAGATGCAAAACCTTGTCCAATACGGTGGATACTACTACAAGAATTCGAGGTTGAAATAAAGGATAGGAAAAGAATGGAAAACCCATTAGCCGATCATCTATCCCGCCTAGAAAGAAACGAAACAATAAAATCAGTGCAGGAAATCAAAGATACTTTCCCTGATGAGAAATTACTTGCCGCCACAACAGCTGTATGGAAAGTATCAGCAGAAGACCCTAAAATCACATTAGAAAAAATTGCGAAAACTATCTGAATATATCCATCATACTGCCTTGGCCGCCAACACAACACCCTAGTATGTTGATATTGTTAATTTTATCACTTGCGGCATTTTACCATATTACCTTAACAATCAAGGAAACAAACAGTTCAAACATGAGACAAAACATTATTTTTGGGATGACCCATTTTTATTTAAACAATTCCTAGATCAAATAATAAGTCGATGCATTCCGAAAGAGGAACAAGAAAATGTGCTAGCAGATTGCCATGCATCTCCTTTTGGAGGATATTTTGGCGACAACAGAACGACAACTAAAGTATTACAATCAGGACTGTACTGATCGAGTCTATATAAAGATGTACATGAATATTTTCAAAGATGTATTTGATGTCAAAGGATGGTAAACATATCAAGAAGGAACGAAATGTCTCTACAAAATATTCTTAAAGTGGAATTGTTTGATATATGGGAGATTGAATTCATGAGACCCTTTCCATCATCATACGGTAACCTCTATATCCTATTGGCAGTAAATTATGTATCCAAATGGGTAGAAGCAGTAACAACAGTAAGGAATAATGCTAAGATAGTACAAAAATTCTTAAAGAAAAATATCTTCACCCGTTTTAGTATACAACGTGCAATAATAAGCGATGGAGGTAAGCATTTTGACAACAGACCAGTTGTCGCAACTGATAAGTGATCAAAAGTCCTATTTTTCATATCATTCTCCCACTCGATTATTGTTAGTAAAGAACAGATTTAATGGAAATATTGGATAATTCTACTTATTTCCATATTTCAGCATCTCAATACTCAATTTACGAATTAATCTATTTTTTGGCATAAAACAAATGCATTTGATAGTTTTCTTTCTTAGATAGGAAACTGCATAACAGGAATTGCAAAATAAAAAGATGGATGCTGAAAGCTGAAATTGAAATGTAGATAAGCACCCGCCTCGACAGCACTTTAATGCCTCGGCAGCACCTGAGGCTCCGGCAACACCTGAAAGGCAAATGTCAATACGGTAGGCGATTTGAAGAAAAAAATAAGGTGAACATTTTAAGACAACTGACATAGAAATCGGAGCTGTGAAACACACGAAAAGATAATGTCAAAGGACATGTGGGAAAAGAATCCTAATAGGAATAAACTAGGAAATAAAATAAAGATCTTTTATTTATGTACTTAACTTATATTTTACTCTAAGTTGTATTCCTACTTTGAATAAGATTGTTCTAGGCCAAGCCTATATAAATCATAGCCTATGTAGAGAGGAAGATATCTTGAAATCAAGTGTTTATAGAAAATCCTAAATTCTTTCATCGTCCCCTAGGGTTTAGGTAAGGGTTGTCGAGTATTTGTGAGAGGATATTGTACTTTGTTTCTTGTTTCAATGCAATAAGAAAATCAAAGTTTGCATATTCTATTGTCATTCTTTGTTCTTGTATTTAAGCCCGAGAGGGAAGTTTGCAAGAATCCATTTATCTAGCATCGAGAGGTGTAGATTCACGAAAGGGGTAAGTACAGTATTGTAGACACTAACTCGGCCTATACTCTTGTGGAGGCACTAGGAGATAGGTTAACAGTTTCAGCAACTAAAAGAAGTGTTGGATTGGTTGGTGGTTATCTTTGATTTACGCCGAGAGGTATCGTCAAGGACTGGGCATCAACAATACTTTGACTCAGAGATGAGCGGAGTCATTTACGGACACTTTGCTGAACTTTGATACCTCTGCCCAAGAGTAATAGATTGCCACGGCAGAGGAGCACTAACGTTGCCGAGGCGGTATCTGCTGTACTTTTGAAGCAGTGTTGTGTAATTGCATTAGACAAGAACAAGTCAATTGAATCCACAAGACACAACTGGATCCTGACCCACTTTTCCATCCTTAATTTCTTGATCATTTATCTTTACTATTTTAATTAGTTTTCTTAGTTATAATTCAATCCTAATAATTTGTCTTTTATTTTATTACAGAGTGAGAAGAGAAAAAGTAGCATATTAAGTACACCAATCCCTGTGGAGACGATACTCGATAATGCTTATCACTTTATTACTTGACGACGTGTACACTTGCAAATAATTGCGCTATTTATACACGCATCAAGTTTTTAGCGTCGTTGTCGGGGATTGGCAACTAAATTTTGTTACCTTTATTTTCTCGCATTTAGTTTTATAAAATATATATATATATAAAATATATCTAAACTAATCAGGGTTGTTTTTATCTGGCCAACAGAACAACACTGGTATGAATGCCGCCGAGGTAGACAACCGCGGCGCATTCGCAGCAACTGATCCAGCAAATCCTCCAAGACAAGAAAAAGCACGAACAACTCATGATTATTTGGAGGAAGACTTGGATTGACTGCCTAAACAAGACCTGCCAAGACAACCTCTGCCGCGGCAGCACTTCCCTTGAGCAGAAATATATCAGAAAGAAACCACCTGACGAGGAGACGACGATTGGGACATCAACTTCTCTTCCATTCAAAAAGGGGAAGATGATTGCTACTAGAGATGTATCATTTACACTCCTACAGTAACCTAAATTTCTATCTCATTGTCCCTATTTACTTTTATACTTTAGGATTTAATTTTTAGTTTTCAGTTTAGGAATTAGATTTTAAAATTTTTGCAATTTAGTTTTATAGTAATTTTATTATTTTTACAATTTTTATTACTATTCTTTGTAGTTATTTAGGAAGGAAACCCAAGAAGGAGAAGTCGTGGAGACATAAAACGGCCCTAAAATCAGGCTCACTGTCCCACCTAAGAAACGGACAAGGTGGCTAGCCGCCCAAATGCAAGTGACGACGGGTTTGCGTCTCTAGAACTTCATCTCTCTCGTTTCATTTCATACTTCTTCATTATTGTTTTCCAGTACAGTTTTTAGTTTCTTTCTCCACAAACTCTACACCAACTGATGACCCTCAGGATACAGAAGAGGCCAAACGCAAAATCTAAAAATTGGTTTATCTTTTCCTTGTCTCTTAATTTTTATCTTGTCTTTAATTGTTGCCTTATGTTCAGATACATGAAGTGAGGACAATGCATCCCTTGAGTTTGGGGGAGTATTGATCATATTTTCTACCTTATAAATATCTACCATATATGGAAGTTATTCAGATTATCCTACTACTGCCTTAATTTTTGTCTTTACAACAATTTCAATCTGATGCAATTTTTTAGTCTGTTGAATTTTATTGAGACTGCCTCGGCAGCAACATACTCTTCTGTCGTCGTAGCAGTATACACCATTCACCAGACTTGAATTCGGAAATGTCTCTTAGGATTAGTACTTAGAATTAGACGATGAGCCTGAAATCACATAAACACTGCTAGTCTTAGTTGATTTCAAAAGTTCTTTTCTTTAAAAAGCAATAAGGACTTAGGATTAGATTTTATACTAGAGGTGCCTATCACTGGCTCTAGTTTAGTCCATAGAGGTGCCCATAACCGACTCTAGGACTTAGGTTTCTCCTACTTACTAGAGGTGCCTATCACCGGCTCTAGTAAGAAAAGCTAAAACACTTGAAGTGCCCGAAACTAGCTCAAGCAATATAAATTTATAGCAATATAGATTTATATACCACTGTTGAAAAAAAAAAGAATTAAAAAAAATCTTAGTAGAAAGTCTTAAGCAAAAAAAAGGATTAGAACTTAGAAAATCATCTTTGACACAACTACGCACACACTCATCAAGACTCCTAGTCCAGTTCTGAGGAACTCCCAAGAACCAAGAAGAGGCCGAGTCAAGAAAAGAATTCTGTCGCGGAGGGCAGGACGATATATTACTTTAAAATTCTTTACTTAAATTTATCTTTTTCATTGCTTGAGAACAAGCAATAGTTCGAGTTTGGGGGTGTGATGAGTTCCTAAAAGTCCTCATCTTTTATATCATTTTCCCACTCGATTAATTTTTTTATTATCTTTTCCATTGCTTGAGGACAAGTAATAGTTCAAGTTTGGGTGTATTTGATAAGTGATCAAAAGTCCTATTTTTCATACCATTCTCTCACTCGATTATTGCTAGTAAAGGACAGATTTAATGGCAATATTAGATAACTCTGCTTATTACCATATTTCAGCATCTCAATACTCAATTTACGAATTAATCTATTATTTGGCATAAAACAAATTCATTTGATAGTTTTCTTTCTTAGGCAGGAAACTGCATAACAGGAATTGCCAAATAAAAAGATGGATGCTGGAAGCTAAAACTGAAATGTAAATAAACACCCGCCTCGGCAGCACTTTAATGCCTCGGTAGCACCTGAGGCCCGGCAGCACCTGAAAGGCAAATGTCAATATCATAGGCGATTTGAAGAGAAAAATAAGGTGAACATTTTAAGACAAGCGGCATAGAAATCGGAGATGGGAAACACACGAAAAGACAATGTCAAAGGCCACGTGGAAAAAGAATCCTAATAGGAATAAACTAGGAAATAAAGTAAAGATCTTTTATTTATGTACTTAACTTTTGTTTTACTCCAAGTTGTATTCCTACTTTGAATAGGATTGTTCTAGGCCAAGCCTATATAAACCATAGCCTATGTAGAGAGGAAGATATCTTGAAATCAAGTGTTCATAGAAAATCCTAAATTCCTTCATCGTCCCCTAGGGTTTAGGTAAAGGTTGTCGAGTATTTGTGAGAGGATATTGTACTTTGTTTCTTGTTTCAATGCAATAAGAAAATCAAAGTTTGCTTATTCTATTGCCATTCTTTGTTCTTGTATTCAAGCCCGAGAGGGAAGTTTGCAAGTAATCCATTTATCTAGCATCGAGAGGTGTAGATTCACGAAAGGGGTAAGTACGGTGTTGTAAACACTAACTCGGTCTATACTCTTGTAGAGGCACTATGAGATAGGTTAAGAGTTTCAGCAGCTAAAAGAAGTGTTGGATTGGTTGGTGGTTATCTTTGATTTACGCCGAGAGGTATCGTCAAGGACTGGGCATCAACAATACTTTGACTCAGAGATGAGCGGAGTCATTTACGGACACTTTGCTGAACTTTGATACCTCTGCCCAAGAGCAAGAGATTTCCAGGGCAGAGGAGCACTAACGTTGCCGAGGTGGTATCTGCTGTACTGTTGAAGCAGTGTTGTGTAATTGCATTGGATAAAAACAAGTCAATTGAATCCACAAGACACAACTGGATCTTGATCCACTTTTCTATCCTTGTTTTGTTGATTATTTATCTTTATTGTTTTAATTAGTTTTCTTAGTTATAATTCAACCCTAATAATTTATGTCTTTTATTTTATTACAGAGTAAGAAGAGAAAAGGTAGCATATTAAGTACACCAATCCCTATGGAGACGATACTCGATAATGCTTATCACTTTATTATTTGACGACGTGTACACTTGCACATAATTGCGCTATTTATACACGTATCAGCAACCTTAAAAAAAATTAGGAGTGACACACAAGATAGCCACAACATATCACCCTCAAACAAACGGCCAAGCAGAGGTGTTAAATAGAGAACTCAAAACAATACTGGAGAAAGTAGTCAATCCATCAAGAAAAGATTAATCCACAAGATTGGATGACGCACTATGCGCATACAGAACAACGTTCAAAACCCTACTGAAAATGTCCTCATACCAACTGGTCTATGGAAAATCATGTCATTTATCAGTAGAGATAGAACATAAAGCATACTGGGCAATACTAATGGTCAATATGGATTGGGAAAAAGCAGGACAAAAAAGATTATTGGATCTGAATGAAATCGAAGAATTTAGAACTTCAGCATACGAAAATGCCAAAATATATAAAGAAAAAAAATAGCATGACCAAAAACTATTGCCACGACAGATTCTGCCAGGGCAACAAGTCTTACTATACAATTTTAGATCAAAGCTTTTCCCTAGGAAACTGAAATCCAGATGGTCAAGACCATTCGATGTAGTTCAGACACACTCAAACGGAGCAGTAACAATCAGATCGAGAAAAGACGGACATGAATTTCAAGTGAACAGACAACGTCTCAAATTATACAAAGGACTAAACTCCCAAGAACTAAAGGAAATAGTCATATTAGAAGACGGACTCATATCCTCTCTTATTATGCATTAACTCCTCATTCTTTACTTGCTATCTTAGGTATTACTATACATATTAAACATAACATATTGATTTTTTTAGTATTTCTCCACTAACAACCGTCGAAGCCAACTACCTAGCAGACACTGAACACTCGTCGAAAACTAATAATCGACAGTAATTTTGAGGATTCATTTGGATCCTCCACATCTTTCTAAAGGAGATAGTTTTTCTTATTTTATCTTTGACTTTTTTCTTTTTGTTTCGTTTATTTTTGGTTATGTCCATGTCCATGTCCATGCATTGAGGACAATGCATGCCTTGAGTTTGGGGGAGCATTTGTCTATTTGTAATATGTAAATGCAATGTATGGAAGTAATCGAAATATCTCATTAATATTTTAAATCTTGTCGTAGTTACTTAAGTATTACTGCAAAATTTTGTTTAAAAGTCTATTGAATTTTATTGAAACTACCTCGACAGTGATATATTCTCCAGCCGTCGCCGCAGTCTGCACCATTCACCAGACTTGAATTCCAAAGGGTTTGCTAGGATTAGTACTTAGGATTAAACTATGAGCCTAAAAACATCTTAAAACGTTGTTATTCTTAATTGATTTTAAAAGTTCTTTTCTTTGAAAAGCAATAAGGACTTAGGCTTAGATTTTAAACTAGAGATCCCTATCACCGCTCTAATTAGTCCATAGAGGTGCCCATGACTGACTCTAGGACTTAGTTTTTCTTCCACTTACTAGAGGTGCCCGAAATTGGCTCTAGTAAGAAATAGCTAAATACTTGAGGTGCCTAAAACTGGCTCAAGCAAGTATAACTATATAGCAATATATAATTATACATTAAATTCAGGGAGAAAGAAAGAAAAAGAATTAAGAAATCTTAGTCGAAAGTCTTAAGCTAAAAAAGGATTAGAACTTAGAAAATCAACTTTGAATCAGCTACGCACACACACTAAGACTTATAGTCCAATTCCGAGGAACGCCTAGAACCAAGAAGAGGCTGAGTCAAGAAAGGAACTCTACCGCAGCAGGCAGGACGGTATATCGTTTTAAAATTCCTTACTTGAACTTATCTTTTGCATTGATTGAGGACAAACAATAGTTCGAGTTTGAGGTGTGATGAGTGCCTAAAAGTCCTCAATTTTTACATCATTTTCCTACTCATTTATTGCTAATAAAGACAGAATTAATTGCAATAATAGATATTTTTTATTATTTCCCATATCTCAGCATCCGAATATTACTTTTATGAATTTATCCATTAATTGGCCTAGAACAAATATATTTAATAGTTTTCTTTCTTAGAAAAAAACTATACCACAGAAAGATCCAAAGAAAAAAATAGATGTTGAATTGCAGATGAAGCATCTGCCATGACAACATTCTGAAGACTGTCGCGGCAGCATAGAAGATGACAAGTTATGCTCAATAGGAAAAAGAAAAGATACCAAAAGACAAAGAGTAAAAGAAATAAGAAAAACTTAGTTAGGAGGTCGAGCCCAAGCTAAACCGCGGGAAGAGACATTTTAGAAAATAAGATTTATTTAATATAATTTAATTAGGAATTAGATTTATTTTCTGTTTATAACTCTTTTCTTGCATGGAAAGATCGACTTAAGGCTTGGCCTATATAAGGCCCTTATTAGGTTTAGGTTTAGGAGAAGAAGTCGGTTTATAAAAATAACATATACTTAGCCGTCAACCATAATATGTTCTAAACTCCCTTGGAGGTTTAGATTGTTCTGGAGTAGATGGAGAGGAAGGTTACATTGTTATTGATATTTATTAATGCAAAACTTATTTCATAGTTTATTCTTTATGGGTACTTAACTTTCTTTGCATATGAGTTCGAGATGATAAGTATGTGAAGAAATATCCATTTGTCTAATATCGGGAGAGTTAGGCTCATGAAACAAAAGAATATAATCTTTGCTCAAGGCATTGACTAATCCGGGTCGAATTTCAATGACTAACAAGATTCATGTAAGGTTGTTATCTACCCTTGATTAATACCGGGAGGTAGCATCAAGACACGGGGATTTTAACAATTTTTTTTGCTTAGGGATGGGGAAGAAACATATAAGGCTGCTATGTCGAACTATGAAAAGTTGAATTGTGGACAAGGCATAACCCCGCCTAGGTAGCTGCGGTAACCCTTTGTGTGATCCGTCGAGGCGACAATTTAACCCATTGCATTAATTAGTGGATTAGCAATATAACTGGATCATTCTCTATAAAGCATTCAATCTAATATCATTTTTCTCATTATTATCTTTCTATAATTTAGTATAGTTTAGTTAATGCAATCAATCCAATCAAATTACTTGTGCTTTTAGTGTTCTTATGTGCAGTTATAAGAAGTAGTAGAATCGACTTAGCCTTCGTGTGATTGATATCTCAAATATTACAATCTGATAAAGGTGGAAATTAACAAGAACTTCATAGTCTCCATCACTATCCCCTCTCGGGTGCTTAGCACGCCACTCCCTTCAAGCTCTATCAATGGAGGTACCCTTCGGACAATGGTTGAGGAAGAAAGGTGGAAGATTTCTCTGCTGCTTTTTACTCTCCTTGGCCTCGAAAATAACTCCAAAGGTCTCTTTTTAGGGGGGATAAAGGCTCCTTAAAGGTTTATCCTTTATTAGGTCATCACTCCTTATAAAATAGGGTGAAAACCCTAGGGTTTAATGGAAATTCCATTTGCACCCTCATTCACGTGATGATATTTCTGACATGGTGACAGTGATCCCTTCCAAGGTGGTTACATCCAGCCTGTATCGCACCAGCTGACACTCATTTACAAAATATCTTCTTATCTTTTTGTGCAGCACTGAATATCTCCGTATTTTTCATGACATTTTCCAATTGTTATCCTTCTACAAATGTCATGACCAATTTCATTTGCTCCCAACTTTGCTTTATCTGCACAACATCAACCAAAAGTACGACTTTCCCCGTAAATAACACCTATTGCCACACCGTATATGCCAAGGCATAACTAGAAACTACATACAATGCTATGATCCTAAATGCATCTAAATGCTTCTATATGTACTTAAAGACACACAATAACTTAAGTAAAAAGGCTTTAAATATAGCCTTGTATACTTTTATATATGGAAATCATAGTGACAGACTAACTAGTTTAGTTACTGTATAAGAATATCCGAAGATATCTTTTATACTTGTTTTAAACTAGTTTAATAGTCTGTTGTATGTGAATTATTTCTGATGCAATGGATATGATTTTTTATGTGAATTATATAATGCATGTCTAGGAATGTTTTTTTTCTTGAAGGGTAAAGTGCAACGGAGGTCACTCAATTATAGTTAAGGTTATGTTTGGATCATTCAATTATTAAAGGTTACATTTGGGTTATTCAATTATTAAGATGGTTACATTTAGATAACTCTACCGTTTAAAATTAAACACCGTTAGATGACATCATCATTAAATATTTTATATTAATAAAAATTATACATGGGTAAGAGCTGCAACAAATTGAACAACTTATTGGTGGTTAAGAAAGAAACTTGGAATATCTGATTTAACTCACATAATTTTAATAATCTTATTTCACTTTCAAATTCTATTTTTCCTTTTCGAAAGGTTTGTTCTTGAAAATTGTTGTCTGTG
This sequence comes from Abelmoschus esculentus, assembly GCA_035048815.1. Taxonomy (NCBI): domain Eukaryota; kingdom Viridiplantae; phylum Streptophyta; class Magnoliopsida; order Malvales; family Malvaceae; genus Abelmoschus; species Abelmoschus esculentus. Next base: position 10,807,293 of record JAUCBN010000033.1, read on the forward strand.
ATATCAACATTTTTGCTCCACCACAGCCTTAGTTGCTGTTGAAATGTGCAGCGAAAACGTGTCTATCGAATTCATCTTTCTCGACGAACTCCCTATTCCCCTTAGTAACGATGAATGGTTACATGTGCTGGTGCATCTATCAGACAGTCTACTAGAAGAAGACCAAAAATGCGACAAGTATGAATGATTGTAATGACCATGTCTGATTTTTTTAAGTGTTGCATAAACCTGTTAAATTTATGTTCAAAACATATTGTGCATGAATTGGAGGATCATGTTCCGTTGGATGAGGCAAGGGGGTAGTGGCAACTGGCAACCACCCAAAGTTCAAGGTTCAACCCGACGAACAACACCGCCAACGGCGAGTATGATTCGAGTTCGCATGGTGAAGACATGAAAAATTTAGGAAAATATTCCAAGTTTCTTTCTTAACATCCAATAAATTATTCGATCTATTACAGCTCTTACTCATGTGTAATTTTTATTAATATAAAATATTTAATGATGATGTCATCTAACAGTGTTTAATTTTAAACAGTAGAGTGATCTAAATGTAACCATTTTAATAATTGAATGACCCAAATATAACCTTTAATAATTGAATGATCCAAATATAACCTCAACTATAATTTAGTGACCTCCGTTGCACTTTTAACCTTTCTTGAAAGACTTGGTATTTAAGTGTGCTTCATGCATCACCTCTTTCTTAACCTATCTGATGCATTACTAGTCCAATTTATAAAATACTCCGACAAATAAGAGTAAAATAATTTTACCCCATATGTCATTGTCACAAAGGATAACATTTTATAAAAATATTATAATTTTATGATTATATATTAATTAGTATACATGATTTAGATTTCACATCATGTAAATGTTCACAAATAAAAATTTATGTATGGGTTTAAATCTCGATATAAAAAAAATTAATCTCTTTTTAATAATAAAAAAACAAACTAGAATTACAAATATATTTTCTTTTTCATAAACAGAAATATTGTGAACCCATATACATAAATTTCTCAACAACTATCATTTAATATTGATAGTTTAATATAACCGTTAAATATATATAACGAAAATAAAATGTTATTTTAAAGATTAAACATAACCTTTACCTTACCATCATGCTTTTACGTTGCATTAATTATTTTCAAAATGTAAATGTATGTTATTGCCGCTTACACCGTTTTTTCACCATATCATAATCATGAAAAATTATATGTTATAACAAATATGACATAATTATTATATTATATGATTAATATTCAAATCACGTGGCAGAATGTGTTTAATACCAGTTTAAAGAAAAATAATTGAAATAACCGTTACACAATTTTTTTCCTTTCTACTAATTAGTATTAACCATGCATTTAGCATAAAGCATAAATTTGCCGTTCACTATCCGTAACAGGCAACAAAATCATTATTTTTTTTTATAAATGTCACTAAATTTTTATTAAATTTATAGAAAAATTATAACTATATCGCAATCAAGAAGTAAAATAATTACTTAAGACTGATTTTATCGGCAAACGACCATCAATTGAGTGGGGATAAATCTTTTCAAGTGACCACTGAAAAAAATAAATCAAAAAACTAACATCGATTGAATCTCTGTGTGAACAACAATTGATTGTTAGGGTATGCTGAAACATGCCAACAAATGAATGTGAGAACCATTGGGTGGCAGTCAAGAGAACTTTAAGGTATCTAGCAGGGACACTAGACTATGAACTTGTTTTCACTAGGTCTAATAATCATGCAACAAAAATTATAGCATTTGCTGATACAGATTGGGCAGGTAGTAAAGATGATAGAATGTCTATCACAGGGAATTGTGTTCTCTTAGGAGGGAACTTGGTGTCATGGGCTTCTAAGAAGCAGAAGTCAGTTTCGAGGTCAACTTCTGAGGCTGAATAGGAGTATTGTTGATGTTACAACAGAGGTGACATGGATTGAGGCCTTACTGCATGATTTGGGATTGAAACAAGAGAAGTGTGCTACTGTCTGGTCTGACAATACAGTGTTATAGCCATGAGTGTTAATCCAGTATTTCATGCTAAATTAAAGCATGTTGAACTTGATATTCACTTTGTTAGAGAAAAATTGTTGCAAAATAGGTGCAGGTGAATTATGTTCCTGCACAAAATCATTTGGCAAATGGTTTCACCAAGCCACTCTTACGAGTTTACTTTCAAGAACTTCGAGGAAGGATTGGTGTTGGCTCTCTTGAACAAGGTGAAGGAAAGTAGGGAGAATGTTGAAGTATCTTCTGAGATACATGTCGTGTATGCATACATACTATGCATAGCCATGCATACGTGTATACTAATACCAGAATAATAGTTAGGAAATTGTTGAGTTTGTTAGATTGTTAAAGGGGTATTAATTGTGTATATAAAGAGAGGTCATTATCTTGTTAATGTACATCCAATATATATTCTTTACTCAATAAAATATCAGTATTCTTGATACATTGTCATCGCAACATAAATCTGAATCCACCATGATATTGTGTCAAACTTATATTCTCCAAGAGATAATGAAGGTACAAACCATTGAAAAGCACCGGCTCTCCATCAAACAACCATGGGTCCCTTCGGATAGCACTCATCACCGCACTTTCGCTTGGAAATTTGAATAAAAAGATTCCCGGTTTGAGGCAAGACACCTCCACTTGTTCTTTGGCCATTACACTTGTAAGTTGTAAACACCCTGATAAACGTTGTTTCATTAACAGATTTCTTTGTAAGGGCTTTCCCCAACAAATACTTTAATTACTAAAAATTTTGAGTTATTCAAATTTTTAGGTCGAATCGAGTTTTGCTCGATCCTAGATAATCATTTCTTTTTGATTCAGCTAAAGTGGGTAGTCTTTCCCCAACAGATCCTTTGATTACTAAAAATTTCGGGTTATTCAAATTTTTAAGTTGAATCGAATTTGCTCAATCCTAGATATCATTTATTTTTGATTCAGCTAAATTGGTTAGTAGTATCTATTCCAAAGTATACTCTCAACCTTTCAACACTGATCACTCAATTAACTGAAAACAATGGTGCTTGAACCCGTAACCTCTACAAACAATAACCATTTCTTTACCGATGAGACTAAACAGTTCGTGCTCCTAGATATCATTATAAAATTATAAACTTGTGCGGTAAACAATTTTGCAACGGCTTAAGCTACTCTCTTAAAATCCTAAATCACATTATTTTCGTAGGGTACATAACTATAAAGTAAATTTACATAGTAAACCCTTTAAACCAATGTTTAATTGGAAAATTATAATATGTAAAAATTTATATCACAAACTCTAATTATCTTTACCTTCAATAATAAATTATTTATCTATTTCGCAAAATTCCTCAAAAACATTAATTAATATTATAGAACAATCCCTAGCCGCACTTTTTTCTTAATTTTTTTTTTATAGTTGTTCTTGATTCTGTTATTTCCCTTTAATCGATGGTCGACAATCAATTTTAGTATTGGTTGTTGATCACCGAATCTATTTTTTTTATTTTTAATTTTAATAAAAATATTTGTTTTTATAGCACGTTTTTTCTATCTTTATGACACGTTTTTTCTTCTATCTTTATGGCATGTTTTTGATTTTGTTTTATATTTTGATTCATCTGTCTTTGTGGCATGTTCTCAGCATACCTCTAGCGATCGATTGTTGTTCGCACAAAGATTCAGTCGACGCTAATTTTTTATTTATGTTTTTATCGGTGATCACTTGGAAAGTTATATACCCACTCGGTTGATGGTTTTTTTGCCGATGAAATTAGTCCTCGGTAGCGATACTTTTTGCAAGATAGTTTGGATCGCGTACAACTCCTTCCTTTCTTATGTGTCTCGTTTGGACAAAGACATGTAGATTCAGGAAGCCTCTGAATTTTGTTGTTATGCTTATCTTCATAAAAATCTTTTTTTTATTGTTTTGGATTATAAGAATTTTTAGACTGTTTAATCTAATTATTTCATTTCTCGAATATCATATAATAATATTTTTTTCTATTAATTTAATAAAAATTCAATCACATTTATAAAAAAATTATAGAACAATCAAGTTCAAATTTAGATGTACAAAATAACTTGATTTTCATATAACAATAAGCGTTAATTTTGTTCTTAATTATATTTTATAAATAAGATTTTATTATTAGCAGCATTGGGTCTATTAAAACTTAATAAATTCTTATATGTGATCTTGTTTTACTTTTTTAATAGAATTAGTAGAATATAATCGGTTATATATTTTTTTAAAAGAATATATTTAATATAATTAATATTCCTCTAAAATAATTTATGATTTAGAGTTTAGATTTAGGATTTAGAGATTAAGATTAGTTTTTGGTTTAAATTTAGGGTTTAGGTTTAATAGTTAAGATTTATGTTTATGTTTAGGGTTTAAGATTTAAGATCTAGATTCTATGATTTAGTGTTAGGGTTTAGGTTTAACATTTATGGTTTAGAGTTCGGGGTTTATGATTTAATAGTTAAGGTTTAGAGTCACTATTTAAGTTTAAGATTTAACGTTTATAATTTTGAGTTTAAGGTCTAAGGTTTAATGCTTAAGGATTAATATTTATGTTTTAAGATTTAGAAACATATTTAATAAAACACAAATTTTTAAAGATATAATTAATTATATTACGTTTAAAACTAAATAAATATTAATAATAAAAATATTTAAAATTTTTATTAACAGTAAATAACATAATCCTTATAAATAATATCACCTATAATTAAGGGTCGAATTTGGGTAGGATAAAATTCCATTCACTCTATCATCAGTATTCAAAATTATCATCCAACCCATGCACTATCCGTTTGATCATTAACTCTAATTGATCCTACCAATCAATTGCGGATGAAGCGAGTCATAAATGAGTTGTATTATTAAAAATTAAATTGAAATTAAACGTAACAACTTATTAAAAAATATTTAATAAAAAATAAAATATTTTACTTTCTTATTGAAATTTTGGATTGAAAAGGATACGAAAAGAAAATTAGAGAGAACTTGCAAGTGAACAAAAAAAATGTTAAAATCTAAATTAAAATTAAAAGAAAATAAAAAAATAAATATATTTATCATTCAATTCACCGTTGAAATCGTAGGAAAAAGTGTAAGACTAAAATTTAAAAAATGACACTCAAATGAAAAAATGAATAAATATTTCAGGGTTTAACTTAAAAGTTTTAAAATCTAATATATTTTAAAATTAATATTATATTGATAAATTGATTAATATGTGGATGGCGGGTGACGGATTGGATTGTGGGTTGAAAATTTCTTACCTTAATCCGTCATCCGCTTTATCCATCACCCATTTTAAACGAATTAAACTTCTATATATTTTATCAAATTTTATTTATTTACTTAGATTAGATGAGTCGAATTAACCATCATGAATAATTGCCAGCCTTCCTATAATATAATATTAATCATAAATGATAATATTATCTTTAAATATTCATTATGTATTAGCCTTATTAAATCTTCGCTAGGTACAAGAGAATGAACATTACTCCCTTGCCTGAAGCTTTTCCCTTGAAAAAAAGAACATTCCAAGTTGCCATCCATAACCTAATTAATTCATCTCCTCGGGAACCCTAAACCTTTTTAAGATAATCCAAAGTAGAGAATCATATACCTTGAAAAAACACATTTTGGTAAGCAAGGGAGGTTATGTTAGGAAATAAATTATAAAAATTTAAGGGTAAAATTATTAAATTTTAAAGAAGTTAAAAAAGATTTTTGATAAAAGATATATAAAAAATTTTAAATTTTAAATTATATATATATTTTTTAATTTTCATAGTAACGATCGTCCTTTTTTAATTTAATCAAGTCAAATTAAAAAGTTTTGAATTTTTTAAATTAATAATTTTCTATTTTATGTTTTTTTTTTAAATCGAATTGGATTAAATTATTTATGTTTTTTTTTCAAATTTAATAATTATTATTTATAATATTATGGTGCAAATTGATTCTAATTTCAAAATCCTTTTTAATTATATATGATATAAGTCTTTATTTTTTTCACATAGATAAGTAAGATTTATAATGTTATTTAATAAATCAAATATCTTCTAAAATTATAAATATATTTATAAGAATATTTTTAAAGAAATATTTTTTTAAAAAAACTGTTGATGATAGTATAAACGAGTCAAGAAAATGATGAGAATAAATACAAAATTAAACGATTAAATTATAAAAATAATAAGTTTATTACTAAAATTATGAATTTAAATTACATAAATGTTCTATATTGGTAATAGAGCATGCGGTTTAGATTTGATAAAAAATAGACTTAAAATAAAGGAGGTTAGAATGAATATAATAAACAGGATTTGGTTTGTTTATTTTATTATTATTTATTTATTATTTAAATGTGTATAAATTTAAATATATGAGATGTAATAATATAATAATTAATAATAATATAAAATATATATAATATGCATATAAATAAAATATGTGATATTGAAGAAATAAGAAAATCATAAAAAATTAAGAAATTAGATTATAAAAAAATTATTCAAATAGAGAAATTAAAGTTAACGATTCTTCTTCTATGATTTAAGAGTATGTGATTCAAATTTATCAAAAATGAACTTAAAACGAAGAATGAATTAAGGAAATAAAAAGAATCAATGGCTGGATTGTAAAATTAAGAAACTTGCCTTTTAAATTTGACAAAATTTAAATTTTATCCATTAATTCAAATTGATTCGAATAACGCCAATAAATCAACTTAAATAACTTAAAATTTAAAAAATATATATATAATTTTTTCTTTCACTTCTAATAACTCTAACCAGAGCATGGGCCAAATGGAATGGTAGTGGAAATCAAAGGTTGGAATAAAGAAGGGGAATAAAAATGCAAAAGCATCTTTGTACCAAAGGTCATATACACTTCAGTTTTCTACATTGCTTTTGCTTTATTTTATTCTGTTTTCTTCATCTACATTTTTGCCATCTGCTAAAGAGATTAAAAGAAAAAGAAAAGAAACTTTCTTGGGAAGATAAGAATCCAGGGATGAAAGTTCGATCTTTTAAAATTTTATAAGTTCGTCCTTTCTAAAATTTTATAAACTCTTTTTTATTAATATAAAATTCTTCGTCCGTTCATGTAGAATCCATTGTTTTGAGTACAACTATACAAGTGAATAAAGGAGAGATGATTATGAACCATTCCAATTATAAAAAGATGTGTTTTTCATCTTGTTTCTGAGTTGTTGCACTTTTAAGATTACTTTCTTCCTGTTTTATATGCTAATGTTTCAAACGACAAAGCAAATTAAGCAGTCACTGTACTTCATTTGCCACATTTGAGTGTTACCAACAAAGTTTCTGTAGGAAAATAGAAGCACAAGTGGTGAGTTGGAAGCCTGTCTCCGATGAGTTCAACGGCGGCTGCTAACCAGAAAGAAGAGTTCAAATTGAAGGACACAAAGCCGCAGCTCGGGGAACGGTGGCCCCATGGTGGAATCCGTGGTGGAGGTGGTTGGATTAGTAGTGAAAGAGCGACAAGCACGTATGACCTTGTGGAACAAATGTTTTACCTTTACGTAAGGGTTGAGAAAGCCAAGGATCTGCCTACGAATCCGGTTACCGGAACGATTGATCCTTACGTTGAGGTGAAGCTGGGGAATTATAAAGGGAAAACACAGCACTTTGAGAAGAAACCGAATCCGGAGTGGCGCCAAGTGTTTGCATTCTCAAAGGACAAGATACAGTCTTCGGTCCTAGAGGTGTTTGTTCGAGACAGAGAGATGGTTGGCAGGGATGATTATATAGGCAGGGTGGTCTTTGACATGAATGAAGTGCCTACGAGGGTTCCACCCGATAGCCCTTTAGCCCCGCAATGGTACCGATTAGAAGACCGTCGAGGCGAGAGCAAGGTTCGAGGTGAAGTTATGCTTGCAGTCTGGATGGGAACACAGGCTGATGAAGCATTTCCTGATGCCTGGCATACTGATGCTAGCTCAGTTTCAGGGGAGGGTGTTTACAATATCCGATCGAAGGTTTATGTCTCCCCGAAGCTGTGGTACCTTAGAGTAAACGTTATCGAAGCTCATGATCTTGAGCCACATGATAAAAGCCAATTACCACAGGCTTTTGTTAAGGCTCAAGTTGGGAATCAAATACTCAAAACCAAGGTATGTCCCCAGAAGACTATAAATCCTATGTGGAATGAAGATTTGATATTCGTAGCAGCCGAGCCTTTCGAGGAAAAACTGTATCTAACGGTTGAAAACAAGGTCACCTCTGCAAAAGATGAAGTGATGGGGAGGATAATCTTGCCCCTCACTATCTTTGAAAAACGGTTGGATCATCGGGCGGTTCATTCGAAATGGTTCAATCTCGAAAAGTTTGGATTTGGTGTGTTGGAGGGAGACAAGAGGCATGAGCTCAAATTTTCAACTAGGATTCACCTTAGGGTCTGTCTCGAAGGAGGCTACCATGTGTTGGATGAATCAACCATGTATATAAGTGACCAAAGGCCAACTGCTAGGCAGCTTTGGAAGAACCCGATCGGTATCCTGGAAGTCGGCATCTTAAGTGCTCAAGGTCTTCAACAGATGAAGACCAAAGAAGGTAAAGGAACTACAGATGCTTACTGTGTGGCGAAATACGGGCAGAAATGGGTGAGGACACGAACTATAATCGATAGCTTAAATCCTAAATGGAATGAGCAATATACTTGGGAGGTGTATGATCCTTGCACCGTGATCACATTGGGAGTTTTTGACAACAGCCATTTGGGTGGAAGTGGAGGTAAAAATGATTCTCGAATCGGGAAGGTAAGAATTCGACTGTCAACACTCGAAACAGATAAGATTTATACACACTCTTACCCTCTTCTCGTTCTACAACCATCTGGATTGAAGAAAATGGGAGAGCTTCAGTTGGCAGTTCGATTCACATGCCTCTCTCTTGCCCATATGATCTACCTCTATTCACAACCATTGCTGCCAAAAATGCATTACTTGCATCCTTTTACTGTGAACCAGTTAGATAGCCTAAGATATCAGGCAATGAACATTGTTGCGGTGAGGCTCGGTCGAGCTGAACCACCGCTGCGGAAAGAAGTCGTAGAGTACATGTTGGACGTGGATTCCCACATGTGGAGCATGAGAAGAAGCAAAGCCAATTTTTTCAGAATTGTGTCCCTATTTTCTGGATTGATTGCTATGAGCAAGTGGCTTGGTGAGGTTTGCTACTGGAAGAACCCTGTCACTACAATTCTAGTACATGTTCTGTTTTTCATATTGATATGCTACCCTGAATTAATCCTCCCCACCATGTTCTTATACATGTTTCTCATCGGGATTTGGAATTACCGGTACCGGCCAAGGCATCCTCCTCACATGGATACCAAGCTTTCCTGGGCCGAAGTAGCTCACGCAGATGAACTCGATGAAGAGTTCGATACTTTCCCGACATCAAAAGCTCAAGACGTTGTGAGGATGAGATATGATAGGCTTAGAAGTGTAGCAGGAAGAATTCAGACAGTGGTGGGAGACATGGCAACACAGGGTGAGAGATTTTTGGCTCTACTAAGTTGGAGAGACCCCAGGGCCACCAGCCTATTCGTTCTATTCTGCCTAGTAGCAGCAGTGGCACTGTATGTGACCCCATTTAAGATAATGGCTCTGGTTGCAGGCTTATTCTGGCTCCGCCATCCCAGATTCCGGAGCAAACAACCAACGGTACCAAGCAATTTCTTCCGGAGATTGCCATCTCGAGCTGATAGCATGCTCTGATATACTTTTTTTATCCTCTTTCGTCGTCCTTCCAATAAAATTAAATCATGTGATACATTGTACTGGTTTTCTTTGTCATAGATTTTGTCTACTTGATCATTTAATTTACAAATCATATCGTCTGCACTCTGCAATACTCAACAAACACTTACATTACATCCAACAGGCAACACCATGTCTGAAAACAACATTCAAATCTCTGGTTTGTTTCTCATTATCTTGTCTGTTTCATAATAGAAGATGATAGTCCAAATTAAAGATTGGAATAAAGAAAGATAATACATATGCAAAAGCATCTTTGTACGAAAGGTCATGCTGTCTGCTTTGCTTTCTGCATTTTTTATAAACGGGTGTTCACCGACAATAACAATCTCAAACGATTCATGTTTAACTTTAAACGTCCATTTATTAACTAATTTTCTCAGACTCAAACAATCGATTTGAAACAACCAGAAATCTAACTTCTATAAACGGCCGTTTACCCTCAAACTCAAATTTAAGACTTTAACGACAAAGATTCCCGAGTCTTCTAAGTATTAAAATGGTAAAAAGTTTTTGTTTGTCCTCCCAAGTGGCAGCTGCAGTAGCTAAAGTCTCCATTTTTCTATATTCTATGCAAGTAAATGCTGGATATGGATGGTCGTGATTTGTGGTTTCAATGCCTTTTTCCTCCATTTCTGTTTATATCACTCCTTTTTGTTGCTTTTGAAAATCAAAGATTCTTTTGCTTAGGATTAAACAACTCTTATCTTCAACCTGAAGCCCCAACTGCCTACAAAACAATTAGACAGGCAATTTAGGGAATAAAAATCATCTTTCTAATGCTTTATTTATTCTCCGACTTAAAAAATTACGGTTTAATATTAAAATTAAGGTAAAATATACTTTTTAATATTTAAAATTTAAAATTATAATTTATAATTTAATTTTTTAAAATTAGAACATAAAAACGAATACCAAAAGGACATGATTTTTATTCCTATTCGTGTACTCGTTTAGGGTCTTAATACTAACAATTTCACAATGGGTTGACAAAAAGTTTTGAATGGATTTAAACTGTTGATTTTTCTTACAGATGTTTATCTTATCTTATATATTTATATTTGTATCTTGATATAAAAATATTTATATTATTTTATCGTAAATATATTTAAATTTTAATATAAAAATATAATATTTCTGTATTTAGACAAATAAAATGTAGCATTTATTCTTTTTGTCGTTAAGTACCGGAGTTTAGGTATTTGTGTATATGGTGCGTGTGTTTTGTATAAATTTTTAATATCCTAATAAAAATATTTTATATTAATAAAATGTGATTAGATTTAAGGCTAATAATATATACTAAACTTTTAAATATTTTAATTCATTTCAAAAGTATAACATTTATTTTAAATTGTTTTTCAAGTTTTAAATATTTTAATTTTATCTTTAAATGATGATGAGCATTTTAAATAGGTTTCTTGAGTTTTTAAATATTCTACTTATGTTCTTATATTTTGTTTGTGATGCATCATATTATTTTATAATATGCATTAATGTTTACGTAAAAATTTAAAATGTATATAATGATTTTATTGACATGGACTATTAGCATACATTGATATTATAAGATGTAGTTAGAATATCTAAAATTTCAGAGAGCAATTTAGAATGATAAGTATAGTTAAAAAAATAATTAGAGATCAACTGAAAGTGATGGTCATAATTTAGGGCACTGCGGTGCAATTCACTCTTCTTAGGGTCTATGATCCTAGTATCTTGCAAAACAAGTGGTAGCGCCGAGTTAAAGGCCAGCTTGAAAAACTTCGTCCTATTTCTTGTCTGCGAATTAGCCGGTGGAGTCCCGGAGGAGTTGAACACGTGTGGTGGTTTACTAGGGAAATCACACCACTGATGGTGAAGTAATGTTGCAGTAGGCATAACGAATGCCACGTTGTTAATCGACGCTACCACGTTGCCACAGTTCGGTTTCGCAGTTAGGACCTCATCCGACATTGAAGTACTTTTATCGGCAGAGACAAGGACATTGGTGGTTTGGCCTGGTGCTACTACGACTACATTGGTTCTGAATAGTTTAAATATGTGTCATCAACTTCGACAACAGTCAACTTGTGTTGTGCCCTGCTACCTGGAAGAACAACTCTTCGGTGATTAGGTGTGACAGATAGGTCTTTCCGCTATCAACTGGCAATTTGAATCCTCCTGAGTATGATTGCAACACATTTTCTATGTATCAAACATCTAATTTTAAAAACCGAAACTTTTTAAATTGAAAAGTGAAAGGGATGAAGATTTGAGTGTGTCATTAATCGCTGCTTCAGTGTCCAATTTCCCCCATTCGGATCAGCTGAGAATACACCAGATGATGACAAATCATTAAAAACAAAGGATATTCAATTTAAATTCGTTAATCATTTGAAGTTGGAGCTCACCTGATACAACAAGGGAGCCGTGGACAGTAGACCCCAACCAAAGAATATGAGCATGACAAAGAAGACTTCCTCCTTGGTCTGTGGATTGTGATCGTAAAGTTAAAAGGCATTGCTTTTTCCGGTCCTGAGATTTTAGCGACTCAAGAATAAACAAAAACTTTAAGTTCTTAATAATAAATATTAAAAAATTAACTCTTTAATAAAAAATATTAAAAATTAAATTAAGTATATACTTACTATAAATATTGTAAAAAATTAAATCTCTACTAACAAGTATTGATAAAAAAATTGAATTCTTAATAACAAATATTAGGGAAAATAAATTTTAAAGGAAAATTTCTAATAACAAATATTGAAAAAAATCTAACAACTAATTTCAAGTACTGCAAAATTACGACGATAATAATAATTACTAAAAAATAGATCTTTAATGTAAGTATTTGGGAAAATTGAACCAAAATAATAAATATATTGAAAAATAATTTTTTAATAATAAATATTGAAAATAAATTATGATTAGACTCCTAATAAGTATTAAAAAATAGAGACTCTAATAACAAGTAAAAAAAATAATAGTATGTATATATTAAAAAATATTAAAAAAATATTTCTTAAGAGTATACTTCTAATAATAAGTATTAAAAAAAGATAAACCCTTAACAATAAGTATTGCAAAAATTTAGGACTTATAATAATAAATATTAAAAAATTAAATTTTAAAAATAAACTTCATACAAATATTAAAAAATTGATACCCTAATAACAAGTATTAAAAATAAATTCATACAATAATAAGTATTGAAAAAAATAATTAATTTATAATAAAAAATTTTAAAAAATGAATTTTAATAATAAATATTAAAAAACTAAATTATCACTAAAATTAAATAGGTTTGATAAAAAAATTAAACACTTATATTATAAACGGTCGAGCAACATCCAACAGGTGAGCAGGATGGAATGAGTGGTGCTGGATGGAACAGTCGCCTTTTCTCAGAAATTTCATATACATATATAATTTAATTTTTTTTAATATTTTTTATTAAAAATACCTTAAATTAAGTTTTTTTTTTATAAATATATAATTTTTTAATTGTAATGATAATCACATCGTTAAAAAGTTAATGATAATGATATATAATAAACATGTGATAATATATTTTAAATGATATGGCATCTAACTTATTAAATACATACATATGAAACATAATTTTATTTGAATATAAAATATAAATTAATTAAAATTCAAATAAAATATTAAAACTTAATTGAATCTAAAATAGTTTGGCTATGAAATATAATTTTATTGTAGATAAGATCGAGAATTTTTAGTATATTTTTTTATATTTAATTAATTTTTAATATTTTATTTGAATTTTAATTGTTTTACATCTTATATTAGAATAAAATTATATTTCACGTGTATATATTTGATAGCTTAGATGTCATGCTATTTAAAATATATTATCATATATTACTATCATTAAATTTTTAACGGTCTAATCATTATGTTAGTTAAAAAATGAGATATTTGTAAAAGAGACATAGGTTAAGGGCTAAATTTATCTAAAAAAAGAATATGAACTAAAATAATAAAAATTTTAAACGTTGAGGGTTAAAATTATCTTTATGCCAATGTAATATTATATTCGAGAATAGAATTTTTTGAATGATTCTTTACTTGATATATTATTTTATTTGATTTGTTTGACAATAATATAAAATTATAATATTTGATTGATGGATTAAAAAATTATCATAATATATATTTTAAAAAATTATCCCCGTGATACATTCTCATTTACCTAGCCAAACTTTTAATATTAAAAAAATATTTATACAAAAATTCATAAGAAATATATTTTTATTATTTTTAATTATATTTTTAATGTTATAGTAAAATCTTATATATTTTTAAGGAGGAGTGTTGTTTGTATATTTTATTATACAATAATTTAGATTAAATAAAGAATTATTTTAATATATCAAAAAAAAATATATTACTGGAGAAATAAAAAATAATTATTGATTTTATTATAAAAGAGTATTATTTTAAAGATATTTTAGTCCTAAAGTGACGAGAATTGTCTAACGTTTAAAAATAAGGTGAGAATAAAATTATTATTTTGAGGGGGAAAGCTACTATTGGGAATATAATATTACTCTCTAGGAGGAATTCTTTTAAATGAAACATGAATATATAATTTTAAAAATATTATTTTTTACTATATCTGTTCTGATAGTATTGGTGTTCGAATTCGTGACCTCCAAAAATAAAAATTATTTCTTTAACCAATAAGGCTAAATGATTCGTGAAGGATTTTATTATTTATGTTTTATGATTAAGGGTTTTTTAGTTTATAATTTAATATTTAGGGTTATATAATTTTAGTATTTTATAACTTAAGATTCAATGTTTAAGGTTTAGTTATAGTAAACCTCCAAATTTAATGATGTTTAATTTTAAAAATAAAATTAATTTCATTCTAATGGATTTTGTTAGAAAATAAAATAAATATTAATAATAAGAATATGCAACCTTTGTCTGTGTATAGTATTTTTTTATAAACAAAGGATCCATGCTTTACCATAAAAACAAATCACATCCTCATAATTCCCCCGAGAAGCAACCCACGTTGGGCACATGCCGTCCACTAAAAACATGGGGAAAGAGAGACCATCGTCAAGGGTTCAAGGACAAACCTAAAACGTCGAGAAAAAACCCTAGCACAGTCGGGAAAACACATAAACACACACTAAAGACAACAATACAGAAGCCCCTAGAACAATCGGATAAAATACTCAAAAGACATCTTTGTGAGAGCTCCGTCTAGAGACGTACTTCTTATAATCAAGGATTGTACTTTCAACGAAAAAAGAAAGAGAACAGTATACTCTTATGATGATTTCTCAAGCACCAAGAAGAAGAAGTTGGTGGATCAAATATTTGATGGCATTATCCAAACCGGCCTTGACAACTGGGGAGACTAATTAAGGTTTTGAAGCCATGACCGATGATTATTTGTTAAAGTTGGCTTTCTTCTGTGTTTCTTTCTCCAATGCTTCTCCTCTCACTAATCGAATTTAAACGTCAAAAACCTGCCTTACTTTTGACAATAGAAGGTTAATCTTAATCAGGAAGGCAACAAAGAGAAAAGAGTGCCTTGAAATTTCTAGAATAGCTTTCGAGGATAACTCTATTATGGAGCTAGGGCTAGGGACAAATCCCTTCGGTAATAATCTGTCAACTATTCTTTCTTTCGAAGTGGTTGAAGATATGGTTTTATCAAATAGCAACAAACAATTGGAAGAGCTTCGATTTTGGCAATGATGGTAGGGGATCACGAAGTTGGATGTGGGGAAAAGTTCACAAGCTTAAAAGGTTTTAATGGATAGCCTCTTGGAAGGTTATCTACGTCAAGAATGATCATGCATCTCCCTGTTTTCATCGAATATTGAAAGGTTGTCAAGGTCCAAGTTTGCAAATCGAACACTGACCTGGGATTTCTCAAGAAAACAAGAGAAGAATCGAGAGAAAATTTATATGAAAAGAAAGAGAAAATTTATATTCATTTCAATCATGTCGCCTGCACAGTACAGCCTCGACATAAAACCCTAACTTTCTTCAATAATGAAACGCTGCGTTTCATTAAAGTCTCACAACGGTCAAAACATGAGAAATAAAACATAACATTTAAAAATAAAAAGCATTCGAATAGAAAACAACCTGACAATACTCCCCCCTTGACAACCATCCTTGTCCTCAAGGATTGAAGTTTAGAAATTGTTGTTGAAGATGGTGCAGCACCTCCTAGGTAGCATCCTCTGAAAAAGTATTTGTCCACTCGATCATAACCTCTGTAACTGCTCTACTGCCCTTTCTGCCCATCCTCCTCTCCAATATTCTTACTGGTTCTTTCACCATAGTTCCATCAGACCCTACCACAGGCAAAGCTTCTTGTACCGGATCATCCCCCACATGCTTCTTGAGTTGAGAGATGTGAAAAACAAGATGCACCTTAGATCTTGGGGGTAGTTGCAATCTGTAAGCTACCTTTCTGATTCGATCCAGCACCTTATATGGACCAAACCACTTGGGGGTCATCTTTTGGTTAGTCCTTGAATGGACGGACTGCTGTCGATATGATTGTAGTTTCAAATACACAAACTCTCCTACCATAAATTCACTATACCTTCTATACCGATCGGCTTGCTACTTCATTCTATCTTGAGCCCTCCTAAGATAGAATTTTAACATTTGAATAACAGTTTCTCTCTTGGAAAAAATTCTGTCCACTGCAGCTACCAACAAATCTCCAACTAAGTATGGTAAGTGGTGAGTAGATTCCTGTCCATACAAAGCAGCGTGTGGTGTAGTATTAATGGAAGAGTGATGGGTAGTGTTATACCACTATTTAGTCAAATGCAACCACTCGCTCCATTCATTTGGTTTTTCTCCCGTCATACACCTGAGATAGGTTTTTAGACTTCGGTTTACCCTTTCGGTTTCTCTGTCGTTTTGAGGGTGGTAAACGGTGGAAGGGGTAATGGTGGTTCCCAATTTTTTGAATAACTCCTTCCAGAAAAGACTCATAAAAACCCTATCCCGATCACACACAATGATTTCAGGCATCCTATGTAGTTTGACATTTTCTATAAACACCTGGGCAATGCTCACAGCTGTAAAGGGGTGTGCCACTGTCACAAAGTGACCGTACTTGGTCAGTCGATCAACTATCACCATTATCACCTCCTTCCCTCTTGAAATTGGTAAACCTTCTGACAAGCGTCGAATTGTCAAATAAATAATTCCTATTTCTCAAATTAAATAAAAGAATAGTATAGAGAAAGTAGGGTCGATCCACAGGGACTAAGAAATTTCCAACGTTGAATTGAATTGATCCTGATCCAAAAAAAACAATAAATTAGAAAATGGAGGTTTGATATTATAAAACTAAAAATAATCTTAATCTAATAATAACTGAAATTAAATGAAAATAAATATTTGAAGTAATAAATTTAAAGGATATAGCCTCAAGCTTCGCTTCGCCTCAAATCTCAATTGATCATCGAAATAGATTTTACTTCAAGATCCATGTCAGTTACAGTCTACAAGGCCCAACCCTTGTAACTTGCTTCTCTCTTCGGTAAACCAATATTCCTAAGTCTATCTCCGGAATTCGGTCTTTGCTGGACTAACCACGCCTATCGCCGTTAGCGCCAATACAACTTTAAGCACTGGAAAAGCCTGACTCGAGTTATAGCGTCTCACAGAGAATCAAACCCGATCTTGATTTCCCTTAGTGGACCGCCACCAAGTTTGTTCACAGGAAGCCAAATTTGCTACCAGCCGATTTTTCTTCCCAACGATAGATCTAAACAATCTTCAAGTCAACGTGCACTTTTTGAAATGAAGGCGTCGAGATCATTAAAGGAAAAGCCAATTGCCAATCCTTGATTTCAGAAAATCAAGAATGTTATCCGAAGGAATTAAGTGCTTCACGATTCTCACAATATGGATTGAGTCGTCACTTAGCTTTCGGCTAAATGAAAGTTTAGCTAAGCATGATTGAGATCATACTTAGCATTTTCTAAAAGAAAAGAAATAAAAAAAAACTCAAAGAAAAATAAAAGAACTAGAGAGAACTTTTATTACTCAAGGGAGAAAGTGAAAATTGAAGTACATCTCAAGCTTTACCTCTATGGGTATTTATACTATTCTAAAACCCTAAAAATGTAACAATTCAAAATTTAAAAAAAATAAAAAAGATAAAGATAAAGATAAATGTTCTAAAATTTAAAATTTAAATTCCTAAGATAAATCTTCAAGATAATTCTCAAATAATCCATTCATCCTTCTAGAATATATGACTGGACTATCTTCTAGAAACTTTTGCTGACTGGATAATCCAAATTTGCTAGATCGAAAAGCGTCGTGCCCATGACTCCAGCCATAAAAAAATGCAGAATTCACTATTTTCTGTTGGTTCTGAAAAATAAGTTCCTACACTGAAAATGATCAAAATAGAACCAAATTAGTAATATCAAATAGACAATGGGAAATAATTATTAATAAAAAATATATAAATTCGAACACTCATCACCTTCTATAAAATTCATACTGATGGATTTCCATGTTTCGAGCACTGGAAGTGGTTGCAGTAGCCCTTTTTTATGATGCAGCTCTCCTTTATTTTTCTAACAAATATTGCATTCCCTCACTAAATTTTTAATCTCCCTTCGCATTTCTTTCCAAAATAACACTGCAGTAGCTCTTTTGACAGTTGCCTTGGCCCCAGAATACCCTCCCATTGGTCCTGCGTGAAAGTAATGCAACAGTTCCTTTCTTAATTCTAAATCTGCTTGTAGCGACCCTTTCAAAAATCGGCTTTAAAATTATTTAGGCAAAAAGGGTGCTAATTTTGAAATGATTAAAAATTTAGGGCTTATAATGTCTCAAAACAAAATATTTAAGGTTTAATTTTTAAAAAATTAGGATTAGGCCTTAAAAGGGGAATTTAGATCCAAAATTTGGGAATTTAGGGTTTGAAATTGAAAAGGGGAATTTTGAATTAAGGGTTTCTAAAATTAGTGTTGAAAAAGGGTTTGAGAATTTTTGAAGTTGAAATTGATTTTAAAATTGATTCTTTGAAAAAGTTGGAAAATGATTTAAAAAAGTTTAGGATTATGTTTTAAAATTCGAAAATTGGGAGCGAATAATTTTTTAAAAAAACGGACTGGAGTCGCCACCGGTCACTTTTGGGTAGACCGGACACCGGAAAACCAGAGATTCGAAGTGTTTGGGGTTCGAGAGTCGGTTACAGTTTAAAAACTGCCCAAAAATTGGCACCTTTAAAATAAATTACCGCTTAACTAATTTTGGATTTTTTAAATTAAAGTGGTATTTAAATTAGTTTTTGTTTAAAGATTCGAATCAATTTTATTTTTACCGTGTCTTTATTCGAAGGCAACGCATACACCGCGACCATTACACTGGAACGCGGGCCCGTTACGACCGGATATCGACGTTCGAGGTTAGGTTCATTAATTAACAGAAGCGTGAGATGTAACTTAGCAAAAAGAGACGAACATGATAAATAAATACTCGAATATAAAAACATGTACATGTAAACCGATGGAAAGTACAAATGAACCATGTAAGTAAAATAAAACATAACATGAAATACAAGGTAAATACATAGGCCTTAATGAAATATGCATGACAAAGTAACATATATAGAGATGAGATATATGCATGACACTAAACATAAGATAAATAGAATACATGCATGAACAATAAAACGAAAATAAATAAACAATGCACGAAATAACTAATAAACCAGAAGCATAATAAAAAACAAAGTATGAATGCATATGAATAATAATACAGAAACAAAATATACTCGAATAAAATAAATAAAATAAATAAAAATAAAATAAAATATACTCGAATAGGGACTGAATTGGAGAAATTAGGAATTATCCAGACCCTCAAACCGTTATTTCGAAATGGGGAGTGGCCTAGAAGTAACCTTTAAAGCAAGGAGGGACCAAGATATAAATAAACCAAATCAAAAAGGTGATTATGATAAAATCAGTGACTAAATTAAAATACGGAACAAAGGTCAAGGGACCTCATATGTTATTAAGGTGACACGGAGGCATTTAAAACATAATAAAACCATTTGTTTTTAAAACAAGGGACTATAAAACACAAATAAAATTAGAATCAAACCCAAACCCCTCATATTTCATAGCCGAAAATCCTCTAGAAATGAAGATCCTCCCAAGTGTTCTTGAAACTCATCCCCAGAATGAAGATGTTCTTCATTATTTGAAGAACATCTCCATTGTAACCCAGAAACCGACCCTATTTCTAGAAAACCACTGGGAAAACTCAGACAAGTCCCCCCCTTTTTTATTTTTCGAAACCAAACACAAACACAAAAAAACGCTCTCCTTTTCTTTAATCTAAGCCCCCAGAATCCATAAAACAACCTGTTTGTTCATGAGGACAAAGGCAAATCATTCAGAAAGGAAAACTTCTCCAGATTAATCCCCATTCCTTAGAACCGGCTCACCACAATCAACCCTCCAGAGAAGGTTGGACGGATTGTTACCGAGGAAGTGGAGATCAAACGGTGTACACTCGAAAAATGAAGGTAAAAAAATCTAACACTAAACTATATTTTTTTTATATTCAAAGCGAAACCGAAAAGAGAGGAAACAATGTCTACCTCTGGAAATTTTTCTATTGATATTCAAAAGCGGTCGGGACCCGCCCTTACAAGATGATTTTGCTTTTCTTTTTATAGCCGGCTTTTTAGAAAAACAAAAGCCCTCAGATTTCTATGTTTCATGGAATTTTTTATCCTCACTCATGTGCTCTGAAATCCCTGATATGTATTGGGGGGTGTCTCTGATATTAGGGTGTAATTCTGAATTTTCGGTTCAATTTCCTTTCTTGCTTTTCTGAATATTGCTGTATCCTTGTACGAATCTGACACATTTTGTTTTCTTGTGTATTCGTGTCCGATTTGCGGGAGGAGGGGATCATCGGAGCGTCACCGATGATCGGGGAAGCAGAAGAGTCATTCAGCAGCTGAACAGTCGGGAGCGTGGGACACACGCGCGCGTGGGTACTCGAACAGCCAGCGCGTGGGGCGCGTGCACTATCTGGAGACTTCTCCTCCTCCATCCGTGACCGTTAGATCAATCTCGATCCAACGATCGAGATACAGCTGCGCATGATCCGAACATTAGATCAGTTAGGGTTTTACTATAATCGGGCTAAAAAGAAACTGGGCTTTTTGTATTAATTAACTTCGGGCCTTGATTGAATTTCTTCATCCTGGGCTTGTAATATTTATTTATTATGGATTTTGTTTATTTGGTTATTATTCTAGGCTTGTATTATTTAGTTTAGATCTTATAATTATTAAATTATAATGTATAATGGACTATAATATTTATTTGAGCTAATAAATATTCATTTGGGTTGTCATTTGGACTTTATTTTATATCTTTATTATATAATAAAGATAATAACCGAGACCAAGGAAAGAAATAATATTTAATATTACTTTTTGAATTTTCAATTTAAACACGTAATAATAACACGAAAAAAAGAGAGTGAAAGACTTATGATGTTTTTTATTAAGGTAATAACATATGTGTAATATATAAAAAGTTAATGGCAAATAAATAAGTATATATAATATTTTTGGTTTTTTGAAGATAGTAAAATTTTATTTGTATTTTATATTTGCAAGCCCACTATATGAAAGAGATCAAAACACGGGTTTAGACCCGGATAAAATTAGTGATTACAGCTGCCCCTCTTTGCTTATCGTTGTAAAACAATGATGAAGCAAAGACAAAAAGTACTAATTTTATCCGACTTCCCTGTTCGTAGATCCTGATCCAAAAGCCCTTTCCCCGTAACTCTGATAGCTCTTTTACTCTTTGATCCCCTGATCGATAACCAGTATCCTGACTATCTGCACGTATTAAAAGAGGTTTATCAGAAGCAAATTGATTCCCTTATTTAACTATTTTGAACAAATTAAAAGATTTTGAGCTGTGGGTCCCCCCTCTATGAGACTTTAAGCTCTGAACTGTTGAAGAATTTGATCCTTCCTATATAGAAACAACTTCTAAAGAAAAACTTCGAGTCTTCATAAAACTCTTCGCAATAGTCTTCGATCTGGGTCTCTCCTATATGAAACCCTAAATCTAGAATTCTAACAATGTTGATTCCCTCTCCGTAGAATCTACATCTTTAAGATGCTCTGATTTCTGATCATTGCAGCATTTGACGGTCCCTCTCTTCGAGCGTATACCGTGGTAGGTGACCCCTTTCTTCGAGTGTATGTCGCAAAATCGATGTTGATCCCTTCTCCATAGAATCTACATCATCGGGATGCTCTGATTTCTAATCATTGTAGCATCTGACGGTCCCTCTCTTCGAGTGTATACCGTAGTAGGCGCACATTGAAGTGCTAGTGTTCTTCTTTCCTGTAAATGCATATGATATGACATGGTATGGGTTAGCATGCTCCTATTCTATATGATACATGTTCGAGTCACAGACAAGAGTTGTTCGGATCTGGCCTTTTTGGTTTCATGTCTTCTCTGTAATCGCTCCCTATGTTAGGACCCAAGCCATCTTCTAACATTGTTTTCCGCCTCCAACAACGGGATTCCTAAATTTACTTCTTTCGGGGCACCTGTTCACAGATTTTCACTTTGACGACTTTTTTCTTCCCCCTTTTTTTCTTTTTTCTTTTCTTTTTTCTTTTTCTTCTTTTTTTTCCTTCTCTTTTTTCTTTTAAGCGCCCTTTCGGGTTTTCACCTTGTAGAATTGAATCTTTGATGATCTCTGTTGGTTACTGCGGGTCGACTTGGACTTCGCTTCTCTCCGACCTGTAACTGATGGGATAAATCATAGCAATTTCGAAAAACTTTATTCATTGATGTTCCGGGTTGATTTATGAATATACCAAAAAGGAATGAATATGATGCAACAAGAAGTATTTAATATAGCTATTATATTTCAAAAGTCATGGCAAACACGAAATATGCAAGAGAAGGAGGAGAATTAAACTCAAAACAGATTTCACAATATTGAAGGTATGAATGATACGAGAACTCATCAACCACATTGAAGATCTTGCTTCTTGACTTGATCACACCAGCCTCCGAGAGGGTTGACGAAGTGTCGGACCTTGCAAATATTTGAGCCGCCCTTTCGGGTTTTCAACTCAAAATATCCTTCGGTTCTAAGGCGTCCTTTTCGGATTTTCACCTTAAACCCTCCTATGGTCCTAAGGTGCCCTTTTCGGGTTTTCACCCTGGACCCTCCGTTTTTTTATTTTTTTTCCTCTTTTTTTTCTTTTTTTTCTCTTTCTTTTTTTTCTCTTCTTTTTTTTTCTTTTTCTTTCTTTTTTTCTTTTTTTCTTTTTTTCTCTTTCTCTAACTCAAGCATAATACCTCTTGATCCAATCGGAATTCACAGGATTACCCAACTCATTCCCGTCCATCTCTGTCAGAATGACAGCTCCCCCTGAAAAGATCTTCTTCACAATGTACGACCCTTCCCAGTTAGGCATCCATTTTCCTCGGAAATCCTTTTGAATAGGTAGAACCCTTTTTAGCACCATATCCCCTTCCTGAAATTCACGAGGCCTAACTTTCTTATTGTAGGCTCGCATCATTCTTTTCTGATACATTTGACCATGACACATGGCGTTCAATCTCTTTTCCTCTATCAGATTCAGATTGTCCACCCTGACCTGTGTCCACTCAGCATCTTCCAATTTAGATTCACTCAGAATTCGGAGAGAAGGTATTTCAACTTCGAGTGGTAGGACTGCTTCCATACCGTAAACCAGTGAGTATGGGGTTGCCCCGATCGAGGTTCGTATTGAGGTTCGATAAGCAAACAACACAAAAGGCAACTTCTCATGCCAATCCTTGAAAGTATCTGTAGTTTTCGCTATGATCCTCTTAATGTTCTTATTAGCAGCCTCAACTGCTACGTTCATCTTGGGTCGATATGCGGTAGAGTTGTGATGCATGATCTTAAACTGTTCACACACCTCAGAAATCATCTTGTTGTTCAGATTTGTGGCGTTATCGGTAATGATTCTTTCTGGAAAACCATAACGACAGATGATCTCTTTTTTCAAAAACCTACAGACTGTGGCTCGCGTGATGTTGGCGTAGGAGGCGACCTCTACCCATTTAGTGAAATAATCAATTGCTACTAAAATGAAACGGTGTCCGTTAGATGCCTTAGGATGAATCTGTCCGATGACATCTATCCCTCAGGCGGCAAAAGGCCAAGGTGCGTTCAAAGTATGTAACGGTAATGGTGGGGAATGAATTTTATCCGCATAAATCTGACATTTGTGGCATCTTTTGGCATGATTAATACAGTCTCCTTCCATCGTTGACCAATAATAGCCACACCTCATGATTTTTCTAGCCATTGCAAAACCATTAGCATGAGTCCCACATATGCCTTCGTGTATTTCTGTCACTATGGTTTTAGCTTCTTGGGCGCCAACACATCTCATTAGCACCTGATCACTCCCTCTTTTGTACAAGATATCCCCATCGAGGACGTACCCTGTTGCCATTCTTCTAATAGTCCTTTTATCAACATTTGTGGCTCCTTCAGGATAAACCTGAGATTTGATGTACTACAGAATATCGTAATACCAAGGATTCCCATCTTTCTCCTCTTCCACTCCATAGCAATGAGCGGGTAATTCGATGCTTTGCATCTCTAGTGACCTCATTTGAGCCTTTGTGTTTGTCCTGAAAGTCGCGGCCAGAGTGGCCAGAGCATCAGCCATTTGGTTATCCTCCCTCGGTAAATACTCAAAACTGATTTTTTCAAAATTCTGAATTAAATCCTGGATCAGATTATAATACTTGATCAACTTAGGGTCCTTGGTTTCCCACTCTTGCCGTAACTGATAAATGACTAGCGAAGAGTCTCCGAACACCTGAAGGACACGAACCATCCGTTCAATAGCTGCGTATAGACCCATTATACAGGCTTTATATTCTGCCATATTATTAGTACAAAAGAAATTCAACCTGTTCGTGAGCGGATAATGGACTTCCTCCGGGGAGACCAACATTGCCCCTATGTCGTGCCCAAGGGCGTTGGAAGCCCCGTCAAAATATAGTTTCCATGGCAATGCGGTTTCGGTTATTCTACCCTCGGCTATGGCGGATACTAAATCTTCATCCGGGAAATCAAAGTTCAGGGGTTCATAATTTTTCGCAACCCGACTTGCCAAGAAATCGGCCACTGCACTGCCCTTTACGGATTTTTGATTCACATACACAATATCAAATTCAGACAAAAGCATCTGCCATCGAGCCATCTTTCCTGTCAACGTCGGTGCTTCCATTAGGGCTTTTAAAGGATCAGACCGTGATATCAGATAGGTGGTGTGATACAACATATATTGCCTCAACCTCTTAGTTGCCCAAACCAGGGCACAACACAACTTTTGAGTCTGTGGATATCGAGATTCGCCTTCTGTGAACTTCTTACTCAAATAGTAGATTGCTCTTTCCTTCCTTTCTGACTCGTCTTGTTGGCCTAACACACAGCCCATTGAATTCTCGAAAACTGTTAAGTATAAAATCAATGGTCAGTCGGGCACGGGAGCCACTAAAACTGGGGCTTTAGTTAGATAATCCTTAACTTTCTCAAACGCTACCTGACAATCTTCGTCCCATGTTCTTGGGTCATTTTTACGGAGAAGTCTGAAAATGGGGTCACATTTATCCGTTAACTGAGATATGAAACGGGAGATGTAGTTCAACCTTCCTAAGAAACCACGAACTTCCTTTTGGGTTTGCGGTGGCGGGAGGTCCCTTATTTCTTTGACCTTATCCGGATCAATTTCTATTCCTCTTCGACTGACTACGAACCCGAGGAGCTTTCCGGATGTTACTGCGAAGGTACATTTGGCGGGATTGAGCTTCAACTGATATTTTCTTAACCTCAGAAACAACTTTTGCAGATTCTGAATATGCTCATTCTCCGTCTTGGATTTGGCGATCATGTCATCCACATACACTTCAATTTTTTTGTGCATCATGTCGTGAAAAAAAGTCACCATTACTCTTTGATATGTGGCCCCAGCATTCTTCAACCCAAAAGGCATTACTTTATAGCAGAACGTGCCCCACAATGTCACGAAGGTGGTTTTTTCCATGTCATCAGGGCACATCTTGATCTGATTATAACCCAAAAAACCGTCCATGAAAGAAAACCATGAGTGCCCCGCAATATTATCAACAAGGGTGTCAATATGCGGGAGAGGAAAATTGTCTTTGGGACTGGCCTTATTGAGATCGCGATAATCTATGCACATGCGTACTTTCCCATCCTTTTTGGGCACCGACACGATATTCGCAACCCACTCTGGGTACTTCGCTACTTTCAAGAACCCGGCTTCGAACTGCTTTCTCACTTCTTCTCTAAATTTCAACAGCATATCTGTTCTCAACCTACGGAGCTTTTGTTGGACGGGCTTATTCTCCGGTCGTGTGGGTAGCTTGTGTACAACAATATCTGTATTTAGACCTGGCATATCTTGATACGTCCAAGCAAAAACATCTTTAAACTCTGAAAGCAACCCAATTAATTTTTCCCTTGAGTCTGATGCTAAAGTGGTACCTATTTTTACTTCTCTTCTTTCTTCTTCGGATCCCAAATTTATTATCTCCAGATCCTCCTGATGGGGTAGTATCTGCTTTTCTTCACTGGCCATCAACCTTATTAACTCATCAGGGATCTCTAACTCCTCTTCCTCTTCTTCGGCTTCTGCGACAAGTACGGGTTGTTCGAAATTCGGTACAGGATTAAGTTCAGTATCATTCATACAGTCGATATTATCGAACCTGCAAGAATTTAAATTTCCTATGTTTGGAAATAGTATACATATTTTACAAATAAAGAATAAAAAGATAAAGAATGCAAGGAACAAAATGTATGAAAAGAAGATTATTTGCCATTTGAGAAAAAGAGCATGAGGCCCTTTGTTTTCATTGAAATGCATATTAACATAGATGCCCTTTACAAAGAAATCTCATTGCTTTGGGGCGAAAGCGAATGAGAGGTGTTTTTTTAGACATTACTTTGATTCATTCTTAGCAACTACAGGCAGATCGATGCTTGTCCAATTGTTGAGCTTTTCATCCGGGAGACATGGACGAATGGCACATAGAGCAGACTTTCCCTTGGCATTCTGGGAGATCATATTTACATCCATCATTTCGAAAATTTCACTCATAAGCTCAGCCTCATAAAACTTCTATCCTTCTAAATTGGCTTGGTGCACTTTCTCCCCAGAATTCTCAATCCCTCCGAAGGTGAAACTATTCTTGAGATCAGTTTTGACTATTCGTTTCCATGGGATGTCTTCTCCCCTGAGTCGGGCTCTTCTTTGCTCTTCCTTCCTCTTTCTTTCTTGTTTCCTTTGTAGATAGGTAGGGTGAAAGCTTAACCCAAACCTATCCCTTTTGTCAATTACACTTCTGACTTTCAAACATCCTTGTAAGTTCTTTCCGAGTCCTCTCCCTTTCCTAGCTCCTTTTCCAACAGTCTCAATCACTACCATCTTAGTGCAATTCGAATATCTCGGGGTTGGGATTCGACTCCCCTCCGCCACAAAAGTGGCATTGATGAATTCCAAGGCTCGAAAGGAACATTCTAGAGCATCTTCAGCAGGGGGCACATAGGGAACACCCGAAGTTACAGCAGCAATAACGTCTTCTTCCGCGTTGAATGTCACAAGTTTTCCTTCCATCACATATTTCAGCTTCTGATGAAGAGAAGAAGGGACAACCCCGGTTGCATGAATCCACGGCCTCCCTAATAAGCAATTGTACGACGGTCGGATGTCTATAACCACGAACTCTATGGCATATTCGACTGAGCCTATAAGCAGAGGTATCTCAATCTTCCCGGCCATGTCCCTCTGAGTGCCGTCAAATGCCCAGACAGTGTTCTGACAAAACTTCATACGGGAGTTATCAATAGGCAGTCGTTGTAAGGTAGCCATGGGCATAACATTAAGGGCAGACCCGCTATCGATAAGCACTCCTGGCAAAACGTGCCCCTTGCAGTGAGTTGTGATATTGAGAGCTTTAGTTGAACCTCTTCCTTCCTCTGGGATTTCATCATCACTGAAAGTGATATAATTATTGGCAGCTATGTGGTTCACAATCTGATCAAGCTTCTTGACAGTGATGTCTTGTTCTACAAAAGTTTGATTCAACACCTTTAGCAATGCTTCTCGGTGCTTTTCTGAATTCAGTAATAGGTCGAGCACCGTGATTCTGGCCGGTTGCTTTCGAAGTTGATCAACCACATTGTACTCACTGTGCTTCAGGAACCTTAAAAACTCTTGGGCCTGAGCCTCAGTCACGGGTTCGAGGATCTTTGAGGGAGGATCATCCCCGAATACTTTTACTGCTTCTGGCTCAACAAGTTTGCCCTTACCCTTTTGTTCGTCGAGTCTCTTCTCCTCCTGAGGAGAATAACATCTCCCGCTCCTTGTAAAGTGCCCTACTTCATTCACTATTTCGGATTTCTGCCCCGATACATCATCTTCCTGAACCGGCCTCCCCTCTTCTGGTGTAACGGCTTCTTGTGTTCCTGGATTTCCAGGTGTAGAGATATTGGCGGTGTAATTCCAAGGCACCCTCTTGTGTTCCAAGATTTCCAGGTGTAGAGATATTGGCGGTGTAATTCCAAGGCACCCTCTGTGTGCTTTTAAAAGGAAAGGTCGAGAGATTTTGGTTAGAAGACCCCTCTTCGTCCACCCTACGATTGATGATAAAGGGTCTTTGAGCTGTGTATTTGTTGCTTGGAATGTCCGTCATACAGATTTCTGGCTTTTCCTCCTCCCATTTTGCAAAGAATTCAATTTCTTTGGTATCTATGAGTGCTTGCACCTTACTCCGAAATTCTGAGCAAGTTTGGATGTCATGGTCACTAGTCTGATGATATTCGCAGTATCGACCGCATCCCTCCTTTACAATTACCATCCCTCGGTCCATCAAACGTGCCATGCACAAATGTCAGAACACCTATCTCAAAGGGGACGTATATCTGATACCATAGATATGGCCTTTTTAGGGGATTCTTTTTCGATACTATTAATCCCCTGATTCCCGTGGTTATGAAGCTGGTTACTAGTGGTACTTAGTTCTCCCAATTGTAAGACTCTCGTATTCAACAAATTCTGAATAAGCTTCTTGAAGGCTATACAGTTCTCAATGTTATGACCAGGAACGCCGACATGATATTCGCAATGTGCTTTTGCATCATACCATGCTGGATATGGTGGACTGAAAGGAGTCACATGGAAAGGTCGCACCAAATCAGCTTTGTGTAACTGAGCATACAACTCCTTGTACGGGATTGGGATAGGGGTGAAGGTCGTCTTCTCGAATTCTTTCTTCGGCCTCCTGTCATCTCTTCTACCGCCTCCCTGAGTATTGCTGGCCGGTTGTGATTGCGATATTGTTAAATTCTGACATGTTTCGAAGGCATTTACTTCATGCTCCTTTCTCTTAAATTGCTTTTTGAGCGGTTCACCTCCCTCAATCCTACCACTTTTGATGGCTGCCTCAATGCGCTCTCCGGTCATGACTAATTTAGGAAAGTTACTTATTGGATTACTGATGAGTCGGTCGTACAGTACTCCTCTCAAAGTATCCACAAACATGGGAGCGATTTCGTTTTCACGAAGTGGCGGTTGTACTTGTGCCGCGAGATCTCGCCATCGCTGAGCATATTCGCGAAGGCTTTCACTTTTCTTCTGTTCCAAATTTTGCAGCATAAGTCTATTGGGAATCATATCAGTAACATGCTTGTACTGATCAATGAAAGCTTTTGCTAAGTCTTTCCATGACTTAATCTGTGCACGGGTCAACTGATTATACCACCTTATCGCGGATCCTATCAAGCTGTCCTGGAAGCAATGAATGAGAAGCTTTTCATTGCTGGTAAATCCTGCCATCTTTCGACAGAACATGGTCACATGTACAGTGGGGAATGTTGTGCCATCATACTTTTCGAACTCAGGTGTTCTGAATTTCGGGAGAATCTCTACATCGGGAACTAGGCTAAGGTCGCCCGCGTTCAAACCAAGAGAATCCTCTTCTACTTCTCTAACCCGGAGCTTTTCTTCAAGGTCTTTCCTAGTCTCCTCGAGCTATTTAGAGAATTCTGCCTTTACTTTACTGAATTTCTCGAGTTCATCCAAATCAGGCACATTTTCACCAGCATTCTCATCACTTTCAGCCGTTCCAAATAACGGATTCTGGATCGATGTTCCGGCTCGGAAACTAAACGTCGCTCCCTTTTGCGGGACAGGGGCTGAGCCGATAACAATGGGGGAATATGCCGGTTCTATCCCGGTTTGAAGCGGATTCTCTACCGTTCCTTTTCCTTTCGCATCATCTGATGGCTTAAGTCCTAACATTTGGGTGAGCTGTTCCAGCATGTCTTGCTGAGCTTCCAACATGGATTCTTTCAGTTCCAACTGCGATCTTTCTATCTGGGCTCTCAAATCTTCTTCTAACTTACTGAAGTGTTCTTCCATTTTTCTCACTTGAGATCGAGTGCAATATTGATGCAGAATGATTGCAAATTCTGTTTTACAACATCTTCCAGGTTAATTTAATTGTATAAATGATTAATGCATATAAAATGCATGAATGGATGCATGCAAATGATGAAATGCTTCAAAAAGATAAGCAATGCAAGTAAAGGTGTTGACTCATTTAGTGATCGTCCTTGAACCAACTTTCATTAAACTTTAAAAAGTCTTCATTACAAAGGGAAATAGAAACTACAGATAGGCATCAGCCCTAGTTCCTAAATCTTGAATTGCTTTGAGTAGTTGAACGAATCGGGCTGCCTCTTTCATGTCCTGTGCCACAAAGGGTGTTAAGGCTTCAACTTCCGCGGCTAGGTTTTTCACATATTGGGCCACTTCTTGTACTTGCACCATTAGAGTGGTGTTATAATCATCTCGGTCTTGTATCATGCGGGTGGCATCACGGAGACGACGCAACCAATAGTTATCTCCCCCTTGTGCAGCCCCCTCGAGGACCACTAGTCGTCCCAAATAGTCTTGGACCTTGGCTTCTAACTCTCCTATCCGTGCTCGAAGCGATGCGTTCTCTTGTTGACTGAGCTGTAATTCCAAAAACCCATTTCTGGCCACATATTTCTCTAAAGAGTGGTCTAAGTCCTCGACCTTGTGTTCCAACAAAGCATTCCGAGCTTGACACTGTTTCAGAATTTCAGAAGTAGAGACATACAGATCTTGCATCTCACAGAAATGGTTCTTATTTTCCTGAGCCCTTCTCTTCCATGCGTTAGTATTTTCCCTTTCCTATACTACAGTTTGTTTTCCTTTCTCTTTTTCTTCCCGGTACCTTTCCCTTTTTTGGTTGATTGCTCTCCTAGAATCCCTCTTTTCTTTCTCAATTTCAGCCTCTCGGATTTCTATTTCCTTATTCATGGCTTGCTTACCCCTTTCCTTTTCTTCTTCTAGGATACGAATCCCGTTCATCCTTTCCCTTTCCACAGCGAGAAACTTCTTTCGGTTAACAGTTTGCACCTGAGTATACAGCTTGATGGTGTCTTTCTGGTAGAGGACATTTTTCTCACTCAAATCTTCATTAGCCTTCTTTAGCTGTTTAATTGTCCCATCCTTGACATCGAGATCCAAACTTACTTTGTATAGTTCTTCCGCATACTGGGCTTTCATTTCCTCCATCTGTTTTCTGACTTCGTCCATCTCACTTCTTAGTATATCGGCTTCAGAAGGGACAATGCGCATGTGCTCCTCCAACGTCATTGTAGGCCCGTGGTCGGATATCGGGATTTTGTCATTAACCCTGATACGTCTCCAAAGGTCGTAATCTGGTGTGGTCATTCCTTGATTACTTCCCTCTACTCGAATACGGTAACAGTAGCCCCACGCCCTTGTTATCTTTTGAACCTTAGGTTGATACTCATTCTTAAAAAGGAACTCGGCTTCACTCAAACCTGCCGTAAAAGGAATAAATTGACGAGATCCAAACTGTCTAGATACCAGAAGGGGTGCACAGGCAATTCCTCCGTGTAAGCCGATCATCATGACCCAATCGTAGTCACCGATTCTGTAAAGGAAATGAAACTCATGACCCATCCACGGGACTCTCCACACAATATCATCATCCCGCAGATTCCTGAAGATTTCCGACCATTTTCTTTTATCGAGGTTCTCTCGCCATTCTCTAGCTAAATATTCTCGTACCGGGGAGAAACTTCCCTGAAAGATACCAGACAAGACCTGGGTTGGCTCCTTCCAAAAGTGACTCTATATCCATATCTGAAGAAGCTGTGCACACCCTCTAAAACGTCTTTCTTCATGTTTCCGACAAGTATTCAAAGAAATGAAGGTTTCTGTCAATATGACCATTACCGGATTAGCCTTCTTCTTTAAACGATCGAATAAATCAAGAATGGCCACATCTATGTTACCCAACACTCGGGGAAAAATAATCAATCCGTATATGCCTATGGCAAACAAATCCATCTTCATTTCCTCATCTGGATGCACGAGTATTATGTCCCGAATGCTCTCCTTTGGCCCACGCATCACTCATTTCGGCTAGAGAACTCAACTTCGAATGATAGTTCTGAGACTTGGGAGGTTTCGAATAGATCCAATCCTTGTTGACATTCCTTCTATTAATCAAAGCCGTGTATTCTTCTATTGTTGGCATCAAATCGTTTCCATTGAAGGTGAAACAACAAAAAGCGGGATTCCAGAACTGAAAAGCGGCTCTAAGCAAAGGCTGATTAATTCTAACATATATTAACTGAGCTATATCCCCATAATTCTCACGGAACAAGTTTTGCACTCTTGCTTCCCAACTTTCCCATATTTCTTTCAGCTCATAGAGATCGTTCTGTTGTAGACTGATATACGTGTAACCGGGCACAATGCGCTCACTTGGTTGACTATCCCCAAAGGCCTTTTGATTGACTTTGGACCAGTGTCGGATTGCTGAGTTCTTATCTTGGGAACCTAGAAGACCTTTATCCATAATGAAAGCTCTCAATGCGGGCAAACCACTCGAATCAACACCTTTAAAAAGGAATGCAAAAAGAATGCGAGAAAAGGAAGAAAACAAAACAAACAATAGGAAAAGGGAGAAGTGTTAGTAAGGATGCCATAAATAACAAAAGCATAAATAAATGACATAAACAAATGACATGGAAGAAGAGAAAGATAAACAAAATCTAAATATCATACCTAATTCACCTAGGTTATCCGCATGGCTCTAATGGGGTGGGTTTACTAGTTCTCTAAATGCAATTTTGGTTCTAGGAGGTTCCCAAATTGTCCTTGTTGTCCTCTTCTAAGAGTAGCAAGGCCCCCGATCATCACCCATTATAGGCTCATCTCAATCGAGTTCAATTTCGGAGGACCCTTTCGCTATGCCCATACGGGGAAACAATATTCCCACGAAGACATAGGGTAGTCGAGCCCCGAAGGTACTTTACTAGGCCCATACGAAGGAACAATATCCTCACGAAAGCCTTAGTATTTTCCCCCCACTTAAAGAGAAGGGTTGAAATGATATAACTTCGAATTAATAAACAAATGATAATTTAATTGCCACTTTAATTCAAACTTCCCAAAATTAATTAAGCGGTATTTAAAAACAAGGCTTGACTCGTTTGAAAATGATAGGATCCCCAGCAGAGTCGCCAATTGTAGCGACCCTTTCAAAAATCGGCTTTAAAATTATTTAGGCAAAAAGGGTGCTAATTTTGAAATGATTAAAAATTTAGGGCTTATAATGTCTCAAAACAAAATATTTAAGGTTTAATTTTAAAAAATTAGGATTAGGCCTTAAAAGGGGAATTTAGATCCAAAATTTGGGAATTTAGGGTTTGAAATTAAAAAGGAGAATTTTGAATTAAGGGTTTCTAAAATTAGTGTTGAAAAAGGGTTTGGGAATTTTTGAAGTTGAAATTGATTTTAAAATTGATTCTTTGAAAAAGTTGGAAAATGATTTAAAAAGGTTTAGGATTATGTTTTAAAATTCAAAAATTGGGAGAGAATAATTTTTTAAAAAAACGGATTGGAGTCGCCACCGGTCACTTTTGGGTAGACCAGACACCGGAAAACTAGAGATTAGAAGTGTTTGGGGTTCGAGAGTCGGTTACGGTTTAAAAACAGGTTTAGTGTTTAAAAACTGCCCAAAAATTGCCACCTTTAAAATAAATTACCGCTTAACTAATTTTGGATTTTTTAAATTAAAGTGACATTTAAATTAGTTTTTGTTTAAAGATTCGAATCAATTTTATTTTTACCGTGTCTTTATTCGAAGGCAACGCATACACCGCGACCATTACACTGGAACGCCGGCCCGTTACGACCGGATATCGACGTTCGAGGTTAGGTTCATTAATTAACAGAAGCGTGAGATGTAACTTAGCAAAAAGAGACGAACATGATAAATAAATACTCGAATATAAAAACAAGTACATGTAAACCGATGGAAAGTACAAATGAACCATGTAAGTAAAATAAAACATAACATGAAATACAAGGTAAATACATGAGGCCTTAATGAAATATGCATGACAAAGTAACATATATAGAGATGAGATATATGCATGACACTAAACATAAGATAAATAGAATACATGCATGAACAATAAAACGAAAATAAATAAACAATGCACGAAATAACTAATAAACCAGAAGCATAATAAAAAACAAAGTATGAATGCATATGAATAATAATACAGAAACAAAATATACTCGAATAAAATAAATAAAATAAATAAAAATAAAATAAAATAAAATAAAATATACTCGAATAGGGACTGAATTGGAGAAATTAGGAATTATCCAGACCCTCAAACCGTTATTTCGAAATGGGGAGTGGCCTGGAAGTAACCTTCAAAGCAAGGAGGGACCAAGATATAAATAAACCAAATCAAAAAGGTGATTCTGATAAAATCAATGACTAAATTAAAATACGGAACAAAGGTCAAGGGACCTCATATGTTATTAAGGTGACACGGAGGCATTTAAAACATAATAAAACCATTTGTTTTAAAACAAGGGACTATAAAACACAAATAAAATTAGAATCAAACCCAAACCCCTCATATTTCATAGCCGAAAATCCTCTAGAAATGAAGATCCTCCCAAGTGTTCTTGAAACTCATCCCCAGAATGAAGATGTTCTTCATTATTTGAAGAATATCTCCATTGTAACCCAGAAACCGACCTAATTTCCAGAAAACCACTGGGAAAACTCAGACAAGTCCCCCCCTTTTTTATTTTTCGAAATCAAACACAAACACAAAAAAACGCTCTCCTTTTCTTTAATCTAAGCCCCCAGAATCCATAAAACAACCTGTTCGTTCATGAGGACCAAGGCAAATCATTCAGAAAGGAAAACTTCTCCCAGATTAATCCCCATTCCTTAGAACCGGCTCACCACAATCAACCCTCCAGAGAAGGTTGGACGGATTGTTATCGAGGAAGTGGAGATCAAACGGTGTACACTCGAAAAATGAAGGTAAAAAAATCTAACACTAAACTATATTTTTTTTATATTCAAAGCGAAACCGAAAAGAGAGGAAACAATGTCTACCTCTGGAAATTTTTCTATTGATATTCAAAAGCGGTCGGGACCCGCCCTTACAAGATGATTTTGCTTTTCTTTTTATAGCCGGCTTTTTAGAAAAACAAAAGCCCTCAGATTTCTATGTTTCGTGGAATTTTTTGTCCTCACTCATGTGCTCTGAAATCCCTGATATGTATTGGGGGGTGTCTCTGATATTAGGGTGTAATTCTGAATTTTCGGTTCAATTTCCTTTCTTGCTTTTCTGAATATTGTTGTATCCTTGTACGAATCTGACACATTTTATTTTCTTGTGTATTCATGGCTGATTTGCGGGAGGAGGGGATCGTCGGAGCGTCGACGGTGATCGGGGAAGCGGAAGAGTCATTCAGCAGCTGAATAGTCGGGAGCGTGGGACACACGCGCGTGGGTACTCGAACAGCCAGCGCGTGGGGCGCGTGCACTATCTAGAGACTTCTCCTCCTCCATCTGTGACCGTTAGATCAAATCTCGATCCAACGATCGAGATACAGCTGCGCGTGATCCGAACATTAGATCAGTTAGGGTTTTACTATAATCGGGCTAAAAAGAAACTGGGGTTTGTTTATTAATTAACTTCGGGCCTTGATTGAATTTCTTCATCCTGGGCTTGTAATATTTATTTATTATGGATTTTGTTTATTTGGTTATTATTCTGGGCTTGTATTATTTAGTTTAGATCTTATAATTATTAAATTATAATGTATAATGGACTATAATATTTATTTGAGCTAATAAATATTCATTTGGGTTGTCATTTGGACTTTATTTTATATCTCTATTATATAGTAAAGATAATAACCGAGACCAAGGAAAGAAATAATATTTAGTATTACTTTTTGAATTTTCAATTTAAACACGTAATAATAACACGAAAAAAAGAGAGTGAAGGACTTATGATATTTTTTATTAAGGTAATAACATATGTGTAATATATAAAAAGTTAATGACAAATAAATAAGTATATATAATATTTTTGGTTTTTTGAAGATAGTAAAATTTTATTTGTATTTTATATTTGCAAGCCCACTATATGAAAGAGATCAAAACACGGGTTTAGACCCGGATAAAATTAGTGATTACACTGCTCCTACCACCAATTTTCCTTTTCTTCTTAAGGCACTCTTGTCCCAGCTATATTTCTTGTACCTCCCCTTTCCCTCTTCCAAATCTTTCATGATCCCCTTCAGCTTCTGATCCAATTGTCACGAATTCACAACTCTCATCAGCAGAGGTGACCACACATTACAAACTGTCATGGCACAATACCCAATAAACTTCGGGTTCTTTGAGAGAGCATCGACCACCTTATTGTGTATACCCTTCCTAAAGATTATCTCATAGTCATATCCCATCATCTTTGCAAACCATTTTTGTTGTGAGAATGTGATGGCCTGATTATCTGTTAAAAACCGAAGACTCTGATAATCGGTTTCAATTTTAAAGTGTCTCCCCAAAAGATAAGATGACCACTTCTTTACTACTAGGAGTGCTGCAAGCATCTCCTTGTCATAAATTGATAGTCCCTGGTGCCTCACACCCATCCCTTTAATAAAGAAAGCTAAGGTTTTACCCTTTTGCACCAACACTACCCCTATGTCTACATCTGATGCATCTGTTTCCACTGTAAACACTTCCCCAAAATTTGGAAGACTCAAAACTGGAGCAGAGGTTACAATGCTTTTTAATTTCTCAAATGCCTGCTGCTCATGCTCAGTCCACTTCCACCCTTACTTCTTCAAAAGATCTGTCAAGGGTTTAGCTACTTCCGTATATCCCCTTATAAACATTAGGTAATAGCCCGAAAGACCCAAGAATCCCCTTACTTCCTTCACACAACCAAGAGTAGGCCATTCTTTGATACAGGTTACCTTGGATTCTTCCATAGCTATGGCTCCCTCACATATCACATACCCGAGATACTCCACCTTTGTTGCCCCATAACTACACTTGCTCCTCTTGGTGTAACCCCCTTAGCCCGACCTGGACGAAACCGACACTAATGGGTCACACGGGGAATATCAAATCAAACCCGCGAAGGTTCGATTCGATAAACAACGCTAAAAACCATTATACTTTTTTTTATCTTACCTAGATGCACGATTAACCTCCTATGTGTAATTAACTCAAGTAAGACAAAGATAGTCGCAGTTCATTCACTATAAGTAAGTCAATCAAACACATACTTGATTAGGAACCAAAAACGTAAGGAACTAATCTACATCACCATATTCATAATCAATCCACCGGACAACAAATAAACAAGCTTAACACATTCAACATACAGTTCAGGTCATACATGGTATTTTAATTAATCAATTTTACGTTCTAGCATTTATGGACCTAATTGCAAAATATGTAATATTAAGTAAATCATCCTTTTTAAATCATACGATAAGTATTCAAAATAAGACATGAATCAAGGTGTCACAACATCACCTAAAATTACACATAAATCCACTGCATTAGCTTACTAAATTAAATCCTACGTTTCATGCATTCAGAACTCTCAAATTGCCCTTTTTAGACCAGGTGTTTCGAAACAGCCCTTGGGGTGTTTCGGAACACGTCACCTGTTTCGAAACAGGCCATAAAGTGTTTCGAAACAGACAACTCCAGTAGCATTTGGTACCGAACACTGGTTCGATACAAGCCTGTCCAGTAGCATAAGGGTATCGATACAGCCACAGGGTGTTTCGATACCCCCTGTGTTCGGGACTGGAGTGTGACGTTTCAAGCTCATTTAAGCCACCCAAGCATAAACATTAAAAACTCGAAACTATATGAGACATTCCTAGGCATATTCTTCAACATAAACACACCTTAAACCATTTGTAAAGATCACAAGGAGACCTATAGGCATGCTTCCTAAAGATTGAATAGCACATAACGAACATGCTAAGCCATGCTTCACAATTCAAGCATATCCAAACTTCAACACATAACAATCAATTAATAATGGTCTTATTACAACATGAAACAAAGCCTAAAAGCTCACTCTCTCATAGATTGTGTTACACATTGTCTTGCCCAATTTATTTGCCAAAAACATACCAAATTCAAAGTGATCTTCCCCTTGGTTTTCTTGCCTCGAACGAAGCTCTAAGTACCTTAATTTTTCTGCAAGGATGAAAAGAGAGCTTAAGCAAACATGCTTAGTGAGGAAGCTCTACAAAAGATCATCAATGCATCTATTTAAAACCATGAAGAAAACATTATTTGCAATACTTTGTCAAGTCATGCATGCCAATATTCCATGTCCAAATTCATAAAATCATATGCATCCTTGAGTTCACATAACCTTATCAAAACAATTTATAAATGATGCTCAAACCTTTTCTCAATTTCATGTATGTATATTGGTTTTCCAGTGACCACTTAATGTGAACCCTAAGTTTACCGAATACACGGATCCTTTTCTCAACATGCATCGATCGGACACTTAGTCACCCTTGTATACATGTTATCCCCCACTACGCACGGTTGGACACAAAGTCACCCTTGTTTACGTATGGGTCAACTATATGCACGGTCAGACACAAAGTCACCCTTGTTTATATATAGGCAAGCTCTACACGCACGGTTGGACACAAAGTCACCCTTGTTTACGTGTAGGCGGCACTACCACGCACGGTTGGACACAAAGTCACCCTTGTTTACGTGTAGGCAAATTCAATATTCTCTTTATTTTATAGTGCACTCAATCCTAATGACATGTCATTCGTATTCGAATCTAAAGTTAGTGTCACTAAGCCAATATCATAATCAAATATACATGATAACTTGCTGCTCATATTGCATGCATAAAATGTTCAACAAATGAACCAAAGCCATGCCCAAAGGCACCATCATGTATAAGGCAATTAACCACATTGTATTCCAAATCATTTCTCATAATTTTCCATAATCATAGATGCTAAATAAGCTATGCATTTCAGCAAGTAATTCTCATGTATGCATCATTTCAAATCATGCTCATGCATTTGCATAAATCTCATTGTATTACCAACATAATGCCTTTGTAAAATGTAGCCGAAACTCATACCGATTTATCAAAACAAATACTTCATTTACTCTTGAACTATGGAAGGTTTTCAAAATCTTCCATAGCCCCCAAAAACAGAACGTACCAAACGCGATTCGCTTTAAATCCGAAATCACTCACCAACAAGCGAAATGAGCTTTCGCCGCTATCTGATGATCGCACCAACGCACCAGCAATCAAGCTTCTTCTTGTAAATCTTCTACAACATTAAAAACAGAGTATTCTCACATCATAACATGCTCAAACCAACAGCCACATCCGATCACCATTAAACTACTAAAAACTTAGCCGAAAAGACCGAAAACTAAGCCGAAATGTAACCGAACAACATCAGCCCAAAACCTAATGAATCTAACATCTAATCCACCTCAATTATGATCCAAAAACACATCCAAACCATCCTTATACCTCCAACAACATTTAAGCATCTAAAACAGCCCATAAAACAACCGAAAAGCACCTTAAAACTACACCGATTGCATTATTCTGGGATTAAATTAATGTGATATCAAATCAAGAATCAATTAATCATTAAATCAACATAAAAACATGATTGAACTCATCAAATTTCCAGCATTAAATGAGATCCAAAAAGATTTCACAAAAACATTACAAAATCACTAGATCTAACATTAAAAACATAGAATCAAGTGTTTATTCAAAGATTAGCAAGCTAATACTTGGGAATTTCAATAAAGAACCTTAGAAAAGAATAAAAATCCAGAAAATTACCTTCAAGATCTATTCACCAAAAATATGAGATTTTCCCCTTCTTAATTCCTTGCAAGTTGATGTAGATTTGATGAAATCAATGCTTAGGTTTTGTAAAGGATGGAAAGATGATGCAAGTGATATAATCTTTGTGGAAAAAGATGCAAAAATCAGCAAGGAATTGAAGAGAAAAGATGAAGAGAAAGTGGAGAGAAAATGAGAAAAAAAGATGAGAAAAATGGTTTTGGTAGAAAATGATTAAAAATCCAATTAAAGTGATTAAAAATATATTTTGGTGAATAAATCATCATTAAAAATTAGAAATGGGTTTATGGCCCTCTAAGGATTCTAAGTTTAGCTTGCTTTTCAATTTAGTCACTAAAACATCATAATGGCCGAAAATCACCAAATTGGTCCTCCAATTTTTCCAAAAATTACAAATTGGTCATTTATACATAATTAAGCATAATTAAAAATCATTACAAAATCCAAATTATTTTCTTTTAGTTTTGAAACATATTTTTAATATTTCAAACCACCTTTCAAATTATTATTTTTCTTAATTAAAAATATTCTTATTTTATTTTTCCCGGAATTAATGAACCAGAGAACCCGATTCAACCCGAATCGAATTCACCTAACAAAGCCTAACTAATAACCCCAAAAACGGGATGTTACAACTCTCCCCCTCTTAAGAAAATTTCGTCCTCGAAATTTACCTGAAGTAAACAAGTGAGGAAATTGTTCCTCCATGCTTTTCCTTGTCTCTCAAGTTGCTTCTTCAACACCTCGGTGTTTCCAAAGCACTTTAAACAAACTATGGTCTTTCCTCAAAGAACCTTTTTATCCACATCCAAAATTCTCATCGGTTCTTCCTCATAACTCATATCCTCTCTTAACTCGATCTCCTCAACGGGAACAACATGAGAAGGATCCGATCTATATCTACGAAGCATTGATACATGAAAAACATCATGCATCTTACTCAACTCCTCCGGCAACCTCAACCTATAAGCAACAGGACCAACACGCTCCAACACCTCATATGGTCCAATAAAACGAGGACTCAACTTACCCTTACGTCCAAATCTCATCACCTTCTTCCATGGAGAAACCTTAAGAAACACTTTGTCCCCAACATCATACT
This sequence comes from Abelmoschus esculentus, assembly GCA_035048815.1. Taxonomy (NCBI): domain Eukaryota; kingdom Viridiplantae; phylum Streptophyta; class Magnoliopsida; order Malvales; family Malvaceae; genus Abelmoschus; species Abelmoschus esculentus. The sequence continues at coordinate 10,848,658 of JAUCBN010000033.1, forward strand.
CTATCTCCCTACGCTTCAAATCGGCATAGGATTTCTGCCTATCCGAAGCTTCCTTAAGTTTAGCACATATCAACTTAACTTTCTCATCCGTATCCTTCAACACTTGAGGCAAAGAAACATACTTCTGTCCAACTTCTTTCCAACACAAAGGTGTACGACACTTACGCCCATACAACGCCTCAAACGGTGCCATCTGTATACTCGTCTGAAAACTATTATTATAAGCAAACTCTACCAACGGTAATTGCTTCTCCTAAGAACCCTGAAACTCGATGATACAACATCTCAACATATCCTCCAAAGTCTGAATAACACGCTCAGACTGTCCATCTGTCTGTGGATGATAAGCCGTACTAAAACTAAGCCTTGTACCCAAAGCTGTCTGCAAACTCCTCCAAAACTTGGATGTAAACCGCGGATCTCTATCCGATATGATCGACTTAGGCACACCATGCAACCTCACCACCTCAGAAACATACAAATCCGCTAACTTATCCATGGAGTACGTCGTATGCACGGCAAGAAAATGTGCACACTTCGTAAACCTATTGTAATCACTAATTTTATCCGGTCTAAACTTGTGCTTTAATTTTAGCTTTAATTCGAATAATGTGCTTGTATGCAAAGAAATGTATAATATTTGTTTACTCTTTAAACCTTGTATTACTTCAATTTTTGTTGAAACAAAAACAAGAATATTCACTTGTTATTTTGTAAATAATACATATACATATATAGTTTATTTTCTTAGTTTGTTATGTATCCTTATTCTCTTATTTTATTATTATTATTATTATTTTTATTATTGTTATCTGTTTTATTATTATTGTTATCATTCTTTATTCATTTTTATTATTATTGATGTCTTATATTATTTTTACCTCTAGTTATTATTATCATTATTTTTATTACTATTTTCATTTTTATTATTACTATTGCTATTATTATTATTATTATTATTATAATTATTATTTCTACTACTACTATTATTATTATATTATTTATATTTATTCAGTTTTATTATTATAATAAATATATTATTATATTTATTGAATAAATAAAACTTAAATTAAAACCCAAAATGAAATAAAGCCCCAAACGTCTTATTAATTAGAGTCCAGTTACAATAGAGCCCAAATGCATTCAATTATACAAGCCCACAATATAATGTCAAGCCCGGATAAATTACAAGCCCAATACCGGAGCCCGGGTCTAATGGACCCAAATCGGGTTAACCCTAACCCAAACCCGGATAACAAAATTAACCCTAACTATCTTCATCTCATCTGATGCGCAGCCCATCCTCAGCCGTTGGATCGAGATCTGATCCAACGGCTCCAGATGAAGAGATGGAAGTATCCAGAAGGCTCCACGCGCCCACGCGCGACGAATGGCTGCCATCCACGCGCGCGTGTGCTGCACCCGCGAGACGTCTCAACTCCCTGGCGACTGTTCGTCTTCCTCGCCGCTGATTGCCTCCGTGGATCGTCCCCCGGCAGAGATTCATGCACAAACAAACAAAAAACATGTCAGATTCGTACAAAGATGCAGCGAAAATTCAGAAAAGCGACAAGGAAACAGGACAAAATTCAGAATGGCACACCCCAATACACACCAGAATTTTCAGAGCAGCAGAGAATTAACAAAAATCGCATTTCCTTTTTTTACTTTCATGTAATATATGGCTATAAAAGCCAACAAAAGGAATGATGTAAAAAGTTCAGATCATCAATGTTACAAAAAAAGTTTCAGAGGTATAATATTTTTCATATATCGCATGCATCAGAAAATAAAGATTTTTTTTTAGGATTGAGTTTTACCTTCGCCAGTGTGTTCGTCGATCTCTCCTACGCTCTTCTCGCCGGTGATAATCCCATGGCCTTTGAGCCTCAAAGGGTGAACCGAGTACGAGGAACAAAAGGGGAGACGACTCTTTTTTTACTTCTTTTTTCTTTCGAAAGGAGAAAACTTTGGCTCCGATTTTGTTTTTTAATAGAAACAGAGGTTCGTTTTTGGGGTTTCACTTTCATAAAAGGGGGGAATAGAAGGAAAAACGTTTTTTACTTCACCGGCCACCGCTAGCGGTGGCCGGAATCTGGGATTTAGGGCGGTTTCTGGAAACGTGGATGAACACGAAGAACATGTTCTTCGTGTTCTTCCTCAAGGTTTGATTCTCTTAAAGGCTTCAGAGGATTTTCAGGCTTTGTAGAAATGAGAAAAATGAAAATGTAACTTTTTTTTGTGTTTTATACTCAGGCTTTAAAAAGGAAATGGAATATTAGCGTTTTAAACCCCTCCGTGTCAAAATATTCTCCCCCTAAGTCCCTCAAAGTTTCGGTTTAATTTCATTCTGGTCCCGATTTCATTAATAAACACTTTATTCAAATGGTTTTATCATTTTTAAGTCCCTCCGCCTTTGGGAGCTCTTTTTTAGGGTCTTCCCCTTGGGCTAATTCCTCTTTTAGTCCTTCGAATTTTATTTTTTCTTTTAATATGGTCATTTACAGAAATTCTTTTTTTTTTTTACACTCTTTTATTATCTTTTATATATGTTATTTAGTTTATTTGTTTTTATGTTATAGCATTTATGTTGTATTATTGTATGCATTTTATTCATGACATACTTCTATTTATATTTTGTCATTTATATCTTGTTACATGTATTTTACGCTTTCTTAGTACTTATGTGTATTATTAGGTTGTGATAATATTTGTTTGCTTGTCGGTATGCGAATCTAATCGTTGCTATCGCTTTTATGGTCATGTGTTTTATGTACTTGTACCTTTTACTTTATTCTATTTCATTTTGTTTTAATTTTATCATGCGTATATTATTAATCGGTTATGCATATTTATGTTTATTTCATTTATTTACGTTATTTTATACGTAACGTCCTTTTCATGAAAGTCTTTCTATGTAATTTGTGCATAATGTCCATGTCAATTGTACATATCTTACGGATTACGTTTTAGTTATACTTTTTGTCATGTATATTTTTGAATATATTATGTTCTTTTGCAATTCATGCCACATTCACTTCGATAATTAATGAATTTAATTTTTAAACATCTCTATTCGGTCGTAACGGGCCTGCGTTCCAATGCAATGGTCGCGGTGTATGCGTTGCCTTCGAATAGAGACCCGGTAAAAAAAGAAAATTGATTCGAATTCTTAAACAAAAAATAATAATTTAAATGTCACCCTAATTCAAAATTTCAAAATTAATTAAGCGGTAATTTATTTTAAAGGTACCAATTTTTGGGCAGTTTTAAACACTAAACCTGTTTTAAAACCGTAACCGACTCTCGAACCCGAACACTCCGAATCTCTGGTTTTACGGTGTCCGGTCTACCTAAAAGTGACCGGTGGCGACTCCAACCCATTTTAAAACTTTTTTCAAATATTTCCCACCAATTTTTAAATCCTTTTAGGTGTTTTCAAACCCTAATTTTTAATCCCTAAATTTAACATTTTAAACCCACTAATTTTAGGTCTAAAATCCCCATTTCTAAATTTCAAGACCTAATTCCCCTAATTTTTTATTTTTCGCTAGTGACCCCTTTTTACTACACCCCTATTATTTTTAAGAATTTTAGGGATCGCTACACCTATCAACAATCACCCATATAGAATCCTTTTTGGACGGTGTTAAAGGTAACCCTGTCACAAAATCCATGGTAACTCTCTCCCATTTCCATTCCGGAACTTGAACCGGTTGCAACAAACCTGCAGGGAACTGATGTTCAGCTTTCACCCGCTGACACACCATACACCGAGAAACAAACTCCGTCACATCTCTCTTTAAACCAACCCAAAAGTATACACTTTTGAGATGTCTATACATCTTCACACTACCCGGATGCATAGCAAACGGACTAGTATGAGCCTCCATCAAGATAACTTGCCTCAACTCCTGATCATCCGGCACCACAATCCGACCTCTAAAACACAACACTTCATCATCATCAAAATGATACTCGGTTGGTCTACCCTCAGCAATATCCTCCACAAAAGGTACCAAAGTCTCATCCTCCAACTGTTTCACCTTGATCATCTCAACCAAAACTGGTTTTACTTGCAACTTCGCCACTAAACCACCTTCCTTAGAAATACTCAATCTAGCAAACATTGCTCTCAACTCAACCGCCGCCTTACGGTTCAAAGCATCGGCCACTACATTGGCTTTCCCCGGATGATACTCAATAGATAAATCATAATCCTTAAGCAACTCCATCCATCTTCGTTGCCTAAGGTTCAAATCCTTTTGTGACATGAGATACTTCAAACTCTTATGATCCGCGTATATAGTACACTTCTCTCCATACAAGTAATGTCTCCAAATCTTCAAAGCAAAAACCGCCGCCGCTAACTCCAAATCATGCATCGGATAGTTCTTTTCATGCACCCTCAACTGTCTAGAAGCATAAGCTACAACTTTCCCCTCTTGCATCAAAACACACCCAAGACCAACGTATGATGCATCACTATAAACCATAAAATCCTTACCGGATTCGGGTTGTACCAAAACCGGTGCACTAGTCAACACTTCTTTCAACTTCTCAAAACTCTTTTGTTGACTTTCTTTCTACTCAAAAGGAACCTTCTTTTGCAACAACTTAGTCATAGGAGCAGCAATGCTCGAAAAACCCTCAACGAACCTACGATAATACCCAGCCAAACCTAGGAAACTCCAAACCTCCGACACCGATCTCGGTTGCTTCCAACCCATAACAGCCTCTATCTTCTTTGGATCCACACTAATACCCTTCTCCGACACCACATGACCAAGAAACACCACCTCTTTTAACCAAAACTCACACTTACTTAACTTAGCATACAACTGGTTCTCTTTCAATGCTTCCAACACCAACCGCAAATGCCAATCATGATCTTCCTCGGTACGCGAATACACGAGGACATCATCTATGAACACCACCACAAACTGATCCAAGTACTCATGAAACACCCGGTTCATCATATCCATAAAAGCAGCAGGGGCATTCGTTAAACCAAACGGCATCACCAAAAACTCATAATGACCATACCTTGTCCGAAAAGCCGTTTTCAACACATCATCCTCTTTCACTTTCAACTGATAGTACCCCGACCTCAAATCAATCTTCGAGAACACACTTGCTCCTCGAAACTGATCAAACAAATCATCAATTCTCGGCAAAGGATACTTATTCTTCACGGTCAACTTATTCAGTTGCCGATAATCAATGTACATCCTCATTGTGCCATCTTTCTTCTTCACAAACAACACCGGTACACCCCATGGTGAAACACTCGGTCGTATGAAACCACGGTCAAGCAACTCTTGCAACTACATCTTTAACTCCTTGAACTCCTTAGGTGCCATGCGATAAGGAGCAATGGACACCGGATTAGTACCAGCATAAGTCTCGATACTAAACTCCACATCACGATCGGGAGGTAATCCTGGCAACTCTTCAGGAAAAACTTACGGAAAGTCACATGCTGTTCGAATGTCCTACACCCGAACCTCTCCTATCCACGAATTCATCACATAAGCTAGATATGCTACACCACCATGTTGCATCAACTTTTCCGCTTGTAAAGCCGAAACCACATTGGACAAGAATCTTGTATACTCACTCTTAACCACAACCTCACTACCATCCAACAACCTCAAAGTAACCCATTTGTTTTCAAAATCCACCATAGCTCTATGTTCCGTCAACCAATCAACCCCCAAGATAAGATCAAAACCATGAAACGGTAACTCCATCAAGTCAACCTCAAAGACATGCCCTTGCACCTCCAACGGACATCTCCTATACAACCTCCTAACGGTCACTGTCTCACCCAAAGAACTAGTAACCACAACTCCCACATCTAAGACATCAACAGGGGTATCCAACATATATGCATGCTCACTCAAAATATAAGAATGCGTAGATCCCGAATCTATCAAAGAAAACAACGGTACATTCTGTAAAGAAAAAGTACCTGCAACCACATCTGTAGCATTACGGGTCCCACGCTGAGCATAAACTCTACGACCATCTCCCTATATCTGGAAAGAACCTCTACCACCACCGCGTCCTCTTTCGGGTACCACGACAACCTCAGCTCGGTTACCAACCTCACCAGCAAACCCCAGACAATCCTTCCTCCTGTGATCCTTAGATCCACAACCCATACAGGCACCAGTGGCCCACCAACACTCTCCCGGATGGCGTCTAGAATACAAGTTACAAACTGCTGCATCACCACCACCTCTACCATACTGCTGAGCACGACCACCGTGTCCAAAGTCACCCCGACGTCGATCAGCTCTATATCGGTTGTCCCGAAACCTCTTACCCTTATTACCTTGGGTACTAGCCTCAACAGGCCTCTTTCCTACATCGGAAGACTTTCGAGCCTCCCTCAGATACTTCTCAACATCCTTAGCCCGATTAACGAGCACATCAAACTCAGTGTACTCTGTAGCCAACAAGTAAGTCTTGATCTCCGGATCCAAACCATACCGGAACCTATCACATCTCTTATGCTCCGTAGGAACCAACTCAGGAGCATAGTGACTCAATCGGACAAACTGTATCTCATAATCAACAACACTCCTAGTGCCCTGCACCAGAGACATAAACTCCCTCTTCCGTGTATCCTCGTACTGCGGACCCAAGAATTTCCGCACAAAGGCGGTCCTGAAGTACTCCCAATTGACTTTTGAGCTCGAAGCAATGTCATTCATGTAATTGATATCTAAAGGCCTGTAAGTAAACAAGAAGAGATATATATACAAGGCATGATAAAAGAAATGATGGAAGAGAAAAAGAAATGAGACCAAATGGGAAAGAGAATTGTGCTCATTTATTGAATTGATAAATTGAATGCCTAAATGTGGGCCCTTACAATAAATTCTCACTACTTTAGGGCTCAAGTAATGATTTAAGTTTCGAGCATTACTTTGGTAAAGATTTAAAAACAATTGGGAGTTCAATAGCGGTCCAATTATTCAAGACACAGCCTAGAGGATATCGGCCGACCTTTGATCGATTCTTTTCAATTTCACCTTCTTTCTCTGTTGCATTTATGCTCAGCTCTTCAAATTTCTCTAGTGGTGATATTAGAATCTCTCTTTACTTCCCAAAATGAATGTGCCCCCCAAACACAAAGGTTTTAGTAATACGAGGAAGTACCGTCATTCTCCTCTCATTACCTGTGTTGGTCAGTCTAGCTATTTTTTGTGTTCTCTTTTTCAACACGTGTTTTGTCTTCCTTTGTAGGTTAGGCTTAAATTCCACACCACCCCGATCATATTTCAAGGATGGTTGTACCGCCGTGTGCATTCCTTGTAAAAATTTTCCAAGTCCTTTTCCTGATTTAGCTCCCTTCCCAACAATGAGCCTTATTCCCGTCATAGTATTTTTGGAGAGTTTGGGTCTTGGAATATTTTTTCCTTCAGGAACAAAAGTAGCATTCAGTAGTTCAAGTGATCGAAATGTACATTCAATTGCATTTTTATCTACGTCTATGTACAGAGCATCAGTTGATGCAGATGTAATAATATCATCTTCATCGCCAACACTTATAAGGCATCCACCAATCACAAGTTTAACCTTTTGATGAAGTGTTGATGATACTGGCCCAGCAATATGAATCCAGGGACGTCCCAATAAATAATTATAAGTCGGTGTAATGTCCATAACGTAAATTCTACGTTATACGTAGCTGGACCAATCAAAAGTGGGACATCAATTTTTCCTACGACATCCCTTCTGGTTCCATCAAATGCCCTTACAGTTGTATGACAAGGCTTCATGTGAGTCTTATCCACTGGAAGTCTATTCAGTGTTGTCATGGGCATGACATTCAAGGCAGATCCATTATCAACTAAAAAATGAGGTAATATATACCCATTACAGTGGGTAGTTATATGCAATGCTTTGACAAATTTCACGCCATCGGGAGGAATTTCATCTTCACTAAAAGAGATAAACTTATCAGCATGTAAGTTGTTCACCAATCTATCTAGCTTGTCTACTAAACATCATTTGGGACAAATATTTGGTTTAACACTTTCAGTAAGGCATTCCTATGAGTCTCTGAAATTAATTACAAAGATAATATGGAAATACGAGCTGGTTGTTTATGCAGTTGCTCAACCACACTATACTCGCTGTGTTTGATAAACTTCAAGAATTCTCGTGCTTCCTCCTCGTTTGCAGGTTCGTTAATTTCTGATCTTTCTTCACTTATCGAAAACTTATCTTTTGGCTCAATGCCTACTGTTTCCATTGGTTTTGAGATGTCAGGGGGATAACACCTTCTAGTTCGAGTGAAGTTCCCAACTCCACTAATCTCTGCAGATATGGTTTCAGAATCATCCTTCCCTATAACGACCATGTTACAACCATAAATCCATGGCACCTGTCGGTTACTCTTGTATGAGAAAGGAGTAGGAGCCTCGATTACCAATAATGGAGGCTTTTGTAATCCTTCATTATACATCCGTGTCCAGTTAATCACGAAAGGTCGACTACCTTCACCACCATTTTTGGACATCTATTGTAAAAACTTCACTAACCTCTTGAGCCCGTTCAAAGAACTTGATTTCTTTGTTATCCATCAGATCCTGAACAATATTTTTAAACTCATCACAATATTGGAATTCATGGCCCACTTCCTCATGAAATTCACAAAATCTCTTTCTATTACTTATAACCACATCATGGTTAGGACTCAACATTCCTCTTTCCACTATTTTCTTCCATACCCATTTTAGCGGTGTAAGGAAAACGGGAGATACCAACCACTCTTCTAACAGTTTAGCAAACAACTCCTTGTAGGAAATTAGAATAAGGATGAAATACTGTCTTTCCGTGTTAGTCCTTGATTGTTTAGGTCCTCCTTGCGATTGTTTTTCTTGGCTTGAAGGGTTTGTATTGGGTTTTGAATATCCTATTGGATATACGAATTGTGGTGGAGATTGATATTTAGGATATGGATGTCCATCATTTCCCGCAAAACTAACTTCATTCTCTTTCTTTTTGGCATATGGTTTTTTAGAAGCCTCGAGACTATTAAGTTTCCCGCTTTTAAGGGTACGCTCAATTGCTTCACTTGATATCACTAGATTAATGACGTCTCTAGTGGTACTACCGACAAGCTTCTCATAGTATATGGATTCTAAGGAATTGATGAAAAGAGTAGTTGTTTCCTTCTCGAGTAGTGACGGTTGAACTTGTACAGCCATGTCTCTCCATCGTTGGGAATATTGTCGAAAAGTTTTATTATGCCTTTTTTCATATTTTATAGTGTTAGACGATCAGGAGCCATGTCTAGAACATGTTTGTATTGTTCTTTGAAAGCTCTTGCTAAGTCTCTCCATGTGCTTATTTGGGTTCTATTCAGCTGATTGTACCATCGTATGGCAGACCCAGCTAAACTATCCTGAAAACAATAAATTAACAGCTTGTCATCATTTCCATACCCTGTCATTTTGTGGCAAAACATGGTAAGGTGGACATTGGGGTAGCTTGTGCCATTAAATTTTCAAATTTTGGTACTTTAAATTTTGGAGGCAAAATTAGATCAGGGACTAAGCTTAGCTACATAATATCAGTTCCAATGAAGGCATCAGTACATTCCATAGCTTTGATTCTTTCTTCTAAGAATTTGAACTTATCGTCATTTATCTCAAAAGATTTGGATTGAGATTTCTTCAATTTTTCCAACTCAACCGGGTCATCAAAATTTGGGACTTCTGGTTTAATTAATCCAGCCCATATATTCGAAGCAGAAGCACCATGAGGATTTGCTTGTTTGTGGATATTAGATTGTAACCCACTAGCAGAGAACACAAATTGAGGATGTGTTTCTTTTGTTCCAAAATGTAAAGATGGAGGATAATCCTCTTCATGATTTTTATGAGCTTTTCCTTTCTCAACACTTGTTGACTTAGATAATAGTTGCGACAGTATGTCCTCTAATTTGCTTAGAAGATTCTCTTGATTGTTCGCTATGTCCTCTCTTAAGCCTTTGATATCTTGAGTAATTTGTTCATGAGACTTTTCTAATTTCTGAAGTCTTTCTTCCATCCTTCTAGCCTTGAATCGCGTGTTGTGAGGATGATTGATATGATCGTCCTTTGTTTCCAGTATCACTAATATTGAACTCCCATAAATTAGTTTCTTTATTTAGTGTCAATGCACATGAGATGTATACATTGTGAATGTAATATGCAATGATGAATATAAAAATAAATGCAACTAAATGTTGATGATGCACATGCATACAAATATAAACAAAAAAGAAAAAACGGTTAATAAACGAAATATAACATAAAAAATATAACACATGCTTGATTAGATAAAATAAAACAAAGTAAAGTAAATAAATAAATAAATAAAATATAACACATATTATTAACGGGTAACGTAATAAGGCTTAAGTTTATTATAGTTCTAAATAGGGTAGATCCCTACGGTTCATTACATGAGGTTATGGTTCTAGATAGGTTACCCGAATTGTCCTTACTGTCGCCTACTAAGTCTAGTAAGGCCCTTGGTCCTCTCCCATTATAGGATCATAGAACCAAGTTCAACACGAGGGATACACTTCCCTATGACTATGCGAAGGTTAACCTTACAAAGTCATAGATCATATGCAACCCGGAGTTGACTACTATCCTGCACGGAGGTTAACCTCACGAAGGAGCAGCGTTTTACCCCCACTTAATTAGGACTTAGCTCGGGTAGAAAGCTCAGGGAATGATGCAACACAAAATGTACCCCTTTTTGCGGCTTGATCCTCTTGAGAAAGTCCCCAACGGAGTTGTCAAGCTGTCGACACCGTTTTTGGTCCGGGCCGAAATTGGTTGGGTCTTCAAAGTCTCATCAAAGATTGGAGTCACCATCAATCGTTTTAAATAGGTACGATTAAAAACCTATAAAACTGGTCTGTGTTTATCACCGGGTTCGGGAGTCGATTACGTGTGGGAAGGTTATAGCACCTCACAACGCCCAAAATTGATACCTAAAAGGGATTGTATTGTCTACCAAGCTTGAAAGGTGGTTAATAGCACAATTATATAAAATTAACTATATATATATATATAAAGAACATAATATAAGACATACCAAACATAATTAAAATATAAAAATAAATCAAAGAAATTAAACTACATAAAAGAATAATCCATTTTTTTACTTTATTGTTCCAATAAATATCTAATTAAAATTCAACTCAAAAATTAATTAATTTAATAAAATCAACTAATTATTAGATCAAATCTAAACAAATTTATTGATTCAATTATTAAATAATCTCATGAATAAAAATCTAATTAAGATAAGACATAATAAAAAGGATTAATATAAACTAAAATTAAAACTTAAGAGTATGAATTTAAACACCTAAATCTAGGAGGACTTATAAGGTGATTTTCCCTTTTAACTTTTATAAATACCTACCACAACTTTCATTTTGAAACTGAATTCAAATTGAATTCACTCACGCATGCCACACACTGATACACACGATCTTCCTATATCGATTTCGAACACCCAAAATTTTTATAATTCTATCGATTAAAATCAATTAAAGGAAGAATAATTAATTTATATATGAAAATAAATAAATAAATAAAGATAATGGTAAAAATAAATGAAGATTCAATTCTTTTTACCTCTTTCAAACTCGAAAATTCGTCATTGGATTATATTACCCCTGGGAGAAATCAATTCCGATCGTTTTTCGAACCCCTCCAATGCTTCAAACTTGAGAACTTTTTCTCTTGTACTTTTCCTTCTATGTTTGCTTTGCTTTGCTTGTATTTTGATGTGTTGTTTCTAAAGGGTTTGGGGGTATTTATAGTTTAAAAACTAGGGTTTTAGGAGGGGTTAAACTCTAAAAATAGGAGTTGGTTAAGATTAAACTTGGAGAAGAAGAATATTTTTGATTTTTATTTAAAATTATTTTCAGATTTTTTTTAAAGATTATTCTAGTTTATATATATATATATATTTAATTTATTAAAATTTATCTTTTTTTAAATTTTTTTAAGATTATCCATTATAGATTTATTTGAATTTTTTTGAATTTTTGATATTTTTTGATTTTTTAAAATATTTATTAAGATTATTCTAGATTTTTTTTGAATTTTTTATTTTTTTTTTATTTTTTTAGATTTTAAATATTTAGATTTTTTTAGATTTTTTAAGATTTGGTTTAATTTTGTTGCATACAGTATACACTGGCGGATCCATATTAAGAACAGGGTGGACTCGTGCCCTCCCTGATTTTCTAAAAATCCATACATTTGGCTTTGGCTTTTTAAATTTTTATGAATTAGTCCTTTAATTTTTTAAAATTTTTATGGTTGTGCCCACCCTGAATTTTTTAAATTTTATAACTTTTATCCACCCTAAAGTATATTTTGATTTGTGTCCACCCTCATAAATATTTCTAGATCCGTCATTGAACGTATAATGAATGAAAGAGTATTGAGGATCCAAACTATAAGTCAAAATATTCTGCTACTCGGGACTGATTACAACCGTACACAACCATCAACCGAGTAGAGATTTAACTATCCATGGCCATTGATAAATCATAATAAAAAATTAATATCGATTCAAATCTCTACAATATTTGACTATTAGGGTATGTTGAGTCATGTCACAAGGACAAAAACAACAACAAAAAAACAAAATTAATATATCACAAAGACAGAAGAAACAGACCATAAGTACAAAAATTCTTATTAAAAAATAAATAAATAAATAAATAAATAAAATTAATGATCGGCAACAAATATAAAGATTAATTACCGACCATTGATGAAATAAAAAAACGAAAAGTTACGAGAAGAAGATAAAGAGCGGCGGCAAAAATTCTTAGAGTTTTACTTTGTGATTATATTTAAGTATTTTATATTATTTAAATAAAAAGTGATCTAAGTAATATATGCATTGTACTTAAATTATAGATTACTTCCTGTGTTATTTAATATATCCGGTACTAATTTTAAAATCAATTTTTTTAATTTATTATAATGTTAAATTTATTATTGATAAAAATATGAAAAAATATTTAAAAATATTTTAATTAAATAATTTAGAAATATATTTAATAAATTTTAATAAATTAAAATATTTAAATTTAAAATTCAAAAAGTTTAACATTTAAAAAATTAATATTAAACGTATTAAGTAGGACTGAGAGCATGTTCTAAAACAGTCCATTAATTAGGGGTGAGCAAAACTCGATTTGAATCGACTCATGGCGAAAATATTCAAATCATTTTGATTCGACTCAAAATTTAATATACTCGAATCTACTCCAAATTTTTTAAATAAAATTCGAGTTGTAAAATCAAAATTCGGATAACTTGAATAATGTTATGAATATCTTTATTTATGGTGGATATCCATATATTAAGTTAAACTTTAGTGGGCTTTATTATTAGGGTTTAATACCCATTGGAATTAGGGTTTCTATTTTATGCTCATAAATATAGACTTTTGGAGAAAGCATTGTATACAACCCTATTTTGAGAATATAATACAAATATCTCTATTTTATCTCTCATCTTTGTTCTTCTACTTTGTTCTTATATTTTACTTTATTCACAACACGTTATCAGTACGAGACTCTAACCAATGGAGATATTTGTCTTTCAAATCTTAAAGGAGATTGAAAAAAATTTATTACTAGAATGAATCAAAGATGCGTTCTTCCCCCTCAATTATATTCTAATTATCGTTTTATCTTTATTTCTTTATTTTTATTTTTTTTAAAAATAGTTGTTTGGTATTTGTGTAGCGATAAAGTGGCTCAAATACCGTGATTCTCATTGACAATTCCCAAAAAAGATTTTAACAAGATATTGGTAACTAAATCTACTATATAGTGGAAAGTTCGGTATGTTTTACTTATTTAATTTGAGATTTTTTTATCTTTATTTATAACCAATATTTGTTTATTTTATTATTACGATGAAAGTTTATGTTTTTAATTATGTTCTAAGTATTATATGATATTGGAATAAATATTAAACCTTTAATTAATTAATATGTTCTTTGTTATGTTGGTTTAATCGGAGTATATTGGTTGAACATTCCGTTCTGTGAGGCTACTGGTCTCAAAGGAGGTTCTTTTTAAAGGATCTTGTGGACTACTTAACAACGTCGCGTATAAGGATTAAATTTTTATTCTTTGTATGTATTGTATATATATTGGTTGATCAATTACAATTTAATAGTATAAATATTATAAAGTTTATATTTGCTTGAAAATAATACTATTTATACATCGAAAAATTTGACTATAAACTTCTCCCAAGTTCAAGTTACGAAAATCATCTTGATCAAAGAATTTTTATGGAAGACATTCCCTGAAGTGAATGCATGCATGGTGCTTATTCCATGCAATTATTGGATTTTATATCATTCCTTGAAGCGATTATGCAAGCAAGATGTTTATTTCATGCGATTATGCAAGCATTAAGTTTATTCCATGCAATTATACAAATATGATATTTATTCCATGCGATTATATAAGCATGATTTTTATTCCATGCAATTATTAAATTTGTTTCATTCCTTGAAATGAATATAAATATGATAATTCACTATACGATTAGTGAATAAAACTATTTATGTGTCAGAGTATCACTGTAATAACCCAAAAATTAAGTCAAAATCCCCAATTTTAATGTCAAAATCCCTAAATCGAACCCTAAAATTTAGGGATTAAAATTCTGAAAATAAGGGACTAAATTGAGAATTATGAAAAGTTTAGGGCCAAAATAAGAGAAATCAAATTTTTCAAGCCCCTAAAGGGTAATTAGACCAATTTTTCCTTTGAAACGTTTTCCTCCTCTGATAACCGAAGAAATAATTGAGAGTTAAAGGTTTCTTTAATTCAATGGTTAAATATTTGAATGATTGGATTTCCACTCATCAAGCACAATTGTTTGTATCGTTCTCTTGCCTCTGATTTTCCTGTTAACCTTACCTGGGAGTTTTCTTCGTCTTTGAATCGAAAGTGAGGTAAGAAACTTTAATTCTCGTTTTGTTGCAGTCAATTATGGGTTCGAATAGTTATTGGTTTGTTTGGGGATGGTTAGAGACGGTTTATATGTGTTAGAATCAATTGGATATTATTTTGAGTTTTAAAGGATTTGGTTTCTGTTTATATGGATCGAATAAGGAGTTAAATCGAATCGAATAAGGGTTTAAAAATGAAGAAAATGTGTGTTTGGTTACTGGGAAAATTCTGGAAATTTTCCAGATTTTCCCAGGAAACAAACAGTCCCGAGAAAATCAACCCAGAACTGGCCCAGCTGAACCGACCGGCCCAGACAGAACTGCCCAGACCAAACCGACCGGCCCTGAAACGAACCGACCCAGTTGACCGCCCCAGCCCAGACCCGTCCGACCCGACCCGACCCGACTGCCCGACCCGACCCGACAACCCGACCCGACCTGATCTCCGACCCGTTTTCCGACCCGGCTGACGTCATCGCTGACGTCACTGCTGACGTCATCTGCTGACATCAGCGTTGACTGATGACGTCACTACTGTAAGAGGCGTTGACCAATGCTAACGTCAGCAGTTGACTTTTTTTGACCCAGGCCCACTTTATGTTTTTTGACGTCCTGAATCCAATGGCGCTGTCCGTTTTTCAAAATTCGAACCCGAAGTGTCGTTTTGGGGGGTTTTAAGTTCGATAAGTTGTCTGGAAATTATCTGAAAAAGGTTCTGAATCAATTTTTGTTTGCTTCAGGTGACGAGGATTCCGACCTCGAGCAGTTACCTCCTCCTCCTCCTGTAAGAGGTTCGATACACCCACATTCGGGATCCTCACGTGAGTAAAGAATTAATTCTGTTTAGTATTATTTTACGGTATTGTGGCATAGTAGGATTTCTAACGTAATTCCGTTATTTGTAGACTCTACTCCTGCTCAGCCCGGTGGTAGAGCCGAGTCTAGTAGACATCAGGGTCGTTGTTGAGTCTTCTGATACAGGTGTGTTCTCTCCCGTTCATCCTGTAAATTTCTGTTAATCTGTTCATTCGATTTCTGTTAAACCGTATGATCATGCATCATTCTGTTATATCATATCTGAATCTGATTTCTGTCATGCTTGCCTCCTGTTAGATTATAAGGCATGCATTCTGATTTTGTATCTGCATTTAGCATGGCATCTGGGATATTATCTGTGTACGGGGAAGTTGGTGATTTTATCACTTCTGTTCAGTGGCTCCGGATTTCTGTTTTGACTCTGAATTTTGAAAATTCCTGAATATTTCGAATATTACTCCAAGTACCGACACTAATAGGGTTCTGTCTGTCTTCTGTAGATATTCTACTATGCCACCGCGTCGAAGTACTCGTTTAGAGACCGGTAGAGGCCGTGGCCGAGGTCGATCTGTTGCCTCCTCCAGTGACGTTCCGCCTCCTGTGGACCCGCCACAGGCTCAGAGTCTGACACAGAACTTAGGAAGGGAGGCTCATCCCGAGATACAGGCCGAGGCTCAGCAAGCCGAGGTTGATCAGCCGATCCAGAGTGAGGGATCGTATGTGCCTGAGGACCGTGAGACTGTCGGATTGGACTCAGTGACAGTACAGAGGGAATTACTTAGATTTCTGCGACAGAATGAGGGTTCCAGGAAACCCATATCCACTGAACTTCTAGCAGCTAGGATGACTATGTTTGACGGCAAGACCGGTACTGGCCCAGCTGATGCAGAATACTGGCTGAAGAAACTTCAGCGACTGTTTGTCGAGATGGAATACCCCTCTGACCGGAAATTGAGAGCAGCTATATTATTGCTACAGGGAGAGGCCCTGAACTGGTGGGAGGCAGAAGAAAAGGTTACTGTTTCTGAGAGGATTAATTGGGAGTTCTTCAGACAGAGTTTTGAGGATCGATATGTGGGCCCAGAGTATTTGGCTAAATGCCGAGAGGACATCCTAAATTTGCAGCAGAATGATATGTCTGTCAAGGATTATGAGATTGAGTTTCTGAGACTACTTCAGTATGCCCCTGGTATAGTGACGACCGAGAAGCAAAAGTGTGATCACTTTCTGAAAGGACTTCGGATTCCACTGAAGATTGCAGTTGCTACGCATCATGATACGGAGTACAAGATGATCATTCGGCGTGCCAAGGCAGCCGAGCGTAATGAGGTTCTGAGGGTTCAGATGGAATCCCAAGGTTAGGATAGAGGTAGACGACAGCCTGCCTCATCTGCTCAGTACAGTCAGGGTTTTCAGTCCCGGAAGAGAGGCCGCGATGAGTATGAGCCACAGAGTTCGACACGGTCTAGACCTATAGTATCAGCTGTCCCTGCTGCTAGTGGAGCTGGATCCACTAGTACCGAGCAGTACCTCAGTGTACCTTCTGTAAGAAATGGCACCCCGGAGAGTGTCGCATGCGGAGTGGAGCCTGCTTCCGATGTGGATCTCTTGATCACCGTCTTCGAGACTGTCCAGTGGCACCACAGTCTGGTTACGCTCCGGGCCAGTCACAAGCTTCAGTTCAGACCCCAATAGGGGGTAGAGGACAGGGTAGACCCGCCGCATCTGGTACTGGTAGTAGAGGCAGACCCAGTCAGTTCAGAGGAGTAGTCAGATCGAGAGGATCTCAGTATGGTATGGTATATGCTACGAGGAGGCAAGAGGACCTAGATGAGCCAGACGTCATTGCTGGTACATTTTCTGTACATACTATTCCCTTCTTCGCACTATTAGATAATGGGTCAACGTATTCATATGTCTCTAGTTCTGTAGCGGGGTATCTGAAAATTTCAGAAGAGGATACTGGTAGTTCTGTTTCAGTTTTTAGCCCTGTAGGCCACCAGATGAAGATTTCTAAAGTTTACAGAGAGTGTCCCCTTGAACTTCACGGGGAAATATTTTCTGCAAATCTGATGAAGTTACCATTTGTGGACTTTGACCTGATTCTGGGAATGGACTGGTTATCTGCTCACCGAGTTACTCTGGACTGTGAGCGTAAGAGGGCAATTTTGAGAACTTCTGATGGGCGAGAAGTAACTCTCATCGGTGAGCGCCGAGGTTATCTGTCCAATCTGGTATCAGCTATGAAAGCTAAAAAGATGATCAAGAAGGGGTGTATAGCCTATCTTACCTACATCCTTGACCGGAGGGAACCTGATTCTGGAATGGATAAGATCCGAGTGGTTTGCGAATTTCTAGATGTTTTTCCGGAAGAGCTACTGGGTGTATCCCTTAAGCGTGAGGAGGTGGAGTTCGGTATTGAGTTGTATCCTGGGACTACTCCTGTATCCATGCCACCTTATCGGATGGCTCCGAAAGAGCTTAAGGAGCTTAAGATTCAGCTACAGGAACTTCTAGATAGAGGCTTCATACAGCACAGTGTTTCACCGTGGGGAGCCCCTGTCCTGTTCGTTAAAAAGAAAGATGGCTCTCTGCGCTTGTGTATTGATTACCGAAAGCTGAACAAGTTGACTGTCAAGAACAAGTACCCCCTCCCCCGCATCGACGACCTGTTCGATCAGTTCCGAGGAGCTTTGGTTTTCTCTAAGATAGACCTGAGATCTGGTTATTACCAACTCAAGGTTAAGGATTCTGACGTGTCCAAGACAGCTTTCTGAACTCGATATGGTCACTACGAGTTTCTGGTAATGCCCTTCGGTCTTACGAATGCCCCTGCAGCATTCATGGACATGATGAATAGGGTGTTTCGACCCTATCTGGATCAGTTTGTAGTGGTTTTCATTGATGACATATTGGTCTATTCCAAGTCTGAGGATGAGGATGAGCATGAGCAACATCTCCGTATTGTTCTACAGACTCTGAGGGAGAAACAGTTGTATGCAAAATTCAGCAAATGCGAATTCTGGCTCTCGGAGGTTGTTTTTCTAGGACACGTGGTATCAGTTAAAGGTATTCAGGTGGATCCGAACAAAATTGAGGCTATTATGAGTTGGCAGCGGCCCAAGAATGTAGCAGAGATCCGCAGTTTTCTGGGACTAGCGGGTTATTATCGGAGATTTGTGGAGGGCTTTTCTTCCATAGCCGCTCCGTTGACTAAGCTTTTGAGGAAGGATATTCCCTTTATCTGGTCTGAGGCTCAGCAGTAGAGTTTTGATAAACTAAAGTCCGTTCTGACCCAAGCACCAGTTCTGATACAGCCAAAGTCGGAGAAACCCTATACTATTTACAGTGATGCCTCATACACTGGTCTGGGTTATGTTCTGATGCAGGATGGGAAAGTAGTGGCTTATGCGTCCCGACAGTTGAAACCACATGAGTGTAACTACCCTACCCACGATCTGGAGTTAGCAGCCATGATTTTTGCTCTGAAAATCTAGAGACACTATCTCTATGGAGAGAAGTGTTATATTTTCACTGGTCACAAGAGTCTTAAGTATCTTCTCACCCAGAAGGAACTTAATCTGAGACAGCGTCGCTGGCTAGAGCTTCTGAAGGACTATGATTGTGAGATTGAACATCATCCTGGTAAGGCTAATGTCGTTGCGGATGCTCTGAGTCGTAACTCCATTTCTGACCTGAGAGCTCTGTTTGCTCGGATGAGTCTGTTAGAGGATGGCAATTTACTGGCAGAGCTTCGGGTGGTTCCTACACTGATTTCTGAGATTAAGGTTGACCAGCCTAATGATCCGTATTTGGCTCACCGCATTACGAAAGTTCAGGAGGGGACTTATCAGGATTTTTCTCTGAACCAGGATGGAGTTCTGTGCTTCCGAGGTCGACTCTAGGTTCCGAGGAACTCTGAACTGAAACAGGTTATTCTACGAGAGGCTCATGATAGTCCGTACTCTATGCACCCTGGAGGTGACAAGATGTACAAGAATCTCCGAGAAAAGTACTGGTGGAAAGGTCTCAAGCGAGACGTGGTCAGTTTTGTATCGAAGTGATTGACTTACCAGAAAGTCAAAGCAGAGCATCAGCGACCATCTGGACTACTTCAGTATATCGAGATTCCTCAGTGGAAATGGGAGCGTGTGACCATGGATTTTGTCAGTGGATTACCTTTGACTCCGTCAAAGAAGGATTCTGTCTGGGTCATCGTTGATCATTTGACCAAGTCTGCTCATTTCATTCCGGTCAAGACCACCTATCCTCTGAGTAGACTGGCCCGATTATACATCTCCGAGATTGTCCGGTTACATGGAGTACCACTGTCTATTATATCTGATCGGGATCCGAGATTCACGTCTAAGTTCTGGGGATCCCTACATACTGCTCTGGGTACTCGTCTGAACTTCAGTACGGCTTATCACCCTCAGACCGATGGTCAGTCTGAACGGGTGATTCAGATCCTCGAGGACATGTTGAGAGGATGTATTCTGGACTTCAGAGGTAGCTGGGAGGATTTCCTACCTTTGGCAGAGTTCGCGTACAACAACAGGTATCAGGCCAGCATTAAGATGGCACCATATGAGGCTCTGTACGGGCGTAAGTGTCGCACCCCGATTGGTTGGACTGAGCCCAGACCCGTCCGACCTGACCCGACTGCCCGACCCGACCCGACAACCCGACCCGACCTGATCTCTGACCCGTTTTCCGACCCGGCTGACGTCATCTGCTAACATCAGCGTTGACTGATGACGTCACTACTGACGTCAGCGTTGACCAATGCTAACGTCAGCAGTTGACTTTTTTTGACCTGGGCCCATTTTATGGTTTTTGACGTCCTGAATCCAATGACGCTATCCGTTTTTCAAAATTCAAACCCGAAGTTTCGTTTTGGGGGGTTTTAAGTTCGATAAGTTGTTTGGAAATTATCTGAAAAAGGTTCTGAATCAATTTTTGTTTGCTTCAGGTGACGAGGATTCTGACCCCGAGCAGTTACCTCCTCCTCCTCCTGTACGAGGTTCGATACACCCATATTCGGGACCCTCACGTGAGTAAAGAATTAATTCTGTTTAGTATTATTTTACGGTATTGTGGCATAGTAGGATTTCTAACGTAATTCTGTTATTTGTAGACTCTACTCCTGCTCAGCCCGGTGGTAGAGCCGAGTCCAGTAGACGTCAGGGTCGTTGTTGAGTCTTCTGATACAGGTGTGTTCTCTCCCGTTCATCCTGTAAATTTCTGTTAATCTGTTCATTCGATTTCTGTTAAACCGTATGATCATGCATCATTCTGTTATATCATATCTGAATCTGATTTCTGTCATGCTTGCCTCCTGTTAGATTATAAGGCATGCATTCTGATTTTGTATCTGCATTTAACATGGCATCTGGGATATTATCTGTGTACGGGGAAGTTAGTGATTTTATCACTTCTGTTCAGTGGCTCCACCTTCGGGTCGAGATACCACTTTTGTTGGTGTAATGGTGTTAGAGTGGTCTGGGGACCAACTCTTCTGAGGTGTTCGGAGATGGGTGCATATCATGCATACTCTGTCTGTTCTGTTTATTCTGCTCTGTATTCCGTTTATCTGTTTTAGAGACACACTAGGCTCCCCAGCTTACACCCTCTCAGGTTCTTGTTTCAGATCTCAGACTTAGGCTCGGTACGGTACTTGGAGGATCCTGTTCCAGTATCTGATTTTATAGTATGTTTTTCAGTTTACGGATTCTGGATTGTTTTTATTTGAATAATAGTTTCTGTAAATTGAATATTAAATATTTATCGGTTTTTGCAACATTTATTATTTATGAGATTTACGGGTTGAATCATATTTTGTAAATGATTAATTTTATTTTTATTTTAATTTTTTAATTATTCAGTATTTATCTGAATATTTTATATTTATTTTTGTAAAACCCTAACGTGAGAAACAAGTTTTCAAGCCGTAAACCCTAACTTGTAATCTAAGAAATTAGGTTACTTTTAGGGGTTACAATCACTGATGAAGACATGCTATAAAAACATACTCCTTTTTTCACACATTAATGTTGTCCTATAGACACTCGTGAAAAGGTTTTAAATACCTATTAGTCTCCGCTCCATTCCCTGAAGTGAATGTGATATTTTATAGTAGAATGAATAAAACCCACATTAGTAATTGTGGTTGCGAATGAGGTCATAAAATAAACATGGATAAGATGATTCTTTTGAGAATGCTTATATGCACTTGAAGTGGAATTATAAAGATGACAAGAATGATAAAGATCAAATCAAAATTTTTATGTTATCAATGCGATACTACAAACAATTGATCTTATAGTTGTTGAACGCCAAAGTGTTATGGACTTTACCCATAATCATGAATGATAAATGAAAGAAAATATAAACAGATTTTCTTTATGGAGAAAATAATTATGACGTTGTTGATCCAACTCAACTGGAAATTGTTAATTTTCTCATAACCGTTGAAGGGAATAATTTGCCATTATTTTATTTCTATTATAACCTTTAAAAGGAATAATTTGATCTTTTATTTATTTTGTTTTATGTTAATTTATTTTTATTTTTTATTTAATTTATCATTAAGTTATTTATTATGCTTTATGTTAATTTATCATTATTTATTTTACATATTATTTATTAAGTTTTATGTGAATTTATCCTTTGAAGAATATTATCACTTCCAAAATAAAATCTACAATAAATTCTGGCTATTTATGCTAAACAAACAGTGCAAGTACTCAAACTATACTTAAGTATAAAAAAATATTTTCCCATTTAAATATAAGAGAAAATGTGAGTACTATTTCTCAAAATAATGAAATATCAATGCTTTAGAAGATCTTTTGAGAGTTTATCATTAATAGATAACTGATTTGATACAATATGCTATATTTAATATTTTGCAATTAAAAAATAAATATTAAACTAAATTTCCTCGTAAATAAAATAAAGAAACCATAAAAAAATAAAGTAAATGAATCAAAAATATAATATATATTTTTTAGGGTTAAACCAAGATATTCTCCTTCAATAACAATAATTAATTCTTTCGTGGGGTTATCATTAAAAAGTAATAAAATATAATTCATTTTTTAGTAAAAATTAAATTCTTGATCATAAAAATTGTATAGAAAATATTTTTTCACTAAGTTTACACCTAATAATAATCCATAAACTCCGTCCCATTTTCACTTTCCAAACTTGCAAAATTTTTGAATAAAATGGACTATACATCATGCCAGCTGCTCCCACCCACAAGCCCCTTTAATTTGACTACATACTATATTGGGTGGGGTTGTGGTCAAAATTGATTAAAAAAACTTATAAATGATTAATTGATTTATATTAAAAAATAATTAAATAAATATATTTAATCGATCAATTATATTATTAAATTTTTTTTATTTATATTTTAAATTAAAAGTTTTAGATTCATCAAAAATATCTCATTCTTTTTTAGCCTTCATATTTTCTCTCGTTTTAGATAAGATTAAAATTAGTATTAGAATAAAATACAAATATAAAATGCAGGTAGAATATCGTCCATCGAGGAATTCTCTTTCTAAGATTAATGAATGACAAAATCCAACCATTTTATATAAAAGAAATGTTGGATTAAAATTCAATAATAGCAGGCACATATGTATAATGTATATTACTATTATAAAGTTTAATATGTAATTAAGTGATCAATTATTTTTCATATGTTATAGGTATTAAATTGTCATGGAACTAAAAGTGTAGATACCATAAGTTATATTTATAACTCAATGAGGGGCAAAGTTGTAAATATTAATAAATTTAGTTTATATTAAGGGTTTATGGTCCCAAGAATTAGGTCAACTTGCATATCTTTTTTTCCTGTCTGAGAGTTGTGTACCAAGAGATAATCTAACTTCTTGGAAGATCAAACCCTCTAGAAAATCTCTATCAATGGATTCAGATACGCTTCTGTAAATCTAATTTAATTTTCTTAAGGTTTGACATATATGAATTTTAGGCTTATATTCATATTAATATATTTTTGGTTCCTAACAAGAAAAAGAAAGATAAAAAATTTATATCAAATCATGTGAGTTGCGAGATTTGATTATACACCAGTTGGGACGTTATCACAACCCAAATTTGATCATATTAATATGAGTTGTGGCAACACACTTGCACGCTCTTTTCCATACCTCAATTTGTTCCTTCGCTTCAAATTAAAGGGTTTAGGGTGTAGGGTGTAGGGTTTTAAATTAGAGATTAGGGTTAGGGTTTAGGGAATTAGGGGCATGGTGTATTTTTTTAGAGTGTAAGATTTAGGATTTAGGATATAGAAAATAAGGGTTAGGGTTTAAATTTCATTTTTTTAAAATTTTCAACAGGAAGCATGGATGTAGGCATAATAAAGAGGTAGAAGATTTTTACCACACTTGCACATAAAATAATTAAATCTCAAAAATAATAAGGCTAAAACACAAAGCCAACCAACACACTCACACGTCCTAATGTCCAACATTCTATTTTCAATCACCCTCAATGACCACAAGAAACAAATCATCGTAAGTTTCTTGTAACTCATCAAAAGTATAAGAATTAGACATAGTTGAGTTAGAAGCTACCTCTCCCTCATTGAGGGCCGTTAAGTATAAGTGAGTTACCTCATCTTGATCGGTAGAGTCTTCATCACTTCATACTATCACATATGTTTTGTTTGAAGATAATCCCTTTTTATCATTCTTATGGAAATCCATTTTCTTTTATGATTTATGCTTGTAATCTTTGACCTTGAGAAGAACGTCATTCTAGTATTTCAATGAGCATAGTTTGTCCCGTCAAAGAATGGTGGCTTGTCGATGGATTGTGACATTTGATCAGTCGATATAAAAGTGTATCGAGCAACCCAGATCTTCTCAATATGTTTTTAGTTCTTTTCAATTAAGTCTTGTTTTGATATCAATTGTTAGACTTGATGCTACAATCGAAATAACTACCAAATGGTGAAAAAGTGGTTGATTAGGTGATTTGTGGTGGAAAACAAATGAACAAAAATTGACATAAGAATTTTTAAAATGGTTCAGTCTTTTAACAAGTACCTACATCCACTATCTTAGCTTTCAACCATAAATTTTCCAAATTCACTATGAATTTCGTTTTTTTGTGGCTAAAGATGTAACCTTATAACCTAGACCAAATTACAAGTCTAGCATCCAAAGCTTACAACCCAAGCTTTGGGAATCATCTCAAACAAAGAAATAAATAAGTTAGGACCATAAATGAACCAAACGAACATGAACGAGAGTGTGTTCACTTCGTTTATTTAACTTTAACCGAACAAATGAACAAACACAAACATAATCGAACACAAAATTTCTTGTTTGTTTTCATTTA
Source organism: Abelmoschus esculentus (assembly GCA_035048815.1). NCBI lineage: Eukaryota > Viridiplantae > Streptophyta > Magnoliopsida > Malvales > Malvaceae > Abelmoschus > Abelmoschus esculentus. Next base: position 10,873,879 of record JAUCBN010000033.1, read on the forward strand.
TTAAAGATTGTAGCTTGTTCATGTTCGTTTATGTTCATTCGTTTAAATGATAAACGAATGAACATAAACGAACGTAAATGAATGAACTGATCATTTTCATTCATTAAGGATTGTAGCTTGTTCATGTTTGTTGATCAATTTAATTAATTCGGTTAATTAGCTGATTTTAAATCGAATTAATCGATAATTAAAAGAAACTCTTAATCATTAGACGTAACCTAAAATTTAATTAATTAACCAATTTTGTTTTGTTTTGATCGGTTAGTTCGATTTAACAAAATAATAAACATCCCTTGCTTATAACAAAGAAGTTTTTAACGAGTCATTACATAAGACTTCTCAACTCAAGTAACTCAAAATTTTTTGACTCGACTTGACTTGATCTAATGTTCATCCTTAGATATATGTAAATAAATTTAAATGAATATAAACGAACATAAACAAACATATTGAGTAGATCCAAAAACCGATTATAACCAAGAGAGGGTAAATAGGTTCTTTAAAAATATGAGGGAGCACTTGGAAAGAAAAATTGAACAGAAACGATTTATAGTGGCTCAAGCTTCGAACAAGCTCTTCATCACTAACTTAGCTCCCTTTTAAGATTTTCAAACAATTCATGCACTATTGAATTCATCCCTTTTTCTAGGCTAAGAAGACAACCGTTACGAACAAATCAATCATTTTATCAAAAGATTGATTCAAACCTCACAAGGTTACAAAGGAAGAAAATTGAAAAGAATTATCAATATGAGACTCTAACCAATGAAGGTATTTGTGTTTCAAATCTTAAAGGAGATTGAAAAGAATTTATTACTAGCATGAATCAAAGATGCGTTCCTCTCCCTCAATTATATTCTAATTATCGATTTTTCTTTCTTTCTTGATTTTTATTTTTTTTAAAAAAATAGTTGTTTGGTGTTTGTGTAGCGATAAAGTGCTCAAATACAGTGGTTCTCATTGATAATTTCCAAAAAAGATTTTAACAAGATATTGGTAACTAAATCTACTATATAGTGGAGAGTTCGATATGTTTTACTTATTCAATTTGAGATTTTTTGTCTTTATTTATAATCAATATTTGTTTAACGATGAAAGTTTATGTTTTAATTATGTTCTAAGTATTATATGATATTGAAACAAATATTAAACCTTTAATTAATTAATATGTTCTTTGTTATGATGGTTTAATCCGAGTATATTGGCTGAATATTCTGTTCTGCGAGGCTACTGGTCTCAAAAGAGTTTTTTTTTAAAGGATCTTGTGGACTGGTTTAATAACGTCGCTTATAAGGATTAAATTTTTATACCTTGTATGTATTGTATATATATTGGTTGATCAATTACTATTTAATAGTATAAATATTATAAAGTTTATATTTTCTTGAAAGCAATACTATTTTTATATCGAAAAATTTGACTATAAACTTCTCCCAAGTTCAAGTTACAAAAATCGTCTTGATCAAAGAATTTTTATGGGAGACATTCCCTGAAGTGAATGCATGCATGATGCTTATTCCATGCAATTATTAGATTTTATATCATTCCTTGAAGTGAATGCAAGCATGATATTTATTCCATGCGATTATGCAAGCATTAAGTTTATTACATGCAATTATACAAGCATGATGTTTATTCCATGGGATTATATGAGCATGATGTTTATTCCATTCAATTATTAAATTTGTTTCATTCCTTGAAATGAATGTAAACATGATAATTCACTATATGATTAGTGAATAAAACTATTTATGTGTCAGAGTATCACTGATGAAGATATGTTATAAAAACATACTCCTTTTTTCAGACATTAATGTTGAGAAAAAGAATAATTTGTTTATTTTATTTATTTTATAACCTCTAAAAGGAATAATTTGATCTTTTATTTATTTTGTTTTATGTTAATTTATTTTTATTTATTATTTAATTTATCGTTAAGTTATTTTTTACGATTTATGTTAATTTATTGTTATTTATTTTACATTTTATTTATTAAGTTTTACGTGAATTTATCCTTTGAAGAATATTATCACTTCCAAAATAAAATCTACAATGAATTGTAGCTATTTATGCTAAAAAGACGTTGCAAATACTCAAACTATACTTAAGCATAAAAAATATTTTCTCATTTAAATACAAGGGAAAATGTGAGTACTATATCTCAAAGTACTGAAATATCAATGCTTCGGAAGATCTTTTGAGAGTTTATCTTTGATAGATAACTGATTTGATACAATATGCTATATTTAATATTTTGCAATTCCCCAAAGTGAATGGTACAGAGCACAAATTTTTCATTTCCCGAAGTGAATGAAATAAAGCACATATTAAAAGGTACATGATTATGCATATTTTCCCATTTTAAATTCAAGGGAATAATGTGAGTACCATATCCAGAAGTACTAATATCACAGAAGGCTCCGACTGAGCAAATATGTTATTGTCAAATGAAACTTTATTCTATCTTTACAATGCATTGTACTCGTCAAAGTCGCAAAGAGACTTATTGAGTTTTAAAGATATTTATAGAAATATATTGAGAATATCAATCAAATGGATGTTGACTATCTCAATATTATGAGTATAACTCAAGGTAATAAGAAAATTTTGATAAAATTACATGAACTGTCATCCATATTGTACTGCATAAAATTGAAGCTCATACTATTGTAAACCATATTTTTACTGATAATTTTATTTAGCGTGACCGGTTAAGCCATCTCAGTTCAATTCTGATACGAAAATTTGTTGACACTTTTATGTGGTCACTTATTGAAGAACTAAGATTTTCTTCAAGGTAATTTTCATGTGATACTTACTATGAAAGCATTTTGATTATTCAATCATCAACGGTTAATATAGATTGTAAATCTATTAATTTTTTAGAATAGATACATGATGATATATATGGGAATATACACCTTTCTTACAGTCCATCTAGATATTTTATGATTTTAATCGATGCATCGGCTAGATTGTTATATGTATCCTTGTTATTAACCCGTAATTTAGTGTTTGCGAGGCTACTTGCTCAGTTGATAAAATTATGATCATATTTTCCAGATTATCTTATAAAGATAAACAGTCTTGATAATATTGATGACATGTTATTTTATATGTAGTATTACCAATTCGCATCAAGCCAATAAATGATTATAAGTTCTTCCCATTACAAATGGTTTTTGGTTAGGAACCAAATATTTCTCATCTTAGATTTTTGGGGTGTGTGATATATGTTTTAATTGCTCCACCACAACATACAAAGATGAGTTTTGTTGGGAATGTATATCAAATTTAAATATCTTGAGATTCTGATAAGAGAATTTATTTATAGCTCGATTTACTAACTATCATTTTAATGAGTCAGTTTACCTGACATTAGGGGAAGAAAATAAAATAGCTGGAAAAGAAATAAGTTTGAATGAATTATCATTTTTGTTTGATCCACAAATTCAACAATGTGAACTATAAGTTCAAAGGATAATTCATTTAGTAAATCAATTGTCAGATGATTTTGCTAACCTTAAAAGAGTGACTATGTCACGTATAATAGCTATGAATGCTCCGATTAAATTTGATGTCCTGGAAGGACAAACTCTAGTTTCTAATGAGTCTAATTTACACTTGAAGCGTAGTAAACAAGTTAGTTCCAAAGATAAAGAAATCCTCGAAAAAAAATGAGCTATATTTTACGATGGTCTGATTGACGAATCAATGAATTATAAAAATCTCAAGAAGAGATTAAAATGTCTCCAACAGAGATATTGACATGAATCAGGTACCTGATAATAAAAAGATCTCAATAGATTATGTCATGTCTGGTAATAAGTGGAACTGAAATTAAATCAACGTCGTTAATATATTTGCATGCAATATAGCACTAGATATTATATTTGATGATATAGATCATGAATCATTGTCAATTAGGCAACGTAAACAAAGAAATGATTGGCCAACATGAAAGAGACAATTGATGTGAAACTAAAATCTCTTTTGAAAAGAGAAGTATTTGGGCATATAACTCGTACATTGAAACGTGTAAAGCTCGTGGATATAGATGAGTATTTGTGAGAAAGGGAAATTAAAAGGGGAAATTATGAGATATAAGATCATTTGGTTGCATAAGGATTCTCACAAAGACACGAAATTGATTATGAGGAAAATATATTCTTCGGTGGTGGATGCAACTACTTTTAGATTTTGATCAGTTTGACAATAAATGAAAATAATCAGTTTCTGCCTAATGGATGTTGTTACATCCTATTTGAATGAGCCTCTTGATAGTAATATTTATATGAAACTTCCGGAAAGATTTAGATTGCCATAAGCAATTAATTCAAGTTCTCGAGAATATTATTAAATTATATTGAATATATCTTTTTATGACTTAAAACAATTTAAGCGTATTTGGTATAATCGCCTAATTGAGTACTTATTAGCATAATGCTATATGAATTGTTTAATTTCATCGAGTATTTTTATTAAGAGGTTTAGCTCTGAATTTTATTATTGTGTATGTCGATGATTTGAATATTGTTGAGACTCGTGAAGAGATCTCCTCAAATCCTTGTGCATCAATCGGTATACAGAAAAATGTTGAAAGAGACTTTACATGCATAACGAATATTCATTGATCAACCTTATGGTTGCTAGGTCTCTTAATGTAAATAAAGATTCTTTTTTCCTCAAGAAAAAGATAATGATATTCTTGGTCTAAAAGCACAATATATACATTATTTGATCTGGAAGCATCGTATCTTAGTTGGTCCAGAAATATTATTAAAATGCTACGAGATCGTTACCTTAAAATAATTATTATGCATGAGGCAAAGTCGAAATATGTGTTTGGCTAAACATATCCCGAAGATATGTGAATTACTTTCACAAGATAAGATGCAAGCTATCTTGTGTAGAGATAAAGCAAAATTTATATCTTAAGGTGGATATATCAAATGTGATAAAATGAAACATATTTGTTTCAAGTTTCGTCCCTCATGATCTTCATATGAATAGTATCCTTGATTCATTTGAAGCAATAATTTGGAAGATTTATCCACTAGTGCATAATCTACTTCAACATTTGAAGATTGTATTCAATATTGATTATAAAGATTCAAAGATATTATAGGATATTTTCTTGAGGGGGATTAAATACGCGTTGCACTCTTTTTTTCATTAACCAAGGTTTTGTCTAAATAAGTTTTCCTAGTAAGGTTTTTAATGAGGCAACATGTTATACGTATCAAAGATGTGTACTCTTTTTTCTTCACTAAGATTTTTTTCCCACAGGGTTTTTATCTTAGTGAGGTTTTAACGAGGCACATTATCTTCATGGATATCCAAAGGGAATGTTATGAATATCTTTATTTATGATGGATATCCATATATTAAGTTAAATTTTAGTGGGCTTTATTATTAGGGTTTAATACCCATTGGAATTAGGGTTTTCATCTTATGTCTATAAATATATACTTTTAGAGAAATCATTGTATATAATCCTAGTTTGATAATATAATACAAATCTCTCTCTCTCTTTTGTCTCTCATCTTTGTTCTCCTACTTTATTCTTATATTTTGTTTTATTCACAACAAATAACTCGAAATTTTTAGTAATTAAAAGATTAATTTCTAAGTTTGAGACGAGTAAATCAATTTTTTATGATATATATATACATTGATATATAAAAACATAAAGAAATATTGCTATATATGAAAAATATATATACATATCTTATATGATTAGGGAAAGTCGTTTAAATTAGAATTAAATCATACTATAACATGATAAATAATTATAATTAAATATTTATAGGAACTCGAAAACTCGACACGTTTCGAATCGATTCGAATTTCTTAAACTCAACTCGAACCGAAAAAATTCAAATAAAATTTGAGTTGTAAAATATAATTAGGCAACTCAAATAACTCAAAATTTTTTATTAAACTCGACTTGATCTAATACTCACCCTACCACTTAAGGGTGAACAAAATTTGACTCACTCAAAAAAAACGAATAACTCTACTCGAGGAGAAAATAATCGACTCAAGGCGAAAATACTCGACTCGTTTTGACTCAACTCAAAATTTCATAGACTCGACTCAACTCGAAAAAATTTCAAATAAAGTTTGAGTTATAAAATGGAAATTCGAATAACTCGAAATTTTTTATAATTAAAGGATTAATTTTTAAGTTTGAGATGAATCTCTAAACTTTTTATGATATATATACATTGATATATAAAAATATAAAGAAATTTTGCTACATATAAAATATATATATCTTATATGATTAGAGAAAGTCTTTTAAATTAGAATCAAATCATACTATAACATGATAAATAATTAGAATCAAATCTTACATGATAAATAATTACAATTAAGTATTTATAGAACTCGAAAACTCGACTCTATTTGACTCGACTCGAACTAAAAAAATTTCAAATAAAATTTGAGTTGTAAGATATGACTCATCAACTCGAATAACTCGAAATTTTTTTACTCGACTCGATTAAATACTCACCCATATTACCATTAAGTATTTCAGCCATCGTTTATGATCGCCATGAATTTGAGGTTTGTCTATTAAAACACACAAGCGAAGCCATATACTCTACAGGTTAATAACTTCATTGACAATTAGAATGATTAATTTACTAATTAAAACGTTCTTTAATATTTTTTAAAAAATATTTTTAAAGTTAAAAGTGTTTTGAGATTAACAATAATATAGATTATAGTTTTTCGAGTTAAAATTATTCTATAAATTGCATTTTTTTAAAATTAAAATTGTTTTTTTATTTTTTGAAAAATAATTTTAAATAAAATTAAGTTTATACAATTAATTCTTTTATTTTTTAAGATAATATTTAAAATAGATATTTTATTTTCAATTCACATGTCTAAATAAAAAATCAAACTAAAACATCTCAATCACAAAACCAAAACAATATTTAATTTCATGAGTTTAAGAACTATACCATACCATTCTTTTAAAGTTTTATTTTAGAACAAGATGGTTACTAATATCAGGGTGGTTAAAAATATCCGATCTGTTCGATCCAATCAGATTATCCATTGATTTGATCTAAAAATTTGGATATTCGATCTAATTTTTACGTTTAGATCGAATATTCAATCCGACTTTAAGTTTTTTGGATCGGATACAGATCACAATATTTTAACTTTTGGATTATCCAAAAATCCGAAAATCCAAAAAATTTAAATTTTCATTAATATTAATCTTGTTCTATTTACTAATTTAGTATTTATTATATTTAAAAAAATTAAAACTTTTATAATTTTGAATCTTATTATATTTAGTAATTTTTTTATTATATTCAAAATTCTAAAATTTTTATAAATACAACCTTCAAATTCGAAAAATTAGTATAATCAAATTATATTTTTGGATAATTAGATATCCGACTATCCGATCCAACTATCCGATATTCGAATATACGGATATCTATTTTTTCGATCGAATACAGATAACTATCTCATGGATCCGAAAACCCGAATATCCAAAAAAATTTGATCAGGTCGGATCCGATATCCGACAATGAACACCCTTAACTAATATAGAACACCCCTAACTAATATAGGGTGTTTGGTTCTTGAAAAAATTATTATTTGGTGAATAATTTTTTTTCTAAAATCTTATTTTAGTGTTTGGTTTATCTTCATTCTTATTAATACGAAATAGATGACTTACCAATAATAACTCTTTTTGTCAATATTTCGGGAATATAATTCCCACCGTTCCCTTAAGTATTTATCAATTTCTTTTATCTTAGACAAATTTATCATTAAAAATATTTTTTTTGATTTGGATTCTTTGTAGCATATTTAAATGATATAAATTTTTGAATAATTTTGTTTATAATAGTTTTATACTTAAATAATTTTACACATATTTAAAAAATATTTTAATAGTTAAATAAAAAATCGTGGCTATGAAATATTCAATAAAATGTCTAAATATTCTTTAAGTTTTCTATAAAATTTTAGTAAGAAAAAAACAGACACGTAACATATTACTAGAAGGACCTTTAAATTTATTGGTTTTATGTTATATTTTCATAAAAATCCTCGTAAGTAGGCGTTTTTTGATACTATTATCATTTTTTATTTATCATTTTCTTGATTTTATATAAATTTATTATTTTATTATCTCAATCTTGGTTTAATATTTGAGAATATATTTATTTAATATTTAAAAAATATTACCTATCAGACATTTATTTCAGTTTAATATAAATATAACGATTATTAAAAATTTAACTAGCAGAAAAAGAAAATATATCTTAAGAATAATTTAGTAATATATATATATTATTTTATATTTCAATGTAATATTGCATTCCTGTTGAATAAAATAAACAAAATAATATAATATTTTTAGTAGTATGTTAAGTAATGCAATATTCCGATAATTTTATTTTTAATGATAATTTTATATTTCTTAAACCAAACTTTAGGTGTGGGTTTATGTCAATATATTTTAATTTGGTTTAGAAATAAATATTTAAAAATATGAGTATTGAACTTTTAATTTAATAAAAAATAATATTTTAAATTTAATAATAAAATATTAATGTTAATGTGATACTATAAGTCATCAGACACATTAGACTTTTTATGATTTTTTTCTCTTTGTTTCTTTCCAAAAAAGACAACCTACACAAATCACCGTGGATCATGAACCACCGCCAATTCATCGTCGTATGTTGTACACCGTAAATCTTGAAGCTTCATTCATTCGATTATGTTTTTATTCCCTCCGCCAGATAATCTTGCGCCACCTGCAGATCCTGATATTGTTCACCAGATTTCTGATTCAAATAATCACCATGAAAGTGTGAGAGTGGCGGTTGTTGATCAGATGCAATTTTCACCACTTGAGCACTCAGGTTCTTCTTTGTCGATTGATGATCAACAAGTATTGAAGCGTGGTAAGGCTATGAATTTTGTTATTGAATCTGAATCTGTGAAGGGGATGGAGGTTGATGTGAAATCGGGTTCTGAGTTTCAAGGAGATAAGTCCGAATCGGATCATACAAATTCAAAGAGGATTGTTGTTGCTACACCGCCATCTTATACAGAGGTTGTTTCAGGTTTCGAAAAACCAATCAAGAATGATACAGTGCTGAATTTAGACGATGTGATCGTCGATGTGGGGGATATAATGGTAGATAAGAGTGGTCCTTTTCCTTCAGTGAACTTTTCTGAGAAGGTGCACGAACGTATTGATCATAGTATGCATCGATCAATCATTGTTCGTCTCCTTGGTCGATCAATTGGAAACAAAACTCTTCTAGGAAGAATCAAGATGCTTTGGCAACTACAAGGAGCGTTTCAAGTTGTTGATCTCGCTATTGATTATTATTTGATTATGTTTGAGAATGAATACGATTATGAGCATGTGATGATTGGCGGACCTTGGACCGTGTTTGGAAGTTATCTCACTGTACAACCGTGGACAAGAGAGTTCTCCACTTTTGAGTCATTTCCATCACAAATTATAGTTTGGGTAAGGATTTTGGGACTCCTTTCCAGGTATTACTCAAAGGCTTTATTTAGCCATATTGTTGGTATTATTGAAAAAGTTGTAAAAGTGGATTATAGCACTCATGCGGGTGATCGGGGGCGTTTTGCGAGCCTAGCAGTAATGGTCTCGCTTTAGAGTCCTCTAATATCGGGGAGTGAAAATAGATGGCACTGTTTATCGACTTGAGTATGGGGGACTTCATCGTATTTGCTTTTCCTGTGGGTTATATAGTCATTCTTCTTAAATGTGTTCACCGGATAATACAAGTAATAGTAATTGTTATATGCCAAATTAATTTGCCACTAGCTCCATCGATAATATTCGTCATTCTCCTACAGAAAATGAAATGTATGGATCGTGGATGCTTATTGAAAATAAGCGAAGGCCACCACATAACGATGGAAATTGGTCCAAAGGAGTAGCATCGGCGATTCCACCCTCCAAAGAATCTCGTTTTGCTATTCTTAGTGAGTTAGAAGCAATGACTGATATTACAGACAATGGCAATGCCGAGGAAAATATTTCTGATAAGGGACCCCTTGATGCTGAGGCATTTGTTTCTGGTAAGGGCAATTGTGTTACGGGCAATAAATCACAACATAAGGTTGCTTCATCGTCCGAGCCACTTTCGGTTCATACTATGACTGTTAATAACCGTAAGGTTTCTGGTGGAGTAGTCTTGAAAGTGGTAAACGCTATGTAGAATTAATTTTTTGATATAATAATTGAAAATTAGTTTTGGACTAATTTGAAAAGATTTCAAAAATGGTTTTTATGTCCAAAACAACTTGAAAATATATTTAAGAAGTTTTTGAGAGCTTTTAAAGGTGTTTTAAATGATTTAAAGAAACCAAAGAAGTGAATTTAACTCAGGCATTTCGATACACCTCCCAGGTGTTTCGATACAACCATGTTTTCAAAGGAAAAATCACAGTGGTATCGATACCCGTTTCGATACCCTTTCGCCACTGTGAGGTTTGGTTTCGATACCTGTTTCGATACATCCCCAACGATCATAAACATTTTTATGAAAACCCCTAACGGCTAGGAGTGGTATCGATACCTGTTCATAATTGCAGGTTCAACGTCTATTTCAAAAAGCGGTCGTTTCGATACCAGTTTGAGAGGTATCGATATCTCCTGTACCAGAAGAGGAAATATGCCTTGAAATCAACTCCAAACGGCTCCAAATCAATCCCAACGGTCATAAACGACTATAAGCTCATTTGGGATGATAAAAGAAAGCCTCAAGCATCAAGAGAAGACTAATGCTTCATTATAAACAACATTATGATTCAAGAATTGCCTTAGAGCTTAATTATCATCCTTTGGGTAGATAAAATACTTATGATCTAAAATTGTCAATGTATGCTCAAGTGTATTAGGATTGGGTGAGTTCTTTAGATTGCAAACATTAGCCTTGTCAAAAGGATTTATCAAGTTTGCTAAGATTTCTCTTTGTTGAGAGTTTTCGCAAAGTTCGGGTTATGAACATTGGATGTTAGATTCGGGGCCAGAATCTAGGTTTGTAAGGTTATCCCTTTGTGCCTCAAAAGGTTGAAATTCTTAGTGAATTTGGGAAGTTCTTTGTAGGAAGCTAAGGTAGTGGATGTAGGACTTGGGTTAGAAGTCTGGACCACTCTAAAGTCCTTGTGTTCACTGTTTATATTTTTGCTTCCATAACAAACCACCCAAATAGTCATTTCTCTATCACTTCACGAATTTAATTGGTTATCCATCGAGCCACATCAAGCCCAACATGCTAATATCCCAAGTACTGTTCAAGTTGGTTCTTCAGGGGGAGTCAGGTTCCTCAAGTTACATCTCATATATTACAATATGTTGTGGGTTCTCATGCTGCAATATCGATTCGTGATGCTACAAATGAAAAGAGAAGGTGAAAATTAGTAATTGGTGGTGAAAAACAAAGTTTTGTATGGAAGAATATTGGGAGCTTAAAAAGTGGGTTTGAAGGTACGTAAAGATAAGAAAAATAAAGCACCATAACGACCGTTGCTTTCTGATTGAATACCTCCTGGCTCTAGTATTGTTGGTGTTGGTTCATCTAATACCTAAAAAATGGAGAATCATTTACCGGTGAATTCGCATCGTGAGGCTTTAGTCAATGTCGTGGCAATAGATACTACGTCCAGTGATGGTGGTATTAAAACAAGAACATATATTCTCAACCAATAAGTTGGTCTTGTTCTTTCGTTTTTATTCTACTTTCCAATGTTTAAGTTTCTTTTCTGGAATTTTCAAGGAGAGACTAGCTCTAGTTTTTGACGTTATTTTAAAGATTTTTGCATGCAACATCATCCTCACTTGGTGGAACTTTTTGAGTCTCGTGTTATTGGAATTTGTGCAGATAATATGATTTCTCATTTTAGGTTTTCTAATTCTTTTCGGGTTGAGGCGAATGGACTTAGTTGAGGGATATAGATTCTTTGGAATGACGAGATTAAAGTTGATTTTTTAAGATTTCTAATCAGTTGGTACATGGTTAGGTTTCTCTTATCAGATCTACTTGTTGGGTGTATTTTACAATTATGTATGCTAGACCTAATGCTACTATTCGGAAAAGGCTATGGGATAGTTTATCTAATCAAAACCCCGATAATGATATGGCATGGTTACTATGTGGGATTTCAATTCTATATTGCGATAAAATGAACGTGATGGTGGTTCTATTCAGGGAAGTGGAGTCAGTCTTATGTTCCGTGATTTTATTTTTGTTAATGGCTTAATGGAGGTAGATTTTCGAGGAGATGATTTTACTTGAAAGCGTGGTTCGACTCAAAAGACATTGGATAGATATTTGTTTAATCAAGGTTGGGCGAGATTCTTTCCAAACACAATAGTTTCTTATTTGGATCGTGTGGGCTCTAATCATTGTCCTTTGTTACTTCATTATCCGAATAATGAGGGTGATAGGGAGAATCGTCCTTTCCGCTTTATAGCAGCTTGACAAAATCATCCATAATTCGAGGAGTTCCTTCAAAACACTTGGGATCTCAACTTGGATGTGGAATCGAATGTTCACGTTTTTACTAACAAAGCTCACCAATTGAATAAAGAAGTTTTTGGTCACATTGGTAAGAAGAAAAAGGAATTACTTACGCGCATCAGGGGTATTGACCGAGCGTTACGTGTTATTCATTCTGATTTCCTTGTCCAGTTGGACCATGATTTATGAACAGAATTAGAGGAGGCTTTGCGTTATGAGAAGAGCCACTAGCTTCAAAAATCACGAGTTTATTGGTCAAGTCTTGGTGATCGTAATACCTCTTATTTTCACTAGTGTACGATGCAACAAAGAAGAGCTAATGTTATTACGGCTCGAAAAGATTCAAATAGGATTTGGTGTTTTGATCAGCAACAATTACAAAGCATAACCATAGGTTTCTACCAAAATTTGTTCTCCACTTGTGGAAGTCTTGGTCTTGATTCTGCTATTACGGGTTATTTTCGCCAATATACTGAGGAAATGAAGAATGCATTTTTAAAACCGGTTACTAATGAGGAAGTTCGTACTGTTGTGTTTGGTAAGGGACCATTAAAGGCTCTGGGAGTAGATTGTTTACATGTTGTGTTTTACCAAAGAAATTGGAAGAGAGTGGAACATTTTGTATGCAATTTGGTTCGAGATACTTTTGAGGGACAATCTATTTCTCCATATTTGAACCGTACATTGCTTGTGCTCTTACCAAAAGTCAATTCTCCTGAGAATATGACCCAATTTCGCCCCATTAGTTTGTGTTCAGTGTTGTATAAAATCATCACGAAAACTATTGTTAATCGCATGAAGTACATGTCGGATTGGGTATCAATGAACCAAACAAGTTTTGTGCCCGGGAGTTCTATTATGGACAATATAATAATAGCACAAGAAGTGGTTCATTCTATATGCAGTAAGAAAGGCAAAGTTGGCTTTATGTCACTTAAAATTGATCTTGAAAAGGCTTATGACAGGCTTGAATGAGATTTTATTGATGAAACACTGAAAGATATTGGTTTACCAGATGAGTTTCGGCTTTTAATTATACGATGTGTATCCTCTTTATCTATGTAATTGCTCTGGAATGGGTCTATATTTGATTTATTTTTTCCTTCGCATGGTATTCGTCAAGCGGATCCCCTCTCTCCATATTTATTTTTGCTTTGCATGGAAAGGCTTATCAGAAATGGTCCGACAATTTCTCATTTATTTTTTTCCGATGACATGCTTGTTTTTGCCGAGGCATAGGAGACTTAGGTTAATATTATTGAGGAGATCTTGCACAAGTTTTGTATCGCTTCTGGGCAAAAGTTTAGTGTGACAAAGACCAATATTTTCTCCTCTAAAAATGTTATGGAGCCATTACGTTTGAGCATCAGTGCTAGGTTTGGCTTTCGTGAAATTAATGATTTGGGAAGATATCTGGTGGTTCCTCTTTTACATTCTAGAGTGACCAATATTGTTTAACAATATATTATTCAGCGTGTTCGGGATAAACTAAATGGTTGGTTGGCAAATAGTCTCTCATTCGCGGGGCGTGTGGTACTTGCTAAATCTGTTTTGTCTTCTATTCCGTACTATTCCATGCAGTCCATACTTTTACCAAAAGGTGTGTGTCATGAAGTTGAAAAAATTGTTCGAAGATTTATTTGGAGTCATAATGACAAGAAGCGTGGGGTGTACCTTGTGAATTGGGAGAGAATTTGTTCTCCAATTCAAAATGGTGGTTTAGGTTTTAAACGAATAGACAAATAGAATGAGGCTTTTTTGATGAAGATTTCTTTTCATATTGTGGCTCATCCGGATCAATTATGGGTGCAAGTGCTAAGGACAAAGTACAAATAGAATGATTTTATTAAGAAACAATTCATCGATCACATTGTTCTTATCTTTGGATGGGTGTTAGCTTCGTTTGGTGTTTTGTACGTGATAGTCTTGTTTGGACTATTGAAGATGGAAATTCTATGGATTTTTGATGAGATGCTTGGTTAGATGATGTCGGTCCTTTGATACATCATGTTATAGATTAGAGAGTTATTACAATACTGCCTTTGGTTATGGTGAGCAATATGGTTGATCATTTGGGGTGTTGAAAATGACAAGAATGTGTTGTATACCTTCCTGATTCAATCCTCCATCAGTTAGCTACATGTTTGACACCTCGTCAATTTTCTTTCTCCGATTATGTTGGTTGGAAATAGAATGCGTCACGGGTTTTTACAGTGAAATTTGCGTATGAGTTCCGGACTGATCCTAATGTTGACAATGAAGATAATTTATAGAAGCCAATTGCGCAATTTAAAGGTATTCCGAAGATAAGTTCTTTTCTTTGCTTGTTGCTAGCAGATGTGTTCTCACTAACCTAGAACGTGTTCGATGACATATGACGGATAGTACGACTTGCGAAATTTTTGGACATACAATGGATTCTATCGATCACATTGTGCGTCATTGTTCTCCGACTACTGCTATGTGGGTTGCTAGGGTTAGTGCAGACAAACTTCCTGAATTTCTTTCTATGGAGTTTCATGACTGGATTAAAATGAATTTGGTGCATCCAACTTATTTTGGTTCAAATTTGCCTCATTGGGACTTAATTTTTAGGTCGGTGTTACGGATCTTATGGAAGTATCGAAACTTGTGTGTTTTTTATTCAAGTAAACGTGATGCTTTTAGTGTGTGGAATGAATATCATCGAGCTTATGAGCTATGCATTTTGGGAAAATCGTCCACGAGACATCAGGGAAGTTTGCACGCTCAGGTGTAGGTTTTAATGAGCATTGGCAACTTCCTCCAGCCGAGTGGTTTAAGGTCAATACAGATGGTTCTCAGAATGCTGCGACAGATTTTACTACTTGTGGTGGGGTGATAAGAAATAGTGTCGGGGAGTGATTATATGGGTTCACGAAGTGCGTGGGTATTTGCTCAATTATTCAAGTTGAACTTTGGGGGTTATTGAAGGTCTTCGTCTGGCTTGGACGAGAGGTTTAAAAAAGGTTATTCTTGAAGTGGACAGTCTGGATGTGGTTCGTATTTTACTTAAATAGACTGTAGGAGGTGGTTTGGCATCGTTGGTTAGAGAAGTTTGTTCATTTTTTGATCAATCTTGGGAGATCAAAATTGTCATATTCGTCGGACAACGAATAAGGTCGTTGATGGGTTAGCCAAAATGGCTCAATCTGGTGATGTTCCTTCATTTGGAGAACTGGATTTCTCATCTTGTATCTTCATGTTTCCACCGGATGCAGTTTTGGCTTTGGTTCATGATGACTTGTAACTCTATGAGAGTGTGGGTCTCTAATGTTTACTTAGGTGTTTCTTTTATCATTTTATAATTATTATCAAGTGTGCTCTTTTTCTCTCATTTAGGTTTAGGAGGTTTTTTAATGAGGCACTTGATAATATATTTGTCTCTCAATTTTATTAAAATAAAAAGAATTTATAACTTACTCTTTAATAATTTATTGTATCATTATTTTATAACTATTAGAGAATGATGTTTTATATCTTTAATAATTTATTGTAATCTCTCTTTTCAATTATATATATACGTTAATTTTTAAAATATATATATGCATATAATATATTTAATAAAAATAATTCAATATAAAAGTATAATTTAATTTGTAAAGGAAAAAATGAAATTATATATATTTTCTTTAAATTTAATAAATAATGTATCATTATTTTTAATAAAAATATTTTAAACATATATTTTGATACCAATTAATTAAATATATTTTTTAAGAAAAATATAATTTCTTAAGACAGTTAGAGTTTCACTCTAGTATGTAATGAAGATAAAATAAAAATAATAAAATATAATTAAAATTAAGATAAAAATTAAAATTAAAATATAAAAAAATTTAGTAAAAACATGTAACTAGAACTTTCTACAACCATATATATTAACCTTGTTTGACGATTAGCATCTAGCTGATAATAGATTACATTAATCGATAGAAGATTATATTAGTTGATTTGACTAGCGGATTATATTAACTAATTTATAAAAGTATTTTGTAAAATTAAATAAAAGATAATTGTTGTTTGATTATTTAAACAACGAAAATAATATATAAAGACGTGATTATACCATATTCCTATTTGAATAGTTTATTAATTATCAGTATCTTGTATATTGATTAGATTATGAAAAATAATTTATTCAATATAACTTCACTAATCATATTTGAAAGATCTATATATTAATTTATTATTTATAAAATATAAATATACGAGAATAAAAAAATAAAAATATTATTTATAAATATTACAATGTAAATACGTGAGATTAAAAATTAAAATAAAAATGTTACGAAGAATTTTTATAATTGTTAAGGGTAAAATAGTCTTTATAATTCATATTAAAATCTTTAATTTCAAAAAACTCTTATTAGTAACTTTTTCAAAATCAGAGGTTTCACTCTTGCCTGATATTTCAATCCGTTATTTCTTAAACATCAAAATAAACAGATTTAACTAGTCAAACTTCTAATATTAACTCAAATCTTCAATTTTTGCTTAAACCATTGTTTATCAAATAGGGACATAATACAGAGTTCAAAGACTTTGATTTAAACATCAAAAATTGATATATTAATTAAAAAAAATTTTAAGTTATTAGAGTCTCAATTTTTTTAGTTATTAAAAAAACTAAATTTTTTTTTATTAAAATATTTTTTTAATTAAATTTTATTCGTATTTAATTTTATTTATATTGATTCAGTTAATAATATTTTTTTGATTTGCCATTGAATTCAGGATCAGTTGAAAAGTTTTCTTAAACTATGCTTTTATATATACTATAGATAATAATTCAAATATAAAAAAATCATATACAAATAATATAATAAGAACTTTTTTATTTGTGTTATATAAAATATCTTGGTAGTAAAAAATCATTATACATACATTTTTTAAATTTTATGCGGAAATGTTAAATTATAGTATCATTATACAAAAGTAAAATTAATTAGAAAACTATATCAACAGTACCGTACCTATTATGGTGCTATTGTTTTAATACCTAAAATTTTATTTTTTATAAAATAATAAGTAATATTATATTTTTATTCTGTTTTCGTATTTTAACCATTAAAATTTAACGGAAATAGCGATGTGACATGATATAATCATAATTTTAATCTAAAAAATTTATATATATTAAAAATTTAGTCCAAGACACTTATATATTATCACTGGAGAGATTTACAAAGCTTTGATCCCAATTTGTCCTATGCTTTATACACTTCTCGTATTTTTATCGGTATCTCAATCATAAAGTTTGAGTCCTCTAATAGACCTCGCATTAGTCCCTCATTAATCCCCAAATCTAAAGTCTTGATTGTTCTTCGAGTGCATTTGGTTCAGGAAAAAGATGATTACCTTTAGAAATAAGATTATTCGAATGTATCATTACCTGACATATTACTAGGAATATTATATCACCTTGTTTGGTTGTTAGATAAGAATGTAAGACGACAATGTTTGGTTTAAAGATTGTAAGATTACTTAAATATATACTTTACCAAATTGTCCTTATGATATATATTAATAAAATAACATATTTACATCGTTATAATTAAGTTTGAGAAAATATACGTAACGACACAGATTCGGATCTAAGTATTGGGTTAAACCGTTGGATTTGGGCTTATATTTTGGGCCCCGAGTTGGATGGTTTTAGGCCTAGTTTGTTGGGTCTTGAGTACTTGTGTCTGGGATAAGTTCTGTGCTGAGGGCATTTTGGTAAATGCTAAAATAAGTTGAATAGAGGGGGTTTTGGAGTGTTGTTCTGCAGAGGGTGAGGTCATGGAGCAGAGGGTTTTCTTTTCTATCATCTTGTTCATCCAAGTTTAGGGGAGTAAAGGTAAGATCTTGCTGAGTTAGGTTTAGAATCTCGTTTTTATGATGAAGAGGAAGTGGTAGTGCTGAAATGGATCTATAAAACAATGGTTTGTTTGCTAAGTTTGGTGAAGGAAGAGGTTTATGTGGGGGTTTTAGTTGAGTTCGTGAATAGGTTTTTGGAGAGCTTAAATCTCTATTCTTTTAGTGTTTTAAGCTCCTAAAATCTTCCCAAGGTATGTTTAATCCGTTATTCATCTTTCTCTTGTAGAGAAAGAAAATGGTGAACCATCAACAAGTCTTGGGAAGAAGAAAGCTTGAAGGAGGAAGGGTGACGTTGTTGTTGCTGTTCTTGCTAGAGGTTGGTACTCCCAACTCTTCTCTTCATTATGCATATCATGGTAGTTGTATATATGTAGACTTTGTGCTTGGATGCTTGGTTTTAAGCTTTAGAACCTTTAATGGTAGAATTTGTGCTAATGTGATTAATGGATGGAAAATGGTGTTAAAATACTTTAAACACTCATACTATTGATTTAAAACACTTTAGGACCGATTTAAGTTTGGGGGTGATACTTAAAAAATTTTAAGTGAAACCTACAGTTTCGTGCAGGGGGTATCGATATCGGTGGCCCGTGTATCGATACCCCTGAGTGAAAATTTGGCAATGTGGGCAGGGATATCGAACCATGGTTTGATACCGAATCCTCTAGTGGCAACTTCGGTTCGATGCTAGTATCGAATTTGGAGGGCCTCCATGGTTGACCTTTGAGTTGGTCAAAGGGTATCGATACCAGTATCGATAAATATATTTCGATACCCTCTTTGGGTGGGTACCGATGTAGCCTGTTTCAATACCCTATCTAAGGGTATCGATACTACTATGTAATTTTGCCAAGTTTGAATAGAGAGTTGAGGTTCGGTCATCTTAATAAATAGGCCCATTAATCTTAAAAATAATAAAATGGGTTGTTAAACCCAAAATCGATAGTTGTAACCCCGAAAGACTAAATTGAGATAATCTTAATATATCTTGTTGTGCTAAGATCCTTGGTGGATCGTTTGTGTGGTTTAAGTCCTTGTATGTTGGAAATCCGGATATCCATAAGTGTTGCAATACGTCAAAGGTCATCCGATGTAATATATCGGTTAATGTATTGAAGGCTTTTATTCCGAGTGTTGAGCGGCCTCACTCGAAGATGTTCGATGTAATATTCCGAGCATGGGGTTGGTTGAGCGGTCTTCACCCTTTTCCGAATGTTGGGCGGACTCGTTCGAAGATGTCCGATGTAACATTCTGGGCATAGGATTTGAGGGCGGCCTCAATCCTGAGTATAGGATCCCAATGCTGTGTGGACGTAGGCTTCACTCTTGTGTGTTGACTTGATATGATTTGTATATGCTGTGTACGATAATATACATTCATTTATGCCATATGTTAGGCAAGCATGCTAGATCATCATATTATGCACGAGATTTATATGCCATGCTTTACTGATTATGATATGTTTGATGTTGGCCGAGTTCGGCGTACCCACTGAGCTTTCGTAGCTCAGCGTTCGAAATGTGTTTTCGTGCGTAGGTTAGGTGAAGCCGGTTCCGTGGAGCACCATTGAGGTTTGGATTTCATCATCGACCGTGTTGTCAGAGTACACTTATTAGATGTAGTGGGCATAATACTGTGTCGAACCCTATATGTAATTTTGTAACTCTGTTTATTTAATTTTAGTTGAATGATTTAAATAGGTTTGTAATATTT
This sequence comes from Abelmoschus esculentus, assembly GCA_035048815.1. Taxonomy (NCBI): domain Eukaryota; kingdom Viridiplantae; phylum Streptophyta; class Magnoliopsida; order Malvales; family Malvaceae; genus Abelmoschus; species Abelmoschus esculentus. The sequence goes on from JAUCBN010000033.1 coordinate 10,894,030, forward strand.
GGAGCTCCGTTTACTTTAAATCATTTTGGGCTTACATTTTAACTTAAATGGATTTTATTAATCATATTTGGACTTGAGTTGGTTTTAATATTGGGCTTGAAGCCGAAATTTTGAAATACAGGTTTTGGGTCGGAGGCCTAATGTGACACCGGGTCGAGGGTATTACAATATAACTTATTTACGATGGTTTAGATATATTGATATTATTAAATTATGGTTAAAATTTTATTTATATTTTTAAAAGTTTAAAATATTAATAAAATAACTTATTTATATTGTTTTAAATATATTGATATTATTAAATTTTATTTTTTTAAGAATAAAATACTATTAATAATAATATAATTATTAGTATAAAATAAAGGTTTTATAATTCAAATTCTACATAGTGATCAAGTTGAACACAATGAGAAGTTTAAAGGGCTTTTGATGCAATTCCTCCTTTTCGCATGATACAAATGCAAACATAATTGATCTAAAGATAGTAATCTCACATTGCATGAATATGAAGAAAGGAGGAGAGAATAAGACTATAAATTGAATAGGTTTTACCTTACAAAACATGTTTTTTTTTTCTTTTGGATGAAAATAAGTTTAAATATATTTTTATATTAGCTCTTATTGATATTGGAGTTCGAACTCCAATTAAGTTTTTTTTTTTTTGGATAAGTGTGTTCCATATATCTAAGACAAGAAAAAACAAACTTCAATTAAGTTTGAGCTTTAGTTGAGTTTAATAATTTAAAACTCGAATCAAGTTCAATGATATTTGAGTTTAACTTGGTATATTTGAGCTTTTCGAGTTTCTCGAGTTCAAGTTTGAATTTCGAATTTGATTTCGAATTCAAGTTTCGAATTTGATTATGAGTTTGAGTTTGGCTCAATAATTTTAAGTTTGCGAGTTTTCAAGTTGAATCGAGATTAAATTCGAACATTTTGAATTTGAGTCGAGCTCAACAATACTCGAACTCGACTCGGTTCGTTTACACCCCTAACTTAAAAGAGAAAGTTCCAACTAAAAACAATCTTATTCGAAAATACATAAATTTGAAATCTCCAAGAAATTTCAAGCCTGAAAAATCTCAATCCCAAAGCCTATTGATTACATTTACAAGCCCATTGTCTCTCAGGCCCATGTTTTGGCCCACTTTTAGGCCCATTTAAATACAAAGTTATTTCCTTAAACGGCCCTCAAAATTGAAGGTTTAATTGTGAATTGTACACTTCTGTTTGATCTTTATATGTCACAAAATCTGAAATTAATCCAATTGAATCACACTGACAAATCTTTTAATTGATTTAAGAGTCAGAAATTCAACAGTTCATATGTAAACAATTCAGTAATTTATACTATACAATAAACTAGTAAAAAACAGCTTTCTAAGTTCATATAATCAGTCAATAACTGGATTAAATTATCGGTTTCGATAAACTATAAAGATTAAATTCTAATAAAGTAAACAAAATTTTAGTTGAATTAATATGAATATGAACCAAGATAATCCAAAATAAAAAATAATAATAAAATAACGAAAGATAATATGTGAATTATCGCATAACACACTAAAATGTCAAATATATTGGCTTTATAAAGCTATATAGGGGTAGAGTTGAGTAAAACTCGACTCGACTCAAAAAAATTAAATAACTCGAATAGAATCGAGGCAAAAATATTTGACTCATTTTGACTCGACTTGAAATTTTATAAACTCGACTTTACTCGACTTGAAAATTTTTTAAATAAAGTTCGAGTTATAAAATAAAATTTCGAATAACTCAAAATATTTAGTAATTAAAGAATTTAGTTTTAAGTTCGAGATGAGTCTCTTAATTTTTATGATATATATTAATATATGAAAATATGAAAAAAATAATATTGTCACATATAAAGAAATATATATACATATTTTGTATGATTAGAGAAAGTCATTTAAATTAGAATTAAATTTACTAAAACATGATAAATAATTAAAATTAAATTCTTATAGGAACTTGAAAACTCGATTCAACTCGAATTGAATTGAAAAAAATTTCAAATAAAATTTGAGTGGTAAAATATAACTCGTAAACTTAAAGTTTTTTGACTTGACTCGATCTAATACTCACCCTTATATAGGGATGGAAAAAACTAACCCAATCTGAAAACACCACTAACACCGATCAGTCTTCTATGGACCCGATATCACCTGACCTAACTCGATACCTGAACCGAATAACAACAAACCCAAAAATAATAAGACTTGAACTAACCCAAACCAAAAGTAACAAAACCCAAAATAACTTAAATCGACTCAAATGATATGTTGTCACCTCTAAAATCCACTTGATAATTTTATTTCCAGTTGACTTTGGTGGGAATCTTGAAAGAAGTTTCCTGTGGGTTCCGTGGTGTCTGCCACAAACGTATCCAAACCATTCGTGCAATGGGGAGAAACTAAAAGTGGAAGCAAATGATAGTGGAAAGAGAGAATTCGGGCAGAAAGTGAAAGTTTAAGGCTAAGATAATAATGGGATCTTACTAATTATCAACTGAAGTCTTCCATTTCAGCTGACTGGTTATTATCGTGCACATATTTGAAACGTGTAGGCCTAGACCATGCCTATCGTCACTCTTTTTGTTAACCATGGCAAAGACGTAGACCCTTTGTGACCAACTTGGAAATGATGTCAAAAATGAGCCGAAAGCACGGCAGAATGATAAAAGCAAATTAGGTTTTCACGTGTAAAATGGCAAGTGCTCTTCCTAGTTCACACCTTTTATGATTAGGGTTTCAACTTTAAGAGAAGTTTTAGAAGTTAGTTCTTGTACATTTTGCTAAACACCAAGAATTGATATAGTGTTATGAAATATTTTTGTTCGATTTTACTTTAGAATTTTCTCTCTGTAGACCGTCTTGGTCTCAATAGAAAGAAGATTCGAATAAGTAAGAAAAAAGACGGTTAAGATGAAGGATGAAGATATTTTAAGAGTTTTGAATGAAAAGTTGTAGAATATTAAGGTACAAAGAAGAACGAAAGGAAGAAAAATAAACTCTTTCGATTCTTGGTCAGTCACCAAATGAAAAGTACAAGTGTTTGAAGAAATTTCGGATGAAATAATAAAGAATTAAGAAATAAAGTTTATTTCTTTTGTGGTATCAGCTCGATGTGTAAACCATATTCGACTCAATGTGGTAGTTTTCTCTTGACCATCACATTGCATCAAATGTTAACCATACTTCACATATTGTGTTTGAGAATCAATTTAAACAAGTTTAAGATGATCAAAAAAAATAGAGTGAATGTTAGAATATAATCGATCAATGTAGTTGGTTGAAAATTAAGTATAATTAGTTAGTATTTTGTTAAGGTTGTTGGGTTTCTTGGATTAATTACAACTTACTGATATTGGGCTATAAAAATGATAGGGGTAACAAACATATACCCTTTTGAAACTTGTTTGTAAATTTTTTGATATTATGAATATTTTTATTTAGGATGAGTTTATTACGTGTGTCGAATATTGTTGAATATCACTAACGATAAATATCATTAAACACTATTAAATTAATTACTAAAAATTAAAAATTCAAAGGATTAAACATATAAATTCAAATTATTTAAAATAAAATTTTAAAAAAATTATATATATTATATTTTAATTTTTTAAAATGATTTTTAGTTATTTTTAATTTAAAAATAAAAAAATATTAAATCCAAAATCTAAAATACTAAAATCAAGCTAAAAATACTAAACATTAAATCTTAAAATCCAAGACCCTAAATCATAAACTCTAAACCCTTAAACAATAAAACCATAAATCATAAAATCTAAAATATAACCATAACCTAAACCCTAAAATTAAAAAATTTAAAACTCTAAAATACACAAACCTTAAACTTGAAACTCAAAATTAGTCTAATATTTAGATATAAGGGTTTGGGTTATTTTAGGGTTTAGATTTAGTATTTATGGTTTAGTATTTTTAGATTTTTGATTTTAAGTTTTGGAATTAGGGTTTTGAGATTTTATATTTTAGGGTTTAGAGTTTAATGTTTTTTATTTAGGTTTTGGATTTTGGTTTTAGGGTTTATAGTTTAGGATTTTTTGTTTTTAAAATTAATTTAAATTAGTATTTGTTATGAATAATATTTATCTATGTGGATGTCTATCATAATAAGAACTCTATCATTAGGAATATTATCTTCATTAATTAGATTTTAATACATTATGTACTTCTTATGCATATAAATAGATGAGTTTGTGAAGGTATTGTACATAAGTCAATATTGTGAATAATACAAATATTTTCTCTTTATTCTTTTATTTTTGTTCTTTATTCTTGTTTTAGTTCTTCTTTACTTTATTCACAATACGTTATCAGCACGAGACTCTAACCAACGGAGGTGTGTCGTTCGAATCTTGAAGGAGTTTTTGAAAAGAATTTGTTACTGGAATAAATCAAAGATAAGTTTTTCTCCTTTAATTATATTTTAATTACCGATTGTTTTTCTTTCTTGATCTTTAACTTGATTTTTAATTTTTAAAAAAATCTTTGGCTGTTTGATGTTTGTGTAGCGATAAAGTGACTAAATTACCGTGGTTCTTGTCGATAATTTCAAAGCTATTAAGTTAGGCAAAGGTAAATACCGATCACTATGGTAAAAACCAATTATATTCTAATTAATTAATATTTTTTATGTTATATTGGTTTAATCCGAGTATATTGGCTAGACATCTCGTTCTGCAAGGCTACTGGTCTCAAAGGAGGTTCTTTTTAAAGGACCTTGTGGACTTGTTTAACAACGCCGCGTATGAGAATTAATTTTTTTGTTCTTTATATGCATTGTATACATATTGGTAGATCAATTACTATTTAATAGTATGAATATTATAAAATCTATATTTGCTTGAAAACAATATTTTTGCGTCGAAAAACTCGACTATAGACTTCTCCCAAGTTCAATTTACGAAAATGGTCTTGATCCAAGAATTTTATGGGAGGCATTCACTGAAGTGAATGCATGCAAATGTTTATTCCATGCAATTATTAGATTTATGTCATTCCTTAAAGTGAATGCAAACATGATGTTTATTCCATGTGATTATTGAATTTGTTTTATTTCTTGAACTGAATGCAAACGTGATAATAACTATATGGTTAGTGAATATAACTCAATTATGTACCAGAGTATCATTGATGAGGATATGTTAGAAAAACATACTCCATTTTTCACACTATTGTTGTCTTATAAACATAATATCATAAAAAAGGTTTAAATACTTATTAGTCTCCGCTCCATTCCCTGAAGTAAATGTGATATTTTATAGTGGAATGAATAAAAGCCACATTAGTAATTGTGGTTGCAATTGAGGTCATAAAATAAACATGAATAAGATGATTGTTTTGAGAAATCTTATATCCACCAGAAGTGAAAGTATAAAGATGACAAGAATGATAAAGATCATATCAAAATCTTTATGTTATCAATGCGACGGTACAAACCATTGATCTCGTACTTGTCAAACGCCGAAGTATTATAGACTTTATTCATAATCATGAATGATAAATGCAAGAAAATATAAACAAATTTTCTTTATGGTAAAAATAATTATGGCGTTGTTGATACAACTCAATTGAATATTGTTAATTTTCTCATAATCCTTTAAGAGAATAATTCATCATTTATTTTATTTCCCTTATAACCTCGAGAATATTGATCTTTTATATATTTTGTTAATTTATTTTATTTACTTTTTATTTATATTTAATTTACATATTATTTATTTATTCTTTATATTAATTTATCGTTAATTTATTTTGTATATTATTTATTTATGTTTATGTTAATTTATCCTTTGAAGAATATTATTACTTCCAGAATAAAATCTATAATGAATTATGGCTATTTATGCCAAGCAGACAGTACTAGTACTCATACTATACTTAAGCATAAGAAATATTTTTCTATTTAAATACAAGGAAAAATGTGCGTAGTATATCTCAAAGTACTAAAATATCAATACTTCGAAAGATCTTTTAAGAGTTTATCTTTGATAGATAATTGGTTTAAAATAATATATTATTTTTAATATTTTGTCATTCCCCAAAGTGAATGGTACAAAACACATATTTTTCATTCCCCAAAGTGATGAAATAAAGCATATATTAAAAGGTGTATGATTATGCATATTTTCCCATTTTAAATTCAAGAGAATAATGTGAGTACTATATACGGAAGTACTAATATCATAGAAGGCTCCGACTGAGCAAATATGTTATTGTCAAATGTAACTTTATTCTATATTTACAGTGCATTATACTCGTTAAAGTCGTAGAGAAACTTATTGAGTTTTAAAGATATTTGTAGAAATATATTGAGAATATCAGTCAAAGGGATGCTGATTATCTCAATATTAAGAGTATAACTCAAGACAATAAGAAAATTTTGACAAAATTACATACACAGTCTTCCATATTGTACTACATAAGAATTAGTACAAATTGAAACTCATGTTATTGTAAACCAGATGTTTATTGATAATTTTATTTGGCATGACCGGTTGGACCATCTCGGTTCAATTATGATGCGAAAATTTGCTGACATTTTCAAGTGGTCATTTATTGAAGAACTAAGATTTTCTTCAAGGTAATTTTCATGTGATACTTGCTATGAAAGCAATTTGATTATTCAATCATCAACGGTTAATATATAGTGTAAATCTATTAATTTTTTGGAACAGATACAAGGTGATATATATGGGTCCATACACCTTTCTTATAGTTCATCTAGATATTTTACGATTTTAATCGATGCATCGGCTAGGTGATTATATGTATCCTTGTTATTAACCCGCAACTTGGCGTTTGTGAGGTCATTTGCTCAGTTGATAAAATTATGAGCACATTTTCCAGATTATCATATAAAGACAAATGGTCTTGATATTGTTAATGACATGTCATTTTACATGTAGTATCACCAATTCGCATCAAGCCAACAAATGATTATAAGTTCTCCCCATTACAAATGGTTTTTGGTTAGGAACCAAATATTTCTCATCTTAGATTTTTGGATGTGTGATATATATTCTAATTGCTTCACCACAACTCACAAAGATGAGTTTTGTTGGAAATATATATCATATTTAAATATCTTGAGCTTCCGATATGAAATTTGTTTACAACCATATTTATTAACTATCATTTTAATAAGTCAATTACCCAATATTAGGGGAAAAAATAAATAGTTGGGGAAAAAATAAGTCGGAATAAATTATTAGTTTCTCATTTTGATCCACATATTACACAATATGAACTATAAGTTCAAAGGATAATTCATTTAGTAAATCAATTGCAATATGATTTTCCCTTGTGGACGCAATTCTCCATGTTCTATAATACTACTAATGCCTCCACAAGGATGATGCTAGATGATTCCACAAATGGGACACTTTTGGATAGAGCACCCGTGGAGGCCATTGAGATTCTGAACAAACTCGCAAGGAACGACTTCCAGTTTCCTACATCAAGGCGAGGAGGAATGAGATGTCATGCCACGACCCATGAATTAGACACAACTAGTTCAGTGGCAACACAATTGGCTTCTCTGACCAATATGGTTCAGAATATGCAAGCCCAGCAAAATATGCATGAGGTTAAGGCAGTCAACTCATCTGATTACATGCAAGATAAGGAAACCAAGATGGTTGTTGGAAATTATAACATGAACAATCATATGATGTCCAACAATTACAACCCATCCTGGAAAAGGCATCCAAACTTTTCATGGAGTAACCCCAACAATGCCTTAAATCCAGTCAACCAAGCCCCTAAATTCCAGCACCAAAGTCAGAACCTGCCGCAGCAGCACACTCAGCAGTCCATACCGTAGCAGCAAGTACAACAACAACAGTCTCTAAACGCACTGACAGATTCTCTCACGGCTTTCATGTCAAAGACTGATTCATACATGGCCGAGAATAGTCGCTTCATGAAGCGTACTGATGACTTCATGAATCGAACTAAGATGAGACTACAGAACCAAGAGGCTGCAATCAAGTCTTTAGAAAACCCAAGTTAGTCAATTTGCCCAACGACAAAACACTCGACCACCAGGGGGTTTACCTAGCAATACTGAGGTTGCTAAGGTGTTAGGCCACGAGAAATGCAAGGTAATTACGATAAGAAATGCCCTACAATTAAAAGATAAAGAAGAGTCGTCAACCGATAGAGTCCAACCAGAAAAGCAAATTCATGAGGACACAGAAGCTGAGTAGGACCCTGCTGAAATCCCTGCCCCAGTAGCAGAACTAGTAGTACCCGAAAATCCTGCCGAGGCAGCTGTAGATAAGTTCACCCCAAGTATTAAACTCAATATCCAAGGAAACCTGGAGGATATTAGACCACTACCTCCTTTCCCGCAGAGGTTAAAAAGCACAAACAAGATCACCAATTTCAGAAATTCCTAGACATCTTAAAGCAAGTCCATATCAACTTGCCATTAGTTGAGGCTATTGAACAAATGCCCAACTATGCCAAGTTCTTAAAGGACATAGTATCCAAAAGACGAAGGCTAAGGGAATTTGAAACGGTGGCAGCCACTGAAGGTTGTATGGACATGCTATATAATCGCATGTCGCCTAAGCTAAAGGATCCTGGATGCTTTACAATCCCCTGTGCGATTGGGGATGGTTATGAAGGAAAGACCCTATGCGACTTGGGAGCAAGCATCAATCTAATGCCCAAATCAGTTTTTCAAAAACTTGGAATAGGGTGGGCAAAACCAACAACAATACTACTCCAACTTGCAGATCGGTCCTATGTGCATCCTGAAGGCAAAATTGAAGACATTCTGGTTAAGGTCGACAAGTTTATATTTCCTGCCGACTTTCTTGTCCTTGACTATGAGGCCGATTACAATGCACCGATCATCCTGGGTCGACCTTTCCTTGCTACTGGACGCACCATCATCGATATGGAAAATAACGAGTTCATAATGCGGATAAACGATCAACAAGTCAAGTTAAACGCCTTCTATAATCTCATAAATTCAGACACTCTAGCAGAATGTAAGGCTCTCCATACACCAGACCAGGGTACTAAAACATCCTGCCTGGGTAGCACGCTCGGCAGACTATTTGGTAAGCGAATAAAGCCCCAAAGAGAAGTCGAATGCACTAAAGGGACTGGCCAACACGCAAAGGAAGATATGAGCCAGAAAGAGATAGCCAAATTGGGAGATGCATTCACATACACTCCACAAGTAATATAATCTCTTCCCTTCCATTTTATTTATTATATTAGGACTAGTTTTATATGTTTTTATGTTTTATTTTCAGTATTTTATGTTTTTGAGTTTTGTTTTTTAGAATAAATAAAGCAACAAATGAAGAAAAATTATTTCACAGCAGGAACTCTACAGTCGCTGCAGTGCACTGTGTCAGAGCCGCAGAAATCCTAACGGGCAGAAATAGTGTAACGTCTCTCTGCCGAGAAATCTGTCATGGCAGTAAATGTTCAACAAGACAGTAAATGCCTAACGGCTAATTTTTAACAGTCATATTTTTTTACAGCCTATATAAACAACTCTCTTGCTTAGAATTACCCACTCTTGCATTCTTGCTAATCTTCTTTCTTTCACAATCTTACTCTTCATTACTTTAGCTCTCATCTACTTCTTGAAATTTTCAGCAATTTTTTCAAGTACTCCAAATTTCGCTCAAGGCATTCAATAACTACAATCATGGTCGCTTACAACCGCTTTTACCCTGCCGCCATTGAAGAGCGATTCAACCGTTCTTTTGTTGCTTGGCAGCTATGGGAGGAGCAAGGATTTCAGCACTTGGATAAAGATAATTACGGCATCGAACAGTTCTTGTTCGACAAAATCAAATACCAAGATTGGGAAATCTTCTGTCTCCAACCTCTCCCAGCAAATGCCACGATCGTCCGAGAATTTTATGCCCACATGCCGAGCGAAGGAAATTTATATGTCCACTGCCGAGGGAAGCCAGTCGCCCTTAATGCTGAAGCAATCAACCAACGCTATGGCCTCACTCCGTTGTCCAATGCACATAGTGATTTTGAGGCGGAGGTCACCGATATCGACTTCGAGCTAATCAAAGATGATCTTTGTTACGGTGATACCCTTGGGAGACCGGTAACCATAGAGGATCCGTAACAATATTGAGCCTCAAACCTGAGGCTAAGATGTGGTGCACCTTTGTCAAAAGACGTCTAATGCCCACATCGCATAACAACACAGTCGATAGGAGACGTTTGGTGCTCATCCAGTCCATAATCAATAAGAGGACCATCAACGTTGGAGAAATTATTCTCCAAGAAATTTATGATTCCGGTAAGAAAGATAAAGGCCCTTTATGTTTCCCTTCTTTAATCTTTGCTTTGTGTATCGCTGCAAGTGTACCAGTCGAGGCTACAGACGAGTACACATCGAATCGGTCGGGATGGTCTAAAGATTTCTGTCGCTGAGTCATGCAGATAACCCAAGCAGAACCTGTCCAAGCAACACCGCAGCAGTTCACTACAGACTTTACTGTCGGAGGGAAATACTCGGCAGAAGCACCCACATCTGACCAGGGCCCTGCCGCAGCAGACCCTTACCAAGAAATTCTGCAGAGGATGACAGCATGGACCTTCTCCAGCAACGCTACATAGAGTACCAGCGTGACTTCAACACATCTCTCGCCAACATGATGATGACAATCTTTCCAAATCAAGGGGCGCAATTCCCAAAATTCCCAGCTAACATCTTTGTCACCATCGCCCCTTATATCGAGAAAACACCTGCCCCAGGGCCGCAACCATTTTTCCAACCACGGCCGCCTCAACAGTTTCATGCTGTCGGACCTTCTAGGCCGACTAGGTCTACCGGAGTATCTTCTACCAGCCAATAGTCGTTCAAGAGGCGAGCTGTTTTTAACTCTCCCCAATGGGAACCAATCCCTATGCCCAGTCTTAGCAGAGACACTCTGTCTCGCGAGATTGACGAATACCACAGTTCGTCACATAACCAGAAATACCCACTGCCACAGCAGGGGGCGGGACAGAAATCATGCACACAGAAAATATTGACAAAGTGGAAGAAGGAGATGAAGTTACTGACCCACCGCACCGCACACCGCAGTCGAGTTCAGCCACATCGGCAAGCCAAACAACAACAATCACCAGCACAAGGATCTAAACGAAAGAAGTCAGTAGCACGGCATAGGAGATTGCTCCGTGCAAACAGCTTTTCAGAATCGTTATAAATAATTTTTTATGCTTCTATCTATTTCCTTATTGAAATTGTTGTTTACCTTATATGTTGAGTATTATGGACAATGCTCGGTTTGAGTTTAGGGGTATTGTAGGTGTAGAAGCACTGTTGAGGTAACTCACTACCGCGATATTACCATGAAAAAAGGAGTATTTTTTTTGAATTTTTTTTGGCAATATTCTCTTTTCTTGAATTACTGTTTTTTATCTTGCACTGCTCTACATCAACTTTGCTTTAGCTTACTCCTTTAAGGCTATAGAAATTTTTCTCCTTACCATGGCCAAGTTCTGTTTTGAAGGGATAACTATAGGATACTCATGGAATAAAAATTAGAAGCTTGCTTTAGGGTTAGAAAACAAATAAACACTTTTTGGACTTGCTTGATTTAGGAGTTCTTTTAATAAATTTTGGTGATAAAGACTTAGAACCTTTTAGAAAAATAACTAGAGGTGCCTATCACTGGCTCTAGTTTTGCTCTCCTTCATGCTAGAGGTGCCCGAAATTGGCTCTAGTATGCTAAATAGGTGGTTAAAAAGAAAAAAAATAAGAAAAAAAAGAAAATAGAAAATACATATCTTGAGGTGCCCAAAATTGGCTCAAGACTTGTTGTTTTAAGGAGACAACTTTAATCTAAATTCTACTTGTCTTGAACTTAGAGTTTATCTAAGAAAGCCTTGAATCAACCTTATCCATAAAATGCACACACTCACCTAGCCTTATAGCTTGTTTCTTAGTAAAATTCCTTGGGTAAACTAGTGGCTAAAACAGAGAGATAGACATGACCATAGTGGGGAGAATAGATGGAAAAGTAATACTAAAGGGGAGTAAGGTTCGGAAATTTGATGTCTTGCATTGCTTGAGGACAAGCAATAGTTCGAGTTTGGGGGCATTTGATGAGTGCCTAAAAGGCAGTTATTTACTACCCTTCTCATGGTACTTTATGCATCTATTATACACCAACTTGAACTGAAATATAGACTCTTTGCACAATATTGGATATTCTTGTTATCACTACTTACAAAGTCAAAATTTATAGAGAATACGGATATTATTACATATTCTGTACATGCAGGAATATCCAGGGTCGAAGCAACGGTGAAGCAGTGTTGAGGCCGCGGCAGGGACAAGGCCGCGGCAGCATCCAGGGTGGCAACATCAACATTATAGGCGAATGAAAGACAAAAATATAGAGAACATTCTGGAAGATGCAGTGCAACAATTGGACCAGGCTAGCGCACTAAAAGCCCAAGTTAAAGACCGAACGGGAAAAGCTTTCTAGAAGGTTGCAAACTTGGCAATATCAGATCGCATGTAGAAGACTTGCTCCCTACTCCAAGTTAGAGTCTATTTAGGAAAGGTTTGCCCTAGGTTAAGACTATATATAGCCTAACCGGCCATATTGTTAAGAGAGACGATTTTAGAGAAACCCTTCCCCTAAAATTTATACCTATCGACATAATGTTCTAAATTTCTTAGGGATAGGTGAAGGTTGTAGATATTAGTGAGAGGAGATTGTTTCTTGTTTCTTTGTTCTAATGCAATAATAATATCGAAGTTTGCTTATCCTATTGTCATTCCTTATTCTTGCATTCAATCTCGAGAAAGAAGTTTGTAAGTAATCCATTTATCTAGCATCGAGAGAGTTAGATTCACGAAAGAGATAAGTACGGTGTTGACGATACTAACTTGGCCTAGAGATAGGTTAAGACTTTCAGAAGCTAAAATAAGTGTTGGATTGGTTGGTGATTATCGTTGATTCACACTGAGAGATATCGTCAAAGATCAGTCATCAACAGCGCTCTGACTTAGAGATAAGCGGAGTCAACTATGAACACTTTATTGAACTTTGATGCATCTGCCCAAGAGCAAGAGATTGCCACGGTAGAGAACACTAACGCTGCCGAGGTTGTATCTATAGTACTGCCAAAGCAGTGTTGTGTAATTGTATTGAACAAGAAGAAGATCAATCGATTCCACTAATTGACATAGCTGGATCCTACCCACTTTCTCTATATCGTTCTCAATCCTTTATTTTATATTTTGATATTTAGTTAGTTAGTTAAACAAATCCACTTATCTGTGTTTTTACTTTATCTTTCAGGAGCAAGGGAACAAGGGAAGACATATTAAGTATACCAATCCTTGTGGAGACGATACACGATATACTTATCACTTTATTACTTGCGACGTGTACACTACACAGTTGCGCTATTATTACACGCATCAATGTTGATGATTTGAATATCGTTGAGACTCGTAAAGAGATCTTCTCAAATCCTTGTGCATCAATCGACATACAGAAAAAATGTTTAAAGAGACTTCACATGCATAACGTATATTTATTGATCACTCTTATGGTTGTTAAGTCTCTTAATGTAAATAATCTACCTTAATATTTGAGGGTTGCATTTAATATTAAATTATGGAGCTTCAAAGATATTATGTGATATTTTCCTGAGGGGGAGTAAATACATGTTGCACTATTTTCCCCTTAACCAAGGTTTTGTCCCAATGAGTTTTCCTAGTAAGGTTTTTAATGAGACATGTTATGCGTATCAAAGATGTATGCACTATTTTTCCTTTACTAAGAATTTTTTTCCCACAGGATTTTTATCTTAGTAAGGTTTTAACAAGACACATTATCTTCATAGACATCCAAGGGGAGTGTTTTGAATAATATTTATCTATGTGGATGTCTATCATAATAAGAACTCTATAATTAGGAATATTATCTTCATTAATTAGAGTTTAATATATTATGTACTTCTTATGCCTATAAATAAATGAATTTGTGAAGGTATTGTACATAAGCCAATATTGTGAATAATACAAATATCTCTCTTTATATCTTCTCTTTATTCTTTCATTTTTGTTCTTTATTCTTGTTTTAGTTCTTCTTTACTTTATTCACAATAGTATTTTATTTAATTACTTAAAAAATAAAATATATATATATATAGAAAGTAATTTAATAAAAAATATTTTAAATAATTTATAATTACATATTGAGTCCTTAAAATATTTAAATTTTATTAATTAGTTTAATAATGTTTAGCGGTGCACATAATTAACGGTATTCGATGCCCATTATAGAATTTTTCTTTTATTTATGACATATATTCATATGTTAAAATAAAAATTAATGTACTTTATTATTAATATTTAATACCAGTTAGAATTAGGAGTTTCATCTTTATCCCTATAAATACTCTCCAAAGTTTTAAAAAAAATTATTAAATTTTAAAGATATATATTTACAAAAATTAATATCATATTGATTTTGGAGAAAATATTATATATAATTATACATTGAGATAATATAATTCTTCTTTCTCGTTTCTCTTTATTCTTATTATTGTTTTTTTATTTTATTCATAACATTTTTTTCTAATTGTTTAAGCTTTTAACAAGAAAAACTTAAACCTAATTTTTACGACAACTATCGCTCTTCATCTTCACATCCGTTCAACGTCCGATCACCATGTAGGAATTCTCACGCTATTAGAGGGTGTCGAGACTTAAGAGTGTCGGACTAACCAGAAAACTAATACTACATGCAAGTGAATCACAACTCTCTTTATATGTGATTCACTTACACATAATATAAATTTTATAGTTTTACATGTTTTGTGGATTATCAGATAGATAAAATGGATAGACAAATTAACTCATTATTTTTTTCTCAATTAATAATATTCACATATTCTTAATTCTAGTCATTCATTTCAGTAATCTAAGATCCAAAAACGTGTAAAACTTTAAAACTTTTACATACAAACGGATTATTTATAGAGAGAGTTAAGAATTCACTTACAGTTACAAAGACCGTAAAACACGTAGTTTTATTTAATTTTTAGGTCATTGGATGCAAAAATATATGATTAAGATTATCTCCTTACTGTTAATTTCACTCATCTGACAATCCAAAAAATCTATAAAATTTTTAAAAATTATTACACTGTATAAACGGATTCTATCCTCATATATATATATATATAGGTTAGGATCCACTTACACATGTTTTTCATATCGTTTCTTTTTTAAAAGTAATAATCTTTACGTATGTTAGTGTCAATTTCAATCATTTATTTCACCCATATAATAATACGAAAAATGTAGGAAACTTAAAAATTATTATGCTGTGTAAATGAATAATCATATATTTAACATTACTTCAGATTACAGTTTACATTAATCCAAGTCGACATCTTTCATTAGACAAGATGATCAGCTACTGTAACAAAGATACCAAGCAACAAATGTTCAAAAAAAGACAATAATTCACGTGGGAGGACCATGTATTTCTATGCAAGGAAATTCATGGAAGGGGAAAAATAGGTGTGGCATTAGGCACAAAGGGACCACTCTCTCGAATGTTTGTCTCCGATACTACCAAATAGTTAAATGTTTTATCTCCCTCGATCAATATTATTCTTGGTTAAGTTCATTCACGGTTCTATCTTAAACAGTAGCCGAAGTCCGATAATCGTCTTAAACATAGAATGATTTTAAAACTTATTATTTTCGTTTACCTTAATATGAGTCAACATAACACGTAGAATTAGTCATTAGACTATAGTATATCTTAATATGCCCCTCTTAATGAAGTTAAAACCTACATTAGAAATGCCAATGATCCCTTTACAAGGGATGGTACCTTTGAAGATATGATATACCCTTTAACAGGTAAGAAAAAGAGGTGAAATTTAAGTGGTTCAGAGGTGAGGTGAGGACATTATTAACGCCATAATAAGCCCTTATCTTCCATATCTAAGTGGATCCCACTAGTTAAGATCATGGTGTCCTACTATCCATCAATGGACACCATGGTTTGACAATGTCCCATAGTTTTGACCATACAAGATCCAAACGGACCTTTAACTCAACCTAAATCTCTTAATTTTTAGCTTTGAAAATAGGAATAAAAATATTTTCTAGCGCTATTTCTGCGTCCTAACATTAAAAAATAAATTATAATTTTTAACCCTAAAATCTAAAAATATAACATATCAATAATTCTTTAAATTTTAATATTAAACTATGATCTCAAACTAAACTTTAATTCTAAATTTTACTTTATTTTTTAGTGTGAAACATAAATAAAAACATTAAATTAAAATAGAGCTAAGAATTCTATTCGGAAAATAGTAATGGAATTCTAAAAGTTGTGCTCAAGTGTAACACATAAAATCGTTTGCTTCTTTTTTATGCCTCCACTTTAAAATAGAAGGTTTAAAGTATAAGGTTTAGAGTTTAATGTTAGGGGTTGTGGTTAGGGTTTAGGAAATTAGGGGTAGGGAGTACTTTTTAAGGTTTAAGGTTTAGAATATAGAAAGTAAGGGTTATTGTTTAAAATTTATTTTTTATAAATTTTTAACAAGATGCATGGATAGAGGTATGATAAAGAGATAGAGGATATCTACCCGGAACATAGAGGGTTTAAGGGGTGCAAATCGTCTACCTCTTTCTCATGCCTTCGTTTGTGCCTCCGTTTTAAATTAGAGGGTTTAGGGGTTATGATTTAGGGTTCAAGGTTAGATTTAGGATTTAGGGAATTAGGGTGGGGTATATTTTTTAGAGTGTATGCTTTAAGATTTAGGATATAAAAAATAAGTGTTATGGTTTAAAATTAAATTTTTAAAAAAAAATTCAAAGGAGGTATAAAAAAAATTAATATATATAATTTCTTCAAAAGCAATCATTTTTAGTTTCCGTAAATCAAAAAATTTAAATTTTATTTTTATTTATTTTATAATAAACTTTTAGTTCTGTCTCTACCGAATATACATCATTAAATGAAAAGATCGGAAAATTGAATCCCGGAGAAATGTTCTCCATCCAGCATCATCTTGCTGAAATCTCAATCCCCACCCATTGTTGTTTCATGGAATGGAAAACGATGTGGTATCAACTTAAGTCTTGAGCAAGCACGTTAAGATAAGAGACAAGACCCCATGAGTCTTACAATTTCCAACGAGGAAAATGGAGGACAAATGAAGACAACTAGGGTAAAATAGTTTGCAAATGTTGATCAAATTCATACGTATCGATCGCAACATCGAGATTTACGTGTAAAACCCAAATTCAAAACAAAAATATACGAATTAGAGAAAGAGAATTTCCACTATGTTAAAAAATATATTACAAAAAAGTTTGCATCTCAACGCAATACTTCCATAGAAAAATTATACTCAATTTCATGTTGAACTTTCTACTCTTCATTGTACACGGATAGAAATCGTCTACCCGCGAATCATGCTTCTTTTGATGATCCTACTGTAAAATAGTGAGTTTAAGGTTTAGGATTTAAGAATTTAGGTGTAGGGTGTATTTTTTGAATATACGGTTTAGGACGTGAGAATTAAAGCTAAAATTTAATATTTAAATTTAAGCTTTTTTTATTGTGAACTATAAAAGAGATATGATTAGGGAATAAAGAATTTTTTTTCTTGTATTATGCCTGCCACCATAGACTTTAACCATTGTTTTATAAACATCTTGAACTAGACCGAAATAAAATTTGGGTCAGCATAGACTCTAATTCAAGAAAAATTATATCATGAGTTATTCTCATAATGTTATTTATGAGACTAACCAATCAAATATATCTATTTAATTATTTTTGCCATCTTATTTTTTTATCAAATGAATATTCATTAATATTTACTATAAATTTAGTTTGAAAACGATTTTTACCAAGTAAAGATTTACTAAATAAAAAAGATTGAGATAAAAAAAAATAATTAAATTAATATATTAGATTGATAAATCCTATAAATAACATAATAAAAATGACTCATAATATAATTTCTCTTAATTCAACGACTATTTCTTTGAGAATATCTTAAATCACACCTCTAACAACATACGGCAACATGTCTTAAACACGACATTTGTGCTGTTTAAATATGAATGCCAACTCATGAAACGAAGAAAATACTGTTCAAATCAAGATTTCAATTAGAAATAATACTTGATTAACATATAGTGCAGCATGTTAGTGACATTATTGTCGTTATTAATTTGACTAATTATGAACTAGTAAGGCAATATTCTCTTAAAACATCGAGTAAGTCTAAACTAGCTCATCATTGGTCTAACTCTAGACAATTAATTTATATAATTAAGTCAACATGTTAATAACCGATTGTGTTTCGGAAGAAGAAGAAATTTAGAGAAGGAAATAGATTGATTCAGAGGAAAGTAAATATTTTAAGGTTTTCTGATATATGCCAAAACATTTAAAATCATTATTTATAAACTGAAAAAACATCAGGTTAAAACAAAATCGATTAACCCATTTGGTAGCCGTCTTTCTCGGGTTCCCTTCGCACAGCAGCTGGCATGTTACTGTTTTGTGGTGGGTCCTCATCCTCCAACTTATTGGGGTTGACGTGATTATCCTCATGCATCCCATGCTTACTTGTAACATCACCCCTTCCAGGGGTAGAAACCTTATCCTCAAAGTTAGGCATTGGATTGTCCGACACTTTGTCGCCTGGGTTGAGCATCAATGGTAGAGGAGTAATTTGATGAAGTGACTGTCCTTTACATGGTTTGAGATGAGAAATATGAAATATTGGATGAATTCGTGCAGAGTCCAAAAGTTCCAGTTTATAAGTGACTGCGCCCACGTGATGTAGCACTCGATATGGACCAAAGAACCTGGGACTGAGCTTATGTTGCTTATGTAGGCATAACGATATTTGGCGATACGGCTGTAGTCTCACAAAGGCCCAATCACCCACCTTTAGTTTTAATTCTCGTCGATGCCGATCAGCTAGCATTTTCATCGGATTTTATGCTCTCGATAAATTATCCTTTAATTCCTTTAACAGAAGATCACGTTGTCGTAAATCCTAATCGAGCTGAGTGTTTAATGTTCCGCCATCCACGTAACTCAATAGTGTTGGGGGATCGCGACCATATAATGCCTTAAATGGAGTCATGCCTGCCGAGGCTTGATAAGCCGTATTGTATCAATATTCGGCCCACGCAAGGTATCCTTCCCACTTCCGTGGTTCATTGCTTGCAATAAACCGTAAATACATTTCTAAACATAGATTGAGAGCTTCTATTTGGTCGTCCGTCTATGAATGATAAGCTGAACTCGTACATAACTTGGTGCCATGGAGACGAGCTAATTCTGTCCACAAATCACTAACAAAGATCATATCTCGATCATTAACGATGGAGCGGGGTATGCCATGAAACTTTACAACTCCTTACAGCATAACCTTAGCCACGTATGTACTATCAAATTACCTCGGCAAGGCGAAAAAATGACCATATTTCGTAAGACGGTCAACAACCATCATGATAGTTTCCTTACCATTCGATAGGGGTAATCCGGTGATAAAATCCATTGAGATATCTTAAAAGACTTGGTTGGGAATGGGTAGTGGTTGAAGTAAACCCGTCGGAGATAGGCCATTACTCTTCATTTGTTGACACACCTGACAATTGCGGACAAAAGATCGCACATCCTTGTGTATCCCTTTCCAATAAAAATTGGTAGCAAGTCGATTAAATGTCTGTGTGTTTCCCGCATTGCCACCCACAAGAGAGCTATGGAATTCTCTAAGTAGTACTACACGTAATGCATCCTCATTGGGAACCAAAATTCAGCCTTCACGCACGAGCAAGTCATCTTGTAGTTGGTACGCAGAATTAATTTGACCAACATGTAATTGATCCATGATATGCTGCAGTTCAGGATCCTTAGCCATAGCCAATCGAATATCATCAAGAGTACTGAATAAGGGTTGAGAGAATGCCATCATACTTGCATGAACTTCTCTCGATAGAGCATCAACCACAACATTGAGTTTTTCCTATCGATAGCGTATCTCAAAATCATATCCTATCAACTTGGAAAGCAATTTCTGTTGCTCTGCAGTTTGAATGGTTTTCTGTGTTAATTCGCGGAGGGATTTTTGATCAGTTACAATTATAAAACGACGGCCAAGAAGTATTGTCTCCATTTACCTACGAATTGAGTAATGGCATACATTTCTCGATGATAAGTAGAGGCCCCTTGCATTCGTGGACTCAATTTTTGACTATAATATGTTAAAGGTCGATCATCTTGCATCAAAACTGCTTTGATTCTGACCCCGGAAGCATCCGTTTCCACCACAAATACTTTCGAAAATCGACAAAGCCAACAATGGAGGTGAGCACAATTTAACCTTAAGCAATTCAAAAGCTTTATTGGCTAAGGTAGTCTATTCAAAATTGTCTCCCTTCCGTAGCAAATCTGTCAAATGTGAAGCCAAAGTCGCAAATCCTTAATGAACCAGCGATAATAGCCAGCAAGGCCAAGGAATCCTGTACTTGTCTCACGTTGGTCGGTGCAGGCCAAGCTTGTATTGCTGCTACCTTGCTTGGATCAACAGTAAGTCAGTCTTTAGACACCCAATGGCCTAAGTATTCAATCGATGTTTGCCCAAAGATACACTTAGAGCGTTTAGCCAGAAAACCATGAGTATGCAGCACCTCTAAGACCTTCCTAAGGTGCTCTAAATAAGACGTCCAATCTCGACTAAAGACCAGGATGTCATCAAGGAAAATGAGGAGAAACTTGTGTAGGAAAGGGCAAAAAATGTTGTTCATGGTAGCTTGAAATGTACAAGGCACATTCGTCAAACCGAATGGCATGAAACGTAACTCATAATGACCATCGTGAGTACGAAATGTCGTCTTGGGCATATCGGCCGATCGCACTCAAATCTGATGGTAACCTGCCAATAAATCTAACTTAGAAAAGAAACAAGAACCCCCAATTCATCAAACAACTCGTCCGCCGTAGGAATAGAAAACTTATCCTTGACAGTGAGGGAGTTTAAGGCATGATAATCGATACAAAATCTCCATGTTCCGTCCTTCTTCTTGACTAATAAAACCGGCATTGAGAAGGGACTATTACTCTCTTGTATCAGCTGACTGTCAAGCACTTGACGAACTTGACGTTCGATTTCGCCTTTTGAAAATAAGGATAACAATAAGGTTGAACATTCACTGGTTTAGCATTAGGAGATAAATGGATGGAGTGGTTTGTCTCTCTTGGTGGTGATAAGTTACCCGTAGGCTCAAACACCCCGATAACTCTTGGAGCAATCTCTCAATATCAACTCTCTCCACTAGATCACTATTCATAGTGTCATTACCTATTTGTAAATGATAAAAACTAGACACAAAATCAGTATCTCGCAAACATCGTAAAGTTTGAATCTGCATCGGATGAGGCCCCATCTCAGTATCCCCTTGTCAATGGTGGACAGTCTCATGCAACCGAAATTCCAATGTCAATTTGGAAAAGTCCATAGTGACCGGACCCAAAGTAGCCAACCATGTCACCCCCAAAACCATATCAGTGCCTTCAAGGGGTAAAACATAAAAATCTGTAGTCAAAGAAGTGTTTTGCACACACACCTACAAATTGCGAATACAACCTTCCGTGCGTAATTTCTCACCATTCCTGACAGATACTCTGAAATTCGGAGCAGTCGTAACATTCAATCCCAAGTAACGAGTAACTCGTGATTCCAAGAAATTGTGAGTACTGCCACCATCGATCAAAATTCGAATAGATCGGCCATGAACATCCCTTGTAACTCATAGAGTGTTTGGTGTGTAACAACCCGCAAAGGCATTAAGAGACACCAACGAGTGTTCGTGAGCCTCCAATTGCGCTCCTCTCTATCATGAGTGTCGCCATCCTCATCGGAAGGAATGTCATTCCCAGCATCATCCAATAAAAAAAATTGACGGTCTTTATAATGATATCATGGAACAAACTTGGCATTGCAGTAATAACATAAACCTTTAGCACGACGAGCTTGGACCTCGGCAACAGATAGTTTGCGTGGTTGGGGAAAAGTAGAGTGGACAACCTTAAGTGTGTGCTCGAGTGGTGGTGGGTAGCCAAGCATGTTGAGTGGACTAGTAGGAACCGGTTGTGGAGTGGGTAGAAGAGTAGAAGATTTGTGCCCAAAACCACGCCTCCAAAGTCGTTTCATATCATCCAATCGAGCTTCATGAAAACGAGCGAGGGTCATTACTTCAGTCGTGAAAGAAACGCGAGTTGCCAACACCTCATTTTTGATATCCGAGCGAAGACCTGAAATAAAACATTGCATTAAGAACACTTCAGGAAGGTTGGTTGTGCGAAGAACCAAATCTTCAAATCGGCTTTGATAGTCTGCGACGGTGGTCATCTGAGTCATCTTGGTAAGTTGACCTTTTGGTGATTCGAGTTCAGTCACGGCAAACCGTTTGCGGATAGCATCAACCAAATGGTCCCAACCGGCAAGTTGACGTTGGCGTTGCATCCACCGATACCACTTCTTGGCGACCCCGTCCATATGAAAAGATGCCACTGTCATGCGATGATGATCCTCTGTTCCGTAAAAATCAAAGAAATCTTGGGTGGAGACGATCCATTCTTCGAGATCTTGTCCGGTGAAGAGAGGAAGCTCTACTGAAACTGGTCTCGCAGAAAAAGAAAAACCATCATCCGACTCCTCCTTAAGCATGCCTTTGTCGCGAACCATCTTGGTCTTGTGGGAACTATCTAAAATGGATGCGGACTATTGTGGTTGCCCCAGTTGTACGGAAATCACTGATAATTGACTCAAAACATCCTAAAGACCCTTACTGTTTGCAGTGGCAATGGTTTGGAGAGCTGTCAACGTTTCTTCATGGCGAGAAGAAGTCTCTTACAGTGCTTTAATAGCCCCGATATTGTTCACCATAACTCAGTGAAAACAATGAAAGCACCAATTTGTTAAGAACCAATTGTGTTTCGGAAGAAGAAGAAATTTAGAGAAGAAAATAGATTGATTCAGAGGAAAGGAAAATATTCCAAGGTTTTCTGATACATGCCAAAACATTCAAAACCATTATTTATAAGCTGGAAAAACATCAGGTTAAAACAAAATCGGTTAACCCTTTTGGTAGCCGCCTTTCTCGGGTTCCCTTGTGCATAACAGCTGGCCTGTTACTGTTTTGTGGTGGGTCCTCATCATGGGCGGAGCCATCCTTGTAAAATGGTAGTCAAATGACACTCTAAAATTTTTTAGTTCACCTTCTTTATATGATTTATATATATTATTTTTTTTAAAAAATAGATAAACAACATCAATTTAAAAATAATTGACAACCTTTAAATATAAATTTAAAAAATGACACCTTTTAAATAATTTTCTAACTCCGCCCCTAGTCCTCATCCTCTAGTTCATTGGGGTTGACGTGAAATTCCTCCTGCATTCCATATTGTAACTCAACATTTTCTTACAACACCGACTTCAAAAACAGTTTAAATATTAGGTTTTCGATGCAGTTTTTATTACAATTAATCAGTGCGGCAGTTTTCTGTTAATCTGGCAGAGTTGATTGCAGTTTTGCTGTCAGATGAATCTGCATGTGCCATGTTATGATGTCTCAACTTTCTTTTGATTCCCTGTAGGAGGTTATTTAAGATTAAAATTAATTAAATGATAATCAAGTAATTAATCACAATCATACGTGGAATCATAGGCAAGAACTGGGTTATTGTAGTGGGAATGAGGTGTGTATAATGATGACAACACATGGATTTAGCCACGGCAGTGAATTAAAATATAATCCAAATTACTTATTGTACAAAGAATTTAATTACTAATATTTATTTTTTAAAATATTTATTAAAATAAGTCGAATGATTTTTTTGTATTTTATTAATTTATATTAAAAATTAATTAATTTAATTGTATGATATATATACTCTTACTAAAAGACCAGGAATTAATAAACTAAGTTATTTTAATATATTTTCTGTTTGAAATATTTTAATATATCATAGGTTATGAAATTTGCTTTTTAACATATTTTAAGCATAATTCATTGAATAAGAAATATTAAGATTTTGTTACTATTTTATATAAAATAATAATAATAATTAATATATTAAGAAATAAATCATTAGAATACATGTATGGAAGATTTTATTTTTAAGTAGACTTAAAACTTATTCACTAAAAATGATTAAATTGATTAAAATATTAAAAATAAAAGGAATTTTGGTCCAAATTTTAAGATGGCATAAAGATATTTTTAACTCTTAACGTTTATAATTTTTATTGTTTTGGCCCTTATTCTTTATTTGGGATTAAATTTAGCCCTTAACCTATATCTTTTTGACAAATAGCTTATTTTTTAACTATCATGATAACTGGACCGTTAAAAGTCTAACAATAATAATAGGTCATATGCATATGGTAATATATTTTAAATAAAATGGCATCTAACCAATCAAATACATATAAATGAAATATAATTTTATTCTAATATAAAATAATTAAAATTAAAATAAAATATTAAAAATTAATTAATTCTAAAATAAAAGACTACTAAACTTTCTCAATCCTAACTACGATAGAATCAAAGTCTATCTTAAAAAAATATGAACACAGTTCGAAGTTAATTAATTTTTTAAGGTAGGATTTTGATTCTATCGGAGTTAGGGTTGAGAATGTTTAGTAGTATTTTATTTAAGAATTAATTATTTTTTTATATTTTATTTGAATTTTAATTGTTTTATATTTTAATTTTTTTAATATTTTATATTTTATATTAAAATAAAATTATTTTACATTATAATAAAATTTATATTTCACATATATATATATTTGATAGGTTAGATGCCATGTTATTTAAAATATATTGTCATATGCATATGACATGTCATCGTTATCATGATAGTTAAAAAATAAGTTATTTATCAAAAAGATAGATGTTAAGGGCTAAATTTATCCCCCAAAAAGAATAAGGACCAAAACGATAAAAATTATAAACGTTAAAGGTTAAAAGTATCTTTATACCCTTTAAGATTACGTTTATAATCTTATATTATATCGTATGCTACACTTTTTCTGTAATTTTAGATTACATCTATTTGTAATGTTCTTTAACTAAATATTATAATCTTAGATGGTCTGAACCAAACATCACTTTAAATTTTTTTCTTAATAAAAAAATAAATCATTTAAAAATCGAACTTTATATTTACATCAATCTAAGACGGGATAATATATATTTTATCGTTCCCTCTATTATTCAATCAACTCCCTTAGGGTAAAATATTGAGAAGTAAAAAAAAATTAAATAGAATCATCGATTGGAAAATGCATCCCATGTTGGGGGAAAGCAAGTGGGCTATAGTTTCACATGGGGATCTAAACAACAAACATTGAATCTCTCTGCAAGAATAAGAAAAAAAACACTAAAATCCCTTCCCAAGGAGGAAGACAAATCCTGTCCAAATAACTTGTGTGTGTCCTCAACTTTACTAAAGTCTGTCCGAAGTCCAGATATTAGCAGCTCCTTTAACGGCATGCAATCAGGACCGAGATCAATAATTAATTTTCGAAATTTAAATCTATATACGATGAAAGAACATGATAAATATGCACCTCACTTTTCGAACAACTCTAACATGACAATGTAAAGAAAAAGCCAGACATCTGACAAGTCTCTTAATCCATGGCTTTTTTTTTCATTTTTAATATTCCACGGAAATAAGAATAAAAAAATCTTTATATTTGTAATTTAGTTCTTGGCCTTGTCTTAAAGTCACGTCAAAGTAAAAAGAAGCTGCTCAATTTCCAAGTAGATTTGTCAAACCGCTAAATCTTAACCACTGATTATTTGATCAAGTCAAAAATGAAAAGGATTAACAAATTGCTATTTGCAATTTCTTAGTTGATTAGAATTTAAGTGATTCGATTCGAATCGAGTTGAATTTAAATTAAATCAAAATATTTAAAAGTTAAAATTTATTATCGAAGTTCGAATACAGACTATTCATGTTCCACCACTAAAAATCTAGATTAAGCACTATCCTAATTTCTTTAGCAAATAATCCTAATATTTTGACCATAAAGTCTAACCCTAAAAATAAACAGTACACCCAATACTCTATATCTTAACCATAAACCTAAACCCTAATCTTATTCTTAAACCCTAAATCTAATTTTTTAAATATGGGTATAAATAGAGAAAACTGTAAAGCTTAACAATAAAACCTGAAATGGCTCCGTCGCTGCACCTAATACTATATATCTTAACCATAAACATTAACCTTAAATTATAATCTTCAATCTAAATCTGAATTTTATATGTGGGCATAAATAGGGGTAAAATATTTGTATTCATATTTTAAACTAGCTTAATAATTTTTGTTTAAACTCATTTTTATGCATGTCAATTTTGTCCAAACTCTCTCGAAACTTTAATAATATAGTATGGGCTGAACACAAAATTTTAATTTAAGTGTCTCATTTTAATAAATTATACATAATTTTTTACATCTAAAAAAACCGCCCCGAACATATTACATCGAACCATATAATGTTTTGAACACAGAGTTTATAATTTCAACACTAGGTATATTCATAGCAAACATGTAATCAATTGAATCAGAGAATCGGTACTAAAATGGACGGGGCAATAGAGCCAGATGAGTGCAGCACAGGACATGGAATTTTGAGTTTACATTACGACCAGAATTAGGGGCATAAAAAAGACATCATCAGTCAATTTAATTAGGGACAGATTTTGTGGACATAATGTTTTTAGTCCGTAAATCTGGTGGTTGAGACATAGGACCGTCTCCAGCTTGCTCTCCGCGTTGTGTCGAGTGGTCCACTAGGGTTTTCAATCACTGAGTTTATTTTCACCAAGCAAATGCTTGGTTGATTTGAATAGCAGCACCAAATTTCCCCTCTTAATGCTTTCATACGTGCTCAACTCGAACGTATAATATAGTTGTTCGAAATCTTTATTTTTATAAAATATTCATATCCGATGCTTGTATTATACGAGAATACGACCCCCAAAATTTATTTAAATATATAAAAGTTAAAGAGGAAAAAAAAACTAATTGTATCTGTATACAATTTTTACTCTCAAATCCAAATAATATAACATGTAATCTCAATTCTTGCTTTAAGATCGATAGCTGGTGTCACCATGATGTTCAATGTAATTATGATTAATATTGTGAATAAGCAAATCAGAGACAATTTTTTTTAGTAAATTAAAGTGGAGAAATTCGAAGGATGCACTCATGGGAAAAAGAAGTGCACGTTGATCTTTTAGGAATGAGGTATTTTATGTCACTAAAAGTATATGTATAGATATAGATATATGAACGTGTCACGGAATTATTATCTATTTTTTAAAAAAATATGTATGATATGTATGATGTGTAAAATCATTATTTATATATCTCAAGACATTTTTTTTGATGTGAGATTAATGTTTCGTTTCTTCTCAGGCATGACTTTTACTCAATCTTATGATGTTTTCATCATGAGTCAATCTTGCTCCTAATGAATTAATTATCACGGATGTTCATCCTGTCTACCCTACTCATGGATGCTTAGCGTAAAATCGGACAGTTAAAGAGTCACAGTAATACCACTTGTCATGGGGCTACTTTTTTTTCTAAAAGATATATTAGATAAGATGTACAATGTCACCGTTTATATCCCAAAACTTTTTTTTCTTTTGAGGTGAAATTAATGCCTCTGTCTCTTCTCACTCGTAACAATCACATAAAAAATCAACAATGATGAAGTCAGAAATAAAGAGAAAAAATAAAATATAATTAATCATAAAATGATATAATTTAAATAAATTGAATATTAGGCACTAAAAGATAAAAAAAATCCATTATACTTAATATAAAAGGGTAAAATATACTGTGTTCATAATTTAACTTTTATTTTTATCACTCAATTTTTAAAATTTTTTATTTAATAATTTAACTTTATATATTGAATATTTTTTTTTGCTATTTGTGAATATTTTAATATTATTTTAGTATGACATGATAAATTTTATTATTATTTAATATAAAATAATTTAAAAGAAAAAAAAAACGGTCGCTGGCTACCATTTTCACCACCTTCGATGACCGTAAATGATGGTCGTTCAATCACTTATTTTATTTGTCATTTCTTCGTACTCCCTTCAATCTGAATTAGACCTTTATTTTATCGAAAAATACTTTAAAATCTATGAAAAAGAGATCAAAAGTAGCTGAAACGTTTATATCATGATTTATAAATTTTAAAATATTTTTCTGTGAAATAATTATCAAATTCAAACTCAGTGTATCAAAATGAGTCGCTTAGTGTAATTTTTGGTCAACCAACCACCAATTTTGAAGGTGATAGTGACCGACATTAATAACAAAGGAAGATGATTATTTTAAATATTTTAAATTTTAATAATAAAAATATTATTTTTATTATTTTAAAAAATTATATATAATAATAGTAAATTTTTTTAAAAAATAATAAAATATTCATAAGTAAACAAAAACGTCTAATATAGAAAATTCAATTGTTAAATTAAAAAAATTGAAAGTTGAATGACCAATATAGGAGTGGGAAAATTATTGGATGATGAACGGTATATTTTATCTTATAAAAATTAGACAAGTTGTCAAATATTTTTTCGTCCGGAATAAAATTAACTAGAGATTCAAAAGCTCGTCAAAAT
Source organism: Abelmoschus esculentus (assembly GCA_035048815.1). Classification (NCBI taxonomy): domain Eukaryota; kingdom Viridiplantae; phylum Streptophyta; class Magnoliopsida; order Malvales; family Malvaceae; genus Abelmoschus; species Abelmoschus esculentus. Next base: position 10,922,839 of record JAUCBN010000033.1, read on the forward strand.
ATTAGATTCATCATTGATCGTTTTAGGTTGGGTACAATAAAAAGAAAGTCAAAAAATCTTAAAAATAAGATCGAATTATAAATTTTAAGAGAATCAAATAATATATCTTTCAGAAAAGGGAATCGAAGAAGGTGACACTTTCACTTTAGTAATTGACCACACCATGATCATATGTCAAATGGCATAAACAAACAAACAAACCCGAATCCAAGAAACTTTTTTTTTTTTTACTTTGAAACCCACAAGCATCACATTTTTATCGAATAAGATCGAGACATTATGATTTATAAGTTTACGAACTGTAATTAATTGAATTAAATCGAACTTAACTTTTAATTAATTTATAATTATTTTTATAAGGTAAACTATGTATTTTATATTTGAAATACTCTAGATATATTTTTAACTATTATTATTTACTTAAAATAAGTTTTTAATTTTTACCTTTACATATTTAAAAACCATAAAATAAATTTATTTTATCAAAATAAAATATAAATTTTTAAAAATTATGTTACTATGAGAAAATCAAAAATCAAAGTTAACCGAATAAAATTTTATAATTAATAAAATAATTTACTGAATTAAACTAATATCGAACCGAATATAACCCTACAGCTTATCATATTTTTTGAGTACTACAAAAGCAAATCCTTTTTCATCTCTCCGTGGGCAGCATCGTCATGCTGATGCATTCGAAGAAGAAGAACCTGCAGTGCACTCAAATGGAACTTGTATTAGTTATTTTGTCTTCGAAGCAAACAAAGTGGGAACATGGTGGTGGTGAGAAGTTCGGACCCTGGCTCAACAAAGTGATGTCCGAGATAAGATATAACGCCTAATTAAATAATTATTTTAATTTATTTTTTATAGAATATTTTAATTTTAATATTTTATTTTAAATTAAAATACTTTTTTATAAATAAAAATTATTAATAAATTTATTATTAATAACTTGAAATGACATGACAAACATCTAAAATAATATCAATTGATATTTTAATATTATATAGACAAATATACTATTTTAACAAAATACACTCAATCAAAAAATAATTTTATAAAATTATATAAAATATAAAAAACAATTCACATGTCATTATCATTTGTTGATTAATAAAAAAAACGAATATAAAAAAATCTGATTAAATCCGATTCAATATTCTACGATAAACCCTCCTATTTGTTGTTATGCTTTTCCTAGTTTCTCAATTGAAGTCGACTATTCATTGCTAATGACACGAATCCCCATGCTCTCTTTTTTTTTTTAAACTAGTTTGATGATCATTATTTATCTTCAAACAGTATTTTCATCCATAAATTCATTATTCTCCAATGGAATTTTTCTGTAAAAATATATACAAGTGTTTTGATATTTTAAATTCGAGTCGAGGTAAAGTAGACATGTTCGATTCGACTGTCTAAAAAATAGTAAAGCTATATATGTTTTTTAAATATCGTTTTAATTTTTTTTCGAAACATGATATCCTATTTTAATTTTTGAAATATTATATTTTTACGGTACTTGATAAGTCAGATTTAATAGAATCCAATTATAAATAATGTTCTTTCAAAAAAATTATTTAAAATCGGATCATCGTAAATAAATTTTTGAGTTTTTTTAATATATTATTTAAAATCATATTATGTTGAATCTGATTTTTAAAGTATTATAATAAATATAATATTTGATAAATTAAAATAGGTACAAAGATAATTTGAACTTTTAACGTTTATAGTTTTTATTATTTTGGTCATTATTCTTTTTTGAGATAAATTTAGCCCTTAATCTATATCTTTTTGACAAATATCTTATTTTTTAACTAGATTGATGAGTGGACCGTTAAAAATTTAACGATGATACATACATATTGAATATAATTTTAAATGATATGACATGTAACCTATCAAATACATACATATATATATATATATAGAATGTAATTTTATTCTAATATAAAATATAAAATAATTAAAATCCAAATAAAATCTTAAAAAATAATTAATTCTAAATTAATTAATTTGGAATAAAATAAAAAAAATATTAACTCTACTCTAAAATATAAAATAAAATAAAATAATTAATTCTAAATTAATTAATTAATTTAGAATAAAATAAAATAAAAAATATTAACTCTACTCTAAAATATAAAATAAAATATTAACAAAATATTAATTAATTAATTATCCTAAAATATTAATTAATTAATTATCCTAAAATAATAAATAATTTATTATTAATTAAATAATTTTAAAATAAAATATTATCATAATCCTAATTACGATAGTAACCTTTTATTTTAGGATTAATTAATTTTTAATATTTTATTTGAATTTTAATTATTTTATATTTTATATTAGAATAAAATTATATTTTATATATATATGTATTTGATAGGTTATATAACATGTCATTTAAATTATATTCTATATATATGTATCATCGTTAAATTTTAACGATCCAATCATCAAACTAGTTAAAAATAAGATATTTGTCAAAAATATATAAGTTAAAGGTTAAATTTATTCAAAAAAAATAAGGGCCAAATGATAAAAATTATAAACGTTAAGAGTTAAAATTATCTTTATGCCATTAAAATATAGATAACCATATCTTAGGAATAAAAAAGATTATATTTATGGAAAGAAAATTCTTTCTCTATATATTAATCTAAATTCAAATTAATAAATAAGTTAAATTTTAATACAACTTTAATTGTTCAAAATAATTCAAATTAATAATTAAGTTAGATTGTTAAGGTTCTTTTCACCTCATCGAGATAAGAAATTCTGCACGCATCTCTTCATTTTAAGATTGTGTTATATATTTTATATGAGCTACATTCTAATTTATTATTGATTTGAAATTTTAAAAGATAAATAAATACAGAATAGTATATAATACGAGAATAAATTATATTATGAATTATTTTTATCATATTATATATTAGATTAATTAATCAAATAAATTAATTTTGTTATTTTATTTTTTATCAAGTAAATCTTCACTAATATTTACTGTAAAATAACGTTAAAAATATTTTTTTACTTAGTGAAGATTCATTTGGTAAAAAAGATGATATAAAAAAGGAAAATTCTACGACGGACGTCGAAACCGCTGAACACCGTTAATGATGAACACCACTGAACATTATAAATTAATTAATAAAATTTAAAAAATTTAAGTACTCAAAATATAATTATAAATTATTTAAAATAAATATTTTATTAAATTATTTTCTATATATATTATTTTATTTTTTAAATAATTAAATAAATTACTAATTTAAATTAATTTTAAAAAATAAAAAATCCTAAACTCTAAACCCTAAAACTAAAATTTAAAACCCAAATCAGTAAACATTAAACTCTAAACCCTAATATATAAAAATTCCCCTAAATCCAAAATCTAAAACCAAAAACCTTAAAAATACTAAACCATAAACACTGTATCCAAACCCTAAAATAACCAAAACCTCCAAATCTTAAACTAATTTTAATTTCAAGTTCAAGATTTATATTTTTTAGAGTTTCAAGTTTAGATTATGGTTATTTTTTTAGATTTTATGGTTTTAATATTTTAGGTTTAGGGTTTAGTGTTTTAGATTTTAGGATTTAATGTTTAGCATTTTTAGCTTGAGTTTAGGGTTTTAGGTTTTGGATTTAATATTTTTTTATTTTTAAATTAAAAATAATTTAAATAAATTATTAAAAATTAAAATATAATATATAATTTGTTTAAAATTTTATTTTAATTAATTTAAAATTATATGTTTAGTATTTAAATTTTTTTATTTTTAAAAATTAATTTAATAGTATTCAGCGGCGTTCATCGTTAGTGGTATTCAATAATGTTTGACGCACGTAGTAGACTCATCCTATAAAAAATAATAAAATAAAAACATTTATTTAATTGATCTCATGGATAATATGACGGAAATGACTCATAATATAATTTTTTCGATTCAAATGATTGATCTTGTTCTTAAGTTTTTAAAAAATAATTTCGTTGAAACAGTCATATCAGAAAAGTTAAAATAATAATATTTATAAACAGACATTTATCTTTCAAATCAAGTTTAAAACTTTAATGATAAATAAAATCTAGATCTTATCTCTTTTCTTGTGATTCTAATTATTATAATATTTATGACTTCTCATTCCAAATTAATCTGAATAAATCCTCTGAAATCACCATCATAATTTTCTTCACCAATTTTCTTGTTTGGTGTCTACCCATCAACATGAAAAATAAATGTCGAAAGCAAATCCATTATAATATTCCAATGAAGAAAGTGAAATTAGGTTATATTTCTACTGTGAAATTGAGTGCAAAAACTGTTGGTAAGTAGTCATTTATGATATAGCATTGATGTTTGATGTGTAATGTGACCCTCTTTCTCCCTCATGGCAGTGGGGAAACCAAAAGAGTTGACAGTTTGGTACATAAATAATATGAATGATGGACCGTCATTCACACATCAATTTTATTTTTAATGGTCCCATGACTAAAATATTCTTTCTTTAATCTCAAAAACTCTTAATTAAAGTTTTCATTCTCGAACTATATTAATCTCTTTTTATTATGCTTAATTATTTGACAATGGACTCTAGAAATTATATTATGAGTATATCTCAGACTAATTATTAAAAATATTTGTTTTATTATTTTGTTTCATGTCATATTTTTTAAGTGAACTGTTAATTTATTTTAAAAATAATTTTTTTAAGTAAAGATTTATTTGAAAAAAAATAATATGAAAAATTGATGAGACTTACCCATAATATAATTATCCTCAAAATATAAAACAAAAACTCATACTTCATATTTCCCATATTTTAGAGTTTTGAGAAGGTTTGAGACATTATTATTATTTTTAATTTAATCGTTGGTTTTGGATTCATTATTTTATTAATTTATATTAAATACGATTATTTTAATTCAAATTTTCATTTGTAATATATAGATTTAAACTCTCTCACTGTACCTAAAAGATTAATATTTTTTATTAGATTAACTGATCGTTGGTTGGACCAATTGATTTTTTGCGTTGAACTCAATTATATTAGTGTCATTTTATTATAGTGTTGCAATAATTCAAGTGTTGATACCAATGGGTTGCATGAACCAGAAGATAAGGGAATTATTGAAGATATGACTGAGATGGGTGTCTTAGCATCTGCTACTCATGTCCCATCTCATTATTCTTCATAACTTTGTTTGCCAATTAATACGGACTACTTACGATAATTATTTTAATTTTTATTACTAAAAATCATTTATCTTTTTATGGTGTATTTTTTTATATTTTTTTTTAAAAAATTAAAAAATAAATTTTTTATCCTAGCTCTTAATTTTTATATTCTAAATCTTAAATTTTAAATCTTAAAAAATACACCATACTCCTAATTTTTTAAATTATAATTATAATCCCTAACCTTAAGCTCTTAACTTTCTAATTTAAAATAAAAATATAAAAAAAATAAATAATTTTCACCAGTTTTTAAGCCTACAGTCATCAGAAAATTATTTAGCCCTTCCATAGTACAACTATAGCCTACCTAAAATCTACATGTATAAACTCAATAAGTGTACAATAAATAATATAGTATTCATTTTAAGAGTTATGAATTTAAATCAACGTTCATAAAAATTGAATATTTATGTTTTTAAAATGAGATTTTGACTCCTAAACCCGTTTTCAACCTCAACCTCGGACTTCGTTTTATGAACGTTTTAAAATATAATTCTCGACATACAAACTCTAACATATACCAAGTCCCCTTCCATTCTTCCCTTGTATGTATCAACACCATGAATGGGTCCATGTTAAACATAATTAGAACGTAGTTAATAAATTAGTTATGAATCGGCATCAAGCTTGTTCCAACATCATTTTGTAGCCTATTTAAAGTTAATTAGGAAGTGGTTAGTCCACTACATCAGGTGTTTTTGACAAGATTAATAATACATTGGACCACAATGAAAAACTCACCAACGTGGTTCAACTCAAAAACATAATATTCGATCGAGTCTGATAAAAATTTTGAGTTATTCTAGTTGATACGTCCCATTTTATCTTTTAAAATTTATTTGAAATTTTTTCGAGTTGAGTCGAATTTATGAAATTCAAGTCGAGTCGAATTTGAAATTTTTATACAAATTTAATTATAATTATTTATAATATTATAATTCAAAGCGATAAATATTTCTTCTTCATATGTTTTTTGCATGTGTAAATAAGATTTTAATACAATTTAATAAATAAATTATCATAAAAATTCATATAATATATTTATAATGATATTTTTATAAGTAATATGTTACTTCATTAAATTACGGTCTCATTAAAAATCGGATCGAAAGTGTCACTGAAAAATAATTCAAAACAATCGATCTTGAAATCAAGGAAAAACAAATATAAAAATTCATAAAGTCAAAGCAAATTGTCCATCATCAGAAATCATAATAAAGATACGTTCTGTTTTCAAACAATTGAGACTAGATTGTAAAATTTTTAAATTTTTAGAAAAAAATATGAACTTATCAAAGTTTAGGGACTTAACTTAAACTTTTAACAATTAGGACTATATAGATTTGGGTCTTGTTGTGGCTTACACATGAAAAAAAATTATTATCACATAAATCAATATTTATCTTTCAATGGCTAAACAATAAAATTTCAAAAATTTAGGAACCTAATAGTAAATTTTTAAAAGTTTTAGGTCTAAAGGAATGTTCATTTTATTAATAAGTTGTATTCTTAATCTCATTTTCATCTCAAAAAATAAATTTAAAAAATTACGACTGAATCGGAGTTCAATTGAAAAAGTTATCAAATAGTGATCGGAATGTAAAATTTTATAATAAAATTTTGTTTTTTTCTAATATTTGAACTTCTAAAATTTAAAACCAACTAGATCTCGGAATCCATTCAAGCTATTCAAGTTGACTCGAATAACTCGAACAACTCGACTCTAATAACTCAAAATTTGAAAAAAATTATTTTTTTTGAATCGATTCTAGTTTTGTCCACCCCTACCATCCACAACTCAATGATGTGTGTGCGTAGTCTTTTCGTATAGGGTTACCCTAAATCAAAATTGCTTTTGCAGTTCGCTCTAGACAGATATATCGGATAAAATTTTTTGTCTTTTTTTGGTGGTTCATTTTATGTTTATATTAAATTATTTTTTAAATTTCAACCCAAAATTTTTTATTATGAACTTTAAATACTGAACCCTAAAAATATATTTTACCTTTAATTTTTTAGATTTTAATCTTAAATTTTAACCTTAAACTTACATCTTTAGTATGAGTATAAATAAAGACACCGAAAAGGATATGATTTCTATTCGATCATGTCCATTTCACGTACATATTTGACCAGTGTAAATACATGGGGGATAAGGCAATTGCTAATAAAATACTTCTGTGGTTTCATTCAAACAGATGGAGTTTGATGAGCTCTTTAATGCATGAAAGGGACACTGATATAATTCGAAACATTCGGAGACAAATCATAGTTAATGTTGGTAACCATTTTATAGGTGGCCTTCAACTTAGCTAATAAAATATTTGGGTAAAGTACGAGCCTTCTATCCTCAGTAGTTAAAGGAACGATTGTTGTTCCTAGAGGTTACGGGTTTAAGCACCAGCAATGCCAGCAGAGTGATCGAGCGATCAATGTCCAATGCTTGAGAGTATACTCTAGAACAAATACTATTGTAATCACTATTAGTTGATTTAAAAAAAATTGAAAAGTTACGAAGTATATGAGTGTAAATAAATAGAGTATTAATAAATTTTTATATATTTGTTGTTCAGTTAAGCAAAAAAAATTAAACAAAAAAATTATGCTAATTTAATAAAAAAAATGTGTATTTGGTTTATTTATATTCACAAACAGACACGTTTAAAGATTATTTAGTGGATCGTTTTAAAGCTTGATTATCCGATTTTTCTTTTCCTTTTAATTTTTTATATTTTAAATATTAGTGAAGGTATGGGCTAAATTGGACACATGATTTCCTTTGGAGTTTAAATTGTGAATCATAAAGTGCTTAAGAATTAGTAGTGTAATTTAACCATTTTCTTTGACTTGCAAGTAAAACACTAAAAAATAGAGTATTTTTTAATGCTAAATAAATATGTTCATGAATGTTAAATTGACACTTTAACAAACAACCAAACACAAAACATTTTCAAAATAAACAACCAAACACGATATTAAAAATTTAAATGAACGTGAACACTTTTTAAAATACAAACAAACACAAACACTTTTTTTCATTCAAGCTAGGTTCATTTACATCCCTATTAAATCTCTAAGTAAAAGCTCAACAATAAGTTTCCCTGTTTAAAGTTTTCACTCTTATTTTGTTTTGACGAAGTACCATCGTTTAGATGACTCTGACATCGTTGGAATAACTTATAGAAAGAGGAACATAAAGAGTTATAGAGGTAAAGATGGTTCATTGTATTATTCGTGGTAATCAATAACAACTTATAAATAGATAAAAAAGAACAAACTAAGTAACAATAACATGTTTGAAATTCAAATAATGGATTAAAAAAATAATAATAAAAATAAAAATAAAAAAGGGAAGAATCCGAACAACAAAATCAAAATGGTGGAATAATCTTATCATATCCCTCAAGATAGACATTGCGGAAGCAAGGTAGATCTTGTTGATGACAATAACAAACTGTTGGTTAGGTAATGCTTTTTGATAACATCAACAAGTTGGTCGATGGTTGAAATATAAGATACACGAAAACAACCACATTGTACTTTTCCACGGATGAAGTGATAGTCGAGCGCAACATGTTTCATACACGAATGAAACACTGATTAACACAAAGATGTGTGGCTCCAAGATTATCGCAAAATATCATTGGTTTTGTTGGATGGTGACACCAAGTTTAGACATAAGGGAGAACAACCAGTGTAATTCAATAGTGCAATAGTGAAATGAGAAAACGAGAGTAAGTAATATGAATTAACAATCCTCAAATAAAAAACTTTACTAAGAATAAATGATGGGTTTCTATGGACTCCTAAAGCTCACTCGTCTATTCACTCGACATATTTTTTTTAATATGCTCTCGTTCTCTCGAGTCAAAGAAACCAACAGCCTAAAATGTCACGACATCTCCTCTCGGTCTCAGCAATAACATCTAGCCCAATTGACAAAGCACACTCCTTTTAGTCGTTGAAACCCTCAACTTAAGTCTCTCTCGAGCACCTAAGGTCGGGTTAGGCTCTAGTTACTACCTAAAACTCATTGCTCACATCGATCCTCCCTTAGTTTCTCTCGAACACTAAGGGTCTATAGCTATATATGTTTCTCTCGAACACGTAGCGATATACCCAAGTAAAGGACACTCTCATGCCTCTTATAAACTTAGATAATTAAGCACAATGAGCAAAGCAAATAAGTATACATAAAAACATCCAATGTATTCAAAAAAGTAAAGATTAACCATTCAAAAACACCCATTAAATAAAGCATAAACCATGATGGTGTCAAAGTATTCAAAATAACATTCAACCAAAACCCTCAAGAAATGAAATAAAAGCAAAGCAAAGGGTCTAGAAGATACCCTTAGTACGCGTTGCCACTGGATCTTCAACCACCATGGACAAGCTTTAGCGTGCTTTCTCCTCTCGGGTGCCTAACACGCCACTCCCTTCAAACTCGTTAATGGAGGAACCCTTGAAAATCGGTGAGGGAAAGAAAAGTTGATAACTTTACAGCCTCCTCTAGATCTTTCTTGCTCCCTAAAATATTCCTCTCCAAAAGGTCCTCCATTATTCTCTAAGGTCACATTTTCTATTTATAGTGGGGAGTAATATCCTAGGTTTTAAAAAATTCCTTTTGTATCATAAGGTACACCTCATTCACGTGAAATTGATTTCTTCTCATGTGATAGAGGTCCCCTCCAATGTGGTTATCAGTCATCCTCATGTACGGCTCCAACTGTCATTTCTCATAAAATATATTCTCGTGCTTTTTCCTTTTCTACAGTAGTGGATATCTTTATTTTTGTCATGACATTTTCTTTCTTTATCCTTCTGTAAATGTCATGATAAATCTTAATTGTCCCCTGCTTCGCTTTACTTGCACAACATCAACCAACAACATAACCTTCCTCATAAAATAACATCTATTATTGCACCCAATATTCCAAGGCATAATTAACCATCAAATGCAATGTCATGATCGTAAATGCATCTAAATGATCCTATACACACATAAAAACAGTCAATAACTTAAGTGAAAAGTGTCTAAATATAGCCTTTTTGCGGAGTTATCACACCCCCAAACTTAAGCTATTGTTTGTCCTCAAGCAATGGATAATAACTATCAAAGAAAAATGTCTTGACAATATTCAGGATCAAGATAAGCAAATGGTTAGAGTTTTAACCCTCAAGAAACTTATGACATAAAGACATAAAACTTGTGCAGATTTCAAGAATACTACTCTAGGACAAGACCAATTTTTAGTGTGTGTGCGTAGGTGTATCCAATCTGTTCTTAGTGAAGTTAGAAAAATTCTAAAGAAAATTTAGTATCCTAACATAGCATGGCTACTCATTTAAGTACAACTTCAATATTCCGCTAATTTTTTTCACTGCTACTAGGGGCTAGCTTGTCACACTACCTTTTACTCATGTTATATCTGCCATTTATTGAAACTCAGTATTCAAGCAACGCCATGAAAAGGAAAAAGTGCAATGTAACCTCGTACCTCTTGCATAAAATCATATACACATGGCTATCATTAATTGAAATACGACATCCAAGCAATGCCAAGACATAGTAAAGTATCCCTCTACAGTTATGCCGGAGCATTTATTCACAATTTCATTAATCAAACCAACAAGAGTTTTATATCAACATTTAAGTCCATTATCATTAATATATGCTAGATCATTCAAGCTTCCATTCTATAAAAAGTTTTTAAATTTTGTAAGCATAGAGAACATGCACTCGTGTAGTAATAAAACAAACAAAAACAAAAAAGTCCAAAAGCAAATTCTATCCAACTCTCAAGTTCTGTATATTCATTTCTAGCAATTGCCATATATATAAAAATATCATCATCATCGGGCATCGTCAACATTAGTCCAATCAACCTATCTAAAAACTTATTAATTTTTCATGACATCTTTCTTCGCTTTAAGGGGCAGGTTCAGTTCTCGGTCGAACTCATCATCATCAAGCGGTTGTGACTATTCAGAGTAGCATGAGGTGGACTCGCCTGACGTCTAGTAGATATCTTTAAGGGACGTATAGATCGTCGTATTAGCAAGGGAGGTTGTATTTCAAGCTATGCGGTCATTTCAGCTGGAGGTTCTTCAAAGATAGTTGAGGTAGTGCTCGACTCTTGCTCTGGTTCAACGGGAATGGCAGGTTGAGATTGTTGAGACTGGTTTTGTTCATCAGAAAATACCCCGATATTCTCTATTTCTTGTTTTGGTTCTATGGGCTGAACTTCTTAAGCATGTTATGCTGGTTCAGGTTCCATTGGCTAAGCTTCCGTAGCAGGCTCAACTGGTTCAAGTTCCTCAGTAAAATATTTAGTATCTTTCTAGGCAGGAGGTGAATCACTAGGAAATGTTGTAGCATTTTCAGTAGTTAGGAATACTCAAGCATTTCGGCCCAATTTTCCGTGTCTTTCCACGAGCAGATGCCGCCTAGGAAGTTTCATTTGTTTTTCTACACTTACCATCAAGGCTGACACTTTCTTAATCGTAATGCCCTTAACTCCTTCTAAAATCTCGTCAAACTCAGGCTATGGGACCTTCTGCTTTTGGTAGAGATTAGTTGTCAAGTTGGGGCAGATGAGAGCACTCCTTGATCGTTTCATACAAGCATGGGTTTCTTAGACAATTATTTTTCCTATATCGATCGAACAATTGTAGATGACATAATAGAGAAGCATCATCCTTGTTAGGCTGAACGTGGTGTAGTGGAAGTTGGCATTAGCTTATAGCGTAGAAAATGATTCCACAGTCGTGCCTTTAGCAACAACCGCTCGCGGTTTACCGATATCATGTTTGCTTGTTGGTGGTTCAACTATGTATCGACCAAACACAAATCTTTATTCAACCCTTTATAGGTTTCAAAATCGTCATCTTGTTCCCATTTGGTGTACCGATCTACTCCCTACGGTATCTTGAATGACCTGTTAATAGCAATATTCGAAAAGTGAACATTTTTGCCTCTAACATAAAATGGTTTTTGGTTCGGGTGGTGAATACTGGCATAAAACTCTCAGACAATGGTGGCATTCACATTTTTCGGATAAGCTGTGAACCGCTTCAAGTGGTGTTGTTGCACCATTTTAGTGACCTCCTTCCTGAAATTCTTACAAGAAAACATAAACCCGAGCTCAAAGAAGAGCTTAAAGTTCTTTAGAATTTTGAACCTTTCTTCGGCTTCATTATCCACAAAGATGGTTGGAAGTGGTGGAGCAGAACTGGAGGGTTTCGATCATACCATTTTAGCTTGAAGAAGACAAGAAAAAGGAGAGAAAGGTGAAAGCTTTGGTTATGAAGTCTCATGGTTGGGGGAAAGTATAAAAAAGATGAAAGAGTGAATAAAGGAGAGAGAAAAGGGAATAAAAATTAATTAAAGAAAGAAAAATGGTAAGAGAAGTGGGAAAACATTTGGTTGGGGTAATGTGCAATGATGAGGTGATAAAGGTAGAGAGAGAAAAAGATTAAAATAATTATAAAAGGTGATTTTTCCCTCTTTTGTCATTTTGCCACCCAAACCTAAAAATTAGGGTTTTGTGACTCCTTATCCTCTTGAGTGGTCCCTACACCGCCGTCGGCTTACATGACTTGATAATAATCCTAAAAAAACAAAATTACGAGAAAAGCTTAACGAAATAAAGCATATTAATAAAAGAAAACCAGTTATTTATGAATAACAACACACTGAAAATTCCCTGGCATTTTTGAATGTCAGGCATCCTAAAGATAGGAGGTGGGTTTGTCACGCATCATAGGAGTTCCAGTGTAGATCTTCAGACGCTGGACATTAAATTTAAAGATTGTCACACATCAATGTTTTTAATATTTACTGCTCCATATGGATAAATATGGTGTACTTCAAATGGCCCAAACCACCTTGATTGAAGCTTCCCAGGAAAGAGTTTCAACCTCGAATTAAATAAGAGCACTTGTTGACCAACGTAAAAATATCGTGGCAAGCTGCTTGGTCAAGCCATTTTTTGTTTTCTCTATGTAGAGCTTGGCATTTTTATACGCATGAGTTCTGAATTCTTCCATCTTATTCAATTCTAAGAGTCTTCTTTCTCCTGCTAGTTGGGCATCAAAATTGAGCTTCTTAATTGCCTAATAAGCTTTGTGCTTTAGTTCGACTAAGAGGTGGCATACTTTTTCATAGACCAATTTAAATGGAAACATTCCCAATGAGGTTTTATATGCAGTACGGTATGCCCATAAAGATTCATCAAGCTTCGGTTACCAATCCTTCCTCTTCGGATTCACAACCTTCTTCAATATCTTCTTGATTTCACGATTTGAGACCTCGGCTAGCCCATTGGTCTAAGGGTGATAGGTTGTGGCAATCTTGTGTTTTACCCCTTATCTATGTAATATAATGCCTTGACAATTAACTTGTTTTCAATGTGGGTGCCTTCATCACTGTAACCCCCTCGACCCAATCTAGACGTCACCCGACTCGAACGAGTTATATAGAAAATAACGAAGTTAATCTGAAGACTCACCCCGATAGAAAACCCTAAATTTTTTTTTTATCTTTTATCTTTTTTAAATTCTTTGATTAGATCCTACATGTTCATGCAAGGACCGAGATCAATTACAATGGAGACTAACGAGAAATGATTCCTAATTTAATCGAACAAATTTTAGGGACCTAATTATAATTTCCAGAATTTTATACCTTGATTGTGAAATTAAGGTTATCAATATTTAATTAAGTATATTTCATGTTTGAAAATAAATTTAAGACTTAAAATAATATCTACAAGTCATTTATTGCATGCTCAAAGTTTAAGACTATTTCCAGCCTCCAAAGGTTTAATGACATTCTCTATATGCAGATTCATCTAAAAACACTTTAAGCACATGTCATGGAATATTATCTAGATGCACTTCAACCTAGTTAACAACAATATATTCAACTCATAAATAGTCATGCTTCATTATAAACAACACTCAAATTCAACCATAGGGATATCAAGAACCAAACTTTAAAATAACTATATTAATACTAAAGGAATATCAATGGGCAATTTAATTCAATGTCACAAGCTAACATCAACTTTGATATTCATCAAATATGTATAAGCATATAACAATTTCAAGTCTCAAAAGCATAGACATTATTCACAATATGATAACCCATCCCCATTGCTCTCTCACTACTACTAATATTATAAAGACACACTTGAGCTTTCACTTAACGGTTACCAGGACCCTTGGTTCTCTTTGCTGCCTCAACTTTATTTACTATGCATTGCAAGGTAAACAAGAGGGTAAGCATAACCTTAGTGAGTAAATAAGAACAAGTATAAGAACACCTTGCAATGCAGTCCATATTAAACCAATTTCATCAATTTAAAAACATGTCATGCTCTTTATAAAACAAACACACATGGCTAACAATGTCACTTTTAAAACTCAGTAAGTGTCATCAAACAAGGCTAACAACGCCTTCATTAGATTTTAGTAAAAATCATTTTGTAATCACATGCTTTAAAAGCTAAAACACAAGTCTTACATGCTACTCACATAGCAATGCTTACACGTGCACCTCAATGCACAAAGCTGAAGTCTTACATGCTAACAACATAGCGATGCTCAAATCACATGCATACCAATGCATAAAACCTCACATGCATAATACCATATGCAATCAAGTGAAAACCATGACACTTACCTTAGAAAAATAAAAACATATATTGGTGCTAGTGATCCGATTTGCACTACTCCAAATCGTTAGGATAAATAGGCAACCGCATATTAGTACTACTCCTAGAGCATGCGCATGTTGATACTACTCTCAATATTAATTATCTCACCTTGGTGTCAGGTGACAGTACTACTCCGATCAAACCGTATGTGATAGTACTACTCCCATCACATAGCATTAGAATATAGGCCAAAATGCAACACACAAGGAATTTATACACGTACGACTTTTTAATGTTTATAGTGCACTCTAGACCCTATTGATCGATCAACTTATCCCATACGATTCAACACATAAATAGCCAATATATTAACAAAAATCAATGCTCAACATTTAATTCAAAACAGAATTCAGATCACATGTATCCCACTTTTTACGCATCACTTGCAAAAACCGATAAAACCATTTTTATCTTATTTTTCAAAATAAAAACCGTGGGAACATTGATTGCATATAAAATCTCTTTAAAAACAGTCTCATGAGCATTTATATACATGCATATTCACATATGCACAATACAATAAGAGCATGACAAATAACATAATAAAAACACGGTTTACTATGAGAACTTTAAAGAAAGCAATACTTTAAACTTACTTCAGAGTATAGGGAGTTTTTTCACACCTTACCTACACCCCCAAACCTTTAAAAAAAATTTAAAACCATGCCAAATTGGCAGACCTCGTAATCCACTCATCGATAACTGATACTTGCTCGGTAAACCACCGAAACGAACTAGAACGTCTTCAAACGCGATCGCCTAACTCTTTTCTTGTTTCAAGCATCAAAACCAAGGGGTTTAATGCTTTTAAACTCAAAAAAGAAACCAACAAGTCGGATCCCTACACAACAACCCTTAAAACCTATCAAAACTTAAACCGAAAACTTATCGGAACACACCAAATTTCACTTAAGCCTATAGTCCGGGATTAGGGATATTAAAAACACTTTATAAAAATCCTAATATATTAAAAATAATCCATTTAAGACTCAAAAACAGTGGGTAAAAACCATCGAACGAAAATTGAGATTTTTAGCCGAAAAAACAATTTTTATGAAATTAAAGGATTAAAACAATTTCTCCAAGCCAAGAACTTGGGAATTTCAGTAAAGAAATTTACTTTTCTAGAGGATTGAAAAAATCTCACCTCCAAAACTAATCCAATTGCTTTCCGGGTTTTAAAACAAGAAAACGATGAGAAAACAAGAAAATTTGAAGGAGAAAAGTTAAGATAATTATTGTAAATGATTTTTATCGAAAAATAATGAGTTTTTACCTTAAAAACTTGATGAACGACTGTCTCCAATGAGGGAAAACGAAAATTAGAAAAATAAGTTATGTTTAGGTTAATTAAAAAGGGTTTTAAGAGTTTAAAATTGGGCTTAATTAAGTTATTTAATTTAAAATAGATTTTGGACTTAATTAATTAATATTTGGAAAGCCTAGAACAGCTAGAATTATAATTGGATCAAATCCCCTTAAAGATTCAAAGTTTTGACTTGTTTCATAAAATTATCCCTAAATTTTCAATTTTTACAAAACTATCACTAATTTCAAAATCTTAAAGTTTCAAGGGTCGATTTTCAAAATAGATTTGGCCAAAATAAAATATATATTATTTAAGTATTTTAGAATATTTTTCCTCACTTTATTTTGATAGAAAACTAATTTTTAGGTATTTAATCCCGAACTAGGCTAAACCGACAAAACTGATCCACTAGACTTCTAAACCAACCTCTAAACTTCTAGGCCTAGATTTGGGATGTTATAACTCTCCCCCACTTAAGAAATTTCTTCCTCGAAATTTTCACCGTGAAAAGAGTTAAGGAAGCTGCTCCTTTACAACTTCCTTTCACTCTCACGTGACTTTCCAAACACCTTTACGCCGCTAAAACACTCTGATCAACACAAGGATCTTACCACAAAGGACCTTTACTACCAAAACCAAGATCTCAACATACATCTCATACAGACAAGATTCGGTCTCATCCTAACACCACTCGTCATCACACTTGAAGTGTTACACAAAACAACGGTACACCAAAAATACCATGGTCCTACTCAACACTCATTGCACCCTCAAGATAAAAGTAATCTCTTTTTTTTCCAACGACCTAAACTCACCTTACTCAAGGTTGACAAGCAACTTTCGACAACTGTAACAACTTCCCACTTTCACTAACAAACTTAACTTTCTCAAACATATTCCAATATACAAGGGAACAATCAAAATATTCCACCGAGTCTCGCTCACCAAAATAACATATAACAACTTCCACCAACAAAATCCTTAAATAGTACCACTCAATCTCAAAACTTCTAAACACGGTTATAAGCAACACTACCAATAACAACATCCTTACCAAGAACCCAAAAGATTCATGTCGAAACACCTTAACATACCTTTCCAGACTTGGATAACTCATTTATACAGGTTACATGTCTATTAACGAGAGAACACTCATAAACTCAATCGGAAACCCATTAATTATCTCAAAACCTTACCATATTAAGGCATATTGCTCAACAACTCCAACCGTTCTCAAAGAAAACACTCTCTTTTAACTACCAAGAAATCACGTCATAGAATTTACGGAGATTTGTTCACACACCTCTACTCTAATACTTACGACGACAACAACATTCTCAAAGAATACTGGCCCTCAAGCTCAATTTACTAACCAAACAAACATTCACTTTTAACTCATCCTCATCTAAAACAAGTCCATCAAACAACAACTGCTTTCAAACTCCTTTCACAGCTCCTTACTTCCAGATACAAAGAAAAAGACTACCACAACTTTCATTATGATATCATTCTAACTTATAGCATCATACAACACAACCACGTGCCACGTAGACATAAAAGACAACCAACGCCACATCTAAAACCCATCAACACAACCTTAATTGTTCCCTGCACATGCGACTCCACCAAACATCCAACAACTTACCTCAGAACATCTTATCCATGAAAAGTCTCACCTTTAACTCTATCACTAGACCGACACACTTCGATAAACTTAACCGTGCCAACACTTCTCTTGACTTCACAACACTATTAAACTACTCCACTACAACCCATAATGATAACACATAAAACTTTTCCCAAATAACAACTCACTGACAAAACCATCATACTACCCGATACTGTGATCAACCAACTCTTATCTCACTTAGATTTTTTTCCAAGCCTAAACTTCTGCCTCTTTAACCATTCCAAACTTAATGACACTCTTCCGTCCACTCACCTTAACATCATTCTTAATGTTAAGAAACAACCACACAGAAGAAAACTAACCGTAAATAGAAAACTCAATAACACAAACCCTCGCAACACTTCCTGACAATATAACAAGCTCAAAAGATTGTCTGAACAATAATGGTTATAAACTACACAATGTTTCTTATCAAACAACTTCTCCATACAGAGATATCCAAGGATTACATCCAAAACCTCCACAACAACTTGATCATACCCAAGCAAAATCTGACACAACTCTTTATAAACACAACATGCAAAAGCTAAGCCAAATGACACAATCACCACCTCTTAAGGTTCACACAAGTATGTTATGCATCCTTCATCACCTCAACTCTTTTTCTAAAATATTTATTTCTTTTCCAAAAACACAACTAGCGCTTTCCAAAACAAAACACAAGATCAGCTACCCCCTTGATCTAAATACTTTCGGAACTATACCAAACAGAAAATACTAAGTATTACTTCTACCAAACACAACGATAACACAACACCTCTTACACAAACTAAACTTTCGCCGAATAAACCTTGCGAAACTCAACCTTCCGCTTCACCAACATCAAACTCATGACACTCATCCTGTGTTCAACCATCCATAGCTATAAACCCAACTAACCAAACTTTATCAATAATTACTTTCTAACCAAAATAATAACTCAACCCACTATACAATAAGTTCAAAACCAACAAGAGTATTGATGAGTGCCTAAAAGGCAGTTATTTACTACCCTTCTTATAGTACTTTATGCATCTATTGTACACTAACTTGAACCGAATCATGAACTTTTTGCTCAAATATTGGATATTCTGTTATCATCACCTACAAAGTTAATATTTATGGAGAATGCAGATATTATTACAATTTTTGTACATGTAGGAATATCTAAAGCTGAAGCGGCAGAGAAGTTGTATGAGGCCGAGGCAAAAGCGTGTCCACGGCAGAATGCAGTGTGAAAGCACCAACAATGGAGGCACATTGAAAGATAAAAATATAGAAAATATTCTAGAAGATACAGCGCATCAATTGGACCAGGCTAGCATGCTCAAAGCCCAATTTAAAGACCAAGCGAGAAAACCTTTCTAGAAGGCAACAAACTTAGAAATATCAGAATCCTTGAAGAAGACTTGTTCCCTACTCCAAGTTGAAGTCTATTTAGGAAAGGTTTGCCCTAGATTAAGACTATAAATATCCTAGCCGGTCACATTGTTTAGGAGAGACGATTTGTAGAGAAAACCCTTCCTCCCTAAGAATTGTACTTCCACGATAACATGTTCTAAACTTCTTAGGGATAGGTGAAGGTTGTCGATATTAGTGAGAGGAGATTGATTCTTGTATTCTTGTCCTTATCCAATAAAATTAGAGTTTGCTTATCCTATTTCCATTCTTTGTTCTTGTATCCAAGCCCGAGAAGGAAGTTTACAAGTAATCTATTTATCTAGCATCGAGAGGTGTAGATTCACGAAAGGGATAAGTACGATATCGACGATACTAACTCGGTCTATACCCTTATGAAGGCACTATGGGGTAGGTTAAGAGTTTCAGTAGCTAAAAGAAGTGTTAGATTGGTTGGTGGTTATCTTTGGTTTACACCGAGAGGTATCGTCAAGGACTGAGCATCAACAGCACTTTGACTCAGAGATGAGCAAAGTCACTTATGGACACTTTGCTGAACTTTGATACTTCTGCCCACGAGCAAGAGATTGCCGCGGCAAAGGAGCACCAACATTGCCGAGGTAATATCTGCAGTACTATCGAAGCAGTGTTGTGCGATTGCATTGGGCAAGAAGAAGATCAATTGAATCCACTAATTGACGCAACTGGATCCTACCCACTTTCTCTATAATCTTTCTCAACTCTTTATTTTATGTTTTTTTATTTAATTATTTAGTTAGATAAAACAAACCATCTTATTTGTGTTTTTATTTTATTCTCAGGAGAAAGAGAATGAAGGAAGACATATTAAGTATACCAATCCCTGTAGAGACGATACATGATATACTTATCATTTTATTACTTGATGACGTGTAAACTTGCACTCAAAATAGCGCTTATACCACGCCTATCAAGTTTTTGGCGTCGTTATCGGGGATTGGTAACTAAATTTTATCTTCTTTAATTTTTTGCCTTCTTTATTTATTATTTTTACTAACATATTTTCTTTTTCTTAAGAAAAGGGTTTAAAAGTGTGTTTCAAGTTGAAGATTCAAAATGCAAGGAGAAAGAAGCAAATCTATTCGAGAGTTGATGTTGAAAGATATGAATCGAACCAATCAAGAATTTCCTAGATTAATTAATGATTATCTATGCCAACCAAGAGCAACCCAACAAGTTTATGCCTGGACAAATTTTTGCTTTAATTGCGGAGATGATCATTTAGTTAGCAATTGCCCATACAATACTGGAACCTATGACCACAGAGAGGACCATAGATGGAACCAACAACAAACTCCTTCATGATATGATCAAAACGCTCAATTTTTTTATCATGACAATTTTGTTGATGTTACAGATATGCCATGACAATCTAATTCTTCTCAAGAGTACCCAAATTCACTTGAGGAAACATTGAAAGCATCAATGGCTAGAATTGAAGAATTTATGACAGAGCAATCAAGGTTCATGGATGCACATATAGCTAGATTGGATGCACCCTTGAGGGATTTGGAAAATTAATTGCATGTCAGGGATAACATAACCCAATAATCAATCCTTAGGGATACTGAAATCCCAACACTAGAGGACAAAGAGGAAATTTCAGAACCTCTGAGTCCAGAACATGTTGATGAGAAAGACTGTCAAACAGTGGATGAGTCTACCGATATTCCTATCGCGACAGTAGAGAAACCTAAACAGTGCAATGTCACGATACCATTCAACGAGGCCGATGAGAGTAATGCTCTAGAAAATTTTGAGGAGTCTGATTCCCAGGATTTTACGGCAGCAATGATGTTGAAAAAGGAAGCTGAGGATTACTCTCACTCACAGCTACCAGGGCAGTTACACGAAGACATGTTCAATCAACAAGATGGAAATGTCGTGATAATGGAAAATGAGATGGTACTGAATGAACCTTTTGAATTCTTTAAAAACTCATCTCTTCCATTGCAGGTATATTTTGAGGAGTCAATGTTACAAGATTTGAAGCCATCACAAATAGGATATGATTGTTTGGAAGATGATATTTCTATGGCAACTCCATTTAATATTAGTTCCAAGCCAAAGTCTCTATTGATGGAGATTACTGAGAAGCATAAGAAACAATGTGGGTTGATTCTTGAAGACTTCAAGAAAGATGGTTCTTCACTTGACTTACACTGAATTTTGGCAAAAGATTACCACAACAATTGGCTATCACAGCAATTGCCACAATAACGAAGGCTATATCCAACTATGATGGAAGTTAATGACAATGAGGTAACTAAGTAATTGGATGTTGATATAATTTTTTCTAACAATTTATTTTTGCCTTCAGAAAAAATATCAAGATGGAGGACATGCATGGATTACAAGAGAAAACGGAAGAAAGATACCTCCACCATGATAATACAAAGGGGACTATCCGTATTCATTATGGCCCAATCCTTTTTGGTCAGAATTGTCACTCGATGGAGGGTGCAGATGGACTATAAGAAATATCGAAAACGACTCTCCATAACTTTTCTTTATATTCTTATTTTATATTAATTTTCTCTTTTATTTTATTTGGTAATTTCATGAATTCTCTTAATTATGGTATTTAGGAATAATTATCTTCTCATTATTTGAATGTTTCTTAATGTTTATATTTTTAGGTTAGGACAATAAAGCAGGAATAACAGAGAAGTAATTCACATCAGGAAGTCTACTGCCATGGCAGTGTATAGTGTCAGAGTCGTAGCAGTCCCAACGGGAAGAACAGGGTAACAGCTAGTCTGTCGAGATTCTTGCCGCGGCAGTAAATGCAAACGGCAGTAAAGACCAAACGGCTACATAGCCAAGACCTATATAAGCACCTTCTTTCTCTTGAACTATTCACTCTTGCATTCTTGTTTCTTTAGAATTACTCAATCTCTATTTTGTTATATTCTTTACAATCTCAAAACTCTCTTATTTTTCTCAGAATCTTTCTAAGAAACTCTCCCTTTACTATCTTTACTTGTTTTATTAATTTTATCTGCTGTGTGATTTGAGCATTGAGGACAATTCTCGGTTTGAGTTTGGGGGAGATTGTAGGTGCAAAAGCACTGCCAAGGCTATCCATTGTCGCGGCATTACCATGAAGGGAGTAAATTTTTTGTTAATTTTTTTAATATTCTCTTTTCTTGAATTTATGTAATCTTGCACTGCCCTACGTCAGCTTTGCCTTAGTTTACTCCTTTAAGGCTATAGAAATCTTTCTCCTTACCATGGCCAAGTTCTGTTTTGAAGTGACAACTATAGGATACTCATGGAATAAAACTTAGAAGCTTGCTTTAGGGTTAGAAAGAAAATAAACACTTTTTGGACTTGTTTTATTTAGGAGTTCTTTTAATAAACTTAGGTGATAAAGACTTAGAACTTGTTGGAAAAATAACTAGAGGTGCCTATCATCGGCTCTAGTTTTGCTCTCCTTCATGCTAGAGGTGTCCGAAACTGGCTCTAGTATGCTAAATAGGTGGTTAACAAGAAAAAGAATAAATAAGAAAAAGAAGAAAATAGAAAACACATATCTTGAGGTGCCCGAAATTGGCTTAAGACTTGTTGTTTTAAGGAGATAGCTAATCCAAGATTCTATTTATCTTGAACTTAGAGTTTATCTAAGAAAGTCTTTAATCAATCTTATCCATTAAACGCACACATTCACCTAGCCTTATAGTTTGTTTCTTAGTAGAAGTCCTTAGGTAAACTAGTGGCTAAAAAGGAGAGATAGACATGACCATGGTGGGGAGAATAGATGGAAAAATAAGACCAAAGGGGAGTAAGGTTCGACAATTTGATATTTGGCATTGCTTGAGGACAAGCAATAGTTCGAGTTTGAGGATATTTGATGAGTGCCTAAAAGGAAGTTATTTACTACCCTTCTTATGGTACTTTATGTACCTATTATACACCAACATGAACCGAATCATGAAATCTTTGATCAAATATTGGATATTCCGTTATCATCACCTACAAAGTTAATATTTATAGAGAATGCAGATATTATTACAATTTTTGTACATTCAGGAATATCCAAAGCTGAAGAAGCAGAGAAGCTTTGATGAGGCCGAGGCAGAAGCGTGGCCGCGGTAGAATCCAGTGTGGCAACACCAACAATGGAGGCGCATTGAAAGATAAAAATATAGAGAATATTCTGGAAGACACAACGCATCAATTGGACCAGGCTAGCGTGCTCAAAGTCCAATTCAAAGACCAAGCGAGAAAACCTTTCTAGAAGGCGGCAAACTTGGAAATATCAGAATCCTTGAAGAAGACTTATTCCCTACTCCAAGTTGAAGTCTATTTAGGAAATGTTTGCCCTAGGTTAAGACTATAAATATCCTAGCCGGTCACATTGTTTAGGAGAGCCGATTTATAGAGAAAACCCTTCCTCCATAAGAATTGTACTTCCATGATAACATGTTTTAAACTTCTTAGGGATAGGTGAAGGTTGTCGATATTAGTGAGAGGAGATTGATTCTTGTATTCTTGTTCTTATGCAATAAAATTAGAGTTTGCTTATCCTATTGCCATTCTTTGTTCTTGTATCCAAGCCCGAGAAGGAAGTTTGCAAATAATCTATTTATCTAGCATCGAGAGGTGTAGATTTACGAAAGGGATAAGTACGATGTTGGCGACACTAACTCGTTCTATCCCCTTGTGGAGGCACTAAGGGGTAGATTAAGAGTTTCAGCAGCTAAAAGAAGTGTTGGATTGGTTGGTGGTTATCTTTGGTTTATGCCGAGAGGTATCGTTAAGGATTGAGCATTAACAACACTTTGACTCAGAGATGAACGGAGTCACTTACGGACACTTTGTTAAACTTTGATACATCTGCCCACGAGCAAGAGGTTGCCGCGGTAGAGGAGCACCAGCATTGCCGAGGCAGTATCTGCAGTACTATCGAAGCAGTGTTGTGCGGTTACATTGGACAAGAAGAAGATCAATTGAATCTACTAATTGACGCAACTAGATCCTACCCAGTTTCTCTATAATCTTTCTCAACTCTTTATTTTATGTTTTTTTATTTAATTATTTAGTTAGATAAAACAAACCATCTTATTTGTGTTTTTATTTTATTCTTATGAGCAAGGGAACGAAGGAAGACATGTTAAGTATACCAATCCCTGTGGAGACGATACATGATATACTTATCATTTTATTACTTGACGATGTGTACACTTGTATTCAAAATAACGTTTATACCACGCCTATCAAGTATCTTCCAAGCACCTTTATAAACCTATAACTTTTTCCTAAAGAACTGACCTCAACACAACTTCCATTTTCAAGAGGGAAACGTTTACAAATATGGACAATGTATGCATGAGTCCTATATGTCATCCTTGATGCCTATGCAAGTGCATGCAAATGCAATCTAATCTTATTCTCAAGAATGCATGCATATCCTAAGATGTCTAATGTATATGCATATAAGTGATCTTATACTATGGATGATTGTTGTCCATACTCACAAACAACATCCTCAACTCTGGAACTTCAACTTTCTACCTCTTCAACGTTCCAAACCATAGAAACGTAGCACTTAAGAGTATACAAACACACCATAACCCGAACGCTTTAAACACATTCGATTTACCTTGTACACAAAGCACTTTCAAACTCTTAAAGGCACTCCAGTGATCTAGTCTCTTACTACTCACCATCACCACAAATTCTCAGGCTAAACTGATTCAAAACCACTTTACACTCAAATACGATTGAGGAGTCAATCAACTCAAGATCGGATATCACAACACCACAACACAAATCTATTTATTTTTTCTGATCTCCGTAACTCCTATATTACCAAGTTTTACCTTTCTTTTTGATATCATATCAAGCACAATATAATACAAAAACAATTTTAACATGCAAAAACATTTTGCAAAACTTGTGAGGCCAGCGCGAAGCAAGTTCCAAGTAGCTCAAGTACAATATAAAATAATTTCCTAGTAGTAATTAGAGCAATGGTACCCAAAATAAACCCCAACAATATATACTTCAACATCACATAGAACAATCATCAACTATGATTAGAATCAAGTACATATAACCATGCAACAAAAGTTTATTTTCCACAACATGTATTAAACATCATATAAAATCACCTCAAAGTCTCAAGCATTAACTAATGCAAATTCAAACTAGTTTACTATACTATATGGCATATCAAAAACCACAAATTTCAAGAGATGTTCAACTTATAAATCATTTTAAGACAAACTGACAACAATATATTAAACATTTAAAATCTAAACACATTTTACTTTTATAAATTTCACATGTAAGATAACCTTAAAGCATGGTTAAAATAATAGTCTATGTCACATAATATTCACTTCACTTAGTCAAGCAACTCATGGACATGTTCACATTTACATATAACTAATGTCATAGCAAAGCAACAAGATTCCATCATGCTTACAAACAACAATTCATATAGAAACATTTAAGTATATCAAAATTTAAGCATGCTTTATCAATAGTCATATATATAACAAACATTCAATAACATAAAAATTTTAATCATGCTTGCAAACATCGTGCTCGACAAACAAAAACATCAGTTACTATGTCACAACACAAATCAATCACATATAGCGAACACCGTTCATATCATACAATAACATAGAATTTTCAAACAATCACCGTGCATAAGCAACATTTAAAACAAATTTAACTCTACAACATACCAAACCCAACATCCCAAAAGGTTTCGTAAACCTAAGCTCTGATACCACCAAATGTAACCCCCTCGACCCGGTCTAGATGCTACCTCACTCGAACGAGTTACATAGGGAATACCGAAGCTAATCCGAGGACTCACCCCGATAAACAACCCTAAAAAAGTTTATCTTTTATCTTTTATAAATGCTTTGATTAGATCCTACATGTTCATGCAAGGACCGAGTTCAATTGCAGCGGAGAATAAAGAGAAACGAGTCCTAATTTAATCGAATAAATTTTAGGGACCTAATTATAATTTCCAGAATTTTATACCTTGATTGTGAAATTAAGGTTATCAATATTTAATTAAGTATATTTCATGCTTGAACATAAATTTAAGACTTAAAATAATATCTACAACTCATTTTATTGCATGCTCAAAGTTTAAGACTATTTCCAGCCTCCAAAGGTTTAATGATATTCTCTATATGCAAATTCATCTAAAAACACTTTAAGCACATGTCATGACATATTATCTAGATGCAATTCAACCTAGTTAACAACAATATATTCAACTCCTAGGTAGTCATGCTTCATTATAAACAATACTCAAATTCAAACATAGGGATATCAAGAACCAAACTTTAAAATAACTATATTAATACTAAAAGAATATCAATGGACAATTTAATTCAATGTCACAAGCTAACATCAACTTTGATATTCATCAAATATGTATAAGCATATAACAATTTCAAGTCTCAAAAGCATAGACATTATTCACAAGTTAACATCAACTTTGATATTCATCAAATATGTATAAGCATATAACACTTGAGCTTTCACTTGACGGTTACCTTGACCCTTGCTTCTCTTTGCTTCCTCAACTTTATTTACTCTGCATTGCAAGGTAAATAAGAGGGTAAGCATAAGCTTAGTGAGTGAATAAAAACAAGTATAAGAACACCTTGCAATGCAGCCCATATTAAACTAATTTCATAAATTTAAAAACATGTCATGCTCTTATAAAACAAACACATATGGATAACAATGTCACTTTTAAAACTCAGTAAGTGTCATCAAACCAAGGCTAACAATGCCTTCATTAGATTTTATTAAAAACCATTTTGTAATCACATGCTTTAAAAGCTAAAACACAAGTCCTACATGCTACTCACATAGTAATACTTACACGTGCACCTCAAGTCTTACATGCTAACAACATAGCAATACTCAAATCACATGTATACCAATGCATAAAACCTCGCATGCATAATACCATATGCAATCAAGTGAAAACCATGACACTTACCTTAGAAAAATAAAAATATATATTGGTTCTAGTGATCCAATTTGTACTACTCCAAATCGTTAGGATAAACGGGCAACCACATGTTAGTACTACTCCCAAAGCATGCGCATGTTGATACTACTCTCAACATGAATTATCTCACCTTGGTGTCCGGTGATAGTACTACTCCGATCAAACCGTATGTGACAATACTACTCTCATCACATAGCATTAGAATATAGGCCAAAATAAAACACACAAGGAATTTATACATGTACGACTTTTAAATGTTTATAGTGCACTCTAGACCCTATTGATCGATCAACTTATCCCATAAGGTTCAACACTTAACTAGCCAATATATTAACAAAAATTAATGCTCAATATTTAATTCAAAATAGAATTCAAATCACATGTATCCCACTTTTTACGCATCACTTACAAAAACCGATAAAACCACTTTTATCTTATTTTTCAAAATAAAAACCGTGAGAACATTAAATGCATATAAAATCTCTTTAAAAACAGTCTCATGAGCATTTATATACATCCATAATCACATATGCACAACACAATAAGAGAATGACAAATAACATAATAAAAACATGGCGAACTATGAGAACTTTTAAGAAACAATACTTTAAACTTACTTCAGAGTATAGGGAGGTTTTTCACACCTTCCCTACACCTCCAAACCTTTGAAAAAAATTAAAAACCATGCCAAATTGGCAGCCATCATAATCCACTGACCGATAATCGATACTTGCTCGCCAAACCATCGAAACGAACCAGAACGCCTTCAAACGCGATCGCTTCAAGCATCAAAACCAAGGGTTTTGATGCTTCTAAACTCACAAAAGAAACCAACAAGTCGGATCCCTACACAACAACCCCTAAAACCTATCAAAACTTAAACTGAAAACTTATCGGAACACACCAAACTTCACTTAAGCCTATAGTCCGGGATTAGGGATATTAAAAACACTTTATAAACATCCTAAAAGATTAAAAATAATCCATTTAAGACCTAAAAACAGTGGCTAAAAACCCTTGAACAAAAATTGAGATTTTTAGCCGAAAAATCGATTTTTATGAAATTAAAGGATTAAAATAATTTCTCCAAGACAAGAACTTGGGAATTTCAGTAAAGAACTTTATTTTTCTAGAGGATTGAAAAAATCTCACCTCCAAAACTAATCCAATTGCTTTCCGGGTTTTAAAATGAGAAAACAATGAGAAAACAAGAAAATTTGAAGGAGAAAAGTTAAGATAATTAATGTAAATGATTTTTATTGAAAAAGAATGAGTTTTTACCTTGAAAACTTGATGAACGGATGCCTCCAATGAGGGAAAACGAATATTAGAAAAATAGGTTATGTTTTGGTTAATTAAAAAGGGTTTTAAGAGTTTAAAATTGAGTTTAATTAAGTTATTTAATTTAAAATAGATTTTAGTCTTAATTAATTAATATTTGAAAAGCCTAGACCAACTAGGATTATAATTGGATCAAAGTCCCTTAAAGACTCATAGTTTTGGCTTGTTTCATAAAATTATCCCTAAATTTTCAATTTTTACAAAACTATCACTAATTTAAAAATCTTAGAGTTTCAAGGTTGATTTTCAAAATTGATTTGGACAAAATCAAATATATATTATTTAAGGATTTTAGAATATTTTTCCTCACTTTATTTTGGTAGAAAACTAAACTTTTAGGTATTTAATCCTGAACTAGGCTAAACCGACAAAACTGATCCATTAGACATCTAAACCAGCCTCTAAACTTCTAGGTGCAAATTTGGGATGTTACAATCACTGATGATAGATCTTGGTACGTCAAACCTTGTAACAATGTACTTATGAAGGAACCTAAGTATAGCTTTTTTAGTCATTTCTAGACGTCGCAATTGCTTCAGCCCTCTTGGACATGTAGTCCACTATCAATAAGATGTATAAGTATCCAAATGAAGATGAAAAAGGTCCCATGAAGTATATGCCCCATACATCAAACAACTTAATTTCCCGAATATTTTGTAATGACATTTTATGACGTCTAGAGATGTTCCCAATCCTTTGACATCTATCGCATGCTTTGTTTAATGTCTGAGCATCTTTTAACAAGGTAGGCTAATAAAAGCCTGATTAGAGGACCTTTGCAACAGTCTTATTCTCTCTTAAATAACCTCCACAGGGGCTTGTATGACAATGGTATAAAATATATCTTTGCTCCTCTTCAAGTACACGTCTTCGAATAATTTGATCGATACAACACTTAAACAGATATGGCTCATCCCAAAAATAGAACTGTATCATGCCTAAACTTATTTCTTCCATGGCTAGTCATATCAAAAGGCAAAATACCACTAACAAGAAAATTAACAAGGTCAACTTACCACAGAATAGTCGTGGCATAAAGAATTTTCTCATCAAGGAATTTATCGTCAATTTCCAATTTGTCATGACATTCCTGGTTAATTTCTATCCTAGACAAATGATTAACAACTTGTTTTTCCATGCCCTTCCTATCTACTACCTCTATATCAAATTCTTGCAAAAGTAATATACATATAATAAGTCTAGGTTTGATATCCTTTTTAGTCACTAAATATCTAATAGCTGAGAGATTAGTGTGAACAACAACGCCTATCATGTATTCCCTAAACTTATCAAATGCAAATACCACTGCAAGTAGCTCTTTTTTTGTGTTAATGTAGTTAAGTTTTGCATCATTCAATACTAGACTCGAATAATAAATAACATGAAAGATTTTGTAACCCTCTCGATTCGGTATAGACGCCACCTGATTCGAACGAGCTACACGAGGAATACCGAGGCTAATCTAGAGACTCACCTTGATAAATGACCCAAAAATTTTATTTTTATCTTTTCTAAATGCATTAATTAGATCCTACATGTACATGCAAATACTAAGTTCATTTGCAGTGGAAGTCAACAAGAAAAGAGTCTTAATTAAATCGATCGAGTTTTAAGGACCTAATCAAAATTTTCTAGATATTTGTATTCAAATTATGAAACTAAGGTTACCAATACTTAATTAAGTATATTTCATGTTTTCACGTAAATTTTCATGTTAAAATTATGTCTACAAGTCATCTAATTGCATTCTTAAAGTTTAGTGACTAAAATGTAAAGTTTAAAAGATTAAACTAGTCTATAACGACTTTAACTGTCACAGGTTCCGAAACACCATACCCTGGTTTCGATATTGAATAAGTGACAAAGGGCTATAGATATTGGGATTTAATGTTTCGATACACCTTTGATAAATCAGAAGATTGCCCGTGCGTCAAACCCGCGTTTCGGTACAACCAAGACCCCGTATTGATACTAATATAAAACTGTGAAGGTTGGTATCAATACCAAGATCAAGGTTATTAGAACATATGCTTCTGATGGTTGAATTGTTTCGAAACCAGTTCATGTGGTTTCGATACCTATGCTTATTTTTCTAGAAAATCGTTATGTTTTCGCCTAGGTATCGATACCATATGAACCAGTACCGAAACCTTCTACTCAAAAATAGCTAAATACCCTAGTTTCGAGTCTAACATGCCCAACAAAGTATAGATTCATAATTTCACCTATAGGGCCATGAAACACGTGTATCAACAAGTTCTCTAGATGCAATTTATCCTAGTTAAAATAAGGATCATTCAACGTGTGAATACATTATCAACCAAATAACAACAAAGGAAAAAGAACACAGAAGCATGTGAAGTTCAAGTAAAGTACTTTATTAACTCATAAGAAACAGATAAGCATGTATAACTTAGAAATTCATGGATTTTATATAGCATTGTTCATCAAAAAATCATAAATAACATAAGGTCTCTAGCTTTATTGCTCTCTACTACATAAGGTTCAATTAAAAATAACATACTTCAAGCTAAAATGTATCAAAACGTATAAATATGGCATTTCTTGCTTCTTCGGACAAACAAATCACTTTTTCTCTACATTGCAAGGGAAAAGAGAATGTTTAAGCAATTTCTTAGTGAGGGATATTTAAAAATAATTTAAACAATTTATAATGTAGTCCATAATATACTAAATAGGTTTTTAGGAGAAAAAATCAATTCATGCTCTTGAAATAATTACACGTGGCCAAAAATCCCACCAAGTATAAAATCCAACAAGTGTTTTAATACGTGGAACAAATCCACAAAACTCAAGACTTACATGCTTCATTAGCAAAGCTTTATAAAACGTTTGAAAATAAGTCAAGCTCACGTAAATTCAATTGCAATTAAATCAATATAAACAAAACACTTGCGTTTTCACGTGTTGGTACTAGTGACCCGATTAGTCTACTTCTAATCGTTGGGATAAATGGATACTCGCATAAAGACATAAATGTAACCCCTAAAATTAACCTAATTTCTTAGATTAAAAGTTATGGTTTATACAAATTGAATATTAAAATTCTGATAAATTATTAAATAATTAATAATTTAAAATTTGGAAAATCTTAAGATTTATTTAAACTGAGTTTAACCCATGAATTTAATAAATATTAATTGCCCTGAAATTCGAAATAAAATCCAAATTCCAAAGTTTATTGCATAATAAAAAAATATCCAGAATAAAATGATAATTCTGAAAACTATAAAACATACACAAAAATTCTAAAATCAGGAACCTCTAAGCATCGTAGTCTAGAACAAAGTATCTGAAAAAGAAACTGAGAGGGTGTAAGCTAGGAAGCCTAATGTTTCTCTAGTGTGCAGATAAACGGAATCACAAAACCGAGTAAAATAGATAATGTGAAGTATACATGATATGTACCAAACTTCGAACGCTATAAGAAGAGTAGGTTCCCCTGAACCACTCTAACTCGATTACACCAAAAGAAGTGGAAACTCGACCTGAAGGTGGAGCCACCAAAAGTATTTAGGCTAGAAAAACCTGATAATCTAGGAGAGAATTTTGAGATCAAGGAAAATTTCCCTGATGAGAAAATTTTATATGCTACAACATTACCTTGGTATATCGACATTGTTAATTTTCTTGTTAGTGGTATTTTGCCTCCTGATTTGTCTAGCTAGGGTCGCAAGAAGTTCAAACATGATGCAAAGTTTTTCTATTGGGATGAGCCATATTTGTTTAAGCAATGTGTTGATCAATTGCTTCGAAGATGTGTACCGGAAGAAGAATAAAAATATATCATATTCCATTGCCATGCAGCATCGTGTGGTGGGTACTTTGGTGGATCAAGGACTGCTACAAAGGTCATTCAATCTGGATTCTACTGGCCCTCACTCTTCAAAGATGCTCAAGCATTTTACAATGGATGCGATAGATGTCAAAGAACCGGTAACATCTCAAGGAGTAATGAAATGCCGTTGCAAAATATTTTGGAAATCGAGGTTTTCAATGTTTGAAGAGTTGATTTTATGGGACCATTTCCATCGTCCTATGGTGATTTGTATATCTTGCTAGCAGTGGACTACATGAGCAAATGGGTAGAAGCAGTGGTAACACCTCGCAATGATTCCAAGACAGTCCTGAAGTTCATGCACAAGAATATTTTCACAAGGTTTGGAGTCCCTAGAGCCATAATCAGTGATGAAGGAACTCACTTTGGCAACAAGCTCATTGCTAAGGCATTACAACGCTATGGAGTTAGACACAAAATTGCTACAACATATCACCCGCAGATAAATGGCCAAGCTGAAATCTTGAATAGAGAAATCAAGTAAATCCTAGAGAAGACAGTCAACACAAAGAGAAAAGACTAGTCTCCAAAGCTGGATGAAGCTTTGTGGGTATATAGGATAACTTACAAGATTCCTTTAGGATATCCCCATTCAAACTGGTTTATGGGAAAGCATGTAATTTGCCCGTGGAGCTCGAACACAAGTCCTATTGGGCCATCAAAAAGCTCAATAGGGATTTCAAGGCAGCTGAAGGGAACAAGCTTTTGGAGCTAAATGAAATGGACGAATTTCGGTCCCATGCCTATGAGAATGCTAGGATTTACAAAGAAAAGACAAAGAGGTGGCAAGATAAACATCTGTTGCCACAATATTTCTCAGAGGGCCAACAAGTGTTACTATACAACTCAAGACTGAAACTTTTTCCTGGAAAATTGAAGTCTTGATGGTCAGGATCCTTCCTGATACATAAGGTCTATCTTTATGGAGTTGTAGAGATCAAAACACTTGATAGAGATCGAACATTCAAGGTCAATGGTCAAAGGTTGAAGATCTATAATGGAGCTCCCATTGTGCGTGACAAGGACGACCACAATCTGCAAAATACCTGAGCATTTTTATCCCCCTCTTTTATTTTGCTTTAGCATTTAAATTTCAGTTCGAATAAGAAGTAGAAGTTTTTATTTAGGATTACTTTTAAGATGTTTTTATTTCTTTTTTGTCGATATTCAACTTTTAATTTTGAAGGTACAATTTCAACACTAGGGTACTCTATACACCCACATGAAAAATCAAGACCCACGAAGAAATAAGCATCTTTTCTTTTTCATTTTTACATATAGATTTATTTTTCACAGCATTGAGGACAATGCTAACCTCAAGTTTGGGGGTAGCGAAGTCTTCGCCTTAGCATTTTCATCTCAATTTGCATAATATGAATTTTTAATAGCATTAGATTTAATTCAAGAAAGCTTTTAGGTTAGAATAGATGATATGCAAAGATAAGAATGTTGATGCTTTTAAACTAAATTAGTAAACATATTGATAATGAATTGAACTAAATTAGGACTTGATGCTTTGGAATTTTATTGACACGATTGTATATTTTTTATGCTTGAGTAGTAGGAAATTTTTAGAGAACTTAGAATCTATGCCTTAGTTTGGAAAGAAAGAAAAACTCCTTTTTTGCTAGAGTATATAAAAAATGAATAAATACTTTAGCATAAAAATGTAGAAGGACGCTCCTCTATGCAAAAGTTAGCTTATGCTCTGAACATAAATAATGCTACAACATAAAAGCGAATGAAAGTTGTCACAGGATGACTCTACCTACTGGCTCGGGGATGAGATGTTTGCTCCATACTCATCTAGAGTTAAGGATGGTAGGTGTGATGAGCTGACATCCTTCAAAGCAGTTAAAAAAAAACTAAGTAGGGGAGTAGATTTTTAGGAACTAGGGTATAGTGAATAAGGAAAACTAAAATTTTTCTAACATTTAAGCATAAGTTAGATACAATCTAGCACACACAAGCAAAGTATCTTGTCTTAGTTGAAGTTCTTGGAATTCTCAATATCGTGTAGATTTTTATAGCATTTATATTCTAAGGATTGATATTTTACCTGAACTTCTCTCAAAGATTGAAAGTAATGTCATAGCATTTTTATGTGTCATTGCTTGAGGACAAGTAATATCTTAAGTTTGGGGTGTGTTAACGCTCTAAAAAGCATTATTTTCTATCCTTTTACTTAAGGTTTTATTTGATTTTAAGTTCATTTGCATTGCATTGCATTACATTTAGTTGCATTTTATGTGCATTTGCATTTAGTTTAGGTTTTTATTTTATTTTATTTTTAGTTTTAAAAGATGTTGCTTTGAAGGTTATGTTGTTGGTTATGTTGTGCAGATGCTGAAGCAAAGTTGAAAGAGTGGAAGAAATACCGTAGTATATTTCTCCACATGTTTTCCAGGTCAACTATACTCCCTCTGCAAACTCTGCAGACATCGCACCGCCCCTGCACCCTGCCACACTTTTCTGCAGATGTTGCACCACCTCTGCAGACCTGCAACAGTCTCCTGCAGACCTTACATTTCTGCCATCTGCTGCAGCAAATGTCAGGGGATATTCCATTGGCATCTTTAGGGCACCAAACCCTAGAAGCCTCCTATAAGTACAAGGCCAAGCCTCCTTCAACAACTATGTCGGATGCACAACAAAGAAAAAATCAATAGCTAAAGAAAACAAAAAGGAGCGAGCTTTAAGGAAGCATGAGGGAAAAGAAAGAAGAAAGGAGGCTATTTTCAGTCATCTTCAACCTCTAGCCAAGCTACCATTGGTGGAGAGCTTCAAGCAAGGGATTTGCGCGACTCCGGGAGAAGCGGCAAGCTAGGAAAAGTGTCACGGCATAAGCGTTTGAGACTTCCTTCCTCTTCACTTTGTTTACCTCTTTTCTAAGTTGTTGAATATGTATTTCAAAGGACGAAAGTTGAATAGTTTTTTATTCCTAGCCATGAACTAAACTAGTATGGCTAAGGTTTGTTTTGGATGATTTTCATTTTGTTTTAATGGATGTTTATTGTTTCCGGTTTATTTGTGCTTTGTTCAAGAATGCTAACACTTTTTCACTCTAAACCTTGGTTTGTAAGAGCACTGGGAGGTAGCCATAGCTAAAGGGGTTTGGAAAGCTTAGATCTAGGGATAGGAAAAGCTAGACCAACTTGAACAATGGGGTTGCTGCGGGAGCAGAATCCTAACGTGCCTTAGGGATAAGGTAGAGTTTCAACGACTAAAAGGGATAACACTTTATCAACATTAGGAGTGTTAGGGTTGAGACCGAGAGGTAATGCTTTAGCATTTTCGAGTGTTAGGCCTTCTAACTAGGGATAGTGAAGGTATTTTTAGTAAACTCTGTCGAGTACTAGTAAACCAGGGGGACAGTAATATCCAGGAGAGCAGTGAAGTCATACCATAGCAAGCCTAGCATGTCTCAAGCTTGAATATCTTTTCAGTGTTGTGTTTGTGCAGCTTTATTTAATTCTCCAATATCTGTTTATTTGCTACTGTATTTTCGTGACAATCTTTGTTTTGCTCCAGCATCATTGGTGACATTTTTATTTTGCTAAAGCATTTTTGGTGACACTTAAAGATTTGCTTTCGCATATGACTTTACAAAAGATTATTTTATCTTTTGTGTATGATAACTATTTTTGAATTAACCTACTCAATCCTCATGGGAACAATCTCACTCACACACTTTATTACTTGTTCGATGTGTATACTTGTACACTCTTACACGTAATTCAATTAAAATCACATACTTTAATCATCTCTATCAAGCGTTGCGTGCACACCAACAAGTTTTTGGCGTTGTTGCCGGGGATTGAGGCAATAGGATATTTCAATCATAGTTTCCATACTTTCTATCTTTTTATTTTTGTTTTGTGTTTTGAGTCTTTTTATTTGTTTAATCTTTGTTTTCTTTGTTATCTTTTTAGTTTTTTTGTTAGTGGATGCCCAGAGTGAACCATAGGGAATCCCTCGAACCATTTATTCCAGAAATCGAAAGGTATTTTAGACAAAGGAGGCGAGAGCAAAGAACAAGAGCCATGTATCAGGATCCACAAAATCAAAATGCGAGAGCAAATCCGAATACTGCAGCAAATCAGGAGATAGTAGCAAGACCAAGGGCAATTCGAGATTACTTGACAACGATCTTGGATGACCTCAATTCTGGGATAGTGACACCTGAAATATAGGCAACACACTTCGAGCTCAAGCCTATGATGTTTAATATGCTTAACTCGATCGGACAGTTTGGAGGATCTCCACACGAGGACGCTCGACAGCACATCCGTGCTTTCTTGGAGGTTTGAGATTCGTTCTGCCAACAAGGAGTGCACGAGGATGTGTTGAAGCTCAAGCTATTTCCATACTATTTGAGAGACTGAGCAAAGGAATGGTTGAATGGTATTCCAGCCGGTTTGATGGAGTCATGGACAGCTTTGTGCAAAAGCTTTTTGTCGAGATACAACCCACCCAACATGAACACTCAATTGTGAAATGAGATAGCATCCTTTAGATAAGGGGATGATGAATCGATGTACGAGTGTTGGGATTGATACAAAAGCTTGTTAAGAAGGTGTATCAATCACGGTTTTCAAGACTGGACTCAAATCGTGATGTTCTATAATGGAGTCAATACACCCACAAGAATGATGTTAGATGCTTCAGCAAATGGGACACTGTTGGACAAGTCACCAGAAGAAGCATTTGATATTTTGGACAAGATAACCAATAATGATTATTAGTTTTCGACTACTAGTCTTGAGATAGGACGACGAACTCAAGGAAAGCTGGAGCTCGATGACAATGATTCTGTCTCAGCACAACTGTCTACTATCACAAATATGTTGAAGAATCTTCAACAACCCAGTGAAGTACGAGATGCTAAGGCATTATGTTGTGTGCACTGTAGTGGAAACCACTTCGATAAAGACTGTCCAACTCATCTTGAGGCTGCTCATTATGTAGGAAACTTCAACAAAAATTCCAACAACTCCTACTCCAACACATACAATCTAGGGTGGAGACAACAAAAATTCCACGACAATCTCTGCTCTTCGAAAAATTTATCAAAGTTCGACAAAGTTTCCTTTAATGATTCCGCTTATCTTTAAGTCGAAATATTATTGATGACCAGTCTTTGATGATACTTCTTGGCGTGAATCAATTATAATCACCAACCAATCTCACACTTCTCTTAGCCGCTGAAACTCTTAACCTATCTCTATGCCTAGTTAATGTTTCCCGATTGAAATATCGTACTTATCCCTTTCGTGAATCTAACTCTCTCGATATTAGATAAATAAATTACTCATAAACTTCTCTTTCGAGCTTGAATGTAAGAACAAGGAATGACAAATAATAAGCAAACTTCGATATTTTATTTCATTAGGAAGAAGAAAAAATGTACAATCTCATCTCACAAATACTCAACAACCTTCAGCAAACCCTAAGAACATGATGGGAAGAACTGTCCCTAAGGTGAAAGCTCTCTCGGTATAGGTGTGTTGGCCGAATCTAATGTCCTTAACCCCTAGAACAGTTATGCCTTATATAGGCTTGGCCTAGGGCAAATCTTTCCTAATTAGAGTATAACTTAGAGTAGGGAAAAAGTTATGTACATAGGGTAAATATTTCCAAGTTTGATCTTTTAGAAGGTTTCATCCCGTGTGACCTTGTCCTTGTGCTTTTGTTGTATTGATCAGCTTCGATTCTTGGATTGCTTGTTCAGCAGCGTTCTCCGCATTTTTCTCCTTCAATTGCTAGCCATATTGCTTTTTTCTCCTCTGCTGCCTCGACATTAGGTCCTGCCTCGGCATTAGGTCCTACCTCGGTCTTATTTTGCTGCCTCGATAGTACTTGTTCCTGCACAGATAAGAAAATGCAGTAAAATACACCTTTTTTACAAATATGGTCTTCAATGGCACGATCCCTAAATATATTACATTAAGCACATGCATTGGTTCAAGTAGGTGTAGGTTTGATGATAAGTGCCTATTAAAAGTATAGAAATTGATAGTGAGTTGAGCACTTATCATCCATCATCTTACTTCAATTACTGTCCATACTTTTGCACTGCTCTTTATCAGTATTGCTTTAGTTTATTCTTTTAAGGCAATAAAAAATTTTCTCCTTACCATGATTAGGTCCTGTTTAGAAGGCTTAATTTTAGGATACTTAAGGGAGAAAACTTAGAAGCTTGCTATAAGATTGATCCTAAAAACACTTTTGGGGCTCGTTTGACTATAGGAATTTTTTTAATGAACCTAGATGATAAAGACTTAGATATTTGGACATGTGACTAGAGGTGCCTATCACCAGCTCTAGGAAACACTCTTCTTCATGCTAGAGGTGCCCGAAATTGGCTCTAGTATGTTTAAAAGAGTAGAAAAAGAAAAAAAGAAATATTGATGAGAAAACACAATCCTTGAGGTGCCCGAAATTGACTCAAAAATTAGTTGTTTTAAGAAGAGTACACTAAATCCAAGTCTATTTGTCTTGAACTTAGAGTTTGTCTAAGAAGGTCTTTAATCAAACTTGTCTACAAAAACGCGCACACTCACAAAATCTTATAGTTTGTTTCTAGGTAAAACCTTTGGGTAATCAAAAGGTTAAGGCTTAAGAATAGGTATAGTTATCGTGGGGAGAATAAATGAAAACATAAGACCAAGAGATAATAGAGTTTGACAAATTGATGGACAAAAAGTCACTAAATCTACATCTACTTGGACCAATTCATGTTCTTAATATGATATATTTAGATATTTTGCTTATAAAGATAATATCGACGAAAAAGGCAAGTTTATTACACTTTTGTATCTTTGAAGGAAAAACTATTACCGCGGTAGCATTGAGACCGAGGCAGGACCTGATGCCGAGGCAACAACTAAAGGACAAGTAGCAATATTGTAGGCGAGCGGAGGAGAAAAATGAGGAGAACATTGCTGAACAAACAGCCCACGGATCGGAGCTGGATAGCATGTGGAAAGCCCAAGACAAAGACCACACGGGAAAAACCTATTAGTGAGAATAAACTTGGAAATATTTTATTTATGTACTTAACTTGTGTCCTACTCCAAGTTGTATTCCTACTTAGGAAAGGTTTGCCCTAGGCCAAGCCTATATAAGACATAGCAGTCCAAGGAGAGGAAGAACACACATACCTAGATCAATACCTAGACTTAGACTTAGAGTTTTCTTTTCTTTACATTATGTTCTAATTTTCTTTAGGCTTAGGTGAAAGTTGTAGAGTATTAGTGAGAAGAGATTGAACTTTGTTTCTTGTTTCAATGCAATAAAATATCAAGGTTTGCTTATTCTTTGCCATTTTTGTTCTTGTATTCAAGCTCGAGAGAGAAGTTTGTGAGTAATCCATTTATCTAATATCGAGAGAGTTAGATTCACGAAAGGAATAAGTACGGTGTTTCAATCGAGAAACACTAACTCGGCCTAGAGATAGGTTAGAGTTTTAGTGGCTAAAAGAAGTGTGGGATTGGTTGATGATTATAATTGATTCACGCCGAGAGTTATCATCAAGGACTGATCATCAACATTACTTTGACTTAGAGATAAGCGGATTCATCAAAGGACACTTTTCTGAACTTTGATAAAGTCCACCCAAGAGAAAGAGATAGTCGCGACGGGAGAGCATCACCACTGTCGAGGTAATAATCTGCAGTACTGCCGAGACAGTGTTATGTGATTGCATTGGACAGAAACAAGTCAATTGAATTCACTATACAACACAACTAGATCTTGGCTACTTTATTTATCTGATTTTCTCTTTTTATTTAGTTTTCTCTATTTAGTTTAATCAAACCCCAAATTTACCTGTGTTCTTTACTTTATTTCCTTTTCAGAGCAAGAAGACAAAATAAGACATATTGAGTATATCAATTCCTGTGGAAATGATATCTAATTTACTCATCACTTTATTACTTGCGACGTGTTCACTTGCATAAATTGCGCACATTTGACACGCAACACAAAGCAAGCTTCTCGAAGCTAGAATCATCATTTCAATGATGCGATCAAAGAGTTTAGTTTTATCAAGAACGAAGATGAGCCTTGTGTTTACAAGAAGACAATTGGGAGCATTGTTTCTTTCTTAATCTTGTATGTGGATGATATATTTATTATAGGAAATGATATACCTACCTTATAGTCAGTTAAGACTTGGTTAAGTAGTTGTTTCTCTATGAAAAATCTGGGTGAGGCGGCATATATCTTAGGGGTTAAGATCTATAGAAATAAATCTAACGACTTCTAGGTCTAAGTCAAAGTACATATATAGACAAAGTTCTGAAAAGATTCAGTATGGAAGAATCTAAGAAAGGATTCTTACCTATAAGATATGGTATATCTCTTTCAAAGTAATTATGTCCTTCAAATCCACAAGAAGAGAACAAATGAGTAAAATTCCAT
This sequence comes from Abelmoschus esculentus, assembly GCA_035048815.1. NCBI lineage: Eukaryota > Viridiplantae > Streptophyta > Magnoliopsida > Malvales > Malvaceae > Abelmoschus > Abelmoschus esculentus. Next base: position 10,963,854 of record JAUCBN010000033.1, read on the forward strand.
ATGCTTCGACTATCATGTATGCCATGATATATATTCGACCAGATGTATTGTATGCCTTAAGTATGATAAGTCGATATCAGGTAAACCCTAGTGAAAGTCACTGGGTAGCAGTTAAAAACATCCTTAAGTACTTGAGAAGAACTAAGGATACATTTCTTGTCTATGGAGGCAAAGAAGAGCTTAATATAAAAGGTTACACTGATGCTAGTTTCCATATAGACAAGGATGACTCAAGATCGCAATCTGGATTTGTGTTTTGCCTTAACAGAGGTGCTGTAAGCTGAAAAGTTCTAAGCAAGATACAATAGTTGATTCTACGATAAAGGCTGAGTATATTGTAGCCAATGAAGCAGCAAAGGAAGTTGTTTGGATCAAAAAGTTCATATCTGAACTAGGGGTTGTTCTAAGTATATCAGATACTATATAACTCTATTGTGACAACAATGGAGCCATTGCACAAGCAAAGGAATCCAAATCTCATCAACAATCCAAATATATTCTTAGACGTTTCTATCTCATTCGAGATATCATAGATCGAGGAGATGTAGAAATATACAGAGTACACACGGACGATAACATTGATGATCCCTTAACGAAGCCTCTGACGCAACAGAAGCATGATCGTCACACTAAGTCACTTGTTATTCAATATGTGAGTGATTGGTCTTAGTGTTAGTAGAAGATTGTTAGAGTATGCCCAAAGACCAATCATATGATGATTGTAAGGAAACTTTTATTTACCAATTTTATTGAATAAAGGCATTACTATTGTTGTTTTCAGATATATGTGTCAATGTATAACATAAACTGAGAAACAATAAGGTTCATATAATAATATATGTATTATTATTAAAAGATCCTTAGTCATGTATTATTATGGGTATGGACAGTAATAATACGCTTAAGAATAACATGTGATTAATTGATGACAATAAGTTGTCATTGATATAGAGATGTTAGAATTAATACGTGAATATATTAGTAGAGAATAATACATTAGATTGAACAACTATGAGCATATATCTTGGATTATTATGTGACGATCACAATATTTCTCATAGAGACAACTATATGTATGATCCTTAGATTTGAGATCATTACTATCTCAACATATGTTGTTTTATATTTTGATGCAGTTAAACGTGTCTCGTAATTAGTTATACTATAAAAACTGACATTAGACATATTACAATGTATGTAGTGAGATGTGAATGGTGAAGATAGGATTTGTCCTTTCTACAAAATAGGAAAATATATCAGATGCCACTTGATTGAGTGAGACTAGAAATGCATGGCCAAGCTTGAATACGTTGATATGAGATATCACATATTATGCATTAAAAGTAGTCAACTCTAGACATCAAGAAACATTAAAATATGCTATACAAGTGTGACTATTCCAAGATTTGTGCCTATTAAAGATATAAAAGGAGAAAAGGATATAATATATTAAAAGATTTGGTCAAGGACATGATACATCGAATCATGATCTCTTGTAACTTAGATAATAATGATATATTGCTAGATGTCACTCATTGTTTATAATATTAGAATTGTTCTAATATTATTACTAATGTTACAATGAGCCTACAGGGTCACACTCAATGGTTAAAAAGGAGCAAAAATATATATGTCTAAGTTGTTATGTTTAATCCCAGAGTTTAAATAAAGGACATATAATTAAAGTAATTTTATCCCTTTTTAAATTAAAATTAAATATAGATTCTGAAATTTAAGGAAATAATTAAAGTAATTATTTTCTAAAAAAATTCGGAATAAAAGTCTTGTACCTAGGGTTCCACATATATATAAAGGATCTTTGGGTTTAGCAGCCACAATAGAGAATTTCGAATTCCCAAAGCCTAGAATCACGAAAAATAGTTTTTCGAGATTTGCTCTTTCAACCGGGTGAACTAAGTAGAGGTTGAGACGATATTTGTGGAGGCTAAAGATTCGGATCGTCGAACGATCGTGATTGTAGCAGGTCCAGTTGTTGTTTTCGTTGCTTATCAAGGAACACAATATAAGTCATCGCATCTCTTCCTCTCGATTTCGGATTAAACGTACATGGATCACTAGAAAGACTGTCGTAATTTTATTCTACTGATCCTTGCGGTGTGCCGGCGGTCCCAATAGTCTTTGGTATGCTCGTACTTTATTGGTACATATATTATTATGTACGTGTTAGGATGCTCTTGTAATGTTTTTATTTTATTTTTAAAGATACCATACTTTTTTTCGAAATAAGCTAAAAGAGAGTTTATCGATTTTGCGAGAAAGCATGAAAAAGTGGAATACTAATGTTTTACCTACTGTTTTTCATATGAAAATTTGAGCATCTATACTGTTTTGTGTTGGATATTAAGATGATGTTATAGAGATAAGTCGATCGATCGATAAGATGTTAGTGTATTGTTTATTATTTATGAAAATTCGTATACATGTGTAAATTCCTTAGTGATGCATTAGAGTTATTGCTTGAATTGTGATGTATGTGTTGTATTGCATTTAAGCGTAGCTTATCCTGGAAACTATGGTGGGAAACATGTTTGGAATTGATTCTATTCTTGTGCATGAGATAGACTAGTGCGTGGTGTGAGTAGGTGGCAAAACCCTCATACGTGATATGGTGACGGTTTAGTCTCATACGTGTCATGATTCAATATTTATTATAACACCCGAATTTTTCCCTAATTTCAAAACCCTAAATCTATAATTCGAAAACCCTAGATTTTGGGGATTTTAGTGACAAGTTTGCAATTTCTGAAAGCATGTGGGTTTAGGTGTAAAGTTTCAAAAACTTAAGGCCCCTATTGAGTAATTTTACACATACCCATTTGTAGATTTCAGTTTTCCTTTATTCTTACTTCGGTTATATTTGGAGATTAATTTCTCCTTTAATTTTCGATTTAAGTCTGGTTCAATCACTTCTCATTGTTAATTCTATAACCAAAACCGAGTTTCATCTTCCTTGCTCGATCTTCCTCTTCCTTCGGTCATACTTGGGTGTTTTCGGTAAGTTCTCTGATCCTTCCATCTTCTGATTTATTCTACTGTTGCTAAGGGATTCGGTTGCAGTTTATTATTGTTTGGGTATTTGATTGTAGTTTTTCGATTCATTTCAAGGTTAGGAAGTGTGTTTTTAAAGAAGTTTCGAAAGAGTTTTGTTTGGTTTAAGTTGAATTATTGTTGAGGGATTATTTGAATCATTTTTGAGTTTTTGGAGTTCGAATCAGAGTGAAAAGAGGTTCTGATTTATGTTTTTGATTCGAACGGGTAGAGAAATGAGTTTGAATCGAATCTAGAATAAACTAGATTTTTCTGGGAATTTTCAAGAAAACCCAGATTTTCCTGGGAAAGTCTCTGAAACCACCCGACCGTATGATCAACATGACCCAACCCGACCCATGAACCGATTTGACGTCACTGCTGGTGTCCATGTTGACCTGTTGATGTCAATGTTGACCAGTGTTGATTTCAGCGTTGACTTTTTCGACTTGGTCCAATTATAAGTTTTTTGATGTCCTGAGTTCAATTTCATAATTCGTTTTTTGAAATTCAAACCTAAAGTGTTGTTTTAAGACTTTTATGTTCGAATGCTTTAACAAAGGTTAACGTTATCAAATTCTGAATTCGGTTTATCGTTTGGTTCAGGTGACGTGGATTCAGACCCCAAGCATCTTCCTTTTTCTCCTCCTAGACGACCTCCTATTCATTACTCTTCGGGACACGCATGTGAGTATTCGATTTATTTATGTTTTGTGTATTTACTGGTATAGTGGCATAGTAGTATGTCTGATGTTTTGATTACTCGTAGGTTCTACACCTTCTCAATTTAGGGCTAGAGCTGAGTCCAATAGATGTCATTCTCGATGTCTCGGCTTAGCATCTTTCTTAGTCACTAGATACTTGATGGTAGAATGATCAGTGTGTACTATCACCCTAGTTCATATAAGATACGCCCTAAACTTATCGAAGACAAATACTAAAGCAAGTAACTCTTTCTCAATAGTGGTATAATTAATTTGAGCGTCATTAAGAGTTCTACTTGCATAGTAAATAACATCGAAGATTTTACCTCACCTTTGCCCTAGTGCTGCGCCAACTGCGTAGTCACTTGCATCAAACATCAACTTGAATGGCTCAATCCAATCGTGTGGTATTACTTTTGGAGTTGAGGTAAGCTTCTTCTTTAGTTCATTAAAAGCGTTATGGTATTTTTCATCGAAGACAAAAGGTTGATTTTGCTGTAGCAAATTGCAAAGTGGCTTAGAGATTTTCGACAAGTCCTTGATGAACCTCCTATAGAAGCCAGCATGTCCTAGAAAGCTTTTAATTCCCTTCATAGTGGTGGGAGGTGGTAGCTTCTCTATCAACTCTACTTTTGCTTTGTCAACTTCAATTCTTTCACTTGAAATTTTGTTCTCCAAAATTGTACCTTTTGTCACCATGAAATTGCATTTCTCTCAATTGAGTACAAGGTCAGCTTCTTCACAGCATTTCAGTACCTTGGCCAGGTTGCCTAGGCATTTTTCAAAAGTTTCTCCGGACACAGAAAAATCGTCCATAAATACCTTCAAAAATTCTTCAACCATGTCTGAAAAAATTGCCAACATATAACATTGAAAAGTTGTTGGAGCATTACATAACCCAAATCACATTCGACATTGGGTGCTTCCCATTCAAAAAGCATAAGTCCCATAAGGTCAGGTGAATGTTGTCTTCTCCTGGTCCTCTGGTGCTATAGCAATTTGGTTGTATCCAGAATAACCATCGAGGAAGCAATAGTAGGCCTTTCCCGCCAATCGATCCAGCATTTGATTGATAAAAAGAAGGGGAAATAGTCCTTCTTAGTTGCCTTGTTCAGCTTCATGTAGTCCACACAAATACGCCAACCTATGACTGTCCTTATCGGGAGCAACTCGTTGTCCTCATTTATGATCACTGTCGTGCCTCCCTTCTTAGGAACACAATGCACAGGGCTAACCCATGAGCTGTCAGAAATTGGGTATATATTCCCTGCATCCAATCACTTGATAATCTTTGTCATCACTACCTTCTTCATTGATGGTTTTAGTCTCCTTTGGGGCTTAATAGAATTGTTGTGTCATTCTTCCAATAGAATCTTATGCATGCAGATCGTAGGACTGATGCCCTTCAAATCGGCCATAGTTCACCCTAGAGTTTTCTTATATTGTGATAGCTTGATTGATTTGATCCTTGATTACCCCAAGAAAAATTAGGATATTGTCTCCACCCTAGATTGTACGTGTTGGAGTAGGGGTTGTTGGAATTTTTGTTGAAGTTTCCAACGTAATGAGCAGCCTCAAGATGAGTTGGGCAATCTTTATCGAAGTGGTTTCCACTATAGTGCACACAACAAAATGCCTTAGCATCTCGTACTTCACTGGTTGTTGAAGATTCTTCAACATATTTGTGATAGCAGATAGTTGTGCTGAGACAGAATCATTGGCATCGAGCTTAAGCTTTCCTTGAGTTCGTCGTCCTGTCCCAAGCCTAGTAGTTGGAAACTGATAGTCGTTGTTGGCTATCTTATCCAAAATATCAAATGCTTCTTCTGGTGACTTGTCTAGCAGTATCCCATTTGCTGAAGCATCTAACATCATTCTTGTGGATGCATTGACTCCATTGTAGAACATCACGATTTGAGTCCAGTCTTGAAAACCGTGATTGATACACCTTCTTAGCAAGCTTTTGAACCGATCCCAACACTCGTACATCGATTCATCATCCTCTTGTCTGAAGGATGCTATCTCATTTCATAATTGAGTGTTCATGTTGGGTGGGTTGTATCTCGCCAAAAAGCTTTTGCACAAAGTTGTCCATGACTCCATCGAACTGACTGGAATACCATTCAACCATTATTTTGCTCGGTCTCTCAAAGAGTATGGAAATAGCTTGAGCTTCAACACATCCCCGTGCACTCCTTGTTGGCGAAACGAATCACAAACCTCCAAGAAAGCATGGATGTGTTGTTGAGCGTCCTCGTGTGAAGATCCTCCAAACTGTACGATCGAGTTAAGCATATTAAATATCACACGCTTGAGCTCGAAGTGTGTTGCCTGTATTTCAGGTGTCACTATCCCAAAATTGAGGTCATCCAAGATCGGTGTCAAGTGATCTCGAATTACCCTTGGTCTTGCTATTATCTCCTGATTTGCTGTAGTATTTTGATTTGCTGCAAGTACCGCTCTAGCATTTTGATTCTATGGATCCTGATACATGGCTCTTGTTCTTTGCTCTCGCCTCCTTTGTCTAAAATACCTTCCGATTTCTGGAATAAATGGTTCGAGGGATTCCCTATGATTCACTCTGGGCATCCACTAACCAAAAACCTAAAATGATAACAAAGAAAACAAAGATTAAAAAAATAAAAAGACTCAAAACACAAAACAAAAATAAAAAGATAGAAAGTATGGAAACTATGATTGAAATAGCCTATTGCCTCAATCCCCGGCAATGACGCCAAAAACTTGTTGGTGTGCACGAAACGCTTGATAGAGATGATTAAAATATGTGATTGTAATTGAATTACGTGCAAGAGTGTGCAAGTATACACATCGAACAAGTAATAATGTGTGTGAGCGAGATCGTTCCCATGAGGATTGGGTAGGTTAATTTAAAAATAGTTACCATACACAAGAGAGAAAATAATCTTTTGTAAAGTCATATGCTAAAGCAAATCTTCAAGTGTCACCAAAAATGCTTTAGCAAAATAAAAATGTCACCAATGATGCTGGAGCAAAACAAAGATTGTCACGAAAATGCAGTAGCAAATAAACAGATATTGGAGAATTAAATAAAGCTGCACAAACAAAACACTGAAAAGATATTCAAGCTTGAGACAGGCTAGGCTTGCTATGGTATGACTTCACTGCTCTCCTGGATGTTACTGTCCCCCTGGTTTACTAGTGCTCGACAGAGTTTAGTAAAAATGTCTCCACTATCCCTAGTCAGAAGGCTTAACACTCGAAAATGCTAAGGTATTACCTCCTGGTCTTAACCCTAACACTCCTAATGTTGATAAAGTGCTACCCCTTTTAGTCGTTGAAACTCTACCTTATCCCTAAGGCAAGTTAGGATTCTGCTCCCGCAGCGACCCCATTATTCAAGTTGGTCTAGCTTTGTCTATCCCTAGATCTAAGCTTCCCAAACCCCTTGAGCTATGGCTACCTCCCAATGCTCTTACAAACCAAGGTTTAGAGTGAAAAAGTGTTAGCATTCTTGAACAAAGCACAAATAAATCGGAAATGATAAACATCCATTAAAGCAAAATGAAAATCATCCAAAATAAGCCTTAGCCATACTAGTTTAGTTCATGGCTAAGAAAGAAAAACTATTCAATTTTCGTCCTTTGAAATACATATTCAACAACTTAGAAAAGAGGCTTCTAGGGTTTGGTTTCCTAAAGATACCAAGGGAATATCCCCTGACATTTGCTACAGTAGATGGCAGAAATGTAGGGTCTATAGGAGACTGTTGCAGGTCTGCAGAGGTGGTGCAACGTCTGTAGAAAAGTGTAGCAGGGTGCAGGGGCGGTGCGATGTCTGCAGAGTTTGCAGAGGAGGTATAGCTGGTCTGGAAAATGCGTGAAGATAGTGGGTTATGGGTGTGTCATTTTCTTCCATTCTGTTTTGTCCTCCCACAATATTATAGCATCCTTGAAGTCCAATTCAATACTTGAGAAATATGCTACGGCTTCCACTCTTTCAACTTTGTTTTAGCATCTGCACAACATAACCAACAACATACCCTTCAAAGCAAAATCTTTTAAAAATAAAAATAAAATAAAATAAAAACCTAAACTAAATACAAATGCACGTGAAATGCAGCTAAATGTAATGAAATGCAGTGTAAATAAACTTAAAACCGAACAAAACCTTAAGTAAAAGGATAGAAAATAACGCTTTTTAGAGCGCTAACATCATGGCGGTTGGGCTCTTGTTGGTGGTGTTTGTTGCATTAGAGCGTCCACTTCTTCTCCTTCTTCTTCTTCGGCAATTTCCTCGGTGGCCATTATATTTGTCCCACCTTTATTCATTGTATCTGCCCAGGCATGGTGGGTGCTTGGCCCGACAGCTTTTGAACTTTGATTTACATAGGCATCTATCTCTGCCGATAGACTGCCCATGATAATAGGGTATCTTGGTGGTGTTCTGAAGACTGCCCTCCTCTTGGATGGTCGTCTGCTGGTAGATGATGCCACGGCAGAGTCTGCTTCCCTAGATGGGCCAGCAGCATGGAATTATTGCTAAGGTCCAATGAGGAAGAATGACCTCGGTCCTCTTGGAGCTGGGGTTATCTCGGTGTAAGGTGCAACTGTGACAAACATGTTGGTGGGGAATTCTAGAAACTACACCCCTTGGCTGGGAAAATTTTAGAGCATCATCTAGGCCAGTGTGCTGTTGAAGTCCCTCTGATACTTCATGTATCGTTGTTGGCAAAGATCCATAGTTGTCATCCTCTGAAGTATCTCCTGATAAGGGTTTGCTACGGCAGTGGTGTAGACAGTGTCAAGTATGTTTGTCGTGTATTGGGCCTCGGCAGCTATGTCAGCAGTGAATTGCTGAGGAGTTTCCTAGACTGGCTCTGCCTGTGTGATATGCATGATTTTGTGGCAGAATTCTTTAGTATACCCTCGTCTTTGGGTTGTGAATTCGTTCGTTTCTGCCATTGGTACACCTGCAACAGTACAAATACTAGTAATTAACCAAGAGAAATATAAAGGTCTTTTTTCTTTTTTACCGCACTCGTACATTTCTCTTAAAATTATTTCTCCAACATTGATACTTCGTTTGTTGATGATGGATTGAATGAGCACCAATTTCCTTCGATCCACCTTGCTATTGTGGGAAATAGGAATGAGGCGTCTTTTGACAAAAGTGTTCCATAGCTTGACCGCGAGCTTAAGATTTTGCCTCGCCACCGATCCTCTATGGCCACCGGTTTCCCAATGAGTATTATCATAGCAAAGGTCATCTTTGATCAACTCATAATCTTCATTGGTGATGTCCTCCATGAAATCAGCATGATCATCACGTTCAGGGGTAAGGACGTAGAAAAGATTAATTGTCTCGGTATCGAGTTTGACCAGCCTGCCTCAGAAGTGGACGTACAGAGAGTCCTTGCTCGGCCCATGAGCGTAGAATTCCTGCACGATGGTGGCATTGGCCTGGGTAGGTTGTAGACAAAAGATCTGTCAATCTTGATACTTGATCTTGTCGAACAAGTAATGCTTGATGCCAAATTTTCTTCATCCGAGTGTTGGAACCCTTGTTCTTCCCATAATTTCCTAGCAATGAAAGACATGTTGAAATGGTCTTCAACAGTGGCTGGGGCAAATCGGTTGTAAATGGGCATGGATAAGTAGTGGAGAGTTAAGGATCTTGTAGAGTTTCTGAAACTTCTAAGAGAGCTTGAAAATAAGCAGAGAGTATTGTGAGAAAGAGTTAGCAAATAAATCTAAAGAAATCAAGAGTAAAAGAGTGAATAGTTGAAGAGAAGGAAGGTACTTATATAGGCCTCGGCCATGTAGTCGTTTTAATCAACTAGACGTTAGCCTTTACTGTCGTTGCTTTTACTACCGCGGTGGGAATTTTGGCAGACTAACCGTTACAATGTTCTGCCTGTTGGGACTACTACGACTTTGACTATTTTCTACCCCGGTAACACTTTTCCTACTATGAACTATTTCTTTTTATTCTTGTTTATTGTCCTAAAAAATTAAACATTAGCAATAAAAATGATTAAATAACAAACATAAAAAAATTAATTCTAAACTAAAATTAATCCTAATATAATAGAGATAAGGGAAAGAGATTATGTCACTGGGGGAGTGCATGCAAATGCATCTCCTAAGGTGATTGTCTCTTGTTGGCCAGAATAATGCTTCACATATTGGCCATTCTCTGTGACTTCATGCCCATCTTTGTTTAAATTGCCCTTTACTGCTCTATGTGGTCCTGACTAATTGGAATTGAATGTGCCTGGACAATGTGCTTCCCTATTTGCTGCCTCCACCTCTGGCTTAATCTTATTGCCAAATATTCTGCCATGACAAGCATCAATTTTTCTGTTGAGCTTCCTGCCAAGGCAGAGATTGTTGAAACAAGATATCTTTGTGCTTGCATCTGTAATGTGGATACTCTTGCACTACTCGGGATCATCATGTCTTTTTAAATTGTGGAAAGCATTGAGTTTGACTTGCTGATCATTAACCCTCATTGTCAACTCTCCTTTTTCCACATCTATGAGCGTACATCAAGTGGCAAGGAAAGGTCTCCCCAAAATAATCGGTGCATTTTCATCTACTTCACAATCAAGGACAAGAAAGTCGGTGGGAAAAATGAATTTATCCACTCTTACCAGTATATCCTCGATCTTTCCTTCAGGTTGCACATATGATCTACCCGCAAGTTAGAGCATCATAGTCATAGGTTTTGCCCTTCCTATGCCAAGATTTTGGAAGACAGATTTAGGCATCAAGTTTATGCTTGCTCCGAGGTTGCATAAAGTTTTTCCTTCTTAGTGGTTCCCTATCGCACAAGGTATGGTAAAGCATCCAGGATCCTTCAATTTAGGAGGCATGCGATTGTGCAGCATTGCCATGCATCCTTCAATAACAGCCACTGTTTCAAACTCACCAAGTTTTTTTTTTCTCTTAGACACAATGTCTTTCAAGAACTTAGCATAGTTAGGCATTTGTTCAATTGCCTCAACAAATGGCAAGTTGATGTTGACTTGCTTTAAAATATCCAGGAACTTTTTAAATTGGTGGTCCTATTTTTGCTTTTTTAACCTTTATGAAAAAGGTGATGGTGGTAATTAAATGGTTGAATGTTCACGATAATGAGGTAATTAAATGGTTGGATGTTGATATAATTTTTTCTAATAGTTTATTTATGCCTTCAAGAACAATATCAAGGTGAAGGATATGCATAGATTACAAGAGAACACGAAAGAAAGAAACTTCCACCAAGATAATAGAAAAGAGAATATTCGTATCCGAATTGGCCCATATCTTTTTGGATAGAATTGTAACTCGATAGAGGGTGCGGATAGATTATAAAAAATGTCGGAAACGATTCTCCATAAGTTTTTTTTATATTTTTTATTTACTATTTTTTTATTTTATTTTGTATTTTCATGAATTTTCTTAATTATTTTTTTTAGGATTAATTATCTTTTCATTACTTGAATGATTCTTGCTTTATTGATGTTTATCTTTTTAGGAAAAAAATCAAAATCAATGGAGATTTGCTTGTAGATTTGGATAGACTTTAATATGGGTCAAACTTTGAAGAAATTAATTCCATAATTAACTCTAAAAGTTACCCATATTTTGGTTTATTTATTTCTTTTTTATTTTAACCAAAATTCTTTCTTTCACTAATGATCTTTGTCACCTGTCTTCCTTAATATTATTTTTGTTTTTCTTGATAGACAATTGGAGTTGTGATTATAGTAAACATTTTGGATCAATACGTTGTGATGTTATGATCGTCACTTCACATGCCCAGGCAATGGGTATTGCCTAGGCAATTGCTGCTCACGATAATGAAAAAGCATCAATGAAGGACTTAATCCACCAGCACCACCACCAAAACGAGGACAGAAGCTACATCCATGACAAGAAGGAAATTACTAACTCAAGATGACGATCTTTCTAAATTATTTATATTTTTTTATTTTTGCATGCATTGGGGACAATGCTCATCTCAAGTTTGAGGGTGTTTATTTTTAATTAATTCATGATAGTTACATTCATAATTAGTTATTTCGTATAGATTGCATAAATTATTTGCCAAGAACTTCAATTTGATCTAATTGTTGTAAATTTGATGAATAACTAATGATGAGATTTTTACCATTGCACTTAATTGAAATAACCTTTGATTTTAGGATTGCATTGGAAGAATTTAGAATTTTGCTATGATGCAGATTTTTTTTTTACACGGATATGACTTGTTGATTGTAGAGACTTTATAAATTTAGGTTGTTAGAATTTTGGACAAATAAAAAAAGGAAAAAGTGGATAAGCAATATCATTCTAGAGGTGCCCGAAACTGGCTCTAGTTTGTTTGCATTGAAGAATCACTAGAGGTGGCTGAAACTGGCTCTAGTTGATAAAATTAAAGGAATTACTTATTGCTAAAGGTGCCCGAAACTAACTCTAGTTCATAAAATTAAAGGAATAAGAAGTTGCTTATTTGCTAGAGGTGCCCGAAATTGGCTCTAGCAGAATTAAAGATTAATACCCAGAAAATTATTGTTAAAATCTTTTTTTACATAGAATCTTGAAAATTAACTTGTACGCAACTATGCACACACTTTGTCACGAGCATTATAGTTTGATTTTGGAAAATTTCTTTGCTTTTCGAAAAATGTAAAGGTGATCATACTTTGTGCCCCGGTTCTGAGGTTGGAAGTTAAATTTTGAAGATGTCTTTGAAAATTGGATGCCTTGACAATTAATTGGTAGGTTTGCATTGCTTGAAGACAAGCAATAGTTCGAGTTTGGAGTGTGATGAGTGTTCAAAAGTATTATTTTTATTACCTTTTTACTCTTACTATTGTTAGGATTAAGCATAATATTAATTGCATAAATAGTCGTTCATGCATATTTACATAATTTCTTTAATTGCTATATTTAATTTATATTTCGGTTAATTTGCATGGAAAAAGATATTGTTGTTGTGTGTTTCCTTATTTGTAGGATTTGATGCTAAGTTGGAAGAAATCACAAGGAGATAAATTTGATTTGAAAAGATCATGGAGAGATTCTAGGAGATTGGACTTGATAAGGAAATAAATATTTGAATTAATTTGAATTCTCTAAAGAGATAATTATCTCTTTATCAAATTAATTCTCATCACATAATTTAACCTAGGAAGATCCTATAAAAAGAAGAGCTTGCCGTCCAAACAAAGGGAGTCAATCAAGTGGGAGAGATTGACACAAAGGGGCTGCCGAATTTCTTTCTTGTTTTCTTGTTTTACTCGAGTGATGAGAGAATATTGTTGGATATTTTGTCTAGCCATGAACTAATTTAAAGTGGCTTGGGTTATTTTGGTTTGTGGTTTGATCTAGTTTGAATTCAATTTAAGTTTGTGTGTGTTCTTAATTGAGAATTTTCTATTCTTGGTACTTGATTTGTTTGCGAGAGAATCGGGAGAGGACCTCAATAAACGACTTATTTATCCAGATTCGGGAGGATTAGATTCACAAAACGAATAGGTATGGTTCGATCTAAGTGCGAAAGAACTAATTTGGCTTAGGGATAAGTGCAGGATTTCAACGGCTAAAAAAAGCTACGCTTTGCCGAACCTTAAGGATAGTCGCCCGAATTGCCCGAACAATTCACTCATCGCAATTGCCCCAACAATCTACAAACTGACAACTCAGAAAAATGACATAAACAATCGATTGAGCCCAATTGTCGGAACGAGTTGAGCAGGGTGAGCACGCACTTACGAAGAAATCATTCGACTGTCATTCCATAATTTAGGATAACCCAACCTAATCTCTCTTATCGATTGCTTCAATTTATTTACTTGTTTATTTTATTATTTTCATTTAAAAATCAATTCTATAAACAATTGTGTCTTTATTTTTCAGTACAAGAAATTAGATTTCAGAAAAAGCATCAATCCCTATAAAGACGATATATTTTTATACTATAAATTGAAAACGTGTACACTTGCACGCAATTGCAAACACTTAAAACATGCAACAACAATCAACAGTTGGATTACTACTAAAATTATTCATTTTTTCCTTTCATTTTAACCTTGTTGGCCCTGCGATTTGTGGGTATTTAGTTACCCCATGTCTATGGGGGCTTTGATGGCCATTATCTTTTATCTTATGCTTAGTTTAATGAATTTCTAACATTTGGTTTCAAAAAAAATACACCCCTACGGACACGTGAAATAAAATCTTTCCTTATATTTCATCGTTTGTGTAATTAAATCGAGCAAAAATCATCTATCTTCTTATTCTGCTTTTTTTATACCTCATGTTGAAATTTTCTATAATAATGTATTTTAAACCCTAAACCTTATTTTTATATCATAAATCCTACGTCTTAAAAAATATACCCTACCTTTAATTCCTTAAACTCTAACTACAAACCCTAACTTTGAACCTTAAACTTCAAACCATTTAATTTAAAACGGATACATGAAAAAAGATATAAGAAAGAGTCAGATGATTTGCACCCAAATTTATAGTAAATGTGTCCTACATGTTGTTTCATAAAAGTGAAAGCCTAAGTGAGTTTAGGAACATCTGAGTGACCCCAAAGGTCACTAACCCTAAACCCAAAAGGCATTTTCCGTCTTTGTGTTGATATCATACGGTCCCTCCACTTAAACCCCAAACATCTCCACTTGTCTCTTCAACATAAGATTCCATCGTTTAACATTAAAAGAGAAAGGGAGAAAAAAGCATGCTTCCAGCGGAAAGTAGTAATGGGGCAAAACATCCACTAACCACTAACCATTCGTTCATTATTACATTATTAAACTCCATGAAAGTTTAAGAGAAAATACATTTAACCATGTTTTTTTTTTTACCTTTAGGGCATAACTTTTTACTCAGCTGCAAGACATCAATGCAATGTACACAATTTTTACTTTTTCGAACCGAGTGTCTATGATCTTACATGACAAACAATTTGGTCTGGTTTCGTGTCGTCTCGTGCTGGTAAATGAATGGTACAAAAGTTGATCAAATGAGTTAGGTTTTGACACACAAAGGCTGTTGTTTTCGAAAATTTGAATTTGGATGTTTAGAAGTTCTAGAAATCGGTGGTCTCAAAACGGATATTCTGTTTTTTATTAAAGTTGTAAAAATTTCGGTATGCACTTTTTGGTATTATCAAATTTTTTACCGAAAGTGTAAAAATTTTAGTATATATCTAGTTTCTTAAAAAAGTAAGTATTTTAGTATTTGAGTGAAAATCGTCTACTTCTTTTTTATGCTTCTATTTGTGTCTCTGCTTTAAATTAGAGGTTTAGTGTCTAGAGTTTAGGGTTAAATGTTTGGAGTTTTGGTTAGGGTTTAGGGAATTAGGGGTAAGGTGTAGGATTTAGGGTTTAAGGTTTAGGATATAGAAAATAAGGGTTATGGTTTAAAATTTAATTTTTTTAAAAAAAATCAAAGGATGCATAAAATGATTCATGATAAAGAGGCATACGTTTTTTACTCTTGGTATATATATTAAATTTTGTTATAAAAAATTATAAAAATTATAAAAAATTATAAAATTTTTTATAACATTTATAAAAAATAATATAACTATTTTTAATTATTTTATAGACCGTCGATTTTTAGAATTTTCCGAGACGCAGGTGGAAGAAATTTCTGGACCCATGTGAGGTGCATGGTTGCAACATGCTCCGAAATTTGATCCTCTTTGTAAAACACCCACAAAATCATTACTTCTTCCACTAAAGCACATACATCATCTCTCTCTCCCATTGTTAACAAAATCTCACTAAATAATGGTTTGACAAAATAAATAATAAAATAACATCAAAAGACCGACATATTTTTTTATTAATAGAATATAGTTTTATTGAATAAAATATGATTTTATTAATTTTCTTTTGGAAAAAAATAGGTGCTCTCAGTCAAAATGTTTACTCACTTTTGCTCCAAGTGGAAATGCTAGGCAAAAGTAAATGACTAAGGATAAACTATTGAACTTACGGGAGAATATTTTTTTCTTTATTTGAAGTGAGCAATAATAGTGGGAACCCTCACCAAGCCGACAAATCCCCGTTAGAAGGGGTCTTCGTGGGTGGTTTCTATGGTGGCTCCACCACTATGGCCACCGTCATTCACATCGTCACCACCCTCTTTAACTTGTTTGGATAATTATGCCATAGCTTTTGTCATAGATTAAGTACAAAGTCCTATGAAGGCAGGATATTATTGAAAGTATTTTTGAAACTATAAAGTAGTTTGAATGATTTATTTTAAAAATATTTTTTAATTTAATTTTTTAAAAAAGAAATATTAGAATCCTCATTAGTTATTTTGGTAAATCAAGCATCATAAATAAAAAACTAAATATTTTTTAAATTGGGATTAAAAAGTTAATAACATATACGTAAGGATTAGCACCCCACACACATTTAATATCGATATCTTTAATTTTGTGTGAAATTTTGGTATTTTAAATAACAATCCAAACTTAATTTAATCATTTTCAATATAAAAATATTAGTTTTATTAGGAAATATATTTTTGTTCCGAATATAAAATTGAAAACACTCTTATACGCTCAGGAAACCACCTTTTATATTTCGAAAATATATCCCACTTATAAAAGATTATTATGCATAATAATTATGTTTTAATTATTTTATGTGTTAACTTAAAATTATTGGCATAACGATGTTATATAGACAAAAATAATAATTTAATAGTGATTTTTTTACATTATATTTTTAGCTTAGGTTATACAAATTATATGTTTAACTTTTTTAAGGTTATACAAATAATATATAAATTATTTTATTTTTAGAATATTATACTTTGAATAGTATAAGAAAATCTGAATTCATTAGAATTCGACTATAAATAGTAATCGAATTAAAAAATAAAAACACTATTCAAATTTAGAGTCACTTGTCTCTGATTTTAGTGTGTGTTTTTATTTTTTATAATTCAAAGTCGTAGCCTCCTACTTTCGATTTTAATTTTTTAATTTAAAGTAAGATTCATTAGAATTTAATTTTATTTTTATTACAGAATCAATAATATTTTTTAAAAAATGATTTTTAAATATAATAATATATAAAATAAAAATTCAAACAATAATATTTATAAAAAAAAAATTATAAACCTTAACACTTTTTCTCTTTAATTTATTTTATTTTTACTTGGCCGGTTGCAACACAAATTTAACATTATTGTCGAGTATCGGTAATCATTTCTTTTCCTTTATTTTATTATATATCATTTTTATTTTTTCTTTAATTTTTATTAAAAATAACTATATTTTTATGATATGTTTGTCTATGTCTCGTGACATTTTTTTCCCTTTTTACCATTTAATTAATCTAGTGGTTATCATTTATCAAAAAAATATAGTGGTTATTTTTTTTCAAATTTTGTGTTTAATTATTATAGTGGTTACCATTTAATTATAAATTCTCATTATAATTTTGAATATTTTTATTTTTAATTAAATTAGTGTCTTCTATTAAGAAATATATTATTTTTTAATTCATTAGGAATAAAGTAATTTTAGTTTCCAACATGATTCTTGAATTTTTTTTCCATTCTTTAAATTTTTTATTATTTTTATGAAGTGATGATACATTAAGAGTATATTATACAAAACAATTTCACACTGTCAGATTAATAGGACTAAAAATAAAAATAAAAAAAATATTAATTTTAAAGATTAATATGCAATTAATTTTTAAAAAATAGTTTGAAAAACTAAAAAGTACTTTAACTTTCACGAAAGAAACTATAAAATTAAAAATGGAATTTAAATTTATTTGTTACGGTGGAGATTGGGTACTAACTAAGTTTACATATAAAAATTTTATAACGGAGGTCGAATATTGTTAAATACCATTAAAGCTGAACATTATTAAATATCATTAAATTAATTAGTAAAGACTGAAAATCTTACAGATTTAACATGCAATTAATAAAAGAGTGATAGGCTTAACATATAATATTAATTGCATGTTGAGTCTTGTGAGATTTTTATTCTTTATTAACTAATTTAAAAATGATCAAACGATGTTTAACGTTAGTGATATTCAACGATATTTAACGTTAATGATGTTTAGCGGTATTTGACGCACATAATAATCTCATCCGTTAAAATAATTCTAGTTACAACGTTTAAAAGACCGTAAATTCAGATATGTTTAAGTATAATTAACCTTCGTTTAAATGGTCACAAGTTAGAGTAATTAGCGTAATAAAAAATGAAGGCTTAAAGATAGTTTTCACCCTTAACGTTTATAATTTTTGTCATTTTGGCTCCTATTCTTTTTTGGGGATAAATTTAGTCCTTGACCTTTATCTTTTTAACAAATAACTCATTTTTTAACTACCATGATAACTGAACCGTTAAAAATTTAATAATGATGACATGTCATATATATGTAATAATATATTTTAAATGACTTAACATCTAGTATATCAAATACATAAACGTGGGATATAATTTTATTCCAATCTAAAAATATAAAATAATTAAAATTTAAATAAAATATTAGAAATTATTTTTTTATTTATTAAAAAATAATTAAATCTAAAACAAAAGGCTACTAAACATTCTCAACCTTAACTATAGTAAAACTAAAATTTTATCTAAAAAGGTATGAACATAATCTGAAAAGAAAGGGTTTTGTATAGTTTGTTACCGATGAATCAAAAATAAAAAATTTTGATAATAATAAATTGGATTTTTATTATTTTAGTTTAGAATTTAGGTATTTTAATTTTAATCTAAATCGGAGTTTTAGGATTTTATAAAGATATTTTAGTTTAGTTAGGATTGAGAATATTTAGTAAATTTTTGTTTTGTATTTAATTAATTTTTAATATTTTATTTAAATTTTAATTTTTTTTATATTTTATACTAGAATAAAATTATATTTTATATATATGTATATATTTAATAGGTTAGATTATATGTCATTTTAAAATATATTATTACATATATAATATGTTATCACTATTAATTTTTTAACGGTTCAGTTATAATGGTAGTTAAAAAATGAGCTATTTGTTAAAAAGACATAGGTTAAGGGCTAAATTTATCCCCCCAAAAAATAAGGGCCAAAATGACAAAAATTATAAACGTTAAGGGTGAAAATTATCTTTATGCCAAAAATGAATTGTAGGTCAGGTTTCTTTAATTAATTAGGAAAAAATATTTTTTCCGTCTTATTTAATATGTTCCGTATTATTTTTTATTTATTATTTTTAAATTTATTAATAAAAATTGAAAAAAAACATTTAAGTAAGTAGTTTAAAAATATTTTTTTTATAAAATTTAATAAATTAAAATATTTTTAATAATTATAATTATAATTAAAAAAATTAAAGATCAATATTAAATATATTAAATGAGATGAAAATATATTTTTAATATTTATTACTAATATTAAAATTTAAATTTATATAATACGAGAAAATATAAATATTTCTGATAAATCCAGGGATGGAAGAGCCCCTCTTAAATTTTTTCAGTATAATTATATTTAAGGTCCTTGATAGTTTAGATAGTAATAAAGACTTTATTATCCCTTCTAATTTTTAGATTTAAAGACTTAATAGATCTTTCTCTCTCCCAATATTCGATTCTTACTTTTGCCCTTGGATAAATCGATTAATAGACGTTAACTGTTGGTTGAGTTTGATAGCGCGTAGTTATAAGACTTCTCCTCGTATCTTTACAGCGGATTAACTTTTCTAAAGTGCCACCACCACACGCCTGTGTATAACGTGGGAACCACACCCTTGTTAAACACACAAAATTATGGAATCAACATTGAACGTGAAAACACGCGCCGGCGAGATAAAAGAAGAGTTTATTGATCCATAAATTCATATCAAATTTTATATTCATTAATATTAGATTTATTATCGATAAATTCATATTAAATTCTATAAAAATTTATAATGAAATAATTTTTTTATCTCAATTTTCATCTTGTACTGATAGCATTTAAACTCTTAATTTTACTTATAGAATTTAACGTATTAATCAGTTAGATCAACTTAAGCAAATCGGAGTTGCCATGTTGATAAAGAAGGGCTTTTACCCTTCTCAAATTTTTTAATATAATTATATTTTAATTTTTTTAAATAATAATAAAATAAAATTTTTACTGTTTTTTACATTTTAAATTTAAAGATTTAATAATCTGTGTTCTATCATGTCTCCGTTTCTGGTCGAGCCTTCCTTTGCGATTAGCACAAGGTCCCAGTCGCTTAGATCTCCAATTCTCTGCTTCACTCAAGAACCGAATCATAAGTGGATTGCACAGGGAATATGGGGTTTAGTCGTTCTCACTCTTTTTCTTTCACTTTCCCCTTCTAACCTCCTTACTGTTGGGGTTAGAATCTAATAGGATAGGAATGCAACTGTAAATCTGGGGTTACATTAATATATATATATATAGTTTAATAGAATTAGAAGCTAATTAAAAGAGAGTTCCTTTTGTTCCCACCATTAAATTGGGTGTTTGGGGGGAAGGAAAAGAGAGAGATTTTCTTTTATTGTTTTCCCTTCTTTTTAAGGCCCCTCGCCGTCTTTGGGTGAGGCACTGTTTTCCTTGCTCAGAAAATTGGTGGCTGCATTAAAGTTTGGAGCTTTTACTGTGTGCCGCTATAGTTTTGGTTTTTCTTGACAGAGGCAAGTAAGGCCAGGAAGCATATAAAAAGCTACATCTCCTCTTCTCTGCAAAGCTCTTGGAATGGTGATTTCATAACCCATTCTTGAAAGATCTCTGCTTTATTTCCTCCAACCCTTTTAATCGAAAGAGACAACTCAGACACAAGGTTCGTTCAAAGTCGGTCTTTTTGGAGCGAATGGAAGGTTTAGTTGTTTGATTGATTATACTTCTATGTTTTGTCTCATTAACTGTCGTGTGTATGTTTCAGATCTACAAGGATTTAGGACATTGAAGAACAATGTTGCCTCAGAAGCAAGCAGAAGAAGCAATAGTCTCCAACAACATAACTGAGATGGAGCTTGAAACCAGGGAAGAAGAAAAGGAACAAGAACAAGAACAACAACAATCATTGTTTAGTGTTAAAAACTTCCTCTGGCACGGTGGCTCCGCTTGGGATGCCTGGTTCAGCTGCGCTTCCAATCAAGTACCCAACCATCCTTAACTCGCACCCAAGGATTTAAATTACGCTTTTTCGATTACAGTGTTTTATTACATAACGGATGTTATTGTGGTCACAGGTAGCACAAGTGTTGTTGACACTGCCCTATTCTTTCTCTCAACTCGGTATGCTGTCGGGAATTCTCCTTCAGGTCTTCTATGGAGTCTTAGGAAGCTGGACTGCTTATCTCATCAGTGTGCTCTACATAGAGTATAGGAGCAGGAAAGAGAAAGAGAACGTCAGCTTCAAGAACCATGTCATCCAGGTTTGTGTTCCATTCCTTGTCATTTCATTACAATTTACAAAGAACCCTACAAAAAAAACCATCAAACTATCACTATTCTGAATTCTGATCGAGGTCTTGGGATGATTTGCAGTGGTTTGAAGTGCTTGATGGACTATTGGGTCCTTACTGGAAGGCAGCTGGACTTGCCTTCAACTGTACCTTCCTCTTATTCGGATCCGTCATACAACTCATAGCATGTGCAAGGTTCGTGAAGACATCAAATTCAATCAGATTTCGAAATTCCGAAACTGGGGTTCAATCATTTCTGACCATCGTTGTTACTTTCTGTGATGAACAGTAATATTTATTACATCAATGACAAATTGGACAAGAGGACATGGACCTATATTTTTGGAGCTTGCTGCGCAACCACCGTTTTCATTCCCTCCTTTCACAACTACCGTATTTGGTCTTTTCTAGGTCTTGGGATGACCACTTATACCGCATGGTACCTGGCCATAGCCGCCTGGGCTCACGGCCAGGTAAACTATTTAACCCTTTCTTTTCTTATACGAGATCAATGTCCTTGGCCTTTTAGATAATACAATTATTTTGTGCTCAGGTTGAAGGTGTAACGCACAGTGGTCCAACAAAGTTGGTGCTTTACTTCACCGGAGCCACCAACATTCTCTACACCTTCGGTGGTCATGCTGTTACTGTGTAAGCTTTTTCTTTATCCCTTTCAAAAACTTAAGGAAAATAACCTTAATTTACCCTATCCTGTAAAGCAACGTAGCCTGAAAATATTTGTTATGTTTTTTTTTTCAGGGAAATCATGCATGCTATGTGGAAGCCTCAAAAGTTCAAGTACATATACTTATTGGCCACATTATACGTATTTACCCTAACTCTTCCGTCGGCTTCCGCCGTCTACTGGGCATTTGGAGACCAGCTTCTCAACCATTCCAACGCCTTCTCTCTCCTCCCCAAGACTCGTTTCCGTGACGCCGCCGTTATCTTAATGCTTATTCACCAGGTCCATCTTTTTTTTAACCCGTAGTAAAAATTTTAATGTTAATTTGAACATTGAATGCGCGGTGTTTAACAGTGTGATCCCATGGACATGGTTTGCAGTTCATAACATTCGGGTTCGCATGCACTCCGTTGTACTTCGTGTGGGAGAAGGTGATTGGTATGCACGACACGAAAAGCATATGTTTGAGGGCATTGGCAAGGCTGCCGGTCGTGATTCCGATCTGGTTCCTGGCCATCATCTTCCCATTCTTCGGCCCCATAAACTCCGCCGTTGGTGCTCTTTTGGTTAGCTTCACCGTCTACATCATCCCGGCTCTAGCCCATATGCTCACCTACAGAAAAGCCTCGGCTCGACAGGTAAAAAAAACAATAAATCAAGATCCTTTAATTGGTCGAACGATTATTAATCTTCTTTCTTTACAAAAGTTTAACTCGCTGGGACCATTATCTTGAGTCCCACCAGCCTGCGATCACTGTGTATGGTTCAAGTTGTGGTTATCTTGCTTTGTTAGGGGTAAGTTGGTCTTTTCATAAATGGGAGTAGTCACATAATTGGTCAGCTATGTCCAAAATGTGTACAAAATCAATTAAGGCTTGGATTTGGAAACATTACGAGAAGAATTGGATAGTTGGGCTGTCGTTTTCATTTAGTTATGTGCTACAGTACAGTCTCAGTGTTGTACACTGTCTTTAGATGTACATGAGCTGGCTGACTTGACTCTTTTCCTTACATTTCGGTCCGATTCGTTATCGAAACCGATCGTTCTCGAATTCGAGTCTCGTATATATAGATCGATTCTTATGTTTTTATTTCTCTATTGAGCAGAATGCAGCGGAAAAGCCTCCATTCTTCCTGCCAAGCTGGACAGCTATGTATGCCTTGAATGCTTTTGTTGTGGTATGGGTTTTGGTGGTCGGATTCGGGTTCGGCGGATGGGCTAGCATGACAAACTTCATCAACCAGATCGATACTTTCGGCTTGTTTGCCAAGTGCTATCAATGCAAGCCTCCACCACCAGCCAACGGAACTGGAGTGGCCGCAAACCATCACTGAACTGACTCGATCCGACTCAATCCTAAACCTAAAAACAACAAACAAAATCAATATATATATGATGAATTCCATGTTTTTCCTTCCATATCTTGTATCATATAGATGGGGAAGATATGAATGTATCCCCTACATGTGATGTGTGTTGGATTTTGCTTTTTTTTTTTTTCCTATTTTTCTCTCTCCTCTTAAATTAGTAAATTAAAAAATAGTGTGTTGAATTGTGATGATTCCTTTGCAATCAAATCATAAACCTAATTTTAAAATTTTAATTTTTTTTGTGTGTGGTAGCAATGTGCCCTGGCAATTATTACTCTTCTCATGTTCCCAAAGTACCTTGTAATAAAAAAATGCAAGGGTATGGGGGTGTTGTGTTTTGATTTCAAAGATTGAATTGGACATGTTTTAATGGACCTTTACACATTAGATGCTGTGGAGGAGAGTGGGACGGGGACCCACACTCGTTCACATGGCTTACACGGTGCCTTATCCCTTTCTCACGTGACACTCTTGACTCATTCATATTCTTTTATGTGCACGAATTATTTACTCTCAATAATTAAAAAAAAATTATTGTTTTTTAAAATTATGAATTTAAATATCAGTATCAACAATATAATGATTAAGGAGTCAATATTTAGTAATTAAGTGTATATGATTAATTAAAATTTATGGTTTAGAATTTACAATGTTACGATTAAAGAATTAAATTTT
The DNA here is from genome assembly GCA_035048815.1 of Abelmoschus esculentus. NCBI lineage: Eukaryota > Viridiplantae > Streptophyta > Magnoliopsida > Malvales > Malvaceae > Abelmoschus > Abelmoschus esculentus. The sequence continues at coordinate 10,987,782 of JAUCBN010000033.1, forward strand.
GAATTTTAAACAAAAATTATATAATTTTTTATATAATTTTTATATCGTTATTTTAATCTATACTAAATAAAAATTATATGTTTAATGTTTATAGAAATTTAACTTGAATTTAAACCTAATAAAAGTACCAAAATTATGATTTGACCGAGAAGAGAACTTTGGATTTATTGGGAGGTTATCTTGTCATTACAATATATAAATCAACGAATTAAGACTAAGAAATATATAACCCAAAAATCAGATGCTTTTATTTATCTTACTAGGTTTGATGTCTAATCAAAACCCTATAATTAATTTCTTAAAATAAACTATAATTAATGAATAAACTAACGAAAGAAAAAATTATATTATGGATAAGTCTCATTGTATATCTATAAGATCAACAACTAGAAATCATATATCTTATTATTTTTTTATGTCATATATATTTTTAAGTGAATCTTCACTTGAAAAAACTGTTTTTAAAATGAATTAACAATAAATATGAGTGAAGATTCACTTAAGAAAATATGATATGAAAAAAATGATGAGATTAATGGTTTTTAGTGTTAGTCTCATGGATAACGTGGTGAAACTTATCCATGATATTATTTCTCCAACGAAAGTTGATAATTTTTGTTCTCATATTTTTTTAAGTTGTGGAATAGATGAAGTCGAGATTTGAGATAAAGAAAAACATAAATGTTTGAAAGTAAGAGATAAATTTATTAATAAAATAATTTAAAAAATTAAATAGGTAGATAAATATGAAAATAATTATCCTCTAACCACTTAGCTTTGTCCCTGGTTATGAGTTCTAAATCCACTAAGAATATTTTTTCATTGAATTTTTTCTTTTTTCTCCTTCGAGTAAGATTAAAAATAAAACCTGTTAAAAAACTATAATTAATAATAATTATATTAAATTAAGTAATTAATCATTTCCACCTTTCTCCATTGGTGTTCAACTTTATTTTTTTATTGCAATCTTCTTTCCAAAGCACATGCACTCTATGTTTCCATTTTCTTTATAATTTCCACATAGAAAGTGTGGAAATGTCCCCATTTGATACTCCAATTAATCAAAGTTTGATTAGAAAACTAATTTATTAAAAATCTATTTTGCACCGAAGCTGAAAAGAGGATGATTAGGCATTACCATGTCATGGTTTGGTATCTCTTTTTCTTTTCCATGATTAGGTAAACAAATGATTGATTAATTTCATTGATTCATTTGGTGTGAGAGGTTTGGTCTAGTTTTAGATCTTCTTGGTATGGACCAAATCTTTTGCCCATACCCACTTTTCAACTCTTTGTATGATGCCACAGATGCTTTGAGATGATTCGATCGAGACAGTGGCGGATTCAGAAATTTATTTGAGGGTGGGTATATATAAATTTTTGAAATCTTAATGTGAGCACAAAGCTTAAATGTTAGAAAAAATTAAGGACTAATTCATAAAAATTAACAAAAAATTAAAGATAAATATATAAACTTGAAAAGTTCAAGGTGGACACAGACTCACCCAATTCAAAACATAGATTTGCCACTAGGTTGAGATTATCAAAATCTGTGTATTAAGGTTCAGAAACGAATTCAATAATTTTTTTTCGATCGTTAATTATAATTTTTTTAAAACGTTTTGGTCTATAATTATTTTAGCTTATAAACTTTTAAATGATTTATGAGGGGTAGAATGTAATCTTACTATTATATAATCCTACTAATTTGAAGGGGAAAAAAATTGGGATATTATTCCAACCTCAAAAAAGTTGATTTTGATTAAAAAAAGATCTTAGGATCCTATCTTGATTTTGATATATATCAAATTTTACTTGCTACCTACCTTTTTATGTATATAACTTTTTCAAGATGGAGGAAGCTACTAAACTGATAAGTCCTATAATTCACTTATCTTATGATATAAATAGATAATATGATGAAAATTAATAAATAAAGTATAAAAATATATACCAAACTAATAGAGATTTGGGTTTTAAATTATTTGTTATAAATTGTGTATTTTTTTAAAATCAAAATAGTTTAAGTTTAATTTTTTAAAAAATTAAAATTTAAATATGTTAAAAAGTAATTAAACAAAAAATCAAAGTTTAATTTTATTGATTTTAAATTACATGGTCCTAAAAATAATAAACTATAAAATTTTGGGAGGGCAACAAAAGAACAATGAAAGGTTTTATTAACAAAGAAATAAAGGTTTTAAATTATTACACCATATAAAGTTTAATTTTTTTTATTATAATCACTAATATTTAATTTATTAATTGATTAATTCAGATCAAATACTGCGAAAGTCGAGAGACCTTTTTAATCGTATTTATTGTATTTTTAATGTCGGAATTCAAAATTTCTAACTTTTTTTAAGAATTTAACCGGATCAACGGGTTATTGGTACAAAGTATAAGTTCCTTAACGATGTTTCTAAAGGTATTAAGAGTGGAGGTTAATATTTTAGCTTTAAGACTTAACTTGTAATCAATCTGTAGTTGACCCTATTCAAAGCATCCTTGCATGGGAAATGTCATAATTTAAAGCTTATTTTGTACTGCTTTAACCTCAACTGAACCTTACTAAGCAAGGTCCCTTTGCTCAAAGATTATGATTCCTTCATTACCGTAAAAAGAAAGTAATATTTTGGATTCAGAGCCATCAATCTGCTACAGCAAGAAACTGTAATAAAAAGAGAGAGAACTGGGATTATGATTCTGATGTAAGCAAGCTTAACATGATGAGATTAGGGTTAAAAGAATATTACCATACTAAAGCAAGTTGTTTGTTTGCTTGGGTTGGATTAGCATACTGTTTTACATGTGAAAGCTGCAGTTTTAGAAGATTTTAGTTGGATCTAAATCTTGTCTTAAGTTGCTTGGTGTTTCAGGTTTGTCAGATAAAAATAAATAATTAAAAGGGCAGGATGGAGTCTAATTGTGTAAGAATTAAGACTGCAAGTTCCAATGGGGTAGTGTCTGTCATGTCATAAGCTTAATGGTTTGGGCCAATGAATTAATCTTCAAGGTTCTTTTCTCAAACTGACCCAAGTTTTGAAGAGGGCTTGGCCCTCAGAATTTGATGATGATGCTTCCTCTTGAAGTTCTTCCTTTTCCTTTTTAATATGAAAATACTTTTTAATCCATCGGATTTGTTCTAATGAATCCGGTTAATTTGGTACTCATAATTTTGATAAATGAATCTTTTAATATAATTTTTTTATTTGTAAGATCTTTAATTAGGATGATAATTTGACCTGTCCCCGTCGGGTTTTGATATGACTTGATTGCGACGAGTTTTTTATTTAAAAAATTGGGTTCGGATCAGGTCAGATAATTAAAAAATAAAGTCAGTTCGGTTTGGTTTTAGGGCAAAATTTCTCCGACCCAGTATATTTATATATTTTTATATATATTATTTAATATTTTTATCAAATTTTCGGGTCAAGTCAAGTTTATTTGAGTTTTTTATTAAAATATCAGATTCGAATCAGGGTCGGTTATAATTTTTATAATATCGGATCGGATTACGGTCAGATCGAGAAACTTAAGTTTCGGGTCGGGATCAAGCGACAAAAATTTCCATCCGTTACCATCGCTATCTTTAGTATGAGATCTGTTTAAATAGAATTTAAATTCCTTATTACTTGGACGAATTATTTTGATAGAAAAATTTGTAACTTCAAATGATAGATTGACAAAAGATTTGAGCTTTTCTCAATTACCAGCATCAAACTGCATTTACAGAGTGAAGAAAAGAGATCAAAGTTACACCCAAATTTAACATGAAGCAAATATATCGAAAGACAAGATTTGAGCAAACTAGGGGCGTAAACGAGCCTAATCGAGTTCGAGTAGTGTTGAATTTGACTCGATTCGTTAAAATTCTGAATTGAGTTTGAGTAACTTTTAACGAGCTTTAGAAATTTGTGCTCAACTCGGCTCGTTAAGAATTTGAGTCAAGTTTGAGCATGATTCGAGCACAATAAAGCTAAGTGTTGACAAATCTTTGATCATATCGGACTCAAATAACTCACATCTGTCGCGTCTAATTTAAAGTCATGTCAAGAAAAAAACGTTGATACACAAGTTGTGTAAACTCAAGTTTATTAATTTTAAGGTATAGGGGTTAGTTTAGGGTTTAGAGGTTTATGTTGTTAAGTTTAAAGTTTAGGATTTAGATTTTAAATTATAAAAATTAAAAAATGGTATACTATATTTTCGAGTAGCTCACGAACTTTTCAAGTTGAATATTAAGTAGCTTAATTCGGCTTGTTAAAAACTTGAGTCGAGCTCTAGCTCTAGCTCGAGTTCAATCAAATTGAGTTTTAATCAAACTTTGACCGAATTAAATTTGAATAACTTATGATATGTCTCGTCTTATTTAACGGGCCGAGGGAATGTGAGTTATATATAAAGCAAAAGCCTTGCAATAATGGTAAATATCATTCCCTGTCTGAATCTCCACTTCCCTTTTGCTCATGCCTTCACAAGATTGAAACATTACTGCTAATGTGACGAGCAAAGTTACCTATAGAACACCAAGTTGAGCACCAAAATACATGATAATAATCAAATTTAAATACTAATCTGAAAAGGAATAAGTTGAAAGCTGACTTTGTAGTGCAGGCAATTGTTTTTTAATAGTTTGTGAAAGGCAGGATCAATTGAAATCTAACCCCATTCTTACATTGTAAGGACTTACCTATAGGGCACTACAGATTACAGACATTTGAATTGCTCCCTTAAAAATCAGCTCCTTAAAGAAACAGGTCGTTTCTTCAGTCATGCTGACTGAGCAGTACCACAAAATCGATATACATTCAGATGAAACGGTTTGCCTCGGTCAGCTAGCACGTTCACTACCGATATCGTGATCATCTATTTCACTCCCGTAAATAAAGAAGGAATAATTATTGACACTCGGCTCGGAGCTGACGGTGCTGCTGGTGGCAAGAGGAGAATCAGAAACACTTACAGTCCGGCTCCTAGTGGATCCTGATCTCACGCTACTATATATGGAGGAAGCCGGAACATTTGTCATAAGTGGACGCTGGCTACCTGAAATAGTTCGCCTGATATCCTGCAAAAGAAACGATTGAGATATCTTAATGAGGACGTTACTATCAACAAGAATATCAAGCTATGATCCATCAAGCAAGAGATCTACCATGTGTTTCATAGCCATATCTAGAGACTTTTTGCAGAGTGTTCTGCCAAATCCCGAGCTGTCGAGTGATGTAGATAATTTTGCGGTAGGGTTATTACAATTGGCATCTGCTCTACGGACACAACGAATGGAGTTCTCATTACCGACACTGACGCTTGATGCCCTGCTTCTAGCAGGAGAGCAGGACTGGCGTCTTGGTCTTCCATTAGAATTAGTCTCCACAGAAGATGATCTAGCACCGAGAGCTCCTGGCCTGCCCCGTGAGGCTGATGCTGGTCTTTCTGGCAATGAAGTCCTTAAATTTGGTGGTGTCTCAAGCGAAAATCCAGGCATCTCAGATGGTTTCCAAGGCCTAGACTTTACGGTTGGAGATGTGCCCCGTGATGGGACAGTACTTTTTGATGTAGTGGAAGCTGGTTTTGCTATAGATGATGATGCAGGAACTGATTTTGTAGCAGGAGCTGATTTCATAAGTGAAGAAGTAAGGGAAGCTGATTTTGGTACTGAAGATGTGTGAGCTGATCTTGTTACTGAAGAGGATCGACCGGAAGGTGCAGATGCATGAAGCGAGATAGACGAGGAAGCTGGTCTACGTGTTGGTGTAGATGATCTTGATGTCAATTTGGAAGCTGGCAAAGAATGTCCAGCAGTTGGCGTCATAGAATGTGAGGTGGATCTAGTCGGAGTTGAGGATCTCGCTGTTGAAAAAGCAGGTTTCACGTGAGGCATGCTGGCTCGTGACGTAGGTGTAGAAGACCTTGAAGTCTTGGTTGTTGTGGGAAGTGCTGGCCTGCCAGTAGGTGTTGGAGGTCTACTAGCAGATTTCGGAACCCCAGAAGAGGATGGCCTTTTATTTAGACTATTGGAAGAATTTACTCCAGCTGAAAGAGCTTGTTGCTTTAACGCAAGAGTGCTCCTCGATGCAGGTTCCTCCAGGCGATTTGCCAGCTGAAAACCAAATGCAAGATAAATTTTCTAGATAGGAAAATAGGGAAGTAACAAAATCTCTAACAACAACAGAGCAAATAAGTCCATCAGACTTCATAAGTTGACATGATTCAAACTCAAACCCCTATTACAACTTAGTTTTGTCAATCTGGATAGGTTGATCACAGCAGAAGGAAAAGGGTTGAAAGAATCCGAAACTCAAATCACATAAGAGTTCTTACCCTTGTTTTCAGTGCGACTGGACGAGCGTTAGACATCCCATGTTTGCTCATTCGAACCTTCTGTGATTCCATTTCCAAAGAGGGAAATAACGGTGTACGAGGCGGAGTAAGAAGCCTGAAGACAGAAAATACCTCCATTTCAGTCCATACTATACAGCTAAAGGAACAATTCAATATTGAATTACATCGTCATGGTTTATATGAATTCAAAGTGCAACCATAAAGAAAAGTCCATACACTGAAGCATACACCAGTTTTTGCTTCAATGTCGAGGCATTAAAACGTAATTACTAAGTTTTTGAAATTTAAGTTTCTTTCTTGTCAAATTTGAAAGAGGGAATGGATCATGGATGCCATTAGAATTGTCAACATTGCAGATGCAAGGAATTAATATAATAGTTATAGTTTGATACACAAGCTGTGTAAAACAAATTCACACAAACCTACGTATTTAAGCCATAAATCATCCTTACCCTACCCCCGAAAACCTTAACATTAAACCTTAACCTCTAAATTCTAACTATAAACCTTAAATTCTACCCCTATACACTGAACCCATAAACTATAAACCTTAACCTAAATCCTTAAATCCTAAAATTAAAAGACAAACTAAAGTTTACACAAGCTTATGTATCAAAGTATTTCCCTTAATGTAACTAAGCCATATTTTTCACACAAAACTTAAGCCACTGGGTTTGGGGACAAACACCATATCTAATCTTAGCATTCTCACAACTTATTGTCTGATGTATGATTGATCTGGACACTGAAATAAAAGCAAAGAACAAATTCTAATTCTTCATAAAAAAGAGAAACTTTTAATGTCAAAATCCAAAATTTACAGATGGCTAATGGAGGCTTTCTTTTAAAGATATAGAAAGATTGAGTAGTCATCTTTTATGGCTTAATAGGTACCCACACCTTTCCCCCTTCAAAGGAAGCTTTAAGATAAAATCAAATTATTGCTCACATAAACTACATGATCTTTCTTTCGGTTTAAAGAAAAAAAGCGAGAAAAGGAAATTTACAAAGCACATAGATTCAATTATTCAAAACCTAGAGTCTTAATAAACTGCATTACCAATCGTAATCAGTCTTTTCGTTCTCCGAATTCAAAAATTTTTCCGCCGCAGACTTTCGAACAGGCAGCCCCGAGACAATCTTCGCTACCGGAGAACCTCCGCCGCCACCGTTCCCTTTGACATTAGATCCTATACAAATCCGAAAAACATCACTTTAATCAACAGTCAATTAAAAATTCAGTTCAAAAATATTTTCATCTTCCACAAGGATCAAAATGACATCGCGATCGTTTTTCTTCTTTTCTTTTTACCTAAAAGAAGACTGAGCTGTTGTTCAGAGTTGTTGAGCAAGAGAAGATTGCTGTTATTCTCTTTCTCCCTCTCCCGTCTCCGCATTTCCAGGAACAAAGCTAGATCTTCGTCTCTTTCATTCATCACCATTTTTGAACTCTAAAACACTAATCAAACCCACGAAACCCTCTGTTTTTAGATCCAAATCTGAACTTCAAATTCAAAAGAAAGAAACTAAAAAATAGCAAGAAAAAAAATAATTTGGTTCAACGGTCATTTCCTTGCTTAAGAGGAAATTTGAAAATTTGAACAGAGGGTGATTGCTGTTGCAGATGTTTATATTAACTCATAATTATTGAGATAATCACGAAAATGCCATTTAACTTGTAATAAATATAAGAGTAAACGACATAAAAAAACCACCTAACGAGGTTAGTGTTGAAATGGTCATTATTATTTAAAATCGATAAATATATTATTTAACTATTAAAATGGTTTTAATATAGTTATTCGCTGTTAAAAATTAATAAAATGATGACGTAACAATTAAAAATAAAATGATATAATTACACATTTAATCACTGTTATTTATAATTTTTTAATTTAATCTTAAAACCATTTTAATAGTTTATCGTAAATATAAAATCAACTTTTGTGAGAGAAAAGAATTCTTACTTCTTAAAAGATTGTTTAATTGAGATTATTATTATTTTGTATGATTTAAATAAGATTAAGATATGTCATTATTAAAAATAATTGATAATGAATTATATTAGTTGATTTGATTAGTGATTTGAATTAATTAATGTATAAAAATATTTTAAAATTAACTAATAATTGATAGTTATTCGATTATTTAAATAAGTAAAATAATATATAAAAACGCGATCATATTTTATATTTATTTAAATAATTTATTAATTTTTAATATTTTATATCTATTAATATAAATTAAGATTATAAAAATTATTATTTTTAATATAATATTACTCGGTATACTTAAATTATGTATATATTAATTTTATTTTATTAATGTAATTTTATTAATTATTAAATTTATAATTATATATTAATTTTTATTTAAGAATTTATATTTTTAATATAATTTTATTAATCATTAAATTCATATGTATATTAATTTATTATTTTGAAAATTAGTTTTTTAGAAAAAGTTATCGGTTATTATATTTAGAGATTTTTTTTTTGATAATTATCATTGACATAAGAGTCTTGACAACCCTTATATCCAATCTTCTAACCCAAAAACTTCTAAAAAAACTTTTAACTGAAAAGGTTTTATCTAATTTGTTATTAAAGTTTTATGTTTATTGAATATTAAAATTAACAGATTTAATTGGTCAAATCTCTAAAAATAAATATAACCTTTAACCTTGACTAAAAGATATTTACCAAACATAATCATTCTGTTTTGTCAATCAACATATCATTATCAATAAAAAATAGAATAAATTATACGGATAATCACAATATTATAGGGTTGGTATTTAACTAACCACAATATTTTAAAAAGAATTAAATACACCGATAAACTATTAATTTGATATTAAAATAGCCATCTGTCATTAAAGAATTAACGGAGAAATTGATGTGTCTGTTAACTATTAACGGAGCATCTAACGTGTCTTTCCACGTTTTAAAATTATAACAACCTGTTTAATACCCCCCCAAAAAAAACACTTTTCACTTAATTTTCTTCTTTGTTCGATAGAAGACGAAGGGGGTGAAATTTCTTTTGATTTCCGCAACATGAGTGGTTATCTTTGCGGAAAAGGAAGACCCAATCCTAAATACGATAAGTATTATTGTTTTTGTGTATTATTATTGATTTATTTTGCGATTAGTTTAAGATCTAGGGTTTAGTATTATCGTTAATAATAAAATTAAGTTTAAAATTTGAGAAAAAAAAATTATTTACGTTAATACTTAGAATTAAAGTTAATATTAAGTTTAATGAATTACTATAATGGTAACATAGGAAATACATTTATGGTGGGGTCTGTGATACTTTTTTTTTCAGTTTAATATATAAGTTAAAGTATAAGTGGTGGGTGGTGGGGTCTATGATGGTTTTCAGTTTAATATATACATATTAGAATTTTATTTCTTCTGCAAATGAAAACATCTTATGATCCTTGTTTGTTTATTATATTTTTTTTTCTGTTTACAGGTGTATGTAAATGCTTTTTGATTTTTGTGGTCCAATTGATGGGACTTATTTTTATCGATTTCTATTATAGGGTTGATATTTTTGGTTGTTTGTGCTAATAAAATATGCATACTGTAGGTATTGATAAACTAGTTTGGTGTGATTATGTTAATATAATATTATGATTTTCTTAACCAAAACTGATCCAAATTAAAATGCTTTCTATTAACAGGGGTTGATTTGAAAATTTCAGTCTTGTTGTACATCATGGTGGTTTTATTCTTAGGAGACCTAAGATCAAATTTACTGGAATATTAGTAGACTATTTTGATAACTTAGATGTTGATACAATGTCAATATTTTAAGTTAGTGCAATGATTGAAAAATTAAAAATTAATTGTGGTGTTAAAATCTTCTGACAACTTATTGCTAATCCACTAGAATTAAAACAACTAAAACTGATGTTGATGTCTTAGGGATGGTTAGTAATCTATCTAGAAATTATTATGGTCATATTTACATTGAAAAATTGTAGGTGAATCTCAACAAAATTTTGTTATTGATATGAATGATGAATATAAAGTTAGGATATCTTTTGAGTGTGACTCAAAAGATGAGGAATATGTTGTCGAAATTTAGTCAACCAATGATATATCTAACTTTTTTGATAGTGAAAATGAAAACATTAGTTATGGAGCTGAAATGTGTAATATAAATGTTGGGTTAGACAGTTCTAAAGTAGAAATTAAAAGTCACAGTGATCATTCTGATTCACTATATAGTCTAGATAATTCAGAAGAGTATGATCTCAAAAAGCCTAATTTTCAGAGTTTGATAGTAAGACTGACATGTGTAATCCTATACTTAAGACATAATTGATATTTTCAAGTAAGACAATCTTTAAGGAGACCATTAAGATGTATAGTATCAAAAATAGGTATATTATGAAGTTCAATAGAAATAACAATCAAAGGATCCAAGTAACATGCAAGAAAGAATATTCATGGATTTTATGGGTTGCTCCAATTAATGTTGAAGATCCTTGTCAGGTTCTTGACAGATTAGGTTAATAAAGGGTTAACATAATTGTGTTACGGAGTTCTTAAATCCTAATGTAACTTTTAAGTGGCTCACTGAGAAGTATTTTCATCATTTTTACATTGATCTCACATTTAGCATAACTTCTCTGAAACATGTTGTACACAAAGAATGAGATATCATAGTTGGTAAGAACAAATGTGTTAGGGCCAAACATTTGACACTTAAAAAACTGTATGGGAAACACAATGAACAATATACAAAACTGTATGATTACCTTAATAAATTGAGGTGTTCCAATCCAAGAACCACAACGGTTTGCAAGTTAGCTGAGACTCGTTTTGAGAAACTTTACATTTGTATGCAAGCATTGATGAATGGATTCAAGACAAGGTGTAGAACTATTATTGGTTTGGATGGTTACCACTTGAAGGGATATTATCGGGGTCATCTTTTAACATCTATTGCGATAGATGCAGATGATTCAATTAATCCAATAGCATTTGTAAATGTGGAGAGTGAGAATGAATCTTCTTGGTGTTGTATTTTGAAAAGATTAGTCAATGATTTAGAGATAAATAATTCTCATAGGTTCACCTTTATTACTGATAGATAGAAGGTAATGATTTTTTTAATCAATAATATTTTATAACTTATTTTACAATAGTTATCTTTAATATTTTTTTAATTGTAGGGGTTAATAAAAGCTGTGTCAGAACAGTTCTCATATTCTGAATATAGAATATGTATTAGGTATTTATACTCTACCTCAAAAATAAATGGATTTGTTAAAAAAACATTAAAGGATCGGTTGTGAAAAACTGCAAAGACAACAAATGTCAATGAGTTTGAACATGCCATAGATGAATTAAAAGTATATTATTAATTTAATTTTTATGCATTAGTTAATTATAAATGCTATTTAAATTTCTATTTTCGTAGGGTTATCAAAAACTACATGAAAGTGGTTCACCTAAAAGAAATAAAGATGGGATCAAAGGCTCATTTTTTATTACATACAAGTCAGACATGCTTTTAAATGATAATTGCGAGTGTTTTAATATTCAAATATGGACGTATTCTTGTAAAAAATGGGAATTAACAAATTTATTTTTTTTGGATCTAAGAATTTTATATGATAGTTTCAGGTGATTATTTTTTGTTTACAATGTTGTTTATATCATGGTTTTATGTAGGCATTTCTTATGTGCATGCTATTTCAATTATTTTATCCCTTTTAGATAGGTCAAAAAAATATGTAGATCCTTGTTATCATGTATCAACACAAATAGTTATTTATTCTCATCTGATAAGTTCAGTGAGAGGTGAACAAAAATGGATAAATAAATCAACAATGGATCCTGTCTTACCACATGTTTTTAGAAGGCCTTCAAAAAGACTACACAAGAAGAGAAAAAGAGAGGTTGGTGAAACAACTCAAAGTGGTAAAATATCAAGGAGGGGCACCAAGATTTATTTTAAAAAATATGGAGGAAGTGAACACAATATTAGAACATGTAAGGGAAAAGCTCCAACAATCAACAAAACCACAAGAATCACTTCATCTTCTACAAAAGTTTAAAGAGTTACAAAACCACCGGTAAGTTTTTAAAATTTATAATTTATCCAATATTACATTTTTACTTACAAATTGTAGAATCATAAAATAACTCTAACATTATATACGTTTTACATATTAAAAGACCAGGAACTACAAGGCAAGTAAGAAACACTCCTATAACCACACCATCTCAACCTTCCCAAGTACACACTGTTAAATGGATGCCCACTATAACCCCTTTGACCCGGTCTAGACGCCACCTGACTCGAACGAGCTACACAGAGAATACCGAAGCTAACCTAGAGACTCACCCTGATAAACAACCCTAAACAAAAAATTAAATTTTCTATTTATTTTTTCTAAATACTTTAATTAGATCCTACATGTTCATACAAGGACCGAGTTTAATTGCATCAAAAATTAAAAAGAAACGAGTCCTAATTTAATCGAACAAGTTTAGGTTCTCTAGATGCATACAAGACTCTATAGGCGTGATTCACTCTTCGAACATCATCCTTAGATGTAAAGTCACCTAATTACACACGCAAAACATATAATTTATAAGCATACTTCAGCAGTAACAAATATGGTATATCATACTTTAAAATTAACCTATAATAGATCTCAAAATACCTCATTAACATAAATGTGTATAAATTATAGTAATCAAGCCAAAATAACCAAAAACACATAGGTTCACTAAGTTATATCTTAAGCAATAACAATGTTGATAAACGTCAATATATAAACATACGACTGCAACAAGTCTTATCATCATATCAATAATATTAGCATGGTAACATATCCCCTTTGCTTTCTCACTACTACTAAAATTACAAAAAAGACATACTTGAGCTCATACTTGGCGATTACATGGAATCTTTACTTGCCCTTGCTGCCTCAACATCTATATCCTGCATTGCAAGGTAAAAGAGATGGTTAAGCATAAAGCTTAGTGAGGGAATAAAACACATTTAGAACTTATTTAAAAACACCTTGCAATGCAGCCCATAATAAACTAATTTCATCAATTGAAAACACATGCCATACTCTTTATAAAACAAAACACACAAGGCTAACAATGCCACTTTTAAAACTCAGTAAGTGTCATCAAACCAAGGCTAACAACGCCGTAATTAAATTTTAGTAAAAACTATTTTGTAATCACATGCTTTAAAAGCTAAAACACAAGCCTTACATGCTACTCACATATCAATACTTACACGTGCACCTTAATGCACAAAACTCAAGTCTTACATGCTAACAACATAGCAATGTTCAAATCACATGCATATCAATGCATAAAACCTCGCATGAATAATACCGTATGCAATCAAGTGAAAACCATGACACTTACCTTAGAAAAGTAAAATATATATTGGTGCTAGTGACCCGATTTATACCACTCCAAATCGTTAGGATAAACGGGCAACTGCATGTTAATACCACTCCCAAAGCATGCACATGTTGATACCACTCTCAACGTGAATTATCTCACCTTGGTGTCCGGTGACAGTACCACTCTGATCAACCCGTATGTGACAAGTTCCACTCCCATCATATAGAATTAGAATAAAAGGCAAAATGCAACACACAAGGAATTTATACACGTACGACTTTTGAATGTTTATAGTGCACTCTAAACCCTATTGATCGATCAACTTATTCCATAAGGTTCATCACTTAACTAGCCAATATATTATCAAAAATCAATGCTCAAAACTTAATTCAAAATAGAATTCAAATCATATGTATCCTACTTTTCTCGCATCACTTGCAAAAACCGATAAAACAACTTTTATCCTATTTTTCAAAATAAAAACCGTGGGAACATTGAATGCATATAAAATCTCTTTAAAATAGTCTCATAAGCATTTATATGCATGTATAATCACATATGCAGAATACGATAAGAGCATGACAAATAACATAGTAAAAACACGACATAATATGAGAACCTTTAAGAAAGCAATACTTTAAACTTACTTCGGTGTATAAGAAGGTTTTTCACACTATCCCTACACCCCAAAACCTTTGAAAAACATTTTAAAACATGTCAAATTGGCAGTCCTCATAATACACTCACCAATAACCGTTTCTTGTCCGATAAGTCACCGATTCGATCCAAAACTTCTTCAAACGTGATCATCAACTTCTTGTCCTGTTTCAACCATAAAAAACTAAGGATTCAGTGCTTCTAATCGCACAAAACAAATACCAAGTCGGATCCCCACACAACATCTCTTAACACATATCAAAACCGTAACCGAAAACTTTCCGAAACACACCAAACTTCGCCTAAGCCTATAGTCCGGGATTAGGGATTTTAAAAATACTTTATAAACATTCTAACACATTAAAAATAATTCATTTAGGATCCAAAAATAGTTGGTAAAACCCTTGAATAAAAATTGGGATTTTCAATCGAAAATCGATTTTTATGAAATCAAAGGATTAAAACGATTTCTCCAAGACAAGAACTTGGGAATTTTAGTAAAGAACTTTATTGTTCTAGAGGATTGACAAAATATCACCTCCAAAACTGATCTAATTGCTTTTCGGGTTTTAAAACGAGAAAACGATGAGAAAATAAGATAATTTGAAGGAGAAAAGTTAAGATAATTATTGTAAATGATTTTTAGTGGAAAAGAATGAGTTTTTACCTTGAAAACTTGATGAACGTCTGCCTCCAAAGTGGGAAAACGAAAATTAGAAAAATATGTGATGTTTAGGGTAATTAAAAAGGGTTTTAAGAGTTTTAAATTGTGTTTAATTAAGTTATTTAATTTAAAATAGATTTTGAGCTTAATTAATTAATATTTAGAAAGCCTAGACCAGCTAGGATTATAATTGGATCAAAGCCCTTAAAGATTCAAAGTGTTGGTTTGTTTCATTAAATTATCCCTAAATTTTAAATTTTTACAAAATGATCACAAATTTCAAAATCTTAGGATTTCAAAGATCAATTTTCAAAATTGATTTGACCAAAGTCAAATATATGCTAAATAAGAAATTTAGAATATTTTTCCTCAATTTAATTTGATTGAAAACTAATTTTTATGTATTTAATCCCGAACTAGGCTAAACTGACTAAACCAACCCACTAACTTCTAAGCCTAATTTTGGTGCATTACAACTCTCCCCCACCTAGGAAATTTAGTCTTCGAAATTTTCACCTTGAAAAGAGTTAAGGAAACTGCTTCTTCACAACTTCCTTTCACTATCACGTGACTTTCTAAACACCATTATGCCACTAATACACTCTAATCAACACAAGGATCTTACCACAAACGATCTTTTCTACCAAACCCAAGATCCCAACAAACATCTCATACTGACAAGATTCGATCCCTTCCTAACACCGCCCATCATCATAACTTGAAATGCTACACAAAACAATGGTACACCAAAAACACCATGTTTCGTCTCTACACTCATTGCATTTTCAAGCCAAAAGCAAAACTCTTTTCTTTTTGGGTGACCTAACATTTTCTTACTCCAGGTTGACAACCAACTCTTGACAACTAAAACAACTTCCTACTTCCACTAACAAACTTAACTTTCTCAGACATATTCCAACATACAAGGGAACAATGAAAATATTTCACCGAGTCTCGCTCACCATAACAACATATAATAACTTCCACAGACAGAATCCTTAAACAGTAACACTGACAAGCATCGTTTTAACTCGTCAAAATAAAATAAGTCTCTTCCAAAATAAAATAAATAGAGAAAAGTAGAATAGTGGAAGAGGATCGATCCACAGGGAATTTCGTATTTTCTAATCCAATTGATCGTCGTTTTTTTAATCCAGGATCTGCGACAACAAATAAAAAGGGGGTGATAGTCGAATCAAGAAATTAATTAAAATGTTGAAGCAAATTAAAGAAGAAAATAAGTTGAGATATCACAAATAATAAAATCGCCTCGAGCTAGCATTGATTAGATTCTTTCGATCATTGAAATGTATTTTCCTTCGGGATTCATGTCGGTTACAATCTGCAAGGCCCAACCCATTGCAACTTACTTTTCTCACATGTAACCGATCTTCCCAAGTCTATCTTCGGAAGCCAATTCTTAAGTAAATTAGCCACGTCTATCGCCGTTAAAATACTCAGTTTTAAAACTTGAAAAGCCTGACTCGGAAGTTGTTTCACCGAGAATCGTTTCCGATCTCGTTTTTCCTTAGCGGACCGCTGCTAAGTGTGTTCACAGGAAGTCGAAATGCCACAGGCGGATCCTTCCTCCCAACTATATTTTTAAACAACTTACAAACCAATGACGTCTTTTTGATAAGAAGTAATTTAAAAAATATAAGCGAGGCCGATTGCCAAGCTTTTACGTTTAGAAAAACGAGAATGTATCCCAAAAGGGAATTTAGTGCTTTGTTCGAATCTCACGATCGAATCCTTTCATTACTAGCTTTTTGGCTTGAGAAAATTAGCCAAGCATGATATTGTTTATCATGCTTGACATGTTTTGAAAATAACTTATAAACATAAAATAAAAGAGAATAAAAGTGAAAGAGAAAATAAAACTTTATTTAGAACAAAATTACTTAAAACAAACTAAGCAAAACACAAAATGAAAAGATAAAAGATGATAGATGATGGATGATCTAGCCTCTCCCAAGAGTGGGTATTTATAGGCTTAGGATTATAAAGATAATAAAGACAAAAAGACAAAATCCCAAAAATCAAGTTTGTAAATTGAAGACATATCCCAGAATTCACTCCATTTGCCTAGTTGACCTTATCCATACAGATTTTTCAGCTATCCAATCAAAAGATGCTGATAGTTATCATGCCAACAGTCATCCCGGAGATCATGCCCGTGAATCCAGAAAATTGAGAAATCTACAGAATTTTCACCTTTTGTGCTGAATTTTTTATCTTCAATGTCTTGCATGAAAAATGTATGAAATAATATAAATTAGCAATTTATAACAATCAATCAAGGAGCAATTATTAATAAAATAATGTTTATTTTAAGTATTAATCAAATTTCTCCTCACTTATTCAATGCTTGTCCTCAAGCATTTTCTCAATTATCATGCTAAAATCCTTCAGTTGTCAACTTCAATTTCATAGAATTTCCAAGATTTCTTAAGTGAACTAAATCAAATAAATGTTGATACTCAAGATCAATTAAGCAAGGCATAGTCAATTAAGTGTATATCAACCAAGGCATATCAATCGTTTATCAATTTCAAAGAATACAAGACTTAGTTCCTCACATTGGTACACTCATTTTGCTCAAGTGTTTCGGGTGAAAGAATCGCTCAAGCCTAAACTAATCAATCCATTACCATAAGCTTGTAACCCAATCTAGTTTCCACTACTTAATATGAAAATAATGCAAAAATCAAGAGAATTTAATATGGGTTGTAATGGGGTTAAGGTTCGGGTAGGATAGTGGCCGAAAATGAGGTTTACAAATTCAAGACAAAGAGAAAATTATTCCAAAGATTTATTCAAAGGGAATTAAAAATATAAGAGAATAAAGAACCCCTTTTTTTGGAAAGTTTGTTCGAAAAATTCTGCACTTATTTTTCTGCATTGTATTTTTCTGCATTCGAATCAAACTTTTTTTTGCACTTTTTTTTCTCTTTTTTTTGAACAATATATTTTTTCTAGACTGTTTTGTTCGATTCTACACAACTCTTTTTTTTTCTTTTGAAATAGCTTCACCTTTTTCTTGAAAAAAGGAACAAAAAGAGGGAAATATAATAAAATTGGTTTGGGTTTAAAAACATGGTGAACGAAGAAAAGGCTAAGGCTCAAAAATAGTTCACTAAGGGTAAAAATGGGTAAGCTATTTTATTGGGGAAGAAAAATTGTTTTGATCCTAATGCCTCTATCATATTAAAGCATCATATTCAAAATGTGTAGTCTCAACAAGTATCGAGTTTCAATTTCTAGAATGCAATCAATTAGTTTGGCATACTCAAATGAAACAAAGAGCAAGAACAAAAATATGCTCATTAGGATCAAAACTCACATGAAAGGTTTATTGAACTAAGTCATGCATCCAATTCAATCGACAAATTCATGAAATTACCAAGGAGGATTTTCATAATTTAGTCACGCCATGCTATCATGCATCCTAAATTCAACAAGAATAAGAATGAATTCACAAAGAAATACAAGGAAATTAAATCAAACTAAAAATTAACAACCAAGATTATCAACAATTCTAACCAAGAATAGCTCAATTTCAATCACAAATCATAAGCAAGAGTTAATTGATTTCTAATTCACCCCCTCACTTAAAATCATATTGTCTCAATATGAATAAATAAAATACGATGCAAAAGAAAGGGTGAAAATACTCCCCAATTTCATGATTTTTGCTTCAAAAAGGACTTGACTTTGGTTGATCTTTGCTTTAATTCCTTGGCTTCGTCTTTATTTTATTATGATCAACGAGGTACCTACAAAATTCAAATTGCAAATATGAAATAAAAAAATAGAAAATAAAAACAAACCACACAAGTTTTAAGAAAAATAAAATGGGTTGCCTCCCATCAAGCTCTATTTTTAACGTCGTTAGCTCGACGACCTTTCGAATTAAATTTTTGACTCTTCGAAATCAATTTCTTCGATTAATCCGATCGGTTTACTCTCATGATACGGCTTCAATCGTTGGCCGTTAACTTTGAATCGGGTACCGGAGTTTTCTTCAATTTCAACCGCTCCATGAGGGAATATTTGAGTGACGGTGTAAGGTCTGAGCCATTTCGATCGATGTTTGCCTGCAAAAAGTTTAATTTTTGAGTTGAATAATAAAACTTTTTGACCGATAGTGAAAGATTTAAAAGAAATCTTTTTATCATGAAATTGTTTGGTTTTTTCTTTATAAACTTTTGCACTATCGTAAGCATTTCGACGTATTTCTTCTAGCTCTTGGATCTGCAGCTTTCTTGTTTCGCCCACCGCATCCATTTTCATGTTTCACTCTTTGATTGCCCAAAATGCTTTGTGTTCGATTTCAATCGGTAAATGGCAAGGCTTGCCAAAAACAAGTCGATACGGTGACATACCGATTGGTCCCTTATATGTTGTGCGATATGCCCATAACGCATCAACTAATTTCAAGCTCCAATCCTTCCAGTTTGGTTTGACGATCTTTTCTAGAATGGATTTAATTCGCAATTTGAAACCTCCGCTTGTCCGTTTGTTTGCGGATGATAAGATGTTGATATCCGCTGAGTCACTCTATATTTTTTCATTAACGCTTCAACGACTCGGTTTACGAAGTGAGTTCCTCTATCACAAATAATTGCTCTCAGAGTTCCGAACCTAGAAAAAATAAAATCACAAAAGAAATTAGTTGTTGTTTTTGCATCATTTTCGCGGGTGGCTTTCGCTTTGACCCATTTCGAAATATAATCTACTGCCAAAATAATATAAGAATTTCCAAAAGATGAGATAAATGGACCCATGTAGTCAAGTCCCCACACATCGAAAATCTCATAAATATGTATTGGATTCAATGGCATTTCACTTCTTCGGCTTAAGTTTCCGACTCTTTGGCACCTATCACAAGCTTTGCAAAAATTATAAGTATCTTTAAATAAAGTTGGCCAAAAGAATCCACACTCTAAAATTTTATGCGCTGTACGTTTTGGGCCAAAATGTCCCCCACATGCATATGAATGACAAAATTCAAGAATCGATTTTACCTCGTTTTCGCTTACACATCGTCGGATAAGTTGATCCGAGCAATTTTTCCATAAGTATGGGTCGTCCCATATGTAAAGGCGGGATTCTCTCTTTATGTGTTTGATTTTGGACAAAGGTAAATTATTCGGAAGCTTACCTGTTGCTAAGAAATTTTCCATATCGGCAAACCAAGGAAATGAAGTACGTACTTCCATCAAATTTTTGTCCAGAAATTGCTCCTGGATAGAAGGTTCTATTATGGGCATAGGCAATCGACTAAGATGATCTGCTACCAAATTCTCGCTTCCCTTTTTATCTTTTATTTCAAGGTCGAACTCTTGAAGTAAAAGAATCCAATGAATCAACCTCGGTTTCGCTTCCTTCTTATTCATCAAATATTTTAATGTTGCATGGTCAGAGAATATAAGAATTTTAGTGCCAAGTAAGTATGATCGAAATTTTTCTAAAGCGAAAATAACGACAAACAATTCTTTTTCCGTGGTTGAATAGTTTCGTTGAGCCGAATCGAGGGTCCTCGAAGCATAAGCAATAACATGTGGATCTTTTCCTTTTCTTTGGCCAAGGACTGCTCCCACGCTTAAATCAGAGGCATCATACATTATTTCGAATGGCAAACTCCAATCTGGTGGTTGCACAATTGGCGCTGACACAAGCTTTTCTTTTAACGTGTCGAATAACTCCTTGCAAGAATCATCTAAGTTGAATTCAACATCTTTTTGTAACAAACGACACAACGGTTGCGCCAACTTAGAAAAATCCTTTATGAAGCGCCGGTAAAATCTTGCATAACCAAGAAAAGATCGAATCTCCCTCACTGAAGTGGGGTATGGAAGTGAGTGTATTATGTCAGTTTTTGCTTTACAACGACAATTCCCTTTGATGAAACAATATGCCTAAGAAATAATCCTTTACTTACCATGAAATGGCATTTTTCATAATTTAAAACTAAATTAAATTAAATTCAATTCAATACAACGATTCAAGACATAAGAAAGATTAGAAAGACATTGGTTGAAAGAATTACCATAGACGGTAAAATTGTCCATAAATACCTTAATACCTCGCTCAACGTAGTTGGAAAATATACTGAACATACACCGTTGGAATGTCGTTGGTGCGTTACAAAGTCCGAAAGGCATTCTCCGATAGGAAAATGTTCCGAAAGGACATGTAAATGTCGTCTTTTCTTGATCCTCAGGTGCAACTGGTATCTGAAAAAATCCAGAAAATCCGTCAAGACAACAATAATGCGATTTTCCTGCAAGTCTTTCGACCATTTGGTCAATGAAAGGTAAGGGAAAATAATCTTTTCGGGTTTGAGATTTAAGTTTTCTATAATCAATGCACACTCTCCAACCATTTTGTACTCTAGTTGGAACTATTTCACCTTCTGCATTTTTGACCACTGTAACTCCAGTCTTCTTTGGAACGACATGGACCGGACTTACCCATTTCCTACACGAGATTGGATAAATTATATCAGCATCAAGTAATTTTTGGATTTCACCTTTTACAACTTCCATCATTGGTAGGTTTAAACGTCGTTGTCCCTCTCTTATTGGTTTCGTGCCTTCTTCCGTTTTGATTTTGTGCATGCAAGTGGATTGACTCAAGCCTTTAATGTCAGCTATAGTCCATCCAATGGCTTTTTTATTGATACGTAAAACTTCCATCAACGCATCTTCTTCTTCGTTTGATAATTCGCTCGAGAAAATGATTGACAAGGTTTTGTTATCGCCCAAGAATGCATACTTCAAGTGCACAGGAAGTTGCTTTAATTCTAATTTTGGTGCCTGCAAAATTGAAGGAAGCAATTTAGACTTGGAAGGTGTTAGGCGAAAATTAAAAATAGATGAAAGGGAATAAATCATTTCTCCTAAGTCTTTATTGTCGAGATCTGCAAGTTCCCTATAAAAATCACGAAACAAATTAGTCTCAATAAAATCATCGGCTAAAGGATCAATAATATCAACAAAATTCAAACTTGCAACCGAATCAGGATATTTCATGGCTTTATATATGTCAAATTTTACCACTTCCCCATCAAATTCCATAGTTAAGATTCCGCTACGGACATCGATCTTGGTATGTGCTGTTGATAAGAAAGGGCGCCCAAGTAGAATTTCTGATCCGGTATTACTGCGGTCATTTTCCATGTCAATAATGTAAAAATCAGCGGGAAAAATGAGATCGTTTACCTTTACCAACACATTTTCTAATACTCCCTCGGGATAAATGACCGATCGATCAGCAAGTTGAACTGTCACCCGCGTCTCCTTCAATGGTTCAGTCGAAATTTTGTTATATACGCTTAATGGCATGACATTAATAGATGCGCCTAGATCGCACATTGCTCTCTTGATTCCGACATTTCCGATTTTGAATGGAATTGCGAACATTCCTTGATCTTTATACTTGGGTGGTAAACGCCTTTGAAAAATGGCCGCAACATTTTTGCCAAAATTTACCTTCTCGGTACCATATAATCGCCTTCGATTTGTGCACAAGTCCTTCAAAAATTTTGCATATTTGGGCACCTTTCGGATAATATCAAGTAATGGAATATTAATTTCCACTTTCTTGAATATGTCGAGAATTTCTTTCTCCTCTTCCTTCTTATAACGTCTAGTAAGTCTCCCTGGAAAAGGAGGAGGATTCTCGTAAGTAGAAGAAAAAGAAGAGATAGGAACATTTTTACCTGGAACAAGTGAAGGTGGCGAATTTTCTTCTTGAATTTTTGATGAAACGTCTTCTTGGGTTTCTTTGGTTTCTTTATCTACTTCTTTGTTTGGCTTAGGTGCAATAACGGTACCACTCCGCAAGGTCATAGCGCTCACATTTTCCCTCGGATTAGACTCAGTTTGTGAGGGTAGTCGGCCTTGAGACTCTAAACGACCAACGATTTGGGCTAATTGGCTTATTTGTTTGTCAATCTCTTGAAAGTGAGACTGAGCTTGAGTTTGAAATTTTTCTTGCGAGATAGCCAATTTTTCAACAATGGTCTCAAGGGAAGTTTTTTGTGGCGCTTGATTTTGAAAAATAGGTGGTTTTGATTGAAAGTTTGGGTTTCTACTCCCATAGCTCATGTTGGGGTAATCTCTCCAACCGAGGTTAAAGGTGTTACCATAAGGGTTGTATGCTCGTTGAGGAGGACCTGGAAAGTTATTTATCGCATTGACATTAGTGCCCGAATCATCTTGTAGTAATGGACACGAGTCTGTCGGATGGTCCGGCATAGTGCAAATTCCACAAACTTTTGCAACTCCAATTTTGCCTGAAACAAGAGAATTGATGATGTCAGTTAACTTGTCTATTTTATTTTCTAGCGAAACGATACTTACTTCGTGAACCCGTCGGTTAGGTTCACTTGAAGAGCCGAATTGTTGCGAGTTTGCGACCATCGTAGAAATTAGAGTTCTCACATTTTCTGGCGTCATGTTAATGAGGGCTCCCCCACTTGCAGGGTCTACCATCTTCTTATCCATCGGAAGCATCCCTTCGTAGAGATATTGAAGAAGAGTTTGCTCGAATAAGCCATGTTGCGGACAACTGGAACATAGCTTCTTAAATCTCTCCTAATACTCATAAAGAGTTTCGTCGTTCCTTTGTTGTATTCCCAAGATGCTTCGCCTAAGTTCGCTTGCTTTTGCCCAGAAAAGTATCTGTCAAGAAAAAGACGAGATAGTTCAGTCCAAGTAGTAATCGAATTAGGCGGAAGATAAAATAACCATTCTTTGGCTATTCCAACTAAAGAAAAAGGAAAAGCCCTTAGTTTGATTTGATCTTCCGAAACTCCTTGCGGCTTTATGCTACTACACACCATATGAAATTCTGCTAGGTGTTTATGTGGACTTTCGCTAGGAAGACCATTGAAGGTTGGAAGAAGATGGATTAACCCCGTTTTGAGTTGAAAAGGGGTATCACCATGAGGAAAAGCGATGCAAAGTGGTTGTTGCACGGAAGGCGTGGCAGCTAATTCTCTTATTGTTTGATTTGCCATTCGTTCTGGTTCAAGTGTCGGATTAACGTTTGGTGTTTCTTGAGGGGCGTCAATTGATGGTTCTTGAAAGGATTGATTACGAGATGGTGTTGCGGAAGTAGATTGTTGTTCCTTCTGTTGTTTCTTTCATCGAAGCGTTTGACCGTGATTTCTATAAGCACTTGCTTCAATTTTCGGTTTGTATTCCGCTAAAGTTCCTGGGTTTTTCCTGGTCATAAAAACAAAGAAATTTGATTAGTAAATTGCTGAAAATTCCCCGGCAACGGCGCCAATTTTGACAAGCATCGTTTTAACTCGTCAAAATAAAATAAGTCTCTTCCAAAATAAAATAAATAGAGAAAAGTAGAATAGTGGAAGAGGATCGATCCACAAGGAATTTCATATTTTCTGATCCAATTGATCGTCGTTTTTTTAATCCAGGATCTGCGACAACAAATAAAAAGGGGGTGATAGTCGAATCAAGAAATTAATTAAAATGTTGAAGCAAATTAAAGAAGAAAATAAGTTGAGATATCACAAATAATAAAATCGCCTCGAGCTAGCTTTGATTAGATTCTTTCGATCATTGAAATGTATTTTCCTTCGGATTTCATGTCGGTTACAATCTGCAAGGCCCAACCCATTGCAACTTACTTTTCTCACATGTAACCGATCTTCCCAAGTCTATCTTCGGAAGCCAATTCTTAAGTAAATTAGCCACGTCTATCACCGTTAAAATACTCAGTTTTAAAACTTGAAAAGCCTGACTCGGAAGTTGTTTCACCGAGAATCGTTTCCGATCTCGTTTTTCCTTAGCGGACCGCTGCTAAGTGTGTTCACAGGAAATCAAAATGTCACAGGCGGATCCTTCCTCCCAACTATATTTTTAAACAACTTACAAACCAATGACGTCTTTTTGATAAGAAGTAATTTAAAAAATATAAGCGA
This sequence comes from Abelmoschus esculentus, assembly GCA_035048815.1. NCBI lineage: Eukaryota > Viridiplantae > Streptophyta > Magnoliopsida > Malvales > Malvaceae > Abelmoschus > Abelmoschus esculentus. The sequence continues at coordinate 11,012,803 of JAUCBN010000033.1, forward strand.
GGCCGATTGCCAAGTTTTTACGTTTAGAAAAACGAGAATGTATCCCAAAAGGGAATTTAGTGCTTTGTTCGAATCTCACGATCGAATCCTTTCATTACTAGCTTTTTGGCTTGAGAAAATTAGCCAAGCATGACATTGTTTATCATGCTTGACTTGTTTTGAAAATAACTTATAAACATAAAATAAAAGAGAATAAAAGTGAAAGAGAAAATAAAACTTTATTTAGAACAAAATTACTTAAAACAAACTAAGCAAAACACAAAATAAAAAGATAAAAGATGATAGATGATGGATGATCTAGCCTCTCCCAAGAGTGGGTATTTATAGGCTTAGGATTATAAAGATAACAAAGACAAAAAGACAAAATCCCGAAAATCAAGTTTGTAAATTGAAGACGCATCCCAGAATTCACTCCATTTGCCTAGTTAACCTTATCCATACAGATTTTTCAGCTATCCAATCAAAAGATGCTGATAGTTATCATGCCAACATTCATCCCGAAGATCATGCCCGTGAATCCAGCCATGAATCCAGAAAATTGAGAAATCTACAGAATTTTCACCTTTTGTGCTGGATTTTTTATCTTCAATGTCCTGCATGAAAAATGTATGAAATGATATAAATTAGCAATTTATAACAATCAGTCAAGGAGCAATTATTAATAAAATAATGTTTATTTTAAGCATTAATCAACCACTTAATCACAAAACTTCTAAACATGGTTATAAGCAACTCTACCAATGAAAACATCCTTACCAAGAACCCAAAAGATTCTTGTCGATACACCTTAACATACCTTTCCAGACCTGTATAACTTACTTATACCGGTTACATGTCTATTAACGAGAGAACACTCATAAACGCAATTAGAAATCCGTTATCTATCTCAAAGCCTTACCATATTAAGGCATACCGCTCAATAACTCCAACCGTTCTCAAAGAAAACATTCTCTGTTAACTGCCAAGAAACCACGTCACAGAATTTACGGAGATTTGTTTACACACCTCTACTCTAATACTTACGACGACAACAACATTCCCAAAGAATACTGGCCCTCAAGCTCAATTTACTAACCAAACAAACATTCAATTTCAACTCATCCTCATCTAAAACAAGTCCATCAAACAACAACTGCTTTCAAACTCTTTTCACAGCTCCTTACTTCCAGATACAAAGAAAAAGACCATCACAACTTTCATTACGATATCATTCTAACTTATAGCATCATACAACACAACCACGTGCCACATAGACATAAAAGACAACCAATACCACTTTGAAAGCCCATCAACACAATCTCAATTGTTCCCTGTACATGCGGCTCCACCAAACATCCAATAGAAACTTACCTCGAAACATTTCAACCATGAAAAGTCTCACCCATAACTTTTTCACTAGACCAACACCTTTCGATAAACTTAACCAGGCCAACATTGCTTTTGATTTCATAACACTCTTAAACTAGTCCACTACAACCCATAATTATAATCCACACAACTTTTCCTAAATAATCACTCACTGATGGAACCATCATATAACCTGATACTATGATCAGCCAACTCTAATCTCACTTAGTTTTTTTCTAAGCCTAAACTTCTGTCTCTTTAACCTTTCAAAACATAATGCTACTCTTCCGTCCATTTAATCTTAACATCCTTCTTAATATTAAGCAACAACCACACAAAAGAAAACTAATCGTAAATATATAACTTAACAACACAAACCTTCGCAATACTTCCTGACGATAAAACAAGCTTAAAAGATTGTCTGACCAATAATGGTTATAAACTACCCAACGTTCCTTATCACAAAACTTCTGAATACGGATATATCAAAGGATTACATCCAAAACCTCTACAACAACCTGATCATACCCAAACAAAACCCGACACAACTCTTTCTAAGCACAACATGCAAAAGCTAAGACAAACGACACAACCACCAGCTCTCAAAGTCCACACAAGTCCGTTATGCATCCTTCATCACCTCAACTCTTTTGCTAAAATATTTATTTCTTTTCTAAAAATTCAACTAGCGCTTTCCAAAACAAAACACTAGATCAGTTACGCCCTTGACCTAAATACTTTCTAAACCATACCAAACAGAAAACAGTAAGTATTACTTCCACCCAACACAATGATAACATAATACCTCTTACACAAACTAAACTTTTGCTGAGTAAACCTTGCGAAACTTAGCCTTCCGCTTCACCAACATCAAAATCAAGGCACTCATCCCCGTATTCAACCATCCAAAGCACCAAACCCAATTAACCAATCCTTATCTAAGATTACTTCTCAACCATAATAGTAACTCGACCCACTACACAACAGACTCGGCTACAACAAGAGCATCTTTCAGACACCCCTTTAAACCTACACCCTTTCCTTATAGGATTAACCTTAGCACAACTTTCATTTTCAAGAGGAAACATCTGTAGATATTGACAATCGTGCATGAGTCCTATATGTCACCCTAGATGCCTATGCAAGTGCATGCAAATGCAATCTAATGTCATACTCAAGAATGTATGCATGTCCTAGGATGTCTAATGTATATGCATATATAAATGCTCTTATACTATGCACAATTGTTGTGCATACTAAAAAACAACATCCTCAATTCCGGAATTTCAACTTTCTACCTCTTGAACATTCAGAACCATAGAAACTTACCACTCAAGAGTACACAACTGTATAGAGTGCGCAATTAGTGCAAGTGTACACGTCAAGTAATAAAGTGATAAGTAATTTATCGAGTATCGTCTCCTTAGGGATTGATGTACTTAATATGCTTCCTTCAGTCCTCTTGCTTCTGTAAAATAAAAGTAAAAACATAATTTAGTTTGATATCGAATTAACTAAATAAACTAAACTAACTAAGGTAATATCAATTATGAGAGAGAAGGTAGGATTCAATTGTGTTGTATTGTGGATTCGATTGATCTTTTTCTGTTCCAATGCAATTGCATTGCACTGCCTCGACAATACTACATATACTGTATCGGCCACGATAATATTCTCTATCGCGACAATCTCTTGCTCTTGGGTAGATTTACAAAGTTCGGCAAAGTGTCCTTGTATGACTTCACTTATCCCTAAGTCGAAACACTATTAAAGATCAGTCCTTGATGATACCTCCCGACGTTAATCAATTATAACCAACAACCAATCCCACACTTCTTTTAGCAACAGAAACTCTTAACCTATCCCTAGACCAATTTAGTATCCTCTAATCAAGTTAAATATCGTAGTTACTCCTTTCGTGAGTCTAACTCTCCCGAGTCTAGACAAATGGATTACTTATAAACTTTCCTCCCGGGCTTGGATGCAAGAACAAAGAATGGCAAAGAGTTAGCAAACTTTGATATTTTATTGCATTGAAACAGGAATCAAAATACAATCTCTTCTCACAAATACTTAACAACCTTCACCAACACCCTAAGAAAGCTTAGAACATGATGGGAAGAATTGTTCCTAAAAACTTTCTCAAAATTCAGCTATCTAAATCTCTCTATCTCCATCTCTTTAACCCCTAGGACGAATATGTCTTATATAGGCTTGGCCTGACCAACCTTTCCTAATTAGAATACAACTTGGAGTAAGGAACAAGTTATTCCCATAAATATTTCCAAGTTTGATCTTCTAGAAGGTTTTTTCCCGCGTGGCCTTGTCCTTGGGCTTTTCTTGTGTTTGTTCAGCTCCGAATCTTGTTATTCTTGCTCAGCAACGTTCTTCTCATTTTTCTCCTTCAATTGTCATCCATATTGCCTTTTTCATATCTGCTACCTCGACATCAGGTAATGCCTCGGCCTTATTCTGTTGTCTCGATAGTACTAGTTCCTGCACAGATAAGAGAATACAGTAAAGTATGCCTTTTCCACAAATATAATCTTTAAAAGTATAATCCATAAATATATCGCATTAAGCTCAAGCATTGGTTCAAGTAGGTGTAGAATTAATGATAAGTACCCATGAAAAGTGTAGAGAGTGATAGTGAGTTGAGAACTTATCACACCCTCAAACTCGAACTATTGCTTGTCCTCAAGCAATGCAATCCATTAATTTGTCTAACTCTATTCTCTCTTGGTCTTATGTTTCCATCTATTCTCCCCACCATAACTATTATCTATTCCTTAGACTTAACTTTTCGGTTTCCTAAGGGTGTACTTAGAAGACAAGCTATAAGGCTAGTGTGTGTGTTTTTGCGGACAAGTTTGAATAAAGACTTTCTTATATAAACTCTAAGCTCAAGACAAATACACTTGGTTTTAGTGTACTCTTCTTATAACAACAATTCCTTGAGCCAATTTAGGGCACCTCAAGTATTGTGTCTTCTGTTTCTTAACTCCTTATTTCTTTTGTTATTCCTTTATGCATACTAGAGCCAATTTCGGGCAACTCTAGCATGAAGAAGAGTTTTTCCTTGAGCCGGTCATAGGCACCACTAGTCACCTTTCCAAATTCTAAGTCTTTATCACCTATGTTATTAAAAGAATTCCTATAGCCAAACAAGTCCCAAAAGTGTTTTTAAAGTTCAATCTTATAGCAAACTTCTAAGTTTTTCTCCTTAAGCATCCTAGAATCAAGTCTTCAAAACAGATCCTAGCTATGATAAGGAGAAAAATTTCTATTGCCTTTAAGAATAAACTAAGACAATACTAATGAAGAGCAATGAAAAAGTATGACAACAGTTTTAAGTACAGTGATGGACATAACACAAAAAAATTATCATTAAAAACTTTCTTTTCATGGCAAGGCCGCGGTAGTAGATAGCCTCGGCAGTGACTCTATACCCTCCAAACTCAAACCAAGCATTGTTTTTAATTCTTAATTTAGGGATAGGTAATAGGTAAAAAATATAAGCAGATTAAAAAAAGAAAAAAAGTTTATATAGGCAATAATAAAGAAGAACAATTAATATGATTCGGAAGAACTTTCTTCCATAATTTGCCTCATTGGTCTGGTTGTTGATGGTTGTGCCCTTGGTGATGGTGATGGCTTTGCTCTTCTCGGCAGCTGAACTCTCACAGGTGTTGCCCTTTTTATTTGGGCATTGACTTCTTCTCCTCCTTCATCGTCTGTATCCATGATCTCTGTGCATCCTTTGTTTTCAGGATCTGTCCTAACAAGTTGGACAGTGGGCTCGGCAGTTGATGAGCTTTGATGAACATAGGCATCTATCTCAGCCGATAGACTGCCCATTGGTATTAACGATCTTGGGGGAGTGCTGAAAACTCCCTTTCACTTCAAAGGTCTTCTGCTTGCAGATGATGCCGCGATAGCGTCTGCTGCCCTAGATGGGCCAGTTGCGTAGAACTGCTGCTGCGGTCTGGAGGTAAAGAATGGTCTCGACCCTGGGTTTGGAGTGGTCTCTGTGTAAGGTGTTGCCGTTACAAATATGTTTATAGGGTATTCTGGAAATTGTACTCCTTGGTTGGGGAAGTTCTGCATCATCATCTGAGCAAGGGTGCTGTTGAAGTTTCGTTGGTATTCCATGTATCTTTGCTGGCGAAGGTCCATGGCTTTTATCCTCTGTAGAATTTCCTGGTAGGGGTCTGCTGCGGTAGGGGCATCGGTAGTGCCTGGCGTATCTGCCGTGTATTGAGCTCCGATAGTAAAGTCGGTAGTGAACTGTTGTGGCATTGCCTGGACAGGTTCTACCTGTGTAATCTACATCACTCGGTGGCAGAATTCTCTTGTCCATCCTTGCCTTGTTGGTGTCTATTCATCAGTGTCTTCAACTGGTACTCTTGCAGCGATACACAAAACATATATTAAACATGGGAAATATAATGGTCCATGTTCCTTCTTACCACAATCATGAATTTCTCGAAGAATGATTTCTCCAACACTGATGCTCCTCTTGTTGATGATTGAATGGATCAACACCAATCTCTTGCGGTCCACTGTGTTGTTGTGGGAAGTAGGGATAAGGAGTTTCTTGATGAATGTGCACCACAATTTTACCTCGGGCTTGAGGCTTTGCCTTGTTACAAAACCTCTATGGGTATCGGTTTCCCATAGAGTGTTGTTGTAACAAAGGTCGTCCTTGATTAATTCGTAGGCTTATGTGGTGATGTCGTCCATGAATTCGGCATGTCTATCACTGATAGGGATGATTCTATAAAAAAATTTTAATTACTTCTGCGTCAAGACGGACAGGCTTGTCTCGACAGTGGACAAAGAGGTTGTCCATGCTTGGCCCATGTGCATAAAATTCTCGCACGATGGTTGCATTAGCCCGGCGAGGTTGTATACTGAAGAATTCCCAGTTTTGGTATTTAATCTTGTCCATCAAGTAATTGTCGATGTCGAAGTTCTCCTCCTTACTGATTTGAAATCCCTGTTCTTCCCACAGTTACTGAGCGACAAAAGATCTGTTGAATCTTTCTGCAACAGTGGCGGGGGCAAATATGTTGTATGCTTCCATTGATGATTGTAGGATTGAGAGTTTGGATGGAGTGTTCTGAAAAATTTCAACAAGGATGGTGAGCTTTTTGTGAGAGCAAGAGTAGAATGCTAAAGAAATTCAAGAATGCAAGAGTGAATAGGTCAAGATAGGGATATTGTTTCTATAGGCTTCGGTAGTGTGTTCGTTTTAAATACTAGCTGTTTTGTGGCCGTTTTGAATTTACTACCCGTTAGCATTTACTACCGCGGCAGAAAACTTGGTAGATAGCCGTTACACTGTTTCTGCCCGTTGAGACTTCTGCGGCTTCTAACATTGTTTACTACCATCGATAGAGTTTCTGCTCTAAACTATTTCTCTTTTATTCTTGACTTTATTGTCCTAAAAAGAAAACTTAAAGAAAAATAATAATATTACAAAAAAAAACTGAAAATAAGCCTATAAATCATAAATTAAAACTAATCCTAATATAATAAAGTAGAATAGAAGGGAAGAGATCAGGTTAATGATGGAGTGCATATAAATGCATCTCTCAAATTGCTCGTCTCTTGTTTGCCTGGTTTTTTCTGCAGTTGCTAGCCAATACCTTCTTTATTTTTTGCATCTCCATTGGTTTTAATTTTCTTACCAAATAGTCTGTCGAGTGTGCTTCCTAGGTAGGATATTTTGGCATCTACTTTAGTTGTTTGGAGGGCTTTTCACTCTTCTAGACTATCATGTTTTTTCAATTTGTGTAATGCATTGAGTTTGACTTGCTGATCATTTACCCTCATTGTTAACTCTCCATTTTTCACATCTATTAAGGTTCGTCCAGTAGCAAGGAAAGGTCTTCCTAGGATGATCGGTGCATTTTCGTCCGCTTCACAATCAACGATAAGGAAGTCGACATGGAAAATAAACTTGTCAACCCTTATCAATATGTCCTCAATTTTTCCTTCTAGATGCACATAGGATCTATCTGCAAGTTGGAGTAGCACTATCGTAGGTTTTGTCTTTCCTATACCAAATTTCTGAAAATTTGATTTAGGCATAAGATTTATGTTTGCTCCTAGGTCACATAGAGTCTTTCCTTCATAATTATTATCGATCGCACAAGGTATGGTAAAGCATCTAGGATCCTTCAGTTTTGGTGGCATGCGATTGTGCAGCATTTCCATACATCCTTCAATTGTTGCCACTATCTCAAACTCACCTAGCTTATTTCTCTTAGACACAATGTATTTCAAGAATTTAGCATAATTGAGCATTTGTTCAATTGCCTCAACAAATAGCAAGTTGATGTGGACTTGCTTTAAAATATCAAGAGATTTCTTAAATTGATGGTCATGTTTCTGTTTTTCAACCTTTGTGGGAAAAATGGTGGTGGTCGCATCTCATCCAGGGTTTCATTAGATTGGAATTTAATACCTAGGACCACTTTTTGTCTTGTTGTCTCGGCAGGAAGTACAGATGCTATCGAGCTTTCTGCTGGGGTATTTTCTTTTTCTTCAAGTTGTTCAACATCCAAATTCTCTTTATTTGTATCCTCTTGCAATGCTGGTGGAACTTTGGTTGCTGACTTGCCCATTGTTTCTTTCAGTTGTAGGCCACTTCTTGTTGTGATTGTTTTGTACTGTTCATGACCCATTTCCTTAGCAACTTCAGTATTGCTAGGTAATCCCCCTTGTGATCTTATATTTTGTCTTTGAGCGAATTGACCAACTTGGGTTTTCAGTGATTTTATAGCAACTTCTTGATTTTACAGCCTCATCTCTGTTCTATTCATGAAGTCATCAGTTCTCTTCATGAAACTGTTATTCTTAGCCATATATGATTCAGTTTTCATAATAAAGGCCTTGAGAGTATTCTCTAGTGAGTTCATAGGTTGTTGCTACTGATGCATCTGCTGTTGCGACACTGACTGCTGCACTTGTTGTTGCGGCAGTGAATGTTGATAATTAGAGGTCTGGTTGGTGGGGTTTAAGGCTTTGTTAAGATTGCTCCATGAAAAGTTCTGGTGCATTTTCCAAGCCGGATTGTATGTATTTGACATCATGTTGTTATTCCGGTTATAATTTCCCACATAAAAGCCAATTTCCTCGTCTTGCATATACTCAGAGGAATTTATTGCTTTTACCTCCTGAGTATTATGTTGTACTTGCTTGTTCTGAACCATTTTTGTTAAAGATGCCAACTGTACTGCCACCGAATTATTGGTTTCTAGTTCATTCACTGTGGCATGGCGTCTTAATCCTCCTCGCCTAGAAGTAGGAAATTGAAAATCGTTCCTTGCGAGCTTGTTCAGAATCTCTATAGCTTCTTCCGGGGCCTTGTCAAGGAGTGTGCCGTTTGCTGAGGCATCCAACATTATCTTTGTCGGGGCATTGGTTGCATTACAGAACATGGTTACTTGCGTCCATAATAGGAATCCATGTAGTGGAAATCTGTTTAGTAACTCTTTGTAGCGTTTCCAAGCCTCGTATATACGTTCGTCATCAGCCTGTCTAAACGAAGTAATCTCATTACAGATTTGATCATATAGATTTATAAGGTTAAATCTCGTAATGAATTCTCGGCAGAGTTCACTCCAAGATCCAATTGATCCTACCGGAATGTTGTTCAACCAGGTTTTGGCTCTACCCCTCAGTGAATATGGAAAAAGTTTCAGCCTCAAAATATCTTCATGAACTCCTTGGATTTTGAAAGAGTTACATACTTCCATGAAGGAATTGAGATATTGCCTGACATCTGCTGCTGCAGCCCCACTGAATTATCCAATAGTGTTAAGCATATTGAACATTATAGGTTTAAGTTCAAAGTGGGTTGCCTCAATCTCTGGTGTAACAACTCCATGATTCAATCCATTTAAATCTTCCACCAGAAAGTCTTTGACAGTTAGCTATCACGGCAGTGGTTTCTGTTGATGGCCTTCAATACCTTCAGGTATGTTCTGATTTCTTGGATTCACTGTCATGGCTCCTTGGATCTGTCTTCTCAGCCTTTGATAAGTTCTTCCTATTTTTGGGTCGATCTCACGTAGTGGATCACTAGGGTTAGCCCTGGTCATACACCAAAAACCAAATAAAAATAAAAATAAAAATAACTAATAATAAAAGCAAGAATATAAAGAAAACAAATTTAGTTGTCAATCCCTGGTAACAGCGCCAAAAACTTGATGCGTGTATAGAGTGCACAATTAGTGCAAGTGTACACATCAAGTAATAAAGTGATAAGTAATTTTTTGAGTATCGTCTCCTCAGGTATTGATGTACTTAATATGCTTCCTTCAGTACTCTTGCTTCTGTAAAATAAAAGTAAAAACACAATTAGTTTGATATCGAATTAACTAAATAAACTAAACTAACTAAGGTAATATCAATTATGAGAGAGAGGGTAGGATCTAGTTGTGTTGTATTGTGGATTCGATTGATCTGCTTCTATTCCAGTGTAATTTCACTACACTGACTCGGCAATACTACAGATACTGTCATGGCAGCGACAATATTCTCTGTCGCGGTAATCCCTTGCTCTTGGACAGATTTACCAAAGTTCGGCAAATTGTCCTTGTATGGCTTCACTTATCCCTAAGTCGAAATACTGTTGAAGGTCAGTCCTTGATGATACCTCCCGGCGTTAATCAATTATAACCAACAACCAATCTCACACTTCTTTTAGCAGCTGAAACTCTTAACATATCCCTAGACCGATTTAGTATCCTCCAATCAAGTTAAATACCGTAGTTACTCCTTTCGTGAGTCTAACTCTCCCGAGTCTAGACAAATGGATTACTTACAAACTTCCCTCCCGGGCTTGGATGCAAGAACAAAGAATGGCAAAGAGTAAGCAAACTTTGATATTTTATTGCATTGAAACAAGAATCAAAATACAATCTCTTCTCACAAATACTTAATAACCTTCACCAACACTCTAAGAAAGCTTAGAACATGATGGGAAGAATTGTTCCTAAAAACTCTCTCAAAATTCGGCTATCTAAATATCTCTATCTCCCTCTCTCTAACCCCTAGGACGGCTATGCCTTATATAGGCTTGGCCTAGGGCAAACCTTTTCTAATTAGAATACAACTTGGAGTAAGGAACAAGTTATTCATATACGGTAAATATTTCAAAGTTTGATCTTCTAGAAGGTTTATTCCCGCGTGGCCTTGTCCTTGGGCTTTTCTTGTGTTTGTTCAGCTCCGAATCTTGGGCTTCTTGCTCAACAACGTTCTTCTCATTTTTCTCCTTCAATTGTCAGCCATATTGCCATTTTCATATCTGCTACCTCAACATCAGGTCCTACCTGGCCTTATTATGTTGCCTCGGCAGTACTAGTTCCTGCACAGATAACAGAATGCAGTAGAGTACGCCTTTTCCACAAATATAATCTTTAAAAGTATAATCCCTAAATATATCGTATTAAGCTCAAGAATTGGTTCAAGTAAGTGTAGAATTAATGATAAGTTCCCATGAAAAGTGTAGAAAGTGATAGTGAGTTGAGCACTTATCAACAACCACACCATAACCCGAATGTTTCCAACTTATTCGATTCACCTTTCATACAAAAAACTTTGAAATTCCCAAGATTTCATCGATGATGTAGTCACCTACTACTCACTAGAATAACAACTCCCAGACTAAACTGATTCAAAACTATTTTATACTCAAACACGATCGAGGACCCAGTCAACTCAAGACCGGATATCACAACACCACAACACAAAACTTTCTATACTTTCTAATCTCCACAACTCCCCTATTACCAAGTTTTAGTTTTCTTTTCAGTCTCATATCAAGCATAATAAAATAGAAAAATAATTTTAACATTTAAAAACATTTTGCAAAACTTGTGAGGTCAGCGCAAAACAAGTTCCAAGTAGCTCAAGTATAATATAAAATAATTTCCTAGTAGTAGTTAGAGCAATGAGTACCCAAAATAAACTCCAACAATATATACTCAATAATCACAAAATACAATCATCAACTATAATTAACATATATAACCATGTAACAATTGAATTTTCCACAGTATGCATTAAATATCATATAAAATCATCACAAAATCTTATGCATTAACCAATACCAATTCAAATTAGTTTCCTATACTACACGACATATCAAAACCCATAAATTTCATGACATGTTTAACTTATAAATCATTTCTAAGACCGACTAACAACAATGTATACAATATTTAAAATCTAAACAAATTGTACTTTTATAAATTTCACATGCAAGATAACCTTAAAACAGGGTTAAAACAATAGTCTATGTCACATAATATTCAACTCACTTAATCAAGCAACTCACAGACATGTTCACATTTACATATAACTAATGTTATAACAAAGCAACAAGATTCTATCGTGCTTACAAACAACAATTCATATAACAACATTTAAGCATATCAAAATTTAATCATGCTTTATAAACAGTCATATATATAACAAACATTCAATAACATAAAAATTTTAATCATGCTTGACAAAAAAAACCTCAGTTACTATGTCACAACACAAATCAATCACATATAGCGAACACCATACATATCATACAATAACATAGAGTTTTCAAACAATCATCGTGCATAAGCAACATATAGTGACTCTTTTAAAATCGAGTTATTAATTAATTAGGCGAATAGAGTGCTAACTTTGAAATGATTAAAAATTAGGGCTTAAAATGTCTCAAAACAAAATATTTAGGGTTTAATTTTAAAAATTGGGATTAGGTCTTAAAAGGGAAATTTAGATCTAACATTTGGGAATTTAGGGTTTGAAATTGAAAAAGGGAATTCTAAATTAGGGATTTCTAAAATTAGGGTTGAAAAAGGGTTTGGGAATTTTAGAAGTTGAAATTGATTTTAAAATTGATTCTTTGAAAAAGTTGGAAAACGATTTAAAAAGGGTTGGGATCAGGTTTTAAAAATTCGAAAATGGGAGAGAATAATTTTAAAAAACGGGTTGGAGTCGCCACCGGCCATTTTGGTGGGCCGGACACCATAAAAATCAGAGATTCGAAAAAACGGGTTCGAGAGTCGGTTACGGTTTAAAAACGAGTTTATGATTTAAAAACCGCCCAAAATTGGCACCTTTAAAATAGCCACTTAATTAATTTTTGGAAATTTGGTTTTAAAGTAGCATTCAAATTAAAATTTGTTTAAAGATTCGAATTCAATTTTATTATTATTTTTTATCGTGTCTTTATTCGAAGGCAACGTATACACCGTGACCACTACGTTGAAACACGGGCCCGTTACGACCGAATAAAGACGTGATTAATTTGATTAATTGGGAGTAGATTTGAGTCACAAAATAAAGCAAATGTTACAAGATAACAAAATAAATACTTGTACAAAAAGATGCAATAACATGCATGGGATAATAAATACGAATATGACAAAATAAACAAACATGTATAAACAACAAGGATATGTGTATAAATGATAAATGCATGACAAGAACATAAGCAAATATGAAGCAAAATATAAATAATATACAACATGTGACTAACATAATAAAATGCACAAGTAATAAAACATGCAATAATATAGAATAAATGAAGCATAAAATAACATACAAAAATTAGATACAATAAATAAAACACAAATGCATGGTAAAATGAATATGTAGCAAAGAGATAAATGTATGGAAAGCAAAAAAATACAAAACATGCCAAAATATACATAAATGACAATAAATATGCACATGTAAATAATAAATATGCATAACATAATAAATGTACATGTGACCAACTAAATTAAAACATAATAAAGTAACTAAATGTTATACATGAACTATATAATATGAATAATAAAGTAAAAAGCATAAATAGAGTATACATGGCATAATAAAACAAAAATATACAAGGGTGAATGCAACAACTAAATAATAATGTGGATAACTATATCAACATATATGATAAAAACATAGACATAGATAAATGAACATATGATAACTAAATAAATAAAAAAAAGCAACAAAGGCATTGGGAAGGGTTAAAACGAAAGAAAAATAAAGTTTTATGGTAAAATTAATAAAAATAAAAGCTTTGTTTTCGGATAGTGGCCAAATTGGAGGAGTTTGAAAACATCCAAGGATTTTGGGGGTGATTTAACGCAGGGGAAGGGTTTAAAAGATTATTCAAAAACAAGGAAGGACCAGAAGATAATAAAACCATTTTAAAAAAAAGAGATTATGACTGAATGAGGACGAAATCAAAAGGAAAATGAAAGTTCGAGGGATTTGGGAAATAAATCAACGGACGCAGGAGGTTTTATAATATAAATCAACCATTTCTTGAGTGTTTAACCAATATAAAACATAAAATAAAATCAAAACATCCTCCTTTTTCATATTTTCACCCGAAAAAAAGAAGAAAACCCATGATTCTCTCAGCCATTCTTCATCAAACCCAGAAAATGATGAACACATATGGTGTTCATCCGAGAAAAAAACAGAACCGCCGCTCGACTTCCAGAAAGTGCCATGTCGACCGTCACCTCGCGACGGCCGGCGATCCCAAAAGCCTTCGTCTTTCCCCTTTCTAAAACCGTAAAAACAAAACCCATTTTTTTATTTTGCAAACCCAAATATAAACCTTTCTTATTCGAAAACAAATTAAAAAATAAACCCAAAGACTTTATTTAAAAAACGAAGACAAAAATCATTTTCGATTCGGGGAGAATGAGAGAAGAAAAGAGTCCCCTTTCCTCTTGCTCGGCTCACCACTATCAATCCGAAGACAAGGTGTTTGTTACCGACGAAGGAGAAGAGAGAAAAGAGGTCGTCGAGTTTTTAGAAAGGTAAACAACAAAACCTACTTTTGTTGCATGCAAAAAAGAATTACCATTGGAAACTCTTGATTTTTCTTTTGATTTGAATGATGGGAGCCCTTACATTGGTTTCGGCTCACTACTCTTATAGCCAAAAAATTACAAGTAAATAGCTAAAAAGAAAGGGCTCTTGATTGTGACTTGCTGCTGGAAAATTTGTTTGTATCTTGATATCCTCTGAAATCGCCTTTGAAATTTCTGATATGGATGTTGGAATCGTACTGGAATCCTCTGATATCTCGTGCTAATCTTGTCGATTTATCTCCAAAATTTTGTTTTCCTCTGATTTTTGCGTTTTGGGTCTCCTTAATGTTGTACGAATCTGATTTTATATTTTTTGTTTTTTGTGCAAGAAACAACCACCGGTGTATGGGGGACCACTGATGAGAAGGACGGTGATCGGACGACCACAGGGAGACGAGCGGACTCTAGAGCATCCGAAAAGACACATGCATGCGATACACGCGCTCGTTGAGTTCTCGAACAGCCGTGCTTGAGGACACCGATTAGCCGCGCGTTGGGAGCGTCTGATTCTGGGTGGTTATGCTCCCCTTAATCTGAGTCGTTAGATCAGATACTTAGATCTAACGGCTGGGGCTTGATGGCTGCACAAGGATATGATAAGGTCATTAGGGTTTCTTTTATCAGATAGGTTTTCATGTTGAGTTAGACGTGTGGGCTTAATAGGATGGATTCATGTAATTAAAATATCGGCCGGTGTAAATTAAAATCATCTTGGGCTTGTATATTTTATTATTGGGTTTGTATTTTATTGGACTGTTTAATATATGTTGGGTTTTATTATTTAGTTATATATGTATAATAATATTATAACAACTAATAATATAAAAACCGGATAATTTAAAATAACAAATGAAGTAAATAATAGTATAATAAAAATAAAATAAGTGAATAAAATAATATGATAATAATTAATATTGATAAATAATAATAAAAACAATAAGTAAGAAAATACATAAATAATAAGAAAATAAAAATACTAATAATAATGCATAAATGATAAACAATAATAAATAATAAGTAAATCTAAAAGACCCGAAAGCCAAAAGGGAATGAATAAATAAATATTTATTCTATAATATTTTTGGATTTTCTAATTTAAATATAAATGTAATAGCGAAAATAATACCAATAGTGATCAAAAAGCAAAAATAAGTATGTATATAAAGAAATTGAAAATCACTAAAAGCCAATATATAATATTTAAAATTTTCAGAGTATCAAATAATATTAATATTTTTGTATTTTGTTGTTTAATAACAAAATTTAAAAAGGAACTAAAGTCCAAAATTAAAGTGGAAAACAAGTGTAATATATGTATTATTTTTTGAATACTTCTTGGGTTAATTATTACAAGCCCACTATTCAAATAAAAATTAAAATTAAAACCTAGTTTAACACCCCGGATAAAATTAGTGATTACACAATATTTAAAACAATTTTAATTCTACAACATACCAAACCAAACATCCCAAAAGGTTTCGTAAACCTAAGCTCTGATATCACCAAATGTAACCCCTTCGACCCAGTCTAGACGCCACCAGACTCGAACGAGCTACACGGAGAATACCGAAGCTAATCTAGAGACTTACCCTGATAAACAACCCTAAACAAAAAATTAAATTTTCCTTTTATCTTTTCTAAATGCTTTAATTAGATCCTACATGTTCATGCAAAGACCGAGTTGAATTGCATTAGAAATTAAAAAGAAATGAGTCTTAATTTAATCGAACAAGTTTAGATTCTCTAGATGCATACAAGACTCTATAGGCGTGATTCACACTTCGAACATCATCCCTAGATGTAAAGTCACCTAATTCCACACGCAAAACACACAATTTATAAGCATACTTCAACAGTAACAAGCATGGTATATCATACTTTAAAATTAACCTATAATAGATCTCAAAATACCTTATTAACATAAATATGTATCAATTATAGTAATCAAGCCAAAATAACCAAAAAACACGTAGGTTCACTAAGCCATATCTTAAGCAATAACAATGTTGATAAACGTCAATATATAAACATACGACTACAACAAGTCTTATCATCATATCAATAATATTAGCATGGTAACCCATCCTCATTGCTCTCTCACTACTAAAATTACAAAAAAGACATACTTGAGCTCATACTTGGTGATTACGTGGAATCTTTACTTGCCCTTGCTGCCTCAACATCTATATCATGCATTGCAAGGTAAAAGAGATGGTTAAGCATAAAGCTTAGTGAGAGAATAAAGCATATTTAGAACTTATTTAAAAACACCTTGCAATGCAGCTCATAATAAACTAATTTCATCAATTGAAAACACATGTCATGCTCTTTATAAAACAAAACACACAAGGCTAACAATGCCACTTTTAAAACTCAGTAAGTGTCATCAAACCAAGGCTAACAACGTCGTAATTAAATTTTAGTAAAAACCATTTTGTAATCACATGCTTTAAAAGCTAAAACACAAGATTTATATGCTACTCACATAGCAATGCTTACACATACACCTCAATGCACAAAGCTCAAGTCTTACATGCTAACAACATAGCAATGCTCAAATCACATGCATATCAATGCATAAAACCTCGCATGCATAATACCACATGAAATCAAGTGAAAACCATGACACTTACCTTAGAAAAGTAAAAGCATATATTGGTACTAGTGATCCAATTTGTACCACTCCAAATCGTTAGGATAAATGGACAATCGCATGTTAGTACCACTCTTAGAGCATGCGCATGTTGATACCACTCTCAACATGAATTATCTCACCTTGGTGTCCGGTGACAATACCACTCCGATCACTTAGCATTAGAATAAAAGGCAAAATGCAACACACAAAGAATTTATACACGTACGACTTTTGAATGATTATAGTGCACTCTAGACCCTATTGATCGATCAACTTATCACATAAGGTTCATCACTTAACTAGACAATATATTATCAAAAATCAATGGTCAAAACTTAATTCAAAATAGAATTCAAATCATATGTATCCCACTTTTCTCGCATCACTTTAAAAATCGATAAAACCATTTTTATCTTATTTTTCAAAATAAAAACCGTGGAAACATTGAATGCATATAAAATCTCTTTAAAAACAGTCTCATAAGCATTTATATACATACATAATCACATATGCAAAACACGATAAGAGCATGACAAATAACATAGTAAAAACACGACATAATATGGAGCCTTTAAGAAAGCAATACTTTAAACTTACTTCGGAGTATAGGGAGGTTTTTCACACCATCCTACACCCTCAAACCTTTTAAAAACATTTAAAAACATGCCAAATTGGCAGACCTCATAATCCACTCACCAACAATTGTTTCTTGTCCGATAAGTCACCGATTCGATCCAAAACTTCTTCAAACATGATCATCAACTTCTTGTCCTGTTTCAACCATCAAAAACTAAGGATTTAGTGCTTCTAATCGCACAAAACAAACCCCAAGTCGGATCCCCACACAATATCTCTTAACACCTATCAAAACCGTAACCGAAATTTTTTCGAAACATACCAAACTTCACCTAAGCCTATAGTCCAGGATTAGGGATTTTAAAAAAACTTTATAAAAATTCTAACACATTAAAAATAATTCATTTAGGATCCAAAAATAGTGGGTAAAAACCCTTAAACGAAAATTGGGATTTTCAACCGAAAAACCGACTTTTATAAAATCGAATGATTAAAACGATTTCTCCAAGCCAAGAACTTGGGAATTTCAGTAAAGAACTTTATTGTTCTAGAGGATTGAAAAAATATCACCTCCAAAACTGATCCAATTGCTTTTCGGGTTTTAAAACGAGAAAACAATGAGAAAACAAGAAAATTTGAAGGAGAAAAGTTAAGATAATTATTGTAAATGATTTTTAGTGGAAAAGAATAAGTTTTTACCTTGAAAACTTGATGAATGACTGTCTCCAAAGTGGAAAAACGAAAATTAGAAAAATATATGATGTTTAGGTTAATTAAAAAGGGTTTTAAGAGTTTTAAATTGGGTTTAATTACGTTATTTAATTTAAAATAGATTTTGGGCTTAATTAATTAATATTTGGAAAGCCTAGACCAACTAGAATTATAATTGGATCAAATGCCCTTAAAGATTCAAAGTGTTGGCTTGTTTCATTAAATTATCCCAAAATTTTCAATTTTTATAAAATGATCACTAATTTTAAAATCTTAGGATTTTAAGGGTCAATTTTCAAAATTGATTTGACCAAAGTCAAAAATATGCTAAATAAGGATTTTAGAATATTTTTCCTCAATTTAATTCGATTGAAAACAATTTTTTAAGTATTTAATCCTGAACTAGGTTAAACTGACTAAACCAACCCATTAACTTCTAAGCCCAATTTTGGGGTGTTACACCCACACGCACTTTACATGTGAGTCAAGAGAGTACTGTTAATCAAGCTTCTCCAAGAGTTGATCCTTGAATGTATGCAAACAATTTTTTTTCAAATCAAATATTTGACCAATTTCTTTTGTGTACTACTAGTTACAATTGCGATTAGAATCATCCAAGTACAATTATTTTGGTGTATTTGTCAATTAAACTTTTTTGGCGTTGGCATAAGAGAAAGTGTATTGGTCAATAAAACAGTGTTTTGATCTTACGTTATGTGTATTGATCAATCAAACAAAATATGTATTGGTTTAACATTATGAAATGAGTTTATAACTTTTGGTTTACAAATATATTGGCATAACAAATCAAACCTGAAATGTTGTGTTTTACAAATTATGTGTTTGAATATGTGTTTTAGGGTCTATTTAATTAGATTAAACCCAGTGCATACATTAACCCAGATTTACAATTCCAAACCAATTTTAATTGAAAGCATAAACCAAGTATTTTTTTTCCAAACATAAACAATAAACCAACAAATTTTTAATTCAAAACAAAGGAATTTCATTCAAAAATAGATTCTTCATTACAAATAACCTAGATTTTCATCTACAAACTAGAAAAACAAAAATTTACATCTTCTATTAAAAATAATCACCCTAAACCCAGATTCTATTATAAATTTATACAACCTAGAAAATCCAAAATTTAAAAAAAATATTTTCCCAAATATAAAATCTAAAAAAAAACACCAAAACAAGAATCAAAACTTCAAGAACTCTTTTTTTCTCCAAAGAAACAACCCTTCTACGAAGACCAACAATAATAGCTTTTGATCAATCATTCACTGATGGATCAAACCAACAAAAAAATTTACAACCCCTATTGAATTTACCATAATTTTAACAGCCCCAACATCTCCTACCTAGATTTTCATCAGTCTAACCAGTTTTTAACATTGAACGAGTACCACAAAAGCATAAATGACTCATATGATGATCCATTGTAGCATGGACACTCAAGAATGCCTTTTTCTATTCAAAACGAAGAGAGAAAATGAATGAATCTAAACAAAATTAGGGGTTAGGGTTTCTTTAGATAGGGAATTTAATATTTGTTTATATTCTTTGTTTAAGTGTTATTACATGACATTCTAACGTGGATATTTATATATACAACATGGAAAAAAATAAAAAAAATAAGCCACATCAGTTTCTCCGTTAATTCCTTAACAACAAATGGCTATTTTAATATCAAATCAATAGTTTACCGGTGTATTTGATTCTTTTTAAGTATTATGGCCAGTACGATACCAACCCCATTGTATTGTGGTTATCCATGTAATTTACCCTAAAAAAATATAAAATTTACATCTAAATAAAAACAAAATATTGAATTACTTCACCTAACAAGTAGAGTAACATTTTTATTAGAGTAGAAATTATGTAATTTTTTTATTTATACCCTATTATTAAAAATTAAGTTTGAGAGTAGGGTTTAAAGTTATCGTTTAGGATTAAGGTTTAGAGTATTATGTGTGTTTTAAGTTGAAGGATCTAAAAGTTAGGATTAGGACTTAATATTTGATTTTTCGGTGTCTATGCATTAAAAGAGTGACAGGGTCGATCGAATTGCCGATGAAAGGTGTAAGACTTTTTTTAATTTGGAAACCAAAAATGAAAAGGAAAGAATGGATAGCATATTACGTTCAATTTTAAAGTGGTTCAATCTTCTCAACTAAGTATATATCCACTACCTTAACATCCACAATAAAATTTCCTAATTCACTATCATGAATTCTTTTTTTTTATAAGTTCAAGAGTAATTTTTACAACTTATCTGTTCATAGGATAAGATAAAATCTTCTCCCTAATTTTATAATGATCAGTTAGAACATATCCTTCAATTACAAAGTCTAGACAATGTAAATATAATACATCTCTAGGTGGGTATTTACATCTTCAGTCTTGTCGTTCTTCGCATCACTTCCTAAATTTCTTACTTGCTTAGGTATTAAATTTCAATTACAAAGTCTAGTCACTATTTTTTTCTCTAATTATGCTTTAATAATCAATATGTGGTTCTGAATTATAATTTATCGTATGATTTTTTTGTAAGACTTCGTGATTGAAAAACACATAAAAAAGACAAGTTTTGTGAATTCATGGTTATATTAATTGGCATGAACTAGGGCATGAAAATTTTAATAAGGCGTCACGTTCAGTGGTTTTCTAGAATATGACGTCAACAATAACAAATAACTTATCTACACATAGATAACTTATCAGGCACCTTATGATAGCTTTGCATTTGATTTTAAATTTTAAATTTAGGAATTATCTTATTAATTTTCAAAGTTTTTTTAGTTTCTTAGATTAATATAAATATTCCTTTACTTTCTTCTTTAAATCTTTTTCTTTATTTTCTTTCTTTATTTAAAAATATGTTAAATATGATTTTCTTCGTAATCATGTTTAGCTAAAAAAAATTTAAGCCAAAGGTTACAGTAATGACTCAGTTTCAATGTAAGGATTGAAAAAAAAAATATTTTCAAGAATCTCTTTCAATTTTTAAAATAGAATTTTTTTTAAACCAAACGATTTCAAAACCAAAGATTAACGTTAGTAAAAATTTTGTTTCTGTTGAATATGTGGGAGGAAGGATCGACTATTGAAGAAAATTTGACTTCTTAGGAACACACATAGTAAATTGATTACTAAAAAAAAAATTTAGATCAGAACTAGTACTATTGAAACAACTAATCTGAAATAGGTTTTACTGTACTTAAATAATTTTGATCTGCAAAATTTTTGTTAACTAGATCAACTTTGTAAATCGATATCAAAGATACAACTTGAGTATTCAGTTATAAAAATGTAGTCTCAAGGATTGACCTTGTAGGCAATTAATCCTAAAGTAAAAAAAAAAATCAATGATATGAGTAATTGAGTCAGAGCCAACGCCTAAACCTTAATCATAAAAACTAAATCTACTTCAATAAAAAAATCTTGCTTTAATTTCTTTGTTCTTTTACTATTTTCGATAAATATTCTCCTTTTTTATCGAAATAGTACTCAACATACTTCTTCACTCATCAATCAAGAAATTTTTGAATCCATGAGGGATTGATCCTTTCTTTTACTATATTATTAATTTATTTTATTTTAGATTAAGGTATTTTATTTTAACACTTTATGATGTCTATCACTGCATTTTAACAATGAGTACATAAATATTAAACAAGTAAACGTAAAATTAAAATAATAATGTTAAACCCAAAACATTAAATTTAGAAACTGGGTTAAATGAGTTTACAAAATACAAATTAAAAATCAAATTAAAAATATGTGTTAATATAAATATTAATTTTAATCCGTCAAAGTATTTTTATACATGTTTCACAACTAATCTGAAAATCTCTCATTTATACTCTTTATTTAATATGTTTTTTCTTAATATTTTTACCCATATAATATGAATGGTATCTGACAATTAATTTTACTTTAAAATACATTGATCTATTTTGATGAAGCATCTGTTGTTGACGAGGAGATAACCAAATCGAATAGATGGTGGTTTACTCATCAAAACTCTTAAAGAAAATGACCAATTCCGCAAGTGATTCTATAAAGTATTTTTATCATGAAATCAGAGACACATGTCTTATTCAAATCCGATTGCTTGAAACATCATCTGCACATTCATACTTATCTTTACTCGATTAAGGAGTGCTGAAATCAGATGATGGTTGTTGGTTACGAAGAAGGGTTTTATTTGTTTTTATATTTTCTGTTGATTTTATTTTTTAATGTCTTTTTGTTTTATTGACAGCTTTATTTTTGATTTGTGGTTTATTGTATCCTTCTTCTTTTAATTTTTTATAAATCAACATTTTAAAAAAAATGACATAGTTATAAAAACAAGACAGTGATAAAGAGGAGAGAGTTGAGAGAGAATTTTTTTTAAATACATCTAAAATATTTTTTGAACTAAAAAATGATATTTAAGATATCATAAAATGTCATCATTTTGATCGTATGTTTTATTTATGTGTGTGACTCAACCCAAAAAAAATTCGTACCTTTTTAATGAAAATGAGAATATTAGATTTTGATCTTTCTATTCTTGTTTTTTTTTATTTCGTCCTTTTATTTGATTATTTTGTTTTTATTTTATCCTTTAAATTGCTTATTGACACTTGTCATATAGTATCAAAATAAAATGTTTAATTTTTCAAATAATAAAAATTAAACTTAATAAAAGAGAAATGAAGATCGATCACACAGGAACTAAAAAACTTCTGAATTATGCTTGTTCGACTGATGATCCAAAAAAAATAAATGGGGTTTAAGTAAAAGGGGGTTTGTCAAATAAAATTAAATAATCGTAGAAAGTAAAAAAGAGTGATTTTACGTCGATACTAGCCTTCAAGGTTCAACCCTTTGTAGCGACCTTGCAAACCAAATATCCAAATGTTATCTTTGATATTGGTTCCATGTATTAATCCACCAATATAATGTATAGATAAAAACATTTAAATTATTAAGACTGACTCATATTATGTTGTTGCAATAATAATTGATATGATCTTAGTTCTCTTAACAAACAATTTGCTAAGTGTGTTCCTAGAAAGTTGAATTTGCTTCAATACCTGGTTGTTGAGTAAGGTCAATCTTTGATTTTTGAAATCATTTTGATTTTAAAAATAAGTTTAGAAAATTGAAAGAAATAAAATCGAAGTTGTTGATACGCTTTTCAATCATCACGTTTAAATCGTCATTGTTAAAGTCTTGGCTATAAAAAATTAAGCTCAACATAATAAAAATAAAATAAAAGGACTTAAGAAAAAGAATGAAAAGAAGAAGAATTTTACAAAATGCAATAAAGCTAGAACACTCTTCGAATGAAAGATGAGAGATGTGTTCTAGGCTTACCCAAGGTGGGTATTTATAACTTCCTACAAATCTTTAAATAACAAAAAATAAATCCAAAGTGATAAAATAAATCTAAAAAATTTAAATTTAAATATAAAAGATAATTTTTAAATTCGAAATCTAAATCTGGGCTAATAAGTTATCTGGAACACAACTGATAAGCTATCTAGTGTTGCTGATGTATCATCTAGAAGTTGTTTTTCGAATGTCACGTCAGCCTTTATGCCCAAAGTCATGTCTACTAATCTAGCCTCGATCATAGAAAATTAAAAAAAAAAAACTTCAAAACTTAGACATTTAAGTGCAATTTTTAGCATCACAATCTTACACAAAAACACTTAAATCAATAACATAAATCATCAAATCAAAAAATAACTAAAGATAAAATATTAACTATTTTGAACACTTATCACTTATTTTTATGCTATAGTTATCTATATTTTTGTTTATTAATATTATATATGTTAATATTATATACTAACACGTGATATTATTGAATACATATATAAAAGTAAAGTAATTAATTAATATGTATGTAAACTTTACTAATTATATATATGTAAAGTAAGTATAGTATTATATTTAAGCTATATGTAAAGTATATTATGTACTACCAACGTGACTATATATAGTTTTTTCCCCTTGATATGTTATATTAGTTTATATATTTTTAATATTTATATAAATACTCAGCTTTTTTGTATTACTATGTACGTACCTAAATATATGTTTTACCATTAGTATATAGAATATGTATTATATATTATTTTAATATTTTTAATATTTATATTCTTGTATACATTTGTACATATACTTAATCTTTACGATCAAAATTTTTATAAAAATAAAGTAAATATTTTTTATTTAGATTCCCGATAAAATTTTGTCTTGATCTTAAAAAGATTTGATTTTTTTCACTAAACCTAAACAAAAAAAAACATTATTTTTAACTAAAATATTTTATCTGAGATCCTTGAATAAAATAATATCTCGAGATTAAAGAAATACGATTGTTTACTATGATCCTAACTAAAAAATATATTTTAATAAAATTCATAATATTTAAAAATAGATAGTATTCCTTTATTCAGGATTTCCGTAAAAATTATGTGTCTAGCTGAAAGAGACATAAATTGCATGTTAGTATATAAAGGAGTACTCTTTTAAATATTTTTTGTAAAAAATAATTTTTACATATTTAGGGATCATATTTTTAAATTATATTCGAATTCGTAATTTTAACACTAAACCACTACGTAGTTGATTAAGTATTAATTAATGTTGGTGATATGAAGTTATTCATCCTTCCCTACACGTAATTAACTCTCAAATTTATTTTTTAATTATATAGATCAAAATTTGTTATTTTAATAAAATAACAAAAATAATTTTATTAAAATGATTTACGGTGACTCCATTAAAAATTATTTTTTGTGAAAACACGTCAAACTCGAGAGCCCATTACTACAATTTCTATTCTTAAAATAAATACTCATTTTAATAAATAACATAAATATTTTTAGATATTGAAAAGGACACTTTAACCATATATATGTATAAGAAAATTTTTATAATAGATATATAAAGTACTTAATAACATTATTCAATGATGTTTGGTTGCAAAATTGACGTAAGGCAGCCAATGGCGGATCCATGTTGTGAGGAGGCTGGGTCTGTACCAACTTGAATTTTTATAATTTACATATTTAATTTTGATTTTTTAAAATTTTATAAATTTATTTTTAAATTTTTATGATTTATACCTATTTTAAATTTTTGAAATTTTATAATTTTTTTCCATTTTAAAATATATTTTAATTTATGTCCGTCTTCATAAATATTTCTGAACGAAAATTTTAATAAGGTAAAATATTTTGTGTATCAATAATAGAAACAAAAATTTTTCGATCTTAAATAAAATAAAGTATTTTACGAATATTATAATTTTAAAATTTAAAGATATAATTTAATATTCAAGACTTAGAGGTTTAAATACAAAAACATAAAACTTAACGTTTAAATGTCACAATTATTAATTAAAATTTAATCTATAAATCATAAACCTAAAATTCTAATCAGATCAATTTATTCACTAAAAATTAAATATTTGACTCTAAACAAAATCTTTAAACCCTAAATCACATTAAAGAATATATTAATACCAAAGAATTCTTTCGTGTACCACAAAGACAATGATGAACAATCAACTGAGTACCACATAAAAAACATAACTTGATACCAAAGAATGTCTATATTTTCCTCCCTTTTCCCTAGAACTAAACTTACTACAATGGAACTAAAGGGGAAATAAAGAACATAATGAACTTTATCCTACAATGAAACCATCTGTTATTTACACTTCTAATGCAAGTAATAAGTGATCAACGTCGGTGCTGCGGATCATAAGAAACAATCGTTGGATCCGGGACGATGAGTGGCAACTTCTCGATATACATGAACAGGCGCTTCATGTTCTCAATTGTGATCGAAGATAAATCGACAATGTCGTTCATGCTTGTGTATATCCAAAGATCACCGGAATCCACTCTTTTCAGGCTGTCCCGACAGAAAGGGCATGACTGAGATTTTATTCGCCTAAAAACACCATGAAAGCATAAGTATTACCCTCTAGGAGGGAGAGAATCTGTCGAAAAAAGCTAATGTAGAATGTTTGACAAGAGAAGAGCTTGAGAATTGAGATCCTAAGCTCTTCATCATATGTTCAACTCCGAGTTGTTTATGTTTCCTGATGTCCGTCTATATCGATCATGCACATTCAAATTCGGGTTGCTTACCATTAATCGCTTCATTCGCACCATGCTAATTATTTTAGAACATTAAGGGTAAGAAACAAAAAGCACACTAGGACAGCTTACCAAGTTCGATAGCATTTCATGCACATCGAATGGGTGCAATTGGGGAACACGATCTTGCTGTGCATCTCCATGCAAATCCCGCATTCTTCTTCTCTCTCTAAATCGATTTCAGAGTGCTTTCCTTTATTCATTTCATCCCTTTTCTTAACCTTTGCTGCGTAAATTTCCTTCTGTTTCCTCTCATCCACATCTGTAATTCCCTTTTGAAGTTGCAATAATGAAGGAAAGATCACCCCTGTCATGCAATCCAAATACCAAACAACCCAAATAATGTTAAGATTTTATCAAAAAAATATATACGAATCGAACTCATGCGCAATAACAACGAACCATCTTACACACCATAGAATTCTCTTATGCTAGCTTTCCTTTCATGGATTGACATGGTGGTTTTTCCATCGGCATATGCCTACGGAGGAAAACTCATTACAAATCAATGTCCTTGAAATGCTATTGCTTGATTCTCGACCGGAACATAAACGGATTTAATACACAAGCACTTGCAAATTACCTTGTATATAAGAATTCTGAGCAATCCCAAGGCACCAGCAAGATGACAATCAGTCCACTGGACGAGGAAAAGGAAGAAATGAGCAGCCGGACTGTAAGATAATCGCATCTGCAGGCAAGCACCATCGTATTCTCTTGGATAATCAGAAGCCCTAATCATCCAAAAACAAATTACACACATCAGATAAAACAAAAGAAGAAAAAAATGGAAAGGATCACATTACTCAGATATCTCAGCAGTGGTTGCATCATAATAGTACTATAATGTAGTCCCCCCCACCCCCACCCCCACCCCATCATCTACTAATCAATGTAGAACAAATCAAACTACTCGAAACTATATCGATCTGGCTCTTCATTTCTTTCATTTGTACCCATGTCTGACACTGTTCATAGTATCAAATCGCGGCCATTACGTTACGCCAATATCATGACCGCATCTGTAACCGCAAGGACAATTTAGTACTATGCTTGTCCTAAACAAGATATGACCTACAAAAATCCACCAGATATATAAAAAAAATTTTAAAAACCATTCCCATTTCAGATATCTACATGTATCGACACTCGCACCAATTCCTGTTGATGCCTACTCTGTTCTTCCCTTTTTCTGGCAAGGGATTCAACTGGTTCATGTTCAAAATTGTTTTTGTCCTAAATTTCTATTTCCAAACTTGAACTTCTAAAACCATTCAACTTTTAGAATAAGTTAAGTAAAGCCAAATATCTTTAAATCTTGACAATGAAAAAGAACTATTTACTTTCCATTACTTCATTAATAATCAAAACATAACCATCTAATTAAGCAATGAATATTCAATAAGAAAGCCAAAAACCACCAATAACAGTTCCAATTAAACAAACAAAAAACAAATATAGAATCAGGGCTATGCTTAAAGTCATCAATCTGGAAATTTAAAGGCATCCCAGAGTAATTAAAAAGTAAACAAATCAAATACTGGTTACTTAAAAGAGAGAAGAAATCTTTACAATTAAAGACCCAAACAAGTTTCAGTGTAACACCAGAAGAGAGAAGAAGAAATTACAGTGTATTGGCGAACTGAATATCAGCTTCAAGAGCCTTGAGAGAATCCTTGAACGATTTCCTCATTTCCCCGTCTCTGTTTTCTTTCTTTTCTTGCTAAAAACTCAGCAACTGGATTATTCACAGCTCAAAATCCAGAAACCAAACAACCCATTTACCTCAAACAACTGTTCAACAAATCACCGTAATCTATATAATCAACAGAACACTGAAAACAAACTCTGAATAATAAACTTCAAATTAAAAGAAAAAAAGGAAGGAAAGCCGACCCTGTAATTAGCTTCGATTACTACTGTTTACTCTGTGTATAAGGATATCAATTTTGCAATTTAGAAGAAGCTGAAGAGTGTGAGAAATAGAAGAAAACAAATCTGCTGAGGTTTCGCTTAGAGCCCACGTAATTGTATTTGTATTTCCATGTATCTCTCAGCAGGCAGCTAGCTATTTTTTTAATTATTTACATTAAATTCCCCTCCGAAGAAGATTGAAAGGTTTTTATTCATGAATTTACGAAATTAACCTTTTTCTTCCCTTTCTACCAGGTCACCTAGTTCACGTTAGGAGCATACCAAACCAAAAAAAATCAAAACCGATACGAACCGAAATATTTCAATGATTTATTGTTTATAAGTAAAAAAAATTGTAATTGATTATTAATGATTAATTGATTTATTTATTTTATATATTTAATTTTTTAAATAAAGTTATAAATTAAAATTAATAGGGATAAAATTAGAATTAAAGATTAAAGAGAAAATTATAAATATTTAAAAGTAAGATAAATTTATAAATAACTTAGCTTTAATATATATATAACACGAAGAGATTATTAGGTAAACCTTGTTCACCATCTCATTTATAATTTAAGCAATCTAGATTGTTCATCTTTAAATAAGTATTTAATAATTGATCACCCACTAATTACTTGGAGGAAAGAGATGATAATTCACAATAAAAAATTAGGATGAAAACGATCATGTTTAATTGAGACCACGGATGAGTGAGGAACGTGGTTTACCTAATAATTTTTCATATAGGATGAGACCAGTTTACACCATGTAAAGCTTAAAAAAAGTTTTACACTAATCCATGACTCTTAAATGAGTGAAATTAATAGATGAGATTAACAATAGAAAATATAAAGATTATCGTTTAAAAAAATAAATAAAATAATTTTAATCATTTATTATCATCGTCCAACGATCAAAAAAATGTAAAAGTAATTGAATTTTACGATGTAACTTGATCTTAACTATATATATATTTATATAATATTTTGATATACAAGTTTTTATAAACTTTAATTCACGCCTATTTTAATTTTAGGGCTTATGATTTTAGGTTAGGATTTAGGTTTTTAAGACGTAAAATTTAAGGTTTATAGTTAAAATAGAGTTTGTGGTTTAATGTTTAAGATTTAGGTTTTACGGCGAGAGTTTAAAATTTAAGTTTTAAATTTTATAGAACGATATAAATTTTTACCTAGCTTGTATATCAAAATATAACTTCACCTTTATGTAGTTCCATCTCTACCAATCTTAACCTCGTAAATGACACAAATATAATTAGAAGGGTCACTCCATAACTGACTTCTATAATATTTGACTCGAATTAATTAATAATAAATAAGATGTTAATAATTGAGTAATACCAACAGGTTTTGTCAAAGTGGTAAGCAGCTTAGTTCTATTTAAACAAGTCTTAGGTTCAAGACGTTCTGTATTCAAAAAATTCCTATTGAGAGACTCACCCACCAAAGCTATGTGTGTGACATGAGTCGATCTGAATTAGCCAAGGCTAGACTTTGAAACCATAAAGCAATAAAAAAAATAATTAAGCAATAAAAGTTATGGTTAGTCATATCATCCCTTAGTTATGGGATCTAAATTTTGATTCATATCGATAAAAATAAAATATATTTTATAATCAGCCGTTTATATCTTAATAAAAATATCTATGATAAAAGAATTAATCATTATTATCGTCCATGTATATCTTGATAATTTAAAACTATTCTATACAAATTATTAATTATTTTATTTATTTGAAAAAAATAATTGTTTTAATAAATATTTATAAAAATACATTAAATTTCATCGAATAATATTTTACAATTACCAAATAAAACTATTTTATTAAAATAAAATATAAAATTTAAACTTAATGTAAAAATAAGAGAATAGAAATTAATCAAATAAAAAATTAATAAATTATATATGTATATTGATCCGTGTACAACTCTAATTCTGTCACCGCTAAATCGGCTAAACTACGCTCGTTAGGTTTTATTTTGGGGACGGCCAAGTGTGGATGTACGGAGGAATCTGTGCACTTGGGGATGAACATAAAGTAGTAGTGTTGTATGTAGTGTGTACTAGAAAAAAACGAAATGGAGGCGGCAAGCAGAAGATGACACGTGGGAAGCATGCAAGATGTGATCTAACGGTTCCCATGATGGGGTGACGTGTCTTAATTGATGACAGCATGGCCCCCACCGCAGAGACACACATGGTCACTGTTCAAGCAACCGCCAACTTAGGAATTTCTATTCTACTTCTATTTAGTTATTTTATTAATTTTTTAATTTTAGATCTTTAAATTGAATTTAGATACAAAATTTATATTTGTTTAAGATTTTATTATAATAATTGTTTTTTGGGGTTTTAACTTTTCTATTATAGAGTTTTTTATAATGTAAAGTGATTAGTTTTATATTAATAATTATTGGGATATATCTAAATTATGTATCTAATTTATATTTATGATTGTAAATTTTTATTTAATTTAAATATTTGTCATAATAAAATTAACGAAAAATAAAATATACATAAAAATTAGATTTAATTTGGTTTAAATTTATTTACCTCTACGGATGGGAAAAATATTAATCTACTATGAACATAGAGATATATTTGGTTTTGATATAATAAAGACTAATGTATAGAAATAAATTTTTAAGATACTTAATTTACTTATAAAATTAACAGACATTCGTGCCTAAATATTTTTTAAGTTAAGATTTAAATTTTTAATTTTTAAGTGTTTTGATACTCATTTTAACCGACTTAATAAATGAATATCGATATGGTTTATAATATATTGATACGAAAAAATCAAATTTGTGTCTAATGATTAAAGGGTATCAGTATACATATAGATGTTCCGGTACAGATTTTTATTTTTGAAATTCAAATTGTACTTTGAGTATTGGTACGACCAAAAACGTATCGATATGAGTTTTAAAAAATTTAAAATGTTTTTATTTAATATTTTGATTGTTGCCTTGTTAGAGTTTCTTGGAATTAATTTTTAAAAAATTAATTATGCGTACCAATATAGTTAGGCCCGTATTGATACAATATTTTAACCAAATGTTTCGAGGATTCCAATGAACAAAATAAAATTTGATACGGTACAGTCTGTACCGATACCCTTTGTTAATTCATCGCTTTATATCGATGCGTTTATTCGTGTATCAGTACCCTTTTATTGCAATGACTCTTCTTTTAAAACTTATTTATAGAGTTTAATATTTAATCACTAAAATTTTTTATTTAATACGCTTTTTATCTAATATAAATATTTATTTGATTAAGTAAAATTAATTAATTTACTGAATACTTTTCAACAATTATAATTATAATAAAATCACTAAAAATCTTTGATTCAACTAATTCAAAAATGTTCACTCAACTTTATCCGACACTCACCTCTATAAGCTATAAATAAGTGCAATAATACAGGTTAATAATTTTCTCAAATTTAATTAATCACATAAAGATAATTTTAATCCTTAACGTTTGTAATTTTTATCGTTTTGACCCTTATTCTTATTTTGGAATAAATTTAGCCCTTAACCTATATTTTTTTTGACAAATAGCTTATTTTTTAACTACCATGATAACAAGATCGTTAAAAATCTAACAATGATGACATCTAACCTATCAAATAACATGGCATATGCATATGATAATATTATTTTAAATAATATGACATCTAACCTATCAAATACATATATAATATATAATTTTATTCTAATATAAAATATAAAATAATTAAAATTAAAAAAAATATTAAAAATTAATTAATTCTAAAATAAAAGGGCTATTAAATATTCTCAACCCTAACTACTAAATTAATTAATTTTTTAAGATAGGATTTTGATTTTATCGTAGTAAAGGTTAAGAATGTTTAGTTGTAACACCCTCGACCCGGTGTCATATTTGGCCTCCGGCCCAAGACCTGTATTTCAAAATTTCTTTCGAAAAGACCAATAAAATGAGTCCAAATTCATTTTTCATCATAAGATAATAAAATCCAAATCCATTAAAATATAAATACGAGTAAGTTAAAATAGTGGAGCTCCCAAAATATTACAACTCGTTTAAAAGCATTCGACAATAAATAAAACAAAGTTACAAATTACACATATAGGGTCCTAAGTACAAAAGCCCATTAATGCCTAATAACAGTACTTTGACAACAGATGTCGATGCTGAACCCACCACGATGATGCTCCTCCGAAAGCTTCTTTAACCTACGCACGAAAACACATTTCGAACGCTAAGCCACTAAAGTTCAGTGGGTACTTGACCAACCAATCCACATATTGCATAGCATAAATAAGCATAAGTAGTGAATTAGACACAAGGGGGTGATTCTTAGAGTCTAAAACACTGGAAAAACCAAGATTAACTCCCTCAAAAACTTATTCCCGTACTCAAGATTAAACCCCCACTTAAACCCTTCTCTCTACCAAACTAGATCTTCCTTAGCCTGTTTTATAAATCCATGAAAGCCCCACAACTTTCCTTTCAAGCCAAAAACGAGATTACCACATAAAACTCTAAAGATCTTACATTTTACCTATCTTTTCTTGCTTTCAAAAGATGAAGAGGTGAAGAGAAAAAGAGAAAGGAAGAGCTCATTTTGCAGAGGATTAAAACCCTAAACCCCTCTCATCATCCTATTTTCATTACCAAAAATACCCTTCTGAACAAGCCTAACTTAAAACCCAACTCAAAGCCCAACAACTTAAGGCCCAACAAAGCCTAAACTACTCAAACCCGGGACCCAAAACTGAAGCCCAACTTCTTGGTTTAACCCAACACTCAGATCTAAATCTGGGTCGTGACATTAGTAACATTTTATTTTAGAATTAATTAATTTTTTAATATTTTATTTGAATTTTAATTGTTTTATATTTTATATTAGAATAAAATTATATTATATATATGTATTTGATAGGTTATATATCATGTTATTTAAAATATATTATCATATGCATATGACATGTCATTATTTTTAGATTTTTAACGGTCCAGTTACCATGGTAGTTAAAAAATAAGCTATTTATCAAAAAGATATAGGTTAAGGGTTAAATTTATCCAAAAAAAGAATAAGGTCCAAAATGATAAAAATTACAAACGTTAAGGATTAAAATTATCTTTATTCCTTAATTAATTTAGAACTTGAAAGGCATGGGTTGTTTAGACATTGTATTCAAAACGATTAAATATAATATTTATAGTATATTTTAAATTATTTTGTAAAATAAATGTTTAAATATATATGCCATAAAAATATATTTATAAATAAAATATAAAATTATTATTTATTTAGTTTAATGATTATAAATTTTATACAAAAAGATAAGAAAAATATTTTTTTAAAATATAACATTACATTTTTCGATAAAAAACAATTAAAGATGTAGAGCCCGAATTTTGTCCAAAGAGGCTTAAGTAAATACAAATAAAATAAAAATAAAAAAAATAAAAATAATAAAAAAGAAGATAATAAAAAAGAGGAGTTTGAGTTGGTTGAGGACAAGGGAGTTACCTGCAGTTGGTTGAAGAGTAGTTTTAATTAAAAAAGGGGGACGAAAGGGGAGGAGATTACGACAATACATTGGGAGGTTCGAAGAATTGAAGAAGAGGGGACCAAAAATTCAGAATCCAGGAGGCTTTAATCAGAATTGAAGTCACCAGAGAAAGAAGCCTTCTAACCGTTTTGCTCACCGGAATTTTACCAAATTCGAGTAAAAAGATAAGTTTTTTCTATTCATTCTTTGTTTGAATTACATTGTTAAGTCGAAATAAATTAGGGGTTAGATCCAAATCCAAGAACGTTGCAAACTTAGTTTTTCTCGTTTCGTTTTGATTTCGGTTAGAGGCTATTGGTGTTGTTTAGGTGTTGTTTGAAGGATAAAATATTCGATTGGAGTCGAACATGGTAATTTAAGAGAAACATGTTGGGTTTATGGTCAATTTAGGGCTAGATTTCGGTGTAGTTGGGAGGATTCTTCGAATCCGGGTAGAAGAAAGTGATGCCTGGGTGATTTTGAATGATTATGAGTGTGCTTGGATGATTAGATTTGAAAAAAATAAGTTTCTATCGAGTTTTAGGTTTTTTTGAGGTTTTCAATGAGTTTTCCGACACCGAAAATGGTTACTAATATCGAAAACGGTCTATGGTGTCGGAGCTCATGGCAGCCGGAGGTTGGAGTGATAGCCGGAAAACACGTTGAAGCTTTAGGGGTGACGACGTTTTGGATCTGATAGTGGTGTATGCGGTGGTTAATGGTTGTGTTCATCGTGTTCTTCATTTTCATGAAGAACACAGATGAACACCAAGTAGTTTATGAGTGTTTTGATCCTAAAACATGAGGTTTTTTGGTTTAGAGGGTGTTAGGGCGAGAGAGTTTTCTAAGGTGAGTCGGTACACCAAGTTGAAGGGGTGAAGAGTTTGACCGAGTCAACTCGTAAGAGGGTCTTATTCCCTTCCAAAACGTTGCTGTTTTGGTGTTTAGAGGAATCGGGTTGGATCCGGGTCAACCCAAGATCCGCGTGTTTGGTCTGGATTGACCCGATGAGCTGCGTGTTATGATGATAAGGGGATAATTATCCCCCTGCTCCTCCAAACTTTGAGGTGTATCTCATTTTGGTCCTTTTACCTTTAATTACGGCCAAAAACTTTAAAATTCATTCAATTAAACCCCTAATTGATCCTAAATCGAACCCCAAACTTAAAATCTGATCAATTTAGATATTAATTAAGGTTAATTTAATTTTAAAGCTTAGGATTAATTTAATTCGATACTTAATTAAATTTAATTAAATTTTTCAAAGTTTAAAATTAATTTATTTTAATCTAATTAAGTCTAATTTAACCCCTAAAATCGAATCTTGGCCATTTTAATTCCTACTTTTATTTATACCATGTAACTTCATTTATTTCAATGTAATTCTCGATGTTATATTTCGAGCTCCCATATCTCTAATAAAAGTAAATTAGCCTTTTGTTTCATTCATTTCTTTATTTAATGTTTTACTTGTTTATTTATTATGTTTGTATATTTTTAAGCGTATAGTATATTTGTCTAGGTGACATTAAATTTTTCATGTAGATTAATTCAATTAGAGTCTTTTTTAGGATTAGTCACTTTAATTAATTAATTAATTAATTAAATAGGGAGATAATTTAGTCACAGTGGCATTTTAATCATATATCTAGGATACACTAAGTGGTCAGTGTTTTGAATAACATTATGTTGACAAATAATGTATTTTGGTATCGAATTCGACGTGTAATTGAAACGTAAAAAATGGTAAATAATTTAGGATTAGGCTTAAATAAAATTAATTAGGCAAAACTAGAAACACCATTAGTAATTATTAATTTATTCAGTGTCTAGATGATAGTGTCCGATCATTCAAATGTTATCATAATACACTTGGTAAATTAATAATTTAATAGGGTTATAAATGTTCAATTAATGGAGCCTCATAGGTTAGAACTTAAAATCGACAAGATAATAACCGATCATGTATTTAAAACCTTTTAGGTAAAAATTTATTGTAACCCCCTTAGCCCGACCTAGACGAAACCGACACTAACATGTTACACGGGGAATATCAAACCAAACCCACGAAGGTCCGATTCGATAAACAACCCTAAAACCGTTATATTTTTTTTCATCTAGATGCATAATCTTATTCCCACATGTCAAGGTCTCATACAAAGCATTAACGGAAACAAATTAATCAAAAACAACCGTCCGATTAAACACTTAAGTAAATTAAGGACTAAAACGTAAAAATTTTAAATCTTTTTAATAAAACATAAATTCTTTTCATCAAAGTTCAATTAAACACTCAAGTATTCTTCACAGCAAATTTCAACACAAACGGATCATTCTGACATCATCAATTGCATGTTTCTCTAATTTAGGGACCAAAATGTAAATCTTACAAAATACAAGGACTTCATTCAAATTAGGTTAAACATCTTGAAATTAAATCAACTTTATGCATGCATGCAAAATTTTAGCTCAAAATAACATCGGTAAGTACCCTAATCGAACAAAGGAAGATATCCGGGACTAAAATATAATTTCCAACAACTTCTAATTCTTGGTGATCAAAGGTTTCGAAACCTTCCCAAAGGTTTCGAAACTTTTTGAAAAAGGTTTCGAAACTTTCCTGGAAAGTTTCGAAACTTTTCGCGTTCAGTAGCTTCCCAGAATTGAAACTGCCCGCAAGGTTTCGAAACTATTTGACAATGGTTTCGGAACCTTCCCAGAGGTTTCGAAACTTTGGGTCTGGAACCTAAAGTTCCGTTACACTAAGAGAACACTAACAATACGATACACAACCATTAGTCACTTCCAACCATATGCCTAATTCCTAGACATAATTAATAACTTATAACACACGATTAACAACGTCATAGACATCATTCAATAGGCATGCTTCCTAAAAGATGATTAAAAACACAAGAATCATGCAAATACATGCTACAACAATCTAAAAAATTCCATAGTCCAACAATTAACAATCAAGCAACAATGGTCTTATTACAACATAAACCAAAGCCTAAGTATACACTCCTCACATTGGTTGTGTTACACATTGCCATGCCCAATTTATTTGCCAAAATCATACCAAATTTAAAGTGATCCTTCCCCTTGGTTTCCTTGCCTCGAACGAAGCCCCACGTGCCTTTATTTTTTTGCAAGGATGAAAAGAAAGCTTAAGCAAACATGCTTAGTAAGGAAGCTCTACACAAAATCATCAATGCATCTATTTAAAATTATGATAAAACCATAATTTGCAATACATTGTTCATGCATGCTAACATCTCATGCTCATGTTCTTCAAACCATATGCATCCTTGAGTTTACATAACCTTATCAAAACAATTTATAAATGAAGCACAATGTTCTTCTCAAATTCATGTATGTATATTGGCTTTCTAGTGATCACTTAATGTGAACCTTGAGTTCACCGAATACACGGATCCATTGTTAGAGACTATTGTCTCATCATGACACGAAGTCACAATTGACATGACACCAAGTCACCATTGACATGACACGAAGTCACCATTGACATGACACGAAGTCACCATTATAGCACTACCACGCACGATCGGACACATAGTCACCCTTGTTATGTGTAGGCGGCTCTACCACGTACGGTTGGACACAAAGTCACCCTTGTTACGTGTAGGCAATTTTTTGTATTCTCAATTTTGTTTATAGTGCACTTAAGACAATCCTAATGACATGTCATTCGTATTCGAATCTAAAGTTAGTGTCACTAAGCCAATATCATAATCAAATGTGCATGATAACCTGCTCATAATGCATGCATAATATGTTCAACAAATGAACCAAAAGCCATGCCCAAAGGCATCATCATATATAAGGCAATTAACCATTTCGTATTCCAAATCATATAACTTACTCTCATAATGTATGCAGAATATGTTCAACAAATGAACCAAAAGCCATGCCCAAAGGCACCATCATATATAAGGCAATTAACCATATAGTATTCCAAATCATTTCTCATAATTTTCCATAATCATGGATGCTAAATAAGTTATGCATTTCAGCAAGTATTTCTCATGTATGCACTACTTCAAATCATATTCATGCATTTCTATAAATCTCATTGCATTACCAGCATAATGCCTTTATCGAATGTAGCCGAAACTCATATTGATTTACCAAAAACATTTACTTCACTTACTCTTGAACTATGGAAGGTTTTCACACTCTTCCATAGTCCCCAAAACAGAACCGTACCAAACGCGATTCATTTTAAGTCCGAAAACACTCACCAACAAGCGAAACAAGCTTTCGTCGCTATCCGATGATCACGCCAATGCACCAGCACTCAAGCACCTTCTTGAACATCTTCTACAACATTAAAAACAGAGCATTCTCACATCATAACATGCTCAAACCAATATCCATATTTGATCACCATAAAACTACCGAAAACTTAGCCGAAAAGACCGTAAACTAAGCCGAAACACATCCGAACAACATCAGCCCAAAACCTAACGAATCTAACATCTAATCCACTTCAATTATGAACCAAAAACACATCCAAACCATCCTTATATCTCCAGCAACATTAAAGCATCTAAAACAGCCCCTAAAACAACCGAAAAGCACCTTAAAACAACACCTATTATATTTTTCCGGGATTAAGTTAATGTGCTATCATATGAAGACTCAATTAATCATTTAATTAA
The DNA here is from genome assembly GCA_035048815.1 of Abelmoschus esculentus. Taxonomy (NCBI): domain Eukaryota; kingdom Viridiplantae; phylum Streptophyta; class Magnoliopsida; order Malvales; family Malvaceae; genus Abelmoschus; species Abelmoschus esculentus. The sequence goes on from JAUCBN010000033.1 coordinate 11,051,326, forward strand.
AATAATTAAATAATTGAATCTATCTAATTTCAGCATTAAATGATATCCAAAAATATTTCACAAAAACATTCACAAAATCACTAGATCTAACATTAAAAACATAGAATTAAGTTTTTATTCAAAGATTAGCAAGCTAATATTTGATAATTTCAATAAAGAACCTTAGAAAAGAATTAAAAATCCAGAAAATTATCTTCAAGATCTATTCACCAGAAAGATGTAATTTCCCCTTCTTGATTCCTTGCAATTTGATGTTGATTTGATAAAATTGATGGTTAGGTTTTGTAAAGGATGGAAAGATGATTAAAATGATGTAATCTTTGTTGAAAAAGATGCAAAAATCAGCAAGGAATTGAAGAGAAAAGATGAAGGAAAATGGAGAGAAAATAAAAGAAAAAGATGAGAGAAAAAAGTAGTTTTGAGAGAAAATGATTTATCATCTTTAATTAAAGTAATTAAAAAACATTTTGGTGAATAAATCATTATTAAAAATTAAAATGGGTTTATGGCCCTCTAAGGATTCTAAGTTTAGCTTGCTTTTCAATTTAGTCACTAAAATCACAAATTTTCGAAAATTACAAAATAAGTCCTCAATTTTTTCCAAAAATTACAAATTAGTCATTTATGCATAATTAAGCATAATTAAAAATAAATATAAAATTCAAATTACTTCCTTTCAATTTTGAAACATATTTTTAATATTTTTAAACCATATTCCAAAATTATTATTTTTCCTAATTTAAATATTCTTATTTTATTTTTCCCTGGAATAATGAATCGAAGAACCCGATTCAACCCGAATCGACTTCTCCTAACTAAAGCCTAACTAATAACCCCAAAAACGGGATGTTACATTTATATTTCCTTAAATACGAGTTAAGGTTTCCTATTACAGAACGTCTTATTCAAAGCTCGTATTTAAAAGAAATATACCTTTTTATCAAAAAGGATATCCTTATTTTGAACGATATTCATTTGATAATAACAGATTAAATTAATATTATTATTCAAAATACCGAAATGCCACGTGTAATTAAAGAGGTATCGATTTTAGGCGCTCGTAAGGGTCATCCTTACGCGTAACCAACTCCCAAACCTAAAATTGTTTTCAAAGAATCTTTGGTTTATTTTATGATGTCTGGCCTACCAAAGTGGCCGATGGCGACTCCAAGTCATTTTCAAAATTATAATTTTTTAACATGATCTTGATTTTTAATACTTTTCAATCCATTCCCTAAAATTTAAATAATATGTGTTTTAGTAAAATTTTGGTTTTCATAATTACAAGCAATTAGATCTCGATTTTTCAAAATCAACTCGCCAGGTTATTTTCACACATCTTGGTTTTAAAATGGTCGCGACAGCTTGGCGACTCCGTTGGGGACAAAATTTTTGTGAGTCAGGCCTAATTTTCAATGGCATGTGGTATTTCGGTATTTTGAATATAGATATTAATTTAATTCATTATTGTCAAATAAATATCGTTCGGATAAGAATAGTATTTTCATTTTGTGTGATATATCTATCATTCATGCATCAGCTCTCGATCCGAGCTTTTACCCTTGAGTGAGAGTTAGATATTGTCCGACGTGATGTTATCCAGCTCCGAGTTTCGGATTTATGTCTACTTCCAGTATACTAACTTTACGCGTCTTGAGGTCTTCACCTTCGTTGTAAGGAACCTATACTACCGAATTGATATCTTATCGTCGCAGTAGGCGATAACGACAGTTCGGGAACCTAGAGTCTAGACCCAAACCAACATGTGTAGAGTAGAAACCTACCCCTATTAGAGCCAGACAGAGACCATAAGATAAGGCGGTATGCTGCTGAAATGCCGCTAAATTAGGGTTTCTATGTTAAATTACTCTCTGGTTATTTTAAGTACAGTTCCTTTTTTGTGAATATTTTGTTTAAATCTTGTATTCATTGTACTAACAAAAATTTTGTTTTGTTTTTCTTTTCTTTATTATCTTGTTTTGTTATCTATCATATCATTTGCATTGACATTAAATTCGAGAAACAATAAAGTTAAAAGTATCCAAAAATATCCGAAGGGGTCATTGTTGAAGATGATAATACGGATGTTTAGGCATGGTCAGAGGCAATCCAACATGAGAAAGGAGATAGCTTACCGCCGGGAAGTGTGTCTGCAAAGAAAGGTTATGTGAAGATCAACACGGCTCAAAATCCATGTCTTTCAGAAGTCCGAGAACTATGGGATCAGTGGACTGATGATATGAGGGAGCAGTTTAAGAAGGAATTCGGAGAAATAACATTATTATTAAAAGTACCTGTTGATAAACAATTACTCAAAGCAATGACACAATTCTAGAATCCATCATATAACTGTTTTACTTTCGGAAGAGTCGACATGACACCTACATTAGAGGAGTATGAGATTTTGATCAACAGTCCCGCAGTCAAGAGAGACAAGATTTATGTTAAGCCAAATAATACTTCAGGCTTTAAGAAGAAGTTGACACAGATCACAGGAAAGGTGAAAGAGTTTTGGGATGAGAAGCTTGTCAGTTGTGATAGTAAAAACATGAATGAGGATAAATAGAGGTTTAGTTAGAAAGTCTTGAAAGAATTAATAGTGGACAGTCGCGAAGAGCCCTCCAAGGTAAGAAGAATATACGCTTTGTGTATTATGGGTTAGTGCTATTTTCGAGGACCCCAGAACATGTAGACTCATCCACCATTGGGTTATTCGAAAGGTTATTCAAAGGTGTGAATCTAGCTCTTGCTATCTTGGCGGAGACGTACAGATCTTTGAAGCGTGCAAGAAATCTGGTGAAGGGCAATTTTGGAGGTGTGCACAGTTGCAAGAGGTCTGGTTTAGAGGTCATCGTTGGAGTACACCATATCAAGAGCTAAGACATACTATTTCATATGGAGCATCTAAAGAATTACGTCATCAAGAAGAATGACAAAAAATAGTGAGAGGAATTCTTTCAGAATTTGACGGATACAAATGTTGTTTGGAAGGCTTGTTGGTTGAGTAGAGGAACTATATTTCTATATAGATGTGGGGAAATAGATTAGGTCTCATTGCCAGGAGTTTGGGGTAGAACAGCTTATTATCCACTTCTAGTTTCTAGATAGTTTGGATCTAGACAGTTCATACTATTACAACTGGGATGACGAGATTCGAATACACACATAAAACTAACGGGTATAAATCAAGGAATGAAACAATTCTGAAAGCGTAGAAAACACTCAAGAAAGTTCAGCCTTACCGAGATTTGGAGATTATGGCCAGATATGACAATTGGAGAACACATAGTATAAATGATAAGTCTTTTCAGGAGATACCAAGGATTGTTGGATCGTCAAGCGGAACAACCTAAGAAGCATTGTCTATATTAGAGAAATTAAAGCGTGATCGAGAGATGGACTTGCAAAGGTATAAAAAAGGGATTTATGATCTTACGCAAGAGTTAAACATTTCAAAGTATCTGGTATTAACGCACGAGAGAAAAAAGAATGATCTGATCATTCAAAATGAGAATTCGGGATTTGAAAGAACTATAAGAGATGCATGAGGGACACAGGAAGAAGTATCAGAAAGGAAGCGGCAACAAAAATATTCAAGATTCGTCCGATCGCTTGGATAGGTTGGCAAAAGAGAAAGAAGACTACAAGAGGCTCTATGAACGAAAGTGTCGTGAAGCAGGGGTAGCAAACTACAAAGTAAAGAAGAAGCGAGAGAAAGAACAAGCGAGGAATTTTGAGTTGATGAACCAGGTGACACAGTTGGAAGAGTTGATTACCAAGTATCACAATGAAGATAAGGCTCAGATTGAAAGGGAAAAGGAGGGTCTGCAATAAAAGGTTGTCTCGCTTGAAAATAAGTTACAAGAGTTGAGGGAGAAATTAACAAGCTATGAAGGAGCTTTGTACCAGGATACTGGAGCGTGGAATCGAAGTATGAAGCAGCGCTGCGCACCGTTTAGAGTCAGAATAACGAGTTAGTCAACTTCAAAGAACAAGTCAAAAGCATTGCTTCCTACGTCCAGACATTGTCAAAGGAAGCTACAACACTTCTGAAGCAGCCGAACATTGAGTTGGAGCACGGAGAAGTCATCGTACGATTTCTACATGAGTTGACCAACTTGGGCATTAGAGCTAGCAGTTTTCTTTAGTAGATGATTGATTATCTTTACTTTTTATGAAATTTCTAGACAAACAGATGTTTTTAAGATACTGTTCTTCAAAGACAATGCCTTATTGCATACATACATTCATGCATTTATACATCATGTGCTTCATTAATTTTAAAAAATATATATAATTTTTAATAATAAAAGATTCTAAGGTAGTGAACACTTAAATCGCAATCATACCACACTCATATTCAACTCGTTCGCATACCAAAAAGATGGCAACAAAAGACAGACTAAAGAAATTAGAAAAGGATCGTATAGTGTTTCAGAATCGATTGGATGGTATAGAAAATAGTATAAAGGACAATATTACCGAGGCTCAGGTAAATATTATTAGTCAATTGACAAATTTGATTAAACCAAAGGATTCTGAGAAAGATAAAGCACAAGCAGGAGGATCAAATGAGACTGAAGGTCAGACAGATACTAAATCTCATACAAGGGAGCAACCTGAAGTGTAGTCAGTACCGGCAAAAGTACAACTCAATTTAGCGGGGGCATCTGTAAGTCACCCACTAGAAGTTGCTGATTTTAATACTCCGAACGTTGAAGAAGTCCCAGATCTCAATTTCATGAATGAGGTGGACAAGATGTGTCAGGACATGGAGAAAAAATACGTTGATCATTTCAAAGCTTTGGAGGCAAAATACTAGAGATATAGGGAACCACTGATCAAGGTACTGATGCGTTTGAATTAGGGTTAGTGTTTGACTTGGTTTTATCGTCAAAGTTTAAAATGCCTGATTTTGAGAAGTATGATGGAACGACATGTCCAACTGCTCACATGACTATGTACTGCCGAAAGATGACCGCTTTCAACAAAGATGAGAAGTTGTTGATTCACTGTTTCCAGGATAGTTTGACAGGTTATACGATCTAATGGTATATGCAATTGAGTCGGGAAAATATAAAAACATGGAAAGACTTACATATCACTTTTATGGAAAACTACAAGCATTTTTCAGAAATAGGACCTACTAGAATAATGTTACAGTAGATGGGATAGAAATCGAATGAAACATTCCGACAGTACGCTCACAGGTGGAGGGATTTGACTTTCCAAGTATGACCCCCATTGATTGAGAGTGAAATGACCCATATGTTTGTGGAGACATTGAAGGGCTTGATGTATGACCGTTTGTTTACTAATACTTCGATGCAAAGCTTTTCTCAGATTGTTGCTAAAAGAGAGCTTGTGGAAGCATCCATAAAGAGTGGGAGGATAGAAGGATCTAATAGTTCTAAGAGGAGTTTCAGGAAGAAAGAAAATCAAGTGAATAGTATCATTGTATACGAGGCGCCGAGAAATATGACAATCTCTAAGCCCGAAGCAGGGGCAAGTAGTTCGCAAAACTAAAACAAGAAGGATTCTAAGTGGGAAAGGTCAACTTTTATGCCCATTCCAATAACGTATGTCAATTTGTACACTCATTTGTATGATGTGGATATGATACGTTTGTAGTTTATTCTACCACTTCAACTGCCATACCCGCTGTGGTACGATCAGAAGGCTCAATGTGAATATCATGTAAGGTTCAGGGGCATAGCATTGAGAACTGCACTGCATTCAAGAGAGTAGTTAAGAACCTGATCAATACTGGGTGTTGAAATTTGACGAATCTAGCATATCCACAGATTCGTTGCCAAATCATGGTGGTCGGGGTGTGAATATGATTGAGGAAGACTAGATGAAGTAGATAAAGATGAGCGTATCGGAGATCAGATGACCGTTGAAATGGGTGTTCAAGTAATTGTTCAATAATGGGCTTATATGCCAGGAAGTAATGATGAAGGGACCGATTGAGACAAGGTTGTACTGCGAGTATCATCAGGAACAAGGACATGAGATTCAGTTTTATTTTGAGTTCAAAAGTTTACTTTAGGGGATGATTGATAACAAGGAGGTGAAATTCTTTGCCAAGATGGGAGATCGAAGAATGATGGATGTGTACATGTCCGAGAGAAATATGCCAAAGTACAATATGGATAAACCGTTGGTCATTTCGGCTCGACCAAAGGGTGAGAGTTCATTAGGGGAGGTGAAACCAGTAACTGTCCCTCGTATAGTGATTACTCCTCTAGTACCCTTTTCGTTCAAGGATACATAGAGGATTCTATGGAATTATATCGCAAGTGTGATAATGTCGAGCAGTTCAAAGCCTGTCGAGGAGACACAACAGAGAAGTCTGAGGTAGAAGACAAGGTTGAGACAGAAGAACCAGTGAATGAGGTAGGACATTTCACAAGAAGTGGAAGATGCTATTCACCAGTTCAAGAGAAGAAAGAAGAGAAGGGAAAGAATGTCGAGAAGAAAAAGATTTTTGAAGATCTAGTGCCGAAAGTGAACGAGCCTATTACCGAGGAGTAAGCACATGAGTTCCTGAGGTTCTTGAAGTACAACGAGTATAATATTGTTGAGTAGTTAAAGAAACAATCGGCCAAAATTTCCATTCTTGATCTGTTATTGAGTTCCGAGGGGCACCGCAATGCTTTGTTAAAAGTGTTAAACTAGACGTTCGTTCCAAATGATATATCGGTGAACAAGCTGGATTGAATTGCTAATTATATCACTGCAGATAATTATATAACGTTTACTGATGATGAGATCCCGGATGGTGGAATGGGGTCTATCAAAGCTCTAAATATTATGACTCACTGTAAGGGTCACATTGTGTCGGGAGTACTGATTGATAATGGTTCAGCGCTGAATATATTACCTATGGTTACTTTGCAAAGGTTGCCTATAGACGTTGCTCATATGAAAAGTTATCAGAATATGCTCATAGCATTTAATGGGACTACGATGGACATTTTGGGCAGGATAAAAGTGCCACTGCTGATTGGGCTATTTGTATACAATGTGGATTTTGTTGTTATGGATATCAAGCCCACTTATAATTGTCTGCTTAGAAGACCCTGGATTAATTCTACCGGGGCAGTGCTGTCATCTTTGCATCAAAAATTGAAGTTTGTTATTGATGGAAAGTTGATATGTGTTGGGGTGGAAGAAGACATCATCGCTTCAGTTTCTACTGATACGCCATACATCCATTCAAATGAGGATGCATTGGAGTGTTCTTTTAGAGCTTTAGAATTCATTAACGCCATGTTTGTTGTCGAAGGTGCGAAGTTTCAATGCCCCAAATTGTTGAATTGCACAGAAATGACTGTTAAGCAAACTCTCGGTAAAGGAGCCAAGACTGGAAAGAGATTTGGAAGGAAATTGCAAGGAAGATTGCGCTCAAGAATCTTGGTTATGAAGAAGGATCGAAGTGGGCAAGGATTTTCAAGAGAAGCATTTTGGAAGAAATATGGAAAAGCTGCAACTAAGAGGTCGATCTCATTAAGTTCAAAGATTGACTTTATTTCTCATAGATTTGTGAATGTCACAGAGCAAGCCGAAAAGAATCACAAGAGGCTATTAGGCTGCAAGAGGAAGAGATCTTCGGGGATGCTTTCGGTGGTTTGTTGGAGGGAGGAATTTCTGAAGGGCCAAGGATGAATTTTCTAGAGGGAATCCGTCCATTCCTCCTTGGCAAGACTCTGAAGAGCTGGACTGTAGAAGAATTACCTGTAGTTTTTAAAACAGAGTAATGCTATGAACCATCCTATACTTTTTCCCGTGAGTATAAGAGATTTTCTGTAAAGGGCTTTTACATATTTTCACTCGCAAATAATAACAATGTTTCTCTTATTCTCAAATGGCAAACATTTTCTTTTTTTTTGTTCATTCATTTATTTATTTATTCATTCATTTATTATTCATTTCCAAATATATAAATTTTCTTCGTAGGTTCTCACTCAATGATTTCATGAGTGATTTTGTGCCTAATCCGAAAATAGATTTGGAAAAGATCGCTTGTCTAACAGAAATCAATGAGTGGGAAGATAATGCAAATTATGAGGTTCCTGAAGAGTTACTGAGATTGGTGGAAAAACAAGACCGGGTACCAAAGAATTAAAAAGAGAAGTCAAGATCAGGGCAACGTTTTCACCTGGGGAAAAGCAAAACTTGATTGATCTATTGCAAGAGTTCAAAGATTTTTTGCATGGTCCTCCCAAGACATGCTAGGTTTGAATACTAACATTATGGTACACAAGTTGCCAATAAGACCAGAGTGTAAGCCAGTACAGTAGAAGCTCAGGAGGTTGAGACTAGAAATGCTTTTGAAAATCAAAGAAGAGGTGCAGAAGCATATTGATGCAGGATTCTTACAGGTAGTAGCATATCCAGAATGGGTAGCAAACATAATTTCGGTACCAAAAAAAGATGGGAAAGTGCGAATATGTTTAGATTACAGATATCTGAACAGAGCAAGTTCGAAAGATAATTTTCCTTTACCCCATATAGATGTTTTGGTTAACAATACTTCGGGGCATTCGCGGTTCTCCTTCATGGATGGTTTCTCAGGTTACAATCAGATCAAAATGAATCCGGAGGATATGGATAAGACAACCTTTACTACACTGTGGGACACATTTTGCTACAAAGTCATTCCTTTCGGGTTGCAGAATGTTGGGGCAACGTACCAGAGAGCTATGGTAACACTGTTTCATGATATGATGCATAAAGAAATTAAAGTCTACGTGGATGATATGATAGCCAAGTCGCAAATAGAAGATGAGCATGTTCAGAATTTGAAAAAGTTGTTTCAGAGAATACGAAAGTATTAGTTGAAGCTCAACCCTAACAAGTGTACTTTTGGGGTTACATCCGGCAAGCTACTCGGTTTTATGGTTAGAAGATGAGGTATTGAAATTGATATAGATAAAGTCAAGGCGATCCATAATTTACCGCCTCCAAAAACACAGAAAGAAGTTTGAGGTTTCCTTGGAAGATTGAATTATGTCTCTCGGTTTATTTCTCAGTTAACTGATAGATGTGATTCAATCTTTAAACTGTTGCAGAAGAATAATCCATGTGAATTGGACGATGAATTCCAGGAAACGTTGGACAAGATCAAACAATACTTGTCAAATGCACCTGTATTGGTGGCACCTGTACCTAGAAGACCGTTGATCCTATACCTGACAGTGTTCGAGAATTCTATGGGGTGTGTGCTGGGGCAACATGCTGATACTGGGAAGAAAAAGAAGTCAATTTATTATTTGAGCAAAAAGTTTACCAAGTGTGAAGTACGGTACCCGTTTATTCAAAAGATGTGTTGTATGCTCATTTGGGTTACTCGTCGGCTCAGACAATACATGTTATACCATACTACGTGGTTGATATTGAAGCTTGATCCGTTAAAATTCTTAATGAAAGCACCAACTTTGATCCAGAGATTAGCATGTTGGCAGATGTTGTTTTCTGAATTTAATATATTGTACGTAAGCCAGAAAGTAGTTAAAGGGAGTGCTATAACTGATTTTCTTGCAAGTAGAGCTTCAGAAAAGTATGAGCCTCTGGATTTCGATTTTCCCGATGAGGATGTGATGACCATTTATGTAGAAGAAGATGAGGAGATGAAAAGGTGGAGATTGTATTTCGATGGAGCAGTTAATGCCCTAGGACATGGAATCGGAGCTGTGTTGATCTCTCCAGATGGTATGCATTATCCTCTCACAAGTAAACTGGAATTTCTGTGTACTAACAACATGATAGAGTAGGAAGCGTGTGTTATGGGATTGAGGGTCGTAATAGAAAGAAAGATAAGAGCCTTAAAAGTATACGGGGATTCACCCCTGGTTATTTATCAGTTGTGTGGAGAAGGGAAACCAAAGACCAAAATTGATGGAATATCGACAGTTGGTGTTGGAGCTAATCGAAGAGTTTGAGGAGATAACTTTTACATACCTCCCCAGAGAAGACAACCAGATGGCGGATGCCTTAGCTAAACTAGCTTCGGTATTCCAAGCAAATAAACCGGAGGATATGATGCTGATCCAAATGCAAAGTTATGAAACATACGCTCATTGTTGCAACATGGAGGAGGAAGATGGTAATTCCTGGTATTTTGATATTTTGCAATACATCAAGTTCCAGGCTTATCCATTTGAAGCGAATGATAATGATAAGAGAATAATTAGGAGAATGATTGTCGGTTATATGTTGGATGGTGATATCCTATACAGGAAGAGCATAGTCAAAAGTTGCTCAGATGCATCAATGCTCATGAGGCTAAAAGAATTCTTGAAGAAGTGCACGAGGGGATATGCGGTACGCATGCCAATGGTTTCTTGATGGCACAAAAAATAATGAGGTACGGTTACTATTAGTTTATCATGGAAGGAGATTGCATAGAGTACGCCAAGAAGTGTCACAAATGTCAGATTTAAGCAGATAAGATCAACTCTCCACCGATATCGTTGTATACAATGAATTCACCTTGGCCTTTTGCTGCTGAGGGATGGATGTAATTGGGTAGATTCATCCCAAAGCTTCGAATGAGCATCACTTTATCTTAGTGGCAATCGATTATTTCACCAAGTGGATAAAGGCTACTTCTTATGCCAACATCACGAGCACAACTGTTTACAAATTTTTGAAGAAGGAGATCATTTGTCGATATGGTCTACCAAAACGAATCATTACAGATAATGCTACCAATTTCAAAAACAGAATGATTGTAGAAACATGTGAGCAGTTCAAGATAATTCATCACAATTCTGTGGCTTACCGACTACAGATGAATGGAGTAGTCGAGGCAGCTAACAAAAACATCAAGAAGATCACATCGAAGATGACAGAAACATACAAAGACTGGCATGAAAGGCTTCTTTTTGCTTTGTTTGCGTACCGTACTTCAATGAGAACTTCTACTAGGTCAACGCCTTATTCTCTAGTGTATGGGACTGAAGCAGTATTACCACTTGAAGTTGAAATTCTGTCTCTCCGAGTATTGTCAGAGGTAAAATTAGATGATGCAGATTGGGCATAGATTCGTTTTGGTCAGTTGAATTTGATTGAAGAAGAGCGGTTAAAAGCTATCTGCCATAGCCAGATGTATCAAAAGCGGATGATTCGAGATCATAGTAAGAAAGTTCGACCGCGAGAGTTACAGGAGGGTGATCTAGTGCTTAAAAAGATATTGTCGATACAACGTGATTTTCATGGGAAGTGGATGCCAAATTGCGAAGGGCCATATGTTTTCAAAAAGGCCTTTTCTAGAGGCGCAATGATCTTGGCTGAAATGGACGAAAAAGAGTTACACAAGCCTGTGAATTCCGATTCAGTTAAGAAATATTACGCCGGAAGAAGGAAAAAAGAGAGAAAAGAAAAATAAAGATAAAAAAGAAAAGAAAAATGAAAAATGAGACGAAAACCCGAAAGGACGTTTCATAAAAAATGAATGAGGAAAAACAAAGGAGGGATTGAGATGAAAACTCGCAAAGGGCGTCTCGATACCAAAAGAGGATTTGGGTCGAAAACCAAAAATGGCGGCTCAAATGCATGACAGTAGGTATTCGACAATTTATACCTCTCGGTTGTCTAGTAGTTCAGAAGGGGCTTCATATTTGCAAAGTTGGATCCTCACTTGAAGAACAAACTGTTAGACAAGTAGATTTATTCTAAATCTATATATTGGGAAAAGGTCCAGATGATCGCATGTGATAGGCGCTTGAGAATTTGCTTTTGTTTCTTGCTTTTCTTCTTCAATTGGTTTGTCATGATTATTTTTAATTCTATACTTATTTCAAACATACAAAAAGATTTAGTAAAATATTCATTTCATTTATTTTCTCTTCTGAGGTTTCTTTTTATTGAAAGCATCATGCTAGTAAACTCATGTAAATTAACAAATATAGAAAATCTCTTGTCATTGTTATGTTTTAAAAGTTATGAGTAAGATTTACTTTTCAGATCAGGATACCAGAATAAAAATGAATATGTTCAGATGAAATCCCAAAATCGTGGATATGTTAGAAGAAAGTTACCAAATAGTAGATTAAGATCAGTGTCGAGATCAGTTCAAGAAATAAAAAAAGAAAAAATGAAGGAAGAAAAACATAATAAATGAAAACAGTGGCACTTCAAAGCAACTTTGTGAGGAAGACGATCACCAAAGGTTGCTTTCTAATGTGAGATGAAGAGTCAAGACATCACCAAGATTATAGAAAGAAGATGAAAGAGTCAACTAAGCTCATCAAGATGATAATTGACTGATAATATATGCTTGTCTGGGCAATACTCAAGCATCATAATAGAAATATTTGCATTAGGATCATACTAATAATGCATCATATTTCTGTTGAACAAGATTCAAAAACCTATGAGAAACTATTCAAAGAAAGAACAAACAAAACAACAACAACAAATTCAAGCTTTCACGGAATATGAGGAATTTCGTAATGAGAAGAACAACCTCAGGTTCCATCACTTTTGATCTGGAGAATTTCATAATGAGAAGAACAACTCCAAATTTCCTGGAGACGGGGAATTTCATAATGAGAAGAACAACTTCGGTTTCTACCACTTGATTAGTTTAAAGAAATTCATAATGAGAAGAAAACTTCAAACTTTTTCAAACTTTGGAGAATTTCATATTAAGAACATATCCAAATTCCATGGGATACTAAGAATTTCATAATGAGAAGAACAACTTCGGGTTCCATCACCTTTTGTCTGAAAAAATTCATAATGAGAAGAACAATTTCAGACTCTAGAAAATTTTATAATGAGAAGAACAACTCCATATTTTCACGGAATACGAGAAACTTCATAATGAGAAAAACAACCTCGGGTTCCATGATATGTATTTTGCTTGAAGAAATTCACAATAAGAAGAACAAATTTAAGCTTTGTTTGCATAATAGAGGCCATGAAGCTTAGACAAAATTTGTGTCTTTTCAGTCTCTGCTCGTCTTCTCCTCCATAGCATTGAGCAAAGAGGGGTAGCTGTAGAGCCTGAATTTTGTCCAAATAGACCTAAGTAACTAAAAATAAAATAATAATAAAAATAATAAAAAATAATAAAAAAAGAGATAATAAAAAAGGAGGAGTTTGAGTTGGTTGAGGACAAGGGAGTTACTTGTAGTTGGATGAGAAGTAGTTTTAATTAAAAAAAAGGGATAAAAGGGGAGGAGATTACGACAATTCAAGGGGAAGGTTCGAAGCATTGAAGAAGAGGGGATAAAAAATTCAAAATCCAGGAGGCTTTAGTCAGAATTGAAGCCATTGAAGAAGGAAGCCGTCTAACCGTTTTGCTCACCGGAATTTTACCGAATTAGAGTAAAAAGGTAAGTTTTTTCAATTCATTCTTTGTTTGAATTACATTGTTAAGTCAAAATAAATTACGGGTTAGATCCAAATCCAATAACATTACAAACTTAGTTTTTCTCGTTTCGTTTTGATTTCGGTTAGAGGCTACCGGTATTGTTTGAAGGATGAAATCTCTGATTGGAGTCGAACATGGTAATTTAAGAGAAACATGTTGGATTTAGGGTTAGATTTTGATGTAGTTGGGAGGATTCTTCGAATCCGGGTAGAAGAAAGTGATGCTTGGGGTGATTTTGAATGATTAGGAGTGTGTTTGGATGATTAAATTTGAAAAAAATAAGTTTCTATTGAGTTTTTAGGTTTTTTTGAGGTTTCTGATGAGTTTTCCGACACTGGAAATGGTTATCGATGCTGAAAATGGTCTTTAGCGTTGGATCTCATGGCAGCCGGAGGTCTGGAGTGGTGGTCGGAAAACACGTCGGAGCTTGAGGGGTGACGGTGTTTCGGATCTGATGGTGGTGTATGCGGCGGTTAGTGGCTATGTTCATCGTGTTCTTCATTTTCATGGAGAACACATATGGACACTAAGTAGTTTATGAGCGTTTTGATCCTAAAACATGAGGTTTTCTGGGTTAGAAAGTGTTAGGGCGAGAGAGTTTTCTGAGGTGAGTTGGTACACCGAGTTTAAGGGGTGAAGAGTTTAACCGAGTCAACTCGTAAATAGTGTCTTATGCCCTCCCAAAACGTTGTTGTTTTGGTGTTTAGAGGAACCGGGTAACCCCTGATCCGCGTGTTTGGTCTGTGTTGACCCGATGACCCGCATGTTATGGTGATAAGGGGATAATTATCCCCGTGGTCCTCCAAACTTTTAGGTGTATCTCATTTTGGTCCCTTTACCCTTAATTAAGGCCAAAAACTTTAAAATTCATTCAATTAAACGCCTAATTGACCCTAAATCAAACCCTAAACTTAAAATCTGATCAATTTAGATATTAATTAAGTTTAATTTAATTTTAAAGCTTAAGATTAATTTAATTCGATACTTAATTGAATTTAATTAAATTTTTCAAAGTTTAAAATTAATTTATTTTAATCTAATTAAGTATAATTTAACTCCTAAAATCGAATCTTGGTCATTTTAATTCATGCTTTTATTTATACCATGTAACTTCCTTTATTTCAATGTAATTCCTGATATTATATTTCGAGCTCCCATGTATCTAATAAAAGTAACTTAGCCTTTCGTTTCATTCACTGTTTTATTTAATGCTTTATTTGTTTATTTATTTATTTTGTTTGTAAATTTTTAAGCATATAGTATATTTGTCTAGGTGACGTTAAATTTTCACATAGATTAATTCAATTAGAGCTTTTTTAGGATTAGTCACTTTAATTAATTAATTAAATAGAGAGATGATTTAGTAACGGTGACATTTTAATCATATATCTCGAATACACTAAGTGGCCAGTGTTTTGACGTAACATTATGTTGGCCAATAGTGTACTTTGGTATCATATTCGACGTGTCATTGAAACGTAGAAAATGATAAATAATTTAGGATTAGGATTAAATAAAATTAATTAGACAAAACTAGAAACACCATTAGTAGTTATTAATTTATTCGGTGTCTAGATGGTAGTGTTCGATCATTCGGATGTTCTCATAGTACACTTGGTAAATTAATAATTTAATAGGGTTTTAAATATTTAATTAACGAAGCCTCATAGGTTAGAACTTAAAATCGATAATAACCTTTTGGGTCAAAATTTATATTTCCTTATATACGAGTTAAGGTTTTCTATTATAGAACGTCTTATTCAAAGCTCGTATTTAAAAGAAATGTACATTTTTATCAAAAAGGATATCCTCATTTTGAACGATATTCATTTGATAATAACAGATTAAATTAATATTATTATTTAAAATATCGAAATGCCACATGTAATTAATGAGGTACCGATTTCAGGCGCTCGTAAGGGTCGTCCTTACGCGTAACCGACTCCCGAACCTAAATTTTTTTCAAAGAATCTCTGGTTTATTTTATGGTGTTTGGCGTACTAAAGTGGCCGGTGACGACTCCAAGTCATTTTCAAAATTAAATTTTTTAACATGATCTTGATTTTAAATAATTTCCAATTCATTCCCTAAAATTCAAATAATACGTGTTTTTAGTAAAATTTTGGTTTTCATAATTAAAAGCAATCAAATCTCGATTTTTTAAAATCAACTCGCTAGACTATTTTCACACATCTCGGTTTTAAAATGATCGCGATAAAAGAAAATATAAAAATATTTAAATTAGTGATTATATACGATATTGAACAAAATATATTTAACCATAATGAAACTATGGAAATATTTCAAAATATTGATTGAAACGAAAGTTAAAGAATTAAATATTCGTTGAAAGTTTAAAATTGGAAATGTTACGAATGTTAAGTAATATTTATGAAAATTAACTGAACTTGAATTATCTAAAATTTATTAATCATTAATCAAATCTATTGATTTGGTTGATTTTGGAATTAACGAAATTTTGTTATAAGTTTTACGTAAATTATTTTTAAATTATTCTAAAATAATTTTTTTAGATATTAAATTTTCAAAATTTACAGAATAATAATTAAATTTATCAAACTATTACAAAATGATCATTGACTCATTGCATATTATAAATTATTGATAATTTTTTAAAAATTTAATAATTGAATTATAACTAAATTAATAATTTAACGATCATTTTATAACTTTGTTAAAGTATAATAATAAAAAATAAATATATGTAATATATTATATTTAATATATTAATGTTAATTAATTTAATTAATTAATATGCTTCGAATCTAATTAACTAATAACTAAAATTTTGAAAAAATATATAACCTTGATCGATGTACTTAAAAATAACCAATTGTGTAACTAAAAAAATCATTTTGATCAATTAATTTATTAAAATTGAATAATACACGACCCTGTAAACAGGTACATCTACCCATAAGGCTAGAAAGAACAAAGAACGAAAACTTGTCAACGATAGGATGGTAACGGGACGGTAACGGGACGGAACAGGTTTTTGATCGTTCCAAATTTATTCTGATATATTCTTCAAGCTCACCCATGCTTTAAAATAAAATATTATTTTATTTAATCTGGCACGATATATTACTGTTCAGACTTGATTCTGACCTGATTTAACTAAAAAAATTATAAATTATATTTTTTGACTTTAAATCTATATAAAAATAAAATAAATTTTAAATTACTCATTTATTAAATAACATATTTAAAGGAATAAACTTGAATTTTATACACTGACAAAAATAAATATATTAAAGCTCAAACAACATTTAATAAAATTTTATGATAAGAACAAACTCCAAATAAAAAAATTAACTTAAAACTCATAATAATATTTATATATAATGATTATTTTATAAATATAATAAAATAGATAAAAATATACCAAGATAAGGTTGAAAATTTCAAACACATATCAGAATCCATCCGATCTGATTTAATATTTTTTTTAAGCTCTGTACCACCCTAATCCCAAAAATTATATTTTTGATTTTAAATCTTCATCGATAATAAATATTAGATTCGATTAATTTTCTATTATAATCATAAATTATATTTTTTTTGACTTTAAATCTTTATAAAAATAAAATAAATTTTAAACTACCAATTATTAAATAACATATTTAAAAGAATAAACTTAAAATATATACCGACAAAATTAAATATATTAAAAATTGAATAATATTTAATAAATTTTATGATAAGAACAAGATCTAAATAAAAAGATATTAACTTAAAACTCATAATAGTATTTATATATAACAATCTTATTTATAAATATAAAATATGTGAAAATTGATAAAAATATACCAGGGTAAGGTTGAAAATTTCAAACACATATCAAAATTCATCCGAATTGATTTAATATTTTTTAAGCCTCGTACCACCTTAATCCAAAAATTAAAGAAAAAAATCTTTATCGGTCAATTCAGGATCGGATAATTTTGGCATTTTTAATTTCGCCGTCACTTTTTGTTCGTTTATTAGGTATTACTGTTAGCGACAATAATTTCTGCTGAAATAAAAACATGAAGGAAAGTTTAGCACAAGAAGCAACCGTTTGTCGCCACGAAGTTAATTAATTAGGTGCTAATACTAATCCCAAACATCATTAGGTGCAACTATTTAATTGTTTATCAAGTTTTTGGTTGCTTAAACATCTTGGATTTATTTATTTGTTATTCTTCTCGAATTACTATGGTTAAAAAAATAATTTTTGAATAATTGAAACTTATCGCGTACAGAGACCAAGCTTTATGTAATATGGGAAGAATTGTTTTTTATTGAAATAGGGGAAGAATTTGGATGGCACGGGGAGGGTGGTTGTTTTCGCCGATCCGAACTCGACCCAAATACAAACATCTTAAAATCAAATTTAATTTGATTTAATTTTTTAAAAAAATTTAACCTGAAAATAAATATACTAAATTCAACCTCAACCTGACCAATAAAAAAATAATTTTAAAGATTAAATTATAAAAAATAATTTTAAAAGATTTAATTATAAAAAATATATTTTAAGGACTAATTATAAATAAAAAATTAATTTTAAAGACTTATTATAAAAACATATAAATTGAGGAGTACTATTATAAATATCCCTAAAATTTATGAAAAATTACATATTAGTCTCGAGTCGAGTCGGATCGGGTATTTTTATCCTAAACACGAACCCGACCCGATCTCATTCTAAAAGTCACCCGACCCGACTCTATACAAACCCAATTTTTTTATAAAAAATTTGAACCGATCAGTCCGAGTAAAATACTCATCCCTAGGAAGATTTGTTATGTTTTTTTAATCTAAATAATAATTAAATAAAACTTTTATTTTTTAATTCTAAATTTAAAGATTTAATAAAATTTTATCTATTTTAATATTTAATTATAATTTTATTTTTTATTCACGTAATACAATTGTCGTGTAAATATTATCATGTCACTTGATTATTAAACCATACTATTAGTTTTATAATTATTCAAATACCAACATAAAATAAACTTAGGAATTAAAGTCGATTAGGAATTAAAATTGATTGCATCATATGTTTGTGAAAAATATTTTGGGTACAATATTTAAGTCAATAAACCCTTAAAAATGATATAATTTAAGAACCGAATAATTAGTTAATTAAGCCCCGTATTAAGGGGAAAAGCGAGGAGATGACATTGAATAAATAAAGAAAAAAAAATCTCTATTAAGAAAAAATTTAATGAAATAGATACATTTACTTGGTTGATCTCGTAACTAACGTGGTAGAAATAATCTATAATATAATTTTTCGTCAAATAAATTTTTTTTAATAGATTCATGGGTCATTCCTGCTATATCATTCATAAGACGTTCAATTAATCAAATATATTTATTTAATTATTTTTTATTTTATTCTTTTTGACATAAAGATAAATTTAACCCTTAATGTTTATAGCTTTTAACATTTTGACCCTCATTCTTTATTTAGAATAAATTTAGCCCAAAACCTAAGTCTTTTTTTAAAAATATCTCATTTTTTATCATGATAACCGCACTGTTAAAAATTTAACGATAGTGACATATAGTAAATATGTAATAATATATTTTAAATGATATGACATTTAACATATAAAATATATACATATGGAATATAATTTTATTCCAATATAAAATATAAAATAATTAAAATTTAAATAAAATATTAAAATTTAATTAAATCTAAAATATTTTGGCTATTAAATCTTAAATAAATTTACTATTATGTTTTTTTATAATTTTAGTTTTTTAGATTTAATTAAAATTCAAAAAATCTTAAATTTATTACTAAGGATATTATTAAAAATATCTCTAAAAAATATATGAAAAATATCACACTATTAATTTTGAGTTGAGTCAAATTTTTTCAACATAAATTCAAATTCGACATGATTCAGAATACATTCGATTTAGATTTCTTGCCTATCCCTTTATAGATTTATAAATATGTTAAGATCTATTTAAAAGAAATTAGTCTATACAATTTAGATAAATATGTAATATTTTAAATTAACAAAAACTTCAACAATTTAAAAAACATCACGAAATTATAATATTTTCCAAATCAAATCATTATAAAAATTATGAAAAATATGTAATGATTTGATATATAATACCACGAATGAGTTTTCGAAATTAAATCTGTAAGTATTAAACGAGCATAAACACAGTGGAAAAGGACCGAAATAAATACCTCCAGTCATTGTTAAAATCTTATGCCAAATGAGATGTGGTCGTACCACCGTCGAGCTCGTCGGACCACCGTGATAACACCTCGAACCACTGTAAAATTAAAGAACTCGGCTACAAAATAACTAGAACCGCCAAGATCTTCTAAGCACTTAAAAGCTCACTAGATGGAATATATGATTCTTGTGTTTTTTATGCTTAGGGACATTAGGCTAGATCGGTATTTATAGGGGTTCATCTATCATGAACCACCAACCAAATGGTCAAAAATACCCCTGAAACTACCCGACACTATCCCTTAACCGGCAGAACATGGGAATTAACCGGCAATATTCATGCACTTTCTTTTAACATTTCCAATAGTGAAAACGTTCATGAAGCGGTTCAATGAACCACAACCAGTTGGTTATACAACCGACATTCTCCCACTTGATTCGTATTGTCCGTGAAAACTTAAAGTTAAAACATAATGTATGAATCATGGCGCCATTTTCTCTCGTGATTAAGTTATATCTTCCATGTATCACAATACATTAAGTTTTAACGCTTTAGCTCATATACTTAATGAATAAACCCAATGTTTAGTAGGTTCAAACTTTAGTGATATTTCTCGAAACAATAAACTTAATGTGTACACAACATAAATGAGAAATATCAAACTTTATTAGAATTTTAACAGAATTGTTCATACAATGAAAAATTACAAAGTAGGAACAAGTCCCATAGTGACAACATGATCCTTAAATTTATGTGGTGGTATTCCCTTAGTCAAAGGATCAACTAACATCTGCTCAGTGTTAATGTGCTCAATGACCACTTTCTTTTCTTTAACACGTTTCCTTATGGCTAGATACTTAATGTCGATGTGTTTACTTCGACTTTCACTTCTGTTGTTCTTAGCCATAAAGACAACAACTAAATTGTCACAATATATCCTTAATGGCCTAGAGATTGAATCCACAAGTCTAAGACCATAAATAAAACTCTTTAACCATATTCCATGTGAGGTAGCCTCAAAATGAATTCGACCTCCATAGTGGAAGTAGCAGTTAAGGTCTGCTTAATGCTTCTCCAAGATATAGCTCCACCGGTAAACATAAATATGTAACCTGATATTGATTTACGTGAATCAACACAACTAGCAAAGTCTGAATCGGAGTAGCAATCACCTCCAAATAGTCGGATCGTCTATATGTAAGCATGTATTCTTTTGTCCCTTTGAGGTATCTTAAAACCTTTTTTGCATCTTTCTAGTGGTCTATACCTGGATTACTCTGATATCTTCCCAACATCCCAACGGCAAATGCAATGTCAGGTCATGTACAAACTTGAGCATACATTAAGCTTCCAAAAGTAGAAGCATATGGAATGTTTCTCATTTTCTCCTTCTCAAATTCGTTCTTCGAGCATTGGTTTAAATTGAACTTATCACCCTTCACGATAGGAGCAACACTAGGTGAACAATCTTTCATCTGAAACCTTTCTAAAACTTTGTTTATATAGGTTTCTTGAGATAGACCTAAGACACCTTTATGTCTATCAGGATGAATCTTAATGCTGATGATATAAAATACATCACCCATATCTTTCATATCAAAGTTTTTAGAAAGAAATTGTTTCACCTTATGTAGCATACCCCTGTCATTCATTGCAAGTAAAATGTCATCCACATATAGGATAAAAAAACAAATTTTACTCCCACTGACCTTCTGGTATATACATTGATCCATGATATTCTCAACAAAACCAAATGAAGAGATAACTTCATGAAATTTTAAATACCACTATCGGGAGGCTTGTTTCAATCCATATATGGATTTCTTTAACTTGCAAACTAAGTGATCACCATCACTAGAGGAAAATCCTTTAGGTTGTTTCATGTATACCTCTTCCTCTAGATCACCATTAAGAAAGGCAGTTTTCACATCCATCTGTTGTAACTCAAGGTCAAATTGAGCTACTAATACTAACATAATGCGTAAGGAATCTTTCTTAGATACTGGACTAAAAGTCTTAGTGTAATCGATTCCTTCTCGCTGAGTGAATCCTTTAGCAACGAGTCTTGTTTTATATCTTTCTATGTTACCTTTTGAGTCTCTTTTTGTTTTGAAGACCCATTTACATCTAATGTTTTTACACCATCAGGCAACGGTACAAGATCCCAAACTTCATTGTTCTTCATAGAATTCATCTCATCCTTCATAGCATTATACCATAATTATGACTCATTGCAGCTCATGGCACTTGAAAATGACTCAGGGTCATTTTCAGTTCCAACATTATAGTTAGATTCTTGTAAATACACAAAATAATCACTAGAAATTGCTGATTTTCTTTCTCTAATAGATCTTCTTAATATTGAATCAACATTCTCTTGTGGATCACGTTGTTCAACTGGTTGTTCAATAATTTCTGGAATTTCTTGAACAACTTGATTTATTGGAGTGTTTTCAGTAGCTTGTGGAACTTCATTGATTGGTTGTTCAACACTCGATTGAGCTTGAGGGATGTTATATATGATCACCAATCTCTCACTTGAAGTGGATGGTTGATCTAAAGGTATTGAATCCCGAGATAGACCACTCCTACTAATTGAGTCATTCTCAAGAAATTTTGTATTTCTTGATTCCACAATTCTAGTGCTATTAGATGGACAATAGAATTTGTAACCTTTGGACTTTTCGGCATATCCAATGAAATACCCATTAATAGTCCTTGAGTCAGTTTCTTTTCTTGTGGGTTATAAATTCTCACTTCAGACGGGCATCCCTATACACGTATATGTCGCAAACTCGGTTTCCAACCTTTGAATAACTCAAAAGGTGTCTTTGAGACAAACTTTGATTGGGACCTGGTTTAATATATACACAGCCTTCTTAAGAGCATCAACCCATACAACTTAGGTAGCTTAGAGCTACTAAGCATACTTCGCACCATGTCCATTAAAGTTCGGTTTTTTCTTCCTGCAACACCATTCTGATCAGGCAAGCCTGGAATGATGTATTGGGCAACTATACCATTGTCTTGAAGAAACTTCACAAATGGACCATATGCTTGTCCATCTTCTGTGTATCTACCATAATACTCATCACCTCTATCTGTTATCATAATCTTTATTTGCTTACCGCATTGTTTCTCTACTTCAGCCTTGAAAACCTTAAAGGATTCTAATGCTTCACTTTTATGATGAAGCATGTAGAGATACATATATCGTGAGTAATCATCTATGAAAGTGATGAAGTATTTCTGACCTTGCACATCCATATTTGGGCAACAAATATCAGAATGGATGATTTCCAATATGGTCGAACTCCTCTTGAAACCTTTCTTTGACTTGTTAGTCTGCTTACACAAGTATCAAAATCAGTAAAATCTAAGGTATTGAGTACCCCATCATTTACTAATCTTATAATCCTTTCAATGGAGATATGACCTAATTTCCGATGCCATAAAGTAGAGGAATCTTCATTTATAACACATCGCTTAGTACCAGTTTGAATGTGCATAACATTATGAGTGATATTATTTTGTAAATCAATAGAGTAAAGACCATCGTATAAAATTCTATTTCCAACAATTTCAGATTTATAAAATAAATTGAAACCAACATTCGAGAAATTATAACAATACCCCAAGGGTACAAGTCTTGAAACAAAAATCAAATTTCTAGAAAAACTAGGAATATAAAAAGTCTTTTCTAAAATTAAAACAAAGTCATTACTAAGCACTAATTCACAGGTCCCAATAGTTTCCACATGCGATTTCATCTTGTTTTCTGAATAGATGTATCGCTCAGCTCCCACTGGTTTCCTTAGGTTTTTAATCCCTGTAAGGAATTGGAGACATGGATTGTAGAACCAGAATCAATCCACCATATGTTATCAACTATATTTGACTCAAAGCAAACAAGTGAGGTTGATTTACCTTTCCTTTCAAGCCATCCCTTATACTTGACACAGTCCTTCTTCATATGTCCCTTCTTTTTACAAAAGAAACACGTGGACTCTTTCTTGATGTCAGTTTGGGATTGCATTTTAGCTTTCCCCTTTTGCTTGTTTTGGACTGAATTCTTTCCTTGAGTAACTGTCAGTGCACTTTCTCCCATCTCTAGTATGAGCCTACCCTCTTCTTGATCACACATGGTCAAAAGATCATCAATAGACCATTTATCTTTATGTGTGTTATGAGAGATCTTAAATGGCCCATATTGAGGAGGAAGAGTGTATATATTGAGCACCAGGAAAGATTCAGACATTTCAACCTCAAGTGCCTTAAGTCGAGCTGCCAAATCACGCATCTTATTGATGTGTTCACGCACACCTCTCACCGTAGTGAGCCTTAGAGATGTGAAATTCATAATTAAGGTGCTTGTAACATCCCGTTTTTGGGGTTATTAGTTAGGCTTAGTTAGGGGAATTCGATTCGGATCGAATCGGGTTCTCCGGTTCATTAATTCCGGAAAAAATAATAACTTTAGAATATGGTTTAAAATATTTAAAATATGTTTCAAGATCAAAAAGAAATAATTTGGACTTTATGATGATTTTTAATTATGCTTAATTATGCATAAATGATCAATTTGTAATTTTTGGAAAATTGAGGGACTTAAATTGGAATTTTCGGCCATTAATGTATTTTAGTGACTAAATTGAAAAGCAAGCTAAACTTAGAATCCTTAGAGGGCCATAAACCCATTTTTAATTTTTGATGATGATTTATTCACCAAAATATATTTTAATTACTTTAATTTGGTTTCTTAATCATTTTCTCCTAAAACTACTTTTTGACCCATTTTCTCTCATCTTTTTCTCTCATTTTCTCTCCACTTTCTCTTCATCTTTTCTCTTCAATTCCTTGCTGATTTTTGCATCTTTTTCCACAAAGATTACATCACTTGCATCATCTATCCATCCTTTACAAAACCTATGCATTGATTTCATCAAATCTACATCAAATTGTAAGGAATCAAGAAGGGGAAAATCTCTTATTTTTGGTGAATAGATCTTGAAGGTAATTTTCTGGATTTTTATTCTTTTCTAAGGTTCTTTATTGAAATTCCCAAGTATTAGCTTGCTAATCTTTTAATAAAAACTTGATTCTATGTTGTTAATGTTAGATCTAGTGTTTTTATGATGTTTTTGTGATGTTTTTGTGAGATCTTTTTGGATCTTGTTTAATGCTGGAAGTTAAATGAATTCAATCATGTTTTTATGTTGATTTAATGATTAATTGAGTCTTGATTTGGTATCACATTAATTTAATCCCGGAATAATGCAATCGGTGTAGTTTTAAGGTGTTTTTCGGTTGTTTTATGGGCTGCTTTAGATGCTTATATGTTGCTGGAGATATAAGGATGGTTTTGATGTGTTTTTGGATCATAATTGAGATGGATTAGATGTTAGATTCATTAGGTTTTGGGCTGATGTTGTTCGGATGCGTTTCGGCTTAGTTTTCGGTCTTTTCGGCTAAATTTTTGGTAGTTTAATAGTGATCGGATATGGCTGTTGGTTTGAGCATGTTATGATGTGAGAATGCACTGTTTTTAATGTTCTAGAAGAGGTACAAGAAGAAGCTTTATTGCTGGTGCGTTGGTGCGATCATCGGAAAGCGGCGAAAACTCGTTTCGCTTGTTTGTGAGTGGTTTTCAGATTTAAAGCGAATCGCGTTTGGTACGTTCTGTTTTTGGGGGCTATGGAAGAGTGTGAAAACCTTCCATAGTTCAAGATTAAGTAAAGTATTTGTTTTAGATGAACCGATATGAGTTTCGACAATTTTGACAAAGGTATTTTATTGGTAACGAAATGGGATTTATGGAAGTGCATGAGCATGTTTTGAATTGATGCATACATGAGAGATACTTGCTGAAAATGCATGGTTTATTTAGCATCCATGATTATGAAAAATTATGAGAAATGATTTAGAGAACCACATGGTTATTTGCCTTATATTTAATGGTGCCTTTGGGCATGGCTTTTGGTTCATTTGTTGAACAATTTATGCATGCATTATGAGCAGCAAGTTATTTGATTTGGAATACAATTTGGTTAATTGCCTTATACATGATGGTGCCTTTGGGCATGGCTTTTGGTTCATTTGTTGAACATATTATGCATGCAGTATGAGCAGCAAGTTATCATGCATAAAGTTTATTGTTGAAACCTTCAGGAAGGTTTCCAAACCTTTGACCACCAGGACTTGTTAATTGTTGAAATTTTATTTTAGTCCCGGATATCATCCTTTGTTCGATTAAGGAACTTATTGATGTTATTTTGAACTGAAATTTTGTATGCATGCATAAAGTTGATTTAATTTCAAGATAGTTAACCTAAATTGGATGAAGTCCTTGTATTTTGGAAGATTTACATTTTGGTCCTTAAATTAGAGAAACATGCAATTGATGATGTTAGAATGATCCGTTTGAGTTGAAATTTACTATGAGGAACTCTTGTATGCTTAATTGATTATTTATGGAAAGAATTTCTACTTTACTAATTGTATTTAAAAGTTTTACGTTTTAGTCCTTAATCCACATTAGTGTTTAATCGGATGGTTGTTTTAATTAATGTGTTTCCAACAATGCTTTGTATGAAACCTTGACATGTAGGAATAACATTGTGCCTCTAGTAAGATAAAATAAAAAAAATAACAGTTTAGGGTTGTTTATCGAATTGAACCTTCGCGGGTTTGGTTTGATATTCCCCGTGTAACCCGTTAGTGCCGGTTTTGTCTAGGCCGGGCTAAGGGGGTTACAGTGCTGGCTAAAGACTTTTGAGAATTTTGAAACTATTTCTCTATAGCCTTTAATAGCTCTTGGACATTCTCATAATGCTCAATTGAGCCATGAACATCAGCAGGAACCTTGCTCTTAATGAACATAATACTTAAGCGATTGGATCGCTCCCGCTTTTCATATAGAGCAAGATCAACCTGATTGTTGGTGTCACTTATATGTGGTTCAGATTTCCTTATAGCATAGTCAATATCCATACACCCTAATTGCAGAAGAATATCTTCCTCCCAGAACTTGAAGTTCTCACTAGTTAATTTAAGGATATCTACTCTATTATCAGAGATATTCACAGGTAATAATGCTATAAAATAAATTGACATACATGCTTAATATAAATTTGAGGCATAACATAAGTTATAATTTATCAATGCAAATTATAGAAATAATGAATCTAGTGATATAAAAATTGTCTGTGGGCTAAATTTTTAATTCGATTAGATTCATTTTGATAGAATATTTTATATCCTTTATATAAAATTATTAAATTTATTTTTATAACTCCTGTGGGTAATTATAAAAATTCATCTAATAATTTTTACCTTAACATTAAGGGATTTAATATCTAAGTTTTCTTTATGTGATTTTTAACCTTAGTAATTTTATTTAACTAAAAATATTGTGGCTAGTATTTAATTAAATAAAATTATTAAAATCACTTAGCTAGATATTAACCCTAAACTTTATTTAAAGTGTTGCTTGTTCATTATGCAACGTTTTATGTCTAGTACTTATGAGATCTTATTATAATTTTATTTAATTAAAGTTGTTGTGGCTAATTCTCTAATTAAATAAATTATTTAGATCTCTAGACATAATCTATAGTTTTATTGCTAAAGTTTTATGCAATAAGTCTTAAGGTTTATGTACCTAATTTTATGTATATAACTGAGTTATAACATATCTTAATTTAGGCATATACTATATATTAATTTCTAAAATTTATTTAAGTAAAAATAAATTAATAAATTTTAGAAATAAATCTTATAAAAACAAAATTTTTGCAACATAATTTTTTTCAAAATTTAAAAATTTAAAGATCAAAATGTCATTTTAATTTTGAGAAAAATTAAACATGATAAGACAGAGATTTAACATGGTTCTAATACTAAATGTAAGTATTAAACGAGTATAAACACAACGGAAAATGATTGAAATAAATATCTCCACCCATTGTCAAAACCTTATGCCAAATGAGATGTGGTTGTACCACCGTCGAGCTCGTCGGACCACCGTGGTAACACCTCGAAACATCGTAAAATTAAAGAACTCAGCTACAAAATAATTAGAACCGTCAAGATCTTCTAAGCACTCAAAAGCTCACTAAATGGAATATGTGACTCTTGTATTTTTGATGCTTAGGGACCTTAGGTTAGATCGATATTTATAGGGGTTCATCCATTATGAACTAGCAACTAAATAAACAAAAATACCCCTAAAACTACCCGACACTATTCCTTAACCGACAGAACATGAGAATTAACCGACAATATTGCATGAAGCGGTTCAATGAACCACAACCAGTTGGTTATACAACCAACAAAATCATGTTAATAAATTATTAAAAAATATGTCATAAATTAAAATATGATACAAATTCAATGTGAGAAAAATAATTAAAATGAAATATAAGTCATAATCTTTTGCATGGCATACAAACAACAACCTAGGCTTAAATATAAATTCAGCCCTCATTAAAAAATCAATTTAATTTTTAAGGAAAGAACTTTTACAACGATGCTATTGTTATTTTTTTCAAATAATTTTTAGGGCTTCGATAATTTAAAAGATTTTAATTATAAATTGTAGTTAAACTCAGTGACGAATTAAAAAAAAACGACGAATAGGGGTGAATATTCGACGATTCTAGTTAAAAAAATTTGAGTGACGAGTCATATTTTACAACTCAAACTTTATTTGAAATTTTTTGATTCGAGTTTAAAAAATTTGAATCAAGTTGATTTTTCGAGTTTCAATAAATATTTAATTGTTATTATTTATCATATTATAATACGATTTGTTTCTAGTTTTATTTTTTTATATTTTTATATATCAATGTATATATATCATAAAAAATTGAGAGACTCATCTCAAACTTAAAAAAAATCTTTTAATTATTAAAAATTTTGAGTTATTCAGATTTTTATTTTACAACTCGAACTTTATTTTAAATTTTTTCGAGTCGAGTCGAGTTTGAAATTTTGAGTTAAGTCAAAATGAATCGAATATCTTTACCTTAATTCGAATTAAATTATTTAATTTTTTTGAGTCAAGTCGAGTTTTATTCATCCTAACAACGATAACCGATGATAATTAGGGTTAGAGGTATTAAGATTTCTTTTCCAGGTCACGTTTGGTAAACGGGTAAAAGGGCTTGGGTTATCGTTGGATTCAGATGGGTATGTTTATTTGGATATAATATTTGATATTATAATTAGTTAAGGCCCGGACAAAAATAAGTTCGATTATTTTCTAAATTAAACCAAAAATACTTTAAATCTAAAAACTTATCTATTTTATATTATTTTTTTTCTCAAAATTATTTTGACCCAAAGCACTTTTGAAAGTATTAAATAAATTCCGCATAGCAAATTGTTCGTGTCACTATGGCAGTTTAAAAATATTCGATCTGAAAATTTAAATATTAATATTGATTTTTACTTTTAGATTGAACATCTAATTCAATTTTTAAACTTTTAGATCGGATATAAATCATAATATTTCAAATTTTGAATTATCTAAAAATTCAAAAATCTAGAAAGTTATTTTTTATGAATATTTTTTTTACAATTTGATGCTTGTTATATTCGAAAATTAAAATAATTAAATTCTTTTATAGATGTGAATCTTGTTATATTTGACAATATATTGTTTGTTATATTGAAAATTCTGAAACTTGAGTAAATATAACCTATAAATTAAAAAAGAATAATTAAATTAAATTAAATATATTTTTGCATAATTAGATATCCAAAAATACGATCGAATTATCAAAAAATGAATATCTAAAAAAATCTTAATAAATATGGATCACTATATTATTCAGAAAATAGAATATCCAAGAGATTAAATATGATCTTATCCGATATTCGACAATAAAGACTACACACATGTGGATGTGATTGAAAGCAAAATCGAAGTCGAATTACGGGTCAGAATTAAATTATATTTTTCGTGAAACAAACCAAACAAACCATCAAAACTTAGAGAACTATTTGGTTCTATTCCTTTCTTAGAAGTTGAGAAATTATATCATGAACTTTATTTATCAGATTCATTTATCTTAATTCTTAAAGTAAATTATTTTTTACATATAATTAATGAATAGGTAATTAATAAATTAATTATTTAAAAATGAATGAACTTAATTATTTGATCCATGAATAACATAATAAACAAGATTAATGATATAATTTCTCATGAAACTTATAGAAATACGTGGACATTAAAATTGTTACCAAAATTGTACAGGTCCTCTAGCTTAAACGGTTAAAGAAACAATTGTTGTTCTTTGGGGTCATGAATTTGAGTATCAAATGATAAAGATAATATTCTAGAACAGATACACCATAATTTTTATATCAAAATTTTAATAATTTTTATAAAAAATTTAGTGTATACCAAAATCTTTATATTTTTATAAAATATTTAGTATATACCCAAAAAAATTTGTATTAAAATTCTTAAATTTTTATAAAAAATTGGATATAATCAATTTTTAACCATTTTTTAATTATACCGTTTCCTAGAACTTTCCCTACACTAGAATCAACTGTAGTGGTGAACTTTGTAAAAAAAAAGAAAAAAAACTATAGCGGTGAAACCATCACAAGTTTGAAGTTTCGATGAAGAAATGGTAGAACAAAACAAATGAAACATAAGCGAATGATGTTCTAAATAAAATAAATACCTGAACTTTATTTTTAATCTTTACTTTTTTTATAAAAAAAAACTAAAAAAATATTATATTTTAAAAAATTTAAAAAAACTAAATCACTAAAAAATATTAAATCCTTAAAACTCAAAATCTCAAACTCAAACTTAACTTTCTATAATAATCAATAACTTCATCATATCCTATTGCCATCTTTGAGATCATCATTTATTTTTTCTAACCATACATCATCAATAATCGATGAAAAGGGTACCAATCAAACACTAAACAATTATAGTTTTTTGTATTCATCATCTAACGTTTAGTTAATATCCTTCCCGCCAATTAAAGATTTAGTATTTTTGATATTTTGAAATTATTGTTTTTTTTTTTTAAATTTTACGATATTATTTAATTTATTTTATTTTTAGAAATAAATAGATAGAAAAGTCATATATAAATTTAAGAGCGTAAGGGGAAGTTGTTTAAATACTAGATTTGTGGGGTTTAGTTAATGCATCAAAGGGATTTTATGAGAGTCTGGATCGTCTTAGAAAAACCACGTATCTTATTATTTTTTAAAATCATTTTTTACGATATTTTAAAAATATATTATAATATCAACAAATTTAAACATCATTCAAGTTCATATATTATACTTTGTAATATATTATAATCATCGGGTACATGTTATCGGGTACCCATAAAAATCGAGTACCCGGCTAATCGAGTAACGGATACCCGGTTCGTATATATTTTTAGTTTTTTATTTTAAAAATTTAAAATCATATATTAAACACAAAATTTAAAATTTTATAATATATGAACAAACATAAATATTAGTGATTTAAAGTTAATTTTAAAATATTTTAATGTATATATAGACACATATATTTATTAGAGTTTATCGTTAAAATGATATTAAAAATACTAATATCGTTTTTTTCTTTCGATATTAACAAATTAATAAAATATATTTAAAATTTTTAAAACGAAAAGTATATAATACAAACATAAAATTAATTTAAAGATTTAAATTTAATTTTATATATAAATATTAAGTAACTTACCATAAAAATATAATTTAAAACTAAAAAATATATAATTTTAAATTACTCGTGCCGGGTCGGATACTCGATAATTGAAAAAAATCAGCCCAAGCATCGCCCAATTATTCTCGGGTTGGGTACCCGACCCAATCGGGTAATTTTTTTCGAGAATTACTCATCATTTTTGTTTCGGTAGTCGGGTCGGGTCAATCGGGTCAGGTAAATTTAAACACCCCTAAATATTATGTCTAAAATATATATTTTATCTTTTTAAAAATAATTTTTAATATAAAATTTTAAACCCATCTTTTCAGAACATTTTTTACGATACTTTTAAAAAAAAAATTAACCACACATTTTAAAACTAATGTCAAACTAAACTTAAAAAAAAAAATCAAATTCAACTATTTAAACTGATTAAAATTTAAATTATGTTCATCATCTTCACATGAATCCAAAAGAAAAACATTAAAAAAAATAAATACTCAAATCACCCATCATAAATAAAAACAAGTTTGAAAATTAATTTCATGAACTAGAGACCAGATAAAGTTATAGATGTAGTAAGAATGATTTATGTTTTTTTTAAAATTTTTTGAGATAATTTTAACTATATGTTTAATCTTTTATAATTTTAATAATAATTTTACGGGCTAAAAATTTATTAGAAATTTATAATTGTTACGCCTATATATAATGTTTACGTTGTTCATGAGAATATTTAGAGTTTTACCAGATAATCTCCTTGTTTGGATTTGAAAAACAACAAAAGAAGTCAAGAAACGTTAAATTAACAATTTATGTGTATCGATAATTAATTGATCTAGTAAGTTAAACCGTTAAATCTTTTAATGAAGATTAAAAATTCGAGTCCAACGTCTTGAGTGAAGTAATTAAATTTAAAGGGTCACTCCATAACGGATTGGAGTACTTGAATCACATTAGTCGATCAACATAACAAGTGTTAAGGATAGAGGATTAAACTAGACGAATTGAGCCCATGTAATGTTGAGTTCGACTCATCTTATTAAGAATACGAGTTAAGTTCGAGCTTGAATCGAATCTAATAAAATTGAGTACTGACTGAGCTTTAAGCGAGTCGAACTCAATGTAATGTTTCAAACAGAAAATTAGAAAGGATTTTAGAAAATAGAAGAGTTTAGGTTTCAGAAGAAGAAAATCTCGAAAGGTTTCATTAAAATTCAGGATAAAAACTCATAACATTCATATTCTCTGTTTTATTCAAGTCATAGCCTAACAAATTCTCCTTCTGTTGACAGCTGGCTAACGATCATCCTTGCTGGTATTGCCTGTGAGTGTTTCCATCATATCCTTCCTGAGCTCACCCTCCCTTGAAATATCCCCACGTGCTGGTGAATAATTATCAACACTTGTTGCAACGTCGTTTTTTCCATGTCCACAAACGTTGTCGTTTGCTCCCATCCCCAAATAAATCACGGGCTATTCATCAGACTTCCCAAAATTCCCAATTCCTTTAAGTGAAATCCCTAAATTGTCTGGTTCTTCATCAAGGGCCATGACAATTCCACCCCCTTTTGTCGATTTTTATCCCCAAGGATCAAAATCAGAAAACTGTGTCTTCAAAATACTATAATCCTCCCAAGTTGCATTCTCCACTTTGAGGTTAGTCCACTGAACCAACAATTGAGTCACAACTTTGTTTTGCCTTTTGATCATCCTCTTGTCCAGAATGGCTACAGGATATACTTTCATTTGTCCTTCAGCATCCACACCAGGAGGATCCAGAGAGGTAACTAATCCTTCACCAATTTTTTTCTTTAGCAAACTAACATGAAAAACAGGGTGTATGCGAGCATGTGCTGGTAACTGCAATTTATAAGTTACTTTCCCAATCCTTTGTATAATTTTATATGGCCTATAATATCTCGCTGCTAACTTAACGTTGCTTCTGACTGCCAGGGATGTTTGTTTATACGGCTACAATTTGAGAAAAACTTCATCTTCCTCTTCAAATTTCCTTTCAGTTCTTTTCAT
The DNA here is from genome assembly GCA_035048815.1 of Abelmoschus esculentus. Lineage (NCBI taxonomy): Eukaryota > Viridiplantae > Streptophyta > Magnoliopsida > Malvales > Malvaceae > Abelmoschus > Abelmoschus esculentus. The sequence goes on from JAUCBN010000033.1 coordinate 11,084,658, forward strand.
GTCTACATAGTGTTTCATTCTGTTTTGTGCTTTCTCTAGCTGCTCCCTTAGTACTTTTTGCATATGTTCTCTGTCTTTTAACTCCACTTGCACACTATCCACTGTAGAATTAAAATTCCATTATAGGATAGGTGGTTTATAACTATACAAAGCTTTAAAGGGTGTAAGTCCTATAGTCGTGTGGTAATTGGTGTTATACCACCACTCAGCTAGAGACAACCACTTGGCCCAAGTCTTGGGTTTTAAAAAACACATACTCCTTAGATATTGTTACAAGCACTGATTAAGCCTTTCTGTCTATCCATCAGACTCGGGGTGGTAGGCAGTGTTATAAACAGTGGTAGTCCCTATTTGCTTAAGCAACTCTTTCCAAAATAGGCTAGTGAATATTTTGTCCCTGTCAGATAAAGCTATCTTGGGCTACCCATGTAGCTTGAACACATTGTCTAAGTAAAGCTTAGCTATATCCACAACTGTATATTGATGAGTGCCTAAAAGGCAGTTATTTACTAGCCTTCTTATGGTACTTAAAGTATCTAATATACACCCACTTGAATCGAATCATGAACTCTTTGCTCAAATATTGGATATTCCGTTATCATCACTTACAAAGTTAATATTTATAGAGAATACAAATATTATTACATATTCTGTACATGCAGGAATATCCAGAGCCGAAGCGACAGAGAAACAGTTTTGCGGCCGAGGCAGAAGACAAGGCCGCGACAGATTCTAGTGTGGCAACATCAACAATGGAGGCATATGGAAAGATAAAAATATAGAGAACATTCTGAAAGATACAATGCATCAATTGGACCAGGCTAGCGTGTTAAAAGCCCAAGTAAGAAACCAAGCGGGAAAACCCTTCTAAAAGGCGACAAACTTAGAAATATCAGAATTCTTGAATACTTGTTCCCTACTCCAAGTTCAAGTCTATTTAGGAAAGGTTTGCCCTAGGTTAAGACTATAAATATCCTAGTCGACCATACTGTTTAGGGGAGAGCCGATTTGTAGAGAAAACCCTTCCTCCCTAAGAGTTGTACTTAACGATAATATGTTCTAAACTTCTTAGGGATAGGTGAAGGTTGTCGATATTAGTAAGAGGAGATTTATTCTTGTATCTTTGTTCTTATGCAATAAAATCAAAGTTTGCTTATCCTATTGCCATTCTTTGTTCTTGTATCCAATCCCGAGAAGGAAGTTTGTAAGTAATCTATTTATCTAGCATCGAGCGGTGTAGATTCACGAAAGGGATAAGTACGATGTTGTAGACACTAACTCGGTCTATACTCTTGTGGAGGCACTAAGGGATAAGTTAAGAGTTTCAGCAGCTAAAAGAAGTGTTGGATTGGTTGGTGGTTATCTTTACGCCGAGAGGTATCGTCAAGGACTGAGCATCAATAACACTTTGACTCAGAGATGAGCGGAGTCACTTACAGTCACTTTGTTGAACTTTGATATCTCTGTCCAAGAGAAAGAGATTACCGTGGCAAAGGAGAACCAGCATTGCCGAGGTAGTATCTGCAGTACTATCGAAGCAGTGTTGAGTGAATGCATTGGACAAGAAGAAGATCAATTGAATCCACTAATTGACGCAATTGGATCCTACTCATTTTCTCTATAATCGTTCTCAACCTTTTATTTTATGTTTTGTTATTTAATTATTTAGTTAGATAAAATAAATCAACTTATTTGTGTTTTTACTTTATTTTCAAGAGCAAGGAAACGAAGGAAGACATATTAAGTATACCAATCCCTGTGGAGACGATACACGATATACTTATCATTTTATTACTTGACGACGTGTACACTTGCACTCAAATTGCGCTTATACCACACGCATCAAGTTTTTGGCGCCGTTGCCGGGGATTGGAAACTAAATTTTGTCTTCTTTAATTTTCTTGCCTTCTTTATTTATTATTTTTACTAACATATTTTCTTTTTTTTCTTTTTCTTAAAAAAAGGTTTATAGGTGCGTTTCAAGTTGAATGTTAAAAATGCAAGAAGAAAGAAGCAAATCTATTCGGGAGTTGATGTTGGAAGATATGAAAAGAACCAATCAAGAATTTCCTAGATTAATTGATGATTATCTATGCCAGTCAAGAGCAACCCAACAAGTTTATGCCTGGCCAAATTTTTGTTTCAATTGCGGAGATGATCATTTAGTTAGCAATTGCCCATACAGTACTGGAACCTATGACCATAGAGAGGACCATAGATGGAACCAACAACAAAATCCTTCATGGTATGATCAAAACGCTCAAATTTTTTATCATGACAATTTTGTTGATGTTATAGATATGCCAAGGTAATATAATTCTTCTCAAGAGTATCCAAATTCACTTGAGGAAACATTGAAAGCATCATTGTCTAGAATTGAAAATTTTATGACAGAGCAATCAAGGTTCATGGATGCACATATAACTAGATTGGATGCACCCTTGAGGGATTCGGAAAATCAATTGCATGCCAGGGATAACATAACCCAACAATCAATCCTTGGGGATACTAAAATCCCAATACTAGAGTACAAAGAGGAAATTCTAGAACCTCTGAGTCCAGAACATGTTGATGAGAAAGACTGTCAAACAGTGGATGAGTCTGCCAAGAGTCCTGCTAAGGCAGTAGAGAAGCCTGAACAGGGCAATGTCACGATACCATTAAACGAGGCCGATGAGAGTAATGCCCTAGAAAATTTTGAGGAGTCTGATTCCCAGGATGTTACAGCAACAATGATGCTAAAAAAGGAAGCTGAGGATTACTCTCACTCACAGCTGCCGGGGTAGTTACACGAAGACATATTCGATCAACAAAATGGCAATGCTGTGATAATGGAAAATGAGATGGTATTGAATGAACCTCTTGAATTCTTTAAAAACTCATCTCTTCCATTACAAGTATATCTCGAGGAGTCAACGTTAAAAGATTTAAAGCCATCACAAATAGGATATGATTGTTTGGACGATGATATTTCTATGGTAACTCCATCTAATATTAGTTCCCAGCCAAAGTCTCTACTGATAGAGATTACTGAGAAGCATAACAAACAATGTGTGTTGATTCTTGAAAACTTCAAGAAAGATGGTTCTTCACTTGACTTACACCGAATTTTGGCAAAAGATTGCTACGACAATTGGCTATCACAACAATTGCCACAACAACGAACGTTATATCCAACTATGATGGAAGTTAATGACAATGAGGTAATTAAGTGGTTGGATGTTGATATAATTTTTTCTAACAATTTATTTTTGCCTTCAGAAACAATATCAAGATGGAGGATATGTATGGATTACAAGAGAAAACGAAAGAAAGATACCTCCACCATGATAATACAAAGGAGATTATCCGTATTCATTATGGACCAATCCTTTTTTGGAAGAATTGTCACTCGATGGAGGGTGCAGATAGACTATAAGAAATATCGAAAATGAATCTCCATAAGTTTTCTTTATATTCTTATTTCATATTAATTTTCTCTTTTATTTTACGGTATTTAGGAATAATTATATTCTCATTATTTAAATATTTCTTGATGTTTATCTTTTTAGGTTAGGACAATAAAGCAGGAATAACAAAGAAGTAGTTAATAGCAGGAAGTCTGCTGTCGTAGCAGTGCATAGTGTCCGAGCCGCAGCAGTCCCAACGGGTAGAATAGGGTAACAACTAGTCTGTCGAGATTTCTGCCGCGGTAGTAAATACAAACGACAGTAAAGACCAAACGGCTACATAGCCAAAACCTATATAAGCACCTTCTTTCTCTTGAACTATTCACTCTTGCATTCTTGTTTCATTAGAATTGTTTACTCAATTTCTCTCTTGTTATATTCGTTACAATCTCAAAACTATCTTATTTTTCTCAGAATCTTTCCAAGAAACTCTCCCTTTACTATCTTTACTTGTTTTATTCATTTTATCTGCTGTGTGATTTGAGCATTGAGGACAATGCTTGGTTTGAGTTTGGGGGGAGATTGTAGGTGCAGAATTACTACCATGGCTACCCACTACTGCGACATAACCATGAAAAGGGAGTAAATTTTTTTTTTCTAAAAATTTTTACAATACTCTCTTTCTTGAATTTCTGTTTGTAATCTTGCACTGTCCTACGTCATCTTTGCTATTAGTTTACTCCTTTAAGGCTATAGAAATCTTTCTTCTTACCATGGCCAAGTTCTGTTTTGAAGGGATAACCATAAGATACTCATGAAATAAAACTTAGAAGCTTGCTTTAGGGTTAAAAAGAAAATAAACACTTTTTGGACTTGTTTGATTTAGGAGTTCTTTTAATAAATTAGGTGATAAGGACTTAAAACGTTTTGGAAAAATAACTAGAGGTGCCTATCACTGGCTCTAGTTTTGCTCTCCTTCGTGCTAGAGGTGCCCGAAACTGGCTCTAGTATGCTAAATAGGTGGTTAATAAGAAAAAAAATAAGAAAAAGAAGAAAATAGAAAACGCATATCCTGAGGTTCCCAAAATTGGCTCAAGACTTATTGTTTTAAGGAGATAACTTTAGTCCAAGATTCTACTTGTCTTGAACTTAGAGTTTATCTAAGAAAGCCTCGAATTAACCTTGTCCATAAAACGCACACACTCACCTAGCCTTATAGCTTCTTTCTTAGTTAAAGTCCTTGGGTAAACTAATGGCTAAAACAGAGAGATAGACATGAACATGATGGGGAGAATAAATGGAAGAGTAAGACCAAAGGGGATTAGGGTTTAGCAATTTGATGTTTTGCATAGTTTGAGGACAAGCAATAGTTCGAGTTTGGGGGTATTTGATGAGTGCCTAAAAGGTAGTTATTTACTACCCTTCTTATGGTACTTAAAGCATCTAATATACACCCACTTGAACCGAATCATGAACTCTTTGCTCAAATATTGAATATTCCGTTATCATCACTTATAAAGTTAATATTTATAGAAAATGTAGATATTATTACATATTCTGTACATGCAGGAATATCCAGAGCCGAAGCGACAGAGAAGTAGTGTTGCGGCCAAGGCAGAAGACAAGGTCGCGACAGATTCCAGTGTGGCAGCATCAACAATGGAGGCGCATGGAAAGATAAAAATATAGAGAACATTCTAGAAGATACAACGCATCAATTGGACTAGGCTAGCGCGTTAAAAGCCCAAGTAAGAAACCAAGCGGGAAAACCCTTCTAGAAGACGGCAAACTTAGAAATATCAGAATTCCTGAAGAAGACTTGTTCCCTACTCCAAGTTGAAGTCTATTTAGGAAAGGTTTACCCTAGGTTAAGACTATAAATATCCTAGCCGGCCATATTGTTTAGGAGAGAGCCGATTTGTAGAGAAAACCCTTTCTCCCTAAGAGTTGTACTTAACGATAATATGTTCTAAACTTCTTAGGGATAGGTGAAGGTTGTCGATATTAGTAAGAGGAGATTGATTCTTGTATCTTTGTTCTTATGCAATAAAATCAAAGTTTTCTTATCCTATTTCCATTCTTTGTTCTTGTATCCAAGCCCGAGAGGGAAGTTTGCAAGTAATCTATTTATCTAGCATCGAGAGATGTAGATTCACGAAAGGGATAAGTACGGTGTTGTAGACACTAACTCGGCCTATACTCTTGGGGATGCACTAAGGGATAGGTTAAGAGTTTTAGTAGCTAAAAGAAGTGTTGGATTGGTTGGTGGTTATCTTTGATTTACGCCAGGAAGTATCGTTAAGGACTAAGCATCAACAACACTTTGACTTAGAGATGAGTAGAGTCACTTACGGTCACTTTGCTGAACTTTGATACCTCTGCCCAAGAGCAAGAGATTGTCGCAGTAGAGGAGCACCAACATTGCCGAGGCAGTATCTGCAGTACTATCGAAGCAGTGTTGTGTGATTGCATTGGACAAGAAGAAGATCAATTGAATCCACTAATTGACGTAACTAGATCCTACCCATTTTCTCTATAATCGTTCTCAACCTTTTATTTTATGTTTTGTTATTTAATTATTTAGTTAGATAAAACAAATCAACTTATTTGTATTTTTACTTTATTTTCAGAAGCAAGGAAACGAAGGAAGACATATTAAGTATACCAATCCCTGTGGAGACGATACACTTACACTCAAATTGCGCTTATACCACACGCATCATATATGGATGAGAAATAGCTAGAAATGTCCATACTTAGTGTATCTATCCATCACAACCAACACAAAATTAAATTTTCCTGAAGAAGGAAGCCCTTCTAAAAAGTCCATAGTGATGAATTCCAATGCCTCTTTAGGGATTGGAAGAGGTTGTAACAAACTTGGTGGAGCCACATGCTCCCCTTTTGTTCTCTGACAAACCTTACAATCTCTGATGTAATTCCTCACCTTCCTCTTTAACCCTTTCCAATAAAAATAAGCTTTAATTATGTGGTAAGTTGCCTGCATACCTGAATTACCCCCTTGGGAAGAGTCATGCATCCAAGAAATTAGTTGCTCCCTTAACTTGCCCCCTTTTCCAACATAGACTCTTTTCTTGTATTTTAACACTCCTTTGTGATAAGTCCAGTCCTTCTTTGCTTCCTTGTCAATTGCCATTGTTGTAATCTTTGCTTAAGCCATTTTATCATTTTGTTAGCTTTTTTCCACTTACTGAACCCAACTAGGCATAATCCTAGCTGCTGTTATCTGTGAAAGTTCTGCTTCACCTTTATTTTGTCTTGAAAGAGCATCGGCCACCACATTTTGTCTTCTTTTTCGATACTGAATTACATATTCCAAACCAAGAAACTTAGTCAATCCTTTTTCTGAATTGTAGTTGTAATCTTCTGGTCCAACAAGTGCTTAAGTGGTTCATGATCAATTTTGACCATAAACTGATTTCCTTCCAAGTAATGCCTCCATTTTATCACATCCATCAAAATGACAAGATAATCCTTTTCATAAATTGACAAGTCAACCTCCTTTGGTCCCAAAACCTTACTCAAGTAAGTAATGGGTCTTCCCTGTTGACTTAAAACTACTCTAATTTCTCTGGCACTTGCATCAGTTTCCAAATAAAAAGTCTGACTGAAATCTGATAATGTCAACATTGGTGACTGACACATTGCTGTTCTCAACCTGTCAAAGGCCTTAATAGACTCCTCAGTCAAGTAAAATCCATTTTTTAAGCATCTTAGTAAGGTGCTTACTGATTTCACCATACCCTCTTATAAACTTTCTGTAATACCCATTCAATCCTAGAAAACCTCTTAGAGACTTCAGATTTTGTGGTAGAGGGCATTCCTTCATGGCAATTATTTTAAAAAGGTCTATAAAAACTCTATTAGGGGATATAATGTGCCCTAAAAATTGCACCTGCTGCTGACAAAAAAGTATTTGCTTCTTTTTGTAAAAATTTGCTGCTCTTGCAGAATCTTCAAAACAATTCTAAGGTGTTGTGCATGGTCTTCCAAATTAGAACATCAAAAAACAACACAAAATTTCTAAGATAAGGACCAAAAACCTCATTCATGAGAGTTTGAAAGGTAGCTGGTGTATTTGTTAAACGAAAAGGCATCACTTTGAACTCAAAGTGTCTATGATGAGTTCTAAAGACTGTATTTGGTATGTTCTCCTTCTTGAGTCTGATCTGCCAATATCCTGACCTTAAATCCATCTTGGAAAAATACTTAGCTCCTCCTAACTCATCCAACAAATCCTTAACCACAGAAATTCAAAATTTATCTTTCTCTATCATCTCATTAAGCTGTCTGTATTCCACACACATCCTCCATGTTTCATCTTTTTATTGACCAATAGACAAGGAGAGGCAAAAAGGAATTTCACTGGTTTGGATTATAGATGATGCCAACTTCTCCTGCACTTGTTTTTGATGAGCCCAAAGGCATGCCACCAGAAAGGAGCTAAGTATGTTAATAGCCTTCCCTTTAATCACCCCCATAATCCTCTTTTTATTGACTAATAGCATTGTTTTTCTCTGAAATAAGTTTCAACACTGCTGGTTTTTGTCCCCCTTGTAACACTACCTTCTTGCCTTATCAAAACTGCTAGTTATTTTCTTAAAATCTAATAGGATGAGACTGTATTTTCTCATCCAGTCCACCCCCAATACCATGTCACTTCCCCCATACTAATCACTCTGAAGTCATGTTCAAACTGTTGTTTCTGCATTTTCCAAGCAAGTTATTACACTTAGCAGTGCTATACAACTTCTCCCCATTAGTTACAGTAATTGCTAAAGTGTGTCTGTTCTACCTCTACTCCTTCCTTGGCCCACAATGGTGTCACAAAGTTATGTGTGCTCCCACTGTCCACAAGTATGTTAATAGTCTTGCCTTTAATCACCCTCATAATCCTCAAGGTGTTGTACCCAATGCTATTAGTCAAAGCATTCATTGAGATTTTTAAATTTCCTTCTGGCTTTATTTTCTCAGTAACATCATTACCTTCTTCTTCATACTTTTCTTCCTCCAAGTCCTCCTCCTCTATGGTATTAAGCTGTTTTGGGTTGCACTGGTGGCCCGGATTGAACTTCTCTCAATATTTGAAACAAAGATTGTGTGTCCTTCTGTATTCAATTAAGGCATGTCTGTTTGTAGTCTGTGTAATGGTTGGCTTCTTTACTGTTGCAGGTAGAGTTTTCATTCTTGAATTTATAGTTTGAGAATTACTCACAGTTCTAGCTTGGTACTTGAATCATCTGTTTTCCACCTCAATGGCTAACTCATGAAGCTTAGCTTGTCTGAAAGTAGATGATAGGGTTACTGATTCATGTACCTTAACTTCGTGTTTAAGCTCTTCCTTAAGCCCATTAATAAAACTTTATACATAGTATCCCTCTCCTACACTTGGGTTCAATTTTATCATGTAAGGCTGAAGCTCTTCAAACTTCTCTTGGTATTCCTTTACTGTGCCCCTTTGTTGTAGTTTATTGAATTCTTCTATGACATCACTCAAGCTCCTATCTTCAAATTTATGGCACAAGTTGAGAATTACTCACAGTTCTAGCTTGGTACTTGAATCTTCTATTTTCCACCTCAATGGTTAACTCATGAAGCTTAGCTTGCCTGAAAGCAGATGATAGGGTTACTGATTCATGTACCTTAACTTTGTGTTTAAGCTCTTCCTTAAGCCCACTGATAAAACTTTATACATAGTATCCCTCCCTTGCACTTAGGTTCAATTTTATCATGTAAGGCTGAAGCTCTTCAAACTTCTCTTGGTATTCCTCTACTGTGCCCCTTTGTTGTAGTTTATTAAATTCTTCTATGACATCACTCAAGCTCTTGTCTTCAAATCTATGGCACAGGTCTGCCACAAGCTCATGCCAGGCAACTTTGTTCTTTTGCATGATGTACCCATCGAACCAAATTTTAGCTTTACCAATAAAGTACATAGCAACAGCTTTCACTTTCCCTTTCTCCAGAATCGAGAAAATGGAGAAATACTTCCCACATTTCCTTATCCATCATCTTGAGTTTTCTCCATCAAAAGTATTCAATTTCACTTTATGTTTTAAGTTCAAAGATTTCCACACAACACTACCATCATTTTTTTCTGAACTACCAGCCTCTTGTAAACAAGATACATTTCCTTCTTCAGATCAATGTTTACCAATCCTCAGTTTTTCATTAAAAGCAGGCATATATTGAGGTTTTTCAGGCAAAGTTTCAGTTTCATCTAATCTCATGGAATATCTTTCCTTCTCATCTAAAATAGTAACTTGAATAGGTTTCTTACCATCTTGCTTAGTTGGTGGCTTGAAGATGGTGGGTTGTTTTTTCAGGAGTTACCAAATCTGGTGTTTCAACCTTCCTGAAAACCAGATCAATGAGTTTCTTTAAATCAGCTTGAGTCTCCTCGATTCTATCTTTCAACTTTTTCATTCTGTTCTCCCAGCTCCCTTTGTCAATCTTTATTTCTTCTAGTTGTCGTTGGATGGTGGTTAGGTCCAAACTATCAGCCATTTGCTGTATCTTCCTCGGTCTTCCTAGTGTGTCTATGGATCAAAAGATCTGGCTTTGGATACCAATTGTAATGTTTCAAACAGAAAATTAGAAAGGATTTCAGAAAATAGAAGAATTTAGATTTCAGAAGAAGAAAATCTCGAAAGGTTTCATTAAAATTCAGGATAAAAATTCATAACATTCATGTTCTCTATTTTATTCAAGCCATAGCCTAACAAACTCTCCTTCTGTTGACAGCTGGCTAACGGCCATCCTTGCTGGCATTGCCTATGAGTGTTTCCATTATATCCTTCCTGAGATCACCCTCCTTTGAAATATCCTCATGTGCCTTCATTAAAACTTCACGTGCTGGTGAACAATTATCGACACTTGCTGCAACGTTGTTTCTTCCATGTCCACAAACGTTTTCGTTTGCTCCCATCCCCAAATAAGTCACGGATTGTTCATCAGACTTCCCAAAATTCTCAATTCCTTCAAGTGAAATCCCTAAATTGTCTGGTTCTTCACCAAGGGCCATGACACTCAAGTTTAATTTTAATAATACCCCTAAACCTTAATAATAATAATAATAATAATAATAATAAATTCAATCAATATTTATTATTATTATTATTATTATTCAACAATATAAATTTTAGTCAATTTTAATTTTAAAAAATAATTTATTATAATTTCGAATAATTCATAAGATTTTCAAGTTAAGTATCGACTAGTTTAGTTCAACTCGATAAAAACTTAATTAAGTTTAAGTCTAATAATATAATCGAGTTAAACTTTAATTAAATTATATTCAAATAATTTAGGGTCTATATCATCTCATTTACGTACAAATAAAAGCTACAACGATCGATTTTGAGATTAAGAGGCAAAATCTATATCTTTAAGTTGGCTCAAAACTCTTTCCTCTACCAGACTTGGAGGCGGAGGAAAGTAAGAGTATTTTAGGGTACACAATGTTCTTGAATTAAAAAAATCTAAGATTTTGTATGATTTTTTGCTTTAATTAAATTCTTGAATCATTAATAAATTAAATTAATTAAGATTTTCGAGTAATTTAGATCATTAAATTTTATTAGATTTATTCTTTAGATATCGTTGTCGTACAATAAACTATACTAAAGTGACATTTACATATTTGAAAAGTTATTTACAGTTTGTGGCCTAAAAAGAGTGAAAAATTTGTTTGGTTAGTGGACGAATGAACCGAGGGTTCATCGATATTTTGTAACCGATGATAAATATCCTATTTTTCTATGGAAATGGAGAAACTAAACTATGTATTTCGTGGTTGCCCAAAAACAACATCAACTTGGTCCGCTTTTATTCAGGCATCACATTTAAATATTTATTTTAAAACTGGCTTCTGATGATTGGTTTCTAATGAATCTTTCAAAGACTAAATTTTGTGAGGATTAAGGATGATTGGTACATCTTTCTTAGATCGATTCTTTAATGTATTTGTTTGGGTAGAAATGAAATGGTTTCCAAGTAGAAGTGGAAACCGATTCTCAAGAAACCTTTTGTTTGTTACAAGATGTTTGAATACATAAAGGGTCTTTGTCTATCCTTCTACATATTCGTGAGTTGATAGGGAGAGATTAGAGCATTCGTTTTAAACACGTGGGTCCAAGTGAGGTCATGTATTTTCTTCTTGATGATGGTTTTGGTTCTTAGAGCTTTCCCCCCTAATTTGTTCGGTTTTCGTTTAGTTGTTGAAGTTTGGTTTAATAGGTATTGTAGCGTACACTCTTTTCCTCCATTTAGGTTTAGGGATTTTTTTAGTGAAGCACACTACAATCAATCCTGTGTATGATTTATTATAATATAATCATATTGTTTCACACACAAAAAAAGAAATTTGTAAATAAGATCAAAATTTTTGAAAATATCCAGTGACGATACTGTGATATAACGCATTACACATTAATTGATCCAAAAAATTTATTGGTTTCAACAATCAATATTGGTCAAAAGGCTTAAATAATTTAATTTATTGATTCAAAGACTTAATTGAGTAACTCTGTAACGCGTATTATATTCTTTTTCTTTTTTTTCTATTGTTCTCCTGGTTCTACAGTCTAACTATGATTAATCTAGATCGACCCGTGTCTCACACCTAGCTTTGGTGACTGAGTTTTGAGTGTTAAAGCTCTAAAAAGCGTATATTTTATACCTTTTACTTAAGGTTTTGTTTGGTTTCAAGTTCATTTGCATTGTATTTCATTGCATTTAGCTGCATTTCATGTGCATTTGCATTTAGTTTAGGTTTTTATTTTATTTTATTTTATTTTTTTAGATAAGCATTGTAAATTATCCAAGACAAGAAATACATCACCTACAATCACACTTGGGCATCCATCCTAGGAAATTTCCTAAGATGTGCAAATGGTTCTATTTACATCATCTATGCGTATAACTCAATTCCGAGTTCGTATACAAACGATTTCCTTAATGCAACATAAAATGCTCTTAACAGTTCTACTCACATTCCTAAATAATCTCTTATTTTATTCTTCCCACACAAAGTAAACAAAAGCACCCCATGCAAGCTTTAAAATATGAACTATCAAAGATTTGCCTTTCAATTTGGAGCTCAACCATTGCAGCTCATCATTCCATTCAAACATCATTCTATGTAATCCACATATTTCCAAGACAGCAGCCCATATGCGTCTCGACAACCTGCATCCAGCAAAAATATGGTCCCTAGTTTCCTGAGCAAAATGACAAAATACACAACTCTCCTCAACATCTCTCCTCATAGCTCTAATCCTATCTTTGGTCGATAACCGATTAAGAATTGTCATCCAAAGAATCATAGAGTACTTTGGCACATGCAAACTGAACCAGAACAACTTGTGCCAAGTAGTAGTGTCTTTGTCTTCCCGAATCATTCCCCAAACTGAAGAGTATTTTTAAAAGATGCTGCTTTGAAGATTATTTTGTTGGTGATTCTATGCAGATGCTGGAGCAAAGTTGAAAAAACGGAAGAGATGTTGTAGCATATTTCTTAAGTATTGGATCGGACTTCAAGGATGCTACAGCATTATGGGCGGACAAAACAGAACGGAAGAAAGGACACACCTACAACCCACTGTCTTCATGCATTTTCCAGGCCAGCTGTACCCTCTCTACAAATTCTGTAGACGTTGCACCACCTCTGCAGACCTGCCACAGTCCCCTACAGACCCTACATTCCGGTCATCTACTGCAGCAAATGTCAGGAGATATTCCCTTGGTACCTTTAAGGCACCAAACCCCAGAGCCTCCTATAAATACAAGGCCAAACCTCCTTCAACGAGGATGTACAGCAAAGGAAAGAAAAATTAGTAGCTAAGGAGCGCAAAAAGGAACGAGCTCTAGGGAAGCACGAGGGAGAAGAAAGAAGAAAGGAGGCCATTTTCGGTCATCTTCAACCTCTAGCCAAGCCACCATTATTGGAGAGCTTCAAGCAAGGGATTTATATGACTTCGGGAGGAGCAGCAAGCTAGGAAAAATGTCATGGCAAAAGAGTTTGAGACTTCCTTCCTCTTCACTTTGTTTACCTCTTTTCTAAGTTATTGATTATGTATTTCAAAGGACGAAAGTTGAATAGTTTTTCATACCTAGCCATGAAGTAAACTAGTATGGATAAGGCTTGTTTTGGATGATCTTTATTTTGTTTTAATTGATGTTTATTATTTCCGGTATTTACTTTGTACTTTGTTCAAGAACGCTAACACTTTTTTACTCTAAACCTTGGTTTGTAAGAGCACTGGGAGGTAGCCATAGCTCAAGGGTTTTGGGAAGCTTAGATCTAGGGATAGGCAAAGCTAGACCAACTTGAACAATAGGGTTGTTGTGGGAGCAGAATCCTAACTTGCCTTAGGAATAAAGTAGAGTTTCAATGACTAAAATGGATAGCACTTTATCAACATTAGGAGTGTTAGGATTGAGACCGGGAGATAATGCCTTAGCATTTTCGAGTGTTAGGCCTTCTGACTAGGGATAGTGAAGGCATTTTCAGTAAACTCTGTCAGCACTAGTAAACCAGGGGAACAGTAGAATCCAATAGAGCAGTGAAGTCATACTATAGCAAGCTTAGCCTATCTTAAGCTTGAATATCTTTTCAGTGTTGTGTTTTTGCAGCTTTATTTATTTCTCCAATATCTGTTTATTTGCTACTGTATTTTCGTGACAATCTTTGTTTTACTCCAGCATCATTGATGACATTTTTATTTTGTTAAAGCATTTTTGGTGATACTTGCAGAATTGCTTTAGCACATGTCCATACAAAATATTACTTTATCTTTTGTGTATGTTAACTATTTTTGAATTAACCTACCCAATCCTCGTAGGAATGATCTCACTCACATACTTTATTACTTGTTCGATGTGTATACTTGCACACTCTTGCACGGAAATCAATCCCATATTTTAAGCAAATCAGCACTGTTGTGCAACCCAACATTGAGATATTGATTTTGATATAATATTTGAAAAATATTTTGAATTAATTTGAAAAAAATTCAAAAATTATTTTTATGTTCAAACAACTTAAAATTAAGTTTGAAAAGTTTTTGAGAGTTTTTAGAAGTGTTTGAAACGTTTTTAAAATAGTTAAAATTGAGTTTCAATTGAAAGTTTCGAAACCTCCTGTAAAAGGTTTTAAAACCTCTCAGGGCAGTCTCAAACATTTCGCTACTGGAGTGAAAGTCTCGAAACTTTTAGCAAAAAATTTAAAAACTTTAGTAGTAAAGTTTTGAAACCTTGATAAAGGTTTCGAAACCTTAGACTTGTAACGGCTATAATTTTTGAATTGCTTAAAGGTTTCAAAACCTCTGGTAAAGGTTGGAAAATAGTTTTGCAAAAGTTTCGAAACCTCTAGTAAAGGTTTCGAAACCTCTGTGCATGTGAAATTTAATGCTCAACTTTATGACTTCTAAACGGCTCCAAAACACCCCTACGGTCATAAACGGCTAGAATATGATTTCACACTATAAAAGCAAGCTTGGAACACTTGAAGATGGTTAGAGACAACATCCAAGAAATATGGTCAAAAGAAATTGAGTTTAAATCTTCATTTCCCTTTTCTCTTGTATATAGTCTTAAGAGTGTGATTTTATTGTAACCTTCTCTTGTGAGCTTAATTGTGTAAACACCCAACTTTCTGAGGTACTTAGTTTACCAAACAAATCCCTTTGTAAAAGGAGAGGTTCTAGTTTAGCCGTAGACAAAAACTAGAATTGGTTCTATCTTAGCCAAGTCCAAAAGATAGGATTGTGACGGTTATCCCTTGAACCAGTAAAAAGGTGTCATTCATAGTGAATTGGTTGAAATCCTTAGTTGTGTGCTAAGGTAGTGGATGTAAGCATGGTCGAACCACTCTAAAATCGTTGTGTTTTTTGTCTCAATCTTTCGATTTTAGCAAATTCAACCAAGAACCAAAAACAACCCTCTTAACGGTTTTTGGTGATCGATTTGAGCTTACACATTAAGCCTTTTCACTGAGTCTCTCAACAGGGATTTTCTGCATACACAACGTCTTGAACCTGAGACTTGTTAAGTGGAACCAAGCTGTTTCTCACTTTGACCAACCACTGTATAGTATTGTAATTCTAATAAATAAAATATTTTTATATAATTCATATTCACTTATTATGTATATTCGAGATTCACGACTTTCTCTTTTAAGATTTAAATTCGACTTCTCATGAGTGCATTATAGTTTTAATTTTTATATCATTTCCCACTTAATTATTGCTAATAAAGGATAGGATTAAGTACAATATTGGATAATTTCGATTATTTTTCACATTTCAGTATCTCAACACCAATTTTATGAATTTATCTATTATTTAGCATAAAACAGATGCATGGTGATAGTTTTCTTTCTTAGACATGAAACTCCACGGGAAATGCTAGAGAAGATGACGGAAGCTGGAAACTAAGGCTGAATTACAGATAAGTACCCGCAACGGTAACACTTTGGAAGTCGTGACAGTAGATTAAAGATAATAATTGGTGCTCGATAGATAGAGATAAATATGCCGATTCAGATGGATACAATGGAAGAAGAAACAGAAGTGAAAAAATAAAGTCAAGCCATGGTCATAGTCAACGCGAAAATAAATGAGTTATTTTAGGAAACAAAATAAAGTGTTATAGTTTAATAAGGAGTTGTATTCTTTTCCTTTTAGAACTCTTTCTTTTTATGAAAAAATTTAACATAGGCTTGACCTATATAAGCCATCTATTAGGGTTAGTACAGGACAAGTAGGGTTCTCATAGTAAAATCTAAAGTCACCGATAAGGTTATCATCCCCATCGAGACTTAGGTTGTTTGTGGAGTAGTTGGGGAAGAAGGTTGTACTTATTTGATATTTATTAATGCAAACTTTATTTTCAAAGTTTATTCTCTCTTGACGTTTACTCTTCTTTACATATGAGCTTGAGATAATGGTATGTGAAGAAAAACCTATTTGTCTAATATTGGGAGAGTTAGGCTCATAAAATGAGAGAATACGGTCTTTGCTCAAGGGCATCGACTAACCTGCAAGGGTTTCAGCGATTAAAAGGATGCATGTGATTGATTGTTATTCATCCTTGATTCATGCTGGGAGGTATCATCAAGACATAGATTTCAATAGTTCTCCGAGCTTAGGGATAAGGAGGAGACATACAAGGATGCTCTGTCGAAATATGGAAAGTTGAGTTATCGACAAGGCATAACCCCGCCTAGGCAGCCAAGACGACCCTTAGTGCGACCCGTCGTGGCGGCAAGTCAACCCTATGCAATAATAAGTGGATAATAAGTGTAACTGGACTCCCCTCTATTAAACATTCAGCCTACCCTTACTTCTATCATTGGTATTTTTATTCTTTATTTATTTATTTAAGTTTATTTAGTTATCCTCAAATCAATTTAATTATTTGTGTCTTTACATTTCTAAGTTTTAGAATTAGAGTGCAGTCAAAGGTGATCTACTCTCTATGAGATGACAACCTTAAATATTACAATTTGAAAAAGGAGGTGAACGCTTTAAATTAAGCATAGGACTCCAAAGCTCATGTCAACTTCTTTAATGTATTTTGTTATATTTTGTTATAGAGTTTACAAACAATAGCATTGAATACACACACTTGTCATAAAAACACATTCCAATCTCACAACAACGAAGAAATTAGATTAAATTCTAAATCAGTTGTGAAATAACAATCCTTGAACAAGTAACTTATCAATGTTATTTCATCCAGTCGTTTTATCATCTAATCTGTCAGACAATTTTTCCAATCTCCAACCATTCCCTTCCTGAAGACAAGTCGATTTTCGACCAGTCTGTCTTTGCTGAACTTGTGTACACTGCTTCTATTCACTTCCAATTCACTCAAAGTCTCGAAACTACACAACTTAACTATGTCTTGAACCACTCCATCTCTCTCCTCCTGTAATGAAAAAGGGTACCCAAGAAACTCACCTAATCTTGTCACTGAAGCAAAGGGGTTGTGTTTCAAATCTTCATACTTTAAGACCAGTATATTTTCTGGAAATTCTAAGCTTGCTTTCCAGTACCCTAAAACATGATCCCAATATGGTCCGTAATGGGATATCCCTTGGCAGAACAACTTAAATGCTTCCTCGAGTGGAAAAGGTGACAATTCTTTAGGCCTCTGATTTCTCAAAAAGTGTCATTTCGAGACCAGCACGTCCTTGGGGTTCCGGTAGATGTAAACGAACCTGCAACATCGGTTAACAGTCACGGAATCCGACAACAAAGTGTAGGGGACGTGAGTCGAGAGGAGACGTGGCGTTGGGGGTCTGTTTAGGTCGAGGAAAGACAAGTCGTTCTCGTGTAAGTAAGCATCCAAGAAAGGGCAACACTCGTGAGGGTTGGTGGTGAGTAAAGGGTGGTCGGAGAAACCATAGCGGGTGCGGTTGACGGTGGCAAAAATGAGGGCCTTGAGCCATGTGGTGCCGGTTTTGGGGAACGAGGCTAGGAAAATATCGGTGGGTCGAGGGTTGAAATGGTGTTGGAGACACTTCAAGTTGTTCAAACCTTTAGGGGATAGCCAACAACCTTGGTATTGAACCAGATATTCCGTCATCCAGCCTTTGCCTGTCGGAAGATCGTGATCAACTCTGAATCATTTTGCTCACCGGAGATGTTGTCACTCCGTGGAGAGGGTGGGAAAGCAGCCATGATGAATCAGACACAATTAGTCAAGTACTCAAGTATTTGGTTAATGGTGACATAAAGCCTCGCCAGCGACACTAACTTATAGCACCGCACCTCACTAGTTTATAATTTATTTTTGACCATATGTATCGAGCGCAAATCCTCTTCTTCTTTTCTATGCATCCTTTTGTACCTCTGTTTTAAATTAGAGGTTTAGGGTGTAGGATTTATGATTTAAAGTTAGGGGTTGTGGTTAGGGTTTAGGGAATTAGGAATAAATATATTTTTAGGGTGTAGGGTTTAGGGTTTAAGGTTAAGGGTTGTGGTTAAGGTTTATAAAATTAGAGGTAAGTATATTTTATAGAGCGTAGGGTTTAGGGATAAAGATATAAAAAATTAAAGTTAGGGTTTAAAATTTAATTTTTTAAAAAATTTAGCAAAAACATAAAAAGATACATAAAAAAGAGGTAGAGAATTTTTGTGTTATAATTAATTGATGGATTCAAATTTAATATTATGAAATTATGACAATGATGTTTTTTTTTAATCTAATTTATGTCATTTAATCTAATTTATGAAAATAATTATTTTTTATCTCTCCTTAATATTATGAAATTTATCTCTCCTTAAAAATACTTATATTTTTTTACTTTTTTTATGTTCACACCGAAAGAAGTTAGGTTTAGACCTAAGGTTTAAAGAATAATTAGTATATTATATTTTGACATAAAGATAATTTTAACCCTTAACGTTTATAATTTTTATCGTTTTGACCCTTATTCTTTTTTTGGGATAAATTTAGCCCTTAACCTATATCATTTTGACAAATATCTTATTTTTTAACTAGCTTGATGACTGGACCGTTAAAAATTTAATGATGATATATATATGGATATAATTTTAAATGATATGGAATGTAACCTATAAAAAATATATATGTGAAATATAATTTTATTCCAATATAAAATATAAAATAATTAAAATTCAAATAAAATATTAAAACTTAATTAATTCTAAAATAAAAAAATTACTAAACTTTCTTAACCCTAACTACGATATGATCAAAATCTCATCTTAAAAAATGTAAACACAATTTGAATAAGATTTTGATTTTATCGTAGTTAGGGTTAAGAATGTTTAATAATCTTATATTTTAGAATTAATTAATTTTTAATCTTTTATTCGAATTTTAATTGTTTTATATTTTATATTGGAATAAAATTATATTATATTATATATATGCATTTGATAGGTTACATGCCATGTCACTTAAAATTATATTCTATATATATATATATATATGTATCATCGTTAAATTTTTAACGATCCAGTCATCAATCTAGTTAAAAAATAAGTTATTTGTCAAAAAGATATATATAGGTTAAGGTCTAAATTTATCCCCAAAAAATAAGGGCCAAAACGACAAAAATTATAAACGTTAAGGGTTAAAATTATCTTTATACCTATATTTTTTAAGGTTTAAATTTTACGGTTTAAGATTTAGAATTTAGAGTTATTACTTAAAATTTAATATTTTAATAATAAGATATAAAAAGAACATCAAAAAGGGTCAAGGATTTTTCCTCTACCCCTAATTCTACCTCTTTCTATGTTATACATTAAAAATAATTATAAAATTAAATTCAAAATCTCAATCTTAATTTTTCACATCATAAACTCTATACCTTAAAAATATATTTTATCTTTAATTTTTTAAACCCTAAACACAATCTTTAAACTTAAACTCTAAACCTTAAACTCTAAATTAAGTATTTTAAAGTTAGACATTAATAAAGACACAATAAAAATAAACGATTTATACCTATTTAATACCTCTGTATTATAATAAAAAAACAACTAATACAACGAAGTCGGCTCCTTGGTTAACTTTAACGCCACTTCCAAGTAATAAATCAACCGTATCTGTCTCCTTGATTAACTTTGATTTAGTGTTAAGCCAATTAAGCATAAACTATGAATTAGCTAAAAGAATTGAATAGATAGGTTTGACCTCTCCATCTGATTAAGCTTTGATTTATTCAAAGTCAAATAGGGAAAGATAGAATTGAATCCGTTGAATTTTTTTTTGATAATCTCTGGGAAGGGAAAAACACTTTTTTAAACCTTCTAAACAAAACGCAATATTTTAAACAACTTAAAAACATCTAATTACATATCATCAGATAGATTTAACGTGATACATATCATTTAAAATATTTACAATATTTACTTGCATCTTCTATTCTTTATGCTGAAATACAGTTTCGTGATCTTCAATGAAACTTGTTTGTACAAGTACAAAATAGTTTTAGATAAACTTGATGAACATGGCACTTTAGCAAAACTAGTGACTACCACAGATGAGCCAGCTTCGACTTAAATTTAAAATTCTGTTTCTATGTCCTTCACACCATTATTAATCTTTTCATTATCTATTATTTCAAATGTTGGCGCTAATAGTTTATCATACCGTTGAGTTATACTCGAACATTTTATTAAGTCATCTTTCAACAGAAAATTTTGTTTATTGTCGAAAATAATTTGTTAAACATCTTATTTCGTTACAATTCTAGTTTCAATTCAGTATTTTTTTGATTTCTCATTGTGTTTATAAAACTGAATGTCTATTTGGTAGCAACCATCGTAGATATAACATTGTTTGAAGAGAAATTTTGACGAAAATAACCTCACGACGAACTTGATAATGAATTAATACCTGAAAGTGAATTGAATGTTGAAACGAAACAATTTTATCCATTAACCCATATAGTGAGAGTACCTGATAAAGGATGTCTGTAGTGATCGAATACAACAAATGACTAACAAATATTATGAGAATTCGACTAGTCAATTTTTTCTACCAAAAGTTTAAATTTTTCATAGAGTTCAAACCACCATTAACGACTAGTGATTGTAAACCATGACTGGAACCAGAACCTCTGGATTTGATTGGTTATGAACATTGTTGTTGTTGTTGTTTATTGTAAAATTCTCACAAAAATCCAAGGATAAGTCGGACTATGATGTCTTTGTAAGAGACAAAATTAAGAAAAAGAAGAAGAAGAATTTTAAGGCAAGATGAGAATTAGAAGAGTAAAGAAAGACCAAAAATAATAAACAGGGGAAAGACAATTGAATTTTCATTCAATTGATTGAATTTTTCGATAATCTTCATAAAAATAAAAAATACTTTTTTAAACTCTGTAAATAAAATACGACGTTTCAATAATTTAAAAACATCTGATTATATGATAAACCCTAAATTTATAACTATTTATAAACTGACCCATTGCATAATATCAGAAATGCTTTAAAGATTTGTTGAGGAATCTTTGAAAATGATTTCGAAAGCGGAGAGCTATTGAGGGACCCTACTCGAGCCAATATCTTTTGACTCATAATTATGCAAATTAGCTTTTTATAGCCAAACTTCAACCAACAGTCTTGGTTTTTTTGTTGGATTAAAAATTTTAATTGCGGACACATGTAAAATACATGATGCTATTATAAGATGTGACATAAAATTAAGTGATTAATTATGTTAAACGTGTTATAGGTATAAAGTGTCATGAAAATAAAAGTGTAAATATTATAAGATATATTTATAGTTCGAGGAAGAATAAAATTATAAATATTTAATAGTTGATTATTAAAATTAATAATAAATAATAAAAATAAATTAACATGCTAATCTTTTAAGAAAAAATATCTTATTAATAACATAAACTCTTAACCCATTCACTCTCAAGCAACATGTAATCTTATTTTATATCCCTAGAAACATAATAAATACAATATTAATAATATATTAAATAATATAAAATTACTTAAATATATACAATACATTTATATATTAAATTAATATTTAATAAATTTACACCATAAATAATTAGTCATCGAATTAAAAGTACAATAAAGGATCAACATGAATACAATTATTATCTTAGGGGCAATATTGTTAAAAAAAATTGTATAATACCAAAGAAAATGAGGGGTGTAGCAACCCTACTAAAAACTTAAGAGTGGTGAAAAAGGTTATTAGTGGGAAGCTTTAGTTAAAAAAATTCTAAAAAAGATTTTAGGGACTTAAAATATTCAAAATAAGATTGAAAATTTAGGGGAATTAAAATTTGGGGACGGAAACCTAAGATTTTAGATTTAGGGTTAAAATTAGGGAAAAGAATTTGAATAATTTAAATTTGGAAAATTTTTAATAAATTATTTTATATTTGGGGCTTCCCTTTTTTGAAAAATGACTTAGGGAACTAATTTAGAAAACAATTTAAAAAGGGAGTCGCCACCGGTCATTTTTGATAGACTGGACACCGCAAAACCAGAGATTCGGAATCTAAGGGGTTCGAGAGTCGGTTACGGTTAAAACGGGATGACCTTTTTATTCTACCCAAAATTGGTACCCTTTGAAATTATCACTTAATTTAATTTTGAAATTTCCGATTTGAAGTGGTATTAAATCGATAATTTATTTAAAAATTCAGGTATTTTTTAGCATCACTTTACTCAAAGATAGACGCCCACACCGTAATCATTTCGCTTGGTGACGGGCCCACTACGACCGAGTAAAGAAATTATTAATTCATTGATTAGAGAGTTGGTTGTGGTTATGATTCGTAATATGGTGCATAATACAACATAATATTAAAAATAAATACATATAAACAAATAATAAACAAGATATAAACAAGTTTGAAAAACTATAAACATAAAAAAAAAACATGTCATAATATAACAAAATGTAACATGGTGTAAAAACTTATTGCAACAAAGCAAAGCAAAGTTAAAAGCATATATATATAATATAACGAATACAACTAATATACACTATTTCAAATAAAAGAATATGTAAGTAAATATAAACCATACATGCACCCACTAATATTTGATCACAAATTTAAAAAAGAAAATATGTTCATGAAAAATGAATGCCAAAATACAAAGTGCGTTACAAACATGCCACTTCAACATTAATATACAAAGCATAGGATGACATGGAACAAAATCATGAACACATGAAAAAACTAACTATATCACAAGTTAATATTTAAAAACAACATGAACCAAAGTGAAGCATGTATACAAAAGAAACATGCCACCATATCAATACATGTGTAAAGAGAGAAAGAAAGTATTATCTAATTTATTGGGATATCTACTAACTAAACGATAAAACATACATACATATAAATATGAACAAAATAAAATACATGGTTACTATCAAAATAAAATAAAGATATATAAATTAACAAATGAATGAATGGAGGCCAAAATTAATAAGAAAACTACTGGAAAAAGGATTAAAATGAAATAAATTCAAAAATACAGGGGGTTAGAAATAATAAGAAAATATGACAGATTTGAATGATGAGGACGAAAATGAATTAAAACAGATCCAAGGGATTAAACTTCAAGAAAATAAATTTTAAACAAATCAGGAGCATTTTGTAAGTTGAATCAAAATTACAGGGGTCCCAGGAGTTATTTTAAAATGCGGAAGGGATTAAAAAGAAACCCTAAGGCGCGGAGGGATGTCGAAATTAAATAAACCATTTTGAAAATAGTCGATTAAGGCTAGATCATGACCAAAATAAAAAGATTTGGAAACTTGAAAGGATTGCGGGCATGATTTCTGAAGCACGGGGATTTAAGATGATAACGGACCATTTTTAAAATATTTGGGTTCTATAAAACACACTTAAAATTTTAAAAAGACCATATTTTACCAATTTCTTCAAAACCGAAAAAAATAAAGTTTTTAAATCCTCTATAGGATTCAAACCAAAAACCTAGAAGAAACATGAACATTGTTCATATTCTTGATCGAAACCCAAAAAATACCTCACATTTTCAAAATCCAACCACGCCGACTTTAAAAACCAAAAAAACCTTGTTTTCGAACCCTTTTTCTTTTTGACACTAGAAACAACTTTCTTAAACCAAACCCAACAAAAACCTTCTCATAAAAAAAGAATCAAAATCTCATTTTTTTAGATAAACAAAAAGCGAAAAGAACTCCTCTTTTTAACATCGGCTCACCATCGATGGCTCAAGACCGTTGTGTTTATTGCCGGTTAGAAGAGAAGGGAAGAGACAGAGAAAAAGCCGACCGATGACTTGTTCTTCGAAAGGTAAAAAAAACTAACTTCTTTTTCGATCTTATGTAAAAAGGGAGAGGAAATTACCACAGAAAAGTTTTTGTTTTTTTTTTCTATTGCTTCAAGTGGTGGAATTCGATCCCTTACAATGGTTTTTGATTTGGTTCTTATAACCGAGTATTACAAAAGTAAAAAAGAAAAGGAAATGCTATTGATTGATCTGAAACTTTGCACGATTCTTGGATGTATTCATGTGCCTCTCTGGTTTTATCCCTGGTCTGATAAAGATCATTGTAATCCTCTGTATTTTGCCGTTTTGGTTCGTCCTTTATCCCATTTTCATAATTTTTTTTTGATGTTTAGTTTATTTTGGTACGAGATATTCAACCGGAGGGCGTTACTGGTAGCCCAGATGAACGGATAGCCGTTGGATTCATTGACGGCGATAATACAATTATCTGATCGGCATACGGAGAGGACGAACGGACGACTAGCATTCGAATGGTCCTTAGCGTGTGCTGCACGCGAAAGTCAAAGAGACATGGGAAAGCTGAACAACGCGTGTGGGGAGCCAGAGCGTCATCGTGTGGGTGCATCAGAAATTCAGAAGGCTCTTCTCTTTTAATTAGGACCGTCAGATCTATCCCAAATCTGACGGCTAGGATGCAGCTGCGCAAAGGTGAAAGGGGTTAATTAGGGGTTTTGACTTGTAATTATCAGATTTTAATCGAATTGGGCTAAGGGTTAATGTAAACGGGCTTTGTAATAATAAAAGTCTGGGCTAGTTATTATTGTTTTGGGTTAGGCTATTTATTAAATAGAAATGGGCTGTTATAGATGGGTTTATATTTTTAATTTTGGGCTTTTCATATATTTAATAAAATGGAATTCTATTTATATTAGGTTTTTATTTATTAATCTAATGTTAATTAATTTAATAATAAAAAAATAATTATAATAATAATAATAAACATAAAAACGAGTTGTAAAATAATAATAATAATAAAGTAAGTAACCAAGAATAATAGGGTGAAATAAACTTATTATATGTATATAAGTATAATATTTTTTGAATCTTTAAACAAAGTAACAAATTAAAAAAGTGATATATATAATCTTTAGGGTTTTTTAACTAAACAAAATTAACAATTTTTTATTTTGATTTAATAATAATAGGGTAAAATCGAAATAAAGACAAACATAGTAATATTTTTGTAAATTTTCTTTAAATATGATAATAAGGGAAAATAAGGGTATTTATAATATATTTTAAATTTTAAATTAAAAACACATATAAAATAATAAAGTAATATTCTTTTATTATTATTATTATCTTGGTTTAATAACTACAAACCCGTTATTGAAAATTAAAACAAAATTAAAACCAGGTTAAAAACCCGGATAAAATTAATGATTACAAGGGGAATAACATTTTCACCGTTTGAAAGAAAAAAAAAGGCAATATTAAGAAAAAAATAATATCTCTTAACGAGAATTTTTCTAAATCAAACATGATAATATAAATGTAGAAAAGATTATTACCCTTTATGATTATCTTTCTCGCAAACTAAATATACCCTTGAGAATAACTTGGTAGAAGTATATAGATTTTGGGATGCAATGTTACACCAGTAATAAAACGAACAGAAATAAGTTGGCACATAAATATCATATTTTTTTTGAGATATTGGTTTTGATATAATATTTACAAAATGTTTTGGACCAACATAAAAAGATTTTAAAAATAGTTCTTATGTCCAAATAACGTGAAAATTAGTTTGACTTTTTTGAGAGATTTTAGAAGTGTTTGAAACATTTTTGTAGAGAACCTTTTAAATATTTAAAATTCAAGTGTGCTAGGCTCGATGCACCAACCGGTTCAACTTGCCAAGTGTGGAGAAGTGGTTAATTTGGTTGTAATTTGGTGGAAGCAAAAATATAGACAATTTGTACAAGGATTTTAGAGTGGTTTGGATTTCTAATCAAATCCTACATCCACTACTTTAATTTCTCACTAAGGATTTCCAAATTTACTAAGAATCTCTTCTTTTTTAGTACAATAACCTTACAACCTAGATTCAATTCCCCAAATCTAGCATCTAAAGTTCACAAAAGAATTTTGAGAATCCTCTGGAACAAAGAAATAAAAGAAAACTAGTAATCCTTCTAACAAGGTTGATTGTTTGCACTCTAAGCACTCACCCAAACCTAATACACTTGAGCATACATTAACAATTAAGCTCACAAGTGTTTTTCTATCCAAATATAGGGAATTGAGCACTAAGATATTTCTTTGATCATATATTGTTGGCAATGGAAGCATTAGTCTCTACATGATGCTGGAAGGTTTCTTTTATTATCCCAAATGAGATTATAGTCGTAAATGACCGTTGGGATTGATTTGGTGCTGTTAGGGGTTGGTCCGTGCTACGTGCTGCTATAAATTACGCAAATATATGTGCAAGTATGCATAGTCGTGTAAAATAATAAAAGGTGAGTGAGTATCGTTCCCACGAGGATTGGATGGAAATTTATGTCAACTTTGTCAAGGCAAAACAAACACTAACTAAAAGAAAACTAACTAAATTAGTATAGACAAATGGAATTATAGTGAAAAATGGTGTAGATGTTCTGTGGAGTGTGGTGAAGGTGTGTAATGGTGATAATGCCATGACAATTAAAGAATGCAAGCAAGCAACCAATTAAAATTGTCAAGGCAAAATAAAAAGGGAAGATGATGGCAAAGTAGAAGTATGAAAGCAGTGTGAGGAGTATGAAAATGTGATTGCAAGTAAACAAGTAAATAGAGAAAACACTTTGTAAATGCCAAGACAAAAGTGAAATGAGAAAACAAGATTAAGTAGTATGACTTTATAATCCTCGATTAAGAGAGTTTTCTAATATGCTCCCGCTCTCTCGAGTCAAAGGAAGATGACAACCTAAAATGTCAAGACATCTCCTCTCGGTCTCAACAGTGACATCCAGCCTCTCAAAAAAGCACACTCTTTTTAGTCATTTAAACTCCCAACTTAAGTCTCTCTCGAGCACCTAAGGTTGGGTTAGGCTCTAGTTGCTATCTAAAACTCATTGCTCACGTTCTTTAGTTTCTCTCGAACACTAAGGATCTATGGATAGGTTTCTCTCGAACACCTAGCACAATACCTAAACAAAGGACACTCTCATGCCTCTTAAAACCGATAATTTAAAACAATGAGAAAAGCAAATAAACAAACACATAGACATCTCATATATTTATAAAAAGCAAAGTTACATCATCCACAAAAAACATCCATCATATAAAGCTTAAACATGATGGTTTGAAAGTATGAAACATATCATTCACTACAACCCTCAAGAATATTAAATAAAGAAAAAGGAAAAGATTGGAAGACACCCTTGATGCATGCTACCGCCAACTCTCGGGTTCCTAGCATGCCACTCCCTTCAAGCTCAATAATGGAAGAACCCTTTGAAAGTCGGCTGGGGGAAGAAAGGTGGAAGATATCCGCCGCCTCTTGCTCTATTTTTTCACCTCAAAATCAGCTCCAAAGGTCCCTCTTTTATATAGGTCACCATTCCTTATAAAGCAGGGGAAGAATACCTAGGTTTTAGAGAGATTCCTTTTGTACCCCCATTCACTTGATATGCAAATCTGCCTAGGTGACAGTGGTATCCTCCAAGGTGGTTATGGTTAGCCTCACGTACAACACCAACTGATACTCCTCTCAAAATATCTTCCTGTCTTTTTCTACAGCTTTGGATGTCTCAATTTTTTTCATGACATTTTCCTTCACTGTCCTTCTCCAAATATCATGACAAATCTTTCTTGCTCCCATCTTTGCTTTAACTACACATCATTAGCCAACAACACAACCTTCTCCGTAAAATAACATATATCACCGCACCATAAATGCCCAAGCATAACTAACCACTAAATGCAATGTTATGATTCTAAATGCATGTAATGCTCCTATATGTACTTAAAAACAATCAATAACTTAAGTAAAAATACTCTAAATATAGCTTTTTTTCAGAGTTATCAGGGGTCAATTTCTAAGCAAATATGCACCTTTGCAGCATATAGTATCGATACTTGTAAATAGGTATCGATACCGATCAAAACTGAAAAGAGTCATTGGAGAAAAACATAAGCGATAATGAGAACAAAGATAAGGGTATCTATACTGGTATCTATAATAGGGTATCGATACCAAAGATAAGGGTATCAATACTGTGATATCGATACCAAAGATAATGGTATCAATACAACTACAAGATTTTGTTTTTGGAAAATGGTTTTACTTAGGCGTATCGATATAGAACAATGATGAATCGATATGAGCCTTATAAAATTGATATTTTGACCATTCAAAAATTGTTTTAAATTATATTAAAAGCCTATGAAATCATTTCAAACGTATTTTCAAGTTGTTTAGACTTTGCATAATTTTTGTAATCTTTTCAACTTAGTCCAAAATTATTTTAAATGATTATATCAAAACATATAGTTTTATAATCTCCCCCTTTTGATATAAACCAACTTGAAAATTTATTTTTAAGATTGCTCCCTTTTGTTAAATAAAATATTAATAAGATAATTAAAGATTCAAAATCATTACTCCCCCTTATTTATTTGAAATATTTAAAAAGTCAATTTTTCACAATATTTTCCCCTTTTCGTTATACCAAAAAACAGTTCAAACAAAAGTTTGAGAAACTTTAAAGCTCATAACATTGGAAAGTATTTTAAAATGTAGATTTTTAAAACAAATTTTAAAATTAAGTACCAAATGTTAGTTTTAAAAATATGGTCCAACAAATATGATAATCTAGTTGAATTAAAAGAATAAGCAAATAAAAACAAAATTCAATTAAAATTTATCATAATTGAATCAAAAATAGGATGTAAAGCCTTCCTTCTTCAAGTGTATTTCCTTGTTTGTATGAAGCTCCCCCTTAATGTTGCACTTGGTTTCTCATTTTTCCATCACACTTAAAATATGAAAATCAAGTAATTTTTGGTATCCAAATTGCTTTAAATCGTTTAACGTTATTAGCATAAATTCTTGACCCCTTAGGAATCTATTTTTCAATTTTATCCTTTTTAGATGAAGTGATTAGTCCTTTTGGAATTCAAACACTTCTAAAACTTTTTCCATTCATAAATTTAGGGGCACTACATTATCTAACATAAAAATTCAATTTTTCTATATTGTTTTTATTTTCAAGTCCTTGGAAATTAAATCTTTTTCCTTCTTAAGATCACAACTTCCATTTGATGATCTTATTCTATCTTTTGAAGCAAATTTTTTAAGTTTAAAACTTTAAGCTCAGGTTCTTTCAATCTTTCTTCAAATTCAAAATTGGTACATCATCTTCAATAGAGTCCTCATCACTCCAACTGATCACATATGCTTGCTTCTTTGAAGATGATCCTTTTTTATTGGCTTGTGGGAATCCTTCAACTTCTTCTTTGATTCATGCTTTAAAGATTTATTCAATTCGTTCTTCATAAATCGGGCGAAATTCATTAAGAGTTAGGTTATCTCTTCTTCTTCTTTATCACTATCCTCCTTACTTGATTCTTCTAGATGAATACATATGGATGATTTAAGAGCAATGATTTTGACATTTACATCAAGCTCCATAACTTGTTTCTCCCACATCATTCTTATATCTCTTTTCTTCTCATCTTCTCTTCCTTTCTTCATTATTTCGTGTGTAAGGAGTGACCCCATGACTTCATCAAGCTTGAGAGTCTTGAGATCCTTGTCTTCGATGATGGCGGTCTTCTTTGATTCTCATGATTCAGGAAGAGAGTAGATAAGCTTTTGTACAAGCTTTTTCTTCCGAAATGATTTCTCTATGACCCTTGATCCCTTTGTGATGGTGGAAAATCGATCAAACATCTTTAAAATGTTTTATTCCGGATCCATCTTGAAGTTTTCGTACTCTAGGTTGAGGAGTCTAATATTTGTCTCCTTTACATCGTTTATCCCTTCGTATGAGACTTCTAGTTTGTCCTTAACTTCTTTGACATCTTCACAAGAAGACATCTTCTCATAGATATTAGGGTTAAATGTACAAAAGAGGGTTTAAAAAGCCTTATAATTTAGCGCCACCTTCTTGCGATCTTCTACGCTCAATTCAATCTTTCTTCCTTCTAGCACATAGGGACCATCTTCAACTATATCAAAAATATTGTAATATCTTGCTTCGATGAAGTACATCATCCTTGTCTTCCAATGGGGCTAGTTGGTCCCGTCGAAAAATGGTGGCTTGTCAACAGAAGAAAACGTTATGAATTACCGGTTGATAGATTATTGGATGAGCTTGCCGGATCGCCTCAATAGGATGTTAATCCTTTTCGATTGAGTCTTTCTCTAATACCAATTGTTAGGCTCGATGCACCAACCGATTCAAGTTGCCAAGTGCGGAAAAGTGGTTAATTTGGGTGTAATTTGGTGGAAGCCAAAATATACACAATTTGAATAAGGATTTTAGAGTAGTTCAGATTTTTAACCAAATCCTACATTCACTACCTTAACTTTCCACTAAGAATCTCTTTCTTTTGAGTATAAAAGGTTTAACCTTACACCCTATATTCAATTTCCCGAATCTAGCCTCCAAATTTCACAAAACGAACTTTGGGAATCATCTCTAACAAAGAAATCAAACCAAACTAGTAATCCTTGAAACAAGGTTGATTGTTTGCATTGTAAACAGTCACCCAAACCTAATACACTTGAGCATACATTAACAATTAAACTCGCAAGTGTTTTATCTACCCAAAGATAGGAAATTGAGTACTAAGACATTTATTTGATCATATTTTATTGAAAATGGAAGCATTAGTCTCTAAATGACGCTGGAAGGTCTCTTTTATCTTCCCAAATGAGCTTCTAGCCGTTGTTGATCGTTGGGATTGATTTGGAGCTGTTGGGGATCAATTTCTAAGAAAATATGCACTTTTGCAGCATGTGGTATCAATACTCGTAAAGGAGCATCGATAATGATCAAAACTAGAAAAAGTCGTTAGTGAAAAACATAAGCGGTATCAGTACCAAAGATGGGGTATCGATGTTGAGGTATTGATACTAGAGATAGAGGTATTGATATTGGGGTATCGATACCAAAGATAATGGTATCAATACCACTGTAGAGGGTCATTTTTGGAAAATGGTTTTACATACCTGTATTGTTATGGAACAATGATGTATCGATACGGGACTTATAAAATCGATATTTTGGTCATTTAAAAATATTTTAAATAATGTCAAAAGCCTATGAAACTATTTCAAATATATCTTTAAGTTGTTTGGACTTTGCATAATTTTTGTAATCTTTTCAACTTAATCTAATGTTATTTTTCAATTATTATATCAAAACATATAATTCTACAAAGTGTAATTTTCTTTTTTGAAAATTGAAAAGTTAGAAAAGTTGAAAAGGTCGGGAGAAATTAGAAAAGTTTAGGGGTCATTAAAAAGAGATTCTTCTTTTTTTGGTAAACTAAAAAACATAAAGGAAGATTGAAAACGATTTAGAAAAATTGATTGAAAAAGGTTGGAAAATGGTTGGAGTCGCCAACAGACACTAAGATAGGTTAGATACCGTAAAATCAAAGATTAGAGAAAATACGAGTTCAAGAGTCAATTATATTTAAAAATGGTTTTAACATTCCCGAACCGCCCAAAATCAGTACTTTAAAAATTATCACTTTTTAATATCGAACTTTGTGAATTAAAGTAGCATTTAAATCGAAATTTATTTATACATGTAAATGACTTTTAAAGGTTTTGTTGTTTGAAAATAAACGACCAACTACCACTACTGCGATTGGTGCTAACCTCGTTTACTTTAAATAAAAATGATATTACATTAAAATTCAAAGTCCAAATGCAAACTTAAATAAGAAAACAAGGTTGGATGTAAACACATCGCACACAATATATATATATATATATGATTTACATATATGCGAACAATTACAAAATAAATTAAATACATTCAATGAGACAAATCATATGCTAAAAAAAATAATAATGGAACACAGAATTCACATGCTAACCTTCGTAATATAAGTGGTTAAAGGAACAGTTGTTCCTATAGGTCATGTGTTCGAGCACCAGTAATGCTAAAAGAGTGATTGAGCGATCAATATCAAATAGTGGAGACTATATTCTAGAACAAATACTGTTGTAATCACTATTATCTAATTAAAAAAAACACTTAGTCATACAACACATACTCATAAGTGAATAAAAAAAATAAACAAGTAAATAAGCTATAAATAAAATACATAACATGCTATATAAAATACGTGAACCACCATATATAAAAATACATAAATATACAAAATAGAATAAGTACAATATGTAAAGAAGGTAAAACACACGTAGATAACTATACAAAATAAACAACATACGATATATCAAAATAATTATAAAACATCATACAAATACAATATATACACAAATTAAAATAAATCAATAAACAAAACAAGACATGAAAAAAATAAACAAAAGTGTTACGATTACTCAAGAAAAATGGAAAGAACTAGATCATGGAAGAGAATAAGAGAAAGAGAGGCGGTACTCTCTGATTATTTTATTGATGAAAACCGTAATATCCTCTTTGGGAGGACCGAGTATTTATACAAGAGTTGCCTTGGGAGGTTGAGTATAACGGTCTAACAAATTCTTAACCGTTCCTTTACCTGCCTAACAACTAGGAAAAGATGAATGGTGCAGCACACAAGTATTGCTACACTCATCACATGTATACTATACTTAATATTCACCCATCTAAATTTTATCCCAAACCTGAACCACTGTAGGAAAAAAAATTCTTCTTTTCTTGAGACTGTTATTCCCCTTGCTACCCGATCCTTCACGAACTGTCTGCTGCCAAAAAAGAAACAAGAACAACGAGACCAGAAAAAGAACAAACCAGAAAAAGAACAAACAATTAATATCAGAAACCACCAAACACAAAACTCAAGAAGATGAAACAGAAACAACAACCAATTTTGCTCTGTGACGCTGGAAAGTTGGAGCAGACAGTGGCTTTGTTAAAATATCAGCCACCTGATCATAAGCTGGTACTTCATTTACTTCTAGCTTGCCAAAGATCACTTGTTCCATTACAAAATAGAGATCCAACTCAACATGTTTAAATTTGGAGTGCATGAATGGATTTGCAGAAACAGCAACGGCGCTCGAATTATCACACCACAAAACTGGAATGCCGTCAGAGACAACTTGTAATTCACCAAGTAAACCTTGCAGCCATATAATTTCAGAAGTTGCACAAGCCACACTCCTATATTCAGCTTCATCAGTAGATCTAGAGACAACTTGTTGTTTTCGAGAACCCCAAGACACTAGGTTACCACCAAAATAGACACAACCCTGAAGTGGATCTTCTATCATCTGAATCAAACCCCCAATTTGCATCAGCAAACCCTTCAATTGATAACCGAGAATGAGAGAAAAATCTTAAACCATAATCAAGTGTTCCTTTTAAATAACGTAAAATTCTCTTAACAGCATTAAAATGTGTTTCTCTTGGAGTCTGCATATATTGGCAAACCTTATTGACAGCAAATGCTATCTCTGGCCTTGTGATAACAACATATTGTAAAGAACCCACAATGCTTCGATATTCTGTTGCATTTTTAATTGGATCTCCATCGAAAGTCGAGAGCCTACAATTTGTGATCATAGGTGTAGGAAGACTATTTGCTTTGTCAAAACCATGTCTTTGTAACAAATCCAGATTATACTTTTTCTGATTGACAAAAATATCTTGACCAAGATATCGAACCTCAATTCCCAAAAAATAATGTAAAACACAAAGATCTTTCAAGGAAAAAGCTTTGTCTAACCTGTTTATAACTTGTTGAACTTCATGCTCATCAGTTCCAGTGAGAATGATATCATCCACATAAACAAGAAGATAAACCGTACTATGTGAAGTCTTCTTAACAAATAAGGAAGCATCAGACTTGGTTAGACTAAAACCATCAGATACAAGATAAGACCTTAAAGTCTCAAACCAGGCTCTAGGAGCCTGTTTTAAACCATAAATGGCTTTATGTAACTTACATACCAAGTTTGAGTTTGAATCTCCTTGTTCATAATCGGGAGGCTGAGTCATATATAGCTCTTCTTGTAAAACGCCATTAAGAAAGGCATTGTTAACATCAACTTGCCTCAATACCCATCCTTTGTTGACAGCCAAAGAAATAATAGTTCGAACAGTAGATGGCTTAACCACGGGACTAAAAACTTCATGGTAATCCACCCCGACTTCTTGAAGATATCCTTTTAATACTAGCCTTGCTTTCTAGCGAGCAACAGAACCATCAACATTTCTTTTGACCTTAAAAATCTATTTACAATTTACTAGCTTCTTGTTGGAAGGAAGTGGAACTAAGGACCAAGTCTTGTTTTGTAAAAGAGCATCATATTCAGCTTGAGCTGCTGCTCTCCAGTGAGGACTACGCATTGCTTCTTTGATGGAAGTTGGTTCTATTTCAGTATCACACAGAACTTGATAGGCTTTCGGTTTAAAAATTCCATTTTTGCTCCTTGTTAGCATGGCATGAGTATTTTGATTGTGGTGTACCTGTACTGGAGAAGATTGGTGTGAAAACGGCAAATCTACTATAGCTACACCATGTTGAGAAGAAGACCTTGTATCTGTATTTAGCAAAGGAGAAACTACACCAGAATTTTGTAGAGGAGAAGCTACATCTTCATATTCCTGAGAATAGAACCCTGCATCTGCATTTTGTAAAGGAGAAGCTGTATCTAAATTTTGTACAGGAGGAGTTTCAACTTCATTGTGTTGAGAAGCAACCCTATCATCCTCATGATGTCGAAAGGAGGCTGACAAAAAACTTGTTGCATCTTCATCATTATTTTGTAAAGAATGTGCAGAAGAAGAGTGTGCACCAGTATGTTGCACATCAGAATTCTAACCTTGAGAAGTTGAGGCAAAAGAAGGAGAGTTGGCAGGATTGGAGGCAATAGGATCTGAAGCTATATGACCCTGCTGTGACCTTGAACATATAGGAGATTGAGTAAAAGCTGATGGCTGATTATAATTTCCACCAGATCTATCAGGACCATCACAGGGAAAATTATCCATATTTGAAGCACAAGAAAAACCAGAAGGTACACTTGTTAGTGAAGAATTTCTGGTTAACAAAGGAAGACCTTGTTGCAACTGCACCTTAGGAGAAGCTTCCTGATTCTTTTCCAAGAAAGGAAAAACATTTTCAACAAAAACAACATGTCGAGACACAATAACCTTCCCACAACTATCCAAGCAATTATATCCCTTATGAGAGGAGCTATAGCCTAAGAAAGTACACTACTTAGCCTTGAAATCAAACTTATGTTGATTGTATGGTCTCAAGTAAGGAAAACAAGTGCAACCAAAAGCTCTCAAGTTAGAGTAATTTGGTGTCTTATTGTAAAGTACTTCATAAGGGGACTTGTCACCTAAGACTTTTGTAGGCAACCTATTTATTAAAAAAACTGCAGTTGTAAAAGCATAACTCCAAAACTTTAATGACAAACCTGATTGAGCTAACAAGGTAAGTCCGGTTTCCACCACATGCCTATGTTTTCTTCCTGCCTTCCCATTCTGTTTCGAAGTATACGGACAAGAAATCCTGTGCTGAACACCATGTAAAAGTAACCAGTTTCGAAGAGTAATATATTCTGTGCCACCATCGGTTTGCAAAGCCTTAATCTTTTTACCAAATTGAACCTCAACAAGAGCATAAAAATTAACAAAACATTGTGCCACTTCAGATTTTTTCTTAACCAAATAAATCCAAGTATGCCTACTGTGAACATATATGAAAGGGACATAGTAAAAGAAGCCATTTAACTCAATTGGAACTGGACCCCAAAGATCAGATACAACAAGATCAAAAGCATCTTTATATTGAGTAAGATAATCTACAAAAGGGAGTTTGTGAGCTTTCCCTTGAAGACATGAAACACAAGCATGAGATTTCTTATTGGAATTCAAAATTATACTACACAAATTCAAAGCAGACTTAAGAACAGCATCTGAGGGATGCCTTAGACGCTTGTGCCACAAGTCCAAATCAGCATCAGATTTGTTGACATTATTCACCATAGCATGAGCATCCTCTGTAAAACGAGATCGAGGAGAAATAGGAAGCTGATACAGTCCTTCAGGAGTGAGCAATCCTTCCACTAACACCCTCTGTGTCTTGATATCCTTCACACAACATCCAGTGGCGTTAAACTCAACAACAACATTGTTATCTCGAGCTAACTGAGATATAGACAATAAATTCCTTTGAATTTCAGGAACATGAAGTAAGTTCCATAAAACTAAGGGTCTAACATCTGTAGATAGGTAACCTTGACCAACATGTGCAATCTTAACACCTACACCATTTTCCATAAGTAAATTATTATTACCTCGATAAGCCATACCTGTCTGCAGC
Organism: Abelmoschus esculentus; assembly: GCA_035048815.1. Taxonomy (NCBI): domain Eukaryota; kingdom Viridiplantae; phylum Streptophyta; class Magnoliopsida; order Malvales; family Malvaceae; genus Abelmoschus; species Abelmoschus esculentus. The sequence goes on from JAUCBN010000033.1 coordinate 11,121,340, forward strand.
TGCGATTGATCACATGTAATATGATGTGAAGCTCCTGAATCTGGGCACCAAGTTGTGTTCGAACCAGAAGCAGTAGGCAATGAAGATACACAAGTAACAGGAGCTGAAGAAGAATAAGATGATGGTAAAAATCCTGAAACATTATGGGAAGAGTTGGGAAGATGCAACCCTGCAAAATGAGACACTTGGTGTTCCCCAGCATGCTGAAAAGAGCCTGGTGAAACAGGCACATACGAGAAATTCATAGGTGATGAAAAATTTGTTGGAGAGAAATTCCCTGGCTGTTGAGAAACTGAAGACAAACCACAAGAACCATCTGCAGAAAAATTCTGCATATACCCAACAGTATGACTAAGGGCCTGAGGATGATTATTAAAATCAGATGTACCACCGTGAACCTGAGTGTTGTTACTGTTAGGATTATACCTTTGGTAGTCACGATCAAACCTATGGTAACATTTAATGGCAGTATGACCCATACGGCCACAAACTTGACACTGAGGCCTATAGCGACCTCCTCGACCACGACCTCGGTAATTATTTCCTCCATGGCGACCTCTAAATAACCTCCTGCATCCGAGGGAGATTGAAAAGAAGACTGAAGCGAAGTGTTGCCATAAAACCCTCGTGAACCAGCACCAACTATTTCTTCTTGCGACACAACAAGATTAGCATGAGCAGGGAGACTCTCTTGATGAAAAACCTGTTGACGAGCCTCGCAGTCCAGTAATATTTCAGTGAGTTTTTCCAAAGACAAATACTCTCTAAAAGCAATGGCAATAACAGATTCATACTCAACTGACAGGCCTGCAAGAACAACACTGACTTGCTCTTGTTCAGAAACAAGAGTTCCTGATGAGTTCAAGGTCTCACATATTAATTTTATTTTTGCTAAGTACTCGGTTATCGACATATTAATTTTCCTTTGTGTGTGCAAAGTATGCCTGAGAGATGAGGTTTTTGTTGTGGAAACAGCCCCAAACATTCGAACAACAACATTCCAGATGGCACAAGTAGTATTACAACCAGTCAGGTGTGGCAAATCTCAATACTAACAGAAGAAAACAACCATGACGCAAGCAATTTATCCTGCCTATGATAAAGAATATATTCTGGATTAACAAAAATTTCACCTGACTCGGATGTCACATGTTATTGTGGAAGAGACGCATCATCAGCAATATAATGAGACAAACCATAACCATCAATTATTAGATTTACTTGATGTTTCCAAAGAAGATAGGTATTATCAGTGAGCTTAACCACATCATGTTTAGGAATGTGCTGAACAAAAAAAGTATTCAAAACAACAGAAGAAGAACTCTGACTCGAAACTCCTTGAGTCATTCTGTCGAACAGGTACTAGGCAACACAAATGAACTAATAGCCAAAAACACTCAAAACGTTTTACTGAACTAAGGAATTCAGCAAAAACACAACCTAAGATTGCAAGGATATCACGAACCAGATCACTAGTCTACTTTGTTTCCAACGATTCATTACAAGTAGACATTCTGATGACCAAAAAACCATGGATAATCCTGGAACTAGCAACCTTGAGATTGAAGCAATCAAACAATTGAACCAATCATATCGTTACTGAAAGAAGTGAGCCAAAAATTCTTCCAGAAAATCGACTTAACAGATTGAGAATCAACGATTAAGCAATAGTGAGTGATATTGGCAAACTGACGAATAGAAATAATGAATCGAGTTGCAGCAAACTGAAGCAGAACCGAGAACAGATCCAGAAAAACACTAGAATCGAAACCAAAAACTAAAAACGAGCTGACAAGAAACACTTTGTAAATCAAGAAGAATACCAGAACCGAAAACACAAGCAGACTTCGCAGCAAGGAAGACGACACCAGGACCCTGCTTCGGTGACTGATACCATGTTACGATTACTCAAGAAAGATGGAAAGAACTAGATCATGGAAGAGAATAAGAGAAAGAGAGGCGGTACTCTCTGATTATTTTATTGATAAACCGTAATATCCTCTTTGGGAGGACCGGATATTTATACAAGAGTTGCCTTGGGAGGTTAAGTATAACCGTCTAACAAATTCTTAATCGTTCCTCTACCTGCCTAACAACTAGGAAAAGATGAATGGTGCAGCACACAAGTATTGCTACACTCATCACAAGTATACTATACTTAATAAAAAGAAAATAAATATATAATTTGGCTAAACTAAAATAAACAAAAGGAAAAGAGCGCTTCCCTTCTCGGCTCACCCTTCAAATGCACGATGGTCTCGAGCCTATCATCGAGTAGAGGCAAGAGCAACCGAGGTGGCCACCAGAACAAAAGGGTAAGAAACAAACCCTAATCCTTCTTTTGACTACATGCAATGCAATGCTAGAAAAAAAAAGAGAAAAATACTTCAAACTATTTCTTTTTTCTTTTTATTGATCTCGAAAAACCTCCTCTACATCTGTTCATTTAGGTTTATTTTATACCCTGAATGTTACATTTGTTTTAATTTTTTCTATAATTCAAAATTGAACTATATGTATTTTAATTTCTATAATTAAGTCCAATATTTTTAGTAAGGTTTTATTTTTCTCCAGTTTAGTCCATAAAATTTTTATCTAATCTAAAATTGAAATCTTTTTTCTTTTTTTTTATTATAATTTAGTCACATTTTTATAATTTAATCTCGAGATTTTCATATCAATGTAACACCTAATACCCGTTACAAACGAATCCAACCTGAATATTAAATGCTACAAATGTATTATTTGTGGCCTAAAATATATTTTAAAAAAACAAGCATATTCGATTACATAAAATTAAACAATCAACATGGACATAAAGAGGAAACAATTAATTAAAGTCGCCTAGAAAAACAAACCTTTGCAAATTTTAGAAAAATAAATAATTTAACAAAAATATATTTTGATAATTTTAACCCAAAAACACTCAAAACTTAAATACAAGTTTAATATAAGTAGAAACATCTTATACCTCTATTTCTATAATAAATAGAAGTTCAAATCGAAGTAAATTTAAAGGAATCGAGGTTTAGGGATTAAGATAAATAATTCATAAGTTGGATTTTAAGTTAAAAATCAGTTTCAGGTCTGTTTTAGACTCACTTATACAATTAAACTTAACGGTAAATTCTTGTTGAAATCGGATTTGAAATAGAGTGTTACTTACAAAAATAAATAGTTTATGGGCCATTTTGAAAACATTCATAAAATAAAGGGCCAGTTTTAAAAATGTGAAGTTAAACATTCCTTCATGAATTCAATATCATCATTAACGTATAGACCAAATTTCAGGTTAATTCGAGTTAAAATAAGCCCTTAATTGTAATTATAAAATTAATTACCGAAACGTAAAGTTTAAAGTTATACAATATTGGATTGAATTATAAAATATAAAAAATATAGGTTATTTCAAAATTAAATTCAATTCGAGAGATTAAATAGAAAATAATAATAATAATAATAAATAAATATTTTAGCATTAAAGTGAAATAAGTATTATTATATTAATGATATTGTCTAATAGTATTAAAAAATAATAAGGGTAATTTTAGGTTAAATAAATCTTTTAGAGACTAAATTAAACAAAATTAAATTTATAATAAAAATATTATATAAAACTATAAAAGAAAATTAATTATAAATATAATAAAAATAAAATTGTTTTTTAAAAAACTAATTTGATATTTTTTTATTAAAGTACGATAGTTTTCACTTAATTATGAGTAGGTTTACACTGGGTTATTTAATTATTAAAAGTTATGTTTAGGTTACTTAATTATAGGTAAGGTTATATTTGGGTCACCCAATTAATAAAGGTTACATTTGATTCACTCAATTATAGATATTGTTATATTTAGGTCACCCTTCATATTTAAAAAATATTATCAATTCATATATTAGATTAATTAATGATTTCAAATGAAATACGTTAATGTTAATAAGGGTATACAAGTGATTTAGAAGAAAAAAAAAAGGACCAAATTGATGTACTTTTTTAAATATGAAGGGTGACCCAAATATAACCTTACCTATAATTGAGTGACTCAAATGTAACCTTTAATAATTAGGTGACCCAACTATAATTTTACCCATAAATGAGTGACCCAAATATAATTTTTAATAATTAAGAGACCTAAATGTAACTATACTCATAATTCAGTAGCCTTTAATGCAGTTTACCCTAATTTTTTTAATCTTATGGTAATTGTTCACTTTGCAGAAAAAATGTGAAATCAAAGATGTCTTCTTAGTTCCTCTTCCAAGGAATTGAACATTGCACATAATATAAAGGACAATGGGAGGAAATGTAATGAAATTGGTAATCATATACTGTTTTAGAATTAAAAATAGATTCGAAACTATATTTTTGGAAAAAGAAAGAACCCAAAATGGTTAAAAATTATTAAAAGTGTGCGTGGAAAAATATTGGGTAATTAGATACGAGTGTAATTGCTTATAATTATACGCATAACAGTAAGTTTTAGTGAATTAAGTAAAATTAGAACCCCTAATTATGCTCTCTAATAGCACGAATCATCTTATCTCAAAATAGTTATTGTTCTTAAATTTACAGATTCGAACATCAGTATTTATAACATAATAATTAAAAGGTCAAAATTTAATGGTTGAAAGTATAATTTAGAATAAGTACTATTTGTACCCTTGTGGTTGACTCATAAAAAAATAATACTCTTCAATTCTTACATGGTTCAAAACTAGGAGGATTACATGCATGATTTAGCTGTATTAATTTGGAAAAATTGGTTGGATATTTTATCCAATTTTTTTTTATTTTAAAAGACTAACGATGGTCCAGAAATATTTCAAGAAGTATTGAATTTTGAACATTGTGGTGTTGAGGTCGGGAGGAATACACTCCGACCTCACCAAAAAATTTTACAAAATTAAACCTGAGGGAAAGCAACCTGACCTCATGCTATATTCGAAAAAATTAAAAATGTTGAAAACTCCATGAAAGCAACCCGACCTCATAGGGTTTAAAAAATAAAAAAATATGAAGGCACCATGCTTGAAATCAAACCTCATGATTGAAGACACTGAGGAATTAATTCGGACTTTATTTTCGGATAGAGAGTTTGTCATTGATTTAGTCAAAAAAATTAGGCAGAGAGTCTAGCAATGATTCAATCTTTATTTTTTCGAGCAAAGAGTGTGTTATTGATTCGAGCTTTCTTTTTCAGGCAAAGAGAGTGTCACTAATTTAAGCTTTATTTTTTCAAGTAGAGAGTGTGTTAGTGCTTTTATTGATTGGTCAGATTGGTGGTGGATGAAAACATTAAAGTTTTGAGGTTGTTAAATAGCGGTGGAGATATTAGAATTGTTATCTAAACGATTTTGAAGAAATTGTTGAAGAAGGATTTAGGGAGTAACTTTCTAGCCTTGAAGGATTATAAGTTTTTAGTTTTTAATATTTTATTTTTAAGGTTATAATTTTTTATTATAAAATTTTATTTTGCATGTTTGTAGATTTACCAGAAGGATTATCGATTTAAGGATATATTGAAATTACAAAATCAACACATCTTTAGTGTTCTAGTTGATGATATGGTATAAAATATTTATTTTACTTGCTAATGTTTTGAATCGTTATTTTATTGTTATCATTAATAGTTTTTTTAATGTAATATAGACAATCGATGACACTTTTAGGCATCACTTTTGGGCATCACTTAACCATAGGGAATAATGACCACCATCTTGCTATAATGCAATGGTTGCAAGCTGTTGGATTCTATCATGCCACATTTATTCGTGACTATAAACTAATTCTAGGGTTAATAACCGTATTATTTGAGCGTTGGAGACTAGAGACTCATATATTTCACATGTTGTGTGGGAAATTTACTATCACACTTGAAGATGTGGTGAATATGCTTTCTCTTGTTAAGGAAGCAGAGGAATCAATTGCCCAACTGTGTTATGATTACCTCAGTAAGGTTTCAACTGGAACCGAAGTTAGAGCATCTCGCATAAAATTGAGCTTGTTATAAAGAGAATTTATGCTTGGTAATACAAGCAAGATATTATTTGCGTAAGTCGAGCTTATATTTTATAGCTCATTAACAGTATATTAATTCCAGATAAATCTGAAAATATGGTTCATACACGTTATCTATCTTATTTATCATCCTCTTCAGTAACTAAGAAATTTTGAAGTATATTATTATTTAAATTTATTTTGGACAAATAGGGATGTTTAAGAGATAATTGAAAATGTAGGCCAAATTCAATAGGACCACGCCACAAGGGATGACAGTTTATTTTTTTACCTTCCAGCTTTACTAACCGGCTTATAATCAAGCTGTGAAGCTTATGTGGGACTACGCCATAAAATGATGGCGAGGTGTGTGGGAGCACGCCATGAAGTGGTGTCGAGGTGCAAGGAAATACACCACCATAAAGTTGGTTGACCATCATGCATTCCAGCCATGGAGCATCATTCTAAAAGTTAACTGAGCAGTATGCATTCCAAAAATTATCATTTCCAGCATGCACTTCAGCATACACCCAAACAAAACCTCGCCAGCAGAAGCTGACGTTCTTCATGTGACCTCGCTGGATCTAGGAGGCGTGGTCTTGTTCAGTCTACTATTTATTTTAGCCTATTTCCCCAATATTTCCTTAAATATCTCTATATCCCTAAAATTAATTTAAAACTTCCTTATTTCGAGCTTATATTGATTTACAGTGTAAAGATGAGGTATCATAATTAATTTACTAAAATTTTCATATTATTTATTTCAAATTTATTTAATTTTTAATATTAATTTATATAATTTTTGCATTTTATTTGGAGGACATATACTGGTGGTCACGTAAATATACTAGACGAATTGATGGTTGATTCCTATCTCAGGTGTGCAGTTACACTGTTGATCCATTTTACTTTTGTGGAATATGAATTCAGAGATAAGGTTCTTAGACAATTCGGATTCCATCAACCCATTTCAAGAGATCCATTTAATCAAGATTTCTTACATCGTTTTAATTTTCGTGAAAAAGGACATCATACTTGAGAAATAAAATATGTCAAGTACATTGTTATCTGGAGCAATTAAAATTAAATGCTACCACCTCGTTATCCACTCCAAATCGATGATATAGAACCTTATTATCAAAGATTTTTTTCCTTGAAGAAGTTGACCTTCATGGTTATATGCATCAAATGTTTTATATCTGACAATAGTCCCTGAGACGAAGCATACCATTACATTCAATAAAGTTGGTAGCTCGTTGTACGACTTCTCATAATTACTGTATACCTTTTTTAATGCCTTATCTCTTGTATACCAACTTTTATCATATTCAATTTGATATTTAAATTGTTTCTTAATAAATGTCATAATTGTTGACACATAAACTCTTGGATACGCTTCAACTAACATCCTCATGTGTCTTCTTATTACATCGGAGTCTAGTTTACGATGGTCTTGACTGAGGGAATTTTGCGAACAAGTATGATGACCACTGTATTTTGTAATCTCTCAATAATTTTTTCTTTGAATTTTAGACTCATGAATCTTTCGAGTAAAATCTTCTCCATAATTAACACATTTTGCGAATAAAGTTCTTGGACTGGATTCTTTTAAAATAAAGTCTACATGTTTTCTGATAAAATACTCTTTAATTGTTAATGCAGTTTCTTCTTTCTCTACAAATTGCATCCAACAGATAACTCATCAGAAGAACTAGAATATATTTGTGGTAGTACGAGTATTGAGGTGCCTTCATCATATCATAATATATTAAATTCATATGAGTTGGAGGTTCATACCATGTAATAGCATTCCCAGCAGAAACGAACCCTTCATTATAAATCAAACCAAACTGATAATCAAGGTAATCACCACTTAAATCTGGATCTATGGTTTTTTCTTCTTCACTAGAATCAGCAAGCGGTTCTTTCCATCGCCCTTGGAGATGTTCAACATCAATATCACTCGTATCAATCATCGGCTCAGCAGTCAGGATGAATGTAGCCACGAACCCACTCGTATCAATCATCTGCTCAACATTCGGGAACATTGATGGACAAGTATATGGGCTAAATTCACGCTCCGCCTTACTTTCCAACAATGTAACAAAGTTGTCTCCAAACCTATAAGGTTGATCCTCAACCGTACTACTAAAACCATTTGAGAAGAATTTTTATATACATTTCGGGAAGAAAACAGAACATTATATTGCCTAAGTAACTCGGTATGTAACGCAACACTTTGGATACATGTTGATTCATGATTTACAATCATAATTCCAACATCACTATCATCTTTAAGAGCTATTGCATAATATCTAACAAGATCATCACAAGTCTTCCATCAGTACTGTAAACGAACAATCTCAACCTCTATTTTTTCTTATATCTTCTACTTCAGTTTTTTAAGAGAAATATTTTTCGAAAACCTCATATTTATAGTATTTTCCAATTCAAATACAACAAAGATATCAGTTTTCACAATTTCTCCATCATAATAGATAACGACCATAAAAACGTTGGTCATTGTATCTTCCCGTTCAAAAAATTTACATTTTTGAATCAAAATTAATATAATATAATAATAATATATTGTTACAATTTTCTATCGTAAGAAAAAATCTAAAATGCAAATAAACAAAAAAATATACCGTAAAAAACTTATTATAAATTTCTTTAGATATTCTTTCTCCTCTTTTTGCTTCTTTTCTTCTTTATTTTTTTTCAGACTTTCTTCCTATAACTAACATGCACCTTATTTATTTAACATAAAATAAAATTTATTTATGATTTTTATTCCTACAATCTAATAATAAAAATTTAAAATTCCAACTTAATACCCCCTACACAATTTAAAGTGTCTATAAAAACATTATAATAAATAATTTTTGACCATTATTTTTATTTTTGATTTTGTATTTTTATTTTTCAGTCAAACACTACTATTGTACATATACTTCCTGAAAAATAAAGATTAATTAAATTATAGACTCTTTGTCTGAAAAAAAAGTCTGAAGCAATGCCAGACTGAATCAACCCCATGAGGTCAGGTTGCAAGCATGGTACCTTCATATATTTTATTTTTTTAAATCCAATGAGTTCGAGTTACGTTCATGGAGTTTTCAACATTTTTATTTTTTTTTGAATATAGCATTAGGTCGGGTTGCCTTCTCTCGACTCTTAATTTTTTTAATTTTGATGAGGTCGGAGTGTATTCCTCCCGACCTCAACACCACACTGTTCAAAGTACAATATTTCTTGAAATATTTCTGGACCATTGTTAGTTTTAAAAATAAAAATTTAAATACAATATCCAATCAATTTTACCTTTTAATTTTCCGGTTTTTATCTTTGAATTAATGTATCTAGTTGAACTATGTATAATTATATTGTCGACCAAATATGTCAAAAGAATTAAAATATATGTACATTTTTTTCTAGTACTGATAAGTATTTGTATCTGTATGCTTTTGATGTACTGTTTTGAGTTTTTAACATTTTCCAAATTCTTTTAATATATTTATATTCTTTAAATTTTAATAAATTAATAATATATTATTCAAATATCTATATATACTGCAAATAAGCTCAGTTATATATGTGTATGACGTATAAAATTTTAAATTATTAATTAATTTTAATTTCTAACTTCAGTTATTACAATTTATTTTCAATTATAATTATAAAGAGTAAAAGATAATAATATAAAAAATAACATTAATTTAATTTATTAAAACCATTAATCAATTATAGTAGGATTTTAGATAGACGCAACAGGAATGATCGCACAAGATACTTAAAAAGAGAGATTCCAAAATAAAGAAAATAAATATTTATTAATATATATATATATATAATTATATGTATATATATAATAATTATCTAAAACTTAAAACATAAAAATGTAATTTTTTAGGTGAAAATTAAAAATATTTATTTTTTAAATATTTAATATTTAATTTTTGTTGCTCAATAGGATAATATAATGATATTTTTTTGTTAAAATAATTCTTTTAAGAAAAAAATTATATATCTTTGAATAAATTATACAATTTCCAAAATATTTGAATATAATAATATATTCGATAAAGTAAAAATTTTGTTTTGATAAATTCTTTGAATCAACCCTGATCAACTAATATAAGTTAATTTTACATCAATATAGAACCCAACAAGTATCTCAATAAAAAAAGGATGATATTTATTACATGAGACATAAGTTCAAATCACTTTATTTACATGATAAAAATATTTTTGAATAAATATTATCTTATAATTATTTTTAAACTATTAAAAAATATTCAGTCAAAAAATACCCTCAATATTTGATTGAATAGACGTTTTTGATCCTTATACTTTTTTTTGGAATAATTCAACTCTCGACATTTTATTTTGGGTCAAAATAACCCTTCTATAAATAAAAATTATTAGAAAGTTGACGATAAATAATTTAAAATAATTTGATAGAACAATAAGAAACATAAAAAAATATTTTACATTATATATTATTTTATAAAATTATTTTTTAATTGATGTAGTATTTTTAGTTCAACATATTTGTGTATATGATATTGATATGTTAATATACACTATCATACAAATTTATCCCATTTTTTAAATCAATTATTATTAGTTAACTGACGTTTTTTATTCAAAAAGATTATTTTAATTTAAAATAAAACTTCGATGATTAAATTATTTTAAAAAATAATAATAACAATAATTATTTATTTAAACATTAAAAATATTTTTTAGCTTTATATCGAAAGATATATTTATATAAAGCACGTTAACCGTAATACATTAAAATATAAAAATACTATTTAAGTAATACATCATTAATCGATTTCCGACGAAAATAGGTTCGAAAAATTGACTTTATCCGGCAACTAGAAGGATGACTCAGAAACAGTTATTGATGGCGGCAGTGGTGGCTATTCGGTGGCGACGAAAACAAAATATTTAAATTATTATGTTCGAATAAAAAATGATGATTTGACATTTAAATTTAAGGTTAAATATTAAAAATACATCTTTTTTAATATTTTATATATTTATATATATTATTTTTTAAAAAATTTAAGTTAACCTACACATCAATGCTAATTGCTACACGCGGTTGTTGGTATCAACGGATGAGTTTATCACGTACGTCGAATATTATTTAACACTTATTAACGATAAACATCGTTGAATACTATTAAATTAATTAATAAAAATTAAAATTTTAAGAATTAAATATATAATTTCAAATTATTTAAAATAAAAATTTTAATATATATTATTTTAGTTTTTTAAAATAATTTATTTAAATTATTTTTAATTTATAAAATAAAAATATTACGTTAAAAACTTAAAATCCTAAAGTCAAAAGGCATAAAATATTAAACCGTAAATCTTATAATCTAAAATAGTAAATCATAAACTCTAAACCCAAAATTATAAAATTCTAAACCCTAAAATAAAAATATAAACCTCTAAAAATATAAACCCAAAAATTAAAATCAATAATTAGTTTAAGATTTTAGGTTTAAGTTTAGGTTTATGGGTTTTAGTTATTTTAGGGTTTAAGATTTTATAGTTTGGATTTAATGTTTCTGGTTTAGTATTTTTAGTATTTTTGGTTTTAGGTTTTGGATCTAAGGTTTTAATATTATATTTTAGGATTTATAATTTAATGTTTAGTGATTTTGATTTTAGGGTTTAGAGTTTAATTTTTTAAAATTAATTTTTAGGATTTAGTATTTTTTATTTAATTAATAAAATAAAATATATATAGAAAGTAATTTAATAAAAAATTAATTTAAATAATTTATAATTATATTTTAATTCCTTAAATTTTTTAATCTTTATAAACCAATTTAATAGTGTTCAGCGATGTTTATCATTAACAGTGTTTAGCGGTGTTCGACGTCCGTTGTAGAATTTTCCTAATATCAACTACAAAAACACACGAAGGGGTAAGAAAAATAGTCGTAAATTTTTCAAGTCACTCTTAGGGAATGTTCGAATGATTCTAACAAAAACAATAAATTTATTCACTAATTCTTTTGTTCTCGATTATAGTACATGAAAACAACTAGGGCTATTCAAATGTTTGGTTAACCGAATTAATCATTCGAATTGAATTTTTTCGGTTTAGTTTTATATTTATATATTTTTTATATATTTATTTTTGGTTCTTAAACTTTTAAAAATTATAAAATAGTTATTAAACTTTATAAAATTAGCATAAAATAATAATTAAATTTATTTAATTAAAAATAATAATCATTAAAACTTTTAATGTTTATCAATAATTTATAACGTACGATGAATCAATGTAATAATTTAATAAGTTTAATATTTTTTATAATTTTTAAAAGTTAATGCCTAAAAAATATTTTAACTTAGTTTAGAGAATATTTATGTAATTTATCCAATTTTTTTAAAAGTTCGGTTAACCAAATTAACCTATCGGATTAAAATTTTTGAAAAATATGATTTCAATTAACGGTTAGTACAAAAAATGGTTGATCAAATTTTAAAAATTTGATTTGATCGAACCCCCTAAAAACAACTTCAACAAACCCAATCCCATGAGTCAAAGAATCAAACATCAACACAAGCAGGCTACCAGCACTCTCCACAAGTGCTACATTGAACAGAAAAGAGTTCATTAGTGTAGCTCCCCACCTACGAAAGCCCAGTAAATAGATATTAGGCTTCTGGTGATTTACCCAATGAGAGGAAATGAACCGAAGTAGCATCAACACAAAACCCATTACATCAGAGGATGAATGGTAATGAAAACAAAACTAAAATTCTCATGAAATGTTTGGAAAAAGAATTGCCCCATATCCTCCTTCCGGAAATTCTCGTAGTTTTCGGAAAAATTCATGTAAAAAATAAAAATATTATTTTATGGATCAAAATAAATGGTCAATTCAGTTCAAAATATAAAGCTTGGATTCGATAGGAAATAATTATAAGAAGATTGAACGGGTGTTATGTTAAGAAAGATTTTGATGATGGTTTTAGTTTATATTTAAAAATTAAGATAGAAATATGTTAAAATTTGATTGTGAATAGGTTTGAGAAAAAGTGATAATAATATAGTTAGGGTTTTTCTATTCAGATATATATATTAAGGTATATAGATAAATAAGTATATATTTTATAAAAAAGTTATAAAATATTTTGATCCTCGCAGATTTTTAGAGATTTTAATTTCAAGGTTATTTATACGATTATAGTTCAGTTATCCCTACAGTTCAGATGTAACAATCTCTATCTTCATCAATATTTGAGTTTCGATATTAAAACTTTTACGTCTCCTTGATAAATATTTTGATTATTTTTCATTTTTTTTCTTTTAAATTCTCATGATCTTCTGATATTTTACATCCAATTTCACCTCTAATAATGACATTAACAAATTTCCGTTAAATTTGGATACGTAATATTCTAATATTCAAACATCTAACTTTAAATATTATAATTGAATTGATAACAAATATTTAAATTTAATGCAAGGTAACAATATTATCAATTAGAACTAAAGTAACATCATGATTTTAGGTTGTTCTTTTAAGTTGATATACACAGGTAGGATAGTAGTGATTAAGCCTCCAATATTAAAATACTGAAATTTAACTTGTGCTCTACGGAGAGATAAGAGTTCGCTGAGTTTAGCTTATGCTATTATTGCCGTCATACCACAACATGATTTATTTATTATTATTTTTTATCAGTGTAATGCTCTGTTTTATAATCCATTTAACTAATAATAGTTCGTGTTGGGAGAAGATGAGTAGTATAGCCGGTTTGAAGAGTATGGAAGATAGACGTCTGTAACTGAATTTGATTGTTTGATCTATAAAGGTCACATCGCTTTATTATGATATTTTATTGTTTAATCTGATTATTTTATATATTATTTTTAATTAAATTTAAATTTTTTAATAAAATACGTGATAATCGTGCACATATACTATTTTGTGTAGATTATAAAATCATAAGTATCGACAAAAACTATTACTTTATGAATTAGACTCCAATTTTCAAAGTAGATAAATAGATGGGTTTAATTCTTGAAATTAAGAGTAAGGAAACTAAATTTCAACAGTTCAAGTATTACATGGATTGGTGACATAATTAGACATTTTCTTTCTTCTTCTTTTTTATCGAATTTCTTCTTTTCGTTAAATTAAAAAAACTCCATTTACTATTTTTATTCTAATTTAGTATTTATATTATAATTTGATATTTTAAATCTTTTTATATTTTTTAGTTTTGAAATTAATTATTTATTTTTTTCAAACAAGGACGTGGTATATTTATAAAGAAAGTGGCATATGTTATATTTATCTCCTTATTTGTTTTTTAATTTGTAACAAATGGATAAGTTTACTACGTGCGTCGAACATCGCTAAACATCGTTAATATTGAACATTGTTGAATACCATTAAATTAATAAAAAAAATTACAAATTTCAAGGATTTAATGTGTAATTATAGATTATTTAAAATAAAATTTTAATTAAATTATTATATATATAAATTATATATTTTATTTTTAAAACAATTGAATTAAATACCAATCTTAATCACTTTAAAATAAAAAAATAAACCCTAAACTCTAAACCCAAAACCTAAAACCTAAAATTTGAAACCCTAACCACTAACCCTAAACTCTAAAACTAAAACTTAAAATTTGAATCCCAACCTTAACCTTAAACTCTAAAACCAAAACTTAAAATCTTATTCCTTAAACCTTAAATCCTATGATTTTATTTGCTATTTTCGTATGGTTTGGATTCAAACTTATGTGTATTTTTTCTGGTTGAAATCGTGTAAGTTTTCATGGATCTGATTTTTTTAATCTATCTTAATGTAATGTTGAAGATGAGGACAACGACGATGCGATGATACCAAATTCGCAATTAAGTTTGAATCCAGTTCATATGATAATGGATGAACGAAAGATGAACCATTCGGCTGAAGCCGAAGACCATGAGGAAAATAATAATAAAAATTATAGGTTTAAGATTTAGGGTTTAAGATTTAAGAGTTTTTATATTTTAGATTAATTAATATTGATATTTGATCTAATTATTTTAAGAATATAAAAAATATATATAATATGTATAAAAACAATTTAATTAAAATTTATTTTAAATAATTAATAATTATATATTTAGTCTTTGAAATTTTTAATTTTTATTAATTAATTTAATGGTGTTCAATAGAACACTAATATTCAATATTAATAGTGTTCAACAGTATTCGACGCAAGTGGCACAATTTTCCGTAAAAAATTCAAATGTACAAAAAGAAAATATGGGTCATGTAATCGCATGTTTCTTACAAAATTATTATTAAATTATTGGTTTATCAAAAAAAATATTAAATTATTTAATAAATTATCCTAATGGTCACTTAAATTTCAGGACATATCATTTTGGTCATAAAAAAATCATATTCATTTAACTACTATCTTTAAAACATTCATTCTCGTCACTAACTGTTAAATCTCTAATAAAACCTAACTCAACACAATATCTCATTTTCCGCATGTCATTTTTCATCGATAAATAAATATCTCATTAGGACGGCCAAAGTGAAATGACATGTGAGAAATGAGGTCGTATATTGAATCAAACCTCGTTAAAACTTTAATAATCGGATGATAAAAAATATAACAATCATAATTAAATAAGAGATTATCTAAAAAAGAATTCTACCAGGGAAATCAAATATTGTTAAATATCATTAACGTTGAACACTGCTGAACATCATTAAATTAATTAATAAAAATTAAAAATTCTAAAGACTCAACGTGCGGTTAATAATACCGAGTACTTTTTTATTAATTGCAGATCGAGTCTTTAAAATTTTTAATCTTTAATAGTTAATATAATGATTATATGTTAAACGAAATGATCGAAGAGTTTAGTTTAAAAATTTTCTTCCTACTAATAATCTCTTTTGGCCTCCGGTCCGAAATTCATATTTCAAAAATTTTGTTTCAAAAGCCCAAAAATAACGAGCCCAAATTCAAATCATAACAAATCCAATTAAATTCAAATCGAAAAATAAATCCATGTAAATAAAATAGCCGGAGCTCCATTTAATACAAATCATAAAACATTCGATTCGATCATTTTTAAATAAAATTTTCTTCTGTAACACATTTGGCCTCCGGTCCGAAATTCATATTTCAAAAATTTTGTTTCAAGAGCCCAAAAATAACGAGCCCAAATTCAAATCATAACAAATCCAATTAAATTCAAATCGAAAGATAAATCCACGTAAATAAAATAGCCAGAGCTCCATTTAATACAAATCATAAAACATTCGATTCGATCATTTTTAAATAAGAATTATAAATTACAATATAGAGTTCGACAAGTACTAGCCTATCACATTAATTAATATTTGTACTCTAATACTAAGTCGGTGCTGAAATTCAAACCTCGATAGTTCTCCTTCGATCCTCGATTTTACCTAACCTACGCACGAAAACACATTCGAAACGCTAAGCTACAGAAGCTCAGTGGGTACATTGTCACTCAACCAACATCGCACATATCATGAATAAAATAATGCGACATATGTAATATCGTGCATGATATAACGACGCTACCATAATCGCCTAAATACATGGCATCATGGATATACTATCGCTCACATCATATACATGTTAACCAAAAACCACAAAGTATTGAGGCTTGCGTCCACACAACATCAAGATCCTACACTATGAGTGAGGCCCGCGTCCACACAATATCAGGATCCCAAACTCTAGGATGATATTAGCGTCCACACAATATCAAGATCCTACATCCAGGAATTGAGGCTCGCATCCACACAACACTGGGATTCTTGAAATCCCATACTAAAAATATTACATCGAGTATAATCAAATGAGGCCCACGTCCACACAACATCGAGATCCTTCATTTGGAATAGTCTTTAATATATTACCCGGAATATTACATCGGATAACCTACTTTGTGTTGCAATACTATTTGGATACCCGAATTTCTATAACACAATGATTCAACCACACAAAACGATACACATAGGATCTTCACACCAAAATAAACTATGACCACACCTCAACCATGTTTCATAATTTATAGATAGTGTGTCCGCTGTTTAGTGTTATAAATTGAGCGAAAATATGTGCAAGTATACACAGTCAGACAAGTAATAAAGGGTGAGTGAGTATCGTTCCCACGAGTATTAGGGTAAAGTGCACGTCAATTTTTTCAAGACAAAAAGTTGTCACTAACTAAAAGGAAAATAAAGACAATGATATAAACAGATGAAAATGTATATGTACGGTGAAGGTGTAATGGTGAAATGCTATGACAATTTCAGAATGCAAGCATCTAAAATATGTCAAGATAAAATGAAATGGTTGTCGATGGCACGATAGATGTATGGAAGTAGTGTATGAAGATTATGGTGATATGATTGCAATAAAACAAGTAAGTAGAGGAAACACTTAGTAAATGCAAAGGCAAAAGCAAAATGCGAAAACACAAGTAAGCAATATGATGTATTTATTCTCGATTGATAAGCTCTCATGGGAATGATTGATGAGGGTTCTTATGGGCTTCTTAACCTTATTCCTACGAACATATACATACTATATGGTCTATTTACTCGACAGAGGTTTCTAAGGTGCTCCTGCTCTCTTGAGTCAAAGGAACCTGATAGTCTAAAATGCCATGGCATCTCCTCTCGGTCTCAACAGTGACATCTAGTCTATCGACAAAGCACACTCCTTTTAGTCTTTGAAACCCTCACTTAAGTCTCTCTCGAGCACCTAAGGTCAGATTAGGCTCTATTTGCAGTCTAGAACCCATTACTCACGTAGATCCTTAGAACTAAGGATCTATGGCTAGGTTTCTCTCGAACACCTAACGTGCATCTAAACAAAGAACACTCCTATGCCTCTTACAATACTTAAATGATTAAACACAATAAACAAAGCAAATAAACAATCACATAGCATGTTAAACATTCATAAAAAGATAAAGTTAATCATCCACAAAAACATCCACCAAAATAAAGCAAAATATTGTGGTGCGAAAGTTAAAGAAAAATATCATCCATAAACATCCACATAAACCTCTCAAGTATATGAAATAAAGCAAAGAGAAAGGTTGGAAGACACCCTCGGTGCGCGCTACCGCCGGTTCTTCGACCAACATGGAGTCTCCTTAGCATGCTAGCCCCTCTCGGATGCCTAGCACGCCACTTCCTTCAAGCTCTATCAACGGAGGAACCCTTCGGATAGTGGTTGGGGAAGAAAGGTGAAAGCTTTCTCCGCCGCTTTTTGCTTTCCTTGTGCCTCGGAAATAGCTCTAAAGGTCCATCTTTTCCAAGGAAAAAGATTTCTCTTTTATTAGGTCACCTCTCCTTGTAAAATGGGGGTGAAAACCCTAGGATTTGATGGAAATTCCATTTGCACCTCTATTCACGTGATGACATTTTTGACATGGTTTCCTCCAAGGTGGTTATAGCCAACCTGTATAGCACCAGCTGACACTCCTTTACAAAATATCTTCTTGTCTTTTTGTGTAGCACTAGATATCTCCGTATTTGCCATAACATTTTTTATCGCTATCCTTCTGTGAATTTCATGAAAAATTTTCTTTGCTCCCAACTTTGCTTTACCTGCACAATATCAACCAAAAGTACGACCTTCCCCATAAAATAACACCTATTGCCACACCATAAATGTCAAGGCATAACTAACCACTACATGCAATGTTATGATCCTAAATGCATCTAGATGCTCCTATATGCACTCAAGAGCACTCAATAACTTAAGTAAAAAGGCTTTAAATAAAGCCTTTTTGCCGAGTTATCAATAAAATCTCCTAAGCTCATCCTTTAAAAACTTGGGCAAAATTGCCCAATGATTTCGATACACCTATATGGTGTATGGAAATACCACCGTATCGATACGCCTACAAAAAGAGTACCCAAATACCTTGATATCAATATGCCTCCTTAATGTATCAATACACATTAACGACCCTTTCGAATTGATCAAGAAGAAGCCTACCCGTTTCAATACGTCCTATATGTGGTATCGAAATGCTTTGCTATTGGATTTTTTGGGTATCGAAACGATTTATTACTGGAAGATTTGGTATTGAAACATGAGGGTGGCTTTCTAAAACGCCTGTATCCCAAGCCCTATTTTTCTCTCTAAGGTACCGATACACGGCCTCTCAGTATCGATACGTCGGTATGAAAATGTAGGTTTGTAATCAAAATTTACTTAGAAATCAACCCAAACTTAAACCAATCGATCTCAATCCTTTTCTACATATTATTGGAAGTATTTAGAGTAATTTTCTATCATTTCTAAGCCACCAAACATCTTATTACTAAAATCACCATTAAAGTTTCCTAAGCTACCAAACCAAACAAACATGCATATCACAAGCAATGCAGCCTATTTTCATGAGATGTATGATGCAATGGGAGTTAGAGGGGTACCAACCTAAAGCTAAAGCATCCTCAAACATCATTCTTACTTAGCTTACCCCTTCCCAAGAGCTTTAGAAGATCATCTCACTTCTTTCTCTACAAAGAAGAGATAAACCAACTATTAGACTTTTTCATGGATGATTTTGGAAGCTAAAAACATCAACCAATAGTTGAAAACCTAACAATAAACTCCCTTTTTTGTTCTTGTCTCTTCAAGCTCACTCAAAATCTTTCACCATCAAAATTTAATCTTTCTACCTTGTTAGATAAACCACACTCATCCCAACAACTTTACCTTAAGCCATAAAACGGGATTCCTAAGCTACACCACAAAGATTGAACCTTTAACTTAGCTTGTCAAGAAAAGAAGATGATGATGAAGAATAAAAGTAAGGATGACTTCACTCTCCCAACCTCTCTCTATGGAAAAACAAACACCACAACCCTCTTTGTCCTCAAAATGTCATTTTACCAAAAAATTCTCTCTTAAAACCTTTTAGTCCCAACAACATTCTAGCTCAGACCCAACTAGAAGCCCAACACTAAAACCCGAGGTCCAAACGAGCTCAAACGTCAAAGTCCAACTCCTCGGGTTAACCCTACACTCAATTTCAAAATCCAGGTCGTTACACTATGTTCCTAGATTTAGTCACTTTAAATAAAAATTTTAAGTTTAGATAATAATAAGTTTAATGTATGATCTCGCAAATAACAAAGTTTTTATTTGATCCTTATAAAAATTATAACTTAAATCAATTGTAAATTTATTTTTTTAATTCTTTAAAAAATTATAAATTATTCGTATACTATTTAAAGTACATATATAACTTTAGTATTTTCTGCATCAAATTATTATTTGGTCTTCTAATTACATGACTGGATTTGGGAGCATACACCTCTCCTAGGCGGAGATTCTCGTTTGCATTAAGTTAATTCGATATATATAAACTATATCCAATTATTAACTGATAACATATTATATTAATTAATTCAATTAACGGATTATATTAGTCGATTATATAAAAATATTTGATAAAATTAATTAATTGATGATAGTTTTAATTAATTCAATTAACGGATTATATTAGTCGATTATATAAAAATATTTGATAAAATTCATTAATTGATGACAGTTTTTGATTATATAAACAAGCAAAGTAACATAAAAAATATAGTTATGTACTATGTTTGTTTGAATAATATATTACTAAATCATATTCGAAGAATCTGTATATCAATTTATTATTTATATAATTATTTTTAATATAATTATTAATTATTAAATATGTAAAAATAAAAATTGTATTAATTTATAAATGTCAGAATATAAATACGTGAGAGTGAAGAATTAAACAAAATTCTATAGTGATGTAGCTTAGAGTGAGGCTAAAATAATGTGTTACATAAATTTTTATTCAAATGATAAGAATTTACATAGGACTGTGTAATAATTTAGATAGAACCGAAATTCTTACTAAGTGGGTAAGAGTTTGTGTAAATACATAAATTATTATCAATTAGGTAGGAATTTATGTAAATTTTGCAGAAAATTCTACAACGGACGTCGAACACTACTGAACACCACTAATATTGAAACATCGTTGAACATCATTAAATTAATTAATAAAATTTTAAAATCTCAAGGATTCAGTATGAAATTAAAAAAAAATAGTGATAAACTCAACATATAATTAATAATTGTATGATTAGTCTTTTAGATTTTTATTCTTTATAAATTAATTTAATAATGTTTAGCGGTGTTCAACATTAATGATGTTCAGCGGTGTTCGACGCCCGTTGTAGACTCATCCAAATTTTACCTTAGATAAGAATGTATAGTTACACAAATTCTCATATTATAACTTGAATTCTTACTCAAATAACAAAAACTTGAGTAGATTGTAAGAATATGTATAACTACACAAATTATTACCGACTAAGTTAAAATAAAAAATTTAAATTTGAATTATTTAAATATTTTTTTATAATTGTTAAGGATGAAAGAGTCTTTATAATATTTACGATAAAAGCTTTAATTTTGACGAAACTCATAATACTTCTTTTAAAATTGAAATTTCTTCCCAATTCACTACTACATTTTACTATTTATCAAACAATAAAATAATAGATTTAATTTATCAAACATCTAATTTAAACTTTTAATATTAACACAAACCATTATTTTTCGAACTGAGTTTATATATATATATATATGTGTGTGATTATGAATATAATATAAGTAATTGATTTTTTTATTGATAAAAAATATCGTTGATTATGTGCCCTGCCAACTTGTGGCTAGGAATGAAAATAGGATACGTTGCATCTCGCCCCACCTCAGCCCTGAGTTTTTTTAAGAGTAAATTATTTTGGTCACTCAATTAAAGAACTCGTTAATCGAGTCACTTAATTTTTAAACTTATCTATTTTAGTCATTGTCGCTAAAATTCTAACAAGAAGTTAATAGCAGTGATGCAGTTAAATAAAATATGTATAATTATACATTCAATTCTTATAATTTATTTATATTTTAATTTAATCCTAATTTTAAATTGATAAAAAAATTAACCACTCTTGATTGATAACATGTATCATCATCGGATTGGATGATTAATTTTCTTTTTAATTCATGTATATTTATTATTTAATATATTTTTCTCTTCAATCAGGTGGTGACACGTTTCACCACGTGGTTGGTGAGAAAGAAGGGAAAAATTATATCATGGTTCAGTTCCACCACGTGATCATGAGACCAATTTTTACATGTCATATTTTTTTATCAAATGAATCTTCAGTTAAAAAATTATTTTTAAAAATAATTAACAGTAAATATGAGTGAAGATTTACTTTAAAAAATATAATGATATAGGTATTTTTTAGTGGTTAGTCACATGATATAATTTCTCCTATTGAGGGGATTTGAACCCATGTCCTTATAGAAATAAGGGATATGTCAAACCCCTAGACCAAGATAGTTTTTGTAATAAGAATTCCGAAAATATATTTATTAAACTGTCATGTTTTTAGTAAAAACTAAAGATTATTAAAGGATTAATAGGATTCTTATTCGATTAATATTTAAATATTAAATATTTTAATTTGAATAAAGTACCTGAATATGATTTTAATAAAAAATAAAAATAATATTTGATATTAAAGATGCAAATAAAAATATTCGGATATTTTAAATTTTTTAATATTAAATATATTAATAAAAATATTCTAATAAAAATAATAAATATTCGAATATTTAGATTAAAAATTATTGAATAAAAATATTTGGATTTTAATTATTTGAATAAAAATTATTCTGTTAATTGAATAAAAATCATAAATATTTTTATTCCAACATCAAAATAAAAATCATAAGTATTTGAATATTTTTATTCAAATATTTTTATTCGAATATTTATTATACGAATATTTTTATTCATGTATTTATTATTCATTTTTTTATTCAAATATTTAAAATCTAAATATTTTTATTCGAATATTTTTAAATACAAATATTCTAATATTTATGATTTTTATTCAAATATTTATTATATGAATATTTTTATTTATAGATTTATTATTCAATTTTTATTCAAATATTTAAAATCTAAATATTTTCATTCGAATATTTTTAAATACAAATATTCAAATATTTATGATTTTTTCGAATATTTATTATACGAATATTTTTATTTAAATATTTTTAAATCCAATTATTCTAATATTTATGATTTTTATTCGAATATTTATTATATGTAATTTTACACGTATATTTAATATCAAAATATTTTTATATGAATATTTAACATTTGAATACTTTTATTTGAATATTTAATATTTGAAAAACAATTCATCTTTGATTTTTTATTTTTTTTTCTCTAACATTTAATGTTTTATACGATGGGTATAAAACATCTTAGTGAAAGGAAAAGAGTACACACATCTTTGATACGCATAACATGTTGCCTTATTAAAAACCTTACCAGGAAAACTCATTGGGACAAAACCTCGATTAAGGGAAAAAGAGTGTCATGCGTATTTACTCCCTCTCATGAAAATATCACATAAGATCTTTAAATCTTCATAATTTAATACTGAATACAATCTTCAAATGCTGAGGTAAATCATGCACTAGTGGATAAATCTTCCAAATTATTACTTGAAAAGAATCGCGAATACTATTCTTAAGAAGATCATGAGGGACGAAACTTGAAAGAAATATGTTTCGCTTTATCACATTTATATATCAACCTTGAGATATAAATTTTGCATTATCTTCTTGTGAAAGCAATTCACATATCTTCAGGATATGTTTAGCCAAACACATATTTCTGCTTTGCCTCATGCATAACAATTATTTAAAGGTAATGAACTTGTAGCACTTAAATAATATTTCTGGATCAATTAATATACGATACTTCCAGATCAAATAATGTATATATTATGCTTTTAGACCAAGAATATCATTACCATTTCCTTGAGGCGAAAAGAATCTTTGTTTACATTAAGAGACATAGCAACCATAAGGGTGATCAATGAATATGCGTTATGCATGTAAAGTCTCTTTCAGCATTTTTTTGTATGCCGATTGATGCACAAAGATTTAAGGATATCTCTTCATGAGTCTCAACGATATTCAAATCATTGACATACACAACAAAAAAAATTCAGAGCTAAACCTCTTAAAAAAATGCTCAGGGAAATTAAACAATTTATATAGCATTATGCTAATAAGTATTCAATGAGGCGATTATACCAAATATGTAACCCCAAAAATTCAACCTAATTTCTTAGATTAAAAGATAAGGTTCACATTGAGAAAACTTCCTTTGCAAGTTAGGTTTTTATAAAATAATATTTAAATTTATGTTAAATTATTAAATAATTAATAATTTAAAGACACTGAAAATTATAACATTTATTTAAAACTAAATTCAATCCATAATTCAACAAACATTAAATGTCGCAAAATCCAATAAAAGTTTAAAGTCTGTTATATAGAAAATATTATCCAAATATAATAAAATAATCCGGAATCCAAAACTGTAAAACATATTATAAATAATAATTTGAATTAGGATCCGTCAAGTATCGTATGAAGCCTAGATCTGAGATCTGAAATAGTAAACTGAGAGGGTGTAAGCTAGGGAGCCTAGTGTGTCTCTAGTGTGCAGATAGACAAAATTTCAGAACAGAATGAAACAGATGATATAATGTATGCATGATATGCACTCAACTCCGAATACCATCAAAAGAGTAGGTTCCCTCTAAACAACTCTAACTTCATCACACCAACAGAAGTGGAAACTCAACCCGCAGGCGGAGCCACTAATTAGAAGTGGTATCTCGACCCGTAGGTGGAGCCACTAAATATAAGTGAATATATCACCAACTTCCCCGTACATATAATCCAACCAGATGCAGTGTTATATGCAAATGCAGGATCAAAATGAGTGCCTTATAATTTAACAGGAGACATGCCTGGCAAATTTCAAAATCAGAAATGCAATGAAAAGATGATGCATGAACATATAGAATTTAACAGAAACTGCACACACAGAATCACAGAATTTAATAGAAGAAAACACACCTGAAGTAGAAGACTCAACGTCAAGAGTGGCGTCTACTGGACTCGGCTCTACCATTAGATTGAGCGGGTGTAGAGTCTATGAATAACAGAATATGTTAGACACACTACTATTCCACTAAACTAATAAGTACATGTCGAATACTCACGTGCGTGTCCCAAGAACTGATAAACATAAGGGATTCTAGGAGGAGGAGGAGACAGTTGCTCAGGGTCGAAATCTATGTCACCTGAACCAAACAGAAACTGATTCAGAATTCAAAACAGAAAATATCCAGATAAACATTTGAACTTAAAAGCCCTAAAAACAATACTTTGGGTTCGAATTTTTAAAAACAGACAGCGCCATTGAACTCAGGACGTCGAAAAAAATAAAGTGGGACCGAGTTGGAAAAAGTCAATGATGACGTCAGCATCGGTCAATGCTGACATCAGCAAATGACGTCAACACAGATGACGTCAGCAGATAATGTCAACAGTTATGTCAGCCGATAATGTCAGCAGTGACGTCAAACAGGTCAAAGATCGAGTTAGTTCAGGTCGGGCCGGTTCGATTCTGGGCTTTCTTGGAAAATCTGGGTTTTCCAATTAAGCCACTGAATTCGATTTAGAAAATCCCCAATTTTCTAGGTTTTTAAATTAGGGATTTAAGATTAAATTGGGGAAAAAATTTTGGGGTGTTACAAAATACGCCTAAATTGTTTCAAGTCATAAAAAGATATATTCAATATGATTGAATAATGTTCTCGAAAACTTGAATTAACTGCTTATGGAATCTAAATCTTTCCGAAAGTTTCATGTAAATATTACTATCAAGAGGCCCATTCAAATAGGATGTAACATCCATTAGGCAAAAATTTAGTAATTTTGTTTATTGTTAGACTGACCAAAATCTAAAATTAGTTACATCCACCACCGAGGAATATATTTTCCTCATAATCAATTTATTTTCTTTTTGAGAATCCTTGTGCAACCAAATGAGCTTATATCTCATGATTTCCCCTTTTGATTTATATTTCTCACAAAGGCTCGTTTATATCCACGAGCTTTACATATTTCAATGTACGGGCTATAAGCTCAAATATTTCTATTTTTGAAAGAGATTTTAGTTTTGCCTCAATTACCTCTTTCATGTTGGCCAAACATTTATTTGTCCAATTGATAATGGTTCATGATCCACGTCATCAAATAAAATCTCTAGTGTTATATTGCATGCAAATATATTAACGACATCGATTTAATTTCAGTTCCATTTATTACCAAACATGACATAATATATTGAGATCTTTTTATTATCAAGTACCTGAATCATGTCAATGTCTCTGTTAGAGACCTTTTAATCTCTTTTGTAGATTTTCATAATTTATTGATTCCTCGATCAGACCATCATAAAATATAATTCCTTTTTTTCGAGGAATTCTTTATCTTTGGAACTTACTTGTCTACTACGCTTCAAACATAAGTTGGACTCATTAGCAACTAGAGTTTATCCTTTCAGGACATCAAATTTAATCGAAGCATTCATAGCTGGTATACATGACTTGGTCACTCTTTTAAGGTCAGCAAAATCATCTGTCAATTGATTTGCTAAATGAATTATCCTTTAAACTTATAGTTCACATTGTTGAATTCGTGGATCAAACAAAAAATGATAATTTATTTCAACTTATTTGCTTTTCCAACTATTTTATTTTCTCCACTAATGTCGGGTAAACTGACTCATTAAAATGATAGTCAGTAAATCGAGTTGTGAATAAATTCTCTTATCAGAAGCTCAAGATATTTAAGTTTGATATATATTCCCAACAAAAATCATCTTCGTGCGTTGTGGTGGAGCAATTAGAATATATATCGAACACCCAAGAATCTAAGATAAGACATATTTGGTTCTTGATAAAAAATCATTTATAATGGGGAGAACTTATAATCATTTGTTGGCTTAATGTGAATTGGTGATACTACATGTAAAATGACATGTCATCAACATTATCAAGACCGTTTATCTTTATAAGATAATCTAGAAAATATGCTTATAATTTCATCATCTGAGTAAGTAGCCTCGCGAACACCATGTTGCGGGTTAATAACAAGGATTCATATAACCATCTAGTCGATGCATAAATTAAAATCGTAAAATATATAGATGGACTATAAGAAAGGTGTATAGGCCCATATATATCATCTTGTATTCGTTCTAGAAAATTAATAGATTTACACACTATATTAATTGTTGATGGTTGAATAATCAAATTGCTTTTATAGCAATTATCACATGAAAATTACCTTGAAAAAAATCTTAGTTCTTCAATAAGTGATCACATAAAATTGTCAACAAATTTTTACATCATAATTGAATCGGGATGACCTAACCGGTCATGCCAAATAAAATTATCAGTAAACATCTGGTTTACAATAGCATGAGCTTCAATTTGTACTAATTCTTATGTAGTACAACATGGATGACAGTGCATGTAATTTTGTCAAAATTTTCTTATTGCCTTAAGTTATACTCATAATATTGAGATAGTCAACATCCCTTTGACTGATATTCTCAATATATTTCTATAATTATCATTAAAACTCAATAAGTCTCTTTGCGACTTTGACGAATATAATGCACTGTAAATATGGAATAAAGTTCCATTTGGCAATAAATATATTTGCTCAGTACTTTATTTCATTCACTTTGGGGAATGATAAAATATTAAATATAGCTTATTATATCAAATCAATTATCTATCAAAGATAAACTCTCAAAAGATCTTCAAAAGCATTGATATTTTAGTACTTTGAGATGTAGTACTCATATTTTCTCTTGTATTTAAAGGAGAAAATATTCCTTATGCTTAAGTATAGTATGAGTACTTGCACTGTTTGTTTGGCATAAATAGCCACAATTCATTTAGATTTTATTCCGGAAGTGATAATATTCTTCAAAAATGATAAATTAACATAAAACTTAAATAAATAATATGTAAAATAAATTAATAATAAATTAACATAAAGCGTAAATAAATAATATGTAAAATAAATTAATATAAATAAATAATAAATAAAAATAAATTAACATAAAACAAAATAAATAAAAGATCAATTATTTCCTTTAGATTTTATAAGGGAAATAAAATAAATAGAGAATTATTCTCTTTAAGGATTATGAGAAAATTAATAATATCCAATTGAGTTGGACCAACAACGCCATAATTATTTATGCCATAAAGAAAATTTATTTATATTTTCTTTTATTTATCATTCATGATTATGAATAAAGTTCATAATATTTCAATGTTTGACAAGTACGAGACCAATGTTTTGTACCGTTGCATTGATAACATAATGATTTGATATGATCTCTATTATTCTTGTCATCCTTATAATTCCACTTTTGGTGGATATAAGCATTCTCAAAAGAATCATTTTATCCATGTTTATTTTATGACCTCAATCGCAACCACAATTACTAATATGACTTTTATTCATTCTACTATAAAATATCATATCACTTCAAGGAATGGAACAGAGACTAATGGATTGGTTGTCAGAGGTGGAGACAGTTAGCCACATTCTTCGGTCGTGTTCATCGACAACTACAGTATGGATTGGATTGGTTAAGAGCTAGAAATTGGATGGTTTCTTAACTATAGAGTTCACTGAATGAGTCATCACCAATAGCACCAAACCAGAGTATATTGTGCAGGCTTTTTTGGAGTGGGACTTGATGTTTGAGGCTATGATTTGGAACATTTGGTTGTGTCGGAACAATGTGGTATTTGCTTCCAAGCAGGAGTTGTACCGGTCTGTGTTGGAATGAAATCGTTGGTTACGCGATTTGTCCGTTAAGGCGTTGGCTAGACCGGAAGTGCAGGAAGCAATGTTAGGGAATACGGTCTGGGCACATAGTTGTGGGAACCTCCAAGCAAGGGATGCGTCAAATATTTATGTTTTGCCTCTAGACTTTAAATTCTAACTTCTTTATTGGTCAAATTTAATTTTGATGGTTCGTGTTGATCATTCGATGATATTTATATCATGAACCTGTGAGAAAGGGGCCATGGTGGTCGTAGATGCAACGGACGATGATGGTTTGTGTGTAATCATTAGTTAGGGATTTGTTGTTTGAAGAAGATGAAGAGGATGTTTTCTAGAGAGAACAAAGTGTTTCTCTGTATTTTCTTATTATTCTTCTATATCAAATGATTATAGTATAAGCTTTTAAATAAGCTAAAATAGAGTTTTAATATGACTAAAATTATACTTTATCTCTAATTTAAATAATATTTACTCCTAATTTAAATAAGACTTCTAATAAACCTAAACTACTAATTAGGATAAACTCTAATTAGATATTAAATAAAAACTCTTAACACTCCTCGTTATTTTAGACTTCTCTTCAAGCTTTAACACATCTTGGATAACTAACAGAACCTTATTCATCACGTCATTATGGTAAACGCAATCAAATACATTCATCCTTAAGTAATTACCTAATAACTACCCACTCACTAACTTACATATAGGAAAGAGGTAATGATTCACCTTTAAAGAAATGAGATGGATAAATCTGATTGATTAGGACCATGGATGCTAACGAAAAGGGTTCATGATATAATTTCTTCCTAAGCAAATAGTTGTGAGAACCTTCGAGCAATAAATGGACCTAACATTTATGTTTTGCCTCCAACCCCAAATTCTGACACCGTCATTGACCAAACTTAATTTTGATGGTTGGAGTCGATCATTTGATGACATTTTATCCTTTGGCTGAGTTATCCGTGATCATGTTGGAGATTGGCGGAGGGATTCTGCAAAACTCATTGGAATAGGATATATTGCGGAGGCTGAACTATGGTATACCAAGGTTTGACCATGGTGGGGGACCTGGGTAGCGTCAGATTATTGTGGAATGCGCCAGGGAAGAATGGCAGTGGAGGCTTACCAATCGTCCCGCATTTATACGAGGTTTGCGCTCACGACCGGGAGGTGGTCTTTTTTTTTTGTTGATAATTTGTAATTAAATTAATCCAAAAAACAAAATAATTATTACAACCAAAATTCATAGGCATTGTTTCTTTAGAAAAATCCCCAAGCAACTAAGATATCATTATGTACATTTTGTGTTCTAACGTTCCTATGTTGTAATCTAATGCAAACAATTACCTTTATACAATCGAATAAGTCTAAACTACCTCTTTGAATCCTCTAAAATGACTCATCTTACGTTCTACTCACATAAAGTATAGGAATGTCTGCCAAGTAAAAGCTTTAGAATGAGTACTGCAGATGATTTTCCCTTCAGTCTTGTTATCGCCCAGGTGAGCTCTCTAGACTAGTCCAAGACATCCCTCGATATACAACTGCAGCAAAGAACTCGAACTATAGTTACCTGGAAAAGGACAGTCAAAGAATATGTGATCCCTTATTTTTGTTGAGCTGCTACATAGAGGGCAACAATTATCGCTAATGATCTTCATTTTAATCAATCTTGCCTTAGTAGGTAATTTGTCAAGTATTGCCATTAAAGAAATCAATGCAAGCTTAGAAATATGCAAAAGAAAACTTTTTAATTTATGTCATGACACCTTCTCTTTTAGCTCACGTATTCCATTCCAAATCTCTTAAAACACAAATCTTTCCTGCAATTAGAGTCGAAACAGAAGCAACGTCAACTTAAGAAGCTTTCTAAAAATCCAACTATAATGTTACTTTCTTTCCATACATCAAAAGTCATCCCTTTTAATGACATACATTGTAATCCATGCAATCTATAGAGTCTTATTAGAAAAAAGTTTTTGAATCAAATTTATCATGCATGCTCGATTTTAGACATATATATCTTTTAATCCAATCCACACTCACTCTTTAAGAGACAAATATCCTTCCAGCTTACTCTTGCCAAGTAGCAACTTTGTTTTCCTCTTTCTAAAAAAACACAATATAACGACTCAATTCCATTCGGAACCCCTTTTGGAAAAACAACATGAACACACCAAAAGTTGATCATGCTAAACAAATAGCTCGAATGAGCTGCAACCTTTCAGCTTAACTAGGATGCCTCTTTGCCCACGTACTCATTCTTGTTTTAATCTTATCAATAAATAGTGTACAATCCTTTTTACTACGCTTCCTAGTCACCAAAGAAAGCCTCAAATACCTCACAAGTAATGCCCCAAGTTTGAACTTTGTTGAATCATGTATCTCTTCCAATTTCTGAGTCAGACCCTAAAAAAATTTCAATCTCTGAAGCATTTAAACACGGACCTAAGATCTCATAAAAGTTTTCTAAAATACATTTTACACCCGACACAAAATCCAAACTACCATTGTAAAAGATTAGATCATCGGCAAAACACAAATAAGTCAATCTGGTCTTTTACACTTAGGATAGAATTGAAATATACCTTTTGTAGCTGCAACAACAAGCATACACGTTTTTGGCTAAAACAAGTAAATAAGAAAGGTGTAATACCCCAAAATTTTTTCTAATTTGGAATTTAAATTCTGAAATCCCTAGTTTTTGAAACCCTAATAATTTGGGAAATTTTTGTGTTAAGTCTTAAATTTTTAGTTAAGGATTGAATTGTTTTAATCTAAAATTTTGTTTCTATTGTGAAAACCCTAATAAGTTTAGGGACCAATCTTGTAGTTTTCCAATTTTTGCTTTATGTTATAATGTTACTTACGGCAGATTGGGTTTGAAAAACCCTTTCTAGCCGCAAGTCTTCCTTTGTCTCTTTACTTCTCTCCCTCTCGCACGCTCTCTCGCTTTTTGCTCAGTTCTTTCCCCTTTAAATTTTCGTTCAAAGCTTTGGCTATCATTGTTTTGACAAGCGTGGTTTCTTAAGTAAACTATGGCCCCGGAGTTGACAGCAGCCCTTGCTTGTGTTGTTTCGGGGCCATAGTTTACTTAAGAAACCACGCTTGCTTGTGTTGTTTCTTAAGTAAACGGTTTCTTAATTTGCTTGTGTTGGTTGCCTGTGACACCGTCATCTCTAACACATCGTTGTCGACCAAGCTGTGATGTTGGTTGCCTGTCGTCTTTTCAGTTTTGGTAAACTTATGGTGAACAAGTGATCGTTTTTGGTTTTGTTGAGTTAAGATTTTCGGTTTGATATGTTTATTAAGTTTTGGTTTTGGTTTCGGGTTTTGTAGAGTGTTGTACTTTGCATGGTATCATCATCGTCATTCTCGATGGAGTAGAGTCGCTGAAATTTGTCGTCGGTGAGTTCTACCATCGTCGGGTTCCTTGCTGCCACCGTTTCCCTTTCTACTGTCGGCCTTGGTGGTTACTGTTACATCATTTTTTACGTTTTGGTTCATGGTTTAAGAGGTTGGACTGAAGTGTTGGTGTTTGGTTGTAGTAGTGTTGGGCTGGATAAGTGGGTTGGTTATGTGTTGGGTTACAATGTTGGGATTGAAGTTTGGACTTGTTTGTGATGGGCTTTGTAAGAGTTGGTTTGGATAGTGTGACCCGAATTAAAATCGAACACGTTTTGAATAAGTTGACCCGACCTGATCGGACCTTTGACTTGACCCGTTTGACCATATCTCAAACTGACCTTGACCGAGTTTGACTTTGACCCAAACTTGACTAGTTTGACTTTGGAGTTTGACTTTGACTTGACCAATTTTGACCTTGTACTTTTACTTTTGACCTTTGACGAGTCAAGTCAAAGTTGACTTTAACTTTTGAGTTGAACATAGTTGACTTTTGACCAAAAGTTAACTTTTTAGGACAACATTCTTTTTGACCTTTTTTGACGTTCTGAGTTCGAAGCCACCGTCTGTTTTGTCAAGTTCAAACTCGAAAGCCCCATTTTTGGTGCTTTTCATCTGAAATGTTATTAGAGTCTAAAAAGTTATTTATAGGGAATTTAATTCTGAATATTCTTTCGTTCAAGTAACAACGTTTCTGAAGCCTCTGGTTTATATCCTATTGTTCAGATCGAATGAGCACGTTCTTCGAGATCTTTACGTGAGTAAGATTTCGTATCAAAGTTCTATTTTAGTTGGTCGCTTAGTCTCAGTTGTTAAGTAATATAGTTCTGTTACCTCATAGGTCCTAAATCAGCTAAACCAAAACGCGAGGCGCGTCCGTCTCGGAGTTAGAGCTTCAGTTGCTTATGATGTGCCTCTTCTTGTGCTACATGATTTTGATTTTGTGCCTACATTATGCTTTTTATTTTATCTGTATATCTAAAATGTTTTCTATATGTTGTCTGATTGAATATATATGAGTCTATTTATTTAACCATTCATGGTAGCATCATACATGACATGTACAATTCTATTCTCAAATCAAGCATTTGATTTTTGGAAAAAATGTTACTTGTAAGAGTTCTGATTTATGATTTTACAAATCATATCATGTTCTGACATCTAAAATTATTTTTTGAATTTAGATCAAATATGTGAGGGAAACCTCTACTCTGGCGAAGATAATCCTCCACTCTGTATGATTTCCGATATCAGACTCTCTGATTTTCTATTATGCATCAGTCATCATAGCATCATGCTTCAGATTTTTCTTGAATTCAGAAATATTTTTAGAAATTTTTCAGAAATGTAAAACATGTTTTGTTTGTGACTGTTTGCACTGATCTAGAGACACACTAATCTCTTTAGCTTACAGCCCTTTAGTCTGTATTCAGATTCTCAGACCTATATAGGCGAATTTGTACTTGGAGCATCTCGCACAATACATAGATAATTATTATTCAGTATGATCTTCTTTTAATTAATTCAGTTTAATGTTTTAATCTGTTATGAAACATGTTATATTTTCGGTCTATGAGATATTTTGATATGGAATTTAATGGATGTCTATTTTAATGAAACTATTTCAGATGTTTAATATGATAATCAAACATTTTTTTAAGCAATTGAATTTGTATAACTGAAATCCCTAATTCGTTTTCCCAATTTGTCAAAGTAACCCTAATTTTGAAATTATTTAACTTAAATTACTTACCTGAGGGGAAAGTTTCTGTAACTTGATTCCTAAGTTTTAATCTAATTTTGAAAAACTTATTGCGTAATCATCTGACCCAGGTGCCTTGTCTTTATTTTTCCCAAACAATGCATTCTTTACCTTATTAGAATTTACCTCCCTGGTCAATACATCAGCCTCTAAGAATAATAAAATCTAGAAGCTCTTTAAAGATTTGCATGATAAATCTTTGAACATTCCCATCAATCGAACTAACTTGTTTAGTATAAAATTTTATTAATTTCTCAAAAATTTCATCAAAATTCTCCGATCTATTTCCACGATCATCATACAAAAGCCTAATTGTATTACATTTCTTCTCAGATGCTACAATAGTATGAAAAAATTTTGTCCCCTGATCCCCATCTTGTAATCAGTTTATTGTAGCCTTTTGCTAGTAAAATAACAATTCAGCTTTCTTCAGGTCAATCAACTCACTTTACAAATGTTTTTCTAATGCCATATTACAAGTAGAGCTAGTAAAATTATAATATTTGTTGCTTCTTCAATATTTTTTCAATCTTACTTACTCAAAGATATCAACATAATGCATATCATTCAAATCTCACAAATAAGTCTTGAGCATCTTCAGTTTATAAAAAAACAATCATAGAATCTCTTGAGATAGTTCATTCTACGAATCCCCAACAAGTTTCTTAAAATTAAGATGATGGGTTCAAAAAATAAAAATAAAAATAAAAATAATTTAGGTATATTCACATGTACTCCTTATATTCTTAAGCAATTGCAAGACAATGATCTAACATTATATGAGCTTGAAATTTTGCGTCTGAAGTAAGAAAATATAAATCCCAAACTGAATTTACCAAAAATTCTATCAAGCTTTTTAGCTAAATAATTTTTCTCCTATTTATTAGACTATGTAAATCGGGGACCAATCTATGGATGATCCACCCTCACTCACTCAAATAATCTTGTAACTCCACCATATCAGTTGTGATTACTATCCCTATATGTTTCATGTTTGAGCTTTCAGCAGCTGCAACAATAACATTAAAATCACCATCGAACAGTCAAAGAATCGAAACCGAATTGTTAAATTGCTTCAAATGACAGCCTTGTTTTCAAAGCATCATTACTACCATAAACCGCAGTGATGAACCATGCAAAACCCCTTTTATATTTATGCTTTGATCAGTTACTAATGTAGGAGAAAAGTCAAATCCTTCCATTTGCACTTTCATTATACTTTGTATAGTACTCCTATTAATCTAAACAACTAAAAAACAAAGTTTCTACATTAAGTTCTGATCACACCCTTATTTTCAAAAGACATACAACATCAGCCCATCTAAACTACTTACTCGAGTACATAATCTTCCTTCGATTTTGAGGATTATTAAATCCCCTAATATTCCAAAAAAGATCAGTCACTATCCACAACTTTCTTCAAGATATCTTTCTTTTTGAATTTGAACTTTTGCAATCCCTTGAAAAACAGCTCTTGAGTTTTTTATTCTTTCAGCCCAATAAAATTTTTCTTCTTTGGATAGCTTACCATCTCTCCCTTTTTTTTATATTTGAAGCATGCAAAGAAAGGAATTCCTGCAAGCTAAGTTCTTCTACCAGATGAAGAGAAAAAATCTCATTGTCACCTTCAAAAGCAACAATAAAGGAACCAACTTTCTCAACTTGAGAAGGATCAAGTTCCTCAACAGAAGGACCACCTGTCCCAATAGTAACAACACCTATTTACTCAACAGGATTCTTAATTACAATATTTTCATCAAGCTAAGCCTTTCTTGATCTCTATACTACCTTCTCCTTATGTGATTCAAGATAATACTTTGTGATATGACCAAATATTTTATATTTTCACAATTAGATGGCATCCAAGGCACATGAACATTAACCATTACAATAGAATTATCTTGTATTTGAATATGAACTATCCTGAAAATTTTAGCACCAATTTCAATTTCTTTACAAACTTCAGTCTCTTCTTCGAAACAGTAATGGAATTCATATACAAAGGGATTCCTAATGCACTAGCTATATAGCTAATTCCTTTCTTAGAATACAACTCTAGAGGAATATTATATGACTGCACCTAAACTAGTATTTTTGAGAGATCAAAATCAATTTTTTTTTTAAATTAGACTCTTATTTACGTAAAACTGAATGTTTATGTTGTATATGTCATGGTCCATTATCCAGAACCAAATCCCTCACATTAGCACTAAAAAACGAAAACACATACAAATTCAGTCCAGTAAAACTGACCTTAGACAGCCAACTCTTGTCTCGTAACGAAGCAACAATTCTTCTAAAGTGCACTAAAATTTGGAGCCCCACCAATGAATAGACCAACTAAAGCATATCTTCACTCAAAAACACCCTCAACGAAAACCTCTTATGCACGCTTCACAATTTCAAGATCCTCAGAAAGAAAGAACTCAAACGATTGCTCAGTCCTCCCTCTAAACAACTTTTTTCAGTCCATAGTCAGGCATGCAATCCAAAAACTAACAAGAAAATCCCATGAAACAAGCGAAAATCACAAAAAATCGAAAAACAGGCAAACAAGTCCTAAACGCTAATGTGAATCCAAAGAATAAATCTATCTGGCATAATTGCCACGATTAGTTGATAAAAAAAAATGGGAGGTGGTCTTTCCTCGTTTATATTTGTATATTTAGTATTATTAATTTGTTATTACAATTAAATATATTATTTTTTTTTATAAAATTATATAATTTAAAAAATTATTATAATTATTTGTAGACTTAAAATAAATATTATATTTTTATTAAATAGGTTTTTATATGTTATTTTCTAAAAGTTTAATAAAATAGTTAAAAGCAATTTAAAAATGTAATGAGCCGAATCGAATTTAAACTATTTGATTAAAACTTAAGCTTAAAATTTTAAGGTTAAAGAGTTTTGTGTCTGAGTTGAACTCAATAATTTTATTTTCAAGTTGAGTTAAACCTATTTAAATTCGAATTTAACTTATTATCACCCCCAAGTGTATCATAAACTTTTAGATTCGTACACTTAGATTGTGAAACTTTTATTATTGACAAATATTTGTTAAATTGAGTAATAATAATTAAAGTTAAGTAATACTCCAGAATTTAAAAGAGAAAGGCTTTGTTTTGGTCAAAAACTGGGTGCTCAAATGTCATAATAAAAAATAAAAAGTTAGTAAAGTATATAAATGGTCCCTTATCCCTAATTACAATTTATTTATTTATTTTTGTTAAAATTCTTGACTATAAAAAAAATATAAATAGGTTTTTTGATTAATTAAAATTAATAAATTAATTTAAATTTGTTAAAAATAAGGTGACAGTTTAATAGATATGTATAATAATATATTTAATCTTTAATTTTAATTTGATCTTAAATTTAAAATTAATTTTGTCTTTTAATATTTAAGTATTAAAATATTTAAGTATTATAATTAATTTAAATTTGTTAAAAATAAGGTGACAGTTTAATAGACATGTATAATAATATATTTAATCTTTAATTTTAATTTGATCTTAAGTTTAAAATTAATTTTGTCTAATATTTAAGTATTATAATATTTTAATCTCTTAAATCATAAATTTTTTCTTTTTCTTTTTTTTTTAAAGTAAACTTTAATTATTTTTTAAGGATATCCATTTGTAATCTCATTTGTATGAGCTTAAAAAATTGTTGAAGAATCAAAATCTCTATTAATGTTTATGATAGTCGCCTACAATGAGTTACCGGCAATGAGAGATACATATCTTTTGTTTATGGAGGCGAAGAATATGAAATTTAAGATCTAAAGGACTAAAATATTTATAATATTTAAATATTAAAAATTAAAATTTTAAATTTAAGATCAAATCAAAATCATAAAGATTAAGAATTAAATATTTTATTATACACATTTTTTAACTATATGTCATTATCCAAATCTATTTATGACTTTTTATAATTAAAAAATTAATAAATAAATAAATTATAATAAAAAATCATTTATATAATTTACCGAAAAGTTATTAATAAATTAATAGCTAAAGAAGATAGTAATGATGTAAAGCATTTACCAACTTTACATGAAAGTGTGCAAACAAATATTTGGCTTTTTCTTGCCAATGAAAGAGAATGTTGAAAATAAATAAATATTTGAGTGCTTGACAATGACAAGGATCTCACACAGTTGACGATCCAAAGAACACAATTTTGACAGCACCTTCTCTCCCGTTTCCAAGCGAATCAGTATGCAAATTCATTACAGTGAGGTATAGTGTTCATCAACAGGAAAGAAGTTAGGAGTAAAACGTATATATTTAATAAGAATTTTTGCGTTCATAACAAGTATTTTTTCTATTTTTGTGACACGTTTTTTTATTTTTATTTTTTTGGTTTATTTTATCTATTCTTGTGGCATGATTCAGCATACCCTAGCAGCAAATTATTGTAGAGATTTGAATCGACGCTAGTTTCTGATTATGATTTTATCGGTGGTCATTGATGGTTAGATCCTCACTCGGTTGATGATTGTACACTGATATAATCAGTCATGGGTAGCAGAATATTCTGCTTGATGGTTTTAGATCACTCATCACTCCTTATTCACCCGTTATGTGTATCGATTGGACAGAGACGAGAAGATTTAAGAAGCTTCTGGATTTTGATGGTATGATTATCTTCATAAAAAATATTTTATTTTTATTTATTTTTTGGTTTTTTGAAATCATTGTAATTGTAATATTTTCTATGAATTTAATAAAAATTCAGTGGCAATTATCAAAAAAATAATAATGAGAGGTAAATTTATAAAAAATATTAATATTTATAAAAAATTAAATAAAACTAGAAAAATAATTACTCATGTGTAAGATCCGATTGCCCCTCCCTAACCTTATGTGCCTTCCCATGGTTATGAAATGTTAGATCCTCATTCGGTTGATGGTTATGTACCGATATAGTCAATCTTAGGTAACAAAAATTCTGCCTGAAAGTTTGGATCACTAATCATCCCTTCTTCGCCCGTTATGTATCTCGATTGAATAGAGATAAGAAAATTCGGAAAGCTTTTAAATTTTAATGGTATACTTATCTCTATAAAAATTACTTTATTTTTTATTATTTTTGAATTATAAAAAATTATGTATAAATTTAGATCCATTATATTTCTTCTTAAATGTATTATAATTATGATATTTTTATAAATTTAATAAAAATTTAATGGTAATTATCAAAATATATATAATAAAAAATTAACTATGGTTGGATGGCCTATATTTTTCTTCAGTCGTAGATTAAAGACTATGTAAAAATACTCTTTAAAATATCGTCTTTTTTTCTTTCTAAATAAGAATTAAAAATATTCCAAAAAATATTTACAATGAAAAAATGGTTTAATAGGATGAATATTTATTATTTATTTATTTAAAAAATATTTTTTTTCTTTCGAATTTTATTTTAAAACATAATCATCTTTTTATACACATAGACATAATTCGTATTTTGTACGGCGCGAATTACTAATTCACATCTTAAAGAATATGAAGTATAGCTGGTGTGAATTGTATGTTATTCATTTTTTTAATATTTTTAAATTTTTAAATGTAATTTATATTTTGTAAGACTCAAATTATGTCCAAAATACTGTAAAAAGTAACTCAAAGATTTTTAAAATTCCAAAATTAACTATACTTCACGTTCTGCAAGAAGCGAATTAGTAATTCGTGTTATGCACAACACGAATTACGTCTATGTACGTAGAAAAAAGATTATTCTTCGTAATAAAGTTAAAAAAAGTTATTTTTCTAATAAAAAAAAATAAAAAATATTATTTCATATAAAAAAATAGTAATTACCGAAAAAATATTTGTACGGACCAAAATAAAGATCAATTAGGTTTTGGTAATATCGATACCTCGTATAAAAGCGTTTGAGTTTTTTAGCACTTGATATTATTATTTAAAAATATTTTTAATTAATTTTTGTTTAAAAAGAGAAAAAGGAGAAATCGAAAAAAATAATCGATTTATAATAGATTTTAAATACCTTTTTATAGAGTGAAAAATAAGTTGATGAGTATAAATGATAACAAATGGTAATTTAATTTAAAAGACACCTTTTCAAAGATTATAAATCTTAGTCTTTTGGGTTGAGTTAAATCTAAAAGTATTTTTTAACTTAAAAAATTATATTTAAGCCATACTTAGCTGATTTGAATTCAAAAGAACTTTTAAAACATTGTTTTTCAACTATTAAAATGAATCAGTTTTATCAAATAATTAAAAATAAAATATAATAAAATCACAATCTAAAAAATCCCTACAAAAATTAAACTAAACTGATTACATTAATCAGCCATTCCTCCTAAAGTCATAAAAAAACACAAATTAATCATTAAATTACGAAAGTAAGAGTATACATGAAAATATTAAAAAATTCTAATATGCAAATTTATTTTAAACTTAATTTTAAATTTTAATCTTAAATGATTGAGTTGATCAAGCAATTTGAAATGGCGAAGAAGGGGTGGATTGATAATTAAAAATTTGTGGAGGGTTTAAAAAAATTGAAAAATTAAGAACACAAGGATTTATGGTGGTTAAAGCTTCGAACAAGCTCTGCATCCACTACCTTAGCTCCCACTAAGGATTTTCAACTCAATTCACTATTGAGTTCGACCTTTTTCTCGGTTCAAGGGATAACCGTTACAAACGAATCAATTTCTTTAACCAAAGATTATTTCAATCTTACAAGGTTTACAAGGATTAAAAGTGACAATAGAAAAGTATATCTCACAGACAAATTTGCCCCAATTATAAGTTTAACACCCCCCAAACTCAATTAAAAAGAATTGAAATGAAGTGCTGGGAGTTAAATTTTGATGCTTAGATGTTTGCTTGAAGATCAATAGTTGTTGTTGCTACTTGAAATGCTTGATTTTATACATTCTCATTAATTTCTAACAGTTGAAGTGGTTGGAAACATAAATATAGACGTTAGACCTTTATTTTCCCACCATAAATACAATTCTACAACTACCGATATCGAAACACGGATACCTATATCAAAACAATACTAAAATAGAAAGTCGTTGAATGCATTTTATAAGGATACCAAAACACGTGGTCAACGTATCAAAACGAGTTGTCTTTAAAAAAGGGGCATATCAAAA
This sequence comes from Abelmoschus esculentus, assembly GCA_035048815.1. Lineage (NCBI taxonomy): Eukaryota > Viridiplantae > Streptophyta > Magnoliopsida > Malvales > Malvaceae > Abelmoschus > Abelmoschus esculentus. The sequence continues at coordinate 11,162,539 of JAUCBN010000033.1, forward strand.
CAACTACTGAAATGCGTGGTCAACGTGTCAAAACGTTTTGGTTCTACCAAAATGCGTATCCAAACGCCTCTATGGGCGTATCGAAATGGGTCAACTGATATTTAAAAATTACTTATCAAACACGGTTAAAATATTTAATACTCAAAGAATCGTTGAAAATTTAACCCGGTATCGAACAGACACGTGACATATTAAAACGCCTTGAATATTTCATTGAATTCATAAAAGATGGACTGTATCGAAACAACTTTTGGCTGTATCGAAATGACTGTTTTGATAGCATTTTTCAAAGTTTCAAAATCAATTTTCAAAGTTTCAAAACGTATCAAAACGGTCCAAAACTATATCAAGACGCCTGGTAAAACTTGAAAAACTTTAATCGAAAATAGACATACCGTATCGAAATGTTTGACAAGCGTATCGAAACGTTTGTGACAAAAACACAAGTTTTGCTTTGAAATTGACTTAGAAAAATATTTATGTATTTTCGGTTGGACTTAAAAACATTTTTAACTTTTAAATTTATTAAGGACTTAAAAATTTATTTCAAATTAGTCCTTTTATTCCTTTGTTATATCAAAACTAAATTTAGTTTTTACAATCTCCCCTTTTTAATATAATAAAACCAAAAATAAATTTTTAACCAAAAATTCCCATTAATATGTGCATAGGTTTTAAAAATTAAGTTTTAAAGTCATCACCCTCCTTTTTGTTAGATTAAAATCAAGATAGATTTCAAGGAAATAAATAATGCAAGCAACAAGGTATAAACCATAACTAGCTTTCCATAACATTAAACTTAAAAAAATCCAACGTAGAAATAACATCAAAGCATAATACTTAAAATATAAAAATCATAGGCGTATAAGAACGAAATCTTAAAATATGACATGAAATAAAAATGCATAAGTCTTAAACATAATACTATTAGGATCCTAATAGCCATAATTAGTTCTCCTAAAAGTCAAATCTAAAGATCTAGAAATTACTCTTCTCCACCATCCTCCTCCTCTTTCTCATCATCATCATCATCTTTAGGGCATTGGAATGACATCATTCATCATGAAAAGCTCCAAGAGACATCCTCAAAGAGAGATGTTGAATTTCGAGATTCGTCAAACGAGTATTAATGGAGTCAAGATGAGTGTTAAAATGGTTATTGATAGCGTTAAAACCGATGTTCATTTTATTTCCTAAGCTTGAAAATTGATTTGCAAGATAATCCACAAGATCAACATTGGGAGCAACTTGGTGAACAGGCTCCGGATCAAGTTGTGGAGGAGTAGGTGCCTCTCCACGAATCCATTCACCTCTAATAAATTGAAAGTGAGAACGATTGAGAGAGGTCTCACCTTTCGGCTCCTTAACTGATTCCAAAATATCATACGAGCAGTCAATTCTCAAGTACAAGAAAAGATAACTTAAACCACAAGCATAAGAGAATGATTGACATTGCTTGGTGTGGTGGTTTTGTACTTGCCAAAAAGATCCACAAAGATTATTTTGGCGAGGTTTGGACGTTTCTCTTGGCGAAAGCATGTAAGCCAAAATCCTTTGACTTGGTGGATCCATGAATACTTGCCACTGGACAAACGGATCCACCACGAGATGATTAAATAAAAGAAACGATCATGCACGTCTAGGTGAGATTGCCAAGTGATTTTTCATCTTCAAGTCCCTCATGTTGGAAAATAGTGAGCAAATGACCATCTTTGAAGCATTTTTTGGAAGTGTAAAGATGAGGATTCGAATAAGGAAATTATTGATTCCTATTCTACTCCGTGAGATCTTTACAACGGTAGCTCATATGCTCAATATTATTGAGTGATGAATGAGAAATTGATGCTCAAAGTAAGAAGGTTGGAATAAAGTAAGGAATGAGAAGCCCCATTATCCTATATTGATGAGATAAATGAAATGGGAAGTGTTTATATACACTTACCCACATAGTTGTCATTGAATGACTTAACTCTTGGTTGGGGTGCACGACGTGGGCGATGCAAATGTTTGGACTGGTCGGGCCCCTTTTTTTGGGCTTGCGGATATTTTACCCGTTGTGAATAATATTTCCTTAATTTATTTTTTTAAAAATATCCAAAAAAGAGTTTTAATTCAGAATTAAATTTGAATTAATTAGCAGTTGACTGCTCTGGATAATTAGAGAAGTAATTGTTAATTATGGTATTTAATTTGAATTAAATACCAGATAATTGACAATTAATCCCGAATTTTTCGGATCTTAATTCGGGAAAGTCTGCTCACTGTTGCCCTAATTTCCACTATAAATATGAGGTTGATTTCTCAGTTTTAAAATAGATCAAAAAACATCTCACATCTCTCAAAATGTGTTTTTCTCTCCTGCTTTTTATTCTGGTGACTGGCGAAGGCAAGAACAGTTCGAGAACTCGACAGAAGTGCTACTGTTCAGAGTTCTTCTTGTTGTTGTATCTTGGGAGACAGACTACCAACAAACTCAGCACCATCGGAGTGGCAGAAAATCTGTCTTAAGGAAACTGCAATTGTGCAGACCTCAACATGATTCCGATTTATCAAAAGCAAACTCGGTTTGATCGAAACTTATTTATTATGGTTTTTGTTTTTACTGTTCGTTTAAATAATAATAATTTAGATTATTTTATTTTATTTTATTTTATTATTATTTTCTTGGATTAACCACCTATTGTCCAACAATCTTAAGACAGATTTTTCTTGGGTTAAATCCGAGACGAACAGATTATATTGTTTCTATCATGACAAAGCATGTCTAATCAATAAAATATCGTATATGGCATAGTGGTTCGTACCGAAACGAAACCACAACGAACAAGGAATTGTGCAGAGTGGCAGCATTAAAGTGGTTGCATTTTAGGCATTTTAAATTTGCGGAAGCATGTGGCCGGTTGTTTTGCAGATCCCTCAACACCCTTGATTGCAAGTTGCAACAAATCTCAACGGGTTTGGAAACATGGGCCCGCAAAAGTACAATCAAATTTCAATGAGAAATCACCCATGTATTGTGCAATCGAACGCCAATCACTTTTTTAATTGCTAGAAACTGTTACGGTTAAAGCATTAGTGATTTCTATCGCATGATTCAGATTGTGTCTAGTAACTTTCAAATTTGGAAGGAAAATAATATGTGAAAATTCAACGAAAGTTACGGGATAACTTTGACCATTTATGGCAACATACTCAGAGAGCAAAAATGGTGTGAATTTCGACAAACCAAATTTGGTTACAAAACATGGTAAACTCCTTAAATTAAGGTATTTTGTTAGTTTGTTTCCTTTATAATATTTATTATATTTAATAAATATAATTTTAGAAATAATGTATAATATTTTATTTCGTACTAATAATTTCTTTTGAGAAATTTTATAGCGACGAACAGAATATTCGAACGATTAAATCGATAATGGTGAATTTATTCTTCGGAATAAAATGAGAAAGCAAACAATTTGTTTCAGGAATTAATCCTGCCGTTCTTAAACGGGTTTGCTAAAAATCTCAAATTGGGACAAATCTTTTCGACAGAAATTGTCATGGAAAGTAATCGAGGTTACGGATTTTGTGAAATATCAAAATCGAATAAACAAAAATTTAATTTTCGATTTATTGGAATTATAATTAATTTCGTGTTTGTTTCCTTTATTAAAAGAGAAACAATGAATATGGTAAATTTAATTTTACCTTATGTGAATACATGGTTAAATGTATTGATAAAACCTTATTCATGGAAATAAGGGTTTGGCTTTAGACAATATTGTCTATTGATCAAATAAAGCATTTATTTAATATAGAATTAAATTGCTTATTTGATATAAAATATGATAATATTAAAACCATATATTTAAATTTAAGGTAATCATGGATTCCTTAAATTAGTTTATGGTATTTTGTGGTAATACCATATAAATGAATATTTTATTAAGTTAATATTCTTTAATGATTTAATAAATACATATGTGTATTTAATAAGGTAATTTTTAATATCATAAAGTATGATATTAATTTGATAATAATATTTTGATATTATTATGTTTAAGGTAATTTATTTATTTCAAAAAATAATATTGACCTTATTGTTGAATATGACATGAAAAGGAATATCCTTTTATGTGAAATAATAATTATTGAGATAATTATTAATTGTGTTTGAAACACTTTGGAATATTATTATTTTTAAATAATAATTTTCCTTGAAAAAGTGTAAACACGAAATTTCTTAATTGTTTTGGAAACAAAGATCTTGTAAATAATTCGTTTTGGGAATTATTTCTCACCGTTTTAACGGATTTACTTGATCTTCCAAACAATAATCAAAGAAATTTAAAATAAAAGACTAATTCTTTTTGAAGAATTAAGTTGTTTTGATATCTTCATTTGGGTTTTTAATCCCAATATTTTAAAATGAAGATATAAGAGAAATAAATCAATTAATTTATTTCTTTGAGAGAATCTTGCGTTGATTCTAATTTTAAAAGAAAATAAATCACAAATTCATTTTTCGGAAAATCTTATTATTAGATTTATTCGAGAATCTTTTATGATTCTAACTTGAAAATAAATCAGAGAATTTATTTCATGTGAATGTTGGAAATTAAGATAAAGTAAATAAATTTGTTTTCAGGAATTTAGGTCTTACCGTTATAACGAATTTACTTTATCTATTTTTTCCAAACAAAATAAACAAATTTGTTTTAACAGAATTTGTTAGTAGAAGTAACATTGGTTACTAATTCTACAATGTTGATTCAACCCAGGTCTTGAATCAAAGCATAGAAGATTTCTATGTTAAAATTCTTAAAGCCTAATCTGATGTATGTTATGAAATACACAGTGTTTAAAATTGGCTTAAGAACTATGATGTTCATTGGACCGTAAATGGAAGGTGTTGGTGCTAAGAAATTCTTAGTGATTGATTCTAAATGATAATGAATCAAAGACAGTGACTTAATTGATCACTCAAACTTGAATGATTTCAAGAACTTCCATAAACGGGTGATTGAAAGAAAATTTGAAAGTGCATGTCTAGGATTGGTTCTTTGAAAAGACTTGATTCTTAAGTGTGTCTAATGCACCACCTCTCTTATCATAAGTTACCTATCTGGTGCACTATTTATTATTATTCTTTCTATTAAAACCGTGAGAACTTTTATTTTAGGATTTTAGTTTACTAAAATCCTACCGTTTAACAAAAGTTGGAAATTATAATTTTATTTCTGATTTTTAGTTTTTGACTAAATTTCTAATGTTTAACAAATTTATAATATTTTAATTGTGACTATGTGACACAATTAGTGAAATTCATGTGGAAGAATTTCAAAATGTGACAACAAAGATGTTGTAAATTTGATCATGATGAACTTGATTAAAAAGAAAATTCTCCTAGTGCTAGAGAGAATGAGGTAAATGTGGTTACCATATTTTGCTAAGCAAATATTACTATGAAAATATTGCTAGAGCAAATATATTGAAAGTCAAAAATGACTCCAAGCCGCAAAGTAGGTAGTATATCTCAAAAAGCTAAATTTCATGAGGAAATGCTTCAATTGTTATGAGATATGGAATAAGTCTTTGGACTATACTTCCAAATAGAAAAAATTTTGTCATGACGAACAATTGTTTGAAGGAAATTTATTACCTTCGTGATAGAACAATTTAGTTTTGCTTAAAAGCAAAGTTGATATAAGGAAATTATTCCTTATAAGAAGGATGTTGAAACCTAAATTGATTAATTTAAGGAGAAACTCTGTGTGAGTAATGTTGCAACATCCAAAGGTACAATAATTTTGAAGATAACTTCTAAAAGAATTAAATCTTCAGAATGTGCCAAACATGTGAAGGAGTTGTTCTATCAACTAAGTGCGAGACACCATATGAGTTATGGAAGGAAATGAAGCCTTCCTACAATTACATAAAAATGTGGGGGGTGTCACGCAAAGGTAATATTCTATTACCAAAGAAAATGAAAATAAGTGGACTGTATTAGCTATGTGAAACATAACAACAAATATCAATTTTGTAGAAAAATATGATAATGAAAAAGAATGATTCATTCTTTAAATGCACTTCCTAGAGAAGTTGATCCAAGTTTCGTAAAACGAACTATAGATATGAGAAAAAAAGTTCACATGTTCAACAAACAGTTGAAACAAAGATATTGTCATGATGACAAGTAAGTAAGTGTGACAAATGATGGTATGTCAAACCAACTAGGATATATGATCCTATGTTGATGAAATGGTAAATATACCAAAGACCTATCAATTGAAGATTGATAAGATTTGATTCTGAATATCCAAATCAAACAATCACTTGAAGGTCTCATATTGACAAAGTCACACTACACTGAAAAAGAAATTTGGCCAAGATGTTTCCGGCATAGCCAGAACTCCAAATACAAACCAATATTTGTTGAAATAGAATATGCAAATGTCCTGTACAATCTAAGTGAATTGTATTAGACAAAGTAGTGCTTTCACTGTGAGCGATTTAAGCAAGTTCACAAAATAATCTAAGGTCAAACTCTAGATAATAATTGTGAGAATTTTGAGATATCTCAGAACTACTCAAAATTGTAAAGCATTATTCCATAAAGAATCTTCGATATAAGTGAATATTTTCACATCGAATGAATAAGCTATGTCATGTGTTTCTCAAGACAAACGTTTACAATCAGATTCAAAATAGAATCTGAGTTTGAGATCCAGACAATTCTGAAAAAAGTCAAATGACTTTAAAATATCTTGCATGATACTCATGAATGGCCTGAGCATGTGCCAACAATGTTTATTAGTAGAGCACATAGTTTTATGAGCAACGGTAATTTGAGACATATGGGTCTTCAATATAATACCGTTAAATAATTGATCTCAAATAGAGTTATCGCTATTGATTTGATAAAATCAAAGGATAACATTGTGGATTCACTAACCTAAGGGTTAAATTGAGATCAAGGAATGTGACTAAGCCCATGAAAAATAAAGGCGCTATGTGAAGGAAAAACTCTACCTAACTGACTGGAGATCCCAAAAACTAGGTTCAAAGGGACAACCTAATTGCATAGACCTGTGCGGTCACTGTGGGGGTTCCTTCCCCAAGTTCATTCCTATGATGTGAACAGTGACAAGAATTTGGTAAAGGTTAAGCAAAAGCTTTTAATGATCATTGTGTGCTTCGGTGAGCCGAGCAACATAAATCATCTATGTTAGAGTGAAGTGGGGCCACTTCAAGGAGACTATTGGGCATAGTTCTCTCAAACTCTCGCAGAACCAGAAGATGTCCACGGCCATAAGGGCATAACCATGAGAGCTGTATCTCTTGTCAGAGAGATAGGTGTGTGAAGTATATCATCGTTTACATCAACGGCTGACAGTTCAAGGACATCGCGTCTATTGATTAGCTAGTAAAGTAAATATACTTTCACAAGGGAAGGTTAAAAGGTGAACACCTACCTATCCTATGCATCTATCAATTGTAGAGCCTATCACCACACTGTGCCAAAATGTTTTGATAAAAACATCAATTTCATTCATGTGGGGGATTGTTGGAAAATAGTGAGCAAATGACCATCTTTGAAGCATTTTTTGGAAGTGTAAAGATGAGGATTCGAATAAGGAAATTATTGATTTTTATTCTACTCCGTGAGATCTTTACAACGGTAGCTCATATGCTCAATATTGTTGAGTGATAAATGAGAAATTGATACTCAAAGTAAAAAGGTTGGAATAAAGTAAGGAATGAGAAGCCCCATTATACCATATTGATGAGATAAATGAAGTGGGAAGTGTTTATAGACACTTACCCACATAGTTGTCATTGAATGACTTAACTCTTAGTTGGGGTGCACGACGTGGGCGATGCAAATGTCTGGACCGGTCGGGCCCCTTCTTTTGGGTTTATGGATATTTTACCCGTTGTGAATAATATTTCCTTAATTTATTTTTTTAAAAATATCCAAAAAAGAGTTTTAATTCAGAATTAAATTTGAATTAATTAGCAGTTGACTGCTCTGGATAATTAGAGAAGTAATTGTTAATTATGGTATTTAATTTGAATTAAATACCAGATAATTGACAATTAATCCCGGATTTTTCGGATCTTAATTTGGGAAAGTCTGCTCACTGTTGCCCTAATTTCCACTATAAATATGAGGTTGATTTCTCAGTTTTAAAATAGATCAAAAAACATCTCACATCTCTCAAAATGTGTTTTTCTCTCCTACTTTTTATTCTGGTGACTGGCGAAGGCAAGAACAGTTCGAGAACTCGACAGAAGTGCTACTGTTCGGAGTTCTTCTTGTTGTTGTATCTTGGGAGATAGACTACCAACAAACTCAGCACCATCGGAGTGGCAGAAAATCTGTCTTAAGGAAACTGCAATTGTGCAGGCCTCAATATGATTCCGATTTATCAAAAGCAAACTCGGTTTGATCGAAGCTTATTTATTATGGTTTTTGTTTTTACTGTTCGTTTAAATAATAATAATTTAGATTCTTTTATTTTATTATATTATTATTTTCTTGAATTAACCACCTATTTTCCAACACCTCATCCTCAAGTTTGAAAGCATCACAAAAAGTCTTGACGTTAATACAAAATCGACGTCCCATACGGATGGACTCAAGAACAACCACCGTTGATTTGTCTTTGAATAAGATACAAGTGGCGTTGGCATAGAAGATGACAACAAGAGTTGGAAAGAATTTACCAGTCAAGGAGAAAAATTTCATGAACTTTCACCTTCGAAGAAGATATAGACAAAGGAATTGCAAGTTGTCCGAGTCCAAGAAATCGATATCCACACAACGTTTCTTCTTAAGCTTGTGGTTTCGATATTGTTGAAAGTGTTCAAAACTAGCTCTGTCATCAAAGGATTTTTGATAGAGATGCTTAAGATTTGTGCGATTAGGATCCTCCGTGACATTGGAAGAACTTCCAACATCGATTCTTTATGTCCTTTTAGGTGTATTTATCTAAGATAAACAATTAAGGATTAATTAGGCACTTAAAAACGTATATGCATAGTAAATCATATTCAATACTATTAATCAATAATTCAAGGATTTTGAAAAATTAAAACAAAGTTTAAAAAACAAAAGTTGTAAAAAATTGAAAAAATGAACAAAAAAATTTATATTCTAACGAAAAAATTTATATTCGAATGAAAAAATTTTATGTTTGAAAAATTTGTTAGACTTTGAAAATCCATACATAAAACAAGCATATTATATACAAATATTGAATTTTAACAACCTAAAATTAAACGAAAATAAGGATTTTCGAAATTATTTAAGTGTGGATTAGAAAAAATTTGAGGTTTTCTGAGCACAAGATTTGAATATAGCCTTAACCTTGATCTTTTGATGAAAAGCCTTCAAGAAAACTTGATGTTTTTTTTTTGAATAAAATTGAGTTATAGAGGGTTGTTTATATAGGGTTTTCGGGTAGTGTTTCTAGACAAAGAAAGATGTGTTTTGATTAGGGTAAAACTAGGTTTTTAGGCTTTTAAAATAATTTTACCACCGCGCATTTCGATACGCCCTTTTAGGCTTTTCGAAACAGCCTGTTTCGGAACACTTTTTATCTATTTCGATACAAACTTCACTCATATCAGAACCACATGTGTATCGAAAATCATTTTGTAACCCGTTTCGATACCACTTAGCTAGGCTCTATATTTTAGGAATCTAAAGTTCTAGAAATGAGTCTCTAAAGCCCCTAGAAATATGTATATGATGATATGACATAATTAAAATACACAAATAAGTCCATACTCCCCCTAACAACATGCATAGAAACATTAAGATACAAAACAATATATGCATAATTTCAATAAAATTTCAGGCATATTTTGCACAAAAGTAAGACATAAAGGTTTAAGTTAAGCTAGTTAGACCTAACTCTCTCCTAAGGGTCCAAAAATGCGCTTTGTCTAAAAGCTTAGTGAAAATATCTACTATTTGGTTCAAGTGTCAACATTCTCTGGAACAAAATCATTTTTAAACACATGATCTCTAACGAATTGATGTCTAATTTATTTGTGTTTGGTTTTAGAATGTTGAATGATATTTTTGGTAAGACAAATAACACTAGTGTTATCATATTTTAGAGATATGGTCTCAACTCTAATACCATAATCTAAGAGTTATTGCTTTATTCAAAGGACTTGAGCATAACAACTTCCTACGGATATGTATTTCGCTTTGGTGGTAGAAAGAGTAAAATTACTTTATTTCTTAGAGAACCAAGATATGAGTATACTACCTAAGAATTGACATATTCTAGAAGTAATTTTCCTATCTATCTTGCATCCCCCATAATTAACATCTGAATAAGCATGAAGATTAAAGAAAATTCTCTATGATACCAAAGACCTAAGCAATGTGTCTCTAAGATACCTAAAAATTCTCTTAATGTCTACTAACTGTGATTCCTTAATATTAGCTCGAAACCTAGCACACAAGCAAACACTAAACATGATATCCGATCTACTTGTGGTAAGGTAAAACAAAGAACCTATCATGGATCTATATAATTTAGAATCAACACACTTACCTTCTTTTTCCTTGTCAAGCTTAGTTGATGATCTCTTAGGAGTAGCTTGAGGCTTCACATTCTTCAAGCCAAACTTATTCAATATGTCCTTGATGTACTTAAGCTTTGGTAAACCTCTAACTAGATTTTGAGAAACTAATTTCTCTAAAACACTTATGCTAGCATGTCCTAGTTTCTTATGCCATAACCATGAATCATTTTCATCACTAGCAACTAAGCATGCATGAGAGATATTAATGTTATTTAGATGCACCATATATATATATATTTCTTATGAGATGACCAATGAGGATTGTTTTGTTAGTTTCTATGTTTATTATTTTGCACCCATATCTATCAAAAGAGACATAAAAAACCTTATCACATAATTGACAGACAATAAATTATGCTTAAAACCTTTAACTAGCAAGATATTTTCAATTAGTATAGAAGAGTGATTATTAATAGAGCTAATACCCTCAATTTGACCTTTGGAGTTGTCATCAAAAGTTAATACTCCACCATTTTTGAACTCTAATTCCTTAAATTGTCTCTTGTCTTTGATCATATGCCTTGAGAATCCACTATCAAGGTACAATATGTTTTGACTTAAAGCTTTGGTCTTGAAGCAATGCTCAACCTACAAACAAAGATTTAGTTCTTGACTTTTGGTACCCAAACCATTTTGGGCTTATATGAGTTAGCTCTCAAATACTTGGTTCCTTTGGGAATCCAAGATGCAATGACATAAACATTATTTGAAACTACAAGTTTCTTAGGAACTCATATGCTCATAATTCTTTTAGTCTTAGCATGCCTTTGAAAATTTCTTTGTTTGTGTTTCGAAATCTCTTTTCCCATGGTTGGGTTTTGAAGTACTTTCTTTTTCAAAGCATGAATTTTCAACCACTTTTAAAGAATTTTTAAGCTCATTCATCGTATTATGGTGATCTAAATTCAATTTAGAAATAAAGTTGTTTAAATTAAAATTTTCATCTTGAATATATTTTAAACTATTTTTTAAATCAACAACCTTTTCTTGAAACTCTAAATTTATTTTTGATAAAGAATCATTTTGATATTTCAAATCGAAAATAGTTTTCTTATTTTTCAAAATTGAGTCTTTAAACTTTAAAACCAACTTATCATATGCATCATGCAATTCATCATATGCATCATCTAATTCATCATAAGAAAGATTATTGCAAGATGGTTCAAGTGTTACCTTTGACTCATTGTCAAGAGCCATAAGACATAAGTTGACCACCTCTTGTTCGTCATCGGATGAGGAATCCTTATCATTCTAAGTGACAATATGGGTTTTTTGCTTCTTCTTTCTTTCGAACCCTTTTTTTTTGTATTATGGGAAATCAATTCAAATATGACTCGGCTTCTTACAGTCGTAGCAAATAAGTTGGCAATTCTCTTCTTTCTTGTTTTTTTCCTTGAAGACTTTGTTTCTTTGGAATCTTCTATTCCAATTAGCCCTCATAAGTCTAGTGAATCTTTTGCCTACCATAGTCAATTTCTCTAGCTTTTTCTCATCACTTATGTCTACCTCCTCTTGAGGCATTGAAGCTTTGAGACCAATTTATTGCTTTTTCTTTTTCATTTCTCTTTTTTATAGCTATAACTCATCATTCTTTTTTTCTTTTTCCCTTTATTTCTTCATGATCTCATGGGTAAGAAGAAAACCTACAAGGGCATCTAGCTTCAACGTCTTGAAATCTTTAGCTTTTATCATGATCGTTCTTTTGCTATCCTAAGACTCGAAAAGTGAATAGATAAGCTTCTGAACGTGTGTCTCCTTTAGAATGACTTCACTGAATCCTTTTAGTCAGTTTACGATTATAAAAAATCGATCAAACATTTTAGTGAAGTCTTCATCCGACTCCATCTTGAAATTCTCATAGTTGGAATTTAGAAGGTCAATCTTTGTCTCCTTGACATCATTGGTATCTTCATAAGTTGTCTCTAGAGAATCCCACACTTCTTTGACACTCTTGCAAGATGATATCTTGGAATAGATATCGGGGCCAAGTGCACAAAATACTACGTGCAAGGCCTTGTCATTTGTTGACATTCTTATTCTTTTTTCCTCGTTCATCTCGCTTCTCTTGTTCGGTACTTGTCGGTCTCCTTGCTTCATCGGAATGAATAGACCATCTTTGTTATATCCTAAAAGACATAATCTTAAGAATTGATGGACAATCTCATCTTATTCTTTTAATATGGGTAATTGTTATTATTGAAGAAGGGAGGCTTGATGATGGATTACGACTCGTACATGTTTTCTCAAAAGTGGATGCCATGGCTTTGATTGCTTGGATGATCAACACTCCTTAGGATTTCCAAAGATTCTAGCTCTGATATCAACTGTTGAGTTGATCAAGTAATTCGAAATGACCAAGATGGGGTAAATTGACAATTAAAATTTTTGTGGAGGGTTTGAAAAATTTTAAAAAATAAAAACACAAGGATTTATAGTGGTTTAAGCTTCAACCAAACTCTATATCCACTACCTTAGCTCTCAGTAAGGATTTTTAATCCAATTCATAATTAAATTTGATATTTCTCCCCGTTCAAGGGATAACTGTTACAAACGAATCAATCTTTCTACTCAAAGATTGATCCAACCTCACAAAGTTTACAAAGGTTAAAAGTAGCAATAAAAAAATATCTCTCACTCAATTTTTCTCTTTTAAGTCTTACATTAATAAATTAATACAAATAGTTTTAAAAATATTAAGTGAATATATTTTAAACACTCTTCCGCTTCCCAAATCCAACCAGAGCCGTGCGGAATCACTTTCCTCGGGCGCAGCCCCTCACTTTAAGAAAAATAAAATAAAAAAAATCTTGCTATTGGAAGTTGGAATTAATTAATTAACAGAAAAAATCGAAAGGTCTGAAACCAGGGTGGGGCTGGCAAACCAGAGGATCTTTGGTTTGCCACTTCGGTCAACCAATGACTGGAACCCTGACTACCACGTATCCACAGCCCGAGCTTGGTTGCACGTATCCAAAATTGCGTGGCCTCCAAGGCCAACCCTACAGGTCCATGGACCCTTTATCTCATTATTTAAACCTATCACTCGCCTCCTTAACCTTCATTGATTCTCCACCATCCCATTCCATTCAATATCTCCACTCTCTCTCGCTTTCACTCTTCATTTCTTATAGCTATTGCAATGTCAGGAACTGGGGTGGTTGCAGTTTATGGAAACGGTGCAATGACGGAGACACACAAATCCCCTTTCTCCGTCAAGGTCGGGCTCGCTCAAATGCTCCGGGGCGGGGTGATTATGGATGTCGTAAATGCTGAACAAGCTAGAATCGCTGAGGAAGCCGGAGCTTGCGCTGTTATGGCTCTTGAACGAGTCCCTGCGGATATCCGAGCCCAAGGCGGCGTGGCGAGGATGAGTGACCCACAACTCATCAAGGAAATCAAGCAGGCTGTTACCATCCCCGTCATGGCCAAGGCTCGTATTGGTCATTTCGTTGAGGCCCAGATCCTGGAAGCCATTGGAATCGATTATGTCGACGAGAGCGAGGTTCTCACATTGGCTGACGAGGAAAACCACATTAACAAACACAATTTCCGGATTCCGTTCGTTTGTGGGTGCCGGAATTTGGGGGAGGCGCTTCGGAGGATCAGAGAAGGGGCTGCTATGATTCGAACCAAAGGAGAAGCCGGGACCGGGAATATTGTCGAAGCCGTTAGGCACGTCAGATCCGTGATGGGGGATATTAGAGTTCTTAGGAACATGGATGAAGATGAGGTTTTCACCTTCGCTAAGAAAATCCAGTCTCCCTACGATTTGGTTATGCAGACGAAGCAGCTTGGGAGGTTGCCGGTGGTGCAGTTCGCCGCTGGTGGAGTGGCGACTCCGGCAGACGCGGCGTTGATGATGCAGTTGGGCTGTGATGGAGTGTTTGTGGGCTCTGGGGTTTTCAAGAGCGGTGACCCGGCAAAGCGTGCCCGGGCCATTGTTCAGGCCGTCACCCATTACAGTGACCCTAACGTGCTTGCTGAAGTTAGCTGTGGGCTTGGCGAGGCCATGGTCGGTCTTAATTTGACTGATAAGAAGGTTGAGAGGTTCGCAGCTCGGTCTGATTAGTAATTCAAGGTGAGAAATTTCACTCTACATCAATTTCTCTTGCTTATATTAGCACATTCAAAAATGATCCGGAGAACCTATAAAATTTTAGTCCAGTACTAATTTCAATCTAGCTCCCGTGGGTCCATCCTGATGAGGCCGGCCTTGATGATATATCCTTTGTATTTGATGGTTTAGTTGATTTTAGTGTTAATGTTAATCATTTGGATCGTAGCCGTGTTTTGAATCATTAAACTCACCGTGGCGAGGTTTTTCGATGTCGTTTGCAGGAGTCGTTGTGTTGTTGGACCAGCATCAGCATCAGCTCTTACTCCAAATTATCATAGTTATAAGTGCCGTCTCTCATACTGAGGGATGTAATTTTATGGCCAAGTGTTCAGTGGCTGTTTCCTTATCTAAATTTGATGTTTTAAGAGTGCTAGGAATAAAACAGCTTGTCTGCTAGACTGCTCCTATACAAGCTTTTTACCTGGTATTTTGCTCTATCAAATAATGCTGTCTCTTTGCCAATGTTTCTTTTTGGTTGCATCAATGTGCCGATGAAATGTTGCATGACTGCGCAAAAGTAAAGCTTGTTCTCTCTCTCGCTTGGGTTACCGTCATGCGGAGAGGGACCTAGTATCAAGCAACTTGAACCAAGGAATTTATGGCTCAGATTCCTTGGACACTTTTTTTAAAAAAAAAATCAAAATTAATAAAAAAATTATTTAATTTTTTGATTCAAGTATTAAATTGATAAAATTTCTTTGTTCAATGATTTGACTGTAAAAAATTATAAATTTAATTTTTTTTCAAATTTTGTCTGTATTTAGCCAAGTCTGTTAACAAATAATTAAGATATTTTTTAATTTTTCTTTAAGATATGTTAAAGAGAATTACCAGAACCATGCAAAAAAAAAAGAGAGAGATTACCAGAAAAACAAAAAACAAATTTAGTTCCTAGTTCTAACAGAATCCCTCATAAACTGTTTTTCTTTTTCATTTTTTAAAATAAATATTATGATTTAAATTCATATAAAATAAATTAATATAAATATTTTTAATTATTTAATCAATCAATAAATCTTATATCTATTATTTTATTCTTTTTTTTAATAAGAATAATTAGCTTCATTGAAGTAAAGTGGTTTGATGATAGATTGTGCATAAATTCTAGTTGATGTAAAAATGTTTAGTATTTCAAGGATCAACATTAGGATGTTAATTCAGTGTAAAAATCAAGCTTTGATTTTAATTTTTAGGTCCCAACAATCAATTGAATTAGTCAATGGCTTTGTAAGGGAAATGTTGGAATTAATAAAAATTAAAAAAAATGCATAAGAATGAGTAGTCTGACGTTTTTTTTATAAATGTTATTTATTCATCTAAGAACCATAAAAAATCAGTCAATACAACTATAAAAGAAATAAACTTTGATACAAAAGTTCTTAATTTTTTAACAAAAATAAAGGTCCAAAAAAATCTTTTAAATCTAACTCTAATATCCTTTTTGATACGCAAAATTAAAACTTTAACTGTATCAAGATTATGCCCATTTGGACGTAAATTCCTTTCATGCCAAACAAAATAGTTGACACAATAACAAGAAAGCCTCAAGATAGCAGCCAACAAACTCTTACCTTTTGCCCTTGATTGCAGCCAAACACAGAAGTCAATCCATCCTCTACGCACAGTTTCTATGGCCTCTCCCAAAGCAAACATAGGGGATTAATCTTACAACCCAAGAAAGCATACAAGTCTTAATAAGTAACCTATCCAAGAATATCAACCAAGTAATAAAAAAATACATGGGAATAGAGGGGTTGTCCCACCCAATCCTAACACATGGTACCTTTTTTTCAGCTTGTGTCGAAGTTCTACCTAGAGCTTTCTCACTTTGAAATCACTCTGAGGTTGCACATCCACATACATTTGCAACCACAACAATCTTAGTTTGAAGATTTTTTTCGAGCCCAACTATGATGATTTTTTGCTTGCACATCCCATAATGAAGAGCCTTTGAGTATATAAGCATTAATCCAAGCAACCCACAATGAACCAGAACAAGTAAGAATCAGTCACAAACATCTCATTAGACCTGCTCTGTTCCACATATACAAGTCCTTAAGCCCCAAATCTTCTTTTCTCTTTGGATCACACAGCTACACCCACCTAACCCTTAAGCCACGGATAGATACACACTTTTTTTTTTCATAAAGAATTTCACAAAAAGACTCAACCTTTTTATCGCTCTTGAAGGAAAAAGAAAGATTTATCCAAAAAACTATGTATGCTGAAAATAATCGCTTGAATAAAGAGGTCCAACCAAAGATTTTCTTTGTGCTCTTACTCACCAAGCTTTCACAATCAACTCTACTCAAATTACGAGTCACAAGAGGGACTCCAAGATATCATACAGGTAAACACCCTAGATTAAATTTTGAGCTTGTAGCCAAATGTTGCTCCTTAACTAAGGATAGGTCAGCACAAAACAAATCACTCTTAGTTACATTCAATTGTGACCTAGATGTAAAATAAAAAACATCCAAAACTCTTTTAACTCTTAGGACAGAGTCAACATCACCTCTAATAAAACAAGAAAATCATCAACAAAGCATAAATGGATGAGACCTACTCTTTTACATTTAAGGTGAGAAGCAAAAAACCCCATAAGCTATAGCAAGGTTGAGGAGGCAGGATAACATATTCATACAAAGAATGAATAAGTAGGGAGACAAAGGGTAACTTTTTTAGAACTAGGAATAAACCCACAAGCCCACCATTAAGTCTAATAAAAAATCAAAGTTACATAATGTAAGCCTCAATCTAATTTCAAAATAAAGTAGGTACTCACAAAACCTTTAACACTTGCAGAATAAAGTTTCAACATAGAGAGTCAAATGCCTACTTAATATCTAGCTTCATTGCACACCGAGAAAAAAGGTGTTGCCTTTCATAACCATTAATAATTTTTTGTGCCAACAGTATATTTTCAACAAGATCACTCCAAAGATAAAAAGCACTCTGGTTGGGAAGAATGATAGAAGCAATACAAAGCTTCAATCGATTAGTCAACATCTTTATGAGGCATTTATAAATGATAGAAAAACAAGCAATTGGCTTAAAATTAATGGCATATAGAGGGACGTCTACTTTAGGAACCAAAGTATGGTAAAATTAAAACCATGAGGTGAATAACAAGATGAGAAAAAATATTGTAAACACTAATAACATAATTGCTAACAACACTCCAGGGATACTGAGAGAAATCAACTGGATTTTCATAAGGTCTAAGAGCCTTATTACGTTTTATACCAAATATAACAGTTTAGTTTATCTCTAGACACAGGAGCAATCAAATTCTCCCTATCTCTCGTATTCAATTCACAACCAAAAATTTTACCAAGCAATGCATCTAAAATACCCTTAACATTTGAATTTGCAACACCCAAGGTGCTTGAAAAATACCTTACAAGCTCATTGAAAGTATACTCGTAAGTTTTAAGTATCTGGTTAGAACTATCCTTCAAAACCTGCACATTATTCTTTTTATTCCTTACTTCAATTTTCTTGAAAAATAAACAAAATTCTGATATTCTTCTTGTAAAAATAAACACATTATTACTCAAAGGGTAATATTAAAATCCCCAGCTAATAACTAAGGGTGATCACCAGCTTTAGCCTAGAACTCAAGCAAGCTCTTCCATAATTTAAGTCGTTCATCCCTATCATTACATGCGTACACAAAGAAGTTATAGAAACAAATAGGGTCCTTACAAAAGCAACAACAAAACACTTGCAAAGTATAACTCAATTCTTTCAAACACCATGCACCTCGAATAAAAATCTAAATTCTATCATTAATGGAAAAAAGATAATTATTATAAAACTTTCATTCAACAAATCAACCTTTAACAAGAGCAACATAATTATAAACTTTTACTCTAGTTCCCCAAAGACAAAGCACTTCAACATTCAACCTACGAGCAACCTACGAACAAATGAACCTCTTACTTCACCTATTCTTTTACCTTTTTTTTCTTTTTAATTCCATTGTCCTTAGGTTTTAGTTTCTCCATAAGGTCAGCGACACCCCCTACAACTAGCTGCTCTGGTTGATCTTGCATGGAGAAATTAGAAACAACATCAAATTCTATACTCTTGTTTGTAATTGTTACACCATCCTCCAAATTAGTATGAGTCGCAACTTCTACGCACTCATAAGCATAAATTTTTTTTATTATGAATAAAAAATAATAAAAAATTATAAATAAAAATAAAGAATAAAGAGAAAGATGAAGATATATTTATCCGATATAAATTTGTGTGTAATGCCTTTATCAAATCATCTTTTTATAAGCATAAAGAGTACATAATATATTAAACTCTAATTATTAATAATAAAGTAAATTAAATCTCCTAATTAAAGTTTTTATAATGATAAACATCCACATAGATAAATATTTATAACTCTTCTTGAATGTCTATGAAGATAATGTGCCTTGTTAAAACCTTAATAAGATAAAATCTATTAAAAATTACTTTAATAAAGAAGAAAAATACACACATATTTAATATGCATAACATATTGGCTCATGAAAAATCTTATTAGAAAAACCTATTAGGACAAAATCTAGATTAAAAATAAGTGCATTGAATATTTTTTTTAAAATTAACTAATATTTTAATCATAAATCAATGTTTTTTTTTATTTTAAAAATCACAATTAATAAATAATTGAAATAAGTATATTCACTCAAGATACCATCTTGGATTGGTACAATAGGAATCGAGTTTATTTGGCAGTGGTTACGTGGAAACGATGAAAGGAGTGGCACTAGCAAATAGCAAATGTGACGAAGCTAAAATTACTAATTTGTTTGCCTTGTTTGTTTCCTTGGAAAATGGTTGCCTCTGTATGAGGAAATCTTCAAAGATTACTGTTGCGTGTAATAATAGAGCAACTGTGCAGTGTACACATTGCAAGTAATAAAGTGATAAGTGTATCGTATATCGTCTTCACAGTGATAAGTGTAAGTAAAAACACAGATAAGTGGATTTGTTTAATTAACTAAATAATTAAATAACAAAACATAAAATAAAAGATTGAAAACGATAGAAAAAAAGTAGATAGGATCTAGCTGCGTCAATTAGTGGATTCGATTGATCTCCTTCTTGTTCAATGCAATTACACAACACTGCTTCGGTAGTACTGCAGATACAACCTCGGCAGCGTTAGTGTTCTTTGTCGCGGCAATCTTTTGCTCTTGGGAAGATGCATCAAAGTTCAGCAAAATGTCCATAGTTGACTTCGCTTATCTCTAAGTTAGAGCGTTGTTGATGACTGGTCCTTGACGATACCTCTTGGCGTAAATCAACGATAATCACCAACCAATCCAACACTTCTTTTAGCTGCTGAAACTCTTAACATATCTCTAGGTCGAGTTAGTATCTACAACACCGTACTTATCTCTTTCGTGAATCTACACTTCTCGATGCTAGATAAATATATGACTTACAAACTTCTCTCTCAAGCTTGAATGCAAGAACAATGAATGGCAATAGGATAAGCAAACTTTGATATTATTATTGCATTAGAACAAAGAAACAAGAAGCAATCTCCTCTCACTAATATCTACAACCTTCACCTATCCCTAAGAAATTTAGAACATAATGTCAATAGGTACAATTCTTAGGGGAATGGTTTCTCTAAAATCGGCTCTCTCAACAATGTGGCCGGCTAGGCTATATATAGTCTTAACCTAGGGCAAATTTTTCCTAAATAGACTCTAACTTGAAATAGGGAAAAAATCTTCTACATGAGATCTGATATTTCCAAGTTTGCCACCTTCTAGAAGGATTTTCCCGTTTGGTCTTTGGCTTGGGTTTTTCGTGCGCTAGCCTGGTCCAATTAGTACGCTGCATCTTCCAGAATATTCTTTATATTTTTATCTTTCATTGTGCCTACAATGTTGATGCTGCCACTCTGGATGCTGCCGTGGCCTTGTCCCCTGCCTTGGCCTCAACACTGTTGCACTGTTGCTTCGGCCCTGGATATTCCTGCATGTACAAAATATATAATAATATCTGCATTCTCTATAAATTTCGACTTTGTAAGTAGTGATAACGGAATATTCAATATTGTGCAAAGAGTCCATATTTCAGCTCAAGTTGGTGTATAATAGATACATAAAGTATCATGAGAAGGGTAGTAAATAACTGCCTTTTAGGCACTCATCAAATACCCCTAAACTCAAACTATTGCTTATCCTCAAGCAATGCAAGACATCAAATTGCCGAACCTTACTCCCCTTTGGTCTTACTTTTCCATCTATTCTCCCCACCATGGTCATGTCTATCTCTCCGTTTTAGCCACTAGTTTACCCAAGGACTTTTACTAAGAAACAAGCTATAAGGATAGGTGAGTGTGTGCGTTTTATGGACAAGGTTGATTCAAGGCTTTCTTAGATAAACTCTAAGTTCAAGACAAATAAAATTTGGACTAAAGTTGTCTCCTTAAAACAACAAGTCTTGAGCCAATTTTGGGAACCTCAAGATATGCGTTTTCTATTTTCTCTTTTTTTTCTTATTATTTTCTTTTTAACCGCCTATTTAGCATACTAGAGTCAATTTCGGGCACCTCTAGCATGAAGGAGAGCAAAACTAGAGTCAGTGATAGGCACCTCTAGTTATTTTTCCAAAAGGTTTTAAGTCTTTATCACCTAAGTTTATTAAAAGATCTCCTAAATCAAACAAGTCTAAAAAGTGTTTAGAAACCTTCTAAAAGAACCAAACTTGGAAATATGTAACCTATGCATATAACTTGTTTCCTACTCCAGGTTATACTCTATTTAGTAAAGGTTTGCCCTGGGCCAAGCCTATATAAGGCATAGCCGTCCAAGGGACTAAGAGAGCCAATTTTGAGAAAGTTTACACTAGGAACAATTCTTCCCATTTTGTTCTAAGCTTTTTTAGGGTTTAGGTGAAAGTTGTTGAGTATTAGTGAGAGGAGATTGTATCTTGTTTCTTGTTTCAATGCAATAAAATATCAAGATTTGCTTACTCTTTGTCATTCTTTGTTCTTGCATCCAAGCCCGGGAGGAAAGTTTGTAAGTAATCTATTTGTCTAGACTCGGGAGAGTTAGACTCACGAAAGGAGTAAGTGCGATATTTAACTTGATTGGAGGATACTAACTCAGTCTAGGGATAGGTTAGAGTTTCAGCGGCTAAAAAAAGTATGGGATTGGTTGTTGGTTATAATTGATTAACACTGAGAGGTATCATCAAGGACTAACCATCAACAATGTTTCGACTTAGGGATACGCGAAACCATCAAAGGACACTTTACCGAACTTTGATAAATCTACCCAAGAGCAAGGGATTGCCATGGCAGAAAACATTGTCGTTGCCGAAGACAGTAATCTGCAGTACTACCGAGGCAGTACAGTGCAATTGCATTGGATAGAAACAGATTAACCAAATTCACTATACAACACAACTGGATCCTACCCTCTTTTTCAAATTTGATCTCATCTTATTTTCCTTTAATTATTTTATCTAGTTTAATCAACACCCAAATTTACTTATGTTTTTACTTTTGTCTTGCAGAGCAAGAAGAACAAAGGAAGCATATTAAGTATACCAATCCCTGAGGAGACGATAACTCGATAATACTTATCACTTATTACTTGCAACGTGTTCACTTGCACTAATTGCGCATATTTGACACGCATCAAGTTTTTGGCACCGTTGCTGTGGATTGACAACTAAATTTTTTTTTTATTTTCTTGCTTTTATTTTGGTTATTTTAGTTTTTCTTATTTTTATTTTTATTTGATTTATTTTTGTTGTATGGCCAGGGCCAACCCAAGCAATCCACTATACGAGATTGACCCAGAAATCGAGAGAACCTACCAAGGGTTGAGAAGACAAATCCAAGGAGTCATGACAGTAAATCAAGGAAACCAAAATCTACCTGCTGACAATGGAGGCCTTCAACAGCAACCACTGCCACAACCTCTATCGAGACAGCTAACTGTTAGAGATTTTTTGGTAGAAGATCTGAATGGATTGAACCCTGCAGTTATTACACCAGAGATAGAAGCAACCCACTTTGAACTCAAGCCAGTGATGTTCAATATGCTTAATACTATTGGACAATTTAGTGGTTCCGCAACTGAAGATGCCAAGCAACATCTCAAGTCCTTCATGGAAGTATGCAACTCATTCAAAATTCAAGAAGTCCATGAAGACATTTTGAGATTAAAACTTTTTCCCTATTCATTGAGGAATAGGTCCAAGACCTGGTTAAATAGCATTCCGACAGGATCTATTGGATCTTGGAGTGAACTCTGTCGAGAATTCATTATGCGATTTAACCCTACCAATTTATATGATCGAATCCATAATGAGATTACTTTTTTTAGACAGGCTGATGACGAACCTATGTACGAGGCTTGGGAACACTACAGAGAGTTACTAAATAAGTGGCCACTGCATGGATTTCCACTATGGACACAAGTAACCATGTTCTACAATGCTACCAATGCCCCGACAAGGATGATGTTAGATACCTCGGCAAATGGCACACTCCTTGACAAAGCTCCGAAAGAAACTATTGAGATTCTGAACAAACTCGCAAAGAATGATTTTCAATTCCCTACTTCTAGGAGAGGAGAACTAAGACGCCAAGCCACAGTGAATGAAATAGAAACTACCAATTCAGTGGCAGCACAATTGGCATCTTTAACCAAGATGGTTCAGAACATGCAAGTACAACAAAATACTCATGAGGTAAAAGCGATAAATTCTTCTGAGTATATGCAAGATGAGGAATCTGGTTTTTATGTGGGAAATTATAACCGGAACAACAATATGATGTCAAACACATAAAATCCGACATGGAAAAGGCACCCAAACTTTTTATGGATCAATCCTAATAATGCCTTGAATCCCACTAACCAAACCTCATGATATCAGCATACACTGCCGCAGCAGCATATTCAGCAGTCACTGCCACAACAGCAGATGCATCATCAGCAACCTATGAACTCATTAGAAAATACTCTCAAGGCCTTCATAATGAAAACATAATCATATATGGCTGAGAACAACAGTTTTATGAAGAGAACTGATGACTTCATGAATAGAACAGAGGTAAGGCTGCAAAACTAGGAAGCTGGTATTAAATCAATAGAAATCCAAGTTGGTCAATTTGCTTAGAGACATAATACAGACCACAGGGGGGACTACCTAGCAATACTGAAGTTGCTAAAGGAATGGTCCAAGTGTAGTGTAAAGCAATCACCACAAGAAGTGACCTACAACTTAAAGAAACAATAGGCAAGCAAGCAACCAAAGTTCCACCAGTAACACATGAGGAATCAGACAATGAGGACGTAGATGCTGAACAATTTGACCATGAGAACACTAACCCAGCAGAGAGCTCGGCAACACTTGAACAAGATGCCGAGACAGTGAGAAACACAGTGGTTCCAGGTATTAAATTCTAAACCAATGAGACCCTGGAAGAGATGAGACCACCACCACCTTTCCCACAAATGTTGAAAAATCAAAAGCAGGACCATCAGTTTAAAAAGTTTCTGGATATTTTAAAGCAAGTCCACATCAACTTGTCATTTGTTGAGGCAATAGAACAAATGTCCAACTATGCTAAATTCTTGAAAGACATTGTGTCTAAAAGAAAGAAGCTAGGTGAGTTTGAAACAGTGACAGCAACTGAAGGATGCATGGCAATGTTGCACAATCGCATACCACTCAAACTGAAGGACCCTGGATGCTTTACCATACCTTGTGCGATTGGCAAAAATTATGAAGGAAAGGCATTATGTGACCTAGGAGCAAGAAGCAATCTTATGCCCAAATCAGTCTTTTAAAAGCTTGGAATAGGAAGGGCAAAGCCTACGACGGTGCTGCTCCAACTTGCGGATAGATCATATGTGCATCTTGAAGGAAACATAGAGGATATATTGGTAAGGGTAGACAAGTTTATTTTTCCTGCCGACTTTCTTATCCTTGATTGTGAAGTAGATGATAATGCACCGATCATCCTGGGAAGACCTTTCCTTGCTACTGGACGAACCTTAATTAATATGGAGAATGAAGAATTGACTATGAGGGTCAATGAACAACAAGTAAAACTCAATGCATTCCACAATTTGAAAAAATTTGATAATCCAAAAGAGTGCAAAGTCCTCCACACAACAGATGCAAACACCAAGGTATCTTGCCTAGGCACTACGCTCGGTAGATTATTTGGTAAGAAAATTAATCCCAAAGTGAAGGCAGAAAATACGGACGAGCACAAAACAGAAGGGAAAAGCCAACACTTGAAGAAAAATCTAGGCCAACAAGAGATAAGCAAATTGGGAGATGCATTTACATGCACTCCACCAGTAATATAACCTCCTCCCTTCTACTCTATTTATTATATTAGGATTAGTTTTAGTTTAAGATTTATGTTTTAGTTTTTATTGATGTCTTTATTTTAAGTTCTTTTTAGGACAATAAAAGCAAGAATAAGGGAGAAATAGTTCACAACAAAAATTTTGTCGAGGCAGTAAACAGTGTTAGAAGCCGCAGTAGTCCCAACAGGCAAAAACAGTGTAACGGCTATCTGCCAAGTCTTATACCGCGACAATAAATGCTAACGGGTAGTAAATTCAAAACGGCTACAAAACGGCTAGTAGTTTAAACGGTTACAAAGCCGAGGCCTATATAAGCAGCATCCTTCTTTTGAACTATTCACTCTTGCATTCTTGATTTCTTTAGAATTCTACTAAATCTTGCTCTCACAATACTCTCTGTTTACTCACAAGTATTCTTGAAATTTTCAGAATCTTTCCCAAGACTCTCAATCTTCATAAATGGCATCATACAATCGATTTGCCTTCGCCACTGTTGTAGACCGATTCAAAAGATCGTTCATCGCTCGGCAGTTGTGGGAGGAGCAAGGATTTCAACAATCTGATGAGGAAAACTTCAGCATCGAACATTACTTGTTCGAAAGGATTCAATATCAAAAATGGAAAATCTTTTTCCTACAACCTGACCAGGCAAATGCCACCATAGTGCGGGAATTTTATGCACATAGGCCGAGCAAGGATAATCTCTACGTCCACTGCTGAGGCAAGCATGTCCGCCTTGATGCCGAAGCAATCAACGAGTTATACGGCTTAGCACCAGAACGTGATATTCACTCTGAATTCTTCGAAGACATCACCATATAGGACTACGAGTTTATCAAAGATGACCTTTGTTACAACAACACCCTTTGGGAAACCGGTGCCCATAAGGGTTTTGTAACAAGGCAGAGCCTAAAGCACGAGGCTAAGCTATGGTGTACCTTTGTCAAGAGACGCCTCGTACCTACCTCCCACAATAGCACAGTGGACCGCAAGAGATTGTTTCTCATCCAATCCATCATCAATAAGAGAAGCATAAATGTTAGAGAGATTATTTTACGAGAAATACACGATTGCGGTAAGAAGAAACGTGAACCTTTATATTTCCTCTGTTTAATCTTTGGTTTATGTATTGCTGCAGGAATATCAGTAGAAGACACGGATGAATACACACCAAATAGGCAATGATGGAAAAAGAATTTTGCCACAGAGTTATGCAGATCACACAGGCATAACCTGTCTAGGAAACCCCTCAGCAGTTCACTGCTTACTTCACTTCCAGCATCCAGTACACGATAGAGATGCCTGACACTACCCAAGCTACTGCTGTAGAAGACCCCTACCAAGAGATTCTTCAAAGCATGACAGCTATGGAACTTCGCCAGAAGAGATATATGGAATATTAGAGAGATTTCAATAGCACTTTTACCCAAATGATGATGCAGAACTTTCCCAACCAAGGGGCGCAATTCCTAGAATTCCTTGCAAACATATTCGTCACAGCAGCGCCCTGCACAGAAACTACTCTAGACCCAAGGCCGAGGCCATTCTTCCCCTCCAAACTGCAATAACAATTCAATGTAGCTGGCCCATCTAGAGCAACAGATCCTGCCACGACATCATCTGCAAGAAGAAGACCTTCCAAGCGAAGGGCTGTCTTCAGCACTCCTCCAAGATCCCCAATCTCAGTGGGCAGTCTATCAGATGAGATAGATGCCTATGTAAATCAGATCTCAAACACTGTCGAGCCAAGCGTCCAGCATGTTGGGGAAGATCTAAAGAACGAAGGAGGAACAGAGATAATGAACACTAAAGATGAAGGAGGAGAAGAGGTTAATGCTCCAATGCAACGAGAAACATCAACGAAAGTTCAGCCACCAAGACGAGCAAAGCCATCATCATCACCAAGGGTACAACAATCCGCAGTTAGATCAAGAAAACAAATTGTGGAAGAAAGTTCTTCCGAATCATTATAATTTCTCTTCTTTTTACTTGTCGTTTATATAATTTTTTTTACTGCTTATACTTTTTACCTACTGCCTGCCCCTAAATTAAGCATTGAGGACAATGCTTGGTTTGAGTTTGGGGGTGTAGAGCCACTGCCAAGGCAATCCTCTGTCAAGGCCCTACCATGAAAAGGAAGTTTTTAGTGATAAAATTTTTTGCTTTGTGTCCATCATTCTACTTGAAATTGTTGCCTATACTCTTGCACTGCCCATCATCAGTATTGTCTTAAGTTTATTCTTGAAGGCAATAGAAATCTTTCTCCTTACTATAGTTAGGTTCTACTTTGAAGGCTTAATTCTAGGATATTTAAGGAAAAAAACTTAGAAGCTTACTATAAGGTTGAACTTTAAAAGACTTTTAGGACTTGTTTGGCTATAGGAATTCTTTTAATGAACTTAGGTGATAAAGACTTAGATCTTTGGAAAGATGACTAGAGGAGTCTATAACCGGCTCTAAGAAATACTCTTCTTCATGCTAGAGATGTCCGAAATTGGCTCTAGTATGCATAAAAGAATAGCAAAAGAAATAAGGAGATAAGAAGGAGAAAATACAATACTTGAGGTGCTCGAAATTAGCTCAAAGAATTGTTGTTTTAAGAAGAGTACACTAAATCCAAGTCTATCTGTCTTGAACTTAAAGTTTATCTAAGAATGCCTTTAATCAAACTTATCCACAAAAACGCACACACACAATAACCTTATAGTTTGTCTTCTAGGTACACCCTTAGGTAACCGAAAGGTTAAGTCTAAAGAATAGACATAGTTATGGTGGGGGAGAATAGATGGAAACATAAGAACAAAAGAGAATAGAGTTTGAAAAATTGATGGTTTGCATTCCTTGAGGACAAGCAATAGTTCGAGTTTGGGGGTGTGATAAGTGCTCAACTCATTATCACTTTCTACACTTTTCATGGGCAATTATCATCAAATCTACACCTACTTGAACCAATGTATATACTTAATGTAATATATTTAGGGATGATGCTATTAAAGATGATATTTGTATAAAAGGCGTACTTTACTGTATTTTTATATCTGTGCAAGAATAAGTATTATCGAGGCTGTAGAATGAGGCCGAGGCAGGACCTGATGCCGAGGCAGTAGAAGATAAAAAGCAATATGGCAGACAAACTGAGGAGGAAAATAAGGAGAACATTGTTGGATAAGAAGCCCAAAGATCGGAGTTGAACAACACATCAAAAGCCCAAGGACAAGGCCACGCAGGAAAGAAACCTTCTAGAAGAACCAAACTTAGAAATATGTAACCTATGCACAAAACTTGTTCCCTACTCTAAGTTGTACTCTATCTAGGAAAGGTTTGCCCAAGGCCAAGCCTATATAAGGCATAGCCGTCCAAGGGGCTAAGAGAGTCAATTTTGAGAGAGTTTACCTTAGGAATAATTCTTCCCATCATGTTCTAAGCTTTCTTAGGGTTTAGGTGAAAGTTGTTGAGTATTAGTGAGAGAAGATTGTACCTTGTTTCTTTTTTCAATGCAATAAAATATCAAGGTTTGCTTACTCTTTGATTTTCTTTATTCTTTTATCCAAGCCCGGGAGGGAAGTTTGTAAGTAATCTATTTGTCTAGACTCGGGAGAGTAGACTCACGAAAGGAGTAAGTGCGATATTTAACTTGATTGGAGGATACTAACTCAGTCTAGGGATAGGTTAGAGTTTCAGCGGCTAAAAAAAGTATGGGATTGGTTGTTGGTTATAATTGATTAACACTGAGAGGTATCATCAAGGACTGACCATCAACAATGTTTTGACTTAGGGATAAGCGGAACCATCAAAGGATACTTTACCGAACTTTGATAAATTTGCCCAAGAGCAAGGGATTGTCATGGCAGAAAACATTGTTGCTGCCGAAGACAGTAATCTGCAGTACTGTCGAGGCAGTGTAGTGCAATTGTATTGGACAGAAACAGCTTAATCAAATCCACTATACAACACAACTGGATCATGCCCTCTTTCTCAAATTTGAGAAAGGTGGTGGTGGTCTGTTTTTTCAACCTTTGTAAGAAAGGTGGTGGTGGTCTGTTTTTTCAACCTTTGTAAGAAAGGTAGTGGTGGTCTCATCTCTTCTAGGATCTCATTGGTTTAGAATTTAATACCTGAGACCATTGTGTGTCTTGTTGTCTCGGCAGGTAGTTTAGGTTCTGTCGAGCTCTCTACTATGTAATTGTCCTTGTCTTCAGTTTGTTCAGCATCCAAATCTTCCTTGTCTGTGTCCTCTTGTATTGCTGGTGAAACTTTGGTTGCTGACTTGCCCATTGTTTCCTTCAATTGTAGGCCACTTCTTGTTGTGATTGCTTTGCATTATTCATGGCTCATTCCCTTAGCAACTTCAGTATTGTTAGGTAATCCCCTTGTGGTCTAGTATTTTGTCTTTGAGCAAATTGACCAACTTGGGTTTCCAGTGATTCTATAACAGCTTCTTGGTTTTGCAGCCTCATCTTTGTTCTATTCATGAAGTCATCAGTTCTCTTCATGAAACTGTTGTTATCAGCCATATATGATTCAGTTTTCATAATAAAAGCCTTGAGAGTATTCTCTAATAAGTTCATAGGTTGTTGATGATGATGCATCTGCTTCTGCGGCAGTGACTGCTGCACTTGCTGCTGCAGTAGTGAATGTTGATAACTTGATACCTGGTTGGTGGGGTTCAAGGTATTGTTAGGATTACTCCATGAAAAGTTTGGGTGCCTTTTCCATGTCGGATTGTATGTATTTGACATCATGTTGTTATTCTGGTTGTAGTTACCCACATAAAAGTCAGTTTCCTCGTCTTGCATATACTCAAAAGAATTTATTGCTTTTACCTCATGAGTATTTTGTTGTACTTGCATGTTCTGAACTATTTTTGTTAAAGATGTCAACTGTGCTACCACTGAATTGTTGGTTTCTAGTTTATTCACTGTGACTTGGCGTCTTAATCCTCCTCGCCTAGAAGTAGGAAATTGGAAATCATTCATTGTGAGTTTGTTTAGAATCTCAATAGTTTCTTCCGGAGCTTTGTCAAGGAGTATGCTTCACAAATCAAACATCATCCTTGTCGGGGCATTGGTGGCATTATAGAACATGGTTACTTACGTCCATAGTAGGAATCCATGTAGTGGACATCTGTTCAGTAACTCTTTGTAGCGTTCCCAAGCCTCGTACATAGATTCGTCATCAGCCTGTCTAAAAGAAGTAATCTCATTACGGATTCGATCATATAAATTTGTAGGGTTAAATCGCATAATAAATTCTCGGTAGAGTTCAATCCAAGATCTAATTGATCCTGCCGAAATGCTATTCAACTAGGTTTTAGCCCTATCCCTCAGTGAATAGGGGAAAAGTTTCAGCCTCAAAATGTCTTCATAAACTCCTTGGATTTTGAAAGAGTTGCATACTTCCATGAAGGATTTGAGATGTTGTTTGGCATCTTCTGTTGCAGCCCTACTGAATTGTCCAATAGTATTAAGCATATTGAACATCACATGTTTAAGTTTAAAGTGGGTTGCCTCAATCGCTGGTGTAACAACTCCAGAGTTCAATCCATTTAAATCTTCTACCAGAAAATCTCTAACAGTTAGCTGTCGTGGCAGTGGATGTTGTTGATGGCCTCCATTGCCTTCAGGTAGGTTCTGATTTCATGGATTCATTGTCATGGCTCCTTGAATCTGTCTTCTCAGCCTTTGATAGGTTCTTTCGATTTCTAGGTCAATCTCGTGCAGTGGATTGCTAGGTTTGGCCCTGGTCATACACCAAAAACCAAGTAAAAATAAAAATAACTAATACTAAAATAAAAACAAGAAAATAAAGAAAACAAAATTTAGTTGTCAATCCATGGCAACGGTGCCAAAAACTTGATGTGTGTTAAATATGCGTAATTCGAGTGCAAGTGTACACGTCAAGTAATAAATGATAAGTATATTATCGAGTTATCGTCTCCTCAGGGATTTGTATACTTAATATGCTTCCTTTGGTCTTCTTGCTTCTGTAAAATAAAAGTAAAAACATAGATAAGTTAGATTTTTATTAAACTAAATAACTAACTAAATAAAGTGATATCAAATAAGAGAGAGGGGGAGGATCTAGTTGTGTTGTATTGTGGATTTGATTGATCTACTTCTGTTCAATGCAATTGCATTGCACTACCTTGGCAGTACTGCAGATACTGTCTCAGCAACGACAATGTTCTCTACCGCGACAATCCCTTGCTCTTGAGCAGATTTATCAAAGTTCAACAAAGTGTCCTTGTATGGCTCCGCTTGTCCCTAAGTCGAAACACTGTTGAAGGTCAGTCCTTGATGATACCTCTCGGCGTTAATCAATTATAACCAACAACCAATCTCATACTTCTTTTAGCCGCTAAAACTCTTAACCTATCCCTAGGCCGAGTTAGTATCCTCCAATCAAGTTAAACATCGCACTTACTTTTTTCTTAAGTCTAACTCTCCCAAGTCTAGACAAATAGATTACTTACAAACTTCCCTCCCAATCTTGGATGCAAGAACAAAGAATGGAAAAGAGTAAGCTAACTTTGATATTTTATTGCATTGAAACAAGAATCAAAATACAATCTCATCTCACAAATACTTGACAACCTTCACCAAAACCCTAAGAGAACTTAGAACATGATGGAAAGCATTGTTCCTAAAACTCTCTCATAATTCGGCTCTTATGATCTATCCTCTCTCTAACCCTTAGGACGGCTATGTCTTATATAGGCTTGGCCTAAGGCAAACCTTTTATAATTAGAGTATAACTTGGAGTAAGGAACAAGTTATGTACATGAGGTAAATATTCCAAGTTTAATCTTCTAAAAGGTTTCATCCCGCATGGCCTTGTCCTTGGGCTTTTCTTGTGTTGTTCAACTCCATTTCTTGGGCTTTTAGCTCAAAAACGTTCTCCTCGTTTTTCTCCTTCAATTGCCAGCCATATTACCTTTTTCTTCTCTGTTGCCTCGGCATCAGGTCCTACCTCGACCTCATTCTGCTACCTCGGCAGTACTTGTTCCTGTATAGATAAGAAAATACAGTAAAGTATGCCTTTTCTACAAATATAATCTTTAATGGCAGAATCCCTAAATTTATTACATTAAGTCTATGCATTGGTTTAAGTAGATGTAGATTTGATAATAAGTGCCCATGAAAAGTGTAGAAAGTGATAGTAAGTTGAGCACTTATCAAAAACTCTTGGGTGCAAATCGGTTTCGAAGAAGTTACAAATACTATCCCTAAAACAATCGAGAAAATTCTAAAGTATTTTGAGCAACTAGCCGATGCCATTGAAGCTCTTTGCCTTTAAGGTGGAGCATCACCAATCTAATCCGAGACTCCTCCGGCACACTCTCTACCTCAAAAATTTGTTCTAACTTAAAGAGCCACCCCCAAAAATCCATATCATAGAACTTAGGACACCACAGACAATAAACAAGATTACCCGATGGTTGTTGGGGAATCAAAGGTTTGATTACCCCTGGAATGGATTGAGTAGGAGGATTATTTGAAAAGCCTCCTTATATCATTGAAGGAGGAGGGTAACTGGTTGTGGGTCGCGGAGATGAACCCAGTACACCTTCAACCGGAATAGATGTACCTACAAGACCTTGAGTCGCCAAAATCGAAGGGGGCAATGCATCCTCAACTATCGGTGCCTTGCTGTTGGTTGCTTGTAGTGCTTAAAATATGTGATTGATTTGCATGCAAGCGTGTGCAAGTATACACATCGAACAAGTAATAAAGTGTGTGAGTGAGATCGTTCTCACGAGGATTGCGTAGGTTAATTCAAAAATAGTTACCACACACAAAAGATAAAATAGTCTTTTATAAATTCATATGCTAAAGCAAATCTGCAAGTGTCACCAAAAATGCTTTAGCGAAATGAAACTGTCACCAAAGATGTTGGGGCAAAATAAAGGATGTCACGAAAATGCAGTAGCAATCAATAGATATTGGAGAAATGAATAAAGCAGCACAAACACAACACGAAAATGCAGTAGCAATCAATAGATATTTAAGATAGGCTAGGCTTGCTATGGCATGACTTAACTACTCTCCGGGATGTTACTGTTCCCAAGGTTTACTAGTGCTCGACAGAGTTTACTGAAAATGCCTCCACTATCCCTAGTTAGAAGGTCTAACACTTGAAAATACTAAGGCATTACCTCCCGGTCTCAACCCTAACACTCCTAATGTTGATGAAGTACTACCCCTTTTAGTCATTGCAACTCTACCATATCCCTAAGGCAAGTTAGGATTCCGCTCCCGCGGCAACCCCATTGTTCAAGATGGTCTAGCTTTGCCTATCCCTAGATCTAAGCTTCCCAAACCCCTTGAGCTATGGCTACCTCCCGATGCTTTAACAAACCAAGGTTTAGACTAAAAAGTGTTAGCTTGCTTGAACAAAACACAAAGTAAACCGGAAAGAATAAACATCCATTAAAATAAAATTAAAATCATCCAAAACAAGCCTTAGCCATACTAGTTTAGTTCATGGCTAGGTAAGAAAAACTATACAACTTTCGTCCTTTGAAATACATATTCAACGATTAGAAAAGAGGTAAACAAAGTGAAGAGGAAGGAAGTCTCAAACGCTTGTACCGTGACACTTCCTAGCTTGTCGCTCCTCCCGAAGTCGCGCAAATTCCTTGCTTGAAGCTCTCCTATAATGGTGGTTCGGCTAGAGGTTGAAGACGACCGAAAGTGGCCTTCTTTCTTCTTTTTTCTCCCTCTTACTTCCTTAAAGCTCGCTCCATTTTGTCTCGTAAACTACTAATTTTTCTCTTTTTCTTGCTCTCAACAATCACTTGGCTCCTTTTCATTTTTTCGCCCGGCTCCTTTTTGTTGAAGGAGCTTGGCTTTTATAGGAGGCTTCTAGGGTTTGCTACCCTAAAGGTGCCAAGGGAATA
This sequence comes from Abelmoschus esculentus, assembly GCA_035048815.1. Classification (NCBI taxonomy): domain Eukaryota; kingdom Viridiplantae; phylum Streptophyta; class Magnoliopsida; order Malvales; family Malvaceae; genus Abelmoschus; species Abelmoschus esculentus. The sequence continues at coordinate 11,196,503 of JAUCBN010000033.1, forward strand.
TTCTCTGACATTTGCTGCATCAGATGGCAGGAATGTCTAGTTTGCAGGAGACTCTGGCAGGTCTGCAAGGGGTGGTGTAACGTCTGCAGAAAAGTGTGGCAGTGGTGTAGGGGCGGTGCGACATCTGCAGGTTTGCAGAGGAGGGACATCTGGCCTGGAAAACGCATGGAGATAGTGGGTTGTGGATGTGTCCTTTTCTTTCGTTCTATTTTGTCCGCCCACAATGCTATAGCATCCTTGAAGTCTGATCCAATACTTGAAAAATATGCTACGATATCTCTTCCACTCTTTCAACTTTTCTTCAGCATCTGCACAGTATTTCCAACAAAATACCCTTCAAAGCAGCATCTTTTAAAAATAAAAAGAAAATAAAATAAAAACTTAAACTAAATGCAAATGCACATGAAATACAACTAAATATAATAAAGTATAATACAAATGAACTTGAAACCAAACAAAACCTTAAGTAAAAGGATAGAAAATATACGCTTTTTAGAGCGTTAACACTTGCCTAAGACAACCGCGGTCATCCTCTGAATATCAGCTAAGACGGAGGTGCGGATATCATTGAGTTTGTCTTCTATAAGAGCGTCCATCTGAGCGATATCCATTCTGACTGAAGATATCTCTGATTGGAGCCGAGTATCCTCACTCTTCTAAGTCGGAGAAGGAACTTCTGCGTCTGTGCCCTCAACCGGTGGTACTGTCTGTGCTGCCATCAAAAAGGATCGAACCTGGATCTGATGTCTTGTAAGACTCAACTCTCAAAATTAAAGAAAATGGATAAAATCAGACATAAATATTGAAGTAAAGAGAGAAGAAAATTGGGGAAGAAGATGAGTTTTTCATTCTAGATATTCAATAATTAAAATAGAAAAAACGAACCCTATTTACCCACACCTTTTTTCTCCAATACGACATCGTTTCAGCATAAAACAAAAATTAAATGATTTCTAACGGCTAATCCAATAGCTATATCAAGCTCAACATAACAAGAAAATAACCAATTAACAAAAGAAAAACTGAAAAGAAAATAGGTTCCTGACACATCAATTTTGCTATGGATGGACTGAACGAAAATATTGTTTGTCCTTGGTTGTAGTTCATAGTGATTCTTGGTTGATTTCTGTGTCTTTTTATCTTGTTTGCTATTGTTCATCTTGTTGAGTTGATCAATCGATGGAATTGTCCAAGAGGGGGTGAATTGACCATTTAAAATTTTGTTGGAGATTTTAGTAAAAATAAAGAAAATTTAGCATACACGATTTATAGTGGTTCAAGCTTCTAAACAAGCTCTACATCCACTACCTTAGCTCTCACTAAGGATTTTGAAACCAATTCACTAAATGAATTCAATCTTTTTCTCAATTTAAGGGATAACCGTTATGATTCGAATTAATTCTTTTACCCAAGAATTGATTCAATCTCACAAGAATAAAAAGTAAAAGAAAGGAAAATTTGTAATCTCTCAAAGATAAATAATTGCCCCAATTACAAATAAACTCTCCCCAAACTCAATTACAATGAATCAAAATGAAAAACTAGGAGTTGGGAGTCAAGATATGCAATGAGTTGCTTTAGAGTTGGATTGCTTGGATGTTGCTTGAGGTTCAATAGTTGTTAATGCTGCTTCAAATACTTAAATTTATACCTTCTCATTGATTTCTAACCGTTTTGGTTGTTGGAAATTGAAATAAAGACGTTAAGGCTTTATCTTGTGATAACTCCGCAAAAAGACTGTATTTAGAGCCTTTTTACTTAAGTTATTTATTGTCTTTAAGATCATATAGGAGCATTTAGATGCATTTGGGATAATAATATTGCATTTAGTGGTTATTTATGTTTTGGAATCTATAGTGCAGAAATAGGTGCTATAAATCATGGTTTATAAATCATGGTTTTTAAGATTGGACTCAAGTTGTGATGTTCTACAATGGAGTCAATGCACCGACCAGAATGATGATAGATGTTTCGGTAAATAGAACTTTGCTAGACAAATCACCTGATGAGGCATTTTACATTCTTGATAGAATTGCCAACAATGACTATCAATTTTCTTCTACAAGACTTGGAACCGGGAGAAAGACACAAGGGACATTCGAGCTTGAAGCTAAGGACTCATTATCCATCCAACTCTCAGCTATCACCAATATGTTGAAGAGCATGCAACGTTCCAATGAAGTGAAGGAAGTGAAGATAGCCGGCTTAGCATGTTTGATATGCCATGGCAATCACCATGAGAGCGAGTGCCCAAAAAATCTCGAGCCAGTCAACTATTAGGGCAATTTCAACAGAAGCAACAATAATCCCTACTCCAACACATATAATCCAGGATGGCATCTACATCAAAACTTTTCATGGGAAAATCAAGGAGCCAACAATTCTAATATGCAACCTCAGAATCAAAATGCTAGTGAGCCCCAGAATTTTCAAGCGAATGTACCTTGGCATAATTTGAATGAGGGAGCATCATCATTTAACAACAGTTCCTTGGAGGCGATTATGCAAGAATTCATTCTAAATACCAAGACAATGCTTCAAGAGCATACTACAGCCATCAAGATCCAAGGAACTTTACTACAAAGCCACAATTCTTCGTTGCGAAATCTTGGAGATTTAGGTTGGCCAAATTGCCACGGTATTAAAGGAACGTCAACCAGGATGTCTGTCAAGTGACACTAAGGTCACTAAACCACATGGTAAAGAGCACTGTATCGCGATCACACTAAGGAGTGACACTCAACTTAATCTACAAGATAAGTTTGGGGGAAGAAGACTGATTATTCCTTACCCAAACCTGTACAAGAAGAAATGCTTGAGCAAATTCTCGAGGAGAAATACCAGGAGGAAGGTTTGACAAAGGAACCTGCTATTGGAGCGAGCAAAAATGTCACGGTAAAAACAGTTTTTACACCACCAGTGGAAGAAGTTAGACCTCCACCACCCTTTCCTTAAAGGCTGAAGAAGCACAACGATGAGATCCAGTTTAAAAAGTTCGTTGACAAATTGGATCAGTTTTACATAAATGTCCCACTCTTGGAGGCAATTGAGCAAATGCCCACTTACGCAAAATTTCTTAAGGAGATAGTCACGAAGAAGCGGAAAGTGGAAAAGTTTGAGAAAATTACCACGAAAAAATCGTACTTCTCTGCTTTGAACAAATTACCCTTGAAGAAGAAGGATCCAGGCAGCTTTATCATTCCGTGTGCTATTGGAGACAAGTTCATTGGAAAATCACTCTAAGATCTTGGATCAAGTGTGAATCTGATAGCCAAAGCAATATTTGTGAAGCTTGGCATGGGAGATGCGAGACTCACTTTCATCATATTGCAACTAGCCGATCGTTCCCATGTGACACTACAGGGGAAGATCGAAGATGTCATAGTGAGGGTGGGCAAATTCGTGTTTCTAGTCGACTTTCTTATACTTGATTGCGAGGTTGATTCTAATGCACCCATCATCTTGGGGAAGCCTTTCCTAGCAACCGATCGCATTCTTATTGATTGTGAGAAGGGTAAGCTCACTATGCGAGTAACAGATCAAAAGTGTGACCGTGAATGTCAACAAATCTCTTAAGTACGTGGATGATTCTAAAGAATGTCGGAGCATTTTGAAAGCAAACTCTGAGCTATCAAGGAAAATTGATCAATTTTGTCACAATAATTTTGTATAACTAGATGATTATGAAGAACTCATACATGATGATGAAGAGAAAGCTGGTGAATTCTCATGGGAGTATAAACGTGCAAAACGATGGACCATGAAATTTTATTCCTACTATCTGTATGCACAAGATACTCACGAAAGAATGCCATGACAATTCCATAGATCCATAATGCATTTACACTGGAGCCCCGTGATGCATGACAAATCTACCTCACATCTTCAGGATATACATAAGCTATTTATGGAAGAATATCATGTAAATTCCATAAATCCACAACTCATCTACACTAGAGCCCCTATGCTGCGTGACAAACCAACCTCCCACCTTTAGAATGCATGATATACTAAAATGTCATGACATTTCTAATTTATTGCTTTCTATAAATAAATTATTTTATTTTATATGCTTTATTTTGTTTTTACATTCTCTCAGATACTTTTGAAGAACCTCAACATGAAATACCAGCACAGCCAGAAAAGCAACAAGAGCCACAAAAGGAGTACAAGCGCATATTGAAAATGTCGCATTGCCGTCACTACATCAGCACCACCTGCATAAGTCAAGGTACCTTGCATTCATTGCATTACATATGGATTAATTTTCTTTAGTTAGTTGCATTGGGGACAATGTCTGCCTTAAGTTTGGGGGAGGTATCATTCTCTACTCCATGTTCATGTGCATGATAGTAGTAGTTGTAAAAAAATTCCATGACATTTGTGAAAGTTTAGGTTAAGTTTTTAGTGGATGATTATCTTTTATTTCTATTTAATATATTGCCTTCTATGTGTTTGTATATTTGCTTTGCTCATTGTTGATAATTATTTAAATATTGTAAAAGGTACGAGAGTGTCCCGTGTGTTAGGTACATGCTAGAGCACTCGAGAGAGGCATAGTTATAGATCCTTAGATCATCCGAGAGGAGCTAAGGGAGGATATATGTGAGCAATGGGTTCTAGACTGCAAATAGAGCCTAGTTGGATCCTAGAGCACTCGAGAAAGGCGTAGGTGAAGGCTTCAATGACTAAAAGGAGTGTGCTTTAATCGATAAGCTAGAGTTTATCAGGTTTTTATGACTCGAGAGAGTAGGAATACTTTAGAAACCTCTATCGAGTAAGTATACACCGTAGCAGCCATATGTTAGGTAGGAGTAAGTATACACCACCAGTCATTCCCAGCAAGGCTCATCAATTGAGGATCATTACGACATATTGCTCACCTGTGTTCTCTTATCTTGCTTTTGTCTTGACATTTACAAAATGTTTCTCTGTTTTCCTCTGTTTTCTCTGTTTTCATTGTTCACTTTCAATCATATTACCTCACCCTTCACACACCATATTCATACATCTATCGTGCCACCACCATCCATTCTATTTTTCCTTGGCATATTTTAGTTGCTTGCACCCTAAAATTATCATAGCACTTATCCATTACATCTTCACCGTACATATCAATTACTACTTGTTTATATCTTTAACTTTATTTTCTTTTTAGTTAGTGATACCTTTTTGCCTTGATAAAATTGACTTACATTTTACCTTGATCCTCGTGGGAACGATACTCACTCACCCTTTATTACTTGTACGACTGTGTATACTTGCACATATATGTGTGTTCGTATACTCTATGTTGGCACTACACAGGACACACCTCCCACCATAAATGCACTCTGCAATAATTGGTATCAGAACACGGGTCACTTGTTTCGAAACAGACCACAAGAAGAAAGAATCATTGTGCATTTAATAAGGGTGTATCGAACCATGTTTCAATACCTTTCAGTAAATTGTGAAGGTTAGTATCGAACCATATTTCGAAACATGTTAACCATCATTTAAAAAATTAACTACCTTCAATGGTCGACTCATTAGATGCTAAAAGAAACATTGGGGATTTGGGGGGTATCGATACTGGTATAGAAACATGTTCTTATAATTTTAAAATAAACTTTGGTTCGATACTTGGTTCGAAAAAGAAGTTGGCAGTAATGTTTTGGTATAAAAAGGTATCGATACTAGTATCGGTACTTGTTCTTTGTCTCAAGAATATTCTTTGAAAAATGCAGATGGTATCGATACCTGTTCTAAGAATATCGATACTAGCGTCTAAAAACACAGAAAATAATTTCAAATTTCTTGGTTTGACTTGAAACAAAAAGTTTGACTTAGGGACTTAAAATTTTATTACAAAATAGTCCTTGATCATAATTGTTATATCAAAATCAATTTTAGTTTTACACATCTTAACCAGAATGAAGGAATGATGGTCTACATGCACAGTTATAATGTCATTGAAACTCAAGGTGATTCATGAAGTTTTAAATTCTGATAGAAATTTATCGACTTTGATTAGTATCAGAGAGGGATTTCTTTAAATTATTCCTCAGTGCAAATGAGTTGTTTGTCTAAGATGGTTAGGGGGTTGTTTCTCTCTCCTTTTGCATATATATGTTAGTTTATTTATGTATGTAATTGTTGTGTTTGTTCGTTTAATGTTCAAGAATATGTTCTTGTAACGACCGTAAACATGTATGTATACATGTCCATCAATATGTTCATTTTTATACTCAACCAAATGATGAAATTACTTCATTAGTCTTTAAGCTTTTAAGCTTCACAGTTTGAACTTTAAAGTACACCATGTGTTCAATATAGTCCATACCTTCGCCAATATTTAAAATGTAAAAGATAAAAAAGCTTAACTCAGAAATAAGTGTTTAAACTATACATTTTTCTGAAATAGGTGCCTAATGTTTTTTCGACTAAAATAAATGCATGAATTATATAATTTATTTCTAAAATAGGTGCCTAATATTTTTTGGCTAAAATAGGTGCTTAAAGTTTCACTCCGTTAGTGCTTTAAGGTAATACCGTTAAAAAATTGTTTAACTTATAAAATAGGTGTACAAACTGTATTTTTTTCTAAGTACCTAAAGTTTCATTCGTTAGCATTTTTATTGTTTCTGGGTTTTGCTCTTTGGCATTGGAAATGACGTTGGTAGTACTGCTTTTTGGGTTTTGTTCTGCTCTTATTTTTCTCTTCGAATCGAACTATAGAAGTGTTGGGTAGTAGTTGTTCACTTACTGTTTATTCTATGGTTGATCACAAATTACATAAGGTTTATCCAACTAATTTGGTCCCGACTCCTGAGTTTAATGAAGGGAAAAGGGATTTTACTGATTTAGAAGTGTAGGTAAACCATTACATGCTTTGGTTGGTTGAAGGAAAGGATTGGATCATGTGAATGATTGGAATAACTGGGTATTATTTTTACTAAAAATGAAAATAACATCTTTACTAAACTGCAGTAGCTTTGCCCCTGCTTGGAAGCTCGAAAGTGCCATGGAGTTAGTTTTATTATTGATTTGTTCTTAAAGATGATGAATAGGGGATTCCCCCTTTTGGTTTGTAGTGATACGATCTAAAATCCCTCGTCACATTTTAGTAAAATATTTTCACTTGATATAGTTCATGCTACATGCACCATTTACTTGTAGAAATGCGGTGAAGATGATTTTGTTTTCTAAAATTCCACTAAGTGTACTAGAGAAATGGTTTTTTTTTTTCCAGATCTAACAGAAAAAGTGTTGCCTTAATGATACTGTGTTCAAGATGAAAACTGAATGATCCGGTAAAAAGAATATATTAGGTATTCATGTTAGAAAAAATATATAGCTTGTGCATCTATTTATAAGTTAATATAATTTTTTAATGGTGTTATCTTAAAACACTAACGGAATAAAATTTTAGGCACTTATTTCAGTAAAAAAAAACATTAGGCACCTATCTTAGAAAAAAGTGTATAGTTTAGACACTTATTTCTGAGTTGAGCCAAATAAAAATAAAATGAAACACGATAAACAAGTTTATTCGTGAACATAAATGAATCATGCACATCTCTATTTGTGTTTGTTTGGTTATTAAATAAACATACAATTTTTATTCATCCTCTTTTTTAATTTAATATACGAAAATAAATAATTTTTTATCGAATGCTTTATTCATCTACGATATTTAGCTGAATTGGACTGTTAAGAGTCCCGATTTTTAGAGGATAAGCTCCCCTTTTCTATCCATCTCCCTGCACTACAAGTTTAATCACCCCTATGAGCATCACTTACACATTTGTTCTTTTGTTTCTAGTATTTATTACTACATGATTTTGCTTTACAGGAAACGTCGATATATCAAGATTAACGATCTCCCCCCAGACTTTGAGGAAGTAACTGGAACTGGAAGGAAGCTTGTTAAAGACAAACCGAGTACGGAAAATCTCAAAGGTCAATCCCTTCAAAACTTTCTTACCATCAGTATTTGAGCCTGAAAGTTGGTTGTGGTCTTGTTAAAGATGAATGCACAAATGGAATGATTGAGCTCTGCATAGCAGGGACATTCCCTACAAGAATGATCGAGTGTTCTTTTGGGTCTCTAATTTGTGTTTCTTCATTTTATAGAGAGTAATCGATGGACAGTTGAAAAGCAATCCTAAGACTGCCGGTGTGGATTACAAGGCCGAAGAAGATGACCAAAGGCCGAAGAAGATGACCAAAGAGAAACGCTCTGCATCATCTGCGGTGGGAACTACACCGCAGATGAGTTTTAGATGTTTCAGAGAGGTGGTTCCCATTGGAAATGTGTCAAGATAACCTAGGCTACAGCCGAGAGCATTAAGCAGTACAAGTGGCGGTGTTGCAGCAGGAAGAACGGCAGACAGGGATGGTAAGAACAAGACATGACCCGAGCTCAATAGCTCACCAAGGACAAGGAGTATAGAAAAACATTCCTGCCTTAATAGAACAAGACATTCAAGCTCTAAATCTTGTTTAAGAGATTTAATGTCTCATTTTATTATACTAATAAATTGTATTTAAATTTAATAATTAATTAAATATATTAATTGTAATTATATATTAATAAATTCATATATAAATGCTTCAAATACGATTAGTAACATTATGTTAAACAAATTATATTTCATAATCTAATTATATACAAAACCATGATAACTAATAAACTATTGAAACAAGTATCGAATATAATTATTTTATGTCATTTTACTTGTTTAGATAATCAAACAACTATAAGCTATCAATTAATTCTACCAAACACTTCTATACAATCAGTTATCGGCTAATATAAACTATCAGCTAACCGCTAATTGTGGAACAAGACCTATGTCATTGAATCTTCAAAGTTACTTGAAGATTAAGATCGAAGATCAGGTGAGATTGCTCGATAGAAACCAAACGAGCGACCCCAACTCAAGCTCTAACCCGAGGCTCAGACAAAAGAATGCACAAAGATAAAATGCTAATTTCATATCCTGGACGGGTAGAGTAGGACAAGCAATTACCATAACCACTCTATACAAACTATAATACAAAAGGAAGAAAGAGGAAAACTGTTCCGATGGGAGCAAATAGTCCGAATGGTTCGAGTTTTGCTATCCCTAGATGGCATGGTGTCAAATTATACAATGGAACGAGCATAAATATACCAAGCACCACTCAATTCAATTTCAATCCCATGTTCATGTTGTCAAATGTCAACCAGAAACAATACACCAAAAAGTTGGTAGTGCCTTCCTAAATTATGCCCACAAGACAATCAACGTTCATGGAGCGAGAAAGACAAACAAGATCGTGACCAGCTAACATCAAACCCCATTTTATGCAGAGTCCCCTCTCCCTACCATCCCCACACAATCACAAGTGACAAGAGAAAGCAAAGTCTAAGATATACAAGGAAAGAACTTGATCTACTACTTACTTTTTCTTGCGCAGTTGAACTAAATCGACAGCTAGGATGATTCTACTCGTTCCCCAAGTTCAGAGAACCATCCTTCATCAGCTTTATGCTTAGACTGTTGAACCTCCCTCTCGAGTAATGTCGAGATGCCTTTCTCCAATCTGTACCTGTTTTCATCATGGCTGCAAATTCATCATAGCTGATGAGCCCATCCTGCATTTAAAAAAAATAATAATATTCAGTTAGACTGGAACAGGCTCATGAATTTATTAGTGATGAAATATTGGGTCACCTTGTCTGTGTCCACTTCTTGGAAGATGTCATTTGCAACGTTTGTACAATCATCAGCTCCATCCTCCATTAATGCATCCCGAAGCTCATCGGGCTCAATGAAACCATTGCCATCTTTATCAAAGAAAGAAAAGGCTTTTCGAAGATGCTCATCGTTGGCCATTCTTTGCAGATGTAGAGAAACGGCAAGAAATTCCCCATAGTCCAATGTTCCTTTCCCATTAGCATCAACCTGTAGTCAATATGAACATTTTTATTGAAAACTGAAATTAACAAGACCACTATGATGCCACTACCTGTGTTAAATGAGATGTCAGAATGCAGCCAGACTTTTACGTCAACCTTTAGAAAACATTTTCATGAGTACGAAAACTGCTAAAGGTGGCTATCAAATTCAAAGTTGACCAAAATTTAGGAAAAGAGACAAAATGGAAGTAGCATTACCAGTGTGGACTCTACCTACTCTAGTATTAAGTCCAGAAAATTACAGCTAAAGAAACAACTAGACTAAAATCTCTAATCAACTTCCGTATAAACCTTTCATAGAAAACAAGTCTGCTCGCACAGTAACAGCTGAATATTTTATGGTCCAAAATACTAGTCTATCTTTCAAAATGTAAACTGGCTTCTTGCTTATCTGCTTGGAAAATGCAGTCACCTGATTACAGCTAAAGAAACAACTAGACTAAAATCTCTAATCAACTTCCGTATAAACCTTTCATAGAAAACAAGTCTGCTCGCACAGTAACAGCTGAATATTTTATGGTCCAAAATACTAGTCTATCTTTCAAAATGTAAACTGGCTTCTTGCTTATCTGCTTGGAAAATGCAGTCACCTGATTACTAGGAAACCTCAGCTTCCCAATTATTATGTTTTTTGTCTGTGAATGCATAAAATTGCAGTAGGCGAGGACATTGGTGCACAAAGGCTATCCACTCCAAATTTTTACATAATCGGACATCCAACTTCTTCAAAAACATACTTCAGAGAGAGAAAGAAAAGAAAGCTATGCAGACAATAATGCAATTCTAATAAATAAAGCTAGAATGAGAGACAGCAGGAGGTACCAAATTGGCAGCCTCCAATCTAACTCAAATAAGTTCTACATAAAATATGTCTTGGTCAACTAACAATAATTGTTAATTTATGGCAGCATGCAAACCAAACCATACTCACAGCTTCAATAAGCATCTGCACTTCCGACTCGGCAAGCTGTGAACCAAAATTTCTAAATCCAGCTTTTAGCTCTTCGATGGAAACGATGCCATCATTGTCAGTGTCCATCTTATTGAACATAACTTTGATATCTTCAACTTCTTCAACAGATAAGAACTCCGCAATAACCTGATTTAAACTACCTTTTAAGATTCCTCTAGCTAAGAAAGAAAAACAATAAATTATCTATCAGAATTCTTAGTATTAGTGAACCAACCCGCAAAGCTTTTCTTTTGAATCTGTTCATCATTGAAAATTGTTTAAGCCTTGACTTCACTACATCGCCAAGAGGCACATTGGGAGCTCTTTTAGCGTTTTGGAGCCAAGGATGCTCTATGAGAAGAGGAAACACGGAGATTAGGCAAACTATTGGTATTCATAAAGACATTTGATGTAGAGTAAAATAGGAACATATATTCTTGGTATGTTAATGTAATCATATAAAACTCATATTAATAAGGTTTTAATGTTATGTTTGAAGATGCAGTAAGGCTCATTAGAAGATCAATAAAATCATGAAAGGATGTGCCTAAAACATGCAAAAGAGGAGTATCACAAAGGAAATATTAGTACCAAGCACTTGCTTTGCGGTGAGCCGGAGCTTTGGGTCTGGTTCCAACATTTGTCGGACTAGACTCTTAGCACTCTCTGAAATATTTGGCCATGGGTCACGTTTGAAATCTATTAACCCACGAATAATTGCCTGTGCAACACCTTGTTCAGACTCTGCGTAGAAAACACTCTTCAGATAGGAATAACAAAACTACTCACTCTGATATGCACATATCTGCATGGAGACAAGCAAACTTCAACAGAAATACACTTACCAGCCCAAAAAGGAGGAACTCCACACAACAAAATATAGAGAATGACTCCTGCACTCCATATATCAATTTCTGGCCCATAATTCCGCTTGAGCACCTCAGGAGCCATATAATATGGACTTCCAACTATCTCAGAGAATCGTTCACCTGAAATTTACATATTTTACACTTTAGGACATGGTGTTAAAGAATAAAAAACGAAAACCAGAAACAATAAACGGAAAAGTAGTCAAACAAGAAGTACAGAAATTTCATACTACTTAGCATAATAGTTGCTCTTTCATACCCACAGGCCACACCAGTATCCCCACATCACATCCTAAAACAGAACATGAAAATCTTCACAAAACCAAAGCAAACAGAGGTTTATAGCATACTAAAGCATCCAACAATCAGATTATTTATATGGTGGAAGAGAAATCTACATAACTTGAGACAATTTAACAAGAAAGGTTAACCAATTCTTGCCAGTCAATCGAACATGCACGACCGAACAGAACCATTATACTGACAACTAAATGACCACTGGTGAATGGATCAGTATGAAGAAAAAGATTAGAACTAAAAGTCAATTCAGATCATTCTGAAGCCGTTTACAAAACTAAAACTTATGGTGACCACCAATGTCCAGTCTCATGCCTCAGTTTGAGGTAAGTAAAGTACATATTGTATAATTAAACCAAAGAGAGGAAAGTATATATGTGTGTATATATATAAAGAAAGACGAAAATGTTCTCAATTGGCACAGATAATGAATCGATGATGAGTAAATAAGCAATAAAAACAAATATACAACAATTGTAAGAGGAAAAATGTAAGCTTCCAACTTCCATAATGAGTGAGAGAATAAAAAATGATTCTGTCACAGAATCAAAAAGTAAATAAGGAAACTGCTTTAACAAAGGCCAAACCGTGCATTACCTCATACTTCTGTTTGTTTAATGCAGGCAAAATAAGTGGCTAGGAACATCGATTCAAAGGAATGGCACATAAAAGCTACCTTTAAAGCACGGGCAAATAAAATTACAAAGTGCCTATTTCACCACTACAAAGACCATAAACAAATAAATGTAGGCAAAATATAGCAATAGCACATAGGCATGTCGAATCCGAGAAACTAATATCATTCTTTACGTACTTTTTTCTTTGGATTCAAATGGTTTGTGACGACATCAAAACCCAGGTAGGCAAAATACCATATTTGCTACATGATTAAATAGTTTCAAGTAGTAATCTAGCATTATCACTAACAATTCTTACTAATAAGCTGCATTCTTGAAAAGGCAATCATTTGTTTATACATTCAACTTTGAAACAACTTACCCGGCTTGAAAAATATTGATAACCCAAAATCGATAGCTTTTAACGGGGAATTCTCTTTCTTATTAGCGAACAAAAAATTTTCAGGCTTCAAATCTCTATGAATCACTCCATGCTTATGGCAAAGCTGAACCACTTCGACGATCGTCCTAGTCACAGCCGCAGCAGCTCTCTCCGTGTAATGTCCTCTGGCGACAATCCTATCAAAAAGCTCACCACCTTCGCAGAGCTCCATCACCAAATGAACCGCATTATCATCCTCACACGCTTCTTTCAAGCTCACGATGCTCGAATTCTTCGGCAAATGCTTCATAATCGCAACTTCTCGCCGCACATCTTCGACATCCACAGCCGTCCTGAGCTTCCTCTTTGAGATTGACTTGCACGCGAGCAGCTCGCGCGTGCCACGGTCGATGCAGAGGTAAGTAACACCAAACTCACCACGGCCAAGCTCACGATCAACGAGGTACTTCTCCTCGATGTTCTCCTTCGGAACTCCGCTGAGAACCGTGATCGGCGGCTTCTGCTTGGAAACAGCAACCTTGCGGCCGTGATCGTGACCGGAAAAGCTCGATTTAACATCTTCTCTAGCTACAGCCGCCGGAGATCTACAACAATTCCCCATTTCTTCTAAAAGAAACGCAGTTTTATCCTCTTGTCCGGATCTCGTGGAACCAACAAAAAATCCAAAACAAAACTGCCTAAAAATGCTTAGCTAGGGTTTCACATTATCCTTGAAAAAGCTAGACCAACAGCCCCTAAACTCCCTAGCCTCTGCCTTCTGCTCCTATAGGAAGGAATCCAAGTAAAGAAGAGAAAATGAAAGAAATCTTTGGAATTAGAAAACAGTACGGCAGTGGATCACACACTTTAGTGTGAGAGTTTCGTCTTTTGATATTTTTATTATTTTTATGAATTTTTGTAATTTAAAAATAATTAAATTAATAAGTTTTTTAATTAATTTATTTTATTTTTAAAAGTGTGGATGTTCTTTGGTTCTGTGAATTTGTCGGCTCATCGTAAAAAGGGAGAAATGAAAACGGGACGGCGGAGGGTGAAAAGGGAGGGGTGGGTGGTGGTTTATTCATTACAGCAAGAAGGTTTAATTTTGATATTAGTCCCTCTATTATATTAAAATTTAATATCTAATCCTTTTACTTTTTTAATTAAGCTATTGGTTTCTGACTCACTAGCCTGTTAGTCTAGATTAGGGATAGTAACGGGGCGTGTTTTTGGCCGACTTGACCCCGACCCGAAAAATAAACTAACTTATTCAAATTTGTTCCGTTCAGATTTTTAATATATCTTATCTCGATTTGACTTGATATAACAAAAAATATAACTTGTTATTTTAATAAAACACTCGATCAAAATCAATCCGATCTTAAAAAATATAAATATTAAATATAATATATAAAAATATAATAAATATTTGTACAAAGTCAAGTCAGATCGCATATTTTAAACCCTGAACTTAACCTCAACCTGAACTTAAAACTTTTAAATATCTACCTTCCCCACCCTACCCCACCCAAAACTCTATTTTAACTCTAAAAAATCATTTAGAACGAGTCAGATTAGGCCAGGACCCATCAAAAACCGATATTATTGTTATTTTAAGCTCAAATTGTGTTTTACAGAGACCTATTAAGAGAATGATCTTGTCAATTAAATTTTCTTCATTTACATTAAAAAATTTTAAATTTTTGACATCAATTAAGTGGATTAAATTCTTTATCATCATTTTAATAACCGTAACTAATTGTGTTATCATAGTCATAGTGATAGTATCGAATAATGTTCAATTAAAATAAAGTTTTGAATATAAAATTTTAACATAATAGAAGGCCTATATCATAAATATACCTTTATTTCAATGAGATTTTTTAAAGGGTTTGTTGAGTGTTTGCGTGAGATGGGGAACTTGTGGGCATTTCAACAAACAACTAGAAAACAGGCAGAATGATAAGGCTTTTAAATAAAAATAAAAAAAAAATGGATGACATTATTTAATTATCAAACCCTTTTTCCTTTCACAAGGAATTCTGTTCAAGTGGTTGAAAATATGGTACTTTTTATGAAGTTCTTCTAATAGGGTATATCGATCGGGATTATTCTAATTAGTAAGTAATTAAATTTTGTTTAAATAAATCTCGAATTTAAAATATTATATACATCAAAAAAATTATTTATCAAAATCAGACACGTAATACAAATTAGTTTGAATTAATTAAGACAAAGTCATATTTATAACGGTCAAATAAGGGTCTAATTTTTTAGACCACTCCCTAATATTTCAAATTAGTTAAATAAGAGTTTAATATTTTCAAACCTACTCAATAAAGGCCCAACGGTTTCAGCAACAAATATTTTTCCCATAAGCAATTTTGGGAACACTAACCCTTTATTTGATCATATTCAAACACATTAGCCCCTCGTCCATATGTTTTAAAAGGTTATGCTCGCACGAATCATTTAGCTTCAATGGTTAAAAGAACGATTGTTGTTCCTAAAAGTCACGCGTTCGAGCACCAGTAATACCAGTACATTGTTTGAGCGATTAATAAATAATGGTTGAGAGTATACTCTAGAACAAATACTACTGTAACACTATAGTTGATTCAAAAAAAATAAATGGTTATACGCTTATACTCTAGGCCCTTAATTGATCGTTTTATAATGTAAACCTTTTTATGAATAATACCAAAAATCAGAGATAGACATAGGGGTACCAGAGGCAACTTCACCCTTGAAAAATTTTAAGTGCCCTTATATTATATATTTTCTTATACTTTTTATTGATAATCTAATTTTACGCTCCTAAACTCTTGTATATAGACCCCTTACATTTTTAATATAACTTTTTTATAGTTTTTTCATCTTATATGAAATTTTGAGCTCGTCCCTGCCAAGATCCTTATTTGAATATTTATCCCTTCACATGTTGAATTTAATGTGAAATTCCTTTTTTATAAAATGATGGTATTGCTTGTATTTTGAGGCAAGTAGCAAAGTGGGACTCATTTGGCCCTATATCCCTTTGTTGCTTGTATTTTGATGTCATCCCTAAACTTATTGTAAATCATTGTTTTTATTATTTTTTTTATTATTTTAGTTTTTTTTTTCAGGATTTTGTTCTGATTAATTTAGATTGACTCGCGTCGCATAACTGATATTAAAAAGTAATTTCTTAATAGAGATTCTCTGCATATATAATTTTAAATTTAAAATCTAACTAAACGATATTAAACTAATTATCACTTAAATCAAACCGTTGATTATCGTTTTTATTCTTCGAGGTGAGTGAAAAAGCTCAAACTCTTGTTGAATTATAAGAAACCTTTGCTTTATTAATGGGCCATCTTTGGTTTCACAAAAGTCCTGCCCATCTTACTATTGTTTTCACTATGCGTTAAACTCCCTCTGCCCCATCTTCTTTATCGCTATTTCTGGTTTAATTCTACCATAGTCCATGTACTTTTGGTATTTTGAAAGTTTCTCTTCTTACTTTTGATTTTTGAGAATTTAATCCTTTTTTATTTGTATGATTCAAAAATTTAAGTACATTTTTTTAAAAATAACCCATTAGTAATAAGGTTAATGGGTTTCCGTTAATTTTAAATATGAGGTATTTTAATATTAAGAAACGACAGAAACCATTTAATAATATTGACAATTAAACTTTAATTTTCCATTGCCAATCTATCAAGTAATAATCATATCTAAATTATTTTTTATTACTTGAAATTGTTAGATATTTTGTCAATTAATTTACATATTTTTTGTAAGTTATCTTAATTACTTAGTTTTCCGGTTGCAATAGTCGTACCGAGATAAATATGATTTTATATAAATTATTTTGTGTCGGTAAAGATCGGTATAGATATATTATTCAACAATTCTTAAATCGTACGAATATAATTTAAAGTTAAAATCTTTTTTATGTAAAGTTTTCCTCCTCTTTCCCTGTTTCTTTTATTTTTTCCCAATAAGTTAGGCATACATAATTGATAGACGACGGCTACTAAAATATCTAACTTTTTTAAGGATTATTTTCGAAGGATATGTGCTTTTGTCGAGAAATTATATCATTAATAAGTTTTATCACGTTATTTATGAGATCAATTACTAAAAATTATTCATCTTATTATTTTTTCATGTTATATATTTTTAAGTGAATTTTCATTTATATTTACTGTTAATTCATTTTAAAAACAATTTTTCAAGTGAAGATTTACTTTAAAAAATATGATATAAAAATAATAAAATAGATAATTTTTAATAGTTGATCTTATAGACATATGATGAGACTTATCAATAATATAATTTTTCGCTTTTGTCTATGTTATTCACCCCAATCAATGAATAGTGCTAAAAGCAATAATAACATACTTTATTTATTATATTTTTCGACTCTTATAATATAGTTTTATCAAGCCTTACTCCATATTTTGAGGGGATATTCCCTTTTTTTATTTCTTTTATTATCTCTTATTTATATGAATCTTCTTGCTTTAATGGTTAAGGAAATAGTTGTTGATTTTAAAAATTAAAAATTCGAACACCAATAATACAATACAATGATTAAGCGATCAATATTTAATAGTTGATCGAATGTTAGTTGTTAAAAAGGGTTAAGGTTTTTTCTTTTAAGGTGAAAAATGAACTTTTAAAAATTTAGGGGTGAAAGTAAAAATAACATTTTTATTAATGTGACGTTCAAGTAACCAAAAGTTTATGCAATGAAATCATAAGTGACCACAAGTTTACAAATATTAAATTTTTAAAATCGACGATAAAAAATTGCAGTAACTAAACGTAAGTGACCCTTATAATAGTTTACTTATTTCTTTCCGTCGTCATATTAGTCTCTTGTTAACATTTAACAACAATAAACATTTTAACGATCATAAATTTATAGATCGAAAACATAAATAACTAAAAATAATCAAATTTAAAACTAACGATCTTACCGGTAGTTTATACTTAAAAATATAAAATTTTTAAAGGTACAACAACTAACCCAACATTGTCTTGTGTTTATGCTCATTAAAAACCTAAAATTTGATCTAGATTGTTAGTAGAGGCGGATGTATGTAGATGGTTGGATGAACTTGTTCATCTTAAATTTTTTAAAATTTATGTATTTAATTTTATTTTTTTTATAAATTATTTTTTTTATTTTGTATAATTTGCCTCTATCATAAAATTTTAAAAGTTTATATGTTTCACTTAAACAAGCATATTTTATCCGTCATTGAATGTTAGTTTCCAAGTACAACTTTAATATTCCAACGTTGATTGTATCCGACATCGCAAGTGATCCTATTCAGATCGAGACACACTTGCAAAAGGTGAGACAAAGGTAAGACGTTGCGGTGTAGATTGTAGGGAAAATCAAAGGAAGAAGTAGTAGATATATGCTGTTATTCTGCGTATGCTAGCTGAGCCAGCTGTAATCAAAATGATTTGATGTCTAAGAGTATAAATTATGACAATAAATGAGATGACACAGATCATGAGTTATTAGAGCTTGATTTAGTAAAAATTCGATTCTATTAGATTTAGTTCAAACTTGAATTCGACTCGCGTTATTGATGAGCCGAGCCGAACTATATGATACTCGACTCGAAAAACTTACGAGCTACTCGCAAATATAAAAAAATATCATTTTTTAATTTTTATAATTTAAAATCTAAACTTCTAAACTTAAAACCCTAAAATCTAAACCCTAAACATAAGTCGTAATCCTTAAATTAATACACTTAACCCTAAAATTAACAAATTTGAGTTTACATAACTTGTTTGTCAAAGTTCTTTTATTAATTAAGCTTTAAATGAGACATGACAAATAAGAGTTACTCGAGTCTAACACGGTCAAAGATCGATGAACATGACTTGGTTAGACTCGAATAAAGCTCGAACTCGACTCGAGTTCTTAACAAGCCGAGTTTAACACTACTCGAGCTCGATTCGACTCGGTTACACCCCTAGTACAAACACTCAAAAATAATTTAAAAGTACACTATTGCATTAGTCACTTTCGTCTATCCCAGTATATTTTTAGTTATCAATTTTGAAAACGACCAGTAAGATCATTATCATTTTCATAATGTAAACATTTAATCACTACGACATTAAGTGTCATTAAACTTAGACAAAAAATTAACCTGACAACTGAACAAATTTTTTTTTTTTCACTTTTCATCCATGTGTTTTATAGGTGGATTTCACCCAACAAATTTAAAGAAGCTTTTTTATCCTTAACCCTATTCTTAAAATCCTTTTTTAACCCTAAATTTTTCTCTATGGACCTACTGAATCTGGAAAGATTTTGATTGCTCGTGTTGTTGCAAATGAAAGTAGTACTTTCTTTTTATTGACGTGCTTAATGAAGTTGACCGTCTTGAAGTGTTTCGTATCCTGAAAAAAGAATTCTAAGAATAGAAAAAAGAAAATTTGTCGTTATCTTCTTTTTCAGAGAAAAATATAGGATTAAAGAAAAAGGATTCTAATTAGGATAGGTTAGGGTAAAAAAAGCTTATTTAAATTTGTTTTATAAGGATGAAATCCACCCGTAAAATAAGTGGATGAAAGTTGAAAAAAATTTCGAACTGTCAAGTCATTTTTTTAGGTTTAATGATATTTAATGTTGGAGTGATCAAAAATTTACGCCTTAAAAATGATAGTGGTCTTATTAGTCGTTTTTTTAAAATCAATGACTAAATAATTAAAAATAAACGAAAGTGACTATGTCATAATTTACCCAAAAATTTAATAAAATTTGAATAATAAATCATATTGTTAAAAATTTTAATTTAACTTGACTTGATTCGACTCAATCGAATACACACCTTAAATATCATGATAGATTTCCTTTGGGAACAAACCTATCGTCAAAGTTAAGAATGAAAGCCATTTGGAACAAATCATATGATAATCTTCTTTTCGCTCCTACGCTTGGGTCTGCTGGGGGAATTGGCAATGTACCAAGTAATGTGTACAATGAGCCTTTTGTTTAGAACATGCTATTACGTGTTGACGATGAAAAAACGATCGATTTGTGTTATTCTCCTGCGTTGATGTGGGGAATGGACGATGAGGGCTTGACTGAAGAGGATTTGGGTAGCAATCAACACTACGCACGTCCTTTAACTAGGAAAATTAGTGCTTTTGTATGGTTAGATTTTTTTTTATATAGTTTATCGACATTTTAAAAATTATTAAAAGAATAATTTACAAGATTGATCTCGTTTATTAATACTCATACATTACTATTTAAGTATTATATCTTAGAAGATGACGGAGTATTAATCCTACATCAGAAAAAAAAAATAAAGGTCTTGTGATATATAAATTTTAGTGTTGTATATCTTATTATATATGTCTTTTAGAAAAAGTGTAATGATCTCGTGATCAATATTATCAGAGCATCATTTAATTGTCTGATTTTACATTGAACGCTCATGAAGAGAAGGATAATTACCTTGCGCCATGAAGTCTATTTAGATAAAAATAATATTTACTAAACTTTTATAAATACTTAAAAAGACATTTTTAAAAGAAGGTTTTGATTTATTTTTTTGCATTCTTTAATCTTTCGTGTTTATTTTCTTTTTATTTGAATTTTTATGAATATATTTGTAATTTTTTTCTTTATATTTTGATATCTGGGTTAGTATAAAAAGATTTATATTTAAAGATTAATACCGTTAATTTAAGGTGGACAATCGTGTTAAATTTTGGGTTTATTTATTGTTCTTATTTGTTTATTATTTATTTCTTGTCAATATTAACATTCTGTTTTATAGTATATTTAACCAACATCTATATGTACATAATATTTATAATTATTTTTTATATAAATTATATAAAATATGTTTTATACAATTCTATCTAATTATACCTTAAAATTTAAATTTAAACTTTTTCTCTAAATCTTAAAAAATAAAAATAATATTAAAATATACATAACTATTTTATTTTATATAAACTATATACCAAATATTCTTCTTGTACTATTATGTAAGTTTTGTGTTGACATTTTCCTGACCATGTTATATGATATTTTCCATATTTCATTGTGTAAGCATACAAAAAATTTGGCCTCTATCCCATCATTATCTTGGTTGATTATTTTAATAACCACGTTAAATTGTGAAGAAACATGCGACAGCAAGGACAAACACACAGAAATGGGGTCAAGGATTTGACGAGGTTTAGGACAGCTTTTAATTTTGAAACAAAACGTGGGTTTTTAGTTCAAAGATGGTCAAATACAGGAAGGTTAATTTCTGATTTTGGTCCTTGTAAATTAAAGATTTTTTCTATGCACTTCTATTAATATAATTTGATGTGTTCTTTCTTATAATATTATTAATTAGTCCAAATAAATATCAAGGTTAAAGGTGTAAACAAGTTGAGTAAGTTCGAGTAGTGTTGAGCTTGACTCGGCTAGTTAAAAACTCAAGTCGAGTCCAATCAAATTGATCGAGTTGAGTGTTTATCAAACTTTGACCAAATCAAACTCAAACAACTCACGATATATCTCGTTTAATTTACAACCATAATAATAATAAAATTGTATGATGTTATTATAGATAGAATCATACACAAAAATATTTTTATATGCCTCATTAAAATGCCTTAATCCTAGGAAGAAAAAGAGTATACATTAGAAAATTGAACTAAAAGTTCAACCAACATAACTGCAAGAAAATGCTGAACCTACATTTTAGTTCATTTTAAATTAAAAGATAATATATTATATTCTCGATTAACTCGTGAGCTTTTCAAGTCATGTATTAAGTAATTCAATTCAATTCGACAGCTTGTTAAAAACTTAAATTGAATCTAATCAAATTAAATATTAATTAAATCTTAATCGAGTCGAACTCAATAGATTTTCTTAAATAAAACACTCATTCTAATAATAATAATAATAATAATAATAATAATAATAATAATAAAGCATATGAATGTGATGAGTAGAGCGGGGTTTAAACCCAGGCAAACCAAATGACTAACTGGAGCCTTGGCAATCCCTTGGATAAAATGGTGACATTTTGCTTATGCCCCCTCTAGGAAACAGGTAATTGAAATTAGACATTTTAACATAAAATTTATAGCTTTGGAACGAAATTTATGTCGGGATTCTAACAACAAAATCTTGACTTCATCCGACTCAAATGCTTGCAATATTATCCCCTAAAATATCTATAACCTAGAACCCCTAAATTTAAACCAATAAACTCTGAGATATAATAATAACAACAATAATAATGTCAATCGAATGAATATTCCCTCTTTTATCGGTCAAAGACCTTTAAATTTTCCATGTTTTATAAATGCTACTTGAAGTCTCCTCCCTGTTGGCTGTTGTTGATCATCCCTATTTTCCTTGCATTCTAGAATAGAAATGGCCCCAAAGGACGACAATGAAAGGCTTAAGGGTTGACTTTACCGAGCATGTGTTTTGCATCCCATGACTATGTAGACTTCCTAATCCTACTATGTGAAAGTCAAGGGTAGGGAATTTAGCTTTGACCAGGGGGGTGATTTATTAATGGGACATTTTTTATGAAATTGATGGAGTCAAGATTGAACTATGAGGGGTAGATCGATTAATTTTAAAATAATAGGGTCTTGAGAAGGAATTAAATTGTTGTAAAAGTTAAGAAAAATTAGACTTAATTTTACAATTTTTAAATTAAAAGGTCTTAAAAATAATTAAACCAAAAAAGGAAGGTCAAAATTTAATTTTATTAATTTTAGATTACAAGGTACTAGAAAATAATAAAGGATAAAAATTTTGGGAGGGAAATTGAAAGAAAAAGGACTCGATTATAAAAATTTCAAAATTATGAGAGTCTAAAATATAATTAACCCATAAAATTTGGGAAGGGCAATTACCCTTCTACTGTGTACATAAATCCGTCTCTGAGCATTAGTAATCATCAATAGAAACGAATACAAACACATAATTAATGGGTAGAAGAGATGATAGAAATTTTTTAAATGAATATACATTTTATTTAATTAATTAGAAAAATGACCTAGTTTACGTAAGATAAATTTATATATTAAAAAAATAATTTTTAAACTCGTATCCTAATAAAAATTAGCTTTATATTAAAAATTCACTAAATTAACTTTTTTTTCTTTCTTACCGATTAATACCTATGTCCACTAAAAGCGAGTTTTATTTTTTTTTTAACAAGCTAATAGTGATTACAATAGTATCTGTTTTAGACTATAATTTTCACTATTTGTTATTGATCGCTCAATCACTTTACTGACATCGTTGATGCTCGAACCCGTGACCTTTAGGAACAACAATTGTTCATTTAAATTTTTGAGTTCTATTTAAAGTGGTTGAATGAAAAGGCATAAAATCATATATTTTCGATACATCAAACATTTACTTGTGTTTCATCTTATTTTTCGTATTTTATATAATTTATCATAGTCTACAAAAATAAAAATAAAAATAAAAATAAAAAACATTTTACATAAAATATTATATTATTTTTAGTTTGAGTCAAGATATTCACGGTTAATAGCAGTGATTAATTCTTTCATCGTTGATGCTTTCGTTAAGAAATAAACAATTAACCATAAAATATATTTTGTTCTTATTAGTAAATATTGAATATTAAATTATTAAAAATATTTTTTTATTATTTGACGAAACAAGTACAAACCCCAAATATAAATATAAATATAAACATAAATCATAAAAAAAAAGAAATATAAATTAATTATACTCTTATCCCTACCTTCCATAGCGTGGAAACACCTGAAAATCCATGCAAAAGTAAAAAGCGTTACCGCCTCTACGTAACAGTCAAGTGAAGCCAATTTTGTCACCTTCACACGGTTTCAAAACAGAAGAGACCAAAAAGTTGACAATTCTTATATTTATTAACATTAATTAAATTTTTTCGAGTAAAATTAATAAAATGAAAAAATATATTTTAAAAAATAATGAATAATTATTTAGTGGTAAAAGTTTTATATACACGTTTATTAGTAATATGTTCGATTTTAAAGTAATTGTTACATAACAAGCATTGTATGGAATAATGATACTGATAATAACATATATCGTGTTTTAAATATTTTCGGGGCCTTAAGCAAAAAAAATAAAATAAAAATAAACTTTTATATAGTGAATGTATATTTCATTACGTATAGAATTTTTTTTACCTATTTTTAATGTTTTGTTTATGCTCAACAGTGAAAAATTAAGTTTAGAGTTTCGGGTTAGAGGTTAAGATTAGAGTTTAAGGTATTGATATAGATTTTGACCATTAAAATTTAGAATTTACGGTTAGAGTTAGAATTTAATTTTTCGGTGTTGAACATAGAAAGGAACGACCGAAAAAGGATAGGAGATGTTTATTTATCTCATTACTTTAAATAATTAATTTAATATTTAAAAACATTATTTTTTTTGTTAGATTTATTTATTTAAAAAATATTAACATTTTATTATTAGATTTATTTTGTATAAAAAAATTAAAAATATGAATAACTAAGATAGATCAAATTCTATTAACTCTGATTATAATGATCATTTATAAAAGAATAATTTTGGTTATCAAATTATTGAACAATAGAGAATTAATTTATTTAAGATATTTAAATTTTGGGTAAACTATAATGGTGGTCACTTAATTATGGGTAAGATACATTTAAGTAACTCAATTATTAAAAGTTATATTTGAGCCACTTAATTATGGGTAAGATTATATTTGGTCATTTTTTATATTTAAAAAATGTTTATCAATTTTTGTTTTAGATTAATTAATAATTTCAAGTGAAGTATTCTAATGTTATTCGAGTGTATACAAATGATTTTGAAAGAAAAAACGATCAAATGATGTACTTTTTTTACGGAAATGATGTACTTTTTTTAAATATGAAGGGTGACCAAATCATAAACTTCTCGATAATTGGTGACCCAAATATAACATTACCCATAAACAAGTGACCCAAATATAATTTTTAATAATTATATGATCCAAATATAATTATACAATTGAGTGACCTCTATTATAGTTTACCCTAAATATTTTTATCGGCTTAAGATATTTCATGTTCATAAAAAGTATGTAATACTCGGCACGAGCCCTCTAACACAAGTGGTTAAAAGAACGGTTTATGTTCCTAGAGGTCACGGGTTTGAACACCATCGATACCAGTTGAGTAATTGAACGATCAATGTCATATGATAGAAATTATATTCTAAAACAGATACTACTCTGATCACTATTAGATTATTAAAAAAATTACTTAATACTCATAACACATCCGATTTAATAGAAATACAATTATTCATTGTTTATTAAATATGATATAAAAAATAATATTTCTTGTCTTAGTATTATTGTCATATTTGAGTTTTTTAATTGTCACGAAAAATCAACTAAAATTTTCAACATAAATTTATTTTTCTATTTTTTAGATTTTCAATAAAAATTAACTTTTTAAGAGTAAGTTTATCGTTTTAATTATTTTATATCACGTAACGTTTTTTTTAAACTCCATTATAAGTTAACGTTTGACATAAAAAATTAGTCAGACAAAATAATAACAAATATATAGTATTTTTTAAAAATATATTGGTATGGTACAATTGGATGATATGTTAAGGGTAGAATTTAAACGTTATAAATTAAATTAAATTAAAATTATCATTATAAATACATATTTGTATTAAACAATCCAAATTAATTATCTAATAAATCAAAATAATATTATTATAAAATAAAATCCAATACCGTCAGCATGACGCCACGTGAACGCAATGGAGCAAATGGTGAGAAAAAGGGAAAAAAATCCAAAAAGGAGAAACAGTTTACGCGTAGAGAGATAGATATGGAAAGAGAGGGAAGAGACTGTTGTGTTGGTAAGCCAGAAAAGAAGAAGAAGAAGAAGCTTTATCTGATTTCATCTCCTTGAATCTGAACGAACAACAAAACTATCAATCTTCCCCCTCACCCCCTTGTTTTGCTGGTTGAAGATTTCTTCTGGGTTTTCTTCTTTCCCAATGACTCACACCAGTTGTGTTCACACCATATCCAGATAAATCTTTTCTGTTTTTTCCTTTCCAATCCCTTTTTCCCTTTCCTGAATCAACAATCTTTTGTTGAGTCAAGTTCGTTTAACATGGAAGGATACCAGAACCGCCATCACCAACCCCAGCAGCCTGCGAGTGCTAACGTTGAATCTGCCGATAGGTTTCCGCAATGGAGTGTTCAAGAAACAAAGGAGTTTTTAGCTATCAGAGCAGAGCTAGATCAAAGTTTCATGGAGACCAAGAGGAACAAGCTGCTCTGGGAAGTTATCTCTACACGGATGCGGGAAAAGGGCTTTAATCGAAGCGCTGAACAGTGCAAGTGCAAGTGGAAGAATCTCGTTACTCGATACAAGGTATATATAATTTGAACTGTTTGGTGATCTAATCTAATATTCGATCCGAATATGTAATATGTAAATTGGATTAGGGATGCGGGACGATTGAAGTAGAAGTTGCGAGGCAACACTTCCCGTTTTACGACGATGTGCAGGCTATATTCTCCGCGAGGATGCAAAGTATTCAATGTTCGGAAAGCGAAGGGGGAGGAGGAGCTGCCCCGTCGAGGAAAAAGTCGGTGGCATCGAGGCAGTTGTCTTCTGATGAGGAGGAAGATATGGAGGAAAACGAGTTGGATAATAGGAAGAAGAAGAAAGTGAAAACGGGTAGTACGAGCGGCGGAAACGATAATAATAATATAAAGGAGATGTTGGAGGGTTTCATGAGGCAACAGTTGCAGCTGGAGATGCAATGGCGGGAAGCGTTCGAGTCAAGGGAGAATGAGCGGCGGGCGAAGGAAATGGAGTGGAGGCAGGCGATGGAAGCGTTGGAGAAGGAGAGGATAATGATGGACATGAGGTGGCGGGAAAGGGAAGAGCAATGGCGGATGAGGGAGGAAGCTAGGGCTGAGAAGAGAGATGCTCTCATCACTGCACTCTTAGACAAGCTTAGAAGAGAAGGCCAAATGCAGTGAAACCAGAGATTTAAATAACGGCCGAGAATCGTGGACGTAACGGATGTTATTCTGATTAATTTTGGACAGTGTCGTTACTGTTATTTGAATCTCTAAAACAAATCGAAGAGTCTCGGCTCGGATATGACCAGGTTCATTTTGTTTAATTTCTCTCCTTTTAGGCCAATTGTGGTCTTCTTTTCCTAGATAGTTTTTTCCCTTCATTACCATTAAGAGGCAACCATGAACAAAAAGGCTTTAAGGTTATATCTTGGTGGTAGTTGAAGAGATTAAAACAATTAATCTACAGCAATCAATCCACAAACTAGTAGTGTTGCAGGTAATGCTTATTATCAAAAGTGAATATTCTGGACACTATTGGAAATGGTCCATTCCCTTCCTAGTTGCTAATGCTTCTCAAAGAGTGGCACCTTCCCCTTGCATTTATAGTTCAATCTCATCATCATAGACGTTTTTTCTTTATACATCTGCATGTCTACTTGCATGTGTCACAGGATCATTACATATTCTAAAAAGATATTTGATAAGATATATAGCATCACCCATTTTTCTTTTGATGTGCGATTAATGTTTACCGTCTCTTTATGATATGCATGTATGTATACATGCACATTCATGAAGGCATCTGTGGGTCTTGGGTTTCCAAGGAATATCAGATGTGTGTCAAAACATGTAATTGACTTTCATGAATTATTTGCCTTGAGCATTGTGCATTTTCTGATGATCATCTAAGGTAGGGTAATCTAATGAGTCATATACCATTCAAAAAGAGTCATATTCAACATGTTTAAGCTTTTGGTTCCTTATATGCCAATATTACCTAGAGAGCTCAAATTCTAGATAGGCTACCTAGATTTCACTTATTTGAATGTACTAGAATTATTACTTGTCTTATGATAATATTATATATGTGGATTATAATGTGCCAGAATTTCTTTGTTATGTTCATACTTGGTACACAAGTCTTTATCTAACTGATTGCATTTGGAAGATGAGTTTGAGTGGCTTCAAGTGTTCATATTTGTCACTATGAGAATAATTCAAGACTATTAATTATTTCTCATAGGTGAACATGAATATAACTTTTAAGTTTTTCTTTTTTATTGGTGATTGAATCTTAATTCGAATAATTAGTTATTATTTTAACATTCACTCGAATGTGGATTCGAAGGTATTTAAGCACATATTATCAAATTTTGAATAATTTAAGTACATAATATTAAAATTGTATAGATATGATGTTAAGCATATCCCTTTAATTAGGTTAAAAAGGTGTTTTAAGATATAATCATGTGTATGTTATTTATATCAAATCTTCAAGATCTTAAATCTAACCCAACCCCTTAAAAATAAAGAAATAAAGAACTTTTGAATGATTAGTAATGTAGTTTAGTTTATTTCTAGCTAAAAAGCTCTCATTTAACTCCATTACATGTATTTTTTTATCCATTTGAGAATAATACTTATTAACATGATATTTTTTATTTATGGTTACAGTAGTATCTGTTTTAGTGTATATTCTTAATCATTGGACATTGATCGTTCAATCACAATGCGGACATTACTGGTGCTAGAACCCGTAACTTTTAGAAACAACGATCGTTCCTTTAACCACTGAAACTAGATGACTCGTACTATTAACATGATATTTAGAATATTAGTACACCAATTAACTTATGAGATTTCACTTTTATTCTATTGTGTTATATATGTATATACATGGTTAGTAATAACCTCCTCTTTTCTAGTGTCATTATTTATGTCCATCATCAAAAAATAAATTTAGAGTTTAAGATTAGAATTTAGAGTATTATATGTATTTTTTATAATACAAAATATAGGTATAGGATTTAAAATTTAGGGTTAAAACTTAAAATTTGATTTTTTTAATATTGGGAACAGAAAGGGACAAATGATTTTTGGTGTGTATACACACTATTATGAGCAAATATCTTATACCCTATTCGATATCCATTTTGTCTCAGTGCTAAAAAATAAAATTTTAAGACGTATTTTTGAACTCAAAATCCCAAACTAGAGATCCTAAATCCTAAACAAAATACTTCTTATCCCTAATTTTCTAAATTATAACCCTAAATATTAATTTTAGACCGTAATTTTAAACTTTAATCATAAACCCTAAACCTAATATTTTAATATAAAGACATAAATTAAACACCAAAAAATATATTTTGAATTCTATTGTTACATCCTTCTTGAGAAATTCTTATTCTTCATCGATTGGGTACTAAAACTAATTCATATAGATATCTTGCTAAATTACAATGATTAGTTCTCTCCTCCACTCTCTACATGTGAACTTGGTGAGTATCTGTTGTTTGTGATTGTGACCAGTAGGGACTCAGAGATTTCCCACTTGCTTATACGCTTCTTCATTTCTTACATTTTATTATTATGTTATTCCTTTTATTTATTCATTTTTATATTATTCACGGGTAATCTTAATAGGAATATTAAAAAGAATTTAAAACATATTACTAGTTGGTAATATACATACCAATATTAATTAACAACTTCAATTTGTTCAACCTTCACATTGCTTTGCTTTGATTTTTTTTTTTTATTATCAAAACTCCATCACACCACTCCTACTTATACGAATATAATATATTTTATGGTCAATCGTTTACCTTTTAATAAAAACATTCATAACAAAAAGATTAATCATTACTGTTGGCGGTGAATACTTTGGTTCAAACTAAAAAAAAATTCGTCGCACCGCAGTTCGTATAGAGATGAATTGAGGAGGCTGGATGGATAATCGTTTTCCTTGAAATTTAAATTTTTTATATGATTTAGAATTTTTTTATATATTTTTTATTAAAAATATATTTTTGTCTCCTTAAAATTTTATAAATTTGCCTCCTAAATTTTTATATATTCACCCAAAACATAAAATCTTACGTTCGTCCCTGGATTGATGTTATCTTACATAAGGTTTGCATTATTCGGTTTTAACCGAATTAATTGATGAACCAAAATTATTTCAGTTAATTTGGTCAGTTAATTTTTTGTAAATTTGGTTAACGGTTATTTATTTTTAAAAAATTTGATTAACGTTTAATTCGGTTTGAAATCGGTTAATTAGCCAAATTAACCGAAATTATTATATATTATATATTAAATATTATATATATTATATTTATTTTTAGTCATTTAAGTTTTGAAAAATTATAAAATATTCATTAATTTTTTATATTATAAAATGGTCACTAAATTTTTATTAAAATAGCATAAATTAAAAGTTTAGCGACTAAAAATTTATTTCAATATAATTTAGGGACCTATTATATAATTTAACCAAAATTTATAATAAATTTTAGTTAATTCGGTTAATTCGACTAATTAAGCGAAATAATTTCGGTTCGGTTAATTTGGTTAAAGGAAATTCGGTTAGGTTAACGATTAAGGTTTTAAAATTTTCAGTTAATTCGATTTTGGTTAATTTAATTCAGCCACCAGCTGAATTAATCGAATGCACACCCCTAATCGTACATAATTTGACATTATCTTCTTGGGATATTAAGGGTGAATTTTAGGGTTTTATCACTTTTTAGGTGTACTTTTTTCTTATTTTAACCCTCTCAATTAAATTTTTTATTTATAACTTCGAAATCAAACATTTTATCTTAATGATTTTAACCCATTATCCCATCATCTCCAATTTTCATATTATATGAACTTTCCTTTTTTTTTTCTGGGAAATTTGCAATTGTAAGTGGTCCGTCCATGGTTATGTTGCATATTTTTTATAACAAATATGGCTAAGTGGTAATTATTAAATACTATAGTATACTTTTCCTTTACTTGGAGACGAAGGAAAAGTTTGGTCCATGAAGATTATAATTATCATAATCTACATATTAATGAAGATTATAATTATTCTATATTAAAATTATTAAATAAAATAATAAATTTAATTTTGATATTATAAATTAAACTATTAAATTGAAAAATATTATCTTTATAATATGTATTTATAGTAAGGGTTAGGCATTCGATCGAGTTGAGTCGAGTCGAGTCAAAATTTTTTGAGTTATTCGAGTTGACACGTCCTATTTTATCATTCAAACTTTATTTGAAATTTTTCGAGCTGAGTCGAGTTTATAAAATTCGAGTCGAGTCGAGTTGAATCGAGTTTTGAATTTTTGTACAAATTTAATTATAATTATTTATAATATTATAGTTCAAAGTGATAAGGACTTCATATTTTTTGCATGTGTAAGTAAGATTTTTAATATAATTTAATAAATTAATTGTTATAAAGAATATATAATATATTTATAATGATATTTTTATATGTAATATGTTACTTCATTAAAGTATGGTGTCATTAAAAATCGGATAGAAAGTGCCACTGAAAAATAATTCAGAACAATCAATCTTGAAATCAAAGACAAATAAATATAAAACATTCATAAATAAAAAAATATTCATCATCAGAAATCATAATATAGATACATTCTGATTTCAAACAATTGAGATTATATTATAAACTTTTTAAAATTCAGGGACAAAAATGTAAATTTATCAAAATTTAGGGACTTAACTAAAACTTTTAACAGTTAGTACTATATAAATTGGGGTCTTTTTTTAGCGTACACATGAAGAAAAATTATTATCACATAGATCAATATTTATCATTCAATGGTGAAACAATAAAATTTCAAAACTTTAGGGATCTAATAATAAATTTTTAAAAACTTTAGGTTCAAATGAGTATTAATTTTATTAATAGGTTTTATTCTTAATCTCATGTTCGTCTCAAAAAATGAATTTAAAAAAAAACTGCGACTAAATCGGAGTTCAATTGAAAAGTTATGAAATAGTGACCAAAATGTAAAATTTTTCAAAATTAAATTTCAGTTTTTTGAATATTTAAACTTTCAAAATTCAAAACCGACTCGAACTCGAAATTCACTCGAATTATTCGAGTGACTCGAGTAACTCGACTCGAATAATTTAAAATTTGAAAAAAAATCAATTTTTTCAAGTCAATTCGAGTTTCGCTCACCCCTATTTATATTTAAATAATTTTTAATAAACAAAATACTAATGATTATATAAAATAAAATTAATCTTTAATTTTGTCCATGTGACCAAGCACCCCATGCCCTATGAAACAACTTTTCTGATTTAATAATTTTATTTAATTTTTTAATCATTTTATTTGATCTCTTAAAAATATATTATGTAAATTATATAATGATTTAATATTTTTTACATTAAAATATTTATAGAATGAAAAATAATTTGATGTTCCCGGTCACATATTGACAATCACATCAAAGGTGGCAAGGAAAATAATGTAAAGATAAAGAGGGCAAAATCAATAAGCAAAGCAAAGATTCTACGCAAACTTAAAATTATTTTAATTAATTTAAATTAATTTATATCGTACATTTATTAATATAATATATAAATTTAATTTAATAATATATAATTGATAAATTTTTTTATCGAAATGAGTATTCAAATTTAGTTTTAAGTTTAATTTAGTCATTTTTTCGGGTTTGGGCTAAAATTTTTGATATATGATTAATTTTTTTATGTGCATTCTCGTTAAGAGATAAATAAATATATATTTTTTTTCATATAAAGAGATCAAAATTCAAATTAATATTTGAATGAGTTTTATGATTTAAATTCGTTCAAATAACTCATCTAACTAGAAAAAATAAAAAATAAAAATTAAATTAAATAATTAATTATCAAATTACACCCTAAAATTAAAATTTAAACCCAATATTTTTTTAAAACTTTATGAATTACACTTCAATAATTATTTATGTTTAGAAATATACAATTGATTACTTATTTTTCTAAACAAATAGAAAAATCGTTGACCCTACAAATCCAAGAAGATGCGTTATGATTTGATATTCATAGATTTTATTTTATCATATTATTGTTGTGGGTCCAAATTCATATGATAAGTAATTAATGGATATAAAATTACTTTTATTAACTAAATTATAGTTTGGAACTAGTGGACCGACTTTTATTAACTTTTATTTCACTTATAGTTTGTACAGTACTTGAAGTTTTGAACCATCTTTTTTCCCTTTATCAAATAATTCAATTTTTTAATATAATTATTAAT
This sequence comes from Abelmoschus esculentus, assembly GCA_035048815.1. Classification (NCBI taxonomy): domain Eukaryota; kingdom Viridiplantae; phylum Streptophyta; class Magnoliopsida; order Malvales; family Malvaceae; genus Abelmoschus; species Abelmoschus esculentus. The sequence goes on from JAUCBN010000033.1 coordinate 11,229,744, forward strand.
ATTTAATTTATGTAATAAGGTTAAGTTATAATATATAAAATTAAAAAAAAATTATATTTATTTTAGATCATTAGATGATAGTAAGTAGATGAGCTTAACAGTAAAGAGTGTAAATATTATCACTTAAAAATAAAAAAAATTAATTTTAATCATTTATTATCATCATCTAACGGTTCAAAAAATTTTACATGGTATAACTTATAACCTTTAATTTATTAATCAATTATTCTAAATTAAGTATTATTTATGTTTCATTATGAGAATTATTTTTTAAATTTATTTGTTTTATTTATTATATTAAGATTTAAAATTAAGATTTAAACGTTTAGTTTTACTTAGGAGACATGATGCATCATTTAGTTATTTTTTTAAATTAGTTACGGTGGTTATAATAATATATGTTTTAAAATATAATCTCATTCATTAGACATTGATCGTTCAAATCTGTACTGTGTTATTGGTGCTCGAATTCGTTACCTTCAAGAACAAACAATCGTTCCTTTAACCACTGAGACAAAATGGCTCATGATACATCGTTTAATTAGATTAATCTATAGTCGATAATTTTAGTTATTTTTAATATAAATTTTAGTCCAATTTAAAAAAAAGCAAATAAATTTTTTAATTTTTTTTAATGCATCTAGAACCTCCTAATGTGATTACCCGGTAATTTCACTTTTCTTTCCCAGCACTTCATTGTTTTAGAATGGTTCACTTACAATAAGACATTATCAATTACTATAATATATAGATGTGTTAGAATCATAAAAAAACATTTGTATAATTGTAATATAATTAAGGGTAAATTACTGCGTTAGCCACTTTAGTTTACTCTTTGTATACTTTTAATCATTGATTTTGAAAAATAACTAGTAAGGTTACCATCGTTTTCAGGGTGTAAAGTTTTGATCATTTCAACGTTAATGTTAAGTGTCGTTAAATATTAACGAAAAGATGATATGATGTAATAAAAAATAATAAATTATTTAAATAGTTCTTAAATTATTATTATACTTTTGTTTCATCTTTAATTTTACTATTAAAATTTTAAAACTTTATATTTTTACCATCTTCTCAAAAACATTGACCCTTATTCCAACCCTAAAATCCTTACACAAATTTAGCAGTTTTGTCAAAATTCTTCGTAATAGTGAAATATCTAACCAATTTTAAGCACCCAAGTGGATTTGAAATATTCTATAAAGGCAGATTGATGGACAAAATCCAGAATCAAGGCAATAAAAGTGTTTCCGCCACTCCGAATGTTGTAAACTATTTCACCCAGGCCAGGCGTTTAAAAAGTTGGCGCTGAACTTCAATGTTGGAACATTTCTTAACAATGTTCCTCAACCAAGATCTACGAACACGCCAATTGGAAAATAGAATAGGACAACAAAAAACATCCCTGATAAAACAGACAAAACAGAAATAAGAAACTGAAATACTCACTTGAAAGCAAAATTTTAAAGAAAAAAAATCCTGCCTGATGGGATCAATCTCCATAGCTGCATCGTCAATTTAGCCATGTCTGGCTTTGCAACAGGTGATGCATGTTGTCTTGAATCAAAGGCAAGAAGAGTACATAAAAGTACTGCATTCAGAAACACAATAAAGTAATACCAACTGAAATAGCTTTTTTAAAGCTGTGAACAAACACACACACACAAAACAGTTCATTACCTTGAGTCTTTTAATATCAAATGTTGAATCAGATGCTATGAGACTGTGATGGCCAAATCGAACCATCTGTTGTAACTGTCAGTCTGTTTGAATCCCAAGAATTAACTCTCTAACCTCCTAGTCTCCTCTCAAAAGTAACTCTCCAGAGGGCCATCAACAAGTGAACTAGCATACATCCTTTGGCGAAAAAGATCTGAAATTGTTTGTCTTCGATGAAGGTTACCAGGAATACCAAGAATCAGACTACAAAGAGAAGCAAACCGACGAAAGAGTGGGATGTCTAAATCAATATTTGATCGTGTGGGGTCGACCCTCAAAGCTTTTGAGACGTTTCAATGCCGTGGCCGAATATATAGATCTTGTCGAGTTAGAACATTATCAAGGATCCACTGGTTATGGCTATCACCGAGTAGAGAATGCTGATTATAAAGAATATCGACAAACCCACTAAATTTGTGTTTTTTGGTTGGGATAAGAGTTAAAGTTAAGAGTTTTTTGGGAAGATGGTAAAACTATAAAGTTTTAAAATTTTAAGAGTCAAATTAAGATGAAACAAAGATATAATAATAGTTTAAGGATTCTTTAAGTAATTTATAATTTTTTATTGTGTCAGTTCATCTTTTTGTTAATATTTAACGTTATTTAACGTTTGAGTGACCAAAACTTTACACCCCGAAAACAATAGTGACTTTAATGGTCGTTTTTCAAAATCAATACTAAAAGTGTATTGGGGGTAAACGAAAGTGACTAACACAATAGTTTATCCTATAATTAATTATTAAATATAATACATAAACGGATTGATAGTTAAAATGTATTTATATTTAGAGCAGAGTAGATTTAGATAAACATAACGAGACTTCAAATAATGAAATGCATGTTACCTGCATGGTAGAGAATAAGATAAAGTTTATAAATGATTATTAAATTTTAATTTGATATTTACATTTTTAATTATTTTAATATTATCATTATATTTTTAATTTTGTTTTAATTTGACAACTAACCCATTAACGATAGTTAAAAAGAGTGATGTAATAATTAAAATATTTTGTATAATAATATATTTAATTTTTTATATTTATATATTCAAAAAATTTATTTCTGTTATATATGAAGTAAAGAATAATAACAAAATAGATGAATAAAGATGAGAGATAAAAAGAGAGACTTGTATTATATTATCAAACTATGGTTTATTATGCTTTTTCCAAAAGTTTATATTATAGTTATAAGATGTAAGTTTTAATTCTATTGAGAATTAAACTCTGATAATAAAGTATATTAAAGTATTATTTAATATATGGATAAACACAATAAATAAATATATTCATAACACTCCCCCTTGGATATCTATAAAGATAATGTTTCCTGTTAAAACCTTACTAAGATAAAACCATATCGAAAAAAAATTCTTAGTGAAGGAAAAATAGTACATGCATTTTTGATACGCATGACATGTTGTCTCATTAAAAACCTTACTAGGAAAACTCATTGGGACAAAGCTTCGGTTAAAGAAAAAGAGTATAACGTGTATTTACTCCCCTCATGAAAATATCACATAATATCTTTGAATATTAATAATTCAATATTGAATACAATCTTCAAATGTTCAAGTAGATTATTCACTAGTGGATAAATCTTTCGAATTATTGCTTGAAATGATTCATCGAATACCATTCTTCTGAAGATCATAAGGGATGGAACTTTAAAGAAATATGTTTCATTTTACCATATTTGATTTATCCATATTGAGATATAAATTTTGTATTATCTTTACACAAGATAGCTTGCATCTTATCTTGTAAAAGCAATTCACATATCTTCTAGATATGTTTAACCAAACACATATTTCAGCTTTGCCTCAAGCATAGTAATTATTTAAAGGTAATGGTCTCGTAGTACTTAAATAGTATTTATGTACCAACTAAGATACAATGCTTTGGATCAATTAATGTATATATGATACTTTTAGATCAAGAATATTATCACCATTTTCTTGAGGTTAAATGGATCTTTGTTTACATTAAGAGACCTAACAACCATAAGGGTGATCAATGAATATGTGTTATGCATGTAAAGTCTCTTTAAACATTTTTCTATGTATGTCGATTGATACACAAGGATTCCATTATTAAGGAGATCTCTCCATGATTCTCAATGATATTCAAATCATCTACATACACAACAATAACAAATTTAGAGTTAAACCTCTTAATAAAAATGCTTAAGAAATTTAAATAATTCATGTATCATTCTGCTAATAAGTATTCAATGGGGCGATTATACCAAATAAGCCTAAATTATTTCAAGATATAAAAAGATATATTCAATATGATTGAATAATATTCTAGAGAACTTGAATTAACTACTTTTTGCAGTTTAAATCTTTCTAGAAGTTTCATGTAAATATTACTATCAAGAGACCTATACAAATAGGATGTAACATAACATGATTCTCAATGATATTCAAATCATCGACATACACAACAATAACAAATTTAGCGCTAAACCTCTTAATAAAAATGTTTAAGAAATTTAAATAATTCATATATCATTCTGCTAATAAGTATTCAATGAGGCGATTATACCAAATAGGCCTAAATTGTTTCAAGATATAAAAAGATATACTCAATATGATTGAATAATATTCTCGAGAACTTGAATTAACCGCTTTTTGCAATTTAAATCTTTTCAGAACTTTCATGTAAATATTACTAACAAAAGACCTATACAAATAGGATGTAACACCAAGGAATTTATTTTCCTCATAATTGATTTTATGTTTTTGTGATAATCCACGTGTAACTAAATGAGTTTATATCTCGTGATTTTCCCTTTTGATTTCTCTTGTCACCAATGCTCATTTATATCCACGAGCTTTACATATTTCAATATACGGGCTATAGGCACAAATACTTTTTTTTGAAAGAGATTTTAGTTTCACCTCAATTGCCTCTTTCGATGTTGGACAATCATTTCTTTGTTTACATTACCCAATTAATAATGATTCATTATCCATATCATCAAATAAAATCTCTAGTGTTATATTGCATGCAAATATATTATCAATGTCAATTTAATTTTAGTTCAACTTATTATCAAACATGACACAATCTATTGAGATCTCTTTATTATCAGGTACTAGAGTCATATCAATGTCTTTGTTGGAGACCTTTTAATCTGTTCTATAGATTTTCATAATACGTTGATACATCGATCAAACCATCATTAAATATAACTCATTTTTTTAGGATTTTTATCTTTGAAACCTACTTTGTCTATCACATTCATGTGTAAGTTAGACTCATTAGCAACTAGAGTTTGTCCTTCCAGGACATTAAATTTAATCGAAACAATCATAGCTGGTATACGTGACTTAGTCACACTTTTAGGGTTAGCAAAATCATCTGACAATTGATTTGCTAAATGAATTATCCTTTGAACTTATAGTTTACATTGTTGAATACGTGGATCAAACTTAGAAAATGATAATTCATTTCAACTTATTTCTTTTTTCAGCTATTTTATTTTCTCCCCCTAATGTTGGGTAAACTAACTCATTAAAATGATAGTCAGTAAATCGAACTATAAATAAATTTCTTACTAGAAGATCAAAATATTTAATTATCAAGAAAAATTTAAATCTGATATATATTCTCAATAAAACTCATCTTTGTGCGTTATGGTAGAGCAATTAAAATATACATCGGACACCAAAATCTCTAAGATGAGAAATATTTTATTCCGGGCCAAAAATCATTTGTAATGAAGAGAATTTATAATTATTTGTTGGCTTGATGTGAATTATTGATACTATATGTAAAATGACATGTCATTAATATTATAAAGATAAATTGTCTTTATAAAATAATCTGGAAAATGAGCTCGTAATTTTATCAGCTAAGCAAGTAGCCTCGAAAACACCAAGTTGTAGGTTAATAACAAGGATACATATGACCATCTAGTCGATGCATCAATTAAAATCGTAAAATATGTAGATGAACTGTAAGAAAGGTGCATGAGCTCACGTATATCACATTGTATCTGTTCTAGAAAATTAATAGATATACACTCTATCTTAGTTGATGATGATTGAATAATCAAATTACTTTGATAGGAAGTATCACATGAAAAAATACATTGAAGAAAATTTTAGTTCTTTAATAAATGACCATGTGAAAGCATCAACAAGTTTTCGCATCATAGTTGATCTGAGATAGCATAACCGATCATGCCAAATAAAATTATCAATAAAAATCTGATTTACAATAGCACGAACTTCAATTTATGCTAATTGTTCTATAGTACAATATGGATGACAATGCATGTAATTTTTGTCAAGATTTTCTTACTGCCTTGAGTTATACTCGTAATATTAAGATAGTCAACATCCCCTTGACAATATTCTCAATATATTTCTACAAGTATCTTTCAAAATCAATAATTCTCTTTTCGAATTTGACGAGTATAATACACTGTAAATATAGAATAAAGTTCTATTTGGCAATAATATATTTACTCAATTGGAGTCTTCTGTGATATTAGCACTTCTGGATATAATACTCATATTATTATCTTACATTTAAAATGGTAAAATATGTATAATTATGCATCTTTTAATATGTGCTTTACTTCATTCACTTTACGGAATGAAAAATATATAATTTGTAACATTCACTTCGGGGAATGGAAAAATATTAAATGTATCACATCATATTAAATCGATTATCTATCAAAGATAAACTCTCAAGATATCTTCCAAAATATTCATATTTCAGTACTTTGAGATATAATACTCATATTTTCTTACTTCTCTTTTGCATTTAAAAGAAAAAATATTTCTTATACTTAAGTACAGTATGAGTACTTACATTGTCTGTTTGGCATAAATAAACATAATTCATTGTATATTTTATTCTGAAAGTAATAATATTCTTCAAATGATAAATTAACATAAAACGTAAATAATTAATATGTAAAATGAATTAACATAAATAAATAAGAAATAAAAATAAATTAATATAAAACAAAATAAATAAATAAATCATTTATTCCCTTTAGAGATTATAAGAGAAATAAAATAAATGATAAATTATTCCCTTAAAGGATTATGAGAAAATTAACAATATCCAATTGAGTTGGACCAACAACGCCATAACTATTTTTTGATAAATAATTTTTTATATTTTCTTTCATTTATCATTCATGATTATGAATAAAGTCCATAATATTTCAGCTTTTGGCAAGTACGAGACCAATAGTTTAAACAATTGCATTGATAACAAAAAGATTTTGATATGATATTCTATCATTCTTGTCATCATTATAATTTTACTTTAGGTGGATATAAGCATTCTTAAAAGAATTATCTTATTCATGTCTATTTTATAACCTCAATCACGTCCACAATTACTAATCTGACATTTATTCTTTGCGATATAAAATATCACATTCACTTCAAGGAATAAAGCAGAGACTAATAGATATTTAAAACTTTTCACGATATTGTGTCTACATGACAACTTTAATATATGAAAAGTGGAGTATTTTTTTCTAACATATCTCCATTAGTGATACTCTGGCACATAATTGAGTTTTATTCACTAACCATATAATGAATTATCATGTTTGCATTCACATCAAGGAATGAAACAAATTCAATAATCGCATGAAATAAACATCATGCTTGCATTCACTTCAGGGAAATCCTTCCATAAAAATTTTGGATCAAGATGATTTTCGTAACTTGAACTTGGGAGAAGTTAATAGTCGAGTTTTCTGATATGAAAATATTACTTTCGAGCAAATATAAACTTCATAAAATTTATACTATTAAATAGTAATTGATCAACCAATATATACAATACATATAAGAAACAAAAATTTAATCCTCATATAAGGTGTAACTCCCAAATTTGACCTAATTTCTTAGATCAAAACTTGAGAATTAAGTTACAAAAACTTTGCCCTCAAATAAATGATTTAGGTTAAATAATTATAAAATTAGAGTTACTTTTATAAATTAGAAAAACAGATTGGGAACTTCAATTTTATAAATAAAAATGCTTAAAATAATATCCCAATAACCAAGAAAGCATCTGAAAATAATTTCATAAAAGCATGCATTCAGTAAGATCCGAATCAAAATATCTTAATGTCCGAATTACATAGTATTTCATATCAAATAAAATCATTAAACTGAAGTAATTAAAAGAAGTCCATACTGAAATAAATATTTTTGAGTAGTATGCGAGATACTCCAAGTACCAGTTCGCCTAAACAGGTCTAAGGATCTGAAAAGCAGAATAAAAGGGTGTAAGCTAAAGAGCTTATTGTGTCTCTAAAGTGCAAACAGTCATAAGCAAAACACGTTTTACATTACTAAAAAGTTTCTGAAAATATTTCTGAATTTAAGAAAAACTGAAGCATGATGCTATGATGACTGATGCATGACAGAAAATCAGAGGGCCCGATATCAAAAATCATACTAAGTGTAGGAGATTATCCTCGTTAGAGTGAAGATTTCCCTCGTCAGAGTAAAGGTTTCCCTCATATTTTTGATTTTTAAATTCGAAAATATTTTTGATGTCAAAACATGATATGATTTGTAAAATCATAAATCAGAACTCTTACGAGTAACAATTTTTAAAAAAAATCAAAAGCTTGGTTTAAAAACAGAATGTACATGCCATGCATGATGATACCATGTATGAACAGATAATAATTTCACATGTCTAACCAAGCAGTATACAAATAAAATTTCACAGATACATACATAATGTAACATAAACACAAAAATATATAGCACATTAAGAGACACATGCCTTAAGAAACTGAAGCTTTAAATCTATGATGGACGCGTCTCGCGTTCCAGTCTCGAAGAACGTGCCCGATCGGTCTGAACAATTGAAGATAACCCAAAGGTCTCAAAAACATTAACACCTGAACGAAAGAATATTTTGAATTAGATTCCTCAAAACACCCTTTTTAGACTCTAAGAACAATTCAGATGAAAAACACTAAAAGGTGGGCTCTCGGGTTCGAATTTGACAAAACAAATAGTTAATTCGGACTCAGTACGTCATAAAAAGTCAATGAGAAAGTTTACGAAAAAGACAACTTTTGGTCAAAAATCAACTCTTAGTCAAAGTCAAATGGTTAAAGTCAACTTTGAATTGAATGATCAAACTGATCAAAAGGTCTAAGGCCAAAGTCCGTAGTCAAACTGATTAAACTAGTCAAGGTCAAACAAATCGAGTGAAGACAACAACCGACATAAAACACTAACAACAACACTAATGTCATCTATGACATCACTATTAGCAACATTGGTTCAGATAAAGGTCTATATCCAATTCAATACAAGTTTTGTCATCCAACTTGGTTTAGGTAAAAATAAATAAATAAAATAAAATGTTTCAATATTGATGCACAACTAGTTCAGTTAGATAACAGATCCAAATGGTTCACTGTCAGCAATGGGTTTCGAAAAGAGTGAAATCACATAAGGTTTAGTCCAACACAATTGGTTCAAAAAGCGCCCAAAAAGAATTAATTCAAAAGACCTAAAACTTAAACCACCATAAGTGGTTCTCACCGAAAGCTCTATTGACAGAAGAAACCCACTGCAGTGACGATTCAGGGACATGAACGATGAAGATTAGACTCTAGTCTCTACAAATAGAAAACCCCAAGCCTTACAATATGAAAACACAATAACCATCTAAAGAAAAAAAATCCAGAATACATAATAACCCAAAACATATAGGAAGATTTAAAACCATAACCATGGATTAAAAACTTACCTAAGCCAAAAATAGTAAAACCACATAAGAAAAGATGACAAAACAACATAGTAACAAAGGCGTTAGAAGGCTCGAACGATTCTGCACTGTTTTCACATGAACAACGATGGTGAATGACCCTTAGTGGTGAGGGTTTGCTCGTGAGACGATACTGGTCACAGTTGTACAATAAGAACAAGGAACGGACAAGGTAATGACGATGGTTGAAGGATCACCAATGACTAACGAGGGGGAGGGGTAAAAGACACAAGAGACATAGAAAATGATTACCGGTAAAACCAAATTTGTCGCAAATAGGGTTCTAGAGTTTTAAAATGGGAGATAAATACCATAAAGAAATATTAAAAATACAAGGTGAGCCATTAGCAATTCTTGGTTTTACAAATAATCACCCAAACATTACTTGTTTTATAAAAAAGGTCCAAAAACTTTCATTTCCAAACGATTAGGTCAATAACAAATTCAAATTAGTTCTTAAATTATTAGGGTTTCAGAAATTAGGGATTTCAAAATTGAATTGGGGCAAAATTCGGGGTGTTACATGAAGCATTGTTAAACTAGTTCATAAGGTCGTTTAAAAAGAACCTCATTTGAGACCAATAGCCTCGCAAAATGGGTTGTCTAATCAATATACTCAAATTAAACCAACATAACAAAGAATATATTAATTAATTAAAGGTTCAATAATTTTTCCAATATCATATAATACTTAAAATATAATTAAAAACACAAACTTTCATCATCAAAATAAACAAATATTGGTCATAACTAAAGAAAAAAAAGTCAAATTAAATAGATACAAAACACTACTCGTATATGTCATTGTATTTTAAATACATGATAATTCCACGGTTTTAACAACCATCCCTTAATTTGAGAATAATTAATTATTTACTATATCTAGATAAATAAGTAAAGCATATCAGACTTTCTAAACTAAGTTGAATATATGATAGATTTAGTCACTAATATCTTGTTAAAATCTTTTTCGGGAATTATCGACGAAAACTACGGTAATTGAGTCACTCTATCGCTACACAAACACCAAATAACCATTGATTTTTCAAAAATTAAAATCAAGTTAAAGATAAATAGAGAAAAAATAAGTGATAATTAAAATACAATAGAGGGAGAAGAACTTATCTTTTATTCATGCTAGTAACAATTTTTTTTTAATAACTCCTTTAAGATTCGAACGACAAACACCTCCGTTGGTTAGAGTTTCGTGCTGATAACATGTTGTGAATAAAGTAAAGAATAAGAACAAAATAGATGAACAAATATGAGAAGAGAAAAAAAGAGAGACATGTATTATATTCTCAAAGTATGATATACAACATTTTTTTTCAAAATTCTATATTTATAGGAATAAGTTAAAATTTTTAGCTCCAATGAGAATTAAACTCTAAAAATAAAATATATTAAAATATTATTTAATATATAAATATCCACCCTAAATAAATATATTCATAACAAGGTCTAATTTAAAAAAATCATAAATAATAATAAAAAGTTGGTTTGAATTTGATTGATAAGAGGGAAATAACAAAATGAGTGCAGTAGGGGACATGGCTCCAACTATCACCTTAAATCCTTTGCCTTCGGAATCTAGTGTTGGATTTTGAGCTTTTAATTTGGGTTGAATTATATTTAATTAAAATTATGGTAAAATTAAATAATAAAAAATAAATATATTTTTTACGAATTAGGACTAAATTATTTGATTGAATAAATATAAAAAATTAAATTTATTATATATAAAATATTTTAATTATCACATCAAACTTTTAACTATTGTTAATGACAAGTGATAAATTAAAATATAGCTAAAAACTTAATAATACCATTAAAATAATTAAAAGTTTAATTAACTTAAATAATTAATCAAAATTTAGGATATTTTATTAAAAAATAATTGAAAATTATTCAACTTTTCATTGTGATGGTTAATTTTCCGATTTTTTTAAAAATATTTATTCAATCACGACTCATGAGAGTAGGGTGTAAATTTCGGATGTCAGATAGATATTTTATCGATTTATATTCAATCTGAATTTTTTGATATTTGAATATTTGAATTCTTAACTTTATTTAATTATTTTTTAATTTAAAATTATTGAAAATAAAAATTTTTTATCTATAGAAATTTTAATTTTTATATATTACAAATAAAAATATCGAATATAACAAGATTTATATTTATAAAAAATTAAAATTTTGAATGTCAGATAATTGAAAATTTGATTCTAAAGCAAAATAATTGTCTGTATCAGATTTAAAATTTTCTAATATTTAATCTAAATTATCCAAAAAATAATAAATAAATTAAATATCTAAAGTTTTTGATTAAATCAATAGATAAACAGATCATACCATCGAATATAGATTTTTTTTGGCACCCCTGGTTGACGGGATGGCGATCGCTTGGCCATCCTTTCATTGTTTCATGTACTCGTCTGAATTTATAAAAGTTCTACATTATTTGAAAAAAATTGGATAAGCATACAAATAACATTAAATATTTTTTAAAATAAAAAATATTCATTAAAATTTTAAATATTTTTATATTTATATATTTTTAGAATTTTAAAATTTTTAGAAGTAAATAGAATATTTTTTTAAAAAAATTGTTAGGTTAAAGTATCACGCTCATGTCATTTCTTACTTTGCAAGATAAATAAATTATGATTTAACGTTAAAATAAATAAAATGTAAATATTTAAAAGTGCTAAATAAATTTAAATATAAATTATTTTTAAAAAATAAAATAAAAACCATTTTTTTTAAAGATCTGGGGACAATTATCTCTTGAACCTTTAATGTTTTCGTCTCTAGTGATTAGGATTAGGGTTTTTCTTCCATTTAAATTATAGTGTAAGTTCGATCCTTGTTTTTAATACGAAACAATTTTGTTATTTCAAACTTTATAATTAATATTTATCTTTAATAGAAACTAACAACGTACAAAATTCGTCATTATATTTATTCTAGTAAATACTTTGTAAAATAAAACAAGAGAAAAATCTATTTTACATAGAAATACATATTGAGCAGCCACATCCCTTAGTTGCAACAATCTCCTTGTTAATAATCGTGTTTATGGTTTGTAATTAAAACATTACGTGGATTAAGGGAGAGTAAAAAACCCGAATATCTGACACCGATCTCAGATCCGGTAAGACTCGTTAGATTTTTATTTAGTATTGGTTCCGGTGAGACCAGAAATGGATCTAAAATTTAGGTCCCTGTCATAACCGGGATTGAATCTTGATTTTTTGGACCCAGTACCTAGTGAGTATCTAATAGGACTGAGACTAATACCAAATATTTGGTATTATTTTTTTGTTGTTTATTTTTTATCAAACGTTTTCTTTATGTATCAATAATTAAATATTATGAATATGACTAATTTTAAAAATTTCATTTTCAAATCTACAATATTTTAATTTTATTATTTAATATTATTATTGGTGGTTAATTTTTTTTCTCAAATTACTCAATTTTTTTAAGAATAAACTAATTGATCGGGTACTTGATATTGGAACCGGTTCCTACCAATAAAGGGATCGATTCTTAAAATTTAATACCCAGTGTGACCGGGACTAGTTTCAATTTTTAGGAACCGATAGTTATCAGAACAAAGACTAATTTTATTTGAATTGATTGGATACCCGATCTTGTCCACCATTAACGTGGAGTACACTTTTTCTCCATTTTAATATTTGGATATATAATTGGAAATATTCATACATTGTAGGTAAATTCCTCCAAACTAATGAAAACTAAGAGGTTTGTCCCTTTAATTTATTATTAGAATTTTATCCTTTAATTTTACAGAAAATAGAAAGTTAGTCTAAGTAAGTAATATTGTTAGACACTTAAACCTTCTAATTAAATAAAGTCTTATAAATAAATAAGTGTTTAAATTATATATTTTCAGATAAACATTTAAAATATTTTCGAAATAATAGGTGTCTAACATTATTAAAGTTTTTATTTAGGTGCCTTGCCATTAAAAACCATTAAATTTTTTTATTAATCAATAAAAATATGACACGAGACATGTTTTATTTTTAAAAAATACCCTAAAGTTCTCAAAAATCAAATAATCTTCGATCCTTAAATTTTAAATGTGAATCTTGATTTCAGTCTTCGTCGTTAATCGCCAATGATATGATCACCATTTCATTCATCGAACTCTCACGATTATTTCCTCAATTTTTCTATTTTCGATAATCAACAGATGACATGCCTATTGTCAATAATAGTCATTATACTATGAGATTAGTGTCGAAATGACCATCATTCTTTAAAGAGTGATAAATATATCACTTAACTATTAAGATATTTCCAATATAATCACTCGCCGTTAAAAGTTAACAGACTGATGACGTGATAGAAAATAAAATAAAATAATTATTTAATTAGGTAATAACACATGTCACATAGAATGTCCTTATAAGGAATTGAACCTAAGCATCCCAAGTAAAGAAAATGATAGGCAAACCAATAAACCAAATGGTTTTTAGTAATATAAAACACCAATATTAATATTTATCCACTATTATTGTCTATATTTTTTTCTTAAACATAGATTTATTTTTTAATTTAATTAAAATATTAATTAAATAATTTTATATATAATAAATTAAAATGTTAAAACCTTAAACCCTAAACACTGAATCTTAAATAAATTTTTATTATAATTTTAAAATTTATAATTTATTTAGAGAATCTTAAACCTTAAAATTCAAACCCTAAATACTAAAAACATTTAGTGAATCTTAATGGTGAGGGCTAGAAAGTCCTATGCTTTTACAGTGAAGAATTCAATCATCCACCATTTGCCAAATTATAGTATTTAAGATGTTGATCCCACGAGGATTGACGTTACTTCCTGCACAATAAAAAAGTAAAGACACAAATAATTGAGTTGAATTATAACTAAGAAAACTAATCAAAGCAATAAAGATAAGTGATCAAGAAATCAAGGATGGAAAAGTGGGCCAAGTTAGATTACTTCGTAGTGTAGAACCAGAATGTAATTGTTTTGTTCTTATAACACAATAGGTTGAACTGTCGCCTCGGCAGATCACACTAAGGGTCACCTTGGATGCCTAGGCGGGGTTATGCCTTGTCGACAACTCAACTTTCAATAGTTCGACAGAGCATCCTTGTATGTATCCTCCTTATCCCTAAGCTCGGAGAACTATTAAAATCCATTTCTTGATGATACCTTCCAGCGTGAATCAAGGATGAATAACAACCGACTACATGCATCCTTTTAGTCGTTGAAACCCTTACAGATCAGTCGACGCCCTTAAGAAAATACCGTATTCTCTCATTTCGTGAGCCTAACTCTCCCGATATTAGACAAATAGATTTTTCTTCACATACTATCATCTCGAGCTCATATACAAAGAAGAGTAAATGCCAAGAGAGAATAAACTATGAAAATAAGGATTGAATTAATAAGAACTAAACAAATTACAAACTTTCGTCCACAGTTACTCTACAAACTAACCTAAAACCTAGGGGACGATGGCGGAAGTTTAGGATTTTCTATGAAACTTGATTTTGAGATACTCTCCTCTCTACATAGGCTACGGTTTATATAGGCTTGACCTAGGGCAAACCTTTCTAAAGTAGGAATTCAACTTGGAGTAAAACAC
Organism: Abelmoschus esculentus; assembly: GCA_035048815.1. Lineage (NCBI taxonomy): Eukaryota > Viridiplantae > Streptophyta > Magnoliopsida > Malvales > Malvaceae > Abelmoschus > Abelmoschus esculentus. The sequence continues at coordinate 11,244,904 of JAUCBN010000033.1, forward strand.
AAGTTAAGTATATAAATAAAAGATCTTTATTTTATTTCCTACTTTATTCCTATAATGATTCTTTTTCCCACGTGGCTTTGACCTTGACTTTCCATGCATTCCTCAGCTTCGATTTCTATGCATCTTGTCTTAAAACGTCCACCTTGTTTTTCTCTTTAGATTCCTATCATATCAACATTTTTTCCAGGTGCTGCCTTGGCATCAGTTGCCGCGGCGAGTTGTTGTTATAATGGTTGCTTTGCTTTTTCTCGTCTTAGAACTGCGTCAATATATTTCTCTTAGACTGGTTCGATCTGCTCATTCCTCAGCGTAGCATGTCTCGGTAGTGTCTGATGATAAATCTTGACTACAGTTGCCATCTTACTGACTTAGCAACCTCTGCCGAGGCAACCTTCCGCTGTGGTATTTTACCTGTCATGGAATAAAGACAAAAGCAATATCTTTTCTATCAAATATTACATAAATTCTTTAATTGAGTGTATTGATTCTGAAATATGGAAAATATGCAAAATTATCCATTATTATCATTAAATCTGCCCTTTATTAACAATAATCGAGTGGGAAAATAATATAAAAATTAAGACTTTTATTCACTTATCACTTAAATACCAAACCCTAAATATCAAACCCAAACCCTAAATTATAGACCATAAAGTATAAACCCTAAATCATTTTGATAAACCATAAATCCTAAACATTAAAACCCAAACCCTAAATTATAAACCCTTAATTTTTAATGAACCTTAAACCTTAAACTCTATTTTATAATTTTTTAGGATTTATTGTTTAGAGTTGTGAGGTTTTTAGCATTTTAATTTATTATACATCAAATTATTTAATTAATATTTTAATTGAATTAAAAAATAAATCTATGCTTACGAAAAAAATATAAAAATAATGGTGGATAAATATTAATGTTGGTGTTTTATATTATCAAAAACCATTTGGTTTAGTGGTTTAATTAGTGTCACCACTAGATTGGAGAAGAGAATTAATTTAATAAATTAAAAATAGTTATATTATTTTATTAGAATAAAATTAAGATTAAATTTAAAAATTTAATATAACACGGAGTAATGTAATTATTTTATTTTATTTTTAACTGCCACGTCATCAGTCTGTTAATTTTTAACTGCAGGTGATTATATTGGAGCCATTTTTATAGTTAAGTGGTATATTTACTGCTTTTTAAATAATGATGGTTATTTTGACACCAACTCTATAGTACATTGACTATTCATTACCCTAAATTTTAAATGTGAATCTTGATTTCGGTCATCCTCGTTAATCGTCAACGATATTTCCACCATTTCATTCACCAAGCTCTCATAATTATTTCCTCAATTTTTCTGTTGTCAGTAATCAATAGATTACGTATCTATAGTCGAAATAAATTTAAACTCAAGAAAAGAAAATGATCGACGACAAACGATATTTAAGTCTTATGGCAAGAAAAAAAATCATTTCAACACTGACAACGTGATAAACGTCAATTACAGTGGTTAGATTTAGACATCTATTTGATCTAAAAATATAATTTTTTATTACTGTTTTGATTTTCAAGGTCTTAATTTGATTAATCTGAACCAATCCATTTTGCATATCTAATTTTTGTGGGTGAATCTCCCAATAAGGATTTTTTTACGTACACAACATCTAAAACCTAAAATTTGTTTAAGCGGAGCTAAGTTGCTTACCACTTATATTAACCCCTGTTAGTGATCTAAAAAGTATTTTAAATACTTATAAAAAATTATAATTTAAACACTTATTTAACACTTAAACCTTAAATAAATAATTCAACCTCAGAGAAATCATTATTTCAACTTTTGAGAGGGGGATGTTAGAAGATAGTGCAGTTAATCAAAGAAAATAAAATAATAAAAATAAAATTATTATTTTAACAAAGAAAATAAAAAATAAAACAATATGAAATAAAATAAATAAATATTTGAGATCAAACCGATTTTAGAAAAGACAAGTAAGAATCGTGTTGAGGCCTGCACGAAAACAGTTTCTTTAAGACAGATTTTTCTGCCACTCCTAAGGTGCTCGAGTTAGATGGTAGTTTGTCTCCCAAGATAAAACAACAAGAGGATCTTCAATAGTAGCACAACTGCAGAGATCCCAAGCTTTTCTTGCCTTCTCCAGTCACTAGAAGAAAACGAGAGTAGAAATGATTTTTGAGTGTGTTTTAAAACTGAGAATTCATTCTTATTTATAGGAAAGTTTTAAGTCAAAACAATCAGAGTTTTAATCCGAATTAATTAGAATTTATTATGAATAGTCAATTTTATCTTATCTAATATTCTTAAGTTGTATTTAAGTAAAATACAAACTCTTCTCAAATATTAAAAAAAGATAAATAATTTAAGGAAAATTTTAATCACAATGGGTAAAATATCCGTAAGCCTACAAAGAACTCGATTTATCCGGACATTTGCATCGCCCACGTCGTGTACCCCAACCCTAGATTAAAGTCATTAAATGATAATTATGTGGGTAAATATATATAAGCACTTCCCACTTTATTTATCCCAGCTATATGCGATAATTGGGTTTCATTTTCTTATTCTATTCACAACCTTCTTACTTTGAGCATCAATTTCTCATTCACCACTCAACCATTTTGAGCATATAAGATACCATTGTAAAGATCTCACGGAGTAGAATAGGAATCAATAAATTCCTTATTCGAATCCTCATATTTATAATTCCAAAACATGCCTCAAAGTTGGTCATTTACACTATTTTTCCAACAATCCCCACACGAATGAAATTGATGATTTTATTAAAACATTTTGGTTCGATGTGGTGATAGGCTCTGCGATTGATAGATGCATAGGATAAGTAGATTTTCTCCTTTGAACCTTACCCTATGAAAGTATATTTACTTTACTAGCTTATAAGTAGACGCGATGTCCTTGAACTGTCAACAGTTGGTGTAATCAATGACATACTTCACACGCCTATCTTTCTGAGAAAAGGTTTAACTCTCATGGTTATGCCCATATGGTCGTGGATATTCCTTAGTTCTGTAAGTAGAGGTGAGTAAAACTCGACTCGACTCAAAAAAACTGAATAATTCGACTCGACTCGAGACGAAAATACTCAAATCTTTTTGACTCGACTCAAAATTACATAGACTCGACTCGAAAAAATTTCAAATAAAGTTCGAGTTGTAAAATGGAAATTTGAATAACTCGAATAACTCAAAATTTTTAATAATTAAAGGATTAATTTTTAAGTTTGATATGAGTCTATCAATTTTTTTAATGATATATACATTTATATATAAAAATATAAAGAAATATTGCTACATATAAAAAATATATACATATCTTATATGATTAGAGAAAGTCATTTAAATTGGGATCAAATCATATTGTAATATGATAAATAATTATAATTAAATATTTATAAGAACTCGAAAACTCGACTCGATTTGACTAGATTCGAATTTCTTAAACTTGACTCGAATGGAAAAAAATTCAAATAAAGTTTGAGTTATAAAATATGTCTCTTCAACTCGAATAACTCAAAATTTTTTGACTCGACTCGATCGAATACTCACCCCTATCTGCAAGAGTTTGAAATAACTATACCTGTAGTATCCTTGAAGTGGCCCCACTTCATTCTCACATAGGTAACTTATGTTATTCGATACACCGAAGCACACAATGGTCATTAAAAACTTTTGCTTAACCTCTACCGAATTCTTGTCACTATTCATATCATAGGAATGAACTTGGGAGAGAAATCCCCACAATGACTCCATAGGTCTATGCAATTAGGTTGTCCCTTTGAACCTAGTTCTTGAGATCTCCAATCAGCTAGGTAGGGTTTTTCCTTCACATAACGCCTTTATTTTTTCATGGGCTTTAATCTCATTCCTTTAGATGTTTTCTCATCTTGATCTCAATTTAACCCTTAGGTTAGTGAATTCACAATGTTATCCTTTGATTTTATCAAATCAATAGAGATAACTCTATTTGAGATCAGCTAGATAGGGTTTTTCCTTCGGATCGATTCGGGTTTCTTTGGTTCATTAATTTTGGGTAAATTAAAATAATAATATTTTTAATCGGATAAATAATAAATTTGTAGAAAATTTTTAAAAATGTTAAAATAGTTTTTTAAATTTAAGGGAGTATGCCTCTAGACAGTTAAGAGTGCATGAAAAGAATTATCCGACGCATGATTTAGAGCTTGCGGCGGTAGTTTTTTCTTTGAAAGTTTGGAGACACTACTTGTATGGCGAAAAGTATACTATATACACGGACCACAAGATTTTGAAATATCTCATGTCACAAAAGGATCTAAACCTAAGGCAACGAAGATGGATGAAGTTGCTTAAGGATTATGATTTGACTATGGAGTATCATCCGGGAAAAGCTAACATAGTGGTAGATGCTTTGAGCCGTAAGACAACAGTGGAGTTGAGAGCTATTTTTGCTAAGTTGAGTATTTCAAAGGAAGGTGATTTAGTGGCAGAGTTGTAAGTAAAACCTGTGTTGGTTGAGATGATAAAAGCAAAGCAGTTGGAGGATAAAGCTTTGGTACCTCATTTGGAGGACATTGCTGGAGGTAAACCGACCGAGTATCATTTTGATGATGATGATGTTCTTTGCTTTGGAGGTCGGGTAGTGATACCGGATGATGTCGAGTTGAGACAAACTATCTTGACAAAGGCTCATACTAGTCCATTTGCTATGCATCCGGGTAATGTGAAGATGTATAAGGATCTCAAAAGTGTGTAATTTTGGGTTGTTTTGAAGAAGGATGTGGTGGAGTTTGTGGCACGGTGTATGGTGTGTCAGCGAGTGAAAGCTGAACATCAGTTTCCTGCGGGTTTGTTGCAACCAATTCAGGTTCTAGAATAGAAGTGGGAGAGAATGACTATGGATTTTGTGACGGGGTTATCGTTAACATCATCCAAAAAGGATTCTATATGGATGGTTGTTTACAGGTTTATAAAGTGTGCATATTTTCTTGTTGTGCATACGACGTATTCGATAGATAAGCTAGCAGAGTTATATGTTTTTGAGGTGGTAAAGTTGCATGGTGCGCCAAAGTCGATCATATCAGATAGAGATTCGCGTTTTACCTCTAAGTTTTGGAAGAGTTTGCAAGTAGCTTTGGGTACGAGGCTTAGCTTTAGTACTGCTTATCATCCTCAGACGGATGGTCAGTCTGAACGTATTATTCAGACTTTGGAGGATATGTTGAGATATTGCATCATTGAGTTTCAAGGTACTTGGGAAAAACAGTTGCCTTTGGTGGAGTTTGCTTATAATAATAGTTTTCAGTCAAGTATACAAATGACACCGTTTGAGGCTTTATATGGACATAGGTGTCGTACACCTTTGTGTTAGAAGGAGGTTGGACAAAAATATGTCTCTTTACCGCAAGTGTTGAAAGAAACCGTTGAGAAGGTTAAGCTTATATGTGCTAAGCTTAAGGAGGCTTCGGATAGGCAGAAATCTTATGCCGACTTGAAGCATAGAGAGGTAGAATATGTTGTTGGGGATAAAGTGTTTTTGAATGTTTCATCATGGAAGAAAGTGATGAGGTTTGGAAGTAAGGGTAAGTTGAGCCCACGTTTCATTAGGTCGTACGAGGTGTTAGAGCGTGTTGGCCCTATTGCTTATCGGTTGAGGTTGCCAGAGGAGTTGGATAGGATACATGATGTTTTTTATGTGTCGATGCTTCGTAAGTATAGGTCAAATCCTTCGAATGTTGTTCCAGTTAAGGAGATTGAGTTAAGGGCGGATATGACTTATGAAGAAGAATCGGTGTAGATCCTAGATGTAGATACAAAGGTTCCTTGAGGGAAGTCCATAAATTTGATGAAAGTGCTTTGGAGACACCGAGGTGTTGAAGAAGCTACTTGGGAGACAAGAGAAAGTATGAAAGAACAGTTTCTTCACTTGTTTACCTCAGGTAAGAATTTCAAGGACGAAATTTCTTAAGAGGGGGAGAGTTGTAACATCTCGATTTTTGGTCTAGAATTTTGAGTGTTGAGTTGAGAGGTTTGATTCGGGTCGAATCGGATTTCTCCGATTCATTAATTCTGGGTAAATTAAAATAATAATATTTTTTAATAGGATAAATAATAAATTTGTAGAAAAGTTTAAAAAATGTTAAAATGGTTTTTTAAAGTTAAGGGTGTAATAATTGAGTTTTAAATTGATTTAATTAAGCTTAATTATCATATTAGTGGCTAAATTGTAAATTTTTGAAAGTTTAGGGGTAAAATTATAATTTTTAGAAAGTTCAGATTTTTAGTGACTAAATTGAAAACTAAGCCAAAGCTTAGAATCCTTAGAGGGTCATTAACCCAAATTATTTTTAACTAAAGATCATTCACCAAAATTAGATTTAATTGGTGGTTAATCTCATTTTTTCTTTTTCACTAAAATTTTCTCATCTTTTTCTCTCAAATTTTCTCTCCGTTTACTTGATGAATTCTTCTCCATTTTCATCAAGATTTATCTCATTTTATTCAGCCTTTCTTCATCTTCAAAACCTACCCATTTTTTTTTGCAAAATAAGTAGGACTTGATAATGTGTAAAACCGTTTCCTTTTAGAGCGTGTTTTGAATTAGCAAAAGAACTGTACAAGCAACCTATGAATATGTTTTTCTTGTTGATTTGGTGGATTGATATGTTCTTGAGTTTGCTTGAAGCATGTTTCTTCTTACGTAGCTATTGGAATTGAGTAAAGTTAGGAAGCATGCCTATAGATGTTACGGGGTCTATAATGGCTATAATCGCTTGTATAATTTGCCCTTAATGTTTAGGAAATATGCATATAGTTGATTGTGGTCAATGGTTGTGTCTTGTATGGGATAAGTCTACTTAAAAGAACTGTTTTTATGTTTCTTGGCACAGAGGTATCGAAACTTCAAGGTAAGTTCCAAAACCTTTATCACATAGTTTCGAAACTTCCAATTAGGTTTCACAACCTTGCGGGTTAGTTCGATACTAGAACCTTACTGGACAATAAAGTTTCGAAACTTTAAGGGAAGTTCCGAAACCTTTGCCATAAAGTTTTGGAAATTCAATGTAGGTTTCGAAACCTTTGGTTGTAATGAGTTGATAGTTGCCGGAAATTGCATTTTTGTCCCGGATATCTTTCTATGTTCAATTATTGTAGCGAAGAATGTTATTTTGAGTTGAAATTTCACCTTGATGCATAAAGTTGACTTAATTTTAAGTTGGCTAACTTAATTTGGATGTAGTCCCTATAAATTAAAAGATTTATATTTTGGTCCCTAATTAGTGAAACATGTAATTGATGATGTTATAATGCTCCGTTTAGTTTGAAATTTGTCATGAGTGTTATTTGCATGTTTAATTGAACTTTGATGGAATGAATTTTTATCTTGCCAATAGAATTTAAAAGATTCACGTTTTAGTCCTTAACATACTCGTGTTAATCGAATGCTCAAATGTGGTTGAATTGTTTCCGTTCTTGTTTTGCATGAAATTGAAATATATAATAACGATTTTTAGGGTTGTTATCGAATCGAGACTTCGCGAGTTTGGTTTGATATTCCCCGTGTAATCCATTAGATTCAGTTCTGTCTAGGCCAAGCTAAGAGGGTTACAATGATTTCTTACCCCAAGCCTGTGCAAGAAGAGATAGAAATGCATGAGGAAGTTCTCGAGGAAAAGGAGGAAGGTTTGACAAAGGAAACTACTGATGAAGCGAGCAGAAATGTCACGGCAAAAGTAGTTCCTATGCCAGCAATGGAAGAAGTTAGATGTAACCCCCTTAGCCTGGCCTAGACGGAACTGACTCTAATGGATTAGAGACACTTGGTCTCAACATGCATCGATTGGACACATAGTCACCCTTGTATACATGTTACCCCCACTACGTACGGTCGGATACAAAACCCTTGTTTATGTATGGGTTAACTATATGTACGGTCAGACACTAAGTCACCCTTGTTTATATATAGGCAAGCACTACACGCACGGTCGGGCACATAGTCACTCATGTTTACGTGTAGACAACATCAATATTCTCATAATCTTTATATAATAACGATATGTCATTTGTATTTGTAACTATAGTTAGTGTCACTAAACCAATATCATTCCAATCATGCATGTTAACTTGCTGCTCACAATGCATTCATTATATGTTCATCATTTGAACCAAAATCATACTCAACGGCTTAATCAAATGTAAGGCAACTAACCACATATTGTTCCAAATCTTTTTCATTTTTTCAAAAGCCATGAATTTCATTCTAAACCATGCATTTACAGAAACTAACACATGCATGCATCATGTCAAAATCTCACTTATGCATTTACAAATCTCTATGAAACCTCTTCCACAAGATCAAAATAGTCAAAACATAGGAAATGTTTCTAAAACATAGAATTCACTTACTCTTGATCTATGGAAAGCTTTTACATTATTCCATAATTTCCAAAACAGAACCAAACGTTTGTGAATCGCTTTTAACCCAAATTCACTCACCAACAAGCAAAACAAGCCTTCGTTGATGCTCCAACGACAATGCTAATGCACCAGCCACTCAAGATCCTTCTTCCACTTCCTCTACCTCACCAAAACAGAGCATATACATATTAAAATATGCTCAATATAGCAGCAACACTAAACCTGTGACACCTCCGCCCCGGGTTAGGAGACGGAGGTATCGACCAAACATTTAATCTTGTAATTTAGACCAACTTAAATTTAATTATAAAACATTCCGATAATTTGTAAGTCAATTCAAGACGATTAAATGTATTATCTATCAATTTTTGGGGCCATTTAAAACTTTTTCGATTTCGATTATACTCATTAATTCTAAATTAACTACCAATCCAGTTCGATCTCACTATTCAATGTTAATGTACCAATAATTCAAGTCTCATTATAGATCTTAATTTAATTTGTTTAATCACCCTTAAAGATAACTCATCGACCTAGTCAATTTTCATTTTCAAATTTGACTACATTAGCTATAGGTATCGATACCCCTATAGGAAGGTATTGGAACAGGGGTATCGATTCTAGTTTTGATACAGGTTGCCTACGTTGACCAAGGATGGGAAGCCTGTTTTGATACAAGTATCGGTACCAAAAGTTTCTGGAAGGTCCAATATCGAACCAGGTATCGATACTGGACTTCCTAAGGAATTCAAGGCTTAAGGCATGAAGGTTTGGTATCGATACAAGCATCGATACAAAAAGTTTCTGCCAAGGGTGGTATCGATACCCAAGCTAGTGGTATCGATACCCTTGCTCGAAATGGGCAATTTCAAGCCTTTATACACTTAGACATATTTCTATAGGCTTACATTGATTCTTATTTCACCCCTAGACCATTAAGGGACATATTCAATACACTAGGCAACCCAAACATCCTACCTAGACCACTTACTAAGTCTAGTATCATTAATTTTAGCCATTAAACAATCTAACACTTATGTTATTTCATTTTTACTCCATGACAATCAACTAACCTCACTTTTTACTTAAATGCATGCACACCTACCATATGCATGTGTCAAGGGTCACTCTAGGTGTAACCTTAGGCCATCTCTAACCTTAAGGGATCAATTTAACATGTGTAGGATCCAACTAACAACCTATCCATTACATAATGTTCTTAAACATTAGTTAATCATGCCTTAGCCTTATGACCTACACGTTAGGCCCTAGGACTCATCATTCTCATATTAACATACATCACCCTAGCTAAGGTTCCATGAGTGATTCTCAATCATATCAAGGGCTATCAAATGCATGATGTTGCCTTATGGCTTACAAACCAAGTCAATAACATGCCACATGCACAAATATATACAAGCCATGGGCCAAGCCCTCGAATGCATGAACTAACAAAATATGACTACTAATGCCACCATACTAGGAGTTAACATGAGTTCAAAATACCATACTCTAGCTTGCTTTGTGCCCCTGCTCCGGTTCACTCTTGATCTAGCTCTCTAGCTCGATTACCTGTTGTTTTGGGAAGGAGGAAACAAGAGAGTGTAAGTACTAAGAAGTACTTAGTGAGGCAGCCCTAGTCTAACCATATTAGACATGAAACATATAAAAAACAACATACTCAATTCAATCATCATATCAAGATCATGGCATATCAATAACATGCTTCAATTAAGCAAATATAACATTTCATGGCATTAGTTCTTACAATACACAAGTTCATCAATAACCAATTTCATAGGCAACATGCTTTCATGCTTACATTTCTAACATTCCTATCAATGTTATGTACAATATGATCAAGCTAGCATAAAATCAATGTACCTATCTCAATACTCATTTTCATTTCTCAAGTTCAATAATCATTCATAACAAGGGCTACACTTAGTCAATATAATCATTTTTCAATATCAATAATCATTTCTTAATCAAGTGCTACTCATAGCAATAATCACATTTCAATGTTCAATATCATCGGTCAAGTGTCAATATTTCCCAAGTCAATGCATGTACATACAATTTTACATTTAATCTTTAATCTCTCATTTTAGTTCGTGTATTGTCTTGGTATAGTAGGACAAGGTAAGCGAGTCATCAAGAGTGTCACGAAGACACTAAACAAGAGTACCACAAAGGCACTAAAAAGAGTATCATAAAGATACTAACAAGAGATACCCAAGGTATCTAACAATTGGTGACTAACCACCAAATCACGGTACCCATAATACCAAACAAGATTACCGAAGTACTAAACAAGACTGCTAAGCACTAAACAATGAGCTCAAGACCCTAGTCATGCCGTACTACCTATGACCACTATAGACCAAGGCTCAATATCATTTCAATATCCATTTGATGATTTTTCTTTTTAAATCATGTAATCAAGTCCATATTATCATAAGCAAGTATGCAATACAAACTATAACAAAGGCAATTTATCATGCTTCAATCATTTCCTCTGAGCAATTCAATTCACGTTAACAATGCCAAATGTTCATAACATGTCACCAATACATGTACATCATGCTATCAACCAATGAACATATCATTAAAATCATGCTCCATGCATGGTTCGCGTACTTGACATTCGTAGCCGCGTGCTGTTACTTACCTCGGCATTTCCAAGCAATGCATATGTGCTAAGCTAGTTCTAATACTCTAGCAAGCAAGTTATTCAATCAATAAGTCATTTTACATTAGTCCTCCTTCCCTTTTTACCGAATATGGGTTAATCAATTTACATGGCATATCAATTTTCAATTAACAAGAGATGTTTAGGACCCTAGGTCCTAACCCTAAGGTTTGCCACACTCACCAATCCTCCAAGCTACTAAGGGTTGTAGATCGTAACCCCTTTGCCTCGTTTCCTTGTTGCTTCGAGCCTCTCTTGCTCTTCAAATTCTTCTCTCGGGTTATCTAACAATCCATATACAATAGCTATATATCAATACATTTTCAATCATCTATTTCAAGTGTTAAGCTTAACCAATATAAACATATATATTTGTTCATTACGGACAGTTTCGCTACCCTTTGGCGAAACAAACATATCTCTTAGCTCCGATGTACGATTTTAATCCATTATACCTCTTTGGAAAGATATAAGAATCCTCTACAAGTTACAATTAACCTTACATTTCAATTCCTAATCGATCAGCTCCGGAATTCATCCGGAACAGACCTGGCCGGATTTCCAGGACTGCTCGGGTAGCCCTACGGAACAGCTTATATCTTTCTCTACCGAACTCGGATTAAGATCCCGTAAATTTTCACTTAAAATAGGTATACATGAGTATCATTATCCAAAGTTTCAGCTCTAAATTCCTTAAATTTCAACCTAGGGAAATTCTCAAAGATAGCTACTTAGAATAGCATTCTTAGGCATTTTCGACCAAGTTCCATTCCGCATGTTAAATCCCTAATTCCCAATTTATTTTTCATAATTTCCAGCACTTTCAATATGAATTCAACATCATCTAAATCACCTTCTTAACAACTATTCCCATGCATGTTCAACATCGGATCAATTACCATACATAATATTCACAAACCCTAAACCCAAATCTTTAAATCCATTTTCTCATGTTCTAACATCATAATCTCAAACATATATACATCAAAGAGGGAGCAAGAACTTTACCTTGTCTTCTTAGGAAGGTTAAATAGCACTAGAGATCACTTTGTCAAGCTTTCTTTGCTCTTTTAGTCTTGCATGACCACCATAATCACTCAAAATCTCACAATTTCTATGGGTGCAAGATATTATGCTCTAAAATATGAAATCTTCTCTCCCCCCCTTTCTTTCCTTGTTCACGTGAGAATGAGAAGGGAGAAGAGAATTTGGGGCTGGTTTTGTTCCTCAATTAATGGGTATGTAATGACCCTTCTACCCTTAATAACTTTCTTAGGCTTAAACTTTTACCAAGGGTAGTTTATGGAATCCCACTTTTTAGCATGCAACACTCAACTTTCTCATTGAATTTAATTTAGTCGTTTCTTCTAATTCAATTAAGTCCCTTAATCCTCGTATATTTAACACATGATTCGATTTAGTTCTATAATTAATTCGATTCATTTTACTAGCCCGGTTTCGGGATGTTACAACTCTCCCCTCCTTAAAAAGAAATTCGCCCTCGAATTTACCTGAAGGGAAAAACTGTGGGTATTGGGCTTTTATTATGTCCTCGGGTTCCCAAGTAGCTTCTTCTTTCTTGTGATTCCTCCAAAGGAATTTCACCAAGGAAACATTCTTGTTCCGAAGTCTCTTTACTTATCGATAAAGAATCTGAATCAGTTCCTCTTTGTAGGACAAGTCGGGGTTTAATTCCAATTCTTCCGATTCCAAGACATGAGAAGGGTCGGATCGATACCTTTTTAGCATAGAAACATGGAACACATTGTGTATCTTGTCGAACTCACAAGGGAGAGCCAAACGATAGGCCACCGGGCCAATTCTTTCAACAATCTCAAATGGTCCAATGAACCGAGGACTAAGCTTTCCTCTTTTCCCGAACCTGAAGACTTTCTTCCAAGGAGAAACTTTTAGGAAGACCTTGTCTCCTACATTGTACTGGATGTCCCTTCTTTTCAAGTCTGCATAAGCCTTTTGTCTATCGAAGGCTTGTTTCAATCGATCATGTATTATTCGAACTTGCTCTTCTATCTCCCGGATCATTTCAGGTCCCAAAACCTTATTTTCTCCCAATTCTGACCAACACAAAGGATTTCTACATTTCCTCTCGTACAGAGCTTCAAAGGGAGCCATTTGAATCGATGCTTGATAGCTATTGTTGTATGCAAATTCCACTAAGGGTAGGGACTTTTCCCAATTCTTCCCAAAGTCTGTAACACAAGCACGTAGCATGTCTTCCAATACTTGTATTACTCTTTCCGATTGGCCATCAGACTGCGGATGGAAGGCAGTACTAAGATGTACTTTAGTCCCAAGAGCCTTCTGCAAAGACTTCCAAAATCGGGATATAAAATTTGGATCTCTATCAGAAATAATTGAGGTTGGTACACCATGAAACCGGATCACCTCATGGATGTATAGATTGGCTAAGATCTCCGAGTTCATACTCTTTCGAACCGGGATGAAATATATGGATTTGGTGAGTCTATCAACTATCACCCAAATAGCATCATTCTTTCTCGGTGTAACCAGTAAGCCAATAACAAAATCCATTGTCACTCGATCCCATTTTCACTCAGGCAATTCAATCGGCTGAAGCAATCTCGTAGGAGCTCGGTGTTCAGCCTTAACTTTTTGACAAGTCAAACATCGAGACACAAAGTCTTTGATGGCTGCTTTCATGCCAGGCCACCAATACAAGGATTTCAGATCCTTATACATCTTAACAGAACCAGGATGGATCGAGAACGAGCCTTGATGTGCTTCTTGTAGGATATCTCTTTTCAATTCCTCATTATTTAGAACACATACTCTATCTCTAAAGTAGAGCAGTCCATTTGGATTGAGGGAGAATTCAACATTAGCTTTTGAATCAAGCTTTGAAGCAATAGCCTGAAGCTCAGAATTAGACTGCTGAAGATCCTTGATCCTCGTAATCAGATCAGATTGGACCTGAAGTTAAGACAAATATCCTTGCTTTTGATATACTCGAAGGTGAGCACTAATCTAGTTTGGGGCTACAAGAAAATCTTTAATTAGATACGATTACTCAAAGGAAGCTTATAACATTTCAAAATTATCAAAGAGCTTACCCAATGTTGGTTTACGACTAAGAGCATCGGCCACCACGTTGGCCTTTCCGGGATGGTAATCAATGACCAAGTCATAATCTTTCAGCAATTCCATCCATCTTCTTTGCCTCAAATTCAAATCCTTCTAGGTTAGGAGGTATTTAAGGCTTTTGTGATCGGTGTATAGGTAACACTTCTCACCATATAAGTAATGTATCTATATCTTGAGAGGAAATACGATAACAGCTAATTTAAGATCATGAGTCGGGTAGTTCAATTCATGAGGCTTCAATTGCCTTGATGCATAAGCAACCACATTTTTTCCCTGCATTAGGACACAACCTAGTCCCGAGTATGAAGCATCACTATACACAGTAAATTCTTTACCAGATTCTGGTTGAATAAGTACAGGAGCATGGGTCAAGGCTTGCTTAAGCTGATCAAAACTCCTTTGTTGGTCCTCTGACCATTCATACAATTTATCTTTCCTTAGAAGTTTAGTTAAAGGCAAGGCAATAGTGGAGAATCCTTTAACAAACCTTCTATAATACCCGGCTAAACCAAGAAAACTTCTAACCTCACTAACATTTCTCGGAGGTCTCCATTCCAAGATGGTTTGCACTTTCTTTGCATCAACTTTGATTCCTTCTGCCGAGATAACATGGCCAAGGAATGACACTTCCGTTAACCAGAATTCACACTTGGAGAACTTGGCAAACATTTGACGTTCCTAAAGTGTCTATAATACAATTCGAAGGTATTCCAAGTGTTCCTCCTTGTTTCGAGAATAAACCAGAATGTCATCAATAAAGACGACCACAAACTTATCAAGATGAGGTCTGAACATTCGATTCATTAGATCCATGAACGCAGCTGGGGCATTGGTTAGCCCAAACGGCATCACCAAGAATTCAAAATGTCCATATCGAGTTCTAAAAGCTATCTTAGGAACATCTTCCTCTTTTACTCTCATCTAATAGTACCCCGATCGAAGATCAATACGAGAAAACACAGTAGCATTCTTGAGTTGATCAAATAGATCTTCAATCCTAGGCAATGGGTACTTGTTCTTAATGGTCACCCGATTCAATTGTCGATAGTCAATATAAAGCCTCATTGTACCGTCTTTCTTCTTTACAAACAAAACGGGAGCACCCCATGGTGAAGAGCTAGGACTAATGAATCCTTTATCTTGTAGCTCTTTGAGTTGCTTTTTGAGCTCTTTCAATTCTATTGGTTCCATTCTATAAGGAGAAATCGATACCGGATTAGTCCCAGGCTGGACTTCAATCCCAACTCTGGTTGGGGGAAGACCAGGAAGTTCTTCCGGAAAACATCAACGAACTCGGATACCATTGGAATCTTTGGCAATCCAAAGTCATATTCATCTTGCATAGCCATTGTAGCAAAAAAAGAAGTTGACTTCTTATCAATTAGGAGAATCGATTCCTTTCCCAATCCCCGAAGATATAATCTTCGATTCTGACAATCGATCCAAGCTTCATGTTTGGTCAACTAGTCTAACCCTAATATTAGGTCAAACTCACATTCCGGTAGCACAAATAGATCAATTCGAAAAGGAATATTTCGAATTGTAATCGTGGAGTCTTTACAAACAAGATTGACACTCATTATTCCTCCTATTGGGTTTGATACTACAAGGCCCCTATCAACATTTTCAGGCTCTAACTTAACCTTTACAAGCATTCTAGAACATACAAAGGAATGAGTAGATCCTGAATCTATTAAAGCATATGCAAGACTCAAATTCAATTCAATAGTACCTGCAATGACATCGAGAGACTCTTCCTCCTCTCTACCACGGACATGGTACATTCTAGCAGGAGCTTGAGATCCTTGACGAGGAGGGGCTGATTGACGGTCCTTTCTTCTACTCTGATTCCTAGAATGGGCCTTTCCTGGGCCCTTGTTTCGATTCTGAGGTGGAGGACTCATGTTCTAACATCATAGTCTCAAACATATATACATCAAAGAGGGAGCAAGAACTTTACCTTGTTTTCTTAGAAAGGTTAAATAGCACTAGAGATCACTTTGTCAAGCTGTCTTTGCTCTTTTAGTCTTGCATGACCACCATAATCACTCAAAATCTCACAATTTCTATGGGTGCAAGATATTATGCTCTAAAATATGAACTCTTCTCTCTCCCCCTTTCTTTCCTTGTTCACGTGAGAATGAGAAGGGAGAAGAGAATTTGGGGCTGGTTTTGTTCCTCAATTAATGGGTATGTAATGACCCTTCTACCCTTAATGACTTACTTAGGCTTAAACTTTTACCAAGGGTAGTTTATGGAATCCCATCTTTTAGCATGCAACACTAAACTTTCTCATTGAATTTATTTTAGTCACTTCTTCTAATTCAATTAAGTCCCTTAATCCTTGTATATTTAACACATGATTCGATTTAATTCTATAATTAATTCGATTCATTTTACTAGCCCAGTTTCAGGGTGTTACAAAACCTCCATTAACTCTACTGAAAACCAAGCTGAAAAGGCCAAAACTAAGCAGGAAACACCCGAAAACTACACCAGCCACTAACCTAACGAATCTAAAACCAAAACCTCCTCAATTATGAACTAAAAACACCTTCAAACCTTCCTTATACCTCCAGCAAAAACAGAACATGAAAAACAACCCATAAAACCACCCCAAAACTACTTCTAACAATACTGATTCATTTATTTTGGGATTAAAACCACATGAGATCATTATAGAACTTATTTAACCATATAAATAATTATAATTCCATGAATATTCATCCTAATTATAGCCTCAAACAAGATCGTAAATATTTTCTTGAAATTTCTATTAAAACTCTGAAATCTTGAGTTAAATTACAAAATCAATTTAAGATTAATGATTTGTAAGCCAAATGCTCGGGAATATCATTTAAAGAACCTTATAATTGAAAAGAAAACAATAAATTACCTTTGATATGCTTCTACCAAAATTGACGTGAATTCTCCTCTTGATTTTCCTTGAAATTGGCTTAGGATTTTGTACAACAAATGGAGAGGTTTTGATGAGTATGAATTGCTAATTAAAATGAGATGAACCTTGGTAAAAGTGGATAAGAATTCAGAAAAAGATTTTTGAAAACCATGGAGAGAAAATTAGAGAGAAAATGATGAGAAAATGGAGTGAAAAAGGAAAAATGTGATTAACCGTCAATTAAAACTAATTTTGGTTAATGATCTCTAATTAAAAATTTTTGGGTTAATAGCCCTCTAATGATTCTAAGATTTGTTTTATTTTTCAATTTAGTCACAAAAACGAAATTTTCAAAAATTTACAATTTTGCCACTAACTTCTCAAATTTTACATTTTAGTCACTAAAATGATAATTAAACTTAATTAAACCAAAATAAGACTCAATTAACATTCCATTAACATTAAAATATCATTTTAACTTTTTTATAATTTTCTAAAAATTTGCTATTCACCCGATTAAAATATTAATATTTTAAGTACCCAAAATTAATGAACCGAAGAAATCTGATTCGACCCGAATCGAACCTCCCTAAACAAAACCAAAACTTCTAGACCGAAATTCGGGATGTTACAATCATCACTTTTCTTCCCCCAAAACTTATCTTGTTGATTAATTTGAGTATCACTCCTTAGTGTGATTGTGCTACATTACCCTTTACCATGTGGCTTAGTGACTTCAGTGTCACTCGGAAGACGTCTTGGTTGACGCTCTTGTAACGTCGTGGCAATTCGGCCAACCTGACTCTCTAAAGTTTGCAATGAAGCATTGTGGCTTTGTAATAACGTACTTTGGATCTTGATGGCTGTAGTATGCTCTTGAAGCATTGTCTTTGTACTTAGAATAAATTCTTGCATGGTAGCTTTCAAAGAACTGTTAGATGATGATGACGATCCCTTGCTCGAATTATGCCATGGCATATTTGATTGAAAATTTTAGGGCTCATTTGCAATCTGATTCCGAACTGAGAGATTAGGATTGTTAGATCCTTGATTTCCCCATGAGAAATACGGATGTTGTCTCCATCCTGGATTGTATGTATTGGAGTTGGGATTGTTGTTGCTTCTGCTGAAATTGTTCACATAATTGGTTTCCTCATGGTTTCCTGGTCACTCACTCTTATGATGATTGCCATGGCATAATAGACATGTTGAACTGCCCATCTTCACTTCCTTCACTTCATTGGAACGTTGGATGCTCTTCAACATGTTGGCGATGGCTGAGAGTTAGGCGGATAATGAGTCCTTAGCTTAAAGCTCAAAAGTCCCTTGCGCCTTCCTCCTGGTTCCAAGTCTTATAGATGGAAATTTATAGTCATTGTTGGCAATTCTATCAAGTATATCGAATGCCTCCTCGGGTAATTTAACTAACAAAGTTCCATTTGCCGAGGCATCCAACATCGTCCTAGTAGGTGCATTGACTCCGTTATAAAACATCACAACTTGAGTCCTATCTTGAAAACCATGATTACTAAACTTACGAAGCAGTCCCTTGTATCAATCCCAACATTCTCACATAGACTCATTGTAACCCCTCGACTTGATCTAGACGCTACCCGACTCGAACGAGCTACACGAGGAATATCGAGGCTAATCCGGAGAATCGCCATGATAAACAACCCTAAAAAATAAAATTTCCCTTTATCTTTTCAAAATGTTTTAATTAGATCCTACATGTTCATGCAAGGACCGAATTCAATTGCAGCGAAAACTAATGAGAAATGAGTTCTAATTTAATTCAACAAGTTTTAAGGACCTAGTTGTAATTTCCAGAATTTTATATCCTGATTATGAAGTAAAGGTTATCAATATTTTATTAAATATATTTCAGGCTTGCACTTAAATTTTCAACTTAAAATAATAAATAGAAGTCATTTAATTGCATGCTCAAATATTTAGGGACTATTTCTAAACTCTAAAGGTTTCATGACATTCTCTATATGCAAATTCACCTAAAAACACTTTAAGCATATATCATGGCATATTAACTAGATGCAATTCGAACAAGTTAGCGACAGTATATTCAACTCTTAAGAGTATGTTTTAACATCAACAATCTTATAAACACATGAAAGAACTACCTCAATATACTCAACATTTATTTTAAAGGCATTCAAACCTAAATAACAACATCTTAGATTCGAGTCACAAATAGTCATGTTTCATTATCAACAACACACAAATTCACACATAGGGATATCAAGAATCAAACTTCAAAATAACTATATTATAACTAAAGGAATATCAATGGGTAATTTAATTCGAATTCACGACCTAAAATTAACTTTGATATTCATCAAATATGTATAAGCATATAATTATTTCAAGTCTCAAAAGCATAGACATTATTCACAATATGATAACCCATCCCCATTGCTCTCTCGCTATTACTATTATTATAAAGATATACTTGAGCGTTCACTTGGCGATTACCTGGATCCTTGTTTCTCTTCGTTGGCTTTACAATAAATAATCTGCATTGCAAGTTAAATGAGAGGGTAAGAATAAACTTAGTGAGTGATTAAAAGCATGTATAAAAACACCTTGCAATGCAGTCGATATTTAACCGATTTCATCAAATTAAAAACCAAGTCACGCTCTATTAAAATAATTACTTGTGGATAACATTGTCACCAATAGTAAAAACCAGAAAGTGTTTCATCACGTGGTGCTAAGCCACAAAACTCAAGGCTTACATGCTTCACTTAGCAAGGCTTATAAAACGTTTAAACTCAATGTCAAACACCCGCAAACTTTGTTTGCAATAAAATAAGTAAAAACATTATACTTGCGTTTTCTCGTGTTGGTATTAGTGACTCGATTAGTCTTACCTCTAATCGTTGGGATAAACGGATACTCGCATGAAGGCATAAATGCCAAGCCATGCCACTTATGGGACTAAGTCGTCACAATACCACGTATGAGGGCTTTATCACCTACTCATACCACGCACGAGTTTATCTCATGCACACGAATGGATTAAATCCAAATATGTTTCCCACCTTAACTTCCAGGATAAGCTACACTTAAATGTAATACAACACATATATCACAATTCAAGCAATAACTCTAATGCATCACTAAAGAATTTATTTACGTATACAAATTTTATAAATAATAAACAGTGCACTAACATCCTATCGATCGATCGACTTATCCCTATAACATCATCTCAATATCCAACACAAAACAGAATCAATGATCAAGTTTCAAGTCAAAAACAGTAAGTAATCCACATGCATCGCATTAATATATATATGCATCAAATGCATAAACCAGTAAAAACTATTTTTCTCTTATTTTCAAAACAAAACCGTGGGAGCATCATATGCATATAAAAACTTTATAAAACATATCATGAGCATTGAAACACATGTATATTCATATATGCACAATTATAATACGAGCATGACTAAACATAGTAAAAACAAGGCATAATATGGGAACCTTTAAGAAAGCAATACCTAAAACTTACTTCCGACTATAGAGAGTTTTTTCAAACCTTCCCTACACCCCCAAACCTTTTAAAAAATATTTAAAAACATGCTGAATTGGCATCCCTCATAAACCACTCACTAATTCACCGAAACTTGCTCGACAAGTCACCCGATAACGTGATTTGGCTTTCCGATCTCCCTCAAACTTGTTCCTCTAACTCTTGAACTAATTCAAGCATCAAAAATAGAGGGTTTAGTGCATTAAAACACACCCAAACATCCCTTAAGTCGGACCAATACATGGCAGCCCCTAAAAACACCGTAAAACTTAACCGAAACTCAACGAAAACCTCTTCAAACACCCCCTAAACCTTAGATACGGTATTAGATACTTAAAAGTCATCTTAATTACATCTAAACACTTCAATATTCATTTATTTATAAACAACCATATAAAACCCTTGAACGAAAATCAAGAAAACAATAAAATTTTATTCAAGAAAACCGATTTTATTAATTCAAGACTTTAAAGATTGTTTCAATCAGCCAAGAACTTAGGAAATTCATTAAAGAACTTTAGATTTCATAGGTTTTAATGATTCTCACCTCCAAAATTGATCTCACCCCTTTAAAAGTTTAAAAACTAGAAAATCCGTAGGAAAACAACAAGATTTTGATGAAGAAAAAATATAGGAAATAAACCAAAGAAATTCAATTAAAAATAATGGGTATTTACCTTGAAAATATGATGAATAATATTTCTTGGGAAGAAACAAATAGAAATAATGGAGAAGGGTTTAAAGCTTGATGAAAAATATGTTTTTTCAAGTAAAACTGAAGAAGAAAATTATAAAGAATTAACTAAAGTTATTTTTATTGAAAAGATTGATGTTTACCTTTGAAAATATGATGGAATAGCTGTAAAGAAGATAAAAATTCAGAATTTTAAAAATAGGTTTAGGTTTATGACATAAAAATAAGTTTTTAGGATTAATATTAAGTTATTTGGGCTATTGCTTAAAATTATGGGTTATGGGTTATTAAAATAGACCCTTGGAAGGCTTAGATCAACTAGGATTAGGATTGGATCAAAGCCCCTTAAAGAAACAAATTTTTGACTTAATTAATGAAATTGTCCTCAAGTTTTTCAATTTTTACAAAATAGTCACTAATTTCAAAATCATAGGGATTCAAGGGTCAATTTTCAAAATTGACTTGACCTAAGTCAAATATATATTAAATAATGATTTTAGGATATTTTTTCATAATTTATTTTGAATAAAAATCAATTTTTAAGTATTTAATCCCGAACTAGGCTAAACCAACAAAACCGGTTTACTACACCTCTAAACTTCTAGGCTCAAATATGAGGTGTTATACTCATCATCACCTTTTCAAAAAAATCAATGTCATTTCTAAGTTGAGTGTTGGGATTTAGAGGATTATACCACAGTAAAAAGCTCTTGCATAGATCAGCCCATGACTCCATCGACCCAGATGGTACTCTACTCAACCATGTCCTTGCTCGGCCACATAGGGAATAAGAAAATAGTTTGAGCTTCAACATATCCTAATGCACTCTTTTTTGTCAAAATGTGTCACAAACTTCTAGGAAAGCTTGAATATGATGCCTTGCGTCTTCATGCGCCATACTTCCAAATTGCCCAATAGAGTTTAGAATATTGAACATGACAAGCTTTAATTAAAAGTGAGTAACTTGATTTTCTAGTGCAAAAATGTCAAGATTAAGATCATCCAAGATAGGATTTAAATGATCCCGAATAGTCCTTGGTCGAGGTGCAGCACCATTCTGATTTGTCACGACATTTGGAACTACTGGGTTATGTATTAGTGGTGGGTTCATAGCTCTACGTTGAGTACGTTTTCTTTATCGAAACAAACGCTCAATTTCAAAAACTATAGGATATAGAGCTCCGTCAGTGACCTTCTTGACATGCACTGAGAAAAATCCTAAAAAAGAAAAACAAATAAAAAAAGTAAAACTAAACTAAGAAAAAATAAACAAAGTAAAACAATAATGCTAAAGTAAAAATGACAAACTTTACTCTTGCCAGATCCCCGGCTACGGCGCCAAAAACCTGGTATTGTCTGTGCAATGCTATAAATTATGCGAACACATATGTGAAAGTATACATAATCATGCAAGTAATAAAGGATGAGTAAGTATCGTTCCCACGAGGATCGGGGTAAAGTGTAAGTCAATTTTGTCAAGGCAAAAATGTGTCACTAACTAAAAGCAAAATAAAGACAATGATATAAATAGGTGGAAATGTATATATATGGTTAAGGTGTGATGGTGAAAAGTTATGACAATTTTAGAATGCAAGCAACTGAAATATGTCAAGGCAAAATGAAATGAATTGTGATGGCACGATAGATGTATAGAAGCAGTGTGTGAAGAGTATGGTGATTTGGTTGCAATAAAGCAGAGGAAACACTTTGTAAATACCAAAGCAAAAGTAGAATGAAAAAACACGAGTAAACAATATATTGTATTAACACTCGATTGATGAGCTCTCTTGGGAATGTTGGTGGGGGTTACTATGGACTTCTTAACCTAACTCCTATGAACATCTAGATGCTATATGGTCTATTTACTCGACAAAGTTTCTAAAGTGCTCTCGTTCTCTCTAGTCAAAGGAACCTGACAGCCTAAAATTTTACGGCATCTCCTCTCGGTCTCAATAGTGACATCTATTGTATCGATAAAGCACACTTATTTTAGTCGTTGAAACCCTCACTTAAGTCTCTCTCGATCACCTAAGGTCAGATTAGGCACTATTTGTAGTCTAGAACCCATTGCTCACGTAGATCCTCCCTTAGTTCCCCTCGGACGCTAAAGATTTATGGATAGGTTTCTCTCGAACACCTAGGGTGCACCTAAACATGGGACACTCCCATGCCTCTTACAATACTTAAATGATTAAACATTATGAGGAAAGCAAATAAACAAACACATAACATGTTAAACATCCATAAAAATAAAGAGCTAATCATCCACAAAAACATCCGTCGAAATAAAGCTTACACATGGTGGAGTGAAAAGAGTTTAAGAACAAATATCATCCACAAATATCATCCTTAAATCATCCACAAATAACCTCTCAAAGATATGAAATAAAGCAAGGGAAAGGATAGAAGACACCCTCGGTGCGCGCTACCGCCGACTTCTTCGACCACCATTGAGTCGCCTTAGTGTGCTAGCCCCTCTCGAGTGCCTAGCACGTCACTCCCTTCAAGATCTATCAATGGAGGACCCTTCAAACGGTGGTTGGGTAAGAAAGGTAAAAGCTTTCCTCCATCATTTTTAGCTCCTCTTGTGCCTGAAAAACAGCTTCAAAGGTCCCTCCTTTTTCGGATAAAGGTTCTTTCTTTTTTAGGTCACCATGCCTTATAAAAAGCGGGTGAAAATCCTAGGGTTTGGTGAAAATTCTATTTGTACCCTCATTCACGTGATGGCATTTTTGACATGGTGATAGTGTCCCCTCCAAGGTGGTTACAGCCAGCCTGTATAACACTAGCTAACACTCCTCTCAAAATATCTTCTTTTCTTTTAATGCAGCACAAGAGGTCGCCAGACTTGTCTTAGCATTTTCCTATTGTTATCTTTTTGTGAATGCCATGACAAATTTCCTTTCCTCCCAACTTTGCTTTACCTGCACAACATCAACCAAAAGCACAACCTTCCATGTAAAATAGTACATATTGCCACACTATAAATGCTAAGGCCTCACTAACCATTACATACAATTTATGATCTTAAATGCATCTAAATGTTCCTAAATGAACTTAAGGACACTCAATAACTTAAGTAAAAAGGCTCTAGATATAGCCTTTTTGCAGAATTATCATCTACCAATAAACATTGTTAGCACATGCTCAGGCCATTCATGAGCATCCTCCAAGACATTTTAATGTTATTTGACTTTTTCCAGAGTTATCTAGATCTCAAACTCATATTCTATTTTGAATCTGGTTGTATGCATTTGTCTTGAAAAAACACATGACAACTTATTTATTCGATTTGAATATATTCACTTAAATCGAAGAATCTTTATGGAATAATGCTTTATAATCTTGAGTATCTCTGAGATATCTCAAAATTCTCACAATTATTATTCAGGGTTTGACCTTGGATTATTTTGTGAATCTGCTTTAACTGCTCACAGTGAAAGCACTACTTTGTCTAATACAATATACTTAGATTATATATGACATTTTCATATTCAATTTCAACAAGTATTTTCTCGTATTTATTTAGAGTTCTGGCTATGCTGGAAAATCCCAGACAAACTTTTTTCCCATGTACTATGACATTGTCAATATGAGACCTTCAAGTGACTGTTTGATTTGGATACCCAGAATCAAATCTATCAATCTCATATTTACCATATCATTGTACGTCATCAACATAGGATCATATATCATAGTCGGTTTGAAAAATCATCTTTTTTCACACTTACTTGTCATCATGACAATATTTTTGTTTCAACCGTTTGTTGAACATGAGGACTCTTTTCCATATTCATAGTTCATTTTACGAAATTTGAATCAACTTCTATAGGAAATGCATTTTTAAATAATGAGTCATTCTTTTTTATTATCATATTTTTCTACAAAAAAAATGATATTTGTTGCTATGTTTCACATAGCTAATGAAAATACAATTCACTTATTTTCATTTTATTTGATAATGGAATATTACCTTGGCGTGACACCCTATATTTTTATGTAGTTTTAGGAAGGCTTCTTTTCCTTTCATAACTCATATAGTAAGAGCACTTAATTGATAGAATAACTCCTCCATATGTTAGGTACATTCTGAAGATTTAATTATTTTAGAAGTTATCTTCAAAATCATTATACTTTTGGATGTTGCAGTATTACTCACAAAGAGTTTTTCCTTAAATTAATCGATTTGAGTTTCAACATCCTTCTTATAAGGAATAATTTTCTTATATCAATTTTTCTTTTAAGTAAAACTAAATTGTTCTATCACGAAGGTAATAAAATTTTATTCAAACAATTATTCGTTATATCAATTATTATGACAAAATTTTATCATAATATTGATCTCATTTGAAAGTATATAGTCTAAAGACTTATTTCATATCTCATAACAATTAAAGCATTTTATTATGAAATTTAGCTTCTTGAGATATACCGCCTACTTAGCTTGAAGTCATTTTTGACTTTCAATATATTTGCTTTAGCAACATTTTCATAGTAATATTTGCTTAGCAAAAGATGGTAACCGTATTTACCTCATCCTCTCTAGAACTAGGAGATCCTCTTTTAACCAAGTTTGTCATGATCAGATATACAACATCTTTGTTGTCATATTTTGAAATTCTTCCTCTTGAATTTCATTAATTGTGTCACAGATTCGCAATCAAAATATTATAAATTTGTTAAACATCAAAAATTTAGTCAAAGACTAAAAATCAGAAACAAAATTATAATTTTCAACTGTTGTTAGAGGCTAGGATTTTAGCAAACTAGAACCCTAAAACAAAAGTTCACAAGGTTTTAATAGAGAGAGCAATAATGAACAGTGAATCAGGTATATAACTTATGATAAAAGAGGTGGTGCACTAGGCACGCTTAAGAACCAAGTCTTTTCATGTACCAATCATATACATGCACTTTCAAATTTCTTTCAATCATTCGTTTATGGAAGTCCTTGAAATCATTCAAGTTTGAGTGATCATTTAAGTCACTGCCTTTGATTCACTATAATTTAAAACCAATCACTAATAATTTTTTAGTACTAACATCTTCCATTTAGGGTCCAATGAGCCTCATAATTCTTAAGTCAATTTTAAACATTGTGTATTTCATAACATACATCACAATAGACTTTAAGAATTTTGACATAAAGAACAACTTTCATCTATGTTTTGATTCAAGACCTTGATTGAATCACCATTAAAGAATTAGTAACCAATTTTACTTTCACTAACAAATTCTGTTAAAATAGATTTGTTCACTTTGTATGAAAAGGAGACAAAGTAAATCCGTTATAACGGCATGAATTAAATTCCTGAAAACAAATTTATTTACTGTATCTTAATTTTCAACCTTCATATGAAATAAATTCACTGGTTTATTTTCAAGTAGAATCATGAATGATTTCCAATAAGATTCTTCAAAAATAAATTTGTGATTTATTTTCCTTACAAAAATAGAATCAACGCAAGATTCTATCAAAGAAATAAATTCATTGATAAGTGGCACCAAAATCCAAGCGAAGATACCAAAACAACTTAATTCTTCAAAAAGAATTAGTCTTTTATTTTAAAGTTCTTTGATTATTGTTTGAAATATTAAGTAAATCTGTTAAAACGGTAGGAAATAATTCCCAAAATAAATTATTTGCGAGATCTTTGTTTACAAAAAATCAAAACATTCTTTGTATTTATATTTTCTCAGGGAAAATTATTAATTAAAAATATTAATCCAAAGTGTTTTCAAACACAAATAATAATTATCTCAATAATTATTATTTCACAAGAAAAAATATATTCCCTTTTCATACCATACACATTAAGGTCAATATTATTTTTTAAATAAAGAAATTACCTTAAACATAATAATATTAAAATATTATTATCGAATTAATATCATAATTTATGATATTAAAATTATCATAATACATGTATACATGTATTTATTATCATTAAGGAATATTATCTTAATGAGATATTCGCATATATGGTATTATCACAAAGATACCATAAAACTTATTTAATGAATCTACGATTACCTTAAATTTATATATATGGTTCTAATATTATTATATTTCATATCAAATAAGCAATTTAATCATATACTGAATTGTGTCAAAAAATATCATATACCGAATAAATGCTATATTTCAATAGACTAAATTGTTTAAAGTCAAATCCTTATTTCCATGAATAAGGTTTTAACAATACATGCAACCATGTATTCACATAAGACTAAAATCAAAGTTTGCCATGTTCGTTGTTTCTCTTCCAATAAAGGAAACAAACCCGAAATTAATTATAATTCTACTAACTCAAAAATTAAATTTTTGTTTATTTGATTTTGATATTTCACAAAATTCGTAACCTCAGATACTTTTCATGACAATTTCTATAAAACAGATTTGTCCCAATTTGAGATTTTTAGCAAACCTTTTGAAAACAATAAGATAATTTCTAAAATAAATTATTTGCTTTCTTATTTTATTTCAAAAAATAAATTCACCAAATCTGATTTAATCCTCTGAGTATCCATTTATGTTCTTGTCCAGATCTTATTTTAAAATCTACTCCCACAGGTTATGGCTTTCAAGGCTTTCGAAGCATGCAACCATCGATGATGGAAAAGTCTGGGTTGAAGTACTCCGGCTTCATCCACTCAAAATTTCCATCCAACAGGGTTGTTAATTTCCCTTTACATGTCATTTTGATTTAAAGCCCTTTCAAAGTTTAATTTCATTAGACTTTGAAAGAAGGACAAAGTAAACAATAAATCATATGTTAAGGCATATAAAAGAAAAAGAAGAAAAAAGACAGAAGGAAAATCAGATTTTCCTTTCTTTAGAATTTTCATTTGTGTGAAAAGTTTATCGTATCGTCTATTTGTCTCAGATTAAAATTCAAATCTATCTTCAAATTATTAGAAGATAGTGCGGTTAATCTAAAAAAATAAAATGATAAAATAAAATTATTATTTTAACGAATAGAATAAAAAATAAAACTATATAAAATAAAATAAAATAAATATTTTAGGCCAAACCGATTTTGGAAACGATAAGTAAGAATCGTGTTAAGGCCTACACAAACACAAGAAAATCATGTCAAAATCAGTGAGAGTTCGATAATAGTTTATCTCCCAAGAAATAATACACAAACACAATTTCCCTAAGACAGATTTTTTGCTATTCCTGAGGTGCTCGAGTTCGATGGTAGTTTATCTCCCAAGAAATAATATTAAGAGGATCTTTAATAGTAGCACAACTGTAGAGATCACAAGGTTTTCTTGTCTTCGCTAGCCACCACAAGAAAACGAGAGTAGAAATGATTTTTGAGTGTGTTTTGAAAATGAAAATTCATTCTTATTTATAGGGTAAAATCATGTTAAAACCAGTGAGAGTTCTAATTCGAATTAAATTCGAATTTATTATGAATAATTAATTTTATCTTATCTAATATTCTTAAGTTGTATTTAAGTAAAATAAAAACTCTTTTCGAATATTAAAAAAAATTAAGGAATTTTTTTTAATTTTTAAAAAATATAAAATATTTATAAGGTAAATTTTTTTATATTTATATGTTTTTAGAAATTTTAAAATTTTTAAAAAATAATTAAAATATTTTTGAAAAAAAAAATATTACTGGATTAAGGCACCATGACAACACATTGCACCAACAAATCTAAAAAACTATCAAAATTTAATGATCAAAATTAATTCAAAAACTTAATTGAGTAAAATATTTAACTGACTAAATTGATTCTCTCAAAATTTAAGGACTTTTTATACCCGCAAGCTTTTTTTTCCAACCTCCTTTACTTTCAATTCTTAGTTTTGCCCCTGAATAGTTTGTTTAGATTAAATTTACATATTTACATTATAAACCTTTAATTTTAAATTCTTAACTATAATCTTAAAATCTAAATCTTAAATTCTAAAAATTTATTCTAAATTTTAAAAATTAATCTCAAACTTTAAACCTTAAAATTTCAACTATAAACTTAAAAAAAAAACTTTAAAACTAAAAGACTTATATTTACACAACTTATATATCAAAAAACTTTATACGACATTTACACGTGAGATTCCTTTCTAGGTTATGTTGGAAATATGTAATGCTTGAATCTCACACTCTGCTTTTATAGGTTGTATGAAAGCAGTTCAGTTGATTTAAAATTCTCTTTGAATTTTAAATACTTAACTAAATAGATTTAATAACAAAATATCCGAGATTTAAATGGATATTTTCGGTTATAAAATCTACTATTTTTAAATAGATATTAACAGATTATCTGAGATTTAATTAGATTTTATCTGTTAATAAATCTAATTTTGAATAGATTTTATCCGAGATTTAAATGGATATTTTCGGTTAGCAAATCTACTATTTTTGGATAGATATTATCTGATATTAAATTTAAAATTTAAATTTAAATCAGATTTTATTTGATTCCTGGACAGATTTGCCCCTACTTTCAACCTATAAATAAGATGCTTTTCTCTCATTTTTAATTATCCCATTCAGAGTTCATTTGTCTTACTTGAGAGAGAATTAGAGAGCATCATTCTGTTCGACTCCGATTCTGACGATCATTTCCTCTACAGTCTACTTCAAACTTTGGGTGTACACTGTTTAGAGGATCGTGCTAAACTTCGGGGGACAACCGCCTAAAGTAGCGAGTATACACATCGGGGCGATTTGTTTCTAAGGTAGTGGCCTCCATACCACGACACGGTCAAACTTTCTATTAGTTCGTTCCTTTAATTTTTCCTATCAGTGCTAACGCTCTGTTTTGCAGTCTATTTAACCAACAATTTAGAAACAAATCTACTGCAAAAATGATATTATTGTCAAGGTGGTTTTGGATTTGTTCAAGCTTGACGCACTTAACGGATCAATAACCGAAGGTGGTGGTGAAGTTGAAGATAAGAACCAAAATCCTAAAGATAAGGATATTTTACTATCAATGAATTTTATTTATTTATTTATTATTACTGTTAGTAAATTATTTTCGTGACTAACCATATATAATTTTTATTTGAATTTTGTAGATTCAAAATATATGTAAAATATCAGTCACGATGAATTTGGGATCATGATACAAAGATTGAAGTTGCAGACATGATCAAAATAGACAAGGTCTACATGAATTGCGTTTCTACTTATAAGGTTAGATTATTTAAGTCATGATTTATATTATTTAAATCATAATTTATATTACATGAATTTATATTAAAGTCTTTACCTAGTCTATAAGCTTAGAGAGTATGGTTTAGACTAGGTTGTAAAAGAAGGCTAAATGACCTTTTTGAGTAGAAAACTTATCTTGAGTGTGCTTAATATTTTTTTAATGGGGAATATATATTAAGCATAACTTTTAAAAGACCTAAATGAGGAGAGAAATATTCATAAGAGTTTAATTGGAAAGTAGTGAGATAGTTTAAAAATGCATGTCTAGGATTGGTTTTTGAAAGACTTGGTATTTAAGTGTGCTTTATGCACCACCTCCCTTTCTAAATCTACCTGGTGCATTACAATGCTCATTATTCCAATTTATAAAATACTATGACTAAATAAATATTTTATACTTAGTGCAGAAGTTAGAATAATAATCTTAATAATTTTTAAGATATCTTTCTTTTAGTCATAGTAGATGAATATTTCTAATGGTCTTTTAAGGTAAGAACCTTCTCTAAAATAAAGAGAAAATAATAAACATTAATGCTACTAAAAGATGTTTGTAGCTATTAAATCTCTTTGAGCTCTTTTCAAATAATTAAGAAGGAAGAAAAGATTTGTCTATCTTAGGAGTGTGCAGAAATCTCCATAAAAATTCTCTTTATGAAAAAGATGAAAAGTGTTAGGTCCGATAGAGGTGGTGAGTTTAGATCTAAATTTCTTAAAGAGGTATATGAGACGAATGACATAGTTCATGAAACTTCTGTCCCTTAATTTTCTCAACAAAACGATATAGTTGAGAGGAAAAATAGAACTTTAAAAGAGATGATAAATTCATTGTTGATAAGTTCTGAGTTAACTGATTGTTGGGACCGTCGGCACACTCCATGGCGCAGCGGAACAAAATTACGACGGTCTTTCCAGTGATCCATGTACGTTTTATCTGAAATCGAGAGGAAGAGATACGATGACTTACATTGGGTTCCTTGATAAGCAGCAAAAACAGCAACTAGATTTGTGATAATCACGATTCTTCGATAATTCGAATCTTTAGCCTCCACGAATATCGTCTCGACCTCTACTCAATTCACCCAGTTAAGAGAGCAAATCTCAAAAAAACTGTTTCTCGTGATTCTAGGGTTTGGAATTCGGAATTCTCTCTCTTAGCTGCTAGACCAATTGATCCTTTCTATAGGTGTAACCCTAGGTATAAGAGTTTGATTCTGATTTGGTTTATAGGAAATAATTACTTTAATTAATTCCTTAAATATCGGAATCTATATTTAATTCGAATTTAAAAGGGATATAATTACTTTAATTATATTCTTTATTTAAAATTCGGGATTAAATATAATCTACTTATACTTATATATTTTTGCTCTGTTTCAACCATTTGGTGTGACCCTGTAGGCTCATTGTAACGTTAGTAATAATATTAGAACAATTCTAATATTAAAATAATGAGTGACATCTAGCAATATATCATTGTCATCTAAGTTACAAGAGATCATGATTCGATGTATCATGTCCGTGACCAACTCTTTTAATGTATTATATCCTTTTGTCCTTCTATATCTTTAATAGGCACAAGTCTTGGAATAGTCACACTTGTATAGCCTATTATTAGTGTTTCTTGATATCTAGAGTGGACTACTATTAATGAATAATTTGTGATATCTCATATCAACATATTCAAGCATGGCCATACATTTTTAGTCTCACTCAATCAAGTGGCCTTTGATATATTTTCCTATTATGTAGGAAGGAAAAATCCTATCTTGATTATTCATATCTCACTACATATATTGTAATATGTCCAATGTCAGTTTTTATAGTGTAACTAATTACGAAACACATTTAACTGCATCAAAACATAAAACAACATATGTTGAGATAGTAATAATATCAAGTCTAAGGATTATAAATATAGTTGTCACTATGAGCAATATCGTGACCGTCACATAATAATCCAAGATATATGCTCATAGTGGGTCAATCCAATATATTATTCTCTACTAATATATTCATGTATTAATTCTGACATCTCTATGTCAATGACAACTTATTGTCATCAATTTATCACCTGTTAGTCTTAAGCGTATTATTATTGTCCATACTCATAATAATACTTGACTAAGGATCTTTTAATAATAATATATATATTATTATATGGACCTTATTGTTTCTCAGTTTATGTGACACATATATCTGAAAACAACAATGGCAATGCCTTTATTCAATAAAATTGGTAAATGAAAGTATCCATACAATCATCATATGAGTTAGCTGATAACATATCGGGGGAAGTCATTCTATCGGTAAATCTTAAACCGAGTATCTCATAAGAAATTAGACTCAATCCCATACGAACTGTGAAAAGGTTATGAACCTAACTTGCAATACCTAAATGTGTGGGGGTGTCTGGCTAAAGTATGTTTGCCTGACTTTAAGAAGTCCACCATCAATGCCTAAACCGTTGATGTAGTATTTATTGGATATACTACCAACAATGTTGTATGAGATGATCTAGAGTTTGAGTTAGAGCCTAAACAAAGATAAAAATAACTTTTGGACCAGACTTTGTTACTTCCTTTATTTCTGAGATAAATGATTTAGATAACTTATCAGATCCTAAAACTTATGAAGAAGCTATGAGATCTATTGATACTAGTTTTTGGAGAAGAGTTGTTAATGATAAAGTAGAGTCAATAATGTCTAAATCATACTTGGAAATTGGTAGACTTGCCTAAAGGACTTAAACCTATCAGCAACAAATGAGTTTTTAAGAAGAAACTCATACCAGATGGGTCAATCTAGAGTAAGGCAAGGCTAGTAGTTACAGGGTTCACTCAAAAATATTAAAGAGTTTGACAGTTGAGATGTCATTTATACTCGAACCCCTTTTGACTCTAGCACTCATCTTGTTAAAAATAAAGGAAGTTGTATTTCCCAGGTTGAATATGCTAAAATTATTGAAAGCTTAATGTTCTTAGTGAACTATACTCGGTCCGATATTGCCTATGTAATGAGTAGATTAAGTAGATATACTCATAATCCAAGTGGTGAACATTGAACAACTCTTAGACGCTTACTAAAATACTTTAAGAGTATTATGGATTGGAAACTCAAATTTGTTGGTTATCCTGTTATTTGAAAGAATGTTGTGACGCCAACTAGGTTTCTGATAATGATGAGGTAAGCTCTACGAGTAGATATATTTTCACTTTAGGTGAAGCTGCAATCTCGTGAAAGTTTATCAAGTAGACTTATATTGCACGCTCCATCATAGAGTCAGAGTTTATAGCTTTAGACTTAACTAGGTAAGAAACCAAGTGGCTAAAGAATCTTTTAGCAAAGATACCTTTGTGGGGAAAACCGACACCTCCGATATCTTTATTATGAGATTCGTAATTTGCGATACATGTGGCTCTAAATCAAGTTTACAATAGTAAGAAGAGACACATTCGCATAAGGTACGAATATGTGAGGCACCTAATAAAGAACGGAGTACTCACCTTAGAGTATGTTAAGTCGGAGATGAATTTGGCTGATCCTACTACCAAAGGATTGAGCAGGAAACAAATTCTGGATTCGTTGAGGGGGATGGGTCTTAAGCCCATTTCTTGAGAGATTCATGGTGGATACCCAACTTAGTTCTCTAAGTTCAATGTGGTTAAACGAAACCATGAAAGAGACTCATAGTGTACATGTCCTTTTACCCAATCCCTATGACATTTCATGTACATGCCTAGGTTGAGCTTAAATGCTCTTAATAAATTCGTAGCCCAAGTTTGGGTGGTCTTAGTGAGAAAGACTTGATGAATTTACCGATTTTGGTTGAATAACTACTCTTAATAAGTTCTTAGACCTATTGCGAAGGACTAATTGAACTTACCGCTCAAAAGAATGAGTTTATTTTTAAACTCTTAATAAATTTTATCCAAAGAGGTTGGATTGTTATATTGAGAAGAACATTATTGAATTTACTGAACAAAGAGGTTGAGTTTTTATTCTTAATGATTTCTTAGCCTAGAGTTTGGGTGGTTCATTTAATATGAACTTGAAGAAAATCACCTTATTTTCTTGTGAGGTTGAGCTTTATACAAAGCTCTTAATTATTTCATAGCCCAATTTTGGATGGTTTATGTTGAGATAAACTTGATGAAATAACCTATGTAAGTGAGAAGAGTTAGCCACCTTCTATGAAAAATAATGGGCTGTTTTTCTAGTACACTTACTAAAATCCCAAGATAAGATGGTTAAATATATATACTTTATGTATATACACATCTTCACATCGCTGACTGTGGTGGATGAAGGGATTAGTTATGTGTTATGAGTTCACCCCGATCTTAGAAAGTTCAAGAGTAGTTTCACTTATCTAAGAGGAGGATTACTCATCATCACTACGTACTAGTTCAAGTTTCGTTCACTATGTACTTAAGTAACTAATCTCGCAAATGCTCGTCTAGTGATAGTCGAACTTTGTGACCTCATGAGGATTCTTTCGCATTAGTGGGGGATTGTTGGAAATATGTAATGCTTGAATCTCACACTCTGTTTTTATAGGTTGTATGAAAGCAGTTCAGTTGATTTAAAATTCTCTTTGAATTTTAAATACTTGACCGAATAGATTTATAACAAAATATCCGAGATTTAAATGGATATTTTCGATTATAAAATCTACTATTTTTAGATAGATATTAACAGATTATCTGAGATTTAATTAGATTTTATCTGTTAATAAATCTAATTTTGAATAGATTTTATCCGAGATTTAAATGAATATTTTTTGTTAGCAAATCTATTATTTTTGGATAGATATTATCTGATATTAAATTTAAAATTTAAATTTAAATCAGATTTTATTTAATTCTTGGATAGATTTGCCCCTACTTTCAACCTATAAATAAGATGCTTTTCTCTCATTTTTAATTATCCCATTCAGAGTTTATTTGTCTTACTTGAGAGAGAATTAGAGAGCATCATTCTGTTCGACTCCGGTTCTGACGATCATTTCCTCTACAATCCACTCCAAACAGCCAAACTTTGGGTGTACACTGTTTGGAGGACCGTGCTAACCTGCGGGGGACAACCGCCTAAAGTAGCGAGTACACACATCGGGGCGACTTGTTTCTAAGGCAGTGGCCTCCATACCACGACACGGTCAAACTTTCTATTAGTTCGTTCTTTTAATTTTTCCTGTCAATACTAACGCCCTGTTTTGCAGTCTATTTAACCAACAGGTTACATATGCTTTCAAAAGATTAGAGAGATAAAACATAAATTTTATAAATATGAAAGATAAATTTATAATTAATTTAATTTTAAATAATTGTTTAAATTAAAAATAAAAAAAATGATGAGTGAGGGGCAAGAGTCCCTTAACTTAAACATAGATTCGTCCCTATTCATGATTTCAGATATTAATTTTGTAATTCAAATTCTAGTCGTCAGAAATCAGAGTGTGAATTTTGGATTCTTTGAAACTTATTGTTTATAGGAGCAACTCCACGCTCATGTCATTTCTTACTTTGCAAGATCCGTAAGTAATAAGTGGGACAAAATTATGATTTAAGATCAAAATAAATAAAATATAAATATTTAAAAGTGATTAATAAATTTAAAATAAATTATTTTTTAAAAAAGGTAAAATAAAAAATAATTTTTAAGAATGTGAGACAATTATTTCTCTCGACGCCTTAATGCTTCCATCTCTAGTGACTAGGATTAGGGTTTTTCTCTCATTTAAATTATAGTGTAAGTTCCATCCTTGTTTTTAATACGAAAAAAATTTATTATTTCAAACTTTATAGTTAATATTTATCGTTAATATAAAGTAACAACATACAAAATTTGTCATTAGATTTACTCTGGTAGATACTTTGTAAAAAAAAAAAAAAAAAACATATTGAGCAGCCACAACCCTTAATTGCAGCAATCTCCTTGTTAATAATCGTGTTTATGGTTTGTAATTAAAACATTACGTGGACTTTAGATGGGTAAAAAATTCGATTATTCGATTTTGGTCTCGGATCCGGTAAGATCCAGTAGATTCTATATGATATTGGTTTCGTGAGACCGGGACTTGATCCAAAATTTTGGACCCGGTCATAACCGAGATTGGGAATGGATCTTGATTTTTTAGACACGGTACCTAGTGGGTACCCATACGATTGGGACCAATACCTAATATTCGGTATTGTTTTTTTTATTAAACTTTATCTTTATGTATAAATAATTGAATATTATGATTATGACTAGTTTTAAAAATTAATTTTTTCAAGTCTATAATATTTTAATATTATTATTGGTGGTTAATTTTTTTCTCTAATTACTCAAAAAATTTTAAAAATAAACTATTTGACCGATAACCAATATTAGAACCGGTTCTCACTAGTAATATGATCGATTCTCAAAATTTAGGACTCGGTGTGACCGGGACCGAGACTGATTTCAATTTTTAAGAAACAATAGTTATCAGAAACGAGATCAATTCTATTTAAATAGGTCGGATACCCGGTCTTACCCACCCGTGGACACACTTTTTCTCCATTATAATGTTTGTATATAAAATTGGAGATATTCATACATTGTAGGTAAATTCCTCCAAACTAATGAAAACTAAGAGGTTTGTCCCTTTAATTTATTATTAGAATTTTATGCTTTAGTTTTACAGAAAATAGAAAGTTAGTCTAAGTAAGTAATAATGTTAAAAACTTAAACCTTCTGGTTAAAATAAGTCTCGATACATAAATAAATGTTTAAATTATATATTTTTTAGATAAATATTTAAAGTATTTTTGAAATAATAGATGTCTAACATTATCAAAGTTTCTATTTAGGTGACTTGCCATTAACAACCATTTAAAATTTTTATTAGCGAATAAAAATATGATACAAGACGTGTTTTATTTATAAAAAAACTAAAGTTCTCAAAAATTCTCAAAATAATCCCCGATCTATAAATTTTAAATGTGAATCTTGATTTCAGTCGTCGTCGTTAATCGCTAATGATATGTCTACCGTTTCATTCATCGAACTCTCACGATTATTTCTTCAATTTTTCTATTATCGCTAATCAATAGACGACATGTTTATCGTCGATAATAGTCATTGTATTATGGGATTGGTGTCGAAATGACAATTATTCTTTAAAAAGCAAAAAATATACCACTTAATTATTAATGTGGTTCCAATATAATCATCCATTTTTAAAAATTAACGGAATGATGTTAAAAATAAAATAAAATAATTATATATTTACTTTATATTATTTGTATATATTTTTTAATTTATTAAATTAATTTTTCTCTTCCAATTAGTGTTACTACTTAACTAAAGGAAAGAAACAACATGACATAAAAATGCCTTATCATGAATCAAACCTGGGTATTTCAGTTAAAGAAAATAATGGGCAAAATTTGGTTTCTAGTGATATAAAACACTAGCATTAATATTTATCCTCTATTATTGTTTATATTTTTTTAAGCATATATTTATTTTTAATTTAATTAAAATATTAATTAAATAATTTTATATATAATAAATTAAAATATTAAAATTAAACCTAAAATTTAAATCTTATATCCTAAATCTTAAATAATATTTTATTATAAATTTAAAATTTATATTTTATTTAGAGAATCTTAAACCTTAAAATTCAAACCCTAAACACTAAATGCTAAAAAATTTTAGTGAATCTTAAATCTCAAACCTTAAATGTTAAATCCCAAACCATAAATAAAAATTCATTTAATAAATCTTAAACCACAATCCCTAAAACATAAACTATAAATTATAAACCCTAAATATCAAACTCAAACACTAAATTATAAACCATAGACTATTTTGCTAAACCATAATCCTAAATCCTAAACATCAAACCTCAAACCTTAAATTACAAGCACTAAATTTTTAATGAACCTTAAACCTTAAAATTTAATCTATAATTTATTAGGAATTTATTATTTAGGGTTTGAGATTTTTAGCATTTTAATTTATTATATAGAAAATTACTTAATTAATAATTTAATTAAATTAAAAAATAAATTTATGCTTAAGAAAAAATATAAACAGTAATAGTTGATAAATATTAATGTTAGTAGTTTATATTATCAAAAACATTTTGGTTTAGTGGTTTAGTTAGGTGGTGACATGTTTCACCACCTGATTGGAATAGAAAATTAAATTAATAAATTAAAAATAATTATATTATTTTATTAAAATAAAACTATATTCAAATTAATATATATATATGAATAATATAGAGTAAATATGTAATTATTTTATTTTATTTTTAACTATCACATCATCATTCTGTTAATTTTTAACAGCGGGTGATTATATTAGAACCATATTTTATAGTTAAGTGACATTTGCCGCTTTTTAAATAATGATGGTCATTTTGACACCAACCCCATAATACTTTGACTATTTATATAGTTTACCCTAAATTTTAAATGTGAATCTTGATTCCTGTTATCGTTATTAATCTCATCAACGATATGTCCACCATTTCATTCACCAAACTCTTACAGTTATTTTTTCAATTTTTTGTTGTCAATAATCGACAAACAACATACATATCGTCGAAAATAAATTTAAACTAAAAAAAATGATTGACGACAAACACAA
Organism: Abelmoschus esculentus; assembly: GCA_035048815.1. Lineage (NCBI taxonomy): Eukaryota > Viridiplantae > Streptophyta > Magnoliopsida > Malvales > Malvaceae > Abelmoschus > Abelmoschus esculentus. The sequence continues at coordinate 11,284,094 of JAUCBN010000033.1, forward strand.
TGTTCAAGTCTTATGAAAAGAGAGAGAAAAAATCATTCCAACACTGACAATGGTTAGATTTAAGAATTTGAGGTTTTGAATTTATTTTGTGAATTTTGAAAATTTTAAAAATTTTAAGAGTTAGTTGTGGGATATTAGACGTCTATTTGATATGAAAAGATAATTTTTATTACTTTTTTCGATTTTAGTGTCTTAACTTGATTGATCTAAATCAATCCGCTTCGCACACACAATTTTGGTGGATAAATCTTTCAGATTTTACGTACACAACATATTAAACCTGAAATTTATTTAAACATATCCAAGTTACTTGTCACTGATACCAACCCTGAAAAGTATTTTTAAATATTTATAAAAAATTATAATTTGAACACTTACGCCTTAAGTCAATAATTCAACTTCAGAGAAATCAGTTAACTTTTGAGATAGGGAGACGTACAAATCTCAGTGGTTCTGTCTGGCGATGTTCAGGGCAGACGATCGTTGTTGTCTTCTGTTTTTCCCTTCCTTGTCTTCCTTTGATTTTGATGGTGGTTTCTATTCAACGTTTTCTTTTGCTGGTTCGGTTGATCTTCCTCATATTTGAACTGTTTTTTACTTTTTGCTCAGTTTTGAGGGTGCTCTTCGGTTCAGCTTCCTCTCTTGTGTTCGTTGGCTTCTCTGTTGGTATCATCGTCATGAAGGATGTAAGTATCGGCTTGACCTTTGTTGTTCCCGTCAGCCACTACAAAAAATATGTAATTACTGATGAAACTTTTGAGAGAACTTGTGACAAATTAAATTTATTAACGAAATTTCTGAAAGAAGAAAAGGATCAGCAAAAGCTAGTCGAAATCAATATTTTTGAGAAAATTAAAGAATTCGTCAGAAAGTTATTGACGGAAATCCGTCAGTATATTACTGTCGAAAAATTTAAAATCCCTCGAAAATTATAATTATAAAATAATTTATGTTTCCGACGAAACTAAAGAATTTCTTAGAAAGTTATCGACGAAAATCTGTCAATATATTACTGACGAAAAATTTAAAATCCGTCGGAAATTATAATTATAAAATAATTTATGTTTCTTATTAACATATCTTTTCCATCAGAAGTTTATCGATGAAATCCGTCAATAAGTTACTGACGAAACATTTAAAATCCGTCGGCATATTAAAAAATATGAGATTTTTATTTGAATTTTTGTAGGATTACATCTATTCCGTCGGAAAATAAAATATTATTTTTAAAAAAAAAAAGAGGGAATTTTTTGGGGATTCAACCCGAAAAAAATTTATTCCGTCCAAAACAAAAATAATTTAAAATTTGTAATTAATTAATTAGTGTATAAAAATAATAATTAATATAATTCAAATTATTACATTAATTTAAAAAACTAGATAATATTAATAATAGTAACAATTTTATATTGTATTTTTGTAATGCTTTAAAAAAATAACAAAATATGATAAAAATAAAATTCACAATATTAACTAAGAGTAAATATGAATTTACTATATATATATTTCATAATTCAATTTCTAATAAACATGAATATATGATTGTACACTATACATGAAAAATATAATATTTAATAATAAAAAATAAAATATAAAGCTTACATACTAAAAAAATTGTTATCATTTAAAAATATTCAAGCAACCTAGAAAAAATTAAAAGATGTTAATAATTAATTAAAAACAATATAATAAAAAAGTGAATATTAAAAAGGTAACATTGAATAAAATTAAAACTTACCTCAATATTGATAAATTATAGTACCAAAAAATATGAAATTAAGAGAAAAATTTTGATGAGAAAAATTGAGTTAACAAGAAGAGATGAAATGAAAAGAAAAATTGTGAGAAGAATGCGTTTAGAAAGGTTTATATAGGAAAAATTAGGGTAAAAAGTGATTTGAATTTAAAATTTTATGTCTAAATGGAGGGAAATTGAAGAGGTAGGCGGGTTAAAAGAAGACTCTAAAATTTGTGACGGAATACTTGAATCTGTCAGAAATTTTTTACGGGTCCACATATTCCATCACAAAATTGCGATGGATTCATATATTTTATCACAAATTTTAAATATGAAATATACTCTTTGTGACGGAATATGTGGGCCTTTCGTAATTTTTTAACGGATTAAATTTATGAAAAAAATTCTTGAATCTATCACAAAATTGCGATGGATTCATATATTCTATCAGAAATTTTAAATTAGCTTTTTTAAAAAATAAATTTATTTTGAATTATCAAATAAAACCTAGCAAAAAATTATTGTAGAATACTACAAAAATCAATTGTAGGTTTGTTAGTAAGTTTATATTTAACACAATCAGATAAAAAAAGAACTCAATTTAAAGAAGAATATAATTCTATCAACCATTTTTCGTAATAAAATTGAAGTAGGTTTTAAACTGTATATTTTCACAAATAAACCCAAACTCACTCACCCTTAATATTAGGTTAAGATTAAGTCACCAAATACCATTAAATTTATTCTATTTAACACAATTCAAGGATTCAATAATTTCCCCCACCCTATCAGCAGTAGATTAATGCCTTCATTATCGGCAATCACATCTGTTAGACTTGAAGAGGCTCGATGAATAATCGATTAAACACGTCAAGTGGTGGAGAAGTGACAATTTGTATGATTTAATTGTTTTGGAAGCAAAAATATAAACAATGAACACAAGGATTTTAGGGTGGTTCGGCCTTCGAACAAGAACCTACATCCACTACCTTAGCTTCCTACTAAGGATTTCCACAATTCACTAAGAAGTCAACCTTTTGAGGAACAAAGGGATAATCTTACAACCTTGATTCACAACCCGAATCAAGTATCCAAAGTTCACAACTGAACTTTAGGAGATCACTCACAAAGAGAATTCTTAAGCAAACTTGAATCCTTCTAATAAGGCTAATGTTTGCAACTAAGCACTCACTCAATCCTAAGACACTTGAGCATACATAAACATTAAACTCACAAGTGTTGTCTACCCAAAAGATTAGAATTATGCTCTAAGACAATTTCTTGATCATAATGTTGTTACAATTGAAGCATTAGTCTTCTCTTGATGTTTGAGGCTTCCTTTTATCATCCTATATAAGCTTCTAGCCGTTGGTGACCGTTGGGACTGATTTGGATCTGTTTGGAGCTTGTTTCAAGGCATATTTCTGTTTTTGGTACAGGGGGTAAAGATACCCCTGACACTGGTATCGAAACGCCTACTTTGGAAAATAGCCTTTGAACTTGCATTTAAGAACAAGTATCAAAACTAGTATCGATACGGCTCCTGGCCATTGGGGGATTTCATAAAATCGTTTATGACCGTTTGAGGTGTATAGAAACTGGTATCGAAACCAAATATCATAGTGGTGAAAGGATATCAAAACGTGTATCGATACGACTGTGATTTTGCCTTTGAAAACATGGCGGTATCGAAACTGATATCGAAACGCCTAGGCTAAAATCACTTCTTTGGTTTTTTTAAATCATTTAAAACACATTTAAAAACTCTAAAAAACTTCTTAAATATATTTTTAAGTTTTTTAGACATAAGAACCATTTTTGAAATTTTTTCAAATTAATCCAAAACTATTTTTCAATTATTATATCAAAACATTAGTTCTATAACAAGCTTCAAAATTGACACAGTCATTAAAGGAAACAATATGAGGCAACATTTCCTGTTTATAAATTAATATTCAAACTATTGACCCATTCATAGATTCTATAATCAAAAAGACAAGATGATAACACCTAACACAATATTTTTTTGCTTCAACAATATTAAGCCTACAAACATCAATTTGTAAGAGAAAAAATAACCCATCAAGATAAAGAAACTTTAAATTCAACTCGGTCTTCTTTTTTAGTGTGCACGATATCAAGGATGGATCAAGAGAAGGTTGAACGATGATAATTAATTAGTATGCACGATATCAACTTGAAAATTTATAAATGAAAAAAAATTATGAAAAAAAAACATAAGAACAATATAGTAATCAAAAAAGGAATTAAGAAATAGAAACAAATAAAAAAATCAAAATGAATGAATGCTTTTTGCAAATCAAAATAACCTAAGAAATCCACAACATTAATCAGAAACGACAATTATCCAAAAAGCATATATATTTGAATCCAAAAAAAAAATAATATTATCAAATAAACAAGGTAATCGTCTCTAAAAACCACCCTCTCAATTCTAAGGAAGGAAAAGCGCACTAACCTTGTCTTTCCATTGATAACAAATAAAAATATAAAAATATTATAGTTCAAGAAAACATTAGATAATATATGTTCTTAACAATAAAAGCAAACTAAAGTAGCCGAATTTTGAACCAAATCTTCAATGACCTGTAAATAAAAGTAAAAATAGTTAAAATCAATAAATACTAAATTGTAGTTCATAATTGACAGAAATAGCTCATTAACTAACAATCAATTAAGAGATCAAAACTAACGAAACAATAAAATTTGTTGATCTTAAAAAAAATCATGCATATATCAACATAAATCATTTCTTGCAACTAACGATTAAAAAATTTTCAAAAAACTTAATCTCAACAGATAATATTAAAAAACTTAAAGTAAAATTAAAAAGATAAAAGTAAATACCATCTGAAATTCAAGACTCAATTTCTTCATTGTTTTGTTGTGATGATGGAAGAATTGGAAAATAAGCTTCGTCTTGATTAGTGGGTGGTTGGACAAAAGGTGTCAAAGGTGTGTTACCTCTCGGTGGATAGGTTATTTCTAGGTGCAAAGACTCGATGTTGTTGGACGTATAGGAAGTCGCATGCCACTAAACCATGGATAAAGTGGAGGATGATTCACTAGAGGGTTAAAACCTAGAAACAAATAATTAGTTGGAAACAAACCTGTAATTGATAATAATTATAATAATATATATGAGAAATAGGATTTAATACTTGTTTGTCCATTATAGTTTGCTTTGAAAAGAATTTGGGAGTATCTTGTTGTTGCGGTTGAAACTGTTGTTGCTGTTGTGACATTAGCATCGTCATTATTGTATCTTGACGTTTTATGACTTGCCTCAATTGTTCCTTGAATGCATCGATCTCTTGTTGTTGCTCTGGATTTCTTGGTATTAATCTTTTTGAAGAACCAAAAATTTGAGACGTGTTATAGCATATAGAAGTTGTAGACACAACACCAAATCCCTAACCCTTTAAGCTTACTCCATCAGAAATCTCCAAAATTATCTTATTTGGCTCAACTGATACTGAAGATGATTCATCTGTACTTGTAGCCTCTTGGGTTGCTGCTAGTGTTCGCAAATACTTGTTCTACAAAGAAATGATTATTTATTATATTAAATAAATAATAATTTATTAAATTAAATAAAAATAAGTTGCATTAATTAATGAAAAACTGGAGATTAGAATTTTGAGAATAACATACAGTGAATTCCCGATTATTATCATTGAACCAACCATTATCTTTGTCGTTTTTGCTCGTATGAGTAAACTTGTAAAGAGGAAATGCACCTACCGTCTCAGCGGTATGATGTTCCTAAAACAAATTCGTTTACATAAGTGAATTAAATATATTAATATTATATTAATCATATGAAAAATATAGTTTACGAGAAACATATCAGTCATTCTTTCCACTCTATCATGGAAATAGAACCTCCTGTATGAGAGCCTAATGATTTTGCCTCAATATCACCACGATGACGATTTTCTTAGCTTGCTCACTTTTTTTTGAACTCTGGAGAATTCCAATGATCTATGTAGGAATGTCACATATCTTCTTGCATACATTAAGGTCTTCTCTTGGTATTACAACGCCAATGATGTAATGCCTCAGTGTATGAGACCGCAGTTGCCTTGTATCTTCTTTCTTCATTCACTTCTACAAGAGACGGATATTTTTAATTGATTTTTGTATCATCACCTGATCTCAGGTTAAACCATTCACACTTGAACAAAATAATGTTCTTCACTGGCCAACCTGGATATTGAATCTGTATAACCTCAACAAGCCGTCCAAAATAATCACTTTCACCGTTTACATAGTTAGAGCCTTTAACACAAACACCACAGTTTGGTGATGGTTTATTTGAACCATAGGATATTATGCGAAATTTAAAACTATTTACTTTATAACCAGAGAATGATTTCACCAAACGAAGTGATGGCAAGTGATTTTAAGTATATGTTTGTAATGTTATTCCTTGTGTCTTGAACCTATACAAATTCACCAAAAGTTAAAAATTTTGACATATTCACGTATAGTTCATTTCATGTAAAACAATTAACTTTACTTACAAATCTGTTAAACCATCTTGAGAATTCAACATCAAGTGTAGCATCAATTTGTGCATCACTCAAATGAGGTTGACAATATCTCTGGTAAGTTCTATACATTTTGTTCAATTAAAGATATTTTAGAGTTTAATGATAACTGTGGTACATACTCAATGAATGGCTCCACCTCTATACAATTCAACAATATGTAAATGTGAGCTGCTACAATTTCTTCATCAGAAAGATATCTTTTATTTCATTTCCCAATCGTGTTTGCTCTATGTTGTGTAAAAATAGAAAGAATGTCCGGATGTTCTCCATAATTGTTTATCATAAGTTTCACACTAGAAGTATTTGATGACATGGAAAAGTAATAATGAAAGAATTTGTATCCTTCTATCGTCTCATATAAATTACAAATTGAACCTTCAACATGAAATTTATTGTCGATAGAACCTTTTAACTTTCGAAGAAACCTTTGTCAACTCAGGACGATCACAATAAAGATGTAAGTTCGCTCTAGATTTCGCATTGTCCTTTGTCTTACCTTCAACATTCATTATTGTATTGAATATATAATCAAAAACATTTTTTCCACATGCATCACATTAATGTTATGACGGATCAAATTTGAAGACCAATATGGTATATCCTAAAATATACTATGTTTTTTTCCAACCACATAATTGAGCTTAATTGGTCATTAATTTCGACAGTATCCAACTCAGTCACTTTCAGAAAACCCCAATAATCAATCTCGTTTAATATCTAGCTTCCAGACTTAATTGGTGGAGGATTGTTTAGAACTTTTTTACCTTTTTCTAAAAGTTGTAGTATTTCTTCTAAAATGATGATTATGAGGTAAAAATTTACGATGATTATCAAAACAAGATTGTTACCCACCATGATGAAGAGTGATTGCTTCAGATTCTTCCATACAATATGGACAAGCCGTTCTTCCAGCTGTACTCCGACCCAACAACATGCCATAAGCAGGAAAGTCATTGATAGTCCATAATAAGGAAGCATGAAGCAGAAAATTTTGCTTGGTTGATAAATCATATGTTACCTCTCCTATATCCCACAAATGTATCAACTCAGCAATTAAGGGTTGCAGAAATACATCTATATTATATTTTGGATTTTTGGACCGGGTACAATTATTGTCAAAAACATAAACTCATCCTTCATGCACATATAAGGAGGCAAATTGTATGGTGTTACTCTAACTGGGCATAAAGAATATTGTTTCCCAGATTAACCAAATGAAAACCATCTGTGCATAACCCAAGCCTAACGTTACGAGTCTCATATGAAAATGTTAGATTTTCCTGATCAAAATGTTTCCAAGCAAGAGAGTCATAAGGATGACACATGATACCGACTTCATCAGTTTGATGCTCACTATGCCATCTCATATGCTTAGCAATAACTTCTGAGGCATATAACCTTTGTAACCGAGAAGTTAAGGGGAAGTAATACATCTTTTTGTATGACTTTTTGTTACTAGATCCTTCGTCAGCATTATCCTTGTATCGAGGATGATCACAAAATTTATATTTGTTCAATTCAGAATCACAATCCCAGTAGATCATGCAACCATTTCTACAACAATGGATTTTTGAACCGGTAAACCCATGTCACGAATCAACTTCTTCGTCTCAAATGTTCTTAGGCATTACATTATCTTTGGGCATTAACCTCTGCATTATCTAACAAAGATCATCATAACATGCATTAGGAATCTGATATTTTACTTTCAAGTGTATTAATTTAGAAACCATTGATAACTTGAACTTATTGCAACCAGGCTATATTAGTTAAGAAAAAGCACCAAGTCTGTTGTACAACATTTACGTCGAACCAATCGGTGCTTGATTATCTTCTATCATATACGCATTTAATTCAGAACCAGCACAATCTACTTCACTAGATTCATGATTTTTACTACACGTATCATATGCATACTCTGGAATTGGAGTATTAGAACCCGTCATATGATTATAATAACTAGTAAGAGAAAAACGTGGCTCTCCATGATACACCCAATTATAATAATAAGGAACAAATCCTTCAGTGATCACATGAACTTTAATTGTTTCTGGATCTCAAAAAGTTGTATTTCTGCATTTAGATCGATTACATGGATATTTAATATTTTCTTGATCCGCAAATTTAGGCTTACTTAAAGCAAATGTAATGAATTCCAATATGGTCGTTCAAAATCGGGATTAACAATGTGACCATTTATTATTAGCCTATCAATATTCTAAATCAAAGATCGGTCCATACTGAATATCAAAACCTTTTTTTAAACAAACAAGATGTAGAACTAAGAAATTATTAAATTACATGCAAATAAATTTTTTTATGTTTTAGTCTATTTTGTATTTTTTAGTTAAAAGGCTAATACTAATAAATTAATAATATTATATTTTTAAAATAAAGTTCAACTTACCTAAACTCACAAATTCTGTAGAATATTTTAGAGGTTCTGCAAAAAAAATAAATAAAATCAAAATAAAATTATTAAAACCAATTATATTCAAGGTAGGGTATTAATACAGTATAAAAATTTAAATTTTGTTATACTATTAAATATTCATAAAAAACAACTTCTGTTAAATATTCTTCATCATTCAATGATTAAAAAATATTTATAAGAGAAATAACTTGGAAAATAAAGTAAAAGGAAAAAATTAAGACCACATTTATTTTTTAAAAATCATTTACATCTCATCAAACTAAATCAAAATAAACCAACAGAGATTAATCCAAGTAATAATTTAATATCATTTAAATAGATTTTGGGTTAGAAAATATTGTGTATGTAAAAAATATATTAAAAATTATCCACGAAAACTAAATGTACAATACAGATTAATTCAAATTAATGAAGATTAATCCCTAAAATAAGAACACTTAAAAAACTAAATCATGAATAACCCCTTAGAAAATTATTAAAAAAAAAGTGATCGGGGTATGGAAACTTCATATGGTCCCACTCCACCTAGTGTTTATGTTCTAATAAGTAGGTTTACCTAACATACGTATTTCTTTGTAATAGTTAATGTATACTATACAATAATAAATAAGCCATGGCCTTGTGTTCATTTTTTTAACTACAGATTAATATAACAAATTTACATATTAAACTCTCAATTATTTTACTACATCCAACTAATTTTTATGTATAAATTATAATTGGTGATCTAAAATATAAAATATCAAGTTTTCTCTATATCCTATAAACCAAGCTATTGCTTTATCACATACTCCATTAGCAACAACATATTATAAGCCACAACACTAATAAACAATAGAAATTAAAAACTTTAACATGATATAAAATAAAAATATTTACATAAACCAGATTAAACTCTAAAAATATATTCACCATAAAAATTTAAAAGACTATAAAAAAAATTTAAAAAATAATATACAAATATATAATAAAAAAATATTAAAAGATACTAACTGTGGAAAATAAAGTAATGTTAGAATCTCACATGGATAAAAAATACCTTTAGGAATGAGTATTTATTAAGGCATCCCACCACTTCCTTGGTGAGTGATAGAGAACAAAGGAGTCCCTCGCGCACCGCCGCCGTCCGGCTCTGCTCGTGGTCGTGGTCGTGGTCCTGGTAACACGCGTCTTCTACAGTCACTCTGCTTTTATAGGTTGTACAGGTGTTGTTCTTATTGATTTAAAATTCTCTTTGAATTTTAAATAAATAACCGAACATATTTGATAATAGGTTAATCCGAGATTTTAATGGATATATAATCTGTTAACCAAGATTTTATTTCTTAACCGAACAGATTTGATAACAGATTAATCCGAGATTTAAATGGATTCTATCTGTTATTTTTAGTATATTTTAAATTTACTTAATTTAAATTTGAAAATAAATCAGATAACATCAGATTTTTTGGACGATTTTGCCCTCACATTCAGCCTATAAATATGAAGCAGATTTCTCAGTTTTTATCATCCAATTCAGTGTGTTCACTGTCTTACTTTGAGAGAAAAATCTGAGAGCATTCCTTTGTCGACTTTGCCTTCTAACGAGCGTTTCCTCCTAAGCCTACTCCAAACTTTGGGTGTGCACTGTTTTGAAGGATCGTGTTAACCTTCGGGGGATATCCGCCTAACATAGCGAGTACACACATCGGGGCGATTTATTTTTAAGGCAGTGACCTCCATATCACGATACGGTCAAATTTATTTTAGTTCCTTGATTCTTTTTTCCTGTCATTGCTAATGTCTTGTTTTGCAGATCTTATTTTCCAACAATATAGAAACAAATCCTTTCTTCAAAATGTTAGTCTCTTTGGATAAGTTGATTCCAGATCTATCCAAATTAGATGCACTCGATGGGAACAATTACCGTAGATGGTCCCAACGCATCATGATCTTCTTCGAACAACTAAATCTCGACTACCTCCTCGACAACCCGTCTTCGATATATGATCCAAAAGGCGCTGCGGGAATTGATGTCGTTGCTAACATGAATAAATATATCAAGGACAATAAAACAGTGCGAGGTCATCTCTTGAGTCACATGTCAAACAAAATATTTGACATGTTTCTCAAAGAGAAAAGTGCAAAAAAGATTTGGGATACTCTCGAAATGAAGTATGGAGCTGATGACGCTAGAATTAAGAAATATGTCGTTGGTGAATGGCTACAGTTCCAAATGTTCGATGACAAACCAATAATGGAACAAGTCCATGATTATGAGAAGTTGGTTTCGGACATTTTGGCTGAAGGTATGAAAATGTGTGAAGTCCTTCAAGCCAATGTTCTGATCGAAAAATTGTCGAAGTCCTGGTTCGACTACCGTAACTCCCTTAAGCACAAGAAAAGGGATATTCCGTTGGTGGAGCTAGTAAGCCATATGAAGATCGAGAAAGCCAACTGTTTGAAAGATAAGGTTTCCAAATCTAATGGTCAATTAATTTTATGGCCAAACTGGTTGAATCTGGTGGTGCCTCAAGGTCCAAACACAAAAAGGTTATGGAAAGGGGTTATCAAAAGAATCTCATCAAACCTCAAAAGTCCACGAACTTCAAGAAGTCAATCAACATGAAGGCCCAGGGAAAGCCCACCAAATGCTACATGTGCGGACAGGTTGGACATAAAGCCTACCATTGCCCACGCCGCTCAGACCGCTTGAATGACAATAGACCACAAGCGAATGTTGCATAGGATAATGACATCATTGCAGCAGTCGTCTCAGAAGTCAATCTGGTGGAAAATTCTGCTGAATGGGTGGTTGACACTGGTGCTTCCAGACATTTCTACGCTAAAAAGGAGTTGTTCACCAAGTTCGAGGATGGGAACAAAGGAGAACAAGTGTATATGGGAAATTCTAGCAGTTCAGAGGTGCTAGGTAAAGGCAAAGATTTACTCAAGCTGACATCCGGTAAAACTTTATTTTTAAATAATTTCTATATGTACCTGCCCTGCGTAGAAATCTGATTAGTGGTGGTTTGTTGAATGAGGGAGGCGTTAAACTTGTTTTCAAGGCAAATAAACTTATATTTTCCCGCAATGGTGATTATGTTAGGAAAGGGTGTTTAAATAAGGGTTTATTTGTAATCGAAACTGAGTTTAATGAGAATAAAGCCACCACTTCTGCTTATACTGTTGAATCTTTTGATATGTGGCATGCTAGATTAGGTCATGTGAATTCACTCTCTAAAAAAACTCATTAAGATGAAGTTATTACCTAATCTAGACGAAAGTGGCTTTAATAAATGTGAAATTTGTATAGAAGCCAAGCATACTAAACCTTCCTTCAAGATTGTTTCTAAGAGAAAAACTGAATTGTTAGAACTTATTCACACAGATCTAGCAGACTTTAGAAACTTGAGAGTAAGGGAGGAAAACACTACTACATTACCTTTGTAGATGATTACTCTAGATATACAAAGGTTTATCTTCTTAGAACTAAAGACGAAGCTAAAAACTTCTTCTTAATCTATAAAGCAGAAGTTGAAAATCAACTTAATAAGAAGATAAAACGTGTTAGATCCGATAGAGGTGGTGAATATAGATCTAATTTCCTTAAAGAGGTATGTGAGACGAATGCCATAATTCATGAAACCTTTGCCCCTTATTTTCCTCAACAGAACGGTGTAGCCGAGAGAAAAAACAGAACTTTAAAAGAGATGATGAATTTATTATTGATAAGTTTTGGGTTATCTGATAACATGTGGGAGGAAGCCATTCTATCGGAAAATTATAGTTTAAACCGAGTACCTCATAAGAAATTAGACTCAACGTCATACAATTTATGGAGAGGTCATGTACCAAACTTACAATACCTAAAAGTGTGGGGGTGTCTGGCTAAAATTGGTTTGCCTGACTTTAGGTAGTCTACCATCAGTCCCAAAACCGTTGATGCAGTATTCATTGGGTATGCTACCAACAGTGTTGCATATAGGTTCATGTTACTACATGAATTTTCTATATGTGAATCTAGGGGTGTTGTTTTCTTTGAAAATATCTTTCCGTTAAAGAAACCTAGATTAATAGAAAGAACACATATAGAAAACGAACCATCCACTTCTTCTAATATACCTGCCGAAAATGCTCTAGAGTTTGAGTTAGAGCCTAGTAGAAGTAAGAGGAAAAGAACGGAAACTTCTTTTGAACCAGATTTTGTTACTTCCTTTATTTGTGAGATAAATGATTTAGACAAGCTATCAGATCTCATAGTTCAAGTTTTCCTGTTAGATGATGATCTTAAAACTTATGAAGAAGCTATGAGATCTATTGACGCTAGTTTTTGGAGAAGCGCTATAAATGATGAACTAGAGTCAATAATGTCTAATCATACCTCAGAATTGGTAGATTTTCCCAGAGGATTTAAACCTATCAGGAACAAATGGGTTTTTAGTAAAAAACTCAGGCCAGATGGGTCAATCCAAAGATATAAAGCTAGGCTAGTAGTCAAAGGGTTCACTCAAAAATTTAGAACAAACTTCTTTGATACATACTCTCCCGTAGCATAAATCTCAACGATTCGTGCATTATTTGCACTAGCCTCCATTCATAAATTGCAAGTACATCAAATGGATGTAAAAACTACATTTTTAAATGGAGACCTAGATGAGAAGATCTATATGGAGCAACCACCAGGTTTTGAGACACCTAGCATGGAAGGCAAACTGTGTAGACTTAAAAAGTCTTTATACGACCTTAAACAAGCTCCTAAATAATGGTATGAGAAATTCCATAAAACTATTCTTAATTTCGGTTTTGTCATAAATGGCGCAAATGCATGCGTATATTCGAGGATGTTTGGTACTAGTTGTGTTATCATTAGCTTATATGTTGATGATATGTTGATATTCAGTACTGACTTAGAAGCCATTAACAAAACCAAAAATTTCTTATCCACTCGTTTTTAGATGACTGATTTGGGAGAAGTAGATATAATCTTAGGTGTCAAAGTTACCAAATCTAGCAAGAGATTCTCTTTGGATCAAACACATTATATTGAGAAAGTGTTAAAGATATTTGACAGTTAGGATGTCATCCCTGCACGAACCCCGTTTGACTCTAGCACTCATCTCGTTAAAAATAAAGGAAGCTCAGTTTCTCAAGTTGAATATGCTAAAATTATTGGCAGCCTAATGTTTTTAATGAACTATACTCAGCCTGATATTGCCTATGTTGTGAGTAGATTAAGTAGATATACCTATAATCCAAATGGTGAACATTGGACAGCTCTTAGACGCTTACTAAAGTACCTTAAGGGTATTATGGACTGGAAACTTGATTTTGTTGGCTATCCTATTGCACTAGAAGGATATTGTGACGCCAACTGGGTTTCTGACAATGATGAAGTAAGCTCTACGAGTGGATATATCTTCACTTTTGGAGGAGCCGCAATCTCGTGGAAGTCTGTCAAGCAGACTTGTATTGCACGCTCCAACATGGATTCAGAGTTCATAGCTCTAGACAAAGCAGGGCAAGAAGCCGAGTGGCTTAGAAATCTTTTAGCAGAGATACCTTTATATGGAAAACCGACTCCTCCAATATCTTTATTGTGCGATTCGCAATCTGCTATACATGTGGTCTTAAATCAAGCTTACAATGGTAAGAAAAGGCACATCCGCATAAGATACGAATCTGTGAGGCACCTAATAAAGAATGGAGTACTAGCTTTAGAATATATGAAGTCGAAAATGAACTTGGTTGATCCTCTTACCAAATGATTAAACAAGAAATAAATTTTGGATTCGTCGAGGGGGATGGGTCTTAAACCCATTGGTTGAGTGATTCATGGTGGATACCCAACTTAGTTCTCTAAGTTCAATGTGGTTAAACGAAACCATGAAACGACTCATAGTGTACATGTCCCTTTACCCAATCCGCCTAACGTAGCGAGTACACTCATCGAGGCGATTTGTTTCTAATACAGTGACCTTCATACTACGACACGGTCAAATTTATTTTAGTTCCTTGATTCTTTTTTCCTATCAGTGCTAACGCCTTGTTTTGCAGAGCTTATTTTCCAACACTAACATGATTCTAGAATCCCATACCGTATTTTAAATACTTGAGTTAGGGAGCTTCCAAAGGTGGGCTACCAACTGGTAAAATATTTCAAAAGAAAAGCTTTAGCAGAAGAATATTGGTTTACTGTAAGAGGGAGATGAAGAAGGCGAAAGAGATTAACAATATTAATAAAAAATTAATTGAGAAAGTAATAATATTTTATTAAAATAATTGTAGGTGATTTTGGGTTGAGAGTATTAATATGCATTAATTATGAGAAAATAGCGGTTGAAAAGGGATTTGGATGGATCTTTTAGATTTATAAAATATTTTTATATTATTATTTTTTATCTCCGACGAAATAATTATTCTCTCATAAATAAAGTATGTATATTTTTTATTAAAATAAATATATTACCGATGAAATCTTTGTCCCCTCATAAATAAAAATATTAATTTTTATTAAACTTGTCAGAATTTACGACGGAAATAACATTCTGTCAATATTTTTTAAAATTATGACAGAATAATTTATTATCACCGGTAAATTATGAAGAATTTATAATCCGTTAAATTATTTCTCTCGGTAGTTTAAATTTTTATTGTAACGAGCTAGAACCCATAAAATATGTCAAAATCTTCGACCCTCAAGAATCACTCGTTTGGCCCCGATGATCGGCGCCGCTTCTCCTCCTCTGAAGCTCACCTCTCCCAACTGTTTTGGCTTGTTTTGGTCTCTCCTGCCGAATTATTTGTTTGGCATGCGTGGCTTTTGTCGTTTGCCTTGCCTGCTGCAGTTACCGTTTATATTGATGAATTTCTTCGTTGATAAATAAAAAAAAAAAAAAAAAAAAAAAAACAACTTACGCTCAAATATTTTAGTCTCTTTAACGCATTTAAGGTTTTTTTTTAATTTTTACCATTAAAAAGAATAGTTACTAAAAATTTTAAAATTATATCTAAAATAAATAAATTTAATATAATAAAATAAAAATATATCTTACAATTTTTACCATAAACTCACAAATCTAGTCAATCGCGTAGACATTGTTGGTAACGAAATAAAGCATCCTTCTCGTATCGATTAACCCACACATCATTCGTCATCTGTCATGTCACTATTTGTTGTGAATCTTTCGAAAGAGTCATCTGATAATTTTAAGATTTCTCACAGTATCGTTTGATTTTCGACACCAAAATGGTAAGAAGATAATTTTGGCATTAAAAATGATTATGAAGTTTCGATAACCGATGTGGTGGACGACGACGTGATAATTATTAACGAAATTAGTTTAAATCCAAATTTAGATTTGAGGGAGTTAAGGATTTTAAAATTTGAGGTTGTTTTGTAAAGTTTGAAAACTTAAAAATTTTCTATAAATTAAATAATTTTATTTATTTTTAATATAAGTTTAAAATTTTTTAAAACTGATATGTATCATTTTAATAGTGAAAATTAACAAAAAAAAAAGCTTTAAATATATTATAAAATAAAAGGTTAAACGTTTAATTAATTTAAAATATACTTTAGATATTTAACTAGAAAAATGTATAGTATAAACATTTATATAACTATTAATTCTTTTAGTAAATTTCACCTAAAAATGGCGTTAATTTTGACATTGTACCCCCAACTTCTGTGTTTCAAATTCCAATTTTCAAAGCTCAATAAACACCTTATTCTCTTTTCACGTCACCCTCTTTACATAGTTTCCCCAGTTGTCATTCCCAAGGTTTCCACTAAATAGTTTCCTACTTCAACATTTTTTCAAAGATTTCCACTGTTGTATATGTCACGGGCCGTCAGTTCGAGCCCGTGCCACATGCGCATATTGCTGCCCAAGAGGTTCTTAGGGAGATTTTGGGCCTAAAGGTACCACCAGACTTAGCCCGTTCCATGGAGGATTCTAGAAGATAGCCATTTTGGCCTTGTAAACTTTCCTTGTATTCTTAGGATTTGTTTCCTTAGTTAACATGGAATATTCTTAGGATTGTGCCAATGTGGTTGGTAGGAAATGATCCTAGCCATCGATGTAAATCAGTGGGAACCGTCGGATGTAAGGGGAATCAACTATAAATAGAGACCTCCCCAGTCTCATTTGTATCATCTCATCTTTGAGTAATCAAGTGGCATTCACTCTAAAAAAAACTCTCTCAATTGTTCTTTGTGTTCTTCGCGTTCTTCTTTTCGTTCTTGAGTAGCCATACTCATAGTTTGCTTTCCGCCAGAACGATTCAGCGTTCTTAGTGCCTTGGGAAGTTTGATCTTCCGGAGCGAGTTTTCAGGCTGACTTAGTCGTTTGTCTAAGAACATCGACTAAGGCCGCGCGGTTCAGCTAGGTCAAGACTCTAGCCCCGTGACAAGTGGTATCAGAGCGTGGTTCGAGCAAGGCGCTAGTGATTATGGCACGTGGAGAAGAAGACGTTGCAGCAAAGGGTGTGAAGATCGTTGCTGGGCAAAGCCAAAGAGCAAGTTCGAGGGATGCTGTAGCTACGCTGGAGGAGCGAGTTGATAAACTCAGCCAGGTGGCCAACGGTGCGGAAGAGAGGTGCGAGGTGCTTGAGGCCGAATTGCAGGCTGTGAAGATTGAGATGGAGGAGATGAAGGCAGACTTGTATATTTACAAAGTTGCCTTGATGAATGGAAAGATGGCCACTGCATCCAAGTCGAAGAAGGACATTCCAAAGCCAAAGGTGTTCAAGGGGAACCGATCGGCCCAAGATGTTGAGAACTTCTTGTGGGGCATGGAGCAGTATTTTCGAGCCATGGGCATCAAGGATGATGCGGAGAAAGTAAACGTTGCTTCGATGTATTTAACTGATGTCGCTCTTTTGTGGTGGCGACGCAGATGCTCGGAGGAGCCGAGTGGAGACATTCCTTTTGAGACATGGAAGGAGTTCCAAGTTGAGTTCAAAGAACAATTCTATCCGACGAATGCTCAACGGGAGGCTCGTAAGAAGTTGCGGCAATTGAAACATGAGGGTTCCATCACTGACTATGTCAGGAAGTTCATTGAAATCAAGCTCCAAATCCAGGACTTGAGTGAAGCGGAGGGATTTTCCTACTTCATGGATGGACTCCAAAGATGGGCTCAAATGGAGCTAGAGAGGAGGGGAGTCGAGGAGCTTTCCAAAGCCTTTACCGCAGCCGAGTCCATAGCTCAGTTCGAAGTTGACATGTCCAAGTCTTCCAAGCCCCGAGGTAAGAGCTTTGGTGGGGGAGACGAGGAGGATAATCATTCTTGCAATGATGATGAGAGGGTCAACAAGTTTGTCAAACCATCGGAGAAAAAGGATCGAGGGCCTTTGAAGTGCTACCATTGCCATGGTTCACACTTGGTGAAAGAGTGTCCCAAGAAGAAGCGCCCCGATACGATCAATGATGCGGATGACGAGCAAGAGGACGAGGAATGTATGCTTGGTACGATTGCTAGTGTTAGAGCAATCAAGCCAAGGGTGGGGAAGCAATGTTACGAGAGCAAGGGACCTCACGTAGTTCGTGAGCACCCGGATCGAGCCAAGCAGCCCAAAAGGGACAAGCCCGAGTCAAGTGAGGCTTGTAAGCTTGGGGCAATGATACTAAATTCTGCAAAGGCGAAGAAGGGCCCGAAGCAGAATGGGTTGATGTTTGTCAACATCAACGTGGCGGGACGATCGAGGAGTGCTCTAGTGGATACCGGAGCATCCGATCTCTTCATGTCAAAGATGGCTGCTGAGAAGCTTGGTCTCGAAGTTGAAGGTTCAACCAAAAAGATCAAGACCGTTAATGCCAAGGAGGTTCCAGTTGTTGGAACAGTGCGGAAGGTAGAGCTGCAGATTGGTGAATGGAAGGCCAAGGAAGATTTCAAGGTAATTCACTTAGATGACTTTGATTTCGTTTTGGGGCTTAACTTCCTTGACCGTGTTCAAGCTCTTATCATCCCTTGTGCCGATGTTATATGCATTTTGGATCCGAAACAACATTGTGTTGTGCCCGTGTATCGAGACAAGGGACGGAGGATCGAGAAGCTGACATCCATTCAGCTTACCAAGGATGCTCCAAGGGAAGGAGGCATCGCTTTGGAGGCTATTGGAGTGGACACCTTGGTGGGGCAAGAGTTGCCTGAGCCACATGATAGTGAACCCGTGGGAGATCCATCCATTGAGGAGATGGACGAGGCATCGAGCTTCAATGAAGACGGAGCATCGATGGGAGCATCAAACTTCACGAGTGAAGAAAGATTGATGCGAGTTAGAGTGAATGCGGAAAAATTGATTGAGGTACATCCCGAACACAATGATTGTGTTTTACAGTTTGATTTGCCTTGTTTGTCGGGTGTAGGCCAGCAAAAACCTAACCCTTCAAATGGAGTTGTCGATACTTGGCGAGAGCACAAGCCACCTTTCAGAGTTCTTAGGCGCAAACGAGGGTTGCCGACGATCTTGAGAGACCGCTCAGTGTTCAATGTTGTGGTGTCCAAGTCATTGTGCAAGGACCATGTGTGTCCGAATGGGGGCAAATCACAACTGGTAGGAGCTAACTCCTACGATCGAGATGCGCTTGGAGGGACGGTGACTGATGTTAGATGGCGACGAGTACCAAAGCAAGTAGTCCATTTGGGTGGACAACTGAGCCAGAGTCGAGTGCTCTTTATGAGAAGAGCATCCAGCCCGATTCAGAGTTTGGGGCAAGCCGAGGTGACAAGGAATTCCCAGGATCGGTTCTATCTTCGTTCCGAGGCGGCGACGAGGGCGTCGCCATGTTTGGTGGGGGAGAATGTCACGGGCCGTCAGTTCGAGCCCGTGCCACATGCGCATATTGCTGCCCAAGAGGTTCTTAGGGAGATTTTGGGCCTAAAGGTACCACCAGACTTAGCCCGTTCCATGGAGGATTCTAGAAGATAGCCATTTTGGCCTTGTAAACTTTCCTTGTATTCTTAGGATTTGTTTCCTTAGTTAACATGGAATATTCTTAGGATTGTGCCAATGTGGTTGGTAGGAAATGATCCTAGCCATCGATGTAAATCAGTGGGAACCGTCGGATGTAAGGGGAATCAACTATAAATAGAGACCTCCCCAGTCTCATTTGTATCATCTCATCTTTGAGTAATCAAGTGGCATTCACTCTAAAAAAAACTCTCTCAATTGTTCTTTGTGTTCTTCGCGTTCTTCTTTTCGTTCTTGAGTAGCCATACTCATAGTTTGCTTTCCGCCAGAACGATTCAGCGTTCTTAGTGCCTTGGGAAGTTTGATCTTCCGGAGCGAGTTTTCAGGCTGACTTAGTCGTTTGTCTAAGAACATCGACTAAGGTCGCGCGGTTCAGCTAGGTCAAGACTCTAGCCCCGTGACATATATCATCCAAAAACTGTAAATATTTCAAATTTCTTCCACTTCAACTGTAATTAATTCCATTTTCTTATGTTTTCAAACCTCTTGATTCTTAATAAGAATGCTTTACTAGAAAATCCAATATTTTTATACGTTTAAGGTTTTTTTTCCTTTATTGGTTTAATGTTTTATTATATATTTGTTTTATATCCTTTTTCGTACTTGTATTTGTATTTGTATCAGTATCAATATAATATAGAGATGGATACAGGTTAGGTTAAGTTAGATTGGGTCAGGTTTTTGATCCACTTGAATTCGACCCAAACATAAATATTTTAAATCTGATTTTAATCCCAATATTTTTAAAAAAATTGATATGAGTCAAAAATAAATATTTTAAACTTGACACAGACTATAGAAAAAGTAATTATAGAGGATTTAATTATAAAAATTATAATTTTATGGATTAAATTATAAAAAAATAAAAATAAAAAAGTATTATTATAAATATACCTAAACAATTAAGAAAAAATTATATAATTAGTCACAGGTGAGGTTGGATCGAATATTTTATACTATAAACCTAAATCCAACCTCTTTTCCTAATAAAAATCCGGCTCAAATTCATTTTTTAAAAAAATCTGATCCTATTAAATCAGGTCGAGTCAAAACTAGATCGAATCAAATAAAATACTCTTTCCGGATATAATATAAATTTTAAGTATTTTATTGATTTTTTTCTCATTTATTTGTAAAATCTAGATGTTTGTTTTATTATGCAATCGTTTGTCATATCCTATACTACTTTTTGATTGTTGAAAAACCAAAGGAAATTATTGATGTCCTGGGAAATAAAATCTTTATGTTTGCTTCTGAAATTAAAATAAGTGAAAAATATTTCTAAGGGTATCCTAAAGTCGTATTTGTAGGGATAGTAATTCAACCCTTGTTTGAGATCATACACGTGAAAAATATTGTTTATTGATTTAAGGGTAAACTATTTCAGTGATCACCTAATTAATTAGGGATATCTATTTTGGTCACCCAACTAAAAAACTCGTTAATCAGGCTATCTAACTTTTAAACCTTACCTATTTAAATTATCGTCGTTAAAATTTAATAAAAAAAATTAATGATGATGACGTGACCGTTAATTAAAATTTTAAATTAAAAATAAAATTACTCACCCAATCGAAATAACACATATCATGACCACCTGATTTGAGAGAAAAAATGAATGAAATAAAAGGGTGAGGGCTGGCCATTGTGGGGGTTATGAACCCATGCTTTCTTTCTCATAAAACAAGAGTTGAACAACTAGGCTGGAGTGAATTTTTGATAAAAAATATTCGCATGTATTATTAAACTGTTGATTTATTAGTAAAACCCTAAAATGCAGTTAACTAATTATAAAATTTCAAATCGAATAATATTTGCATTAAAATATTAAATATTTAAAATTAAAATATTAAATATTTAAAATTAAAATATTAAAATATATAATAATTAAATATTTAGATATTGAATATTTGAATATTAAATATTTAAATATTTGAATTAAATTTATTAAATTTTTAAATATTTTGATTCAAATTAGAATATTTTAACATTAAATAAAAATATTTAATATAATATTCAAATATTTTGATATTAAATAAAAGTATTTGAATATTTTAATTTAAATATTGATTATTTAAATATTTTAATTTAAATAATAAATATTTAAATATTAATGAAATAAAAATCCTATTAATTCCTTTAATAATTTTTAGTTTTTACTAAAAAATAAACATTTAATAATATATTTTCAGACTTTATATCACAAAGCTTACTTTGACCTAATGGTTTAACTTTACTTCTATAAGCAAGAGAATACGGGTACAAACTTTCACAATGATAGTCTTACTTTTTTATTTCTTTCATTCTTTCCCATCAATTAGGTGGTGAGAGATGTCACCACCTGATTGGAGAGAAAAATAAATAAAATAATAAATAAAATTAATCATCTAATTCGATAATGACACGTGTCATCAATTGATTGTGTGATTAATTTTATTTATTAATTTAAAATTATGGTTAAATTAAAATAATAAATAAATTGTATAGATTAAATGTGTAATTTTATAGATTTTAATTAACGACCACGTCACC
Source organism: Abelmoschus esculentus (assembly GCA_035048815.1). Taxonomy (NCBI): domain Eukaryota; kingdom Viridiplantae; phylum Streptophyta; class Magnoliopsida; order Malvales; family Malvaceae; genus Abelmoschus; species Abelmoschus esculentus. Next base: position 11,306,331 of record JAUCBN010000033.1, read on the forward strand.
ACCGTTAAATTTTTCTGTTAAATTTTAACGGTAGTGACTCAAATAGGTAGAGTTTAAAAGTTGAGTAATCTGATTGTCGAATTTTTTAATTGAGTGATCAAAATAGGTATTCTCAATTAGTTAAATAGTCACCGGGTAGTTTACCCTTGATTTAATGTATTTAGTCTTGTATTTATCTGTCAAGTAGCGAAATTAAGATTTTCATTCAGTAGGATCAGAGTAAAATATGAAATGTGAAAATTTATATATTATTATAATAAGTATTATTGATCTCATACCTAACAAATCAAGTAAGGTAAATTCGTCCTGATCCTGACCTGATCCTAATATATTTTCCTCTCGACCTAACCTGATATAATAAAAACTATAATTGATTTGATCCGACTTTTATATCTTAATAAAAACACAACTAAACCTGGTCTAACTCAAGAAAATAATAAAAATATTAAATATTATATATAAAAATATTGGGTCAAGTCAAAAAAAATTTATCATAAACTCGATCTTGACTTGACTAAATTTTTTAATAACTCGATCAAACATAAATCTAATTTTTTAATAATAAAAAATTCACACCTATCGAGTTAGGTCGAAACTCGTTTATTTTAGATTAAATTATAAACCCTAATAATTCTAATTTTTTATAAAAATATATTTAACTTCCTAAAAATCTTATACCCAACAAATTGAGTATCCTTAATTTTAAATGTAGATCCGTCCATGCATGTATCGGACATGAGGACAATAAGTTCATTTTGTTAATTGTATCCTTCTGTTTGGTTCACAAGAAAATTAATGATTGGGAACAGGGAGGAGCAGAAGAATTAGTTAGAATTGTTCTACAGTCAAATGCAAAAGTGTTTGAAGAATATATAATGATTCGAATTATTTGAGTTAACATCGGATAGAGGTGTAAAAACATGAAATCGGATGAGTTTGAGGTCGGTACTGTCAGATTGGTTCAAATCGGGTACATGTTATTTCAGGTCAATTTGAAGTTTTAACTCAATTCGGGTTAAACGCAGGATAATTTTAGATTAGGTTTTTTTCGGGTCGGGTTCATTTCAAGTCAGGTCAAAGGGTTCGGGTCTAAAATAGTTAATTCGGGTTTAGGTAGACTTTAGGTTGAATTTATTTTAGGTCGAGTTCATTTCAAGTCGGTGTAATTCGGGTTTCAAACTCATATTAAGTTTTAGTTTGTAAAAACAATCGATTTACTTTAGGTTCGATCATTTTTAGTGAATTATTTAATGGCTTTTACGAATAAGAATCATATTTAAAATAAATATTAAGCATTATAATGAACAAAATATCATCGCTATTTAAAATATTGGCTTAAATTATAAAAACTTGAAATAAAGAAAGGTCAATTTTAGTGGAAGAAAAAATTTTAGGAACTGATATGAATAAAAATATCATCATATGAAAATATTGCGCTAAATTATAAAATTATAAAATAATTAGAGGTTATATTTTATAAAAATAAAATTTTAAGAATCAATTGAAATATCTAACTAAACTAGAAGCATAAGTTCCCAACTTAATTAAATAAAAAACATTTAAATTAGGAAGAGCTAAAATATAATTTCCCAATCGAAAAATTTGGGTGAGTTCTTTCGATCCTTATTTTTTATTCATTTTAATTAAAAAAATATTCTCTCTATCCCCACGTATAATTAGACCTGACAAACTTGATCCGAGAATCAAAAACTGAACCGATTTATTTGAATCGAAATCCGAACCGAAATCGAAATTGATGATTTAGCGTGATCCGAAACCCAAACCAAAACCGAAACCTAAACCAATTCGAATTCTAGAAGAACCGATATAGACCCGTAATTGATTTGACCCGTAAACGATTCGAACCGAACCAATTTTCACCCGAACTAAAAGTAACCCGAACCGAAAACAATCTGAAATTAACTTGCTCAAAATCGATCTAAACCGAACATCAATCCGATTTTAACCCGATAATTGAGTCAAAGTGAATGAATAATGTATTTTTACTATTGTTTATTTTTTAACAATATGATGAATAATTAAATAATATATATTATTATCTTTTTGTATTATGATAATACTAATTAATCACTACATCTGATGATAATTTAATTTTTAATATTATATTTCTTTCTTTAAAAATCAATTTATTTTTAAAAAAATTTGGGTTGTTATAAAATTGACCAAAATGCTATTAATGAATCCATGTATTTACAAAAAATGGCATTATCCCTTAAATTACCAATACTAGCTTTACTCGAATAAAAGTTAAGGCAAAAATTTTCAAAACAATTCCAATAAGAAATAAAAAAGATATATTTTTACAAGAATATATGATTAATTCTATATATAATATAGACGATTACATTTATACTTAAGTCCAACTCAAACCAAATTAACCCGAAAATTTAAAGATTGACCCGATCCGAATGACCCGACATGGACCCGACCCGAAAACATCGATCCGATATTGATCCAACCCGAAAACAACCGATCCGATATTGACCCGAATCATCGATTCGATATCTGAACCAAACCGAATTATCATATAACCGAATTAAAACCGAAACCGAAACCAGAACCGATCCGAACCGAATCTAAACCGAATGCAAACAAACCCGAAATAAACTGAACCGAAACAATCCGAACCGATATCGAACCGAATGACCCGTTTGCCACCTCTACGTATAATGTATTTTATTTACTTTTTTTATCAAATTTTTTAAATTTTGATTCATGGTTATTTAAAATTTATTATTAATAAAATATAAAAAAATATATATTTTAAAAATCTCTAACCGATTAAATTTTAAATATATATTTTATAAATAAAATTTAATTATTTAAAATATTTAATATAATTATAGTTAAAGTTTAAAAATTTTGACTTTCAAAAAGTCAATAAGAGACATTATATGTAGAACGAATATAATAATTGGTTAAAAAACTAGGAAAATAATAAAATTTTGGAGGGAATATTTTAATTTAGTCATAAGTATCCCATAGTTTTGAATTCTAATATAACAATTCTTTCCGACGATAATATTTAGTCCTTAACAAAATTTATATGAAAATGAACCATATTTATTTCTAATTTTTAAAATTTTGTTTATTAATTTCAATATGCTATAAATTTAAGAGGTCAGCATTAATTTAAATAGTAAAAATTAAATAATATTTATTTTGATTTTAAATAAAATAATAATAATTTAAATTTTCAAAATTAATGTTAAAGTTAAAAGTATATAATCCATTAATTAATTTTTAAACTTAAATATTAACTAAATTAAATATATAAATCCAATTTTCAAGCTCAAACCCAAGAATAACTTAATTAATTATTAAATAAACCTAAGAAAATGACTAAATAGATTTTCTAAGCTCAATTTTATATTTACTAAATTAATTTCTTAAGCTCAATCCTTAAACTATTTTCTTAAACACAATCTTTAATACAATCTCTAAGTCCAATACTAATTTCCTTAACACAATCCCTAAACTAATTCTCAAAGCTCGATTTTCTATTCCCTAAACTAATTCCATAAGTCAATCCTTAAACTAATTCCCTAAGGTCAATCTCTAAACTAATTCCCTAAGCCTAATTCCCCAATCCTTAAACTAATTTCTTAGACCCAATCCTGAAATTAATTCTCTAAAACCAATACTAACTCCTTAAGCTCAATCTCTAAACTAATTCTAAAAGTCCAATACAAATTTCTATAGCTGTCAAACGGGTCGCTCGATTTGAATTGTTTCGGTTCAATTTATTTCGGGTTTGTTTGTATTCGGTTTAGATTCAATTCGGGTCGGTTCAGGTTTCAGTTTTAACTTAGTTATATGATATTTCGAATCGATGATTCGGGTCAATATCAGATCAGTTTTTTTGGTCGAATTAATATCGGATCAGATATTTTCGAGTCGGGTCTATATCGGGTCGTTTGGATCGGTTCAAATCGGGTTAATCATTGAATTTTTGGGTTAATTTGGTTTGAGTTGGACTTGAGTATGAATCTAATTGTGTGTATTATATATAGAATTAATCATATATTCTTGTAAAAATATATATTTTTATTTGTTTGAGGATAGAAGTGAAAAGATGAAAAAATATAAGGACCAACTTGATTACGATCTCAATAATTATTTTATTTTATAAATGATTAGTTCACATCAATACATGAAAAATGGTTGGAATCAGATTTTCGGTGCAAGATTTGCGTGAAAAATTATAAAAGAGAAAAGTTTCGATTTTAAAGTTGGATAATCATTTGACCTCGAAATGTCACGAAATTTTGAAGAATGATGTAGGATGACTCAAGGATTATGAAATTTTGTATTAGAATTGTTTTGAATTTTTTTGCCTAGGTTTTTATTCGAGTAAAGGCACTATTGGTAATTTAAGGGCTAATGACATTTTTGTAAATACATGGATTCAGATTAAAATCGTAAAAATAAATTATTTATTTCGGGTTTAAAATAAATTTCACTTTGACTGAATAATCCGATTAAAATAAAAAATAGTAAAAATATTTTTTTGTAAATACATAGATTCGAATTAAAATCGTAAAAAAATAAACAATAGTAAAAATAAACTATTCATTCACTTTGACTCAATTATTGTGTTAAAATCGGATTGATGTTGGATTTAGATCGGTTTTGAGCAAGTTAATTTAATGTTGCTTTCATTTTCGGTGAAAATTGGTTCGAGTCAAATCGATTACAGGTCTATATCAGTTTTTTCTAGAATTCGGATTGGTTTCGGTTTCAGTTCGGGTTTTAGATCATGTTAGGATCATCTTGTTCGGATTCAATTATTCTTCAGTTCGAGTAAATCGGTTCGGGTCTCAGGTCAAGTTTGCAAAATCTACTAATTTCCTAAGCTCAATTCTCAAACCAATTCCTTAAGCTCAATCCTTAAACTAATTCCCTAAACCAAATACTAATTGATGAAATATAAAAAAATAAAATAAAATATATTATTAATTTTTTATTTAGGTATTTAAAATAATTTATAATATAAAATTTAAACATTAAATAAATTTAATATATGATAATAAATTTAAATATTAATTGAATATATAATATTTAAGGACTTAGTTGTAAGAAATATAAAAAATAGTTCCTAAGAATCAAAATGAATAAAAAATAATATTTGAACATTAATTTTTGAGCGATTAAGATCAAATTTTGGTTGACTTATATATTCGTCCTAACCTCGATCCGACTTTAATATAACCTTTCGACCTAACCCGACATAATAAAAATTATAACTGATTTGTTTCAATATCAATGTTTTAATAAAAAACTGACTAAACTTGGCCCAACTCAAGAAAATAATAAAAATATTAAATATTATATCTAAAAATATCGGGTCGAGTCAGAGAATTTTTATCATAAACTCATCTCAATTTGACCTGACTTAAATTTTAATAACCCGGCCAACATAAATCCAATTTTTTAATAATAAAAAATTTCCACCTATTGAATTGGGTCGAAACATGTTGATTTCGGATCAAATTACAAACCCTAATAATTCTAATTTTTTTATAAAAGAAAAATTATATTTAACTGCCTAAAAATCTTATACCCAACAAATTGAGTATCCTTAACTTTAAATATGGATCTGTCTATGCAATAAGTTCATTTTGTTAACTGTATCATTCTGTTTGGTTCACAAGAAAATTAATGATTGGAACAGGTAGAGCAGAAAAAATAGATTTTGTTTAACATTGTTTTTAAATTTGCTTTCAGCTCCAAAAATTATTTTGAGATAAAAAAATAATGTTTAACATGTATTTTTTTAAAATAAAAAAATTGCGTTTGAAAAGTGTTTTTTAATCCAAAAGTTAAAATTTTTAGTTTTTATAATTTAAAAATTATTTTTGAGAGTCAAATTATAAATTTAACCTTTATTTGTTATTGTTTTATTTATAATTTATAAACTTATAATTTTTATCAAGATATAATTAATAAAATATTTTTAATTTAAAAATTAGAGTCATTTACAATTTAAATCATTGAACTTACCCTCAACTTTCGTATAGGTCACAAACCTTTGATTTAAGCAGATCAAATCATTAAACTTTTATTATTAATAAATTTAATCATTCACACTAACATCATTAAATATTTTAATGAAAAAGCTAACTTAATAATCCTACTAGACATGTTTTTCCATGTCAGCAAGTTAGTATTAATTAAAATTAAAAAATATATATTATTTTTATATTAAATTATTAAAGAACTCTAGTAAATTTATATCGATTGAATTACAATTTTTTAATAATTTAATGTAAAAAAGATTTTAAATATTTTTTCTTTAATTTTAATTAATATTAATTTGCTGACATAAAAAAATATGTCTATTAGGATCATTGAGTCAACTTTCCTGTTAAAATAATTAACGATGTTAGTATGAATGATTTAATTTGTTAATAATAAAAGTTTAATGATTTGATCTGATTAAATTAAAAGTTTGTGATCTATATAAAAGTAAAGGATAAGTTCAATGATTTAAATTGTAAATGACTCTAAAAATTATATATATTAATTAAAATATTTTAAATTTATTCTATTTTCATAGAAACATACAATTATTAGAAAAATATGTATTTATTAATAAAAATATTTTTTATATTTTTAAAAATTTTAAGTTGTTATATTTTATATATTATAACATTAAAGAAATTAGGTATCATTTATATATATAACTTATAATATCAGGTCTAGAATGATTTTTTTAAAATACTTTTTGATAGCAATACTAAACATTTACGTTTCAAATCAAAAAATCAAAAAACACTTCTAAAAATTATTTTTCAAAAATATTTTTTTAATGCAGTTTTCAAAAGCAATATTAAATTTTCCTTAATTAGTATATGATAAATAATGTTGATCTGAGTCTTAAACTGTCACATTTAATTGAACATTCGAAATTAATGGGATAAGATGTTGGGCTCCTATGTATGAGCATGGTAAGGAAAAGACAATTAGGGCTCCAATACGAAGGCTGTAGAAACACGATTCATCAAGAGTAGGGTTGTAAGAACATGTAATTGAATGAGTTTTAGGATTGAGTACTGTCAGGCAGCAGGGTTCTGGACAGGCGTAATAAGAGCAACCGTACAGGGCTCCTTAAAAATGAGGGTCCCAAAATTTGAAAAATTATATTCATTAATTGATATTAATATCGAAATTTATTGAAAAAATTGTTGACAAATAGTGAGTAAATGACCATCTTTGAAGCAATTTTTGGAAGTGTAAAGATGAGGATTCGAATAAGGAAATTATTGATTCTTATTCTACTCCGCGAGATCTTTACAACGGTAGCTCATATGCTCAATATTGTTGAGTGATGAATGAAAAATTGATGCTCAAAGCAAGAAAGTTGAAATAAAGTAAGGAATGAGAAACCCTATTATCACATATTGATGAGATAAATGAAGTGGGAAGTGTTTATATACACTTACCCACATAGTTGTCATTAAATGACTTAACTCTTGGTTGGGGTACACGACGTGGGCGATGTAAATGTTTGGACCGGTTGGGTCCTCTTTGGGCTTGCAAATATTTTAAGTTGATTTCTCAGTTTTAAATATATCAAAAACATCTCACATCTCTCAAAATGTGTTTTCTCTCCTGCTTTGTATTCTGGTGACTGGCGAAAGCAAGAACAATTCGAGAACTCGACAGAAGTGCTACTGTTCGGAGTTCTTCTTGTTGTTGTATCTCGGTTTGATCGAAACTAATTTATTATGGTTTTTGTTTTTACTGTTCGTTTAAATAATAATAATTTAGATTTTTTATTTTATTATTATTTTCTTGGATTAACCATTATTCTCCAACAATCTTAAGACAGATGTTTGGGTTAGATCTAAGACGAACGAAAAAGATCATGGTTTTGATCCGATATGAACAAATGGACGGTTCAAGTTTTTAAACTTGAATTCGTGCGTGCAGTGGCAAAATCACCACATCAGAAGACAAATTCGCCAATGCACCTTGTTTTTTCAATTGGTGTGCTCTTTGGTCGATGGTTACTACTGCTTGATTATGAACATGAATGTTCTAATCCAAAACCTTTTGACTTTTTTCTTTTATGGAAACACACTCCAAAAACATGGAGAACAATTGGTTACCATGAATCTCGACCACCAACAATTGGTGTCGTAAATCTCGGCTAAGGAAAATGAAATAAGTTGGCAAGTTCCACGTGAATGGAATCTTTTACCGATGAAAATACGCGGGCTATTAATCGAGAGGCGTGAGAACTTCCAATGTTGGAAGGTTTCAAACGTGACAAATGCCTTAAATCAAGGTATTTGATTGGTTTGTTTGTTAATAATTATTTATTAATTTCAATAATTATTTTTAGAAATAATATGTTTTATTCATTCGTACTAATAATTTCTTTTAAGAAATTTTATAGAGACAAACAAGATACTCGAATTTTAAATTGAGTTTGGTGAATTTATTCTTCGGAATAAAATTGAGAAAGCAAACAATTTATTTCAGGAATTATCCTTCCGTTCTTAAACGGGTTTGCAAAAATCTCAAATTGGGACAAATTTATTCGACAGAAATTGTCGTGAAAAATAACCGAGGTTACGGATTTAGTAAAATACCAAAATCAAATATAAGAAAAATTAATTTTCGATTTATTGGAATTATAATTAATTCCGAGTTTGTTTCCTTTATTAAAAGAGAAACAATGGATATGGTAAATTTAATTTTTACCTTATGTGAATACATGATTGTATGTATTGATAAAACCTTATTCATGAAATAAAGGTTTTGACTTTAGACAATATTATCTATTGATCAAATAAAGCATTTATTCAATATAGAATTAAATTGCTTATTTGATATGAAATATGGTAATATTAAAACCATATATTTAAATTTAAGGTAATAATGGATTCCTTAAATTAGTTTATGGTATTTTGTGGTAATACCATATAAATCAATATTTCATTAAGGTAATATTCCTTAATGATTTAATAAATACATATGTGTATTTAATATGGTAATTTTAATATCATAAAGTAAGATATTAATTTGATAATAATATTTTGATATTATTATGTTTAAGGCAATTTATTTATTTCAAAATAACATTGACCTTAATGTTATATGCCATAAAAAGGAATATCCTTTTATATGAAATAATAATTATTTAGATAATTATTATTTGTGTTTGGAAGCACTTTGGATTATTATTTTTAAATAATAATTTTTCCTTGAAAAAGTGTAAACACGGAATTTCTTAATTGTTTTGGAAACAAAGATCTTGTAAATAATTCGTTTTGGGAATTATTTCTTACCGTTTTAATGGATTTACTTGATCTTCCAAACAATAATCAAAGAAATTTAAAGTAAAGGACTAATTCTTTTTGACGAATTAAGTTTCTTTAATATATTCGTTTGGGTTTTAGCGTGATTAATCTCAATATTTTTAAATGAAGATATAAGAAAAATAAATCAATGAATTTATTTCTTGATAGAATCTTTTGTTGATTCTATTTTTGAAAGGAAAAATAAATCATAAATTTATTAGATTTATTTGAGAATCCTTTCATGATTCTAACTTGGAAATAAATCAGAGAATTTATTTCATGTGAATGTTGGAAATTAAGATACAGTAAATAAATATGTTTTCAGGAATTTAACTCCTGCCATTATAACGGATTTACTAAATCTTTTTTTAAATAAAGTGAACAAATCTGTTTTAACAGAATTTGTTAGTAGAAGTAACATTGGTTACTAATTTTACAACGATGATTCGACCAAGGTCTTGAATCAAAGCATAGAAGATTTCTATGTTAAAAATTCTTAAAGCCTATTCTGATGTATGTTATGAAATACACAGTGTTTAAAATTGGATTAAGAATTATGATGGTCATTGGACCGTAAATGAAAGGTGTTGGTGCTAAGAAATTCTTAGTGATGGATTCTAAATGATAATGAATCAAAGACAGTGACTTAATTGATCACTCAAACTTGAATGATTTCAAGAACTTCCATAAACGGGTGATTGAAAGAAAATTTGAAAGTGCATGTCTAGGATTGGTTCTTTGAAAAGACTTGGTTCTTAAGTGTGCCTAATGCACCACCTCTCTTATCATAAGTTACCTACCTGGTGCATTGTTTATTATTATTCTTTCAATTAAAATCTTGTGAACTTTTGTTTTAGGATTTTAGTAAACTAAAATCCTATCCTCTAACAAAAGTTAGAAATTATAATTTTGTTTCTGATTTTAGTCTTTGACTAAATTTCTGATGTTTAACAAATTTATAATATTTTGATTGTGACTATGTTACACAATCAATGAAATTCATGAGAAAGAATTTCAAAATATGACAACAAAGATGTTGTAAATTTAATCATGATAAACTTGATCAAAAAGAAAATTCTAAGAGAATAAGGTAAATATGGTTATCATATTTTGCTAAGCAAATATTACTATGAAAATATTATTAGAACAAATATATTGAAAGTCAAAAATGACTTCAAGCCGCAAAATAGGCGGTATATCTCAAGAAGCTAAATTTCATGAGAAAATACTTCAATTCTATGAGATATGAAATAAGTCTTTGGACTATATTTCCAAATGAAATCAATATTATGATAAATTTTGTCATAATAATTGATATGACGAACAATTGTTTGAAGGTAATTTTATTATCTTCATGATAGAACAATTCAGTTTTGCTTAAAAGCAAAGTTGATATAAGGAAATTATTCCTTAGAAGAAAGATGTTGAAATCCAAATTGATTAATTTGAGGAGAAACTCTATATGAGTAATGTTGCAACATCTAAAGGTACAATAATTTTGAAGATAACTTCTAAAAGAATTAAATCTTCAAAATGTGCGTAACATATGGAAGAGATGCTCTATCAACTAAATGCGAGACATCATATGAGTTATGGAAGGAAATAAAGCCTTTCTACAATTACATAAAAATGTGGGGTGTCACGCCAAGGTAATATTCTATTACCAAATAAAATAAAAATAAGTGGACTGTATTAGCTATGTGAAACATAGCAACGAATATCAATTTTGTAGAAAAATGTGATAATGAAAAAGAATGATTCATTCTTTAAATGCACTTCCTAGAGAAGTTGATCCAAGTTTCGAAAAACGAACTATGGATATGAGAAAAAGTCCACATGTTCAACAAACGGTTGAAATAAAAATATTGTCATGATGAAAAGTGTGACAAATGATAATTTGTCAAACTGACTAGGATATATGATCCTATGTTGACGCACAATGAACTGGTAAATATACCAAAAACTTATCAATTCAAGATTGATATAGAAAATATGAGATTGATAGATTTGTTTCTGGGTATCCAAATCAAACAATCACTTGAATGTCTCATATTGACAAAGTCACACTACATGGAAAAAGAAGTTTGGCCAGGATGTTTCTGGCATAGCCCGAACTCCAAATACGAGCCAATACTTGTTGAAATGGAATATGCAAATGTCATAAGTGTATTGTATTAAACAAAATAGTGCTTTCACTGTGAGCAGTTTAAGCATATTCACAAAATAATCCAAGGTCAAATCTTGGATAATAATTGTGAGAATTTTGAGATATCTCAAAGATACTCAAGATTATAAAAAAAATATTCCATAAAAATTCTTCGATATAAGTAAATATTTTCACATCGAATGAATAAGCTATGTCATGTGTTTTCTCAAGAAAAACATTTACAACTAGATTCAAAATAGAATCTGAGTTTGAGATTTAAATAATTCTGGAAAAAGTCAAATGACTCTAAAATGTCTTGGAGGAGATTCATGAATGGCCTGAGCATGTGTCAATAATGTTTATTGGTAGAGCACATAGTTTTATGAGCAACGGTAATTTGAGACGTATGAGTCAGCAATTTAATACCGTTAGACAATTGATCTCAAATAGAGTTATCGCTATTGATTTAATAAAATCAAAGGATAACATTATGAATCCAATAACCTAAAAGGTTAAATTGAGATCAAGTTGAGAAAACATCTAAATGAATGTGACTAAAGCCCATGAAAAATAAAGGCGCTATGTGAAGGAAAAACCCTACCTAGTTGACTAGAGATCCTAAGATCTAGGTTCAAAGGGACAACCTAATTGCATAGACCTGTGCGGTCACTGTGGGGGTTCCCTCTCCCAAGTCCATTCCTTTGATGTGAACAGTGACAAAATTTTGGTAAAGGTTAAGGAAAAGCTTTTAATGACCATTGTGTGCTTCGGTAAGCCGAGCAACATAAGTCACCTATGTTAGAGTGAAGTGGGGCTGCTTCAAGGAGACTATTGGGCATAGTTCTCTCAAACTCTCGCAGAACCAGGAGATGTCCACGGCCATAAGGGCATAACCATGAGAGTTGTATCTCTTGTTAGAGAGATAGGTGTGTGAAGTATGTCATCGTTTACACCAACGGCTGATAGTTCAAGGACATCGCGTCTACTGATTAGCTAGTAAAGTAAATATACTTTCACAAGGGAAGGTTCAAAGGTGAACACCTACCTATCCTATGCATCTATCAATCGTAGAGCCTATCACCACACTGTGCCAAAATGTTTTGATAAAAACATCAATTTCATTCATGTGGGGGATTGTTGGAAAATAGTGAGCAAATGACCATCTTTGAAGCAATTTTTGGAAGTGTAAAGATGAGGATTCGAATAAGGAAATTATTGATTCCTATTCTACTCCGTGAGATCTTTACAACGGTAGCTCATATGCTCAATATTGTTGAGTGATGAATGAGAAATTGATAATCAAAGTAAGAAGATTGAAATAAAGTAAGGAATGAGAAACCCTATTATCCCATATTGATGAGATAAATAAAGTGGGAAGTGTTTATATACACTTACCCACATAGTTGTCATTGAAAGACTTAAATCTTGGTTAGGGTACACGACGTGGGTGATGCAAATGTTCGAATCGGTCAAGTCCTTTTTGGGCTTGCGGATATTTTACCCGTTGTGAATAATATTTCCTTAATTTATTTTTTGAAAATATCTAGAAAAGAGTTTTAATTCAGAATTAAATTTGAATTAATTAGCAGTTGACTGTTCTGGATAATTAGAGAAGTAATTGTTAATTATGGTATTTAATTTGAATTAAATACCAGACAATTGACAATTAATCTTAGATTTTTCGGATCTTAATTCGGGAAAGTCTGCTCACTATTACCCTAATTTCTACTATAAATATGAGGTTGATTTCTCACTTTTAAATATATCAAAAACATCTCACATCTCTCAAAATGTGTTTTCTCTCCTGCTTTGTATTCTAGTGACTGGCGAAGGCAAGAACAGTTCGAGAACTCGACATAACTGCTACTGTTCAAAGTTCTTCTTGTTGTTGTATCTTGGGAGACAGACTACCAACAAACTCAGCACCATCGGGGTGGTAGAAAATTTGTCTTAAGGAAACTGCAATTGTGGAGGCCTCAACACGATTCCGATTTATCAAAAACAAACTCGGTTCAATCAAAACTTATTTATTATGGTTTTTGTTTTTACTGTTTGTTTAAATAATAATAATTTAGATTCTTTTATTTTATTATTATTTTCTTGGATTAACCATTATTCTCCAACAAAAATTATGAAAATACTCTTAAAAGAATGAGTTATAATTGTTAAAACGTTATAATTATGTCTAAAATATGACAATTGAATAATAGAATCTTATTGACTATTCTTATTATTATTAATTATATAGATCTAATGAGGTTATGGATAGACACAATACAAATGATCGCACAGGGATCCTTAAAAAGGACAATTGTTTCTAAGGGTCACATTTTTAAAACTAGTGGTGCTATAGACAATTGCTTCTAAGGGCCACATTTTAATAAATTGTATCGGGTCCCAAAAATTTTTGAACCGTCTCTGCTGCCAGGTCAGGTCAAATTGGATTGATTTGATGTTTTGATTCGATTCAGGTCTATTGTGGGTTAATTTCAGGTCGAGTTCGTTTTAGGTAGGGTTCATGTAGGTTTGGGTTCATTTCAAGTTGAGTCAAAACGGTTCGGGTCTGAAATAATTAATTATCGAGTTAATTTGGATTCAGATAGATTTCAGTCGGGTTAATTCTGGTTTGAATTCATATTAAATTTTAGTTTTGTTTAAAGATTCGATTTGCTTTGGGTTCGATCATTTTTAGTGAATTTTTTAATATCTTTCATGAACATAAATCACATTTAAAATAAATATTAAACTTTGTAATGAACAAAAATATCATCATTATTTAAGATATTGACTTAAATTATAAAAATTAAAAATAAAGAAGAGTTGATTTTGGTGAAAGAAAAAAAAATTAGGGACTAATATAAATAAAAATATCATCATATTAAAATTATTATACTAAATTACAAAAATATAAAACAACTAAAGATCAATTTTTATTAAAAATAAAGTTTTAGGACTAAAATAAAATATATGATTAAACTAAAAGTATAAATTACGCACTTAATTAAATGGAAAATCTAAATGAAAAACATATAAAGTATAAATGGTTTAAAAAATAATTGTCCAACCTGAAAATTTGAGTGGTACATTCCCTCTCTTTTTTTCATTCATTTTAATTAAACAAAAAATGTTCAAAAAAAAAGGAAATAAAATTTTTTTGAAGGAAATATTTTAATTTAATTATAAGTATCTACGTAGTTTTGACTTTGAATATAAAAATTCTTTCCCACGATAATATTTAGTACTTAAAATTTTTCTTTTATATGAAATTGAACCATATTAAATTTATTTCTTTTAATTTTTTTCTATTAATTTTAATATGCTTTGAATTTAAAAGGTAAAAATTGAATAATATTTATTTTAATTTTAAATATAAAAATTAATAATTTAAAGGATAAAAATAAATAATCTATAAATTAATTCTCGAACTTAAATATTAACTAAATTAAATATATAAGCTCAATTCTCAAGACCACGCCCAAGAACAACTTAATTAATTATTAAATAAGATCAAGACTAATCATTAAACATATTTTTTAAGTCCAATTTTATATTCCCTAAACTAATTCCCAAGCCTAATCCCTAAAGTAATTCTCTAAGCTCAATGCTAGTTCTCTAAACCCAATCCTAAAGTAATTCTCAAAGCCAAATTCCTTATTCCCTAGTTCCTAAACCTAATTCATACACTAATTCTCCAAGCTCAATCACTAAATTAATTCCCTAATCTTAATATTATTTTTCAAAGCTCGATTCCCTATTCTCTAAGCTATTCTGTAAGCTTAATATTAATTCCCTAAGCACAGTCACTAAACTAATTCCCTAAGTCTAATACTAATTCTCTAAGTCCAATACTAATAGTATAAAATATAAAAAATAAATCTAAAAATTAATATTAAATAAGTTTTAAGGTCTTCATTGTATAAAATATAAAAAATAAATTTAAAAATTATATTAAATAATTTTTATTTAGATATTTAAAATAATTTATAATATAAAATTTAAATATTAAATAAACTTAATATATAACAATAAATTTAAATATTAATTAAGAACTAATTGTATAAAATATAATAAATAATTTCTGATTTTAATTAATTTACGACCAAATTGAATAAAAATAAAATTTGAAGCTTAATTTTCAATTGATCGGGATCAACTTGAAAAAGTTTAATTTAATTGAGTCTTGATTTAAATTAATTTAATAAAAATCTATATTTAATTTTAAAAATTTTTATTTATGTTTGTAATTTATGTTTTTTAGATTTTAATTTAGCTTAAATAAATCCTAAGTTTAAGTTAATTCATCAAATCATAGATATCCCTAATTACATGTCATGTAAATATTAAGTCTTGTTAATATTAGTCATGTCAATAACAAGTCAGATTTAAAACAAGTCGGGTCAATTATCAAGTTGGGTTCAAAACAGGTCGGATAAAATCAAGTCCTGGGTCGATGCAGTCAGGTAATATCATTATCTTACAGGTCAAACTCGAGTTGGGGTTCGTTTTAGTCGGGTGCAGGTCGGGTTTGGGGTTCACAATAACATATTCAAATCGTGTTCAGATCATTCTCAATCGGATGCAGGTTGGGTTTAGTTACAACAGTAATAAGTCCGATTCGAGTTCAAGTGAATAAAAATCGGATACAAATCGAATTCGGTTCATTATATCCTCGGATCAAATTCGATTTTAACTCAGTCGAGTTTTCAAATCGGGGCGACTTTTTATATCCCTAATACCATGTAAACTATATAAATTGACCAAAAATTCAATATATAACTAAAGATCTTCTATATTTTAAAATTTAATTTAAATTAGATTATTCTCAAAATTCTATCGCTATATCCTTGCTTCAATTTGCTTGAAATGGGTTCCTCGTAAAATAGTTTGACATGGTCAAATTAATGACAACCTCAATTTTTCAGTTGAACTTGTATGATGATGTTATAGAAAATAAATTATGTTTTTATTTTATTAATTAATCTTCCCAACAATTATTATTTCTTTAATTAAAATATTTTGTATTAAAAAACATAAGTCTATTTTATGTGATTGAAACAGGCTTTATCTATCATAAATTAAAATGTTGGGTGAGGAAGACCTACCATTAATGAAGGTTGGTGTTCAGTAGTATTGATAACGATTGTTGATAGGGATTCATTTCCGAGCTTAAAAGACAAAAACAGAGTTTTGGGTGAATATTCGATCAAGTCGAGTCAAGTTAAAAAAATTTAATTATTCGAGTTGACGAGTCATATTTTACAACTCAAACTTTATTAAAAAAAATTGGTTCAAGTCGAGTTTAAAAAATTCAAGTAGAGTCGAATCGAGTTGAGTTTTTAAATTCATATAAATATTTAATTATAATTATTTATCATATTATAGTATGATTTGATTTCAATTTAAACGAGTTTCTCTAATTATATAAGATGTGCATATATATTTTTCATATATAGGAATATTTCTTTATATTTTTATATATCAATGTATATATATCATAAAATTTTGAGAGATTCGTCTCAAACTTAAAAATAAATCCTTTAATTACTAAAACTTCGAGTTATTCGAGTTATTCAAATTTCTATTTTACAACTCAAACTTTATTTGAAATATTTTCGAGTCGAGTCGAGTCTGTGAAATTTCGAGTCGAGTCAAAACGAGTCTAATATTTTCGTCTCAAGTCGAATTGAGTTATTCGATTTTTTTCGAGTGAAATCGAGTTTTACTCATCCCTAATCAGAGCTATTAATTCTCATGACTACAGTAATTGTTATTGTAAGAAACAAATTGGGAACTAATTTCAGAAATTAAATTGTATATAAAGTTGAATTTAAGGTGAGGTCTTAATGAAAAAAGAGTTGATGTTTTTATTAGATAATTTATGTCAGAGTAATTAGTATATACGTGTCTGAGCAAAACTTAAAAGTAAAATTTGAAGGACTAATCTAATTTTATAAATTAAAGGTTTAAACGAAAAGTTTTGAAAATTTTAAAGGCTTAACTAAGTTTTTAACAATTATGAGCGATTTAATTATAATTTTAGAAAATAAGGTGAATATTTAATTAAAAACATTTAGGCTTTTGAAGTTTAATAAGAATTTTTAAAATTTTTAAACGGATAAATTAAAATTTTTAAAAATTTTAAGAACAAAATTTAAAATTTTAAAAAGTTTGGGGCTATAGCCGATATACAAGAAAAAATTTAAAGAACAAGGAAACGAGAAGAAGAAGATAGTTATGATGTAGGTCAAAAGAGATAATTAGACCAGTGCACCAAAGGAGTTAATATATAGCCTCAGTATTAGTTACCAACTTAACATTGAGGAGTTAAGGTGGTTAAAACTGACTTTTGTTGTTAAGAGCTTACCTGAAAGTGGTTACAGGTTGGTTGAAACCAACATACTAGAAGCAGTTGAGCTGAGAGTTGAAAAAGTTGTAAGCAAAACTTGTGCATTTTTACTTTTTTTTAGCTGAGTAATACACCAATAGTCACCCTACTTTCTTTCCCCCAGACTTCCTTATGCATTGTGCTTTGTATACACAATCGTTGTCAAAGACCACTAAACCTTATGGTTGGAAGTAGCTTTGTCAAGACATTAGCAACCTGATTTGTCGCAAGAATATGGTTGACTTAAAACTGCTTTCTCATTATCTTTTTCATAACAAAATGCAGGTTCAACTCGACATGTTTTGTTTTGGCATAAAAAATTGGATTAGCTGTTATTGTCATCGTGCTCGTATTATCAAACCAGACTGTTGGTGTCTCTTGTAATTTTACTTTCATGTCATTTAAGAGAGTTTATACTCAAACCACTTCACTTGCAGCATCGACTAGACTCTTATACTCAGCTTTGACAGTAGATTTGAAAACCAAACGTTATTTCTTGGAACACCAAGTTAATAAGTGAATTTTAAGAAATACACAGCGTTCAAAGATTGAACTACAATGGTTCACGTCATTTCTCCAATCAGCATCTATAAAAGTTTAAAAAATACTACTTGGAGCAAACCAAAGACCACAATCTGTCGCTCTCAAATATTTTAAAACCCTTTTAACAGTAGACCAATGAATCCGATTGGTTGTTGCATATATTGCGACAATTTATTTACAACAAATGAAAGATCTGAACGTGTGTAGCGATCTTAAAAATTCACGATTAAGTGTAGTGCTAAAAATATTTCTTTTTTATGTTTGGAAAACATTTTTGTTGTGTCGTTTTAAAATTAATGTCTTCTACACGGGAGTTCCGGTTAAAAATGACTTTTAGAAAATTGAAGTCGCCACCTGCCGTTTAGGTAGACCGAATTAATTTTTAATTTAACGATTGAATTAATTTTTAATTGAATGTGCGCATTAATTTTAAAGCACCTAAACCCGAAGGTAAGCGTCCGAACCACCACCACTACACTGGAGTTAGCCTCGCTTACGACCAAATTTAGGGTCCCGCATATAACAAGTTAATATCATTTATGCAACTTAAATATAGCAAATAAATTAAATACATCACATTAAAATAAATACATAAATAAATACATAAAAACATAAATACTAAAACTAATAAAATACTAATCTAAACATAGATAAATATACATAAATAAATATTAAAACATAATTAATCTATAACATAAATTAAAAACATACATAAATATTAATCTAAAACATAAATTAAAAATCTAATAATAAACAACTATATTTCATTAAAAATATTCAAAATACAAAATAAAAAGGAATAAAAATTATACTTAACCATATTATTTTTCTTTTTCTTTCTTTCTTCTTTTCCTTTCTCTTTTCATTTTTTCTCTATTTTTTCTTCTATTTTTATTAATAATATTACTACTACAATAATACGACAAATACTAAAATTCGATAAAAAATGAGTGATTACAACGTATATGACATACATAAAATAATGCTCTGACAGTACTTTTATATAGTTCAAGATTAGCAAATGACTGCCCATTAAATTTGCTGAGTTTAAGAATAGTTATAATTGGTGTATCAACAGGCTTGGAGGTGGTCATGTTATTTTTACCTAACAACTCTTCTATAAACTTCTTTTGACTCAAAAGAATGCCACTATCAGCGTGAATAACCTTAACACCAAAAAAATAGTGTGTAATACCTAAGTCCTTCAGAGAGAACTTTTCATCTAATGTTTTAATCACTTTTTGAATATGATCTTCTGAGGTACTTGTCATCAAGATATCATCTACATAAACTATAATACAAAAAGTTATACCTTGATTCAAGTAAATAAAAAGTGATGTGTCAACTGTGGAAGATCGAAAACCTAGACTGCACAAGAAGTCTTTGAGCTTTATAAACCAGTTTCTAAATGTTTGCCTTAGACCATACAAGTCTTTCTTCTAGTTGCATACAAGAGGGGATCATTATTTTCATATTAGTTGTTTTATATAGACATCTTCTAGAAGATTTCTTTTTAAGAAAGCATTGTTGACATTCACCTTGTGTACCTGCCACTTGTTATGAACAACCATTTAGAATATGACATTAACAGTAAAAACTTTACCACAAGGCTAAATATCTTTGAGAAATCATGTTTTGGTACTAGTGAGTAACCTTTTGTCACAAGTCTAGCTTTGAATCTGTTGACAATACCATCCGAATTCAACTTAACTCTGAACAACCATAAGTCGCAAGCCATCCAGTCTAGTCTCAATGACGTCAACCCTATGTGATGCTGAAACAAGGCTTCTTGATCAGACGTGTGTTTCAACAGGTATTAATTTTACTTTGATAAACAACAATATTGATGTATTACTCAGCTAAAAAAGGAAGCGAATATGTACATGTTTTGCTCGCAACTCTTTCAGCTCCCAGCTCCCAGCTCCCAGCTCCCAGCTCAGCTGTTTCTGATAAATTGGTTCCAATTAACCTATAACCACTTCCAGGTAAGCTCTTAACAACCAAAGTCAATTTTAACCACCTCGACTCCTCAATGTCAAATTGATAACTGATATTGAGGCTATATACTAATTCTTTAGGAGCATTGGCCCAAGTATCTCTTTCGGCCTACATCATAACCATCTTCTTCTTCTCGTTTTCTTTTTTTTTTTTCGGTTTCTTCTTGTATAGTTTCAATAGTGCATTTTTGCTTCCTTTTCTTAGCTGAATAATGCACCAATATCTAGTCCGTAGAGGCTTTGCCTTTGTATCTTAATTTTTATGTATAATATTTATCTATTTTATAATTTATGTTTGAAATTTATAATTTACATTTTTAATATCTTCTCAAAGAAAGAACAATATTTCTTGTCAATTGCAAATAATAATCGCTAATGCATGTGCTTGAATTTTAATGTTTTCCCTTTAAAATATTATGACATTCTTTAATATCTGAATCGATTGTCAAATATTATTCGTAAATATCAGGGAATTCTTTATTCACTTCAATTTATTTTGAATATTTAATTTAAATTATTTAAAAATTAAAATATTTAAAATTTCAATCAAATCAATAAATAAACAAATCAATTCATATAAGTAGGATTGGTTTTTTTTTTTCACACCGCTAACAGTAACCTTATATAGAATCTAACCATTCCAAGAGTGCTCAATTAATATGATGTGATAAGTGATGTGATTAGTGGGTTCCTCTTTAACCGAAAATAATGTCAGCTCTTGCATTGTTGTCCACACACAAAACCTTAAAAAAAAACAGAGAATATGGACAAGAAGTAATCACTTTTTCATGCCAACCACTTTCTTGCAATAAATTTTCATTTTTTTTCCTTCAAAAAGAATAAAAGTATACATTTTCCTTTCACTGGTAGAATGCCAATGTAGAAAAACAAATACCCTAATTTCCTATGCTCATAAAGGTTAAAACCAGAGCTCCAATTGTCCTCTATGGCAATGGGAGCTCAATGCTTTAGGGGTCTCCTATGGTAAGAAAAGCAAGTTTCAAGCCAAAAGCTTGAGTTTTCCACCCATTATTTAGTGGCTGGGGAATATATTTATGAATGCATCAGGCTGATTTTTATAGATTAGAAGGGTCTTGTAATTTCGGGTCCGTTTGGTAGTAAACAACATCTCCATTGTCACTCACAAAGTGATCTTTCTTCAAGCTTGTTATCAAGTTTCCAATCAGGTGGAAAGGTAAACGACCTGATCGTTCCGGCTCACGATAGTATTTCTTGAGAACCGGCTTCGCTGCCTTGGTCTATAAGAACATCATACAATTAGAAGAAATGAAACAAGAACATCAAAGTAGAGAAATACACCATAAAGGTACTAACCGCCTCGATTAAATGGTAGTGTGGGATCTGAGGAAACAAATGGTGTATGACATGAGTTCCAATATCATGGTGGATGTTATTGATCCATCCATAATCGCGGTCGAGCGTTGTAAGACCTCCCCTCAAGTAACTCCATTCCTAACAAATATTAGTTTATTTTAAGTTGCAGATTGAATTCCGTATGAATCTCCGAAAGTTTTCGACTTAAGTGGCTAGCAGGTCGAATTAGACTGGGTTTTCTTACCTTCCCACGGTACCAAGGAAGCTTCTCTTCATGACCGTGGTGATGCAAGTATGTAACCAAGTCCAGCCACATGACGAAAACCTTAA
Source organism: Abelmoschus esculentus (assembly GCA_035048815.1). Taxonomy (NCBI): domain Eukaryota; kingdom Viridiplantae; phylum Streptophyta; class Magnoliopsida; order Malvales; family Malvaceae; genus Abelmoschus; species Abelmoschus esculentus. The sequence continues at coordinate 11,328,399 of JAUCBN010000033.1, forward strand.
CACCAAAGCAAGCAAAGGCAAGTCAAATTATGTTTTCTTATGGACAAAGAGGTATGTATGCTTTGTCATTTAAGAATTCATAACCTACCACGTATGGGATGCCATATAGTTTAAGTAACTGCATAGGACCCATTGTGAAACCCAAGCCAACAAGGCTAGCAGCCATGGCCGTCCAGCAAATGGTGGACGTAATGACATCTTTTCTTTCGCTAGGAACAAACAAATCGCTGTCCGGGTCAAAGTGAGAGCCAGTCTTCCCTGGACTTCTGTTAAACTGCGATTGATCATGGTCAATCCGCCATTAATAACATCATCATATTCATTCAACCAAAGCTTACAACAAGACTTACAAGGTAGAAAAGGTATGCAAGCATTGGAAACGGCAGCATGAACCGCAACATTTTCGTTATGTTATCCAAACTCCTGTATATCTTCTCAGATAACTGCATAGAATTGACCAAAGCTTTACAATTTAGACTAGGTTCCATGATTCAATCATTTTTAAAAAGGAAGAGATTTTAACCAACCGGATGCCATGATTCATCATTCTCAACATGGCCATGGTTTTGATGGTGAGTCCTATGGCTAATTCTCCTATAAAAAGATAACCATAATGGAAATGAATCAAATTAGAACGAATTACATATACAAATTGGGAAGAGACAAACTATCAAACACTTGGCATACCATCCATGATAAGGCACAAGGATTGAAGAATGCAAGAGATGCCCCACCACACTGTTTAGCTTGGGATTGTTTGAAAAGCTCCCATGGCCGCTGCAAAATCCAAACTTTTCCAATTAAGAATTGAAAAACAGAACATAAAACAGATCTAATAACAAAAGGTTGTAACTTGTGAATGCATTAGTAAATTTACCAGTCATGGCCAAGAACAAAGAGAGCCCAAAACATGGTCCCTTGAGCCGCCCAGTAAAGAGGCCAAACAATCCAGTTGTTAGCATAAGCCGCAGCCGCAGCCAGGCCAAACACCACGGCAACGTCCCTCACAACGTAGCTCATAGATTTCCATGGATCCTTCACCCAACACTGCTTCGGTATGGCAGCTCTTATGTCAGCCAAATTAAAGGGCGGCGGCGCCCCGGGGTCGAACCCTGCAACTTCTTTTCCATCTCCAAATCCATTAACACCATGATTTCTCTCTTCTCTTCCTTCATCCTCTTCTACGGGTGCAACTCTCAGCGGAGCACTCACGTTAAGACCCCAGTTCCTAGACACCCCAGATGAGAATTCGATTCGATTCGTCTTTCTTAGATCTGGGTAGCTCTTGTTTGTAAGTAAAAACCTGGGTTTTAAATAGTTGTTTGAAACAACTCGAGCAGCGGATCGGTCGTATATTGAAGGAAGCGGCTTCAAACCAGATATAACAAAACTCTCCATTGAAAATCCAGGAAAAGCTCAACAGAAACAGGGGGAAAAAGAATCTTTAAAGGAAAAAATATATAATCTACAAGAAATGAAATAAAAGAGGTGAGAAAAACAGAGATTTTGTAACAGGACGCAACGTCTGTTAATTCGAAAGCCTTATAAGATCCTCCCTTATTGTTGTTCTCTCTCCTCAAAGAATAGCAGAAGAGGAGAAAATATTGGTTACTTTTTGAGAGTTGGCAATTTTGCCAATACACTGTGAGAGGTTCCTTTGGCTGATTGCGGGGTTTAGACAATCGAGGGGGGCTTTTATAGTGGAGACATGGTTCCCTTCCCCGGCTGCGATCGTATTGACGGTGCCTAACATATTTTGGACGATGAGACTTGGCATTGATAGGTCCTTTACTCGGTTCGTTTAGAGTTTTGTCATTGGACCATTTGTTTTGACTTTATTAGAGAAGAAATTTGAAATTACTATAAATTTAAAATTAAAAAAAAAGATTTTATTTTTTTTCAATAAATAGAAGAGTTAATGATGTGTTATGAATTTATTCTAATAATAAAAAATTTAAGATTCGTTCACTTGTTTAAGAGAATAATTACTCATCCTCGTTATGTTCTAGTTTTAGATACATTCATCGTTGTTTAAGTGATATTGTTATTGCTCTTCTCATATTTTAAATTTAATCTTTCATTTTTTTTATTTTTTTTTTGTATCTGGTGAAGGTTCAGAAGTATTATGTTTTTCTACCTTTTACCAAATTAAGTATTTAAGGTTGTCGAACCCATAAGGACTGGATTAACTTCACTTCTTCTTAAACTTATACTTTATAAAAGTAAGAACACAAGTAATTGGATGATTTGAGATAACTAAATTGAAAACTAAATAAAGAATAAGAATAAGAATTGAAGTGAGGCCAAATTGAGTGCTTTGTAGAGGAAAATCCAGTTGCACTTATTATCCACTTATCAATGCAATAGGTTGACTTGCCGCCTCGGTGGGTCACACTAAGGGTCGTCGCGGCTACCTAGACGACGTTATGCCTTGT